>CM026562.1:7344040-9744040 GCA_015143295.1 Tetracentron sinense | reverse complement strand
CAAACAACCTCGGAATCGCTCGAAACCAACTCCAATACTTAGGATATATTGAAATACATACGTTAGAAGGAATGAGATTGAAAACCGACCCCGGTTTGGATTCGGTGAAAGGTTATAGGTTTATGCCATAATATACTTGACAAACATGGATTCCGGCCTTCTCGATGCCCAAATCGGGGAAACAGCCTCGGAATCACTCGAAACCAACTCCAACCCTTTGGATATATTGAAATAGATGTGTTAGAAGGAACGAGATCGAAATCTGACCGCTGGTTTGGATTTGATGGAAGGTTTTAGGCTTATGCAATAGTATACTTGACAAACATGGATTCCGGCCTTCTCGGTACCCAAATCGGGCAAACGGCCTCGGAATCGCCAACACTTAGGATATATTGAAATAGATGTGTTAGAAGGAACGAGATCGAAATATGACCGCCGGTTTGGATTTGATGGAAGGTTTTAGGTTTAGGCCATAGTATATTTAATTAACAAATATGGATTCCGGTCTTCTCGGTGGCCAAATCTAGCAAAACGGCCTCAAAATCGCTCGAAACCAACTTCAACACTTAGAATATATTGAAATAGACACGTTAGAAGAAATGAGATCAAAATCCGAGCCCTGGTTTGGATTTGGTGGAAGGTTGTAGGTTTAGGCCATAGTATATTTGAGAAACATGGATTTTGAGCTTCTCGGTTCCCAAATCAGGCAAACTGCCTTGTAATCGCTCGAAACCAACTCCAACATTTAGGATATACTGAAATACACACCTTAAAAGAAACGGGATTGAAATCCAACTTCCGATTTTGATTTGGTGGAAGGTTGTAGGTTTAGGTCATAGTATACTTGACAAACATGGATTCTGGGCTTCTCGGTGGCCAAATCGGGCAAACGGCCTCGGAATCACTCGAAACCATCTCCAACACTTAGCATATATTGAAATACATGCGTTAGAAGGAATGGGATCGAAATCCAACTCACGGTTAGGATTTGGTGGAAGGTTGTAGGTTTAGGCCATAGTATACTTGACAAACTTGGATCTGGCCTTCTCCATGTCCAAATCTGGCAAATGACCTCGGAATCACTCGAAACCAACTCTAACACTTAGGATATATTGAAATACACATGTTAGAAGAAACGGGATCGAAATTCAACCCCCGGTTTTACTTTGGTGGCAGGTTGTAGGTTTAGGCCATAGTATACTTAACAAACATGGATTCCGACCTTCTTGGTGCCAAAATCGGGCAAACGGCCTCAGAATCGCTCGAAACCAACTCCAATACTTATGATATATTGAAATACATGCGTTTGAAGGAATGAGAGCGAAAGCCGACCCCGGTTTGGATTCGGTGAAAGGTTGTAGGTTTATGCCATATAATACTTGACAAACATGGATTCTGGCCTCCTCGGTGCCCAAATCGGGCAAATAGCCTCGGAATCGCTCAAAACCAACTCCAACACTTAGGATATATTGAATTAGATGCGTTAGAAGGAACGAGATCGAAATCTGACCGCTGGTTTGGATTTGATGGAAGGTTTTAGGCTTATGCCATAGTATACTTGACAAGCATGGATTCCGGCCTCCTCGGTGCCCAAATCGGGCAAACGGCCTCGGAATCGCTCGAAACCAACTCCAACACTTAGGATATATTGAAATATATGTGTTAGAAGGAACGAGATCAAAATCTGACTGCCGGTTTGGATTTGATGGAAGGTTTTAGGTTTAAGCCATAGTATATTTAACAAACATGAATTCCGATCTTCTCGGTGGCCAAATCTAGCGAACGGCCTCAGAATCGCTCGAAACCAACTCCAACACTTAGAATATATTGAAATAGACACGTTAGAATAAATGGGATCGAAATTCGAGTCCTGGTTTGGATTTGGTGGAAGGTTGTAGGTTTAGGCCATAGTATATTTGAGAAACATGGATTCTGAGCTTCTCGGTCCCCAAATCAGGCAAACGGCCTCGGAATCGCTTGAAACCAACTCCAACACTTAGAATATACTTAAATACACATGTTAGAAGAAGCGGGATTGAAATCTGACTCCCGGTTTTGATTTGGTGGAAGGTTGTAGGTTTAGGTCATTGTATACTTGACAAACATGGATTCCGGCCTTCTCGGTGCCCAAATCAGGCAAACGGTATTGGAATCGCTCGAAACCAACTCCAACACTTAGGATATATTGGGATACTTGCGTTAAAAGGAACGGGATCAAAATCTGGTCCCACGATTTGAATTTGGTGGAAGGTTGTAGGTTTAGGTGATAGTATACTTGAGAAACATGGATTTCAGCCTTCTCGATGCCTAAATCAGGCAAACGGCATCAGAATCGCTCAAAACCAACTCCAACACTTAGGATATATTGAAATACACCCGTTAAAAGAAACGGGATCAAAATCCGACCACCGGTTTGAATTTGGTGGAAGGTTGTACGTTTAGGTCATAGTCTACTTGACAAACATGGATTCCGGCCTTCTCGGTGCCCAAATCGGGCAAACGGTCTCAAAATCGCTCGAAACCAACTCCAACACTTAGGATATATTGAAATACACGCGTTAAAAGTAACGGGATTGAAATTCGACCCCTGGTTTGGATTTGGTGGAAGGTTGTAGGTTTAGGCTATAGTAATACCAAAGACTATTAATATTCTGAGATGAGTTTGGTTCTTTGCATATTTATTAATTATTACAATCTAAAATGTTCTCAGTCGTAAAAATTAATAATAAATTTTATATTATATTTTTTTGTAGGAGGGATTCGGCAACACACACTTATCGAGTTTCCGACCATCGCCAGGAGGGAGCTAGGTGACTACTTTTTGATTATTTTCCTTTGGGACTATGTATACTTTTTATGATACTTCTTATGGGCATGTATATATTATTTTAATATTACTTGTTTGGGGCATGTTTTTTTATTACATGAATTTTTTATTTTTTATAGGAATTATATATTGCTTATAGGTACAATACGTGTTTATTGATTTTTATATTGCTCACAAGTATAAATAATACGGGAAAAAAAACGTAAATTTTTTGGAAATAAATTCTTTTTTTTAAATTTTTTTACAAGTAGCAGCGGTTAGAACCGCCATTAGATTAAATATTAATTTAATTTATTAAAACTATTTGACTGCGGTTAAGAACCGCCGTCATAGATAACGGCGGTTTGACCTACCGTCCAATTGTTATAAATAACGGCAGTAGTAGTCACCGTGACATAATTTATAAAGAACGGTGGTAGTAGACGCCGTGAAATAAATTCTAAAGAAGGGCAGGTCTTACCGCCGTCATATTGGTAATATATAACGGCGGTGAGATAACGGTGCTTAATATATGAAGCAAAAGGCCATTTTAATAATCATAGTAAAAATCGAATCGCAACGGTTTGTAACCACAGACATTAATCATATAAGACGGCGGGTTCAGTGAACCGCCATCCATATCCGCCGCGACAAGATTCCCCAACAAGATAATCGTCGACGGGTTACTCCACCGCTGTGATATACTATGACAGCGGGTATTAATAATGTAACAGCGGGTTTTAACCACCTTTAAAAATGAAAAATTTTGTAGTGATTCCGACTACTTTTTTGAACCCTAATAGAGTGTTTACACTTGAGATAAAATATGTATATATGGTATATAACCCCAAAATAGTATGCAATGATATTCGATGGAAAAAAAAAATTGTACATGATTTTCTATTCAAGTCTCTTTATATGTATGCGGTATTGTATAAGAAGACAAAGACACATATATCTCAATGGTTGTGCCTTTGCTCTGCATGTATGTTTTTTTCTAACTACCTTTACAACTAGTTAAAATTAAGAAAGAGGGCGATTTGAATGTTGAACCTTTAAATGCTACATAAGTAGCCAGGAAAAGTGAGGAAGAGAGAGGGAGAGATAGAAATTAATTGAAGCTAGCATTCTCCCTTTTCTAGCACCCCTAAAAGATAAGATAAGAAAAGAAAAGAAGATAAAGTGAGTTTTGTTTGGTACCTTCATTGCCAAAAAAAGAATAGTAACCTTTTTTTTTTGACAAAGAAGTAAAAGGAGATTTTTTTTTTAGTCACTAAAAAGGGAACTAATTTGATTTCATTATCAAATTAATTATGACAAGAAATAATCAGAGCAGCCCAAAATAAGCTTTATTGCAGGGATAGTTTGGAAATTACAAATAAAAATGAATGGTGTTTCTATCAACTAAAACTATTTTCCATAATTTCCAAACTACCCCTATCAAGGAGTATTTTGGGTTGTTCCAGTTATCTCTTCAAATAGAGCTCCTGTTCATAGTAAATCTTTTTCATTGTCCATGGAAAATAAAGAAAGGCAAAGAAAAGATAATAAAGTGAGTTTTTTTGGCACATTCATTGTCAAGAAAGAAAAGTAATTTATTGAAAAGTCAAAGAAAAAGAAATTTTTTTATCACAAAAAAAGAAATATGCTTCTACAATTTACCCATTTCAACACCTTTTATGATAACTGGGGCCCCTTTTGAGATGTCATGTACATGTTGAACCCTTTCAAGTATTCTAATCGCGCCATCAAATATCTCAAGTGCACCGAACCGATTTCAATAGTTCTACTAGCTGAATTATTTTCATCTTCACCGAACCATTTTCACAAGACTCATATGCTAAATCACAATCTATGTGGGCACATATGATGTGTACCACCCGTACCATGAATCCAATTTAATTTGGTGGAAACTCGAGTTACCACTCACCATGAAGACTTCATCATCAATAAAACTAAATATTAACTCTTCAACTTGATTTGCTTCATTCATAGACACACTGTTCTTCCTTTATCTATCATTTTGATTACCTGAACTAGAACCCAAATATTTTTTCTCTAGACAATCCTTTTTAAAATGTCCACTCTCCCCACAATTCCAACAACTCTTCTGAATCACTAGACCTTTTGAGTTGGATTGGGGACTAGATTTGCTTCTTGAGAAAACGTTAGATGATCCATCATAATCCTTAGACCACCCCCTTGTCATATGTGCTTCTAGATTCATACTTGATGATCCCTCCATTGCCTTCTTTGGAATCTCATCGACTAGTAATGCACTACACACCGAATTCATCTCAAGCTTGGGTTGAACACAACTTAAAGTGGTTATAAAATTATCATAAGACTCTGGAAGTGAACTAAGCAATGTTTCCGCTTTATCTTCCTCTTCCATCTTCACTCCAACATTTTCAAGCTCACAAAAGATATTATTGAAAGCATTCAAGTGTTTAGAAACTTTGGTCCCCTCTTTCATTCTTAAAGCAAACAATTTCCTTCTCATGAAAATTCGGTTTGTAATTGACTTGGAATGGTAAAGAGCTTCCAATCTTTTCCACAAACCTGCCGCTGTAATTTCTCCCGTCACATTAACCAATATGTTATTTGCCAAGCACGAACGAATTGTACTCAATGCCTTAACATTAATTTCTTCCCATTTCAGATCATCCACAAAAGTAAGTTTCTTCCTCTTCACATCCAATGCTATATGTAATTCTTGTTGAATCAATAAGTCCCTCATTTTCATTTTCCATAATTCAAAGCTTGTTTTCCCATCAAATTTCTCCACCTCAAATTTAAAACTTGCCATTTTCTCCTGATGTATTTCAACAACAAAAGCCCTTAATCTCTTATACCAATTGGTGGGAGAATGTAGTAATTTTTCCCAACACTCCTCCACTTCCGCCAATGGAATCTTGTCGAACCTTCTCGGTCATCTCATCCACAGCATTCTCGATCTTTTCCTTATCTCGTGGATTCAAATTCCCCGCAAACTTCTCATACCTCACCGTATTCCACATGTTGTATGCGTAGTTCTCCAGCAAGTTCTTTGCCTCCACCTTCTTCTTCACCTCTTCATCATCAGCCTTGTACCTCTTTGCATCCTTCACCATCATCTCGATTTCATCCTTGCTCAATCGGCCCTTATCGTTGGTGATTGTGATATTGTTCTGCATCCCGGCAGTCTTAATTATCCTCCACCGAGACCCCTTAAGATACCATTCGTGTCAATACGAAGCAGACATTGATCTGGGGTACACCTCTTGGTGCCGGTGGGATACGGGAGAGCTCGAATTTTCCGAGGAGGTTGTTGCCTCTGGTTCTTGTCCGCTCCCCTTCATAGACTTGGAACAAGACCCCAGGCTGACTGTCCGAGTGGGTGGAGAATATCTGCTCCTTCTTGGTTGGGATTGTAGTGTTTCTCGGAATCAAGACCGGCATGAAACCATCGACTGTCTCCAATCTGAGACTCAGAGGCATGATCATATCGATCAGTAGCAAGTCTTGCAACTTATGGTTGCCTTCGCCGCTCAGAATTACAGCAGCTTGTAAAGCAGCCCCATATGCAACCGCCTCGTCTGGGTTGATTCTCTTGTAGAGCTCCTTCCCGTTAAAGAAATCATGCAGAAGTTGCTGAACTTTGGGAATTCTCGTGGACCCACCAACGAGAACTACATCATGGACTTGGCTCTTGTCCATCTTCGCATCTTTAAGGCACTTTTGGACAGATTCCATGCATTTCCTGAACATGCCCATGTTCAACTCCTCGAACTGAGCTCTGGTAATGGTCGCATAAAAGTCGATGTCTTCGTAGAGGGAACCAATTTTAATGGTCGTCCACATAGTCGAAGACAAAGTCCTCTTTTCCCTCTCATAGGCGGTTCTCAACTGCCTCAGAGCCCTCGCATTGCCGCTGATGTCCTTGTTGTGCTCCCACATGAACTCTGCCACGAAGTGATTCACCAGGCGGTTGTCCAAATCCTTTCCTCCCAGATGGGTATTCCCAGCAGTGGCTTTCACCTTGAAGATCCCTTCTTGGATCGTCAACAACGACACATTAAACGTCCCGCCACCAAGATCGAATATGAGACAACCACGATGCCTTGTTCTTGTCCAACCCAAAAGCAATTGCGGCTGCACTAGACTCGTTAGTCAACCGCACCACATTAAGCCCTGCAATTGCTCCAGCATCCTTCGTCGCCTGCCTCTGCCTGTCATTGAAATTGGCTGCAACCGTAATGACAGCGTTCTTCACAGTCTCACCCAGAAAAGCTTCTGCAATTTCCTTCATCTTGGAAAACACCATTGCCGAAATTTCCTCGGCGGAGAATTGTTTTTGGACGCCTTTGTATCGAACAACGATCAGAGGCTTGTCACCGGGACCAGCGATAACCTTGAAAGGCCACAGCTTCATGTCTCTCTGCACAGATGGGTCAGAGAAGCGCCGACCAATAAGGCGCTTGGCATCAAAAACAGTGTTTGAGGGATTAATAGAAAATTGATTCTTGGCTGCATCACCAATCAAGCGTTGGGTGTCGGTGAATGCGACATAAGATGGAGTAATCCGATTGCCATGGTCGTTGGCAATGATCTCAAACATGTTCGTTCTGCCAAACTCCGACGCAGCTGTAGCTGGTACCGAAGTCGATACCGATGGCCTTTCCTTCGCTCTTGGCTGCCATTAGTGGAACTTTAATTCCAAACAGAACAGACGGGTTGTTTTAAATTAGAGAAAACAGAGACAAAATGATGTCTTTTCGAATTCTCAAGTACGTATAGAGAATTGGAACGTTTCTGAGCTGTGAGAAGGAGTGGAATTTGGGAAGATTTTTGAATGGTATTGAAAACATTCGAGAGTTTAGTAAGGAAGTGATTGAAAGGAGTCGTACGGGTTGATAATTATTTTTTTGAGGTTATTGCACATCAACTACTACGTTTTACATGTTTTGTAAATACACTGTTTTATGTAACAGTTTTGCAAATTAATTCATGATTTTGCAACCATTAGCCAATCAACCCTTAGTTTTGGTAGACTTTCGTTTGTTATGGATAGAAAAATGATTATTATGCCCTCATGATAGTTTATAACCTCACAAAGTCTTTCACTGCCCTTGAACCATAGTTAACAAGTTTAAACTCTTGTGGTTAATTTGTCTCATTTTAACCTTTTTTTTACTATGATTAAGATTTACACTTTTAGGGATAAACCACCTAACCTTGGTTTTAAAAAATTTTAACGTGCCCCCTTTAACTTTAACTGTGGTTAAGATACACTAACCCTTAGACTTAAAGCATTTAACCTTGCTTTAAAAAAAAAAAAAAAATTATATAACATGTTACCCTTTAACTCCCTTTAATTGTGGTTACAATTCATTAACTATTAGGGTTAAAGCATCTAACATTGATTTTGAGAAAAAGAATTTTTTTAAAAATAATGCATCCCTTTTTAACTTCTTTTAACTGTGGTTAAGATTCACTCATCCTTAGGGTTAAAATATCTAACCTTAGTTTTTAGAAAAAAATATTTTAAAAAACTAATGTGTCTTTTAACTCCTTTTAACCATGGTTAACGTTCACTAACCCTTAGGATTAAAGCATCTAACCTTGGTTTTTAAAAAATTAAGAATTTAATTTGTCCCCTTTTAACTCCCTTTAACAGCGGTTAAGATCAACTAACCTTTAGGGTTAAAACATCTAACCTTTGCTTTTAGAAAAAAAAACTAAACATGTCTTTTAACGGTTCACTAACCCTTAGGGTTAAAGAATCTAACCTTGGAATTAATTTTTTTTTAAAGTGACCCCGTTCAACTATCTTTATCTTTGGTTAAGATTCACTTACTCTTAGGGTTAAAGCATCTAACTTTAATTTTTAGAAAAAAAAATGGTGTCTCCTTTTAACTCCATTTAATTTTAGTAAGAGTTACTAATCCTTAGGGTTTAAGCATTGGCTTTTAGAAAATAATTTTAAAAAAAATTATCCTGTTCCCTTTAGACTCCCTTTAACTATGGTTAAGATTCAATAACCCTTAAGGTTAAAGTATCTAACCTTGAGTTTTAAGAAAAGATTAAAAACATTAACCATAAGGGCTAAAATTTGTTAATCATAGTTTAAGAGTAGTTAAAAAAGATTTGTAAGGTTATGAAATCACTTAAGGGCATAGTCATTTGATTAACAGTTACAAACGAAAGTCTTAACAGAACTATGGATTGAGGTCCTTTGTTCAACTGGAAAACAATGAGTTAATTTGCAATATTGTTACTGATAACAGTGTATTTGCAAAGTAATAAGAATGTAGCAGCTGATATGCAATAACCCATTTTTTTCTTTTTTTGGGGTATAAAGGTTGAGGAATGTTAACCTTTCTTCAGCCTCCATCAACCACATATCCACTTTGCAATAGTTAAAGCATTCGCTTGTGCAAAAGTGAACCGGGGATAGTGGAGGCTGAGAGTAGGGTTAGTACTCATTTTTCAAAAGAGAGTGATACACAACACAGGCAAGGCCAACAATACGGTTGCAATAAGAAACCAAATCATCTACGGTGATAACAGGATTTGGCGGAGAATCAAGTTATCACACCCTAGATCGCCACGCATCCCTTTTGACACCCCTTGGCTGTGGTTAAGATTCACATGTTCTTAGGGTTCATTTACCCATCCTTAGTTTTAGAAAAAAATATTAATTTTTTAAAAATATTTTAATATTAAAAAAACCCTAAATAGTTTTTTAATATTAAAAAAATAATTAATATTTTTTTCTAAAAACCAAGGATGGGTAGGTGAAGCCTAGGGGTTGGTGAATATTAATCATAGTGAAGGGGTGTCAAAAGGGACAAGTGGAGACCTTGGGGGTGATAACCGGATTTGCCAAAGCCGGTAATCACAATCACAGTAGAGGATTTGGTTTCTTGCAATAAAGCACATTCTCTCTCAACAACTCATTCATTTGTCTACCTTAACCACCAATTAAATAAGAGATGGGAGATAAGTTGTTGGTGGAGGATAACATTAGGAAAGGTATGAGAGTAGGGTAGCATTCCACTTTTATTTATTTATCACAACTGATTGATACTTGGGAATTAAGGAATGAGAAGGCAACGGGTAGAAAGCAAAGGAATAGACCAGTACCTCAGAGGTACAATGAAAAGGAAAACACAACTAAGAGGCTAAAAGGAAAGATGAAAGATGAAAGATGAAAGAGATAAAGATAAAGATAAAGAACAAGAAAGAAAGGAGCTTAGTCCACACCCAGACTTCCCAACCACAAGATAGCTACATTTTCTTGGCAAAATATATAACTAACTAGAAGACCTTCTAATTAGGAGTTTAGATGGGCAACAGTGCAACAGACTGTGCTGTTGCCCGGTTGTACTTGTAAAAATATGAACTTACATTTAATAGGGTAGGACCCAAACAATAGAGATAGGCCCATGTTTTTGTAGGCACAATCGGGGCAACAGCACTAGCTGTTGCCCATCCGAACCCTCTAATTAGAATTCGACATTGGGCAGTGAGAGCTTAATAACTTTTTTCGTAACTAGAAGGCGACATTGGGTAGTGAGAACTTTTTAACTTTATTCGTGGGTTGCATTGCTTAGTGATAAATTAAAATAAGGATAAAGCTTCTTAGACCGTTCAGGGTCGAGACCAAACTGAGACAGTGTGTCTCAAGCCGGGATTCCAGTGTTTCTCGAATCGCGTGCTGGCTTTTTGGTTTTTTTTTTAAACACCCCTTCATGAGACACATGGTCTCGGGGTGGTCTCGCCCTAGGTAGTCTCAGTAGCAAAGTCCTTAAAATAATAATTACGGGTAACCGGTTGTTTAGATATCAAATTTCCTATTTGCGTTGAAATTTGATTGGGTGGTTGGCTAACAACCTCACCTTGCAGTCTTCTAATCACCACTCTTTTTCTTATTACCTCTGTAACAAGTTAAACCTATAAATCCCTCCAATATAAAAAAAAAAAATTATTTCTTTATAAGAAGAGGGGGACAAAGACAAATATTGCTCCTGCAATAAGAATTTGGAAAATTTTGAAATCTGTGTTTACATTCCTTAAGAGGAATTGATGGTAGCAATTAAAAGGAGTACTAATTAGTGGACCACGCGGTCTGCTTGCTAGCTGAATGCCAAAAGGTTATTTGGCCATGTGTCTAGCAAGAAACGGGCTACTTGTATAGTCATTGCCTCTAAACCAAAGTGAATCTTAGCCACTAATTAACAAAGGTTATGGTTATTAACCTAGAGGACTATTGAATCTTAACCACAATTAAAGGGAATTCTTTTTCTTCTAGAAACTAAAGTTAGATTCATTAGTCCTAAGGGTTAGTGAATTAACCACAGTTAAAGGGAGCTACTGGTTGAGCAAGTTAAAAGGTCAGTTGGTTGCCACATATCACTTTCTAATTGGGTGGTCAGCTTGGTAGTTGACTTTACGGTCCGTTATCTATTTCCCAATTGAAAATAGGGAGAATGCTAGTCACAATGAGGATCAAAATGTAGGGAAATGAATCTAGAGCATGAGGATTTCACTTACATTATTACTTTGATAACCCTGGTGCCCAATTATACTCCCAAATCTACTCCCTAATCTTAACCATTCAAATCTATCTATTAAGGGTCAAGATTCAAGCTAGTTGGCATAGTTTTTAAAAACCAAGCCAAGCCATATAAACTCAAGCCAATCCTTTTATTCCTATAATTCCTATTCTACCTTTATTTATTAAAACCAAAAAAACCAAACAAAAGCTACAGGATTCGTGGCAGACTTGGGAGTCTGCACTCCATCTCTTTCTCCTTCTCCCTGAACCAAAACTCCGACCAACTGGGCGCCTTTGACCAACGGAAAATCATTCACATCGAAGGCTTGGCATGGCTATTCCTCCTCTGACAGAGCTCATCAGGTATGTTGGCCTCTTTAACTTTTTTTTAAACCCTAAAAACATGGCTCTCCCTCTCTATCTCTTCTGGTTTTGTTTTTCTTGCCTCTATATTTGTTTTAAAACCCTAAAAACGCATGACCTCAAATTTTGTTTTAAAACCCTAAAAAAGCATGGATTTGGTGCCAGAAAATCATGCCATTTGTTTTAAAAGCATGTTTTAAAACCCTAAAAACGTATCCTTATCCGTGGCTCCTTTTCCATGCCATTTGATCCCGGAAAATCATCCACATCTGTGGCTCCTCAGATTTTAGACCAAGTCAAGTCCTTTTTAGATACTGTTAACGTATTTTGATTTGGGCTTGCCCCATCAATAAATCTCCTAATCAGTAATCTTGATTTGGAGTTCTTCAGCTATGGCATATGCCTCTGTTCTTGGATTTCATCTATATGGCTTGATTAGGATCTTATTCAAGGGCAACAAATATTTGTATTTGGATATTAATCTAGAACCAAAAAAAAAAAATAGTCCTCTAATCCTAAACCATTTAATTGAATAGATGACTGTCATCAAAACACTATTTTAACAATCACTTTTTTTTTTTTTTAGTTAACTCAACTACACCACAAAATGATAGCTAAAGGCAAGACAAAGGAAACACACACACACCCCAAACACTCACACACACACACAAAAAAAACATTGTTTTAACAATCTCACACTGGCTACATCGTCGAAAATCCGTTGTTGCATTTTATATTAATTTCAATCTTTTGTTGTATCTTTAATGCTTTTTATAGGACATGGAGCAGGGTCCTAGTGATAGTGTGAAAACTCATTGTCAAAGTGAGACAAAAGATTTTGGGGACGGGAAAATGATAGAAAATAATGAAAAAGTTCTAGAGCCACGACTTGGAATGAAATTTGATTCAATTGATAAAGCGAAACATTATTATAGAGAATATGGCCGGCTTAATAGATTTGGAACTTGGATTAGATCATTAAAAAAAGGGAGAAATGATTTAGAAGTTACTAATTATGAGCTTGGATGTATTTATGGGGGCAATTATACAAAAAAATATATTGGAGAAAAAAATGAAGGGGTAATACACGAAGGAAATACAAAAAGAAATACTTCATCCGTGAAGATAGATTGCAAGACATGTTTCCGTGTGAACAAGGATATGAGAACTCAACAATGGGTCATTACAAGCTTTAATGACACGCACAATCATGACATGATCAGCCCTTCTAAAATAAATTTTCTTGTACCCTTCAGAAAAATGCACTCTTCAGTTAAGAGTTTAGCTGAAACCTTTGAGAGGACATTTATCCCTATAGTGAAAAGCAATCAAAATACATAGAAAACAAAGAACATAAAAATGGTAAAATATTTAATCTTAGAATATGATATTATGTAATTTTATGTATTGTTAACCATCTGATTATATATTTGTGTAGATGTGAATCTTGACAATAGTACACCTGAATGGTGACTAGAGTGGGATAATATGCTGTGATTGAGATTGATCTGAATTGTCTAATAGGTACATAATTAATTCCGTAGATGACTATTTGTTTTCATATTATATATATTCCTTATTAATAGATAATATAGCCTTGATTAAATTTGTGAAGAAAAAACTAACGGGCTCTTATTGAAATGGTGCAGTTTCTTGGATGCCATGGGCCTTTAGGCTACTCATCAACCTAGTAGAGCCTTTTTGCCAACAACTAGCTAGGACATTTTGTCTCCAGAACATATCAGGACATCTCTTGATGATATTGGGCAACTCTTTCCTAGGACAATTTCTTACGCATTGCACTGACATTTATGTTACATGTAAATGTTTAATAGTGTTAATTAGCATTTGATCTTTATTTAGTCTATATGATTTTTGTCAGTCATCGAACGATTTAAATTTTGCTTGCTAGCCAATGCCATGAGTAACAGGGCACAATCAAAATTGAGATTAAATCAAAGTTTATTTAAATTGGTGCTTTTCACATGTTAGTCCTGGCTTCCTTACCTTCCAAAGAAAAGAAAAGAAAAAAAAAACATAAGGGACATCTGAGACCAGGTTTGATCAAATTGTTCATTTCAAGATCAAGTTTGTTGGTGAACTTAAATTGACAAGCTGCAACTTATAGACAGATACTTCATTGGGGGTTAATAAACATCACTTGCTGGCCTCACCTTACAAATCGTTGAAAGAAGCTCACATCCGTAGGGTTACACCATAGTGAGCAATTTACCTTTGAGCTATTTGAACTCCCAAGAATCATGTAATGTCTCCTTCGAAACTATCTTCAAGTTGCAGGAAAAACTGAGGTTAGACTTAATTTGATGTCAGTCCCACCCAAACAAAAGAAGTTGGGAGTCCCGGCATTGTACAACCATAGAAACCCAAGAATGATGGATCAGTATCAGTCCGATTTAAAGAGATAACTCTGTTAATCTAGGTACACTTTCCATGCCAACTCTTCCATTACCCATGATCATTTGATTCACCATGTGTCCTGCATAATTGTTTGCACTCTCATCACCTATGCCTAGGATTTTGTGGTCTATATAGCTCCTCCATCTTTTTTGGTAAACTCAGTAACACCACAAGGTGAGTACTGAAGGCAAAGAAGGGAAACACACACTCACACCCCCCCACATGCAAACACACACACGCGACACACATGCAGACTGACACACGCAGCCTTATAAGCTTCACCCAAGAGCTCCTCCATCTACATCTTAATTATTTTAGAGGTAGAAATAAAATATATTGCCAAGGATTCTGTGGTCTATATAGCTTCCTAATCCTCTTAGCATAACTTGGGTTTCTTTCTTCTATTTGATTCTTAGATTTGCAGCACTTTGTCAATCAAATTCATGAATCCATAACAGATGCGTTCATCCATACGGGACCACAGCTAAAAAATCTTCAATTATAGCTTGATCACAAAATCACAACAAACGCTAAAGCCAAATACCAAATCAAATAAGAAAAAAAAGAAAAATCCCTAACAAAATAAATTTCATCAAAGGTTTTCGTAATACCCCCAAAAAAATTGCCGAACTTGTGGACCAATCATCGAACTCCATCTCAGGTAGAACGTTGTGATCCGGATATCCATTAAAAAAACCAAAAATAAATAAAAAATCAATTACTAACCGCATCAACGAACGAATTATCGGACTCCATCTCAGGTCAAAGCTTTTCATAAACTTGTGGGCTCCGGTAGAGGGAACCAGGAGGAGGACATGGTTTGATTAAAGGGACAACATCAAAGGAGATGGTGCCCATGTAAAGAAGCATGCCGGAGATGTAAATGAGAGGGGCGAATAGGAAAACGCTAAAAGAAAGTTCGAGACTGCTGCCCTGTCGGAAATCGGCTGCTCTTACCCCTCCTAAGGCAATGCCTCGGTGATCGGAGCGGCGATGGTGTGCTGTGGCCACTGAAGAAGAGTGTTGGTGACGAGCTCTGTCGGAGGAGGAGGAGGAGGAATAGTCATGCCAAGCCTTCGATGTGAATGATTTTCTGTTGGTCAGAAGCTCTCAGGTGGTCGGAGTTTTGGCTTGGCTTGATTTTTAATAACTATGCCAACTCAGCAAGAATCTTAAACCCTTAATAGATAGATTTGAATGGTTAGGATTAGGGAGTAGATTTGGGAGTATAAGTGGGAATACCCATAGACTTACTCTATATCTTTACTATTATAATGGGAGAGGCTGGCGTAGATGATTTTTCTGAAATTCTCATACTACCCTTATATAAAAACTAAATTTTGATTTAATGTTTTGCTTTAAAACCCAAACTACCCCTTGCCTTTGATTTTATTTTCAAACTACTCCTTGCTCATCTATCTATTTAGAATCACAGCCAATCGCGATTGAACTCGGGGAGAGTTCAATCGCACCCGTGGGTTAAGTGTCCCTTTTAACTCCTATTAATTGTGGTTAACTCCTTCCTCTCGCTCTCACGTGCATCGCACATGCCACTAGCAAGTTCAATCGCATCCGCGGGTTAACACATGTCCCTTTTAACTCCTATTAACTGTGGGAAACTCCATCCTCTCGCTCTCACGTGCATCGCATGTGCCACCTGCTAGTATATATATAGGGAAAAGCTGAGAGTTCACGTAGGCTAAAATGAATGGTATTCCTGGTGATTAATAAAAGAGGTTAAGGATATTATTGGAAATATGGTCTTTAAATGATTTTATCAAAAGGCCATTCCTGTTTCAATTAATTACAAAACTGGCATGCATCCCTTTGAATTCATTGATTGCGTGAACATTATGGAGTTCACGCACTGCGTGAACTCTAGCACGACCCATATATATATATTGTTAACGTTCATTCAGTGGGTGAACTTGGTAACGACCACCCAGACATTTTTACCCTTGTATTAATTACCAAAATCCACTAAAGATAAAGGTACTTTAGTCTTTTTCATAGGAGACCGGTCATTAAATACATGAGAGAATAAATACAGTTTGACTTTTCTTACACTCATTATCTCTCCTATTTAATGAACTGTCCCCTATGAAAATACCAAAATACCCTTACATTTAATAGAATGAATTTAATACATAGGGGTAAAAAATTCTAGTGGTCGTTACCAATTTCACACACTGAGTAGTCGTTAACATTTCCCAATATTATATATATATATATATACTAATACTGTATGTTGGTTGGTGCTATGTGGCATACCTCAAATCTCTCGATTCTCTCTTCAATTTGATATCATGTGTCTGCTGACATAGCGCTTGTATCATAGTTTATCCAATCAACGGAAACCATGTCATTTGGCTTCCTATGTAATACTTTTAATTAATTAATGTCATTTTTTCTTAGAGTTTGCACCGGAGTGGCTAAGGTTGAGTTAATCATGGTTAAAGCTCTTAATCATGGTTAAGGGTGAGGTAAGGTCTGATTTTGTATTTTTTAAATTTTTGAATGTTTTTCTATTTTTTTGGATTTATGAATAGTAGTTTAGGTTCGTTGAGGAGCAACGAGAGGGGGCAATTTAACTACGGTTAAGTTTAACGCATGTTAAATTAAAAGTTAACCCAAGTGAGGTCGGGGATGAAACAGAACTTTTGGGCATCATTCCCAAGATGGGCAAGTGCCCAAAGAACAGCCCAATGGGCATGTTACCGATTTGAAACATGACTGACCCATTTCTATTGAATTCTGTGCTCCCAACTTTGGACAACCATAACTCCCTACACCCAACACCGATTTGAGTTTCGCTTGATGTTCTGAACTCACAGCCTTGAGGAGAAAATTAACATGATTTTTTTTATAATTTTATGGTCTCTGAGTTGGTACATAATTCAAGGTAAAGTGGTGACAAAAAGGGGTCCAAACTGTCAAAAACAACATGTTGGACCAAACTTTGGAGGCCCATAGAATTTGGTCCCAAACTCCAAATTGAGTTCCGTTTGTTGGGTTGCACTCCAGAAGATGCAAAGAAAATGGAAATTATTTTTTAGGAATTTATGGATTTACTGATTGATACAGATTTTAAAAATAGTGTTTTAACAAAACATGGCCTATTTGAAATATTGTCCCAAAAAATAATAAAAATAATATTTGAATTCCTCATGAAAAATTTGCCTAGGATCCTGGATTTTACGTAAAGATAATATCTTCTGATACTCAATTTAGTACCCCAAATCTAATGCAAAATTGGGTCCCTCTAAGAGTTCAGCCTGGTTTTAAGCTTATGAATGTCATAAAAGACCTTAGCTGTGACCCCAAAATGCCTGAGAAAAATTTGGGTTTTGTAAACCCAAGATTGGTTGATTTGCAACCTCTAACCCCCTACCAAATATGAGTTTTATAAACCCAAAGGATGGCTGGATTACAATCTCCAAACACCTGCAAATTTTGGGTTAAAAGATTGCTGAATTTGTAGCCCACATAAATTTCAAATAGAGAAAAACAATTATTTGAGAGAGAAACCAATAGCTACCTATACCGTGATAAGATGAGAGTAAGTCCTGGTATGCAACAATTCTCTTCACCGTGAGCTAGAGGGATGAGATTGAGATTGTTAGAGTCCACCAAGGAGGAGAGTTAGTGAAGAATTTTAGGCTTTCAGTCCTACAATTCTCTCCACACTCTAAAACTTAGCTTCTTCTCACTTCTTCAAGTTTTAAGAGAAACAAGTGGGTGAGAGCCTTCTTGGGGATAATGAGGGATGGTCTCTATGAGGCTAAGAGATGGATATTGATAGAAAAACTAAAGGATTGGGGTATGTCTTTTACATGGGGGGTAAAAAGAATTAATGGGTAAAGAGTTGAGTGTTGTAAGATGAGTTGATAGGTTGAGTGTTTCAAGATGTGTAAAAGAGTTGTAAGAGGTGTAAGAGAGTTGATAGGTTGAGTGTTGTAAAAGAGTTGTAAGAGAGTTGATGGGTTGAGTGAATTATGAGTTATATGGGCATGAGTTGTTGGATGTGGGTTGTTAGTATATGGGTTATGAATCATGGGTCATGGGCGTGGGTATGTCTATTAGACTTTGGTGAAAATTTTAGGCGCAAAAGAAATAAGTTTTGATTGGGTAATTTTATTGGGCTCGGATATTTGGGCTTGAACCTAGGTAGTTGGTTATGGACTTGGATAACTATAGCGAAGAGGGTGTTTGAAGTTGGGCCTTAGGCCCTAAAGATCGAAAGAGAGGATAGGTCTAGGGGTGCAAAAATTGGGTGTTTAGAACACACACACACATATATATAACTGAATCATGTAAGTTGAGAAGCACTCGAAAGAAAGTCTTTCTTGAAGATAGTTGAAGCCTCCCATATGAAAGAGAAAAGCAGCCCTATCTCTGGGATACAACTCAACTCGGATTCAACCGATCAATCCCTACGAGTTTGTACTAATCGGCGGATTGTGGTACACCAAATATCTTTTAGACTATGCCTGAATAATTAATTTAAAGTCCATTAAATTAATAAAGTCCCACAATAGATTAATTTAATTTATGAAAAGTCCATTTCATTTAAATTAATTAATCTAAACCTCTTAATCGTGATTTAGATTCAAAAATCATTTTGCAAATAAGTCGAATTAATTAAACTCCTTTGTTTAATTTAAACCACCATTTAATTGAAATTCAGTTAAATCATAAGTTTAAACCATTTTTTTAACTTAATAAAAAAATGATTATTTATTAATTTGTGTTAATCCAGAGATTAGCTCAACCATAGTTTTCTGCCATAATTTTGGCCGCATAATGGTACATGGATCGGAATGGTCCAATTGGTTGAGTCTATTTGGACCATCTCAATATGATAAATCAAGTTGATTTAATCTGTAGACCAACCAGTTAGATTATCTATTAGAGGGTCCATTAGGATGACTTAGGCGGTTTGATTTAGCCATCCCATGTCAATGTGTCAGATTGGTTCAATCCGAGGATTGACCGATTAGACTGATTTGTTTGAGTGGGGTCAATCGAATGACTACCAATAGGCCAACCCTTTCGGGTTTGCCACCATGATTGGGGTACAACTAGCACTAGTCTAAATAACCATTTATGGAATCACAATATGCTTAGATCAATTGGATTTGGTCTAATTTAAATCACGAACGGGCCTATTGTTCAACCTTCTATGGTTGGACTGAGTATTGACGTCTTCTTCCTTTGAATAGACTGGATATCTGGTTCTAGGATTTTTCTACAATTCAGTAGTGTCTCTAGGCTCTCTAATTCGTCTGGTGAATTTGAGCATTCTCAACCCCTCTTTATATAGAGCCCAAAGTGGTATGACGCCCAATCTCTAGGCCTAACCACCCTAACTATCCACATTCCAAATTCATTGAATCTAACTGCTTCAACTGCCAACTAATGGGTTGCATGGAGAACCGAGGTCCGCCAACCCACATGGGCCAGTCGAACCCACCTAGATCCGAGCGAGTCACACCCACATGACACGCCACATGTCTCCCTGGGAGCACACGACCACGGTCCCAATTAGATTAGACAAAAGAATAAGCGACCAAATCACAACGATGCAAAGTGCAAAGTACGCCTTATATCACCCAAATCCCATTGCCCTTTGCACGTCGTTCGCTGTGCGAGTTGTGCTCACACGTTGAAGGTATGGTGTAAAGGCTAGGAAAATTGAAGTCTTTTACACCATATGAGCTTCCTACACTACAAGATTACACTCTGTAAAGTTTTAAGACATTTATAAACTTGAAAAGCTTCTTGTAAGTTTCCAATATCGTTGTGAGACTATGTTTTCAAAGAGAAAACACACAGATGAAATGAGCTTGTCTTATAAAAGAGACCAAGCATCAATCACCCCCAAAACAAAATAAGCTATTACTTTAATTTAAATAGGGATTTTTTTGAAAAAATATAGACCCGAAATTTTAAGATAATAATTTATGGGTCTTTAACTGTTTATGACGAACGGGCAAGCGTCTCAGAACTTGATTCCTTAAGCACGGGTTTGGGGTGTCACAATCAAAAAAAATTTAGGGACCAAAACATAATAGTTAAAACATATTAAACTCCCATTTAAATACTTTTAAACATTAGATTCAACAATCTCTTCAACCGGATCTCCTATTCATAGTTAATCTCTTCATTAAAGGCAAATAACATAAAATAAAGTGATTTTTTTTTACATTCATTGTCAAGAAAATAAAAGTAATTTATCGAAATGTCAAATGAAAAGTACTTTTTTATCACAAAAAAAAACAGTAACTTGATTTCATTATTAGATTAACTATGAATAGGAGACAATCGGAGCAACCCAAAATCTGTTTGTACAAGTTGTCCATTTAAACACCTTTTATGATAATAGAGCCCCTTTCGAGACTTTTAAGACTGCACCTTGCCGGTTGAATTTGCAATAGTTTGGTTATAACGTAGACAATGAAATCAAACTCCTTGATATGTCGGGTACATGCCAATCCTTTCAAGTATTCTAATTGCCCCATCAAATATTTTTAAGCGCACCGAACCAATTTCAGTAGTTCTACTAGTTGAATTATTTTTCATCTTCACCGAACCAATTTTACAAGACTCAATTGCTAAACCACAATCTATGTGGGCACATATGATGTATAGCACCTGTATCAAGAATCAAATTTTGGTGCAAACTCGAGCTACCATTCACCATGAAGACTTTGTCATCAATAAAACTAGATGCCAACTCTTCAACTTGATTTGCACTTCATTCTTAGACTCATTGTTCATTCTTTATTTACCATTTTCATTACCCAAACTAGTACCCCGAGTGTTTTCTGTTTGGACAATCCTTCTTAAAGTGTTCCCATCTCCCCACAAATCCAACAACTCTTCTTAATCACCAGACCTTTTGACTTAGACCACCCCCTAGTCATATGTGCTTCCAGATTCATACTCGATGATCCCTCCGTTCCCTTCTTTCGAATCTCATCGGCAAGTAATGCACTACACACTGAATCCATCTCAAGCTTGGGTCGAGTAGAACTTAAAGTGGTTACTAAATTATCATAAGACTCTAGAAGTGAACTAAGCAATATTTCCGCTTTATCTTCCTCTTCCATCTTCACTCCAACATTTTCATGCTCACAAATGACATTATTAAAAGCATTCAAGTGTTCAGACACTTTGGTCCCCTCATTCATTCCTAAAGCAAAAAGTTTTCTTCTCATGAAAATTTGGTTTGTAATTGACTTCGTATGGTAAAGAGCTTCCAATTTTTTCAACCAACTCACCGCTGTAATTTTTCCCATCACATTAACCAAGATGTTATTTGCCAAGCACAAATGAATTGTACTCAATGCCTTAACGTCAATTTATTCCCATTTCACATCATTCATAGAAGTAGGTTTCTTCGTCTTCCCATCCAATGCTTTATGTAAATCTTGTTGAATCAACAAATCCCTCATTTTCATTTTCCACACCTCAAAGCTTGTTTTCCCATCAAATTGCTCCACCTGAAATTTAAAACTTGCCATTTTCTCCAGTTGTATTTCAACAACAAAAGCCCTTAATCTCTTATACCAATTGGTGGGAAAATGTAGTAATTTTTCCCAACACTCCACTTCTGCCAGTGGAATCCTATCGAGCCACTCGATCATCTCATCGACAGCATTCTCGATCTTTTGCTTATCTTCTGGATTCAAATTACCCACAATCTTCTCATCCCTCACCGTATTCCTCATGTTGTATGCGTAGTTCTCCAGCGAGTTCTTTGTCTCCACCTTCTTCTTCACCTCCTCATCCTCAGCCTTGTACTGCTGTGCATCCTTCACCATCTTCGCAATTTCATCCTTACTCAACCCTCCCTTGTCGTTGGTGATTGTGATATTCTTCTGCACCCCGGCAATCATATCCTCCACCGAGACCCTTAAGATACTGTCTGCGTCAATGCCGAAGGAGACATTGATCTGAGGTACACCACTTGGGGCCGGTGGGATCTTAGAGAGCTCGAATTTTCCAAGGAGATTGTTGCCTTTGGTTCTTTCCAGCTCTACTTCATAGACTTGGATCAAGACTCCAGCCTGGTTGTCCGAGTGGGTGGAGAATATCCACTCCTTCTTGGTTGGGATGCTATCAAGCTGCTCCTGATAGGAGTGCAACTGAGCTCTGAGGATGGATGTCTCTTGAACATCGCCCTTCCGCTTCTTTTGGTAAGAGCGGATTGTCTATCCAAGGTGCTCAATTTGTTCTTGCCTGGCCTAGAGTTTGCGGTCCCGTTCTGCTTCCTGTAGCCTGAATGTCTGTTGGCCTTTCCGAAGTAGCTACTCTTTCATCTGGATGTGGAGCTGTCTCTCCATGAAGATGTCTGTCCAGGGGACTACCATTTCAGCCAATAGTATGGTACCATGTGATGGAGCTGAGATTGGAGTGGGCAGTTCCCTAGGTGCAGGCATGGGAGATGGAATGTCAGGATCTTCCACCCAAAGCCAGTACGCTGCATATGTAGGTAGTCCTGCTGTGACCATGAAGTCTGGCCAGTGGTCTTATCTGGCGCTTCGCCAACTGGATTGGAATCAGTCGGTGAGGCGCTCGGAGTGCACTGTGAAGTCGGCAAAATCATTTCTCTATCGGTCTATGACTGGAATGTACTGAGGGAGTCCAAATTGGCAGAGTACTTTGAGTGGTACATAGGCTGCAAAGCCTGTAAGACCGGCAAAGATCATGCACCATCACCCTAAGATGATGGCGCGAGGTAGTCTCGGCATGACTAGCCACTTGCACTGCCACACGATATCCTTCTCTATTAGGTCCTGGAGAAGCTAGTAGAGCTCTCAGACGTATGTGGTTTCAACTAGATCTTGACCCTGAGAAATCTTTTGGGGGATGCTGTAAGCTTTGCGGAGGTTGGCTAATGTAGATATGATCGTTTGCAGGTGTTCTACCAACCAGAGGTGCAAGAGTGGTGTGCTGGCATGGAAGATGTCCTTTCGACAGCCTGCTGCCTGATTGAGAGCCTTGAGAAGCTCTGTAAGGATGACTGGTATGATGATTTCAGAACCGCAGGTGTCCTCGATAATTCCTACCAGTACAGACTCGACAAGTGTGCGGCATCTAGGGAACAACAACTGAGATATAGCTATTAGTGTAAAGGCGTTGAGACTGGGGAGCTCTACTACGAAGCGGTCAGGGTTCCACTTGGAGCAGTACAGCTTCTCCAAAGGCTAAACGGGTATCCGATCAAGGGTGTCGTTAGGACCGGGCTACAAGCAGGCAGGCTTGAGATGCAAGAATCTTGATAGGTCTGTCTGATAATCTGTCTTGTAGCGCAGTACTATGGCATCGCCGTCTATGTTTAACCTCAGAATGTGTTGAATTTCCTCCAAAGTCGAACATAGATCGTTCTTACCGAAATGAAAGACCATGTACGAGGGATTCCAACACTGGATTGCAGTATTTAAGAGGCGCGGATCTGGGTTAACCATGGATAGGTTTAGGACGGATCCCAATTTGTAATACTAGGCCCAAGCCAAATGCTGCCCAGAAGTAAGGGCCTTTACTGCTTTCTGGAGGCTTTGATCACATGCCCCCTCAAAATTTAAATATATGGGCCGCGAGGGTTGACCGGTTGTCCTTACGATCCATGAAGGTCCTGCCATCTACCTGAACAAGGACAGACTTGATGTGAGTGTGCTGTGAAATGTAGATGAAAATGCAAAAGATGGTGTAAATTTTTAATTTTTTTTTTAGGTGTGACAAGGCACATGTGAGCCGATAGGGCAGTCGGACAGAGTTTCGGCATGCTTTAACCCGGATTGTGGGGAATTGGGGAGCCTATTAGGTCAAGGTTAGGGGTAGGTTCGGAGAAGGCCTAACCGCCTGGAATTTGAATCCCACATGCTATGTCAGGACACGGGATCGGTTGTATTTTATTACAAGCACAGGTAAGGCTCATTACATGTCACTGGATAGGTGATTACTCAGGTAAAGTACCCAGATAGCCAACCAAGATTGGGGACAGGTAGGGTGCAAGCAGATTAGGGTTAGGGGACCCTTCCGGATTGACTGCTTGTAGACTATACCGTAGCCTAGGCTTTATGTATAAATGCTGGTGTATGCAAGTGTGTTCTTAAGGATGGTGGGGTCACTTAACACCGTATATGTTGCTCCCCAGTATAAAACATACCTGAAAAAGGATGATTGGTGTAAGCGAGAGCGTTCAGAATCGTTTCCTGAGGGTCATCACCCAGCAGACAAAATTCTGCAGACCTCCAAGACTTTTAAGCCACTGACACCGAGGATCATCATCCAGCGGCCGTTAATATAATAAGCCTGTCTAAGTGTATTGGGTTGATTGCACTGCTATGGTATGCATGCAATATACAGTACACAAATCATCAAAGAGATGTAAACTGATTAGTATTAAGTTAAATACTAAAGCATTTGATTAAATTGAAGTTTATTTGGCTTAAACCTAGGTTCCGGGTTGAACCTTGTTACTTGTCTCCCCAATAGAGTCGTCAGAGCTGTGAGCGCGGGATTTCACTCCCTGAAAAAAGATCTCACGGGATTTGTTAAGTGTTTAGAGTTGCTACCTATTTATTCAGAAGGGATAAGTCTCCTAAGATGTTGGATAAGGTCTTGGTCTCCGATCAAATATTAGGATAAGAGGTTCGGTTAAGCTCGGGAGAAAGGGTTAGGCACTCCGACACTTCTACTTATAGTGGTTCCTTACTTGCTAGGTTTAAGCCAAATTAAAGTTCAAAGTTAATTAAATGCCTAAGTGTTTAAGTTAATACTAAGCTAAGAAAGAAAAGCTAACTAGAGTCAAACCCGGGTTGGGTTGCCTACGTACTCACATAGGGGTGAGATCAGACCGAGCGTAGTTCTAGCACATAAGCTTGTGCTAAGGCTATGGGATGTGTGTGTGTGCACCAAAGGTGGCTAATGAGCCTAATCCGGTAGATTAGGGTTTTGCTTGATTAGGGTTGATCAATGAGCAAAGTATGGGCCTGATAGATCGAGGGGTAGTCCGGTAGACTAAGGTTTAGGCCTAGTAGACCGAGGATGAAGCCTGGAGGCTAAGGGGTGTTGAAACCCAGGTTTAGGGTTGCTAACCGGGGTTAAAAGATTATTAATCATGGATAAGGGTGTTAACCATGATTAAAAAGGTCCAAAAGTTTATTTTTTTGATATTTTGTATTTTTTCAAATTTTTGTGGGGTTAAGGGGTGATTAACCATGGTTAAAAGTTAACCAGAGGCCATCTTAACCATGGCTAAGGGTCAATGTTAGTCAAAATTGAGCCCAGAAGGTATGACATGGCCTAGAATGACCTCCTACCAGGTTTGGGCTTTGCACAAAGCCCGAGATCAAAAATTCAAAGAATGGAGGTAACTGGATTATCTCAATTACAGTGAATTTTTAACCAGGGTTTAACTAGGGTTAGGGATCACCCTGGGTAAAGTAAAACCAACTACAGGTAGCCTAAAGTGCTAGGAATCCAGTGGGCCTAGTCTCAACCTAAGAAAAGTTCAGGTGTGGGCCCTATAGGGGCCCAAAGTTAGCAACAAAATAAGACTATGCTGTCGGTAATCCCATTACCGATAGCTTGAACAGTTAGTGAACCAGTGTTTGGGGCCCTGCTAACCATGGTTAGGCTTGGCCCTTGGGTCTGAAAACTTGTAGGGATAAAGAGGGGACCTAGGGCTTTCTAATGGGTCTGGAATAGGCCACAGGGAATGAGGTGAAGGGCGATCCAGATAAAAATTATGCGAAAACTGGATCCCCTAGATCTTAACACCATAGAAAGCATCAAAAACTATTTAAGAGTTTTAGTCATATCACCCCAGTGAATGATGTTCACCGATGAAGCTTAATCCATTAGAACCGTCAGAACTCTTTGTAAAGATTTCTTCGGAAAAATACTAGAAGCTCGATCCTTGTTCTTCACTATCCCCACGAAGCTTTAGAATCTCCTTTGGAATTATAGAAGCAAGAGAAAGAAAATGGAGCAATGGTGTAGACCTTCTATCACCAAAAGTACTAAGGTTCAAAACCCTAGAATAAACAAAACCCAACTTGCACCACTACTTTCGTTATAGTAATCCTACTAATTAAAGAGTCCTTATTGCAAGAGGATTCTTTAATTAAAAGGGATAAGTCAACATCCAACAAAGGGAAGAATCCTAGTCAAACTAGGATTCCACAACCACAAAGGGGGTGGGCGTGAGCCATAATGGGGCGTGAGATTTGGGGAGTTAAACACTCCATGTTGTAATCCAATTACAACTTATCCTCATCCTTATTGTAATCCAACTATTGGATTTTAATTCCATAATTATAGGAATTATATTTCAACAATTATTCAATTAAACAAATCCTAATCCAATTAGGATTACCAAAGTGGGCGCCCCACCCTAGGGTTTAAACCCATGGGCTTTGGCCCATATTAAAGGTCCATATTAAATGGGTTTATGGATATGGGTCAAACCCATTTCCCCTTTAATTATGTTAATTAAATAATTATTAAAATAATCCCTAGATTTAAATTAACAATTAATTTAAACCATAAATTAACTTTTAATCTATTTAATTAAATGATTATTTTTTAATCACTTAAATAATTGATTAACTATTAATCAATTTAATTAAATGATTAACTTTTAATCACTTAAATAATAGATTAACTTTTAATCAATTTATGAGCTTGTATTTCTTATGTGAGCATCTCCACAGATTGCTCTGGGACTTTCTTACCCTAGCTTACCCAATGTTATCCCATTGACCTTAAACAGGAATTACATCGGAATTTCAAGTGACGTGAGATATCCATGTTGCAATTGAATCTCAGTGTATGAACATTAACCAGTACGGATCCCACCACATGAACTTTTAAATTCGATTTATCCTTCCAAATACATTATCCCTAATGGGCATTCGAGATTGACATACTATCTAACCCATAGCCCATTGCAAATCATCTGGGTTTCCAAGACTTATGATTAAGCCATGAGAAACAATTTCTCATGAAAAACATTTTGAGAAAACCCTTTTATAAGTATAATACATTTTAATAAAAGTATATTTCAAAACTTATTTTGTTTTCAAAATCACCTGCGCAGGATTTGAACTTAATCAACTGTCTTACCTGGAACTTGGATAATCTCTCAAATTAATGAGCATGGATTTCTTGTTTGAAATTCATCATGACTCGAACAGCTTTCTGACTATTCAACTGTCACTGTATTGTATTCCCTAAGTTAGAAAATACGTTGGTGGAATCAAAACAGTCAGATCACTGCTCAGTCATAGATGAACTCATCAGATTTAAGGATCATCGAAACTGTTCAATGTGAATGAGAGACCAACTATCTGATAGTATGTTTATGCAAGAGGTCTCTCATTGAATGTATTCAGTCAGTGTACATTTAAGCACCCATATGCTGATGTGCAGTCTCTACTACAATAGTTCGAGATAGAACTACATCTCAACTATTGAGAACATTTTAGCATTCTGGTAGCCATATAAGTGAAGTGTCCAGCTTCACCCATAGCTGTGACTATATAAGGTATAAGGAACCGAAAAGTTATATCTGCCTGTGATAATCCAATCACATAACTTTCCTACAATATATCCTATGGACCTTTATCGATATCTCATATCGTATAGATCATCTCATGATCATAGTCAATTACCCATAATGAATACAAAATAGATTAAGAAGAAGTCTTTATTAATCAAATTAATAAAAGTCTAACACTCTAAATGAATTTTTTGGGCATCATGTCTAACATGAGATATGTGGGCCACACAGGGGCCCAAAGTCACTGTAAAAATCAGTCTATATTGTCGGTAAATAGACTGCTGACAATCTGCTAACCTGGGTTCAAAGCCTTGCTAACCATGGTTAGACCACGAGTTAGGATCTGAAACTTGGTGGGGGTTAGCTAAGGTCTAAGACAACCTAACTATGGCCCTGGAACTGACCAGGGCCTGAATTAACTAGGGTTAAAGGCCGAGTTACAGGGGAGTGTACATATTGTCGGCACTGCTATTGCCAACACTATGCAGTTTTTCCAGAAACACAATTTCCCCACTTGGGAGCTGCACCAGAATGAGTCTAGGGGTTCCCTCATGGCCTGAGGGACCCCCAGACCTAAAGGGGAGTGGCCATGCACTGTATAGGGGCTTGACCCGACTTAAATGCCTTGAGGGATCCCCCCACACCTATGGAGAAGGTGGGGAGGTCCTTATCCTCGGCTTGGAAACTAAACTACTACAAAAATGAAGAAAGGACCCCTTGGAACAGGACCAGGGGGTCTTACAATGCTTGTATGCAGTAAGAAGAGGGTGGAGAGAGGGGCAACTACCCTTTCAGGCATTGTTCACGGCGGTGGGGAGTTGCTGCAGCAAGTGCATACCTGGTAGAGGTGCTAGGGGGCTCTGGTAGGAGTCCTAGGAAATCTAGGGATCACTCACAATGGAGATGGAGGACTGAGATGCTTTAGGGGTGGCGGTTTGCACTTGGACAGGGGTTTGACATGAAAGTTGGGTGTCCAGAACCCATAGGAGAGGCCTGGGATTTATAGAGGAGAAGGGGAGAGACTCATGGGTATTTCGGGCATTTAGAGAAGCAAGAGGGACCAATGGTGGAGGACCCAAGTGCAATAGGGAGGTGGCAGTACGCGTTTGCAGAAGAAAATAGGGTGGCGGTAATCTCATTACCGCCACTCTCCAGGGTTTGATATTTGGGGGTGTCGGTAAACTGATTACCGACACCCAAGGGTTTTTTCTATTACAGTCTAGGCCATGGCACACTTGGGCCGAAAGCAAGATAAGCTTGCCATTTCGGGGTTTTTCCCACCTATTTTTTGAATTGAGGGGTTTCGGGCCCCACCCTAGTAGACCCTAGAGGATTGTGGGCCCAAGTTTGGGCCCACAAAGGCCTAGGCTTTGGGTTTTTAGGACTTGGATGGGTTTGTCGGCTTTGAGCCCAAGGGACTTCGGCCTAGGTCTTAGCTGGGGCTTAGGGTAGGATTAGGTCTAGGGTTTACCTAGGGTTAGACCTAGGGTTTAGCTAGGGTTAGCCTAGGGTTGATTTAGGGCTTAGGGTATACCTAATGGTGATGGGCCTTGTGCCCAAAGGATTTGATTCTAGGGTTTGAGGGTTTTGGGGCCGACCTAGGGTTTAGTTTAGGGTTTGACTATTGGTTTAGGGTATACCTAGGGCTTGTCTAGGGGTCTACAGGGGACTCCACTGGGGGGAAGGCTGAGTTTATGCAGGTTAACTAGGGTGTAAAAATTGGGTGCTTACAATAAGTATGATTATGTTAGTTAGGATTTTATGTCTACTGAGCCGCATATGCTCAGTCAATATGTTTTATGTCAGCAAGTTTAGATTCATAAATAGTTGTTGAACCTTGGGAAGAGGAAAAGTATCTTGAGGAAGCCAAAGGTGATATTATGGAGCCGGAAGACCTGTTAGATAAATATCCATATATATTATTGACCTTCCTAGGTTATTAAACTTTGAATTTTAAGGAATTGTAATAAGATATTTTGATGAATGTTATGATGGATGATTTCAGATTGTTAAGGATCAGTTGATTTAGATATTATGAAATTGATGTTATTTAAGAATTTTTAAGTTGTCATTTTTAAGTATGCATGCCTTATATGTTCAGCGTTGCCAGTGTTCCATTTTCACCTAGGATAGGATTTTGGGACGCGATAGTAGTAATTTCACTACATTCCCCATCTTAATTAAATGCCACGCATTACACTTATATCAGAGAAATTCTCTCTAACAACTAGATATAAGTTAACCAGTATTTACATCATATAAGTTGTGTGGGGCAGGACTATATCATTTCTCTACGCTCAAGATTGTTTCATAAATTTCACGAGGAAAAGAAGATTTCATAAATGACTTAGGAGCGTCTCTGGCTCTCTAATTGTAAATTGTAATCCAATGATGCTAGGTGTAATGTGTCACATATTTTTAAAATAAGCAATAATTTTTAACCTACTTAACCTTTTTTGCTTTCTCTTTACTCTCTTCCCTTGAGACTCCATTACCTCTGAATTGTAAGGAGGGCAAGATATGGACATCATGGCATTACAGCTTAGAGATGATGTCTCCCGCTATATATAGCCAAGAGAATATCCTAAATAGTGTTGAGGAGTGTTAACCACAAATCAAGAATTAATTTTTTTTTTGAAACCCTTGTGGGTACAACCCCTTACATTGCTACCCCTTCAATAGGCTAAGAAAACAAAATTTTTGCAGGAGGAATTTATTTTTTACACTGGTTCTCAAGGTAACAAGGAAGAGTAGCGACACTTTTCACTACCACGATGCGAAATTGGAAGGATGAGAAATTGGAAGTTTGTGTCTGAGGTAGCATTTCTACAACTTGTTAGATATATGAGATTTTGTATATGCTAGCTGTAAAATACCAAATAGTACCACCGAAGAAATAGTCTAAATTACCATTTTAATACCCCAAAAATATCAAAATTTTCTTATACCTTTGCCTTATTGCTCTTTGGACTGCATAGTTGGTTCCAAGCTCAAATAAATGAGGAGGGTTGATCTTGGGTTAACAGCCAGTGGTAGTTTAGAAAAAAAAATCTATGAATATCATGACAAAAAATTTCTTTATCTTCTTAACAAGCTCAGATCCAACCTTGTCCCTGAGGGTATGGCCTCGATTTAGCCAGTTTAGGCTCTTCGAGGACTTGAGCCGGACCCTTACAGGTGAGAGCTAGTCCTAATAAACCTTAGTCCCCATGCCAGTTCATTGATATCCCTAATTACCAATGCGGACATGGGATTTAGCACCATTATAAATAGGGAAAATTTCATTAAGAAATAATAAATAATTACCAAAATAGAATCGCAACCTATTCTAATTTGAGGAAGAATATGAACTCTAATCAAATAAAGGATAATGCAATTGTGTAGGTAAGAGATTCAGTTGAGCTAAGAGAATGTGTTAGACACCTTTAGACTCCTACCAAAGGTGATTATGATCTGCTCCCTAAATCTACTTTAGACAAGTTGAAATTTCAAATTAAAGAGATAACAAAAATGCCAAAAAAATTGAATCGAACTAAAAACATGCATCAATTAAGCAATAAGTATTATATGCAAACATCAAAATTTTACGCAATCATGCAGAAGGCAAAAATTAATTTTTGATTGCCAGGATCGCATCCGTGAGAGGTGCCTACATATCCCATGAAAGGAGAATCTGACCAACATATTTCATAATTTCATGCAAGCATGCAAGGATATAATTACATGTAAATATAAGTAAATTAGCAACCAAAAATGATTCAAATAAGCATATATATATAAAAATATTACACAAGCAAATAAGTAAAGATTTTTTATTTTTTTGTATTTTCTGTTTTTATTAAATAGCGTTAGCTATTTAAGTTCAAGTAGGGATGGAGCATGTGATCATGCAAGAAGGAAAATAAGCCTGAAATTCAATGTGTGTATTATGACATGTACACTAAAAATCAAGATGCTTGAAGCATACTTTGGAAAAGAATGTACTGATGTAAGATAAGATTACCAGGAACAACCTTGAATTTTCATAATCATTTACTAAAACGCGCAACAGACCCCACAGCTTCAACTTTTAATTTCTTAAAAGGATCTGACTATTTTATTGGCTTAGATGTTTCTGTTTTGATAAAACCGTAAATTAAAGTTGCTGCCAAAATATAGGAGAATGAGATTCAATGAATTCAGCATGAGTTTCACGAATGGATCACTCAACTAAAGCTACGGGTATTAATAACCCCCAAAAGTGCCACTTTAAATTCCGAGTTTATTGCAATCCAGACACTTTGGCATGCAAAAAGAAACACAACCAGTCGCATACCACACAAATGGAGACAGAAAGCTAGCAATTGCCATGCCAAACATGGTGGTCTATGAATGTCCATGATTGATGCTACTCCCCCAGCAACCAATGGCTTTGATTGCTATTTCGAACAAGTAGAAAGTTCACAAATTTGTGTTTTTTGTTATAAGTGGACAAAGAAGAATAAGGAAGTTCTAAAGTAACATATATATAGTGTTGAGTTATTTTAAGTTATCTCACAAGTGTATGTAAGTTGAATAAGCTCATAAGTTAAATAAGATCATTGTTATAAATCTCTTGAGAAATACCTAATTTTTTATAAAAATATACTGAGAAAAACATTTAAAATTTTAAACTTCATTTTTATCTCGGTATTTTAAAAGTCTCACGAGAAATACAATTTCTCCTTTTTATCAAGTAAATGTCCCGAGATTTTAAAAATATTGTGAAATAGTGTTGGCTTGATAAATATATAAATTGGTGATATTAATTATTTATTACTATTTTCTGTAATTTTAATTTTAATTTTAATCTTTGTCGAGATTTATGGGAGAAATACAAGAAAAAACTCTATATTTGAAAATCTTCCGAGAAAAACTCCAACCGATAAAACTAGAGAACTAGATTTGTAACACTGTGTAAGATAAGAGGCTCACAAGTTTAAGTAAGATGAATATGCACACATGTCCTCCTCACTCTGTTGTGTGACATATATAAATGTTATGCTATGTACATTAAGGTATGATAAGTGTGATTATGTTAATTAGGATTTTATGTATACTAAGCCACATATGCTCAGTCGATATGTTTTATGTCGGCAAGTTTAGATTCATAAATAGTTATTGAACCTTAGGAAGAGGAAAAGTATCTTGAGGAAGCCAAAGGTGATATTATGGAGCCGGAAGACCTGTTAGATAAATATCCATATATATTATTGACCTTCCTAGGTTATTAAACTTTGAATTTTAAGGAATTGTAATAAGATATTTCGATGAATGTTTATGATGGATGACTTCAGATTGTTAAGGTTCAATTGATTTAGACATTATGAAATTGATGTTATTTAAGAATTTTTAAGTTGTCATTTTTAAGTATGCATGCCTTATATGTTCAGATATATAATGCAGTTTTGCAAGTGTTCCATTTTGACGTAGGATAGGATTTTGGGATGCCATTTTGACCTAGGATAGGATTTTGGGACTGGGCAGTAGTAATTTCACTACATTCCCCCTCTTAAATGCCACACATCACACTTATATGAGAGAAATTCTCTCTAAGAATTTGATATAAGTTGACCAATATTTATGCCATATGAGTTGTATGGGGTAGGACTACATCATTTCTCTACGTTCAAGATTGTTTCATAAATTTCATACGAGAAAAAGAAAAAGAAGATTTCATAAATGACTTAGGAGCGTCTCTGGCTAGGATAGCCAAAAACGTTTTCTCTAATTGTAAATTATAATCCAATGATGCTAGGTGTAATGTGTCACATTTTTTAAAATAGGCAATAATTTTTAACCTACTTAAACCTTTTTTGCTCTCTCTTTACTCTCTTTCCTTGAGACTCCATTACCTCTGAATTGTAAAGAGGGCAAGATATGGACATCATGACATTACAGCTTAGAGATAATGTTTCCCACTATATATAGCCAAGAGAATTTCCTAAATAGTGTTGAGGAGTGTTAGCCACAAATAAAGAAATAATTTTTTTTTTTTGAAACCCTTGTGGGTACAACCCCTTACGTTGCTACCCCTTCAATAGGCTAGATTTTTTAAGGAGAAATTTATGGTTTACACTGGTTCTGAAGGTAATAAGGAACAGTAGCAACACTTTTCGCTACCATGATGAGAAATTGGAAGTTTGCGTCTAAGGTGTAGCATTTCTACAACTTGTTAGATATATGAGATTTTGTATATGCTAGCTGTAAAATACCAAATAGTACCACCAAAGAAATAATCTAAATTACCATTTTAATACGCCAAAAAATATCAAAATTTTCTTATATCTTGCCTTGTTGCTCTTTGGATTGCATTGTCGGTTCCAAGCTCAAATAAATGAAGAGGTTGATCTTAGATTAACAGCCAGTGGTAGTTTAGAAAAAAAAATCTATAAATATCATGACAAAAAAATTCTTTATCTTCTTAACAACCTCAGACTCAACCTTGTCCCTGAGGGTAGGGCATGGATTTAGCCAGTTTAGGCCCTTCGAGGACTTGAGCCGGACCCTAGAGCTAGTCCTAATAGACCTCAGTCCCTAGGCCAGCTCATTGATATCTCTAATTACCAGTGCGGACATGGGATTTAGTATAAATAGGGAAAACTTCATTAAGAAATAATAAATAATTATCAAAATAGAATCGCAACCTATTCTAATTTGAGGGAAGAATAGGAACTCTAATCAAATAAAGGATAATGTAATTGTGTAGATAAGAGATTCAGTTGAGCTAAGAGAATGTGTTAGACACCTTTAGACTCCCACCAAAGGTGATTATGATCTGCTACCTAAATCTACTTTAGACAAGTTGAAAAATCAAATTAAAGAGATAACAAAAATGCTAAAAAATTGAATCAAACTAAAAACATGCATCAATTAAGCAATACGTATTATATGCAAAAATCAAAGTTTTAATCAATCATGCAAAAGGACAAAAATAATTTTTTGAATGATAGGATCGCATTCGTGAGAGGTGCCTACATATCCCATGAAAGGAGAATTAGACCAACATATTTCATAATTTCATGCAAGCATGCAAGGATATAATCACATGTAAATATAAGTAAGTAAGCAATATATATATATATAAATATTAAACAAGCAAATAAGATTTTTTATATTTTTATGTTTGTATTAAATAGCGTTAGCTTTTTAAGTTCAAGTAGGGATGAAACATGTGATCATGCAAGAAGTGACATGTACACTAAAAATCAAGATGCTTGAAGCATACTTTGGAAAAGAATGTACTGATGTAGGATAAGATTACCAGGCACAACCTTGAATTTTCATAATCATTTACTTAAACGTGCAACAGTTCGGCTTAAACACGCAACAATTCGGCTTACTATGTTAAGGATAATCACAATTAAAAAAATCAAAATATTACTGGCTTAATGTGCTGTAGATATCACAATTCACAACAAAAATTAATCACAATATTACTGTTAAGGTTAGGAAATCAGTCAGTCAAGAACTTAGGAATAAGGTTTCAAGGGATTAAGATTCGGGTTTTAAGGGGTAAAAGTTAGGGCAGGGTAGGAATCAACCATAACTCTGCCCTTACTTATAAAGGCAATACCCTAACCCTAGTACCCTACCCTATTCAAGGCCTGGCCTGAATTGACCAGCCCTAACCCTGCCCCGGACTGACAGGTTACCCTTGTTAATTTTATTTATTTATATTTAGGCCTTCCCACATAATGCTCAATTGCACAAAATTAACTACAAACAAATGGTATAATAATCTTCTCACTGCCAAGTCAAAGAATATATGATAAGAGCAACTCGTATGATACGCAAAGATCAAAGTTAAAGGACTACCATACCTGTTGAAAGGGAAAATTCTCGTACATGCCACATGTCTGTAGCTGCATTGCTGGTAGAGGAATGATAGCAAAACTCCACCTGTGAATGAGTCTGAGGGGGGCAGGTGTGCACCCTGAAATAAGCTCCAATGATAAAGTCAGTATAAGGCACAAGCACATGAACATATGAACATAATAGTATAGAGATACTTATCGTGAGGTCACTAGGTATATGCGCTTGAGGACGAGCTCTGATCTTATGCTCTGGAGATTGTAGCTCAGGAGGCACAAAGAATATGGCTCAGACAACGTAGCTCTGACAACGTAGCTCGGATAAGGCACAGACAACGTAGCTCTGACAACGTAGCTTGGAAAAGGCACAGACAACGTAGCTCGGATAAGGCACAGACAACGTAGCTCTGACAACGTAGCTCGGATAAGGCACAGACAACGTAACTCTGACAACGTAGCTCTGACAACGTAACTCTGACAACGTATACGTTGTGCAACAGACAACGGGTACATTGTGCAACTCACAACGGACAACAAGCTCAGCACTATTCATAACAGACAACGCGACAACGGATTCAGCACTATTCATAGCAGACAACGTGACAATGGATTTGGCACTATTCACAGCAGACAACGCGATAACGGATTTGGCACTATTCATGGCCTATTTGAGAGAATCCGGTGGCCATAATAGATTGTGAGGCCATAAAGAGCATCAAGTAGCTGAATTACACCAAAGGAAGATGTGAGAATCAGGTGAGTGGCCGCCTGCATAGCCCTTCGGGGTAGGGGTGTGAATGACTCAAGCTTCCCAGATCTCCATCTTCTTGTTCTTCTTCTGCCTTTCTTTATTTCCTCTCTTGCCTTCCGCACCATCCTCCTCTTCTTCTGGAGATTTATGCTTATTTATAGGCATTTGGAGTCATCATGACTTGTGTAGTCATGATGAGGTCACGTGTCAGACAACACTCAAGAGAGCCAGCACATAGCCCAAGTGGGCTTATGTCGGCTAAATTGTTAGAATTTGCTAGAGTGAGAAATTCCTATTTTACCCCTTCTTTTTACTCATTTTTACGAATTTTATCCCTTACACCTGTCCTTGATTTGGCCGAGCTACTGGCCTCGGAGATTTCTTGGGAGTGACCGGAATGATCCCGGAGATGTAAATCAAGAGAGTTCTGAGGAACGTAAGCGTTGATCAGAGACTAATATCTATGCAAAGGTCTTTGGAAATAAAAGTGTGCATGCAGCACTTCGACAATGGAACGCCAATGTTGAATGCTCCGTGAGGATATAGTGTTCCTTTGCTTATAAAATTCCTTGAGCAGATATTTGCAGAGTTGAAATCGTGAAGGTAAGATGGGAGTGGTTAAAGCAAGTGATGACTGTGAGTTGCTGTGGAATGGAATGGAGCCATGAAAGAAAGAGCTTAGGACCTCTGTTATAAGGATTTAGAGAAAGAAAGAGGAAGAGATTCTCAGATTAAGGGAGTGATCCAGAGCTTCACCATCTTTTGGACGTGAGTGTGTATGTATATAAATATTTTTTTCCCCATAAACTGTGAGGAAAGGTAATGGATATTGTTGCGACCCAAAATACCCCCTAAGAGTTAGGGATACTTCAGCTCGTGACCGCCGCGTCATACCATCCCGTATGACACATAAGGCACACATATCAACCTGTCAGAGTACACAAGTTATACATAGCGGAAAAGATTTAAGTCTGAAACAACAAAATATATATCCAAAATATGGAGTGGACAAGTCCTACTCTCAACCTAAATAAAATATCTCATCTTCCTAACATAATCAGCAGAAGTCAAAGTCAGGCCGCCTATCTAGCGATCCATCATCCTGGTAGTGGTCCATAGAAGGCTCCGGGTCGTAGTATTCTTCCTCTACCTAAGGCTCCAAACCACACAAGTTGAAAGGAACCCAAGCACTTGCCGATGATAACAAATATCGGCTGAGCGTGAAATACTTAACGTCTACATACTACTAACAACAAAGCAATAATATCATAGAAGCATGCGAGACATGGAGACTGAAATCCTTAAAACATATCGGAGCGTAAAAACCATGAAATAACACGTGTGATGACATCTGAAAACCAAAACTGTGTGAGTCTTGCGATAATCATAGCCTTGTGAATTCTTTGAGTTGTGTTAAGTTCATAGAGTTCCTTAGAGTCATTTATGATCCATAGAGCTTTAGAGCAATACCGTAGAGCAAAACCATAGAGATCTTAGAACATTTACATTTATGATCCTTAGAGCTTGTACATCGATCTTAGACCTTATCATAGAGTCTCTTGTGAGTTAAATATGATCATTGGAGCTTGTGAACCGATCTTAGACAATATCATGGAGTTTCTAAAATCATCATGTGAGTCACTTATTAAAAAACCCTTCTTATAACTTTGAGAAATCCATGAAAAACCCGGTTCATGCGAGACATGCGAAGCATATGAGATTAATAGCATATTTAAACATAAAAGCCCTTAGAGACATTAAACCAAACACATAGAGTGCCTAATAATGGTAGTTTACATCCAAGTATAAAAGTAACATCACATACCATATCAACCTAAGATTTTTAGCATAGCATGAGAAGAACATTATGTGGTGAACTAGTATTATCACAAGTTTGGTAGTAGAATGTATCTACCTTGGCGAAATCAATGAATTCGATTTCAAATGTTTGGAACAAGTGAGAACTTCGAGTTCTTTGTTGAAAAGCACTAAAGAAGGGAAGATTTGATCTTCTTGTCCAAGCTTGAGCAAACCCTAGCTTTTCTCCTTCTTCTCCTCTCAAACTCTCCTAAAAAAAATATACCTTAAGGGTTTCTGAAACCCTAAGTCACGAGCTAGGCCTTTTATAGGCAAAGGGGTGGTGGTTAAAGACTTAAAAACACTTAATGAAGAAAATCTGCGTATAACCGATCGATCGGTAGTCAGGAGCGAGCGATCGGTGGCTTACTGAGCGATAGGTGTTTTGACCGAGAGATCGGTTGAAAACATCCTCTCTGGAATTTTTCCCCATACAAAATCTTTGACCAGTCGATAGATACCGATCGATCGCTACTTGACCGAGTGATCGGTGTTATTACCGAGCGATCAGTTCTCCCCTGTTTTTGCTGCAAAATCCCTTTTTCCACTACTTGGACATTCTCCATTCCAACTCGAACACCTTGTACACTCAAAACACACTCCCTTAGGCTACATATACCTATCAACACATGCACACCATATATCCATACATTTTCATTAGCATCAAACTCATTAGTGTACAAGACTCCACTTGAACACTATTCACACACTATTCACTACTTAGTAAAATAAGGATTCGGGGTTCTACATCCTCCCCCCCCCCCCCCTTACGAGAATTTCGTCCCCAAAATTGGAACAATACCAAAAGAACCAGAAGAAACAAATTACATGAAAAGAACATCAAGAAAACAAATGAGGGTACTTTTCCCTCACTTCAGCTTCGCAGTCCCACGTAGCCTCTTCTGCAGAATAGTGCTGCCATTTCACGAGGACTAACGGGATATTCTTGGTATGTAAGACTTGATCTCGACGATCCAAGATCTGAGCCGGTTGCTCAACCAAAGTGAGATCCTCTCGAATCTCCACGAGGTCAAGAGCAATGACGTGGGACGGATCCGGAATGTATTTCCTGAGCATAGAAATGTGAAACACATTATGGACTGCTACCATGTGAGACGGTAGGGCTACCTTGTAAGTAACCTCACCAACCCTAGTGATGATCTCGAATGGCCCTATGTACCTAGGGCTGAGCTTCCCTTTCTTCTCGAACCTCATGATTCCCCGGCTCAGCGAAATCTTCACAAAGACCCGATACCTAACTTGGAATTCCAAATCTCTGCGACGAGTGTTAGCATAGCTCTTCTGCCTATCCTGAGCAGCTTTCAACCACTCCTTGATGACCTTGACCCTTTCTGCGGTCTGTTCAATCAATTCAGGACCCAGTATCTTCCTCTCACCAACTTCATCCTAATACAAAGGAGATCTACAACTTCGACCATACAGAGCTTCAAAATGTGTCATTTGAATGCTCACCTGATAACTGTTGTTGTAGGCAAACTCAACCAACGGCAAGTGTACCTCCCAATTGCCCTGAAAATCCAACATACAAGCTCGGAGCATTACCTCTACAACCTGGTTCACTGGCTCAGTCTGCCCATCGGTTTGAGGATGAAAGGCGGTGTTGAAATCTAACCGAGAACTCATAGTGCTCTGAAAGGTTTTCCAGAACCTGGAAGTAAACCTAGGGTCTCGATCAGACAGATGGAAACCGGCACCTCGTGCAGACGGACCACCTCCTTAACATACAAGGCTACCAACTGATTGAAATTGAACGTAGTCCGGTAAGGAAGAAAGTGTGCAGACTTCGTCAATCTGTCCATTATTACCCAGATAGCATCAGAGTCCTTCGCCGTCCGCGGTAAACCAACGATGAAATCCATCGAGATATTCTCCCATTTCCAGAGAGGGACTGTAGAAGACCTGCTGGCCTTTGATGCTCGGCCTTCACCTGCTGGCACACCAAACATCTAGAAACATGCTCTGCGACTTCCCTCTTCATGTTTCACCACCAGTAGTGCCTCTTGAGATTTTGGTACATCTTAGTACCTCCAGGATGTACCATGTACTTGGATCGATGAGCCTTGTCCAAGATCTTAGCCCTCAACACCGCGTCAGCAGGAACACACAACCTGCCTTTGAATGTGATAGTACCATCACCACTCACGGCAAAATCTTGACTACCACTACTCACCGACTTGTCCCGGTAAGCAAGCAACTCATCATCTGAATTCTGCAACTCCTTGATCCGATCTAAGATATGCAGCCTAACTAAGATGTTTGACATCACCGGCCCATAGGTAGCAAGCCTGAGGGTAGTGTTGAGGTTACACATATCCTTCAATAATTTTCACTCTTGCACTCTCACGTGAGCCATAACTCCGTAAGGCTTTCTGCTAAGAGCATCGGCTACTATGTTCGCCTTACCCGGATGGTACTGAATGGAACAATCATAGTCCTTCATGAACTCCATCCATCGATGCTGCCTCATATTCAACTCCTTCTAGAAGAAGAGATACTTCAAGCTCTTATGATCTATGAACACAATGAACTCTTCCCCATAGAGGTAGTGACGCCAAATCTTCCACACAAAGACGACTGTGGCAATCTCTAGATCGTGCGTGGGGTAGTTCTGCTCATGCTCCTTCAACTAGCGAGAAGCATAGGCAGCCACCTGCTTATGCTGTATAAGAACACACCCAAGCCCAACAAGTGATGCATCACTGTAGACTTCGAAGCCACCGCTCCCAGACAGAACCATGAGAACAGGGGCCGTGGTAAGCTTCTTATTCAACTCCAGGAAGCTTGCCTCACACTTCTCACTCCAAGTGAACTTAGCGTTCTTTCGTGTGAGGTAGGTAAGCGGAGCCACTAAGCTGGAGAATCCCTCCATGAACCTCCTGTAGTATCCTACCAAACCGAGAAAACTACGTCGGTAACACTCTTCGGTCTCTCCTAGTTCATCACTGCCTCGATCTTTGTAGGATCGACTGAGATACCCTCGGCAGACACTACATGGCCAAGGAACGATACCTTTTCTAGCCAGAACTCGCACTTGCTCAACTTAGCATACAGACTATGCTCTTGAAGAGTCTGCAATGCTAGGCGAAGATCTTCTGTGCGATCATCCTATGTCTATGAATACACAAGGATATCATCTACGAATACGATCACACACTGATCGAGAGACGATCTGAACACCCGATTCATCAAATCCATGAATGCAGCCGGCGCGTTAGTCAGACCCAAAGACATAACCAGAACCTCATAGTGACCTTATCGGGTTTTGAATGTCGTCTTCAGAATGTCTTCTGCCTTGATCTTCAACTAATGATACCCAGATCGGAGATCGATCTTTGAGAAGAACTTTGCACCCTTCAATTGGTCAAACAAGTCGTCTATCTGAGGCAATGGATAACGATTCTTGTTAGTGACCTTGTTTAGCTGTCTATAGTCAATGCACATCCGTATTGACCCATCCTTCTTCTTCACGAAGAGCACCGGAGCTCCCCAAGGTGAGACACTCGGCCAGATGAAGCCAAGGCCTTACAATTCTTCCAACTACTCTTTTAACTCCTTAAGCTCGATAGGGGCCATCCTATACGGAGCCCTAGAAATCGAAGTCGTGCCTGGAGCTAGCTCGATCGTAAACTCGATTGCTCGATCAGGAAGTAATCCCGATAAGGTCTCCGGAAAAACATCTATATACTCGCACACAACCGGAATGGATGTGGAGTCTCGTACTTCTATACTCGCGAGACTGAGAGCTACAAAACGAGCAATGTCTCTCTTCTGAAGTCCCCTGAAATGAAATGACTTTAACCCAGCGGGTTTAAAGTTCACCACCTTCTCGAAACACGCCACGTGTCCATGGTGAGCTGAGAGTCAATCCATACCTAGGATAACATCGAAATCTCAATCTTGAAATCCCAAAATGATCAGGTCGATTGGCAACTCATGCTGCATGACTTGCACAACACTACCCCGATACACTTTATCTGCCTCAACAGACTTGCCCAGTGGAGTCGAAATGGACAACTTCGGAGGTAGCTTACTTGGCTCGGACGTAAAACCTTCGGCAAAACTGGGCGAGACGAATGAATGAGTGGATCCTATGTCGATCAACACCCATGCTAAACACTCATTCACTAGCAACGCACCTGAGAATTATAACTACCCAAGTTACAAATAAACTACATACCTAATACATGTTGATACACGCATAGCAAAACACTATATAGCATATATACATACAACACATCATGGTAACACTAGAACCTTAACAATCTTAAACTCGAGCGTACCTTGCACAACATCATCAGATGCCTATGCGTCTCAATCGGTCATGGCAAATAACCTGCCTTGATTTACCTGACGAGGCTGCTGGGTGGGCAGCAAGGATTTGGAGGCCTGCGATGAAGACCCCTAAAGCGAAGTCTGCCTGCCTGGAGGTCGGACTCCCAGTGGCCCAGTCTGTGACTACTTGCGAGGGCAATCCCGTATCATACGACCAACCTCACCACAGTGGAAGCATACACCCGATAGTCTTTTGCAATCCCCAATCTTGTACCGATGACCACATATTGTGCACTCCTCAAATGCCTACGATGCGGAGGACGCCGGAGGCTTAACCCTCGTAGCCTGTGATGTCGTAGGGCGCGGTGCTTAAGACACAAAAGGAGGCCTCTGAGCCAACATCGGTTGAGAGAACTGATATGAAGCAATCCAGGTCCTCTTCTCGGACTGTGCCGAACCACTAGACTGACCCTGGGACATGCTCCTCCCGAAGCCACTATCCCTCCTCCTGATAAAATCATCTGCGTTCTTCTCGGTGATCTTCGCCTTTCCCACTATCTCCCTCCAGGACTCTACTTGGAGGATGGACACCCTATCACAGATGAACGCCTTCAACCCCATCTAAAATTTTCTAACCCGTAGATCATCAGTCGCGATCAGATGTGGAGCAAATCTTGACAACTCGGTGAACTTAGCCTCGTACTCGACTACATTCATCGCTCCCTACTCTAAGAGCATGAATTCCCTCACCTTCTATTCCCGGATAAATCTGGAAAAATACTACTTGTAGAAGGTGTCTAAGAACTCCCCCCATGTCCAGGGTTTCCCTGTCTTCGTAACATCCCTCTGCCTTTGGTTAGCTCTCCATCAATGCTCGGCTTCACCTTCTATCACGAAGGAAGCCCAGTCAACCCACTGCTCCTCAGTACATCGAATAGTCTGAAAGGTCTTCTCCACCTGCATAATCCATGCCTCTGCCACCATCAGGTCCAGAGTCCCATAGAATGTAGGAGGCCGAAGTTTCCAGAAAGCCTCAAGTCCTGCAGTGTGATGCACTGGTGGAGGCATAGGAGTAGTCGGTGGGGTAGGAGTAGTCACAGCAGGTCTGGCTGCCAATAAAGCCAATGTCTCTGCTATGGAATCCATAGCATTTGTGAAGTAAAGCGGCTCCTCCTCTCTTGGAACCTCACCCTTGGATCTCCGAGTATGGTAACCACGACCCCGATTGCTGTGTCTCATGATGTAAAATCCTGAGATCAATGGTAAACATAAGTCTAACTTGGATACCAATCTTCACACAACATATAGCAAATCAATGAACATGAAATGCTAATACCCGTATATAGTATACATAGAGGTATACACATAATCACACAATTATAACTTAGAGTTTATCCTTTTGCAACAAGACTAAGGACATAGTCTAAACCTGGCATCTAAACTAGGATCCTAGACTGACCTAAGGATTTGATTGATACCAGTTATGTCGTGGTAGCAAACTTAAGACAAACAATTCCATCTAAGTTCAACTCAGAGGACTGACTTCCGCTTAGCCCAAGGGAAACTATTCCCTAGAGCTTTGATACCAAGTCTGTTGTGACCCAAAATACCCCCTAGGAGTTAGGGATACTTTAGCTCGTGACCGCCGCTTCATACCATCCCGTATGACACATAAGGCACACATACCAACCTGTCAGAGTACACAACTTATACATAGCAGAAACGATTTAAAATCACTTACTCCTATCATTCGTTTCAAGTCTGAAACAACAAAATATATATCCAAAATATGGAGTGGACAAGTCCCACTCTCAAGATAAACAAAATATCTCATCTTCCTAACATAATCAGCAGAAGTCAAAGTCAGGCTGCCTATCTAGCGATCCATCATCCTGGTAGTGGTCCATAGAAGGCTCCGGGTCGTAGTATTCTTCCTCTACCCAAGGCTCCGAACCACACAAGTCAAAAGAAACCCAAGCACTTGCCGATGATAACAAATATCGGCTGAGCGTGGAATACTCGACGTATACATACTACTAACAACAAAGAAATAATATCATGGAAGCATGCGAGACATGGAGACTGAAATCCTTAAAACATATCGAAGCATAGAAACCATGAAATAGCACGTGTGATGACATCCAAAAACCAAAACCGTGTGAGTCTTGCGATAATCATAGCCTTGTGAATTCTTTGAGTCGTGTTAAGTTCATAGAGTTCCTTAGAGTCATTTATGATCCATAGAGCTTTAGAGCAAAACCATAGAGATCTTAGAACATTTACATTTATGATCCTTAGAGTTTGTACATCGATCTTAGACCTTATCATAGAGTCCCTTGTGAGTTTAATATGATCCTTGGAACTTGTGAACCGATCTTAGACAATATCATGGAGTTTCTTAAAATCATCATGTGAGTCACTTATTCAAAAATCCTTCTTATAACTTTGAGAAATCCATGAAAAACCCGGTTCATGCGAGAAATGCGAAGCATATGAAAATAATAGCATATTTAAACATAAAATCCCTTAGAGGCATTAAACCAAACACATAGAGTGCCTAATAATGGTAGTTTACATCCAAGTATAAAAGTAACATCACATACCATATCAATCTAAGATTTTTAGCATAGCATGAGGAGAACATTATGTGGTGAACTAGTATTATCACAAGTTTGGTAGTAGAATGTATCTACCTTGGCAAAATCGATGAATTCGATTTCAAATGCTTGGAACAAGTGAGAACTTCGAGTTCTTTGTTGAAAAACACCAAAGAAGGAAAGATTTGACCATCTTCTCCAAGCTTGAGCAAACCCTAGCTTTTCTCCTTCTTCTCCTCTCAAACTCTCCTAAAAAAATATGCCTTAAGGGTTTCTGAAACCCTAAGGCACGAGTTGGGCCTTTTATAGGCAAAGGGGTGGTGGTTAAAGACTTAAAAACCCTTAATCATAACCAATCAATCGGTGGTCAAGACCGAGCGATCGGTGTTTTGATCGGGAGATCGGTTTAAAACACCCTCTCTGGAATTTTTCCCCATACAAAATCTTTAACCAGTCGATAGATACCGATCGATTGCTTGTTGGCTGAGCGATCGGTGTTATTACCGAGCGATCGGTTGCTGCAAAACCCTTTTTCCATTACTTGGACCTTCTCCATTCTAACTCTAACACCTTCTACACTCAAAACACACTCCCTTAGGCTACATATACCTATCGACACATGCACACCATATATCCAAACATTTTCATTAGCATCAAACTCATTAGTGTATAAAACTCCACTTGAACATTATTCACACACTATTCACTTCTTAGTGAAATAAGGATTCGGGGTTCTACAGGTATGGTGTGTTTGGGTGGTTAATAGACCATGTTAAGAGTTAGGGTGTATATAGATTGAGCAATAGTCCCCTCATCGGCCGAGGAGGGGACTATTCCTCCTCGCTCTCACATAGCTGACCCTTCAACTCCCAATAACTTGGGTTAGTTTTTTTTAACCCTTTAGTTAATTTTATATTTCTAAAAGCCAAGGGTAGATGGGTGAACCCAATGGTGGATGAATTTTAACCATTGTTAAATAGGGTTAGAAGGGAGACACATGGCAAGAAAATTGGAGCCGAGACGCCCCTCCTCGGGTCACCGACTGAGGAGGTGATTATTTTCCATATGGATTATAGGTGCAAGGATTGAATTTGGGTACAGGGATATAGGGCTTAGGTACTTAATTTGCCAATTTGAAAAAAAAAAGGTAGGGGGGTATTTTGGTAAAATAATGAAAGGTATTTTAATCATTTTAGAAAGGGTATTTTAATCATTTTGTAAAAGAATGGTGATTTTAGAGATTTCTCTCTCAAGCTCAAGGGAATCTATAGGCCCCGGGGTGGAAAATTGGGTGCTTAATTACAACCAGAACTCAAGAGAGGAAGTGGTGATAGGGAGAGTTTTGTTACTCATTTAAAAGAAAATCATGAAGATGTACAAAAGAAAATTCAGCGAACTTATGAGAAGAACTTATGAGAAGTACAAAGAAAGAGTTGATTCTCATTGATGCCATGATGAATTTTGTGATGGTGGCTTACTCATAGTCTGTAGGGAAATAAAGATTACTAATTAGCTAATATAATAAACTCAAATACAAGAAAATTGGGCCTTGTAGGGTGTTGAAACGCAGGTAATAAAGCATACAAAGTTTATTCCCAAGTAACGAAATCTCTCCAATTACTACTACAAATCGGCTTATCGATCACGGTTACATTTTCAAGAATAATCATGGTTTTCTCTGGAATCGTGATACATTCCTTTATAAATCATGGGAGAGAAAGCACAACATTTCTTATGGGATTTTAGACACTATTAGAAAAGAAATTCCAGACAGAAAATAATATATGATAGTTATTATATAACCATGATTATAAATGTTTCACATGGGTCTAATAGATCACTGCTTAAAAAATCGTGGTTAGATTAATATTAAAGATCATGGTTGAATTTCAAACGGTGATTGAAATAAAATTTTGATCATGATTTTTTAAGGTAATCGTGATCTAAAATGCTTATCCTAATCACAGTTATCAACGTAATTGTGATATTATTGACTGACTTTTCATATTCCGTAATAAGTTTTCATTAAATTATTTTAGAGTCCAGTCGACTTTTCATATTCTTTAATAAGTTTTAATTAAATTATTTTAGAGTCCGATCACAGTTTATAAACAATAGTGATCATAAGTCCTTTCTATTAATAAAATGACAATGAATATTAGAAAAGACAAAGGGAGAAGAACTCTCTGGAAGTTGTTTGTTTAGTAAGTGCACAAGAAATACAATCACAGTTGTTTTATAACTGTGATCAGAAATCAAATAAATTCTAATTAATTTTTTTTATCAATATAAGATCATAGTCATATTAATAACAGTGATCTATAGGCACAACAAAAAAATATTTATGATCACGGTTTCGTAATAACCGTGATTTAATAGTTCCCACGAGTTTTTTTAATCACGTTTCCTATTATAACCGTGATCTAAAATCCTGTCAAAAAATTTGCGCTATCTCAAACACGATTTATAATGGATTGCATCACAGTTTTAATGAAAACAATGATTGTACTTGAAATTGAAACCGTGTGTAATAAGCATATTTATAGTAGTGATCCTTGACATTTTAGTGAACTGTTAATATAATATAGTTGAAGTCCTTCAGGATTTAAAAATCCTCAAGAATTTCCACTATGTTATATTCACAGTTCTCTAAATAAACAATGAAATCTTTACTAATGATGTATATCTTCTTGATTTGCATGATAATTTTTTTTTATTAAATTTGAAAATGTTATATCACGGTGGTTTGTATGAAACTGTGATCATTTATCCATTCTATTTAATCGAATTCAATCCTTTTATTTTTTCCTATTTGATAGGGGCCTCTAAGTGTTCGGTTTGCCTTTGATGTATTAGAGGGAAGAGTTCTTTTGTATTTATCAGACCATCTACACAACCACTTCCTACCAAATGTTTATTTTTCCTAAGAAAGCATTTTTTTCATTATAGTCGAGAACACAACAAACGAAGGAATTAGGGGAGGAAATATGTATGTAAAAAATCAAAGTCCAACTAAGATTTCAATTTGAAAACTATTTAGAATGTCATTTACAGAGACGATGTGAGCGAAGGCCAATTTACTCTATGAGTTGGAAGCCATTAGATTTGTATAGGTCGATGGGTTGAAAACTGGAGATGAGAACTCTGTGTGTTATGAAGAGATAGAGGTGGATGGATGTAAACTTGGTTTAGGTAAAGGATGAATTAAAAATCATAATATGATTACGGTTGTTAGGAGAACTGTGATCCTATGCTGAATTTTCGCATTCTAAACCAATCATGGTTATTCAATAAATAGTGAGGTTTGATAATCCTATGATCACCGTTATGTGTAAATATACATGTATTGTTAGGGTCTCTTGTAGTTTATTTGGATATGTTTGACTACATAATAAGGGTTGTTTTCAACCGAAATTTGTTGTTGAACATGCAATTCATTATTTTGTTTTACAGTGAATGTAAGAATTCAACACTAAACAGTTTATCTACAAGCCTAATCATGTGAGTTTATAGGAATCTATTATTAATGATTGAGCTTTAATGTTATGCATAATTGGAGCAATGTGGAAGTAAATTAAGCATGATGTACCATCTCTCAAAGCTATTATTGTACAATTTATCTGTGTGCTATTTAACTTTTATTAGCATGTTTTTATTGTATTTTATGTAGAGAAGGTTTTCCCACAAGCAATGGTGATCATAAAGAAAATGTTTCTAACATGTGCAAAGAACCATTAATATTGAATTTATACTAATTTATCTATATATATAATGAGGCTCAGGCCGAGCTAGGCTTTAGGGGTGTTGTCTAAGTCCGGCCCTCATGTCAGTGGGCTTATTTTCTTGGGGCCACTTGAGCCTATAGGCTTTATGGGTGGAAAAAAAGTCCTCTATTTTGCAATATTTTGAAGGTCAGGTTGGGTCAGGGACCCTCATATGAGGGCCGAATTAACAAGTTTAATGAAACCTATTAGAATTTTTTAATCTAAAAATTAGGATTAAAAGGTATTAACCCAAAGATTAAAGCTTCTTAACCATAGTAAAAAGTATACGTGTTGAGTTGTGCAAAAAAGCCAGCAGGACGCCACTCAATCAAATTTTAAATATTTGAAAATTAAAAAAAAAAATGATAAAAAAAAGAGGCCTTCCTTTTGGTTAGAAAGTACACTTAATGCCCAACCGCCTTTAGTCACCAAGCAATGCCTCTCAATGAATTTCATCACCATTTTATGTTTGCCTTCAACATATTTACCACAAGATGCTTTAGTGGCATTTTTGTAAATATCAAAATTTTAAAAAGTCTACTTTATCTTTTATAAGTTAGTATATAAGCCAATTTTTTTAGGGTTAGGGTTTCTTCTCCTTACGCTTTGGCAATTTGGACAATAACGGTAAAGAGCACCCTTTCAACGCCAGTGAGCACCCCCAAGAAGGTTATGGTGTAATACTTTTTTTTCTCATCCGGTATTGTTGTAATTTCATGGATGTTCTAGTTTCTCATCCCTTTCCACGCCTCTCTGCAAATCTTAATTTTTCATGGATGCTCTTCTCTTTTTCAACTACTTGTTCATAATTTTTTTATTCATTTATTTTAGATTTCAATATTTATTTTTTCACATGTTATGTTGCTTCGAGTGAACCTACTAGTTCTTGTCTTTGAACTAGTATCTTTTAAAATGGGACATGTTGATTTGATCTTGGAAGTCATTAACTTTGTTTTAGTATAATTGAAGGACTTAGCCGTCTCTGGCTATAGACATCCTCTCTTGCTGAAATGTCATGATAACATCTATCTTGTAACTTTCATATCCTTAAAATTCAAAAGCAATGAAGTCTAAGAAAGGAGGGAAAACAGTTAAGACTATTAAAAGAAATCATGCAATTTAGACACATGTCACCATGATGTTTCCGTAAGAGAGAACTAGCAAACACCCCATGCAATGCACAGGAAATGAAAAGATACAGCAAAAAAAACTGTGAGAATCTCAGATTTTTCAAGACTTTTTTATATCAAATTCTTTATTATATATGATTTTGTAGAATTATGTAATGTGAATGAAAATTCAGTAAAAAGAAATTAACAATTTAATTCAATTCATTATCCCTCTAACTAATACAGCAAATTATAGTGTTATACCATCTAAGGTTGGTCATTATAGTTTCATTCTTGTAGTTCACTAAGAAGAACACGGAAATTAATGTTTTAAAATATATAAAAAGTGAGAAAGAGGAGAAAAAAATAGTGCAAAATGATCTCCTCTCAAGGTCATGAGGAGAGGCGAAGTGGTGATGGATGGACAAGAAGAGGTTGAGAGCTTGTTAGTTGTTATCTACCTTCAATGACCCCACACTGTTCAAATACTTCAACATAGGGTCAAAAGAAGAGCAAGAAGGTGGTAAAGGGTCTAAATGAAAGATTCAAAAAATTCCCAAGGAAATGACTGTAAATTAAGATGTGCTAGGGTGCAATGAAATTTTACACTGCCAAATTACCACCAAAATCATTATCATCATTCCACATGCTGTAGATAGCCTCATGGGCCTCCTCTATCGCGATGTCGGAACCAAGAATCCATCCGGCGATCAAACCCAGCAAAAGGTTTGATGTGAGAGAATATCACAGCCTGTCCCAAAAAAAATTTAAAAGATTTGGAAAGTCTACTCTCCATGCCAGAAAAGCACTCCATCTTCTGTAGTCCCATGCAAATTATTTATAGGAGCAATTCACAATCAAACATAAACTGGATGTTGAAGTGTATGAACAGTGTGGGGCCGTTGAAGTGATCTGGATGATTTCTACTGATCTAGATGATTTCCACAAAGTCTATGTGTGAGCAAATTGTGATAATAGCCTACAATGGTTATGCTCACCTTCCACAAAGTCTATGTGTGAGCAAATTGTGATAATAGCCTACAATGGTTATGCTCACCTTCGTAAGACATGTTTCCTTGCTGGGCATCTCTCATGTTGTTACACTTACAATATCTCCTATCGCGTGGAGAACCCTTGATTGGCTTATGCCTATACTTCCTCCATGAAAACTCATCAGGAGGGATATCTGAAGACACCTTGATGGCTTCTACCCATTCTGATGAATGTTTATCATAGAAGATGGAAGAGATACGGACGAATATACAAACAAACAATTGAAGATGTAGGTGTCATCAATCTAGGGCACAACAGCTTCAAGATTTGAACACATAGACATTCACTTAATGAAGCAATGTAAACTATAAATTAACACAAAACTGATGAAAATAAATAAATAACTCATGGTATTATGCCGGTAGACAAACAACACATGATCTGAACCACAGAGGTTTAACTCTTTTAAGGGAGAGAAAAATGGGATAATTATAGAGTGAAAAGGGAAGGAAGGTAATGGATTGTGTCTATTCACATTGCTTAGACGTTTCAAAAGGATTTCCCTTAGATAGGTTAGTGGGGGAGAGATAAATTGGGAGAATTAAAAGAGATTTCCCTTTGCAGATGTTACAAATGGAGACAAAAAAGGGGGGAGAGGGGTGCGATAGGTATGGAATTGCAATAGGTTAATACTCAAAATGCACCCTTTAATAACGCACAAAGAAGGTTACGAAAGAGAAAGAAAGAGAAAGTTGTTGATGAGAGAGAAATAGAGGATTGCTTTAATTATGAAAACGTGTGTGAGGAGAAGATTAATGAGAGAATTATGAAAGGTGGTTAAAAACATGGGTCCACTTATTGATTGTAACAAAGTGGAAGAGAGAAATAAAGGTGGGTGCCACTACTTTGCTTAGGTGGCTTCACAAATGAAGAGGAAGCTTGATATCGCAAGGAGGACGGTTTTCACTCTAGCATATAGTAGTAGTATAGATGTCTCCAGCTATAGATCCTAAGTCTTGATGGAGTTATTGTTGCAATTTGTTCATTCGGAAATTTATATATATATATACTATTATAAAACACAGTTAGAGTGTTCCTCTTGATGCCACATAGGACTCATCTTCATTTGTGAGGCCAAATCATCATAATAAAAGAGGGACGTATTCTTCTCTAGTTGTAACCAGTTTTGCCAAAACCGGTTACACCTCTGAGGTGGCCACGTGTCTCTTTTGATACCTCTTAACTATGATTAAGATTCACTCACTCCTAAGGTTCACCCACTTATTCTTTGTTTTTAGAAAAAATAATAATTTTTTTTATTAACTATGGTTAAAATTTACCAACTCCTTAAAAGCCAAAGATAGGTGAGTGAACCCTAAGGGTAGGTGAATCTTAACCACAGTTAAGAGGTGTAAAATGGGACATGTGGTGATCATAGGGGAGTAACCGGTTTTGCCCAAAACCGGTTACAACTGGAGAAGATCACCGGTCAATAAAAGAATATGATTTCATAATTCTCTCATTAATCCTCCCTCACACGTTTCCATAATCTAGGGCTCTCTAATTCTCTCTTATCAATAACTTTCCCCATGTTATCTTCTCTAGAAGGCCTTTTAATTCTCCTAATTTATCTCCCTCCACTAACCGATCCAAAAAAAAAACCTCCTAAATTATCTCTCCCACTAACCTAATTTATCTCTCCGACTTACCAATCTAAGGCAAATCCCTTTCGAAACGTCTTTCTAAGCCATGCGGATAGACACAAAGCATTACGTCCCTTCCCTCTTATCTCCATAATAATCCTCTCATTCCTACGGTTTCCAAAAGAGAATTCAAGGGTATGAAGTTTTAAAATTTAACCGACGTCTTAATTGGGTATCCTTAAATTGATTGTTTTCCATAAATTATCATCCCAGATCGTTGGAGACATCTCAGTTGCCTTTGCTGGTAAAGGCCTCTCGTGCACATTGGGTCTTGCATTGCTTCCTTGCTAGGCCAAGGTGGAGCTTAAAATTACCCCTCAAATGGCGCTGGCTGCACTAGGCCATAGGGACTGTAGGGATCTTATCACTTATGGGGCAGCCTATGATGTCGATGTTACTTTCTGTGGCCCTGGGTGGCGTCCTGTTTGCTCTAGAGGAGGTCGCAACTTGGTAGTGGAGTTCCCTTCTTTGGAGAAAGTTCTTCATCACTGCAGTGGTGGTGCTCAGAGAATTCATTGAGTATTGCAACTCTGGGAATTGCGGACTGTTTGGAAAATAAGGCCTTAATATATTTGATTTGAGCTCTATTACTGTGAGTTACCATGCAATGGATCCTGTCCCTATTTTGGAGTTATTGGTAGAGTTTAGGGAAGGTTAAACAACTACGTTCTCCACAAGGTCCTTAGACTCTACAATCTCATTAATGATGAGTAACAAAGCTACTTTTAGACTCCACTATCTATTCAAGTTGTTCTTTCTTACGTATCTGATTGCTTTCTTTCTAACATATATAAAAGATTACATTAGTTACAATCAAGAGAATCCTTTATTAAGGAAACTCTCCAAAAGAATAATGGGATAAGAAGTAAGTATACAGAATTCTAGATTAGAAATATTTGAGGATATCTTTTCTAACTAAATAATATTCTACATGAGTTATACACAACAATGCATGAGGAGTTGTGCACAATTGTGCATGAGCAGAATGCTCTTTCTCATCCTTGGTCGTTTGATAAGAAATTGAGCCAGGGAGAGACACAGAGACCCAATTTGGTCTTCAATCCATGATATTGGGAATTGTGGTAATGGTTTTGTAAAGATATCAGCCAGCTGATTGGTGGAAGAAATAAACCGAGTTGTGAGAGAACCGAGGGACACTTCTCATGGTCAGTTGATTGGTGGAAGCAATGCATGAGGTGTGCACAACCGTGCATGAGTGGAATGCTCTTTCCCAACCTTGGTGGTTTGATCATTATGATTGTTATTAGAGAATACATAAGATCCTCCTCAGTCTCACTGTCTCCCTTAATATTGTACATTAGTCCTCCTTTCATTCATTTTATTTTTAATGTGGGCCAAGTTTAATTGTTCTCTAAACTTTATACAATTACCAAGTTTCATTGTTCTCTAAACTTCATACAATTAGTTATCAGGTTTAATTGATTTTTTTCCTAACTTTTTCAGAAATCAAGAAATTAATATAAAAACAAGTGACCCAATATGGGATATGCTTATAATTTGTGCAAAGTTTGGGCCATTTTGTTGTTTGGTTTACAGGAGATTAGTGGGTTGGGAATACGGGATATGTGTATTCCCTTCTAATGGTCCATATGTTTTGTCGTTAGCAAACTTTGAAGACCTATAATTGTTTGTGGCCTGTTTGGATTCTCAATTGCCAAAAGTAAGGTATACTCATAAAAATTCCTTTTTGGGTGCATATTGAAAATATGAAAGCGATAAGGACCATTGGATTGAAAATCCAACGGCTCCATGTCCTCATATGCTTTAAATGATGGCCCCACTTAATGCTTGAGACCTTTAGATTGAAAATCCAAGGGTGTAGCTCTCGATAGTATGTACTATTGAGAGTATTAAATCACTTCCCTTAACAATATTATAACCATTGCAAAGTGCAAACCTCTTGGCAATAAGGGTGTTGTGCAATTACCTTCTTTGCATTATTGCTTATGTATGATGTAGGCAGTTGCAACCCTCACTTTTGAAAAAAAAAAATTTATCTATTAATCAAATAGATGACCCACGAACTCAATCCTCAAAATTTTTCCTGTAGTCCCCCACACCACCTAGCCCAAAATAATTCATACCCACATAACCATTCTCCATAAAAACCCATCAAATTATCAGTGGAGTACTGTGGATAATGCTCCTTAACACCCCCCCTCTTTTTCATCAATTGATTAGATAAAGCTGTGAAATTGGTTCAATCTACACGAGAAGACTAACAAATTATCCCTTAGTAATTATATCTTTCACGTGGTAAGGAACTCCTCCCAAAAAAGGCTATGATGTTATTGTCAAAAAAAAATCATAGAAGAGTTATGGGAAATAAGAGAAGAATATTTAGGTGCAAATAATTTCTATATTATTTTTTTATACTTTCAATTATTTAATTGTAATACAATTGATTATCCATGCACCGGCTTCTTAATAGTCAATCAATCTTCTATACTAAAACACAGTTAATGTGTTTCTATGGATGCCATGTCTGTCCTCCTCTTGATGCCACGTAGGATTACTCTCCATTTGTAAGGTCACATCATCAAACTTCTTTTAATTGGTGGGACCCACAATTTTTTCACCTTTCATCTCCTCCTTTTTTTCTCCCATTAACTTCCCCTTATATGTCTCTATTTTCTTTACTCCCCAAATAATAGTGCGCAAAACATTAATTAATACTAAATTTTGTACCAGATGTAATGTTTTCACCTCTTTAAAGCAACATTACTGATTATCTCCCTCTCTCTACTCTTTAAAGAAGAAACCCAACAGCCGGAATAGAGACTTATGACTCCTCTTCACCTCTTCTCCTTCATAGTGTTTTAATTCTCATCTTGCTTCGTATAAAATTTAGGCCAAAGGACTTGTATTTTTGGGACAAGAAGAGAAAAATTTTGTTCAACTGCATGGCATTCTTTCAAATATTGTTTAGATTGTGAGAGGTACACCTTCAATTACGTAGGTTCCCTCCTACATCCGTCTTTGGAATCCTCTGCTCGCTTCTTCTTTTCCTGTCTTTCAAGCCTTTGCCCATCGTTGAACTCCGCAGCGAGAGTTGTTGCCTCCCACAACAGCACACTTACTGTATGGCAACCTTAATGATCTATTGGTTTTTGAGAAATTGGGAGTTGTATTTTGCTTTTGATTTCTACAATTTGTGGAGTTTCTTGGAAGACGATCTGCCTCAAGTCCTCAACCATGGATTAGTCGTGGATTCTAACTCTGTTGTGCAGAGAAACCATGTAAATTAATATATCATTAGGCAGGGGCGGAGCTAGGAATTTTTCATTTTTTTGGGGGGGTAGAAATACATGTATAAAAAACATTATATGATCTGTAAGCATGGAACTTGGGGATTTGGGGGCGTAGCCCCGAGAAAATTTTTTTTGGGGTAATTTTTTTTTTTGAGAATTTTTTTCTGGTAATGTCCTTGAGGTCACCACATGTCTCTATTGATATCCTTAACTGTGGTTAAGATTCACCCACATATCCTTGGTTTTTAAAAGAAATATCAAAATTTTCAAACCATAGTTAAAATTCACTAACTCATAAAGTTTAAAAAATCTAATATTTTTTAAAAAAACCAAGAATAAGTAGATGAACTTTAAGAATGAGTGGTTTTTAACCATAGTTAAGGAGTGCTCAATAGAGACATGTGGCGACCTAAAGGGCATAAAGGGAGTCCATTGGAGGGCCCACTACATGTGTGAAAAAAATTGGGGGGCCCACTAATACATATAAGACAAAAAAAAATGGGAGGGCCAAGTATACTAAATAAATTAAAAATTTTGGGGGGCCCACTAATTCATACCAAAACTATAAGGATTAGCAAAAATGTTGGGGGGGCCATGGCCCCCCCCGGCTCCGCCCGTCATTAGGTCTAATTTTATATTTATTTATGTGTAGTTTGAGGCATTGTGGGCTCTGACCAATACTGCATCTGGGACATCTGAACATACACGAGTTGTCATTGAGCATGTTGTTGTCCATATGTTCGAGTAATTTCTTAGCTTTTGAAGCTTCAGCCCCAATCTCTATCATTTTTTATCCCCTTTTTTTTTTATTTGAGATGTCTAGTAATGTACATAGTTTATGTTAATTTTTTTTTTTTTAATATTAATGGTGGGGATTATTAAGTTGGTTATTTTTGCTTTGGTTTTGTGGAGGAGAAGAGGGGGAGAGATGTAGATTTCGAGACTAGAAAAGGAAAAACAAAAATGGAAATAGATAATAAAAAAGGAAAAAAGAATCCTGTTAGCTTGTGCTCAATCTCAACCATTGAGATAATTTCATAACCTTTGAATCGTAATCAATCTAATGGTTGAGGAGGATATTTACAATTCATTGTTTTGATGGGAGTAGTGTACACATTGATTTCTCTTGAAAATTGATAATGTGGTTAAATGTATAGGGTACATGGAACTCATGTTATGCTTGGAAGTTAAGTTATCATGTATAATAGGAGCCTCTTTTGGGGCCGGGTGGTATCTTATACACACAAAGTGGTACTGGGTAACGCTGTAGGGAGTTGAGATTTGAAAAAGAAAGACCATTTTACTTTATAAATTAAATCTTTTAATCTTATCTCTCGAATCAGTTTATGGGATTGTAACCAACAAAATATAGAAATCAATACAAAAAAGGGAGAATGCTAGCCTTTTTTTTTCTTTTTTTCTTTTTTTAAAAAAAAGAAAATGCTAGCCTCAGTTTCTCTTTTCTTCACTTTCTTTGCAGGACCAATACTTGTCCTTGCTTTTCGATTAAAAGAAATAGAACATGCATTCACAAATATTAGAAACAAAACTAAAAAAAATTATTAGTAACCACATAAAATATTTATTTTGTTATTATATAACAACTAGCGGGTGGCCCGTGCGATGCACGTGAGAGCGAGGGGAAGAAGCTAACCACAATTAATAGGAGTTAAAAGGGACACGTGTTAACTTGTGGGTGCGATTGAACTCGCTAGTGGCACGTGTGATGCACGTGAGCACGAGAGGGAGTTAACCACAGTTAAAAGGGACACGTGTTAACCCACGAGTGCGATTGAACTCTCCCCGAGTTCAATCGCGATTGGCTGTGATTTTAAGTAGATAGATGAGTAAAGGGTAGTTTGGGAATTAAAGTAAAATATTAAATCAATGTTTTGTTTTTACAGAAGGATAGTTTGGGAATTTCGAAAAATTCATCCACGCAAGGCTCTCGCATTATAATAGTAAAGAAGAACTATTACATTTTGTACCATCATTATATTTTTTGTCAATTTTTTCTTCAATATTTTTCATTTATTTCACACATTTTCTTTTGGCATTTTCAGCACAACTTGAGAAACTGGCTGCTGAGTCATTGCAATCAACAAATACCGCAATTTCTATGAGCTGTGATACCTCAACATTGCAGAGAAAGAAGTAGATCATATGTTGATTTATTTGGGTTTCTCTTTTCAATTTTAATATGGTGTTTGTATGAATTGATCAATGCAGTATTAGCATTTAACATTGTTCAAATTGGACTACCAGCCCATCACGCCTCAAACAGTTGGTATCCGTTTTGAGGAGTGTTTGGGTGAAGCTTATTTGGATTGTGTGTTGTGTGTTGTGTGTTTGCGTGTGTGTGCGCGCGCACGTGAGTGCATGTGTGTGGTCTTCTTCCTCATGACTATAGCTTGCCTTGGGGTGTTGTTACGTTAACCAAAAAAAAAAAAAAAATTTGGACAACTAACTTTTCATCTTAATAAAATTTTAAATACCTACTCCTGCATCACCTCTCTTTCTCTCTCTTTTTCCGTTTTTTCTTTTTGTTGCTCATATCTTTCTCTCACCATGTATAGACCTCTCTCCATCTCTGTAATTGCTCTACATATATAGGTGGACCAATCATTCTTTGTTATTTCTCTAAGAATTTCTATATTCTTGAGAGGTCCTAGATTCATGTAATATATTTTTTAGAATGTGTTTTAGGTCCAGGTGAAATATAATTTTTTCTTCACTTGTGCCCTTATGATTTTCTCTTTTACAGTTATGTAACTTATTTCTATATTCTTGAGAGGTCCTAGATTCATGTAATATATTTTTTAGAATGTGTTTTAGGTCCAGGTGAAATATAATTTTTTCTTCACTTGTGCCCTTATGATTTTCTCTTTTACAGTTATGTAACTTATTGACTTAGTTACTTTGTTATCAAGTGAAACTTTGCTTCCATTTTTGTTTCCTGTTAGAATTTTACACTCAGCCTTAGTAATTTGATTGACGTGAAATATTCATGAATGTGCACTTTGAAGGAACCCACAACAATTTTTACTGAAGTGTGAACCTCATAATGGATAGTTTGATACTCTATAGTCTAATGTATGGATATAAGTCCAAAGGAATAAGGAATTCAATTGTACTGTTGTGGGGGAAAATTACCGAAAGGACACGCGTCAGCAGCAGCTCCTCCCAAGTTCTGATGTACTGGTAGAAGATTGGAGTGGAGGGTGTGATACCCTGACCTGTACTCCGATGATTAAGTCAGTAGGTGTAGGAGATGATGAACAGTAAGAATAGAATAGAGAGTTCGAAGGTCTTAGCTCTCCCAATTTTTCGTCCCCCTTACACTGTTCTTCACAGGTTTATATAGACCACCTTTGCCATGGCCATAGGCACCCATTGATGTCCATGCATACCTCGAATCCCTGATGTGTACTTCAGTAATCATTTTAGATAGATCTCCCGGTCATTCGTACTGCACGCGCATCTGCACACAAAAAGAGCAGGCAAAGAGTAGGAACTCGTCCGAGGTGACTGACATTAAATACAGCATTAAATGTCATTTAATGCCAAGACAATGTTACCCACCTACCATCGTAGAGGTAGGATCAGTCCCAGGCGACTGGGCAGCAACGCCAGATCTCATTACGTGTTTAGGATACGCGATCGTGGACAATAAGATGACGGGTACGTCGTCAGAATAAAGACGTGATCGTCGTTCACGAGACCACGGGTCCGTTGCCAGAGTGAGGACGTGATCGTCGTTCACAAGACCACGGGTCCGTCGTCAGAGTGAAGACGTGATCGTCGTTCACAAGACCACGGGTCCGTCGTCAGAGTGAAGACGTGATCGTCGTTCATGGGACCACGTTCTCGTCGTTCATACGACCACGGGCCCGTTGCCGAGGAGACGACGGAAATGAGCTCAAACGATAACACCACACTGAAGACAAGCTCGTTGTTACCATACTTAGGTTTTTACGAAATTTACCCATTACAACTGTTAACTTCTTGAAAATACTCTCATGTTCTAGCATTTTCTTTTGTTGTTTTTATCTTTGCATCGCACGGGGTGTTTGCTAGTACTAATATTATATGCGGGTTAGTTTCGCGTGGCATATCTCAATGACCTCCATTCTTTATTTTTGGTGATGCCATGTTTATGTTGAGTCTATTATTAAATTGATCAAATAAGATTAAATTGATAAAATAAGAAAATGACATGTCATCTCCTAATTATTGTTGTTCATATATTTGAAATGTAAGAAGGCTCCGCTCACTTTCTTATTAAAAAATTTGATTAATCAGTGGGATCCACTCCACTCATCCCTCTTTCTTCTTCTAAACGGACACATCTCCTCGCTTTCTCATTTCTCAACCTCCTTATTAAAAGAGTTGGATGTAGACCCACTCACTTCCTTATAAAAAGAAATTTTGCCAAACCTCAAGGGAGGTTAGTGTAATTTACCCTAAAAGAATTTATCAATTAATGGGACCACTTGACTCTCGTCCCTCACCTCCTTTTCTTCTTCTGTACGGATGCGCCTCCTCACCTTCTCATCTCTCAACCCAAACGAATTGTTTGTCTTCTTATACCAACGATTTCAGTCTTCTCATCTTCCTCAATTCTAAAACGGAAAATAGTTAACGTACCTAGGAAATGCATTTGCGAAGCTAAGGCTGGACCTCATTGGTCCATGCCCCCCCTCTTATGAAGAATGGAATACTCATGTCAAATACTCAATCGATGGCACTCACAAAGATGCCTTCAAGCTTTGTAATAGGATGGCCTACATAGGGTGGCGTATAAGCCGATGATTATACTTTCCTGTTCGTTCTCAAGATCTGCGCAAATGAGTCTGCAGTCCAAAAGTATAAGGAGTTTCATGGCTGCATCTTTCTCGTTCATGGGAAATACCTTGTCCGTTTATATGGTAGTGTTCTTTAAATTTGTTCAATGCACAATTATCAGATGACTATACATTAATAATATTTGTGATTTGGATGATTAACCTATCTCTGAATTTTTAAATTAATTTATATGCATGTAGTGGAAATTTGAGAACGTATATGCTAAGAAGATCATTAAATCTTTCTTCGGGTCTCAAAAGCTGTTTTTGTTTTAAAAACTCTTTTGGCCCCACTGAAGGATAAGGTGGCGTTTAGATTGGATTTTTGTGGCCAAAAATTAATTTTGATAAAATTGATTGTGTAGAAATTCATCATCAATTAATCATTTTTTCAAACAATAGTTTTAGGAGAATACAAAGTTGAGAGACTCATCTATATATTCTCAACACTATTATTTGAAAAATGATTATTTAACCATTAATTTCCATACTATAAATTTTACCAAAATTGATTTTTGGCCAAAAATATCCAATCCAAACTCCCCATAAAAATCTCAGGTGCTATTTGATTTCGACTACATTATATTCCTCAGTTCATAGGATCAAGCTCATGTGACCCATGGTGCAACCCGTTCATCCCCGTCTTAATTAGAAGGTCTTACAATTTTGTTCAGATCAGAGCCTTAATTGTGTGCATCAGCTTGTTAAGTGTCATTTGATAAGAGAGGAATCCAATGCATTCACTTTTTAACTTTTTTCTTATCACCGACCCGCGCCTTGCACGGGGTGTTTGCTAATATATATATATATATATATACACTATGACCATACTTGAGATTTGCTTACATATTAAAGCATGTATAAACAATATATATATATATATATATATATATATATATATGTATATATACTTATTATAAAAAATTGTAAAAAATATTTTTTAATGAGCAGTTCATGAACCCAAAAAGAAAGTTTTGTCTGAACACCAAACTCAAAGAGAAATTCAGCGAACCAATTAGGTACGATAATGAAATTCGCTAATTTTCCTAATCGAACTGCGAGTCGGTTCGTGTTTCAATAAAGTAGGCAACGAATCAAGTAACCCAGGGTTCGTGATTCGATAAAGTATGCAGCGAATCGAGTAACCCTGATAATTGGGATCATATTCTATCACGATTGAACTCAAGAGAGTTTAATCGCACCCAAAAGTCAACACATGTGGTTAAGATTCACTAACCCTTATCAGGGTTAAACAATGTAACCTAGATTTTTAGAAAAAAAAACATTTATCTTAAGAGTTAAAACTTCTGAACTAGAGTTAAAAATTCATTTAAAAAGGGCTTTGTGAACCAAACGAGCTTTACAAGAGGGTTTTGGGGACCGAATTGAGAGTTCAATCGCAATTGGACAGGACAGGATCCCTTCAAAGGCCAACCCTAGAGGACCAGACCAGGGCTTCTTCTTCTGTTTTTTTTCCTCTTTTATTTCTTATCTTTTTAAATTAAAAAGCTCCCATTCAAGCCCGCCATCCTCCCCTTTCTTCTTCTGCATTCCCTTTTTACATCATCGATCAACGTTCGAGTATAAAATCTCTCCAAGTGCCTCAAAATCGGTAGGCAATGCTTCAATCAAGCTCTTTTTTTTTAGGGTTTACGTTTCTCCGATTAGTTTGCTTTGTTTTTGCAATTTCTAGTTGTGATTTCTGTTTTTCTTCTACAATTTGAATCCAGTAAACTAGCTTTTGATCCACAATTTAGCATTAGGGCTCAATTGGGTCACTTTTTTTTTTTTGTTTTAGATATGTTTTAGGTTGAGTTTGTAATCTGAATCAGTCACTTTGTACAAATAATGTTTGCTTATCTCCACAAATTCATTCTATGTATGATTTTGCTCACTGTAATTTTACTGTTCTTTAATGAAATGTGAAGATTCGGAGCGGTAGCAATTTTTCTGTTGTTTAGAGCATCGATCTCATTTAATTGAAATTGAAAACTATACTGGAACCTAACTTCAAGCTGCATATAGAAATTGAGAAACCAAAAAAGCTCTTGAATTATCTAACCATAATAGAAAACAGGTTTTAATTCCTCTGAGTTTAGGGGGTGGATCATGTATGTCAATGGAACCTAACTTCGTACTGGATGGTAATTTTCATGTTCAATGACTCACTCGACTTCTATAGAAAAGTGGTTTCATCATTTTATATATTTAGTGCGCTTATAAACTCTAGTATAGAGCTGAGTTTGAACATTTGATCTGTTTGTTAGTTCATGTGCTTGTGCTTGAAGGCTCCTAGGTGGTTAATTGGGGTCCCATAGAAATGCTCAATACTAATGATGATGAGTAATGTTTTACCCACTCCAGCTCCCCCAAATAGTTCGATGTTTCTCTGCAGAAATAAGGAGCTAGAAGTCTAGAATATCCACTACATTAAATTATGTTCAACAGTTGATAATTTGGTATTCTTACCAGCAAATATGTGTCCTTTCTTTACGGAAAATTTGCTTTCTATTGGCCATGCTTTATTGCTGTGCTTGCTTTGTTTATGACAGCAAGGGGCACCCTGCCTCTATCTTCTCACAGACTATTTGTTCTAGGGATGAAGGACCATGTTTCTTGTTTTGGATCTCTTTTAATATTCCCTTTTAGTCTTTTAATTATTCACTTTCATATTGTTAATTTTCTCAGCTATGTTATTCTGTTTGTCTTATTTCTTCTGTTTTGCCGTGTTGATTACTTAATGTGTTTTACAGGATGATATAGTACTATTTTGTGTCATACCATATGCAATTGTTAATAAATCCATTGTGACTTTATGTGATATTATTGATATGAAATTTACAATTCAGTTACAAATTTTCTGGTATTTATTTTATTGGTATTTTTTGTACTAAATTATGGTATACTCTTGTGTCCATTGCTATGCTGAAACTCAGGCCATGTGGTTTTATTTTTTCCTGATGTATGCTATAGCAGAATTTTGGTTTAGACTTCTTATATTTTTGTGTCGATTGTATCAGGCTTCCATTGGATTAAGTGAGTCTCCATCTACTCGGATGAGTTGGTGATTGGAGAAGATTTACTCCAACATGGATCCAATTGGTGGGGTTTAGATGGGGATTTCTCTTGATGGAGATGTTAATAGAGGAAGGAGTGGAAAGGAATGACAGATTAGATGGAGAATGTACCACAAATTTTTATCCAGGTGACCATGAGTTGGAAGAAGATTATTCTATTGTGGAACCCTTTACAACTGAAGGAGATTCAAATAGAGCTCCTAATGTTGGAATGGAGTTTGAAACCAAAGAATCAGCTTATGAGGCCTACAATCTCTATGCTGAGACCATAGGATTTGCCACAAAACTAAAATCCTCACATGCAAGAAAGAGTACTTCTGAGTTGTACCATGTCTTATATACATGTAACAAGGAGGGTTTTAGTAGACGAATAGAAAAAACACCCGATTTACCAAGACCGGATTTGAGAAGTGATTGTAAAGCAAGGATGAGGCTAAAGCTAACAGACTCTAAAAAGTGGAAAGTGGTCGAAACTATAATTGAACACAACCATCCACTTAATCCATCAGAACGTTTCCCTATATCCAATAAGCACTTGGATGGTGGAAGTAAGAGGAGTTCACAATCCAATTATGAAGCAAGAAAAATGTTGACTAAGTCGTACCCAACCTTGGTTGTAGACTCAGGGGGACATGAAAACTTACCATTTTGGGTAAAAGAATGCTACACTTGTATTGATCCATCAAGGTGGCTGAAGCTTGGAGAAGGAGATTCAGAGGCCATTCATCAATTTTTTAGTCGCATGCAGTTTAAGAATCCTGCCTTCTTTTACGTAATCGATCTTGACGAAGAAGGATGTTTAAGGAATGTGTTCTGGGCTGATGCTCGGTCTAGGGCAGCATGTGCTTACTTTGGTGACATAATCATGTTAGACACTACGTGTTTGACAAACAAATACGACATGCCACTTGTTTATTTTTTGGGAGTGAACCATCATGGGCAATCGGTGTTGCTAGGCTGTGGTTTACTGGCAGATGAGACAAGAGAGTCATTCATTTGGTTGTTTAAGGCATGGTTAAAATCAGTATCAGGACACCTTCCAAATGCCATAATTACAGATCAGTGTGGGTCTATTCAAGGAGCAACTACTGAGGTGTTTCCTGAAGCCTGTCATCGTCTCTGCTTGTGGCACATCATGAATAAACTTCCAGACAAATTGGGAGGATTAAGTGATTATAAAGCAGTCAAGAAGGTGCTAAAAAATGCAGTTTATGACTCTAAAAGAGTCGGTGACTTTGAAATGGCTTGGGAGAATATGATCAATGGTTATGGACTTGCAGATAATGAATGGCTCCGAATGGTATATGAAAATCGACAAAAATGGGTCCCAGTTTTTGTAAAGGACACATTTTATGCAGGAATGTCCACTAGCCAACGTAATGAGACTCTCAATGTCTTTTTTGATGGATTTGTTTATCCCAAGACTTCTTTGAAAGACTTTCTTGATAAGTACGAGTTAGTTTTACAAAGTAACTACAAGAAGGAAATCCAGGCAGATTTTGAATCATTCCATACAGTTCCTGTTCTAAAATTCAACTGTTGTTTTGAGGGACAGCTCGCCAAAATATACACAAAAGGTATATTTAATAAATTCCAAGCTGAGGTAAGTGGTATGTCTCTTTGCTTTAACATCTTACAAGTTAAGGTTGATGGACCAATTATTACTTATATGGTGAAAGAGCGTAGTTTTGCCAAGGATGGTAGCAGTTTGGGGCCCAAGACATATGAAGTTCATTTTAATAAAACTGAAGTAGAAGTTCATTGCATTTGTCGTTTGTTTCAGTTCAAAGGCTTTCTTTGTAGACATGCATTATATGTCCTTAATGAGAATGATGTAGATGAGGTTCCATGTCGTTACATTCTCTCACGTTGGAGGAAGGATTTTAAACACACGTGTTTGGATTATTGCTCTAGTGATGTGGGAATTGGTAATGAAGTACATCGTCATAATGATCTATACATACGAATCATTCAAATTGTGGAGGAAGCAGCCATATCTGAGCACACCTATGAGGTTGCTTTACAAGCATTACAAGAGACATTGTTTAATCTTCGCAATCGAAATGACCTTGTCGTCACAGACATGCAATCTGGGGCTACGCCTTGTAGCAGTAGTCGTAACACTCGTAAAAGAAGTGAATCACATGTGGACAAAGTGTGCACACAGAGAAATGTTGCTTGTAGTAGTAACAATAGTAATGCCTGTGAAAGCAGTGGAATGAACGAGCTGCTTGTGATACCTCAGACAAGTATTACTAGATGCACTCGTGCATCTGATCCTTTACAAGTGACCAAAAGAGTTTGCCCAACAGGACAGATATCAGAATCTTCATCAGAGAGAAACATAGCCATCACAGAGGAAATAAATGTAGCAAAAGCAAAGGGTGAGATGTGCAGCATATGCAAGGAGCCTGGTCACACTATATCAACTTGCCAAAAGGTGCATTCACAATAACGGGAATGATTCAATACATATTCTTAATATGACTTTTTTTTCTCTCTGTTTTATAACTATAAGTTGTTCCTAAAACTCCAAGTCTTGGCAGCCAGGGTAGCATGCAGGAGAGCTTTGCATGCAGTTTAGAATTTTGTCATCTTATAGTATCATGTTTCTTAAAAGTTAAAACTGTTTGTCTACTTTATTTTAGATGTCTTGTCATAGGAGATCTTTACATTATTGCAGGAACAATTCGATCCAACTGAGTTGAGGATAGGAAATCAGTTCTGCACACAACATATCATCCAACAAAGGGTTTGAAATTCTAACCCCTTAGATTTGTACTTCTTTTATGACAATGTTGTCCACCAAGTGTATTTTAATTGCTTTCATTTCTTGCAAGAGAATCTACTCATATTACAGGCCCAGAACTACTTTCACCATAAACACATTCCTCTTCTTAGGCTTGCATTGTTACTTGAATTGCTTTGTTTGCTTATCCTATGTATTTATATTTGTTACAGGGACAATTTGACTCAACTACTGAGTTGAGAGTTGGTAACCAGTCTGGCACACAACAGAACTTCCAACAAAGGGTTTGAAATCTCACCCCTCTTTCGATAGTGTTGTGTGAAGTACTTAAACTGATTTTTGTCTTTCTTCAAAAAATTTACATGTATCACCATGCCAGCTTGACTTGTCAGAACCAACAATTGGCAACCAGTTCAGTATGAGCATGCAAGATGTGGTATGGAACATTGATATCTTATCATTCATACCCAATGTCTATTCGTACTTGTGTGTGTGTGTTTGTGTGTGTGTGTGTGTGTGTGTGTGTGTTTGGTAACGGAAGGTGTCCCAACCCTGACAAGGACTAGTCCCTTCGAATGCACGTAATCACCCACAAACCACATGCATTGGGTAAGCCCGGGAGGAGTTGAACTCGAGACCTTGGGGATCTCTCCCAAGACCGGAACCCTACCCATGCGGGTTTTTTTAATTTATTTATTTATTTATTTTCAATAGTTTGCTTATATTAATTGTAAGTTTTGTTACAGGCGCCTGACTTGAGAGTTCACGGCCCATCTATCGTGCAAGAAGGCTTCCAACAAACGGTTTGAAATCCTTACAGCTTATACTCGTGCTTCCTTTATGAATGCGTTGTGCATACCAAGGACTTTAACTGATTTGTCTCTTATTAAGAAAACTTACATCTATTACTCATGCCAGCTTGACTTCTCAGTACCAACAAATCGCAACCAGTCAGGTGTCAGTGTCCAATACACGGTTTGAAAATTTTCCATTTTATATCTGTTCCTTTTGTTAGTTTTTTGTTGTCTACGTTAACTGCTTTTGTTAGTTTATCTGCACCGCATTTCTGAATTTCTTAGAGGAACAAGACACAACACCTGACTTGATAGTTGGCAAACCTTTTGGTCCACAACAAAACTTACAACAGAGGGTGTTAGCTCATGCCTCAAAAACATGCTGCTTCTTTTTTTTCTATGATATTTTTTTATACCAACTACTTCAACTTATTTTGTGTCTTAATAAAGAAATTTACATGTGTCAGTGCCATTTTAACTTATCAAAATCAATAATCAGCAACCAGCCTGGCATGAGCATCCTACCTATGGTTTGACATATTGTCATCTTTCACCTAGCCCCATTGTTGCTTTTGTATTGTCTAATTTAATTGCCTTTCTTAGTTTGCTTATACTGGATATTTAATTGTCGAAGGACTGGAACTCGTCAACTGAGTTGAGGGCTGGCAACCAATTTGGCACACAAAAGAACTTCCAGCAGAAGGTTTGAAATTCTAACATCGTAAAATTGTCTCTTATGATTATCTTGTGCATACAATATAATTGTAACAGCAACTGCGTTTCTTTTACGTATTACAGTGGCATTTTGACTTATCAGATCCAATAGTGGGCAGCCAGTCTAGCATGAGCATTCAACACAGGGTTTGAAATCTTGTGATCTGGCACCTGTTCCTATTGTTAATTTTGCATTACCTTCTTTAATTGCTTTTGCTTGTTTCTTATACTGGATTTTCAAAAAATTTTAAGGGGCAAGAATCAACACCTGAACTGAGATTTGGCGAACAATTTGGCACATATCAGAATTTTCTTCCAAGGGTTTGAATTTAGAATGCCTTAACTTTTTCTTTTCCTATGACAATGTTGTGTACCAACTACTTCAACAAGTTGGTCTCTTATAAAATATAAATAAATTTATTCGTATTACAGCGCCTTTTTGACTTATCGGAACCAATTATTACCGACCAGTCTGAAATGCGACAGAGCCTCCCACATAAGGTTGAATTTTAGTTGCCTAGAAAATGTTCCTTTTGCTATGTTTTTAACACTTCACCGATTCTATAATCTGCTAATACTAGGTTTTAAATGTGTTGCAGGGGTAATTTGACTCGACAACTGTGTTGAGAGTGAGCAACTAGTTTGGCTTTAAATAAAACTTCAAAGAGAGGGTTTGAGATTCCAATGCTTTCCATTGTGCTTGTGTCACAACAGTAATATCTTTCTCAAGTATTTTAACTGATTTTGTCTCTTATCGGAGAATTATAGGCATGTTTTTGGGCTTGTTTGACTTATCAGAACCAACAACCAAGACCAGAATGCATGCAATGGTGTTCTCGGAGGTTTTTCATACACATTCTGCACGTCTGAATGTTAATTTTTTTGCATACCCATAGTCTGGTTGCAAGCTCCTATTCGGACGGTGGGGTCCGATATATGTTTCTGAGCTATGTATAGCAATGAGTAGACATCTGATTGGTTATAGGGTTAGTTCTTTTCTGAACTATGTATAACAATGAGTTAGAGATTTGTTAGGTATATGTCCTGTCCTTACACTTGCTTCTTGTTTTATTATCAAATGTAACTTATCAGTGATGTCGCCTTGATCACCTAGTTATTATGTTTTCAGATCTTCTACCTTTTACTTTGACTCGTTCCGTCTTGCTTTTAATCGTTTCAGTTTTGGGTGTGTTATAAGTTGGCCTGGAATCAGATTCAGAGAAAACTGGCCTTTGATAGAAACAGTTTGTTGATTAGCTTGAATGTTAATGGCTAGAAAACTAGTATGATGCTCTAGAAAAAGACTGCATTCACATGTGCTAATGGGAATCAAGTTTTGGATCCTATTGAATTCAAGACCTATTTTCAGAAGAAAAGCTGTATTGATTTATTTTTCACATGTTTAATTTTTCATATTCATTGCCCAGTGACGGAATTTACTTTTCTCCATGTTCACATCTAAGAGGATTTTTGAGTCACCCTCCAGAATCAGCGTGCACAGCCCTCTTGAATCATATGCGTGGAGCGTCCGACAATTGTCTTGATTACATAGGTTAACACTTATGATAAAGGAATATCTTTTCCCTTAATTATGTAAGTTTTATTCATTTAAAAAAGAACAAAAACATTGAAACTTACCCATAACGAGAAACATTTGGACTTGTAAATGGGACATTTTTTGATTGGGAAATGGAAAACTAACCACGCGGTCAGCTTCTAAGCCCACACTCCTTTTTAACACTCATTAATTGTGGTTAAGATTCACTTATCCCTGGGGTTTATCCATCCAGCTTTGCTTTTTAGAAAGAAAAAATTAAAAAAATTATTAATCATAATTTAATTAAGTTTAATCATAGTTAACAATAGGTTAAAAGGGACAAGGGATGCTGCGGTCAGCTAGGAAGAGGATCCTACAGTCTCCTCTCAGGACTTTTTCATTCCTCTTGTATAAATTTTTGTTGTTTTTTTAAACATTGGTTTTTGAGAAAAACACCTAAACACACACAATCAGACCTATGACACTTATCCTATAGTTAGGGTTAAGGTGCCATAGGGTAAATTCACTCAATCACTCCACTCCAAAAGGGATTGACTTAAGGAGGGCTGTTTTGTCCCTTATACAACCCTGCAAAGTCAAGTCCCTTATAAACCACTGCTGCTTTTTCCTTCCCCTTTCCTTAGAAGAGCGTATATTTCTCCATGTTCAAACTCTTGCTGTGATAGCGACACTTATCATTGTTAAACAGTTCAAACAAATATTATATGAATTTTGTGAGCCTTAGAAGCGATCCCATTCTTAACAAAATGACAGTTGGAGAAAAGCTTTGGGCCTTGCATCTCCATTCTTCTCTTCCTCTGTCATTGTTTCATTGTTTTAAACAACGCTTCAAGAAACACAACGCCTCTTCAACCCCGACCCTAAACGACGCTTCGAGAAAAGTGGCGTCTCTGCTCTCTGTTCATCTCCTAAAGACACCCTCCCATCTACTATAACATCGAGAAAAAGTGTGGTTCAGTACTTTGTAGAGTATATACTCACTTTCTTATTGAAATGAGCAATGCATATATGGGATCTCCATTTACAAACTTAAGGCTGATCGTCATTGGTTTACGCCCCCACTCTTAAACAGTGTAGTTAGAACCGTACTGGGCGGTGGAACCGGGAACCGACCCCCTCACCGGTTCCCAAAATCCTCAAAATCGGATGAAATTCAAAACCGGGTGTAGTCCGTCAAACCGTGAGAATCGACCGATTGAACCAGGAACCGGTGGTAAAAAAAAATTGAGAACCGGTCATAAATGAGTAAAAATTGAAAAAAAAATATTTTTTTTATGAAAAAGGATATAGTCGAACCGGACCAGGTTGAACTGGAATCGGCCACTTGACCGGTCTGATTCTGATAACATTACTCTTAAAAACCCACCAATTATGGTGAGAATTTCAAAGTGGAGCATGAACTAATGAGGATCAGCCTTAGGTTTGCAAATAGAGATCGAGGTACATTGACTATTTTCCTGCTGAAATAGTTGTCCATATTAATACTTGATGTCCCGTGTAAGTAGTTACCTACCAAAGGTCAACCACTTATTAGATAACATCATCTAATTAAGGGGGTATTGACCCTACACGGTCGACTATGGTATTATGTGGATAGGGCTAATCGAGCAAAGCCGAGTTATAGGGTGTTCAGGTTCAGCTCGTTAAGTAACAAGGGTGCTCTTGCTCAACTCGAGTTTCACTATTCTTGTTCAAGCTCAGCTTATTAACAAAACTATTAACTTAGAGCTTGGTTAGCTTGTTTACTTAAATGATCTGAACTTGAGATCATTTACTGCCTTTATTATCTTGTATACTCTTAGACCAAAACTTAAAAACTTAGTTCGAGCTCGATAACCAAACAAGCTCAAAGATCAAGCGTGACCTCAGTTTGTTTATTTGATAAACAAGCTAAAACAAGCTCTTAACGAGCCAGTTTTACGAGTAGCTATAATTTTGTTTTTTTAAAAACGATGGTTAGATTGGTTAACCCTAGGAGTTAACCATATTTGATGTATGCTGAAAAAGGGTTGTGGATGAATGAGATCAGTGGGGTCAACTTAGACCCCTGGTTCCGTTTTCCATTTCCCTAATAATAATACATGTTTCATTTAGGATTTTGCTACCGAAACCATCTTAGGGCCGAGATCATCGAGATCGTGTTACTGAGCATGGGATTTTAAGTGGGACCCATTTTCACATGGTGGGCCCCACCTGAAATCTCGTGCTCGAGAGCACAGTCTTGGTGGTCTCGGCCCTAAGACGGTCTCCGAAGCATTATCATTTCATTTAATAAACAAAGTAAGATTTTAAGGGTTACCAAAAAAAAAAGGGTCCTGCTACGGGCACACCAGCCTTTTCTTCTCATACACCAAAAATAAATTAAATATCATTTAATTTTAATTATTAATCAAAATTAATAAATTAGTAATATGCCTAAGTTTCCTTTGAGGAAGTGACTCTCAATTCAGCCATTTCCTTCTTTGCTTGATCCATGACGAACCATGTCACCCATGTCCTCCGGGATGACATAAATAATCCAAATTTCCTAACTCAAAAAAAAAAAATAATAATAATAATATTTTTCTGATAGCACTAATAAAAAAAAAAATATATATATATATATATATATATATAAAAAGAAAGAAAATAAAAAATATAAACCTTAATTTAATAAAGCTTAACTAATTTAAAAGAGGGTTAAGAAAGGACATGTGGACACGATCCCCTAATCACTGCTCTAGTTTCGGCTACATAGTCGAACCCCCCCCCCCCCCCCCTCCCCAAATTCTAATTTTGATTAAGCTTAACTAATATAAGACTAATATTTTTTCTTAAAACAAAGGTTAAATGGATGAACGGTAAGAGTGAGTGAATCTTAACCACCGAGAGGACATGGACCAATGAGAACCGGCATTAAACTAATATAGCTAAACCAAACATTTCCCAAAAATAAACAAGCAAATATTTATCTTATCGCTCGGTATGATAAATAGCGCCTTATTGGTAGGGCTATAAACAGATCAGATTCAGAGTGAATAGTTGGGCATCTGAATTTGTATCCGATTATATATTCGAATATCCGAATAAATATCCGACGCGGATAGTGAAATATGATATCCGTGTCCGACTCCAATTAAAACATTTGTATTTGAATAGTATCTATTTGATTACTTTTAAAAAAAAGGTTTTAAAAAATGTAAATTAATATTAAAAAAATTAAATTAAATTTTTATTAAAAAATATATTTTAAAGGTTATATTAGTTTTATAAATTTAAAATGTATATAGTTTATAATTCGTATCCAATTATAAACGGAAAGTGAAATTACTATCCGAATTTGCTCCGCTGGATACTTATTCGGATAACAGAAATGCTAGCATCAGTTATAATCGTCCCAAACGCAAGGTGGTGGCGACAAGTGTTAGCAGGGGGGCTGGACCAATGAGGTCTAGCCTTAGGTTTGTAAATAGGATTCATGGGTACGCCTATCACTGCTCAATAATTATCTAACTAAACGGAATCTAAGATAATATCCACGTCTACTCATTAGTGCACACCTAGGAAGCACGGATACGCCAAATAAGGCTTCATATCCGTATCTGATACGGCAGGATACGGCTGAAACCTATCTTGTTAATTAAAAATAAATTTTTTATTTCAGATAAGGCTCCGATACGGCATGGATAAGCTGGGATACGACCGGGATACGGGAAATTTTTTTTTTGGAGACTAGGGGTGTGACCCTATCTCTTTTGTTTTTGCATGGACATGATTTTCTTTATATTTTGCTTAGTGTATAATTGGATGACTTTATTTTTTGCTTAATGGATGATGAGATGACCTTATTTCTTTTGCTTTTGCATGAACATAGGTCTTTTTTTATACATAAACAGAATTTGACCAATGGTTAGTTTGTAATAATAATACAAAATATAGTATTATTATTATTTTAAAAAAATTATAGACGTATCCTGATCGTATCCGTATCTTTTTTTTTTAGGTTTTGCCGTTTCGCCGTATCCATATTGTATCGTACCCGTATCCATATCCGTGCTTCCTAGGTGCACACGCTCATTTTAAACACTCATTAATTGTGGTTGGTTCATCAATCCAACAATAACTTTTAGAAAAAAATTAATCTCAGTTTAATTAAACTTAACCATGGTTAATAGAAAACGGGGCATGGCATGGCGGCACGCTGGATAGCAACATAGCGTATTGAGCGTTACGGTACGCTGATCACTGCTCAACGAACGTGCAATCACTCAGGCCTTGGATTCTCTCTGGCAAAGCCAGAAGTGCTTGTCTTGGGCAGCCACCAAATAATGACATGTGGTGGAGAAGCAAAAATCATAGGCCTCATATTTTGACTTCTCCACAAACTAAATGACACGTGACGATATATGGATGAAAAAAGAGGGTGTTATCGGGGGTGGGGGGGGGTCACCCCTCTTTTTTGGTCGGGATGTATGGTTATAGGCTTGAAGTTGAGATTGTAGGGCGTGTGTGTGTGTGTCTTGTGGGTGTGTGTTGAGTGTGTTTAGTTAGTTCAAAATATATGAAAAATAAAACAAAAACAGTGTGATGTGTTTGCTCTCTTATCAGTTGTTAGTCCATTTATCCCACCTCGCTTACCGACTGTAGGGCCTTCTCCTTCAAGTACTCCCACCTCACCCCTCTTTTTTGAGGAGTGTGTGTGGTTATAGGTTTGAAGTTGAGATTGTAGGGCTTGTGGGTCTGTGTTGAGTGTGTTTAGTTAGTTCAAAATATCAAAACAAAAAAAAAAAAAAGTAGGGAGGGGGGAGTCGTCAAAATCATGGGAAGAAAATGAACAGACTTCTTTTTCTTCACACCACCTGTCGCATGTTGTATGGTACCCGAGACCACCTTTCTGGTTTCACCAGAGACAATTCTGAGCCGATCACTAATTGCCACATGTAAAATAAAAGAGGAGTGCTATCCCAGTTGCATTTAGTCCAAAAGTTTCCACAGACGCAAGGTAACCCATACCACGTGGACATGTTTAATATTTTAACCTATTAAAAAAATAAAAAAAGCAACTTTTAGGGGTGTCAACGAGCCGAGTTGGGCACTCCTCGAGCTCGGCTCGTTGGAATTTTACAGAGACTCAGGCTCGAGCTCGAGCTCGGCTCGTTGGAATTTTACTGAGGCTCGAGCTCGGCTCGGCTTGATAATTTTTTTTTTTAAATACATTGATAAACACTAAATTTAATTTAAAAAAAATTAAAATGGCATTTTTTTTTTTTGGATGTCATGTGACTCACATGAAAGCTTGAGTTAAAACTTAAACCGAAATAATTATGCTAATGTATATTAAATATATTTTACCAAAAAAAAAAGTATATTAAATATATAATATAAATTTAATTTTTAAAGGGTATTATTATAAAATTAATTGAGCTGAGCCACCTATTGTTTAGGCTTGGCTCATTTATTTTTCGAGCTCACTTTTTAAGGCTCGGCTCAGCTCAACGAGCCCCAAATAAAAGCTCAATCTCGGTTTATTTCGAGTCGAGTCGAGCCGAGCTAACTCGGCTCATTGAGACCCTAATTTGTAGCCACCAAGTTACATGCTAGCAAAATCCAAAATAAAATTAAGAAATATATACTTTAATTATTTTTAAATTATAATTGGGTAAGCCTTGACCCTTGCCTCAACCACGGCTAACTATCGAATCACAGCCAATCACGATTGAACTCATGGAGAGTTCAGTTGCAACCGCATGTCAACATGTGTCGATTTTAATCCTTATTAACCATAGTTAAGATTTATTAACTCTTATGGCTTAACAATCTCACCTAAGTTCTTAAAAATATTCTTTAAGAAATTTAACCCTAGGGTTAAAATTTTAACGTTAAATTATTTTTAAAATTGTTTTTCTCAAAGCTAAGGATAGATTATTGAAAGATTAGTTAATTTTAACCACGGTTAAATAAAGGTTAAAAGGGACACGTGTTGACCTATGGGTGGATTGAACTCTCCCCGAAGTCAACCGCGATTGGTTGTGATTGGATCTCTGGCTAACTAGGCGAGGGTCTCCAACAATTAGCCCTAAAGCATTGCAGTACCAGAGAGAGAGAGAGAAGATGGGGAGTTCATCGGAGGATTTCTCGGTGGTGGTGTTGGCGTCAGACCTGGGCATAGACGCTCGTCCCTTCTTATCGGTATCAGATCGAGAAGTAGAAGTAGAAGTAGAAGTAGAAGTAGAAGAAGAGAAGTGGCTTGACTGCCCTTCTCACCTTCCCGACGAAGATTTCTCCGACCTCGACTCCTTACAGGCCTTCCGTCTCCAAGGCTCCGACAAGTCCGGCAATCGTATCTTCCGTATCGTCGGAAAGTTCTTTCCAGGTCCCCATTTCCACCCTAGAAATTCTTCCTAATTCTTCTTCAAAATTCAAGCTCATGTAATCTCAGGGGAGGTTATTTTTTTATTTAAATTTTTTCATGATATAATTTGAAAATTTTGAGCTGTTTCTGGATTATCTATTTAGTTGTTTGAGAGATTAAGGAGATTCTCAGTATGTAGTGAGTTCTTTTTGAATTCTTGTTAGGAATCTGGGGTTATAGAAAATATTTAATTGCAGGAAGCTTATTTATCTGTGGTTGTGTTTATGTTGGTATGTCTGAGAAGATTTATCAGGGAAGCTGGTCTAGTAATTTCAACAATTTGGATAAATTTTAACTATTCTTATATTTTACTACTCTTTAATGAATGAAGTTGTTGCTTGGGTAATTTGATGGAATCAGGAGATTCTCAATGCCTATTCCCAAGTTTTCACATCTGTTTACAGGGTTTCATGGGAATGTAGTCATGCAGGAATTTCACTTTATTAATTTATTGGGGGTTGGGGGGGATTGAAATTTCATTTTTCTTTTTCTTTTTTTCTTTTTTCTTAGGGGTCCCTTTTTGGGTGAGACTTGCAAAGTGCTGTGACTTCAAGTGCCAGACTTTGCAAGTCTCGTCATTTGGAAATATTTGTGTCTTTTTTTTTGCATTGAGTAATTCATGAGTAAATTTGCAGGAATTTACTTCAATTGGCAAGCCATTATCAATGGCTTCGATGGAATTAAAATCCCATGTTAGTGATAGAGAGAGAGAGAGAGAGAGAGAGACGACACGAACAATCGCCGATAGACGAAATAGTGTCTACTATCTGATAGTCTGAACCATAGTTGCAGGGAAGCTGTGTTCAAGATGGGATGCTCGCTTCCCAAGAAATTCTTTTCCTAGACTCGTTTCCATCATGTCTCATTTTGTGGTTAAAATAGGCTATGCATGCAGGAAGTGATGAGATAGTCCCGAGTCTAAAGCCTAGGGCATAGATCTTAAACAAGAATTGTTAAATTGAAATCTAAGGCACCTACTTCTCCGCAAATATTTCATGTAAGTTCAAATTTAAGGTATGGTTGGTCATGCCAACATAGTAGGAATGAGGTATCTATATCTCATTTCTCACTTCTAATTTCCTAAGGATCTTTTGAGCCTCGCTTTCGCTTTGCTTCTTGTTTTTTGCTTCTCACTTTAGTAACTATTTTTGAACTGTTTCCGAGCAATGTACGATGTCGCTGGACAGGATGTGAGCAAAGGAGAGGAGAAGAGAATAGAGAGACGAGATTAAGAAATGAAGTTAGGGTGGAGCCCTCGGTCATTTATTTATCGGGGGCCTCTTCCCAAATCCACATGCATGAGAATTGAAGTCCTTCCCTTTTAGGTGAAAATTGAAAACCTGTATTTCATTAGTTCTTCTATGACATGAAAATTGAAATTTCGAGAATTCTTAACAAAAGAACACATCAAAACGGTCAATTCCCAGGAATTGGCAATTTCCACCATTAGTTCTCGCGAAAAGAACAGGGCCTTAACATTGTCTGTTTGTTTATTTGAAATTCATTATTTTTATGAAAACTATGGGATTGATGTGATACCCTACTATGATTGTGCTTTGCTTTCTGGTTGATCGTCAGTTTGAACTGTATACCAAGAGCAACTTCGCCAAATTTTTTGAGGTTACTCGAATTGGAATTTCATAATTTTACGTCTTTGTACAAAATACATAATTGCATTTACACTAGGGTTTTCATAGAGGAAAATAGAAAAGTGAGGAAAGATTTGTAAACCTGTTTTTCACATAAAATAGTAAAAGGATCACTCGTCAGCCGTGGATGTAGGCATATTACCGAACCACATAAATTTGGTGTGCTTTGATTTTCTTTTATTGCATTGTTTTTCTACATACCTAAATGAACTACTTTTTTTTTTCATGATATCCAGCTCCGGTTGTAAGTGGGGAAAGGCTTAAGAAGTACATTTTTCACAAGATATTTAGCGAGTTGCAAGAAGGGCCCTTCTGCATCGTCTACATGCACAGTACTGTGCAAAAGGAGGAGAACTGTCCTGGGCTGACCATCTTGAGGTGGATTTATGAAGAACTTCCCTCTGACTTCAAGGATAGGCTTTGTGCTGTATACTTTGTTCACCCCGGACTCCGGTCGAGGCTAGTTTTTGCCACTCTTGGCCGGTTCTTCTTGAGTGGAGGGTGAGTGCTTGCTTGAAATCTTGGAGGAGAATATGGTTTGAAAACTAGAATGTGGTATATGCTATAATAAGAGCTTCTATTTTTTTGCTTTTTACCTTACATTTGTGCTTAAATGTTCTCTGCTGTCTCATTGTAGGTTATACTGGAAGATCAAGTACATTAGCCGGTTGCAGTATCTTTGGGATGATATAAAGAAAGGAGAGGTTGAGATTCCTGATTTTGTGCAAAATCATGATGCTGTTCTCGAGCACAGACCACTGACAGATTATGGGATAGAGCCTGATCCTCTTCATCTATCTGAGATTCCTTCCATGGGTTACTCATTTGGGAGGTACGAAGAGAGATGGTCATCTAGGGAGTGTATGTCATAGTGTGTCTACATTTCTGAAACCAAAAGTTGTACAGAATAAGGCTACGTGTGTGCACTTTGTGATCTAGAGAGTCCTATATGTGTGAACTTCTACTCGTGAACTAAATGCTGTCATATGGTACAGTTTTATAGTAACTGTTTGAGGTTCTTGTATTGAAGTTTGATGTACTTCTTTGAACATATATCTTGTAGACATGCAGTTCAATCACCTTTTTATTTCTTGCACCTTGGTTTACAGGTTTCTTTTCCTTATTTGGCCTTTGAATTCATGGTTGCTTGAAGTGTTCCTTGTAAAAATTGTGCTACTTTCCTTACAGTATTTATGATGTGTTCTGATTTTTCAAGTATACATTCTCTTTTTCCCCCTCATAATGGACACTAAAACCACTTGAGAAACATGAAGATCGTGAAGCAGAATGGAACAATTTCCATTGCTCTGTCCACTTGCAAAATCCACCATCCTACTGGGGAACCGGTGGAAGGAAAGAATTTTTAGAGAGGAGCAAGATGAAAGAGGTAGTAGAATCAATGTGGAAGAAGTTGATGCATGGAATCGTTAGCTCAATTGTGGGAAATTTTCAAAGGAATAAGCTTGGTGGACTTAATGTTAACAAGTCAGTGGAAAGTAATTCTAGAGGAGTGAAAGAAGAGACAGATTGTAGCATCTGGGGATATGGTACTGTACAGTAAGATATGGAAGGTATCCGAATTCCATGGGATTGATGCTTGAATAGAAGTGTCTGACACGGATATTTCAGTATAATGACGTTTCTGGCTAACATAACGATGCCGATGCGGAAGAAGTTGATACATGGACAATTCAAGCTCAACTTCGATGGTCATTTCCTCTACAATCATGGCCCCACATGAATTTTTTATTAGGGGATTACCCCATCCATGTTTGCAAGTCCTTATGTGACTAGGTAGAGACAAGGTCTCTTTAGTGGTTGGAAATTAAGGAGACCCTTTATGTGTTCTAATGGGAAAATAGAAGTTCAGTTAGACATGGGATGTAGCTATTTTCAAGATGAGATTGAAGATTGTATGATCCTTGAGACCATTTTCAAGGTTGGCTCTCAAATCAGTAAATGCAAGAGTTTGAACCAGTTTGGATACTTGAACCAAGACATATAGTGTAAGCTTTTGGCATCTAATATATTGCTTATTAGAGCCAGGTGCTATTTGCAGCGATTACAATATTTATGGTAAGTTAGGTTTATTCGAAGTTGAGCCTTATGTCTAAGTCTGGTTTTCCTACTAAAGGATTTTAGTTGAAGGATTTTAGTTAAAGGGCAATTGCATTGATAATGATAATAAGGTTGTGTGGAAGCCTATCAGAGAGGGTCAAGACTATGAAGTTAGTGGGCAAAGGGATTGAAGTGGGCAATGCTGGGCTGGGTGAAAATTAGCATGCCAGGTTTAGCTACTCATCTTCTGCAGTCTTTGTCATCCTCTCAGATCTGTGGGGCAGTAATTTTTTAGGATAATATCTTAGAATATAGCTGTAGCTCTAGTATAATAGCTTGGGGCTGATTCTATTTTTCTCTTATGTTGTCAATTACAAAAATGGGTTAGAGAAGGTGGTGGTGGCTGACTTGTGAAACCCTTAAAGAGGTGAGGCTCATGGGGGTTGTTGGTCTGTGTGCCTGCCTCCTCACCTGACTAAACCCAAGCCTTCAGGTTTTATTAAGGAGTCTTAAACCTTGGGGACAATAAACAGGGGGCCGAGTACACTTATGCATTATTTGATTTAAGAGAATATGGGGAGTAGCGGGGAATTTGGGAGTTGGGATACACTGTTTGCGGGTAAACTCCATGTTCCCCTCCTAGTGAGTCAATCCAGAGTCCAGAAAGGAGGGTGGATGGTTTCATTTGTCGCCCCCCATTGTGTATTGGTACTTATCGGGTATAGAATAGATCTGCTTCTCTTTGTATCTACGAACAGAATTGTTCTACTATTATCAACAGAATGTAATAAATATTAACCATTGCCCTGATATAATACGCTGAAAAGGGGAGGTCTATAGTTTCCAATGTGATAAAGTTACATAGTGTCTTTTTTTCTTTGATAAAGCAGTATTTCCATGGGTTTGCCTTGATATCTTGTTCATACTGTCATATTGAATGATCTTGGTCGATTGTTTTCTGTTCATATAATGCATACAACTCTAGTTGCTGGTTGGGCCAGTTCGATGGCTCTATATGAATTAGCAGTTTTTGATCCCTCTAACCCCGTTCTTGATCCAACGTGGAGACAAGATTTGTTCATTATACGGGTTCAATCAAAATTAATGGAAGGAAGAGTATTGGATCTATATAGTTTCTTTGGTTACAAGATCTTTGGGACACGGATAAATGAAAGTTTATTCACATAACCTTACAACTTGGTTATGAAAACTTCTCTTTGGGATGATTTGTTCAGGAGACTAGTCTTTATTGCTATCATAGTCAGTAGAGCAACTGGGTAAGAAGCTAGTGCACTGAAGGCACTTGCAGAAAGAGTGTCATGGTGTGAAGGTTGAGTGGATCAAATGTACTCACTCAGTCTGGAGTGAGGTTTGGTTTGAGACTAAGTTTGCAGAATGATTTGGGATTAAATTCAATTGTGCTTTCAGCCATTTGACATGTTCTCAAAGGCATAATGTGGAGTGGATTAATCGGTGATTTGGTGAGCAGAATGTCATGGGGATTTTTTTTTTCGAAAGGTAATTCATGGTAAATTGGGATCTGACATTCAGATTTCCTGTTTTCTTTTCCTCATTTAATATTACAACACTTCACAACTCCATCACTCTGCATACCAAACCCTAGATTCAATCTTTTTCTCCTTTCGTTCCACTTTTCTGTTCTTCATCTGTATCTCTAACTCCAATATTATTTGGAGGGACTGTAGACCTAACATATTCCAGATGATCACTTACCAAGTAAAAATTTACCATTTTTCACAACTTGTACTAATTTAGTCAAGTCTGTTTCTTTTATTTATTTGATAGTCTACTTATCAAAATCTTGTTATGGCAGATGTATGGACTGAGATTTCTAAAATTGGATCACGGCATAGCGTGTGTAGAGCATGATTGACATGGTCAGAATGAAAATATTGTGGTAGTAGTACACAGTTACGAGGCCGGATCTTGCCTATGTTGGTGTAGTGAGCCAATTCATGCATACACCATCAGTTCCCCACATAGAAGCAGTTCATCAGATTCAGGCATCTCCTGATAAAGGGATCCTGTATGTTAACCATGGTGGTCACTCGTAACTTCTCCCTATGCGGCCTGGGATGGCTTACATTGTGATAGGCGCTTCATTTTTGGGTATTATACGCAAAACTAGAAATCAAAATGTTTGATACACATTAGATGGCGGAAAAGTCTGAAAAGGAGAACCATAAATGAAGGAACGATACAGTTGAAATGGGTAGCCCGGTGAAATAGAGAATTGTTTCTTGGGAGTGATGCCAAACGGGTCCGGGTTGTCCCCAGATTCTGGTTGGTTGCATTGCTGTGGTTTTTTCAGAGATTGGAGCCTAGCATAGTGAAACAAACAGATTGTAGAACCAAATGAAATTAAACACTCAAGGCCCCATTTGGTTGCACTTTTCTTATCTATTTTTTGTTTTTAAAAGCAAAAATTTGAAATCTTTTGCATAAAATATGTTTGTAAGCATGTTTTTGTTTTTAAAGTCTAATACTAATTTTAAAAAAAAATTCAAGGTAATAGGAAATATCTGTTACCTCCATTTTTAGAAATTAAAAAAACAAAAGTAGAAAACACAGAATGACTCGTTCACAACTACCACCACCAACAATAAAATGATATTTTCCGTTTATGATTTTTTATTGCAAACCATTAAGTGGACTAATGAGTAAGACCTTAATTGTTCAAAGATTAACGTTTTTCTTTATTAATTTTTTGGAAAATAATCACCTCCTCGACTGGTGACGCAAGGAAGGGCATCTCGAGACTCTCGACTCCCCTTTTCTTGCCATGTGTCCCCCTTTTAACTTCCTTTAACTGTGGTTAAGATTCATTCATCCCTAGAGTTCACCCCCATCTGCCCTTGATATTTAGATAAATAAGATAAAAATATTTAACCCGGCATTTGAAGGAGCGGCTTTGTGAAAGTGGGGAGCAATATTCGCTCCCCACCTGTGGAGCGAACTATTGCTCTTAAATTTTTTTTTTTTTTATGTTGTTACCAAACGGGTTTTCTTCTATTTTTTGTTTCTTCAAACAAGTAACAATTGGTAAAAAAAAAAATCGAAAACCGAAGGAAAAAAAAGAATTGTTTCCAATTTTTTTAACCAAAAAACGACAGTGCATCCACCTAGCATTTGCAAATAGGTTTTCCTGTGTTGTCAGTTGTAAACGGGGGAAAGTATGGTGGCACGTTAACGATTCTTGCAGAACTAGGTCTGAGATATCAGCTCCTGCTATTTGTGAAGCAGTATACTAGGGCTGTTAATTGGGGTATGATAATATTTTCACTAGCATATCCCTTTACTTAAAAGATCACTCACTATTGATAGACTTTTAGCTCTAATTATTTATTTTATCTCTCTTTCATTCTCTCTATTACTCTCTTGTCATTGTTGTCCCTCATCAGCTTCCAACACCATTTTTCTTGATCTTTTTTTCAAGCCCAAACCCTAAGGGTAGGGCTTGAGCCTAACAAGTTAGTAGGGCCCAAGGCTTGGGCCGAACCCTTACGAGTGAGGGGTGAGCCTGGACAGACTCCAGCACAGCCCAGACCCTACTCATGACAGATGGATACCAGACTGCATCGTCTTTCAAGCTAACAATGGGCATCAACACTAATAGAAAGTGGATAGATATATCTCCAGGTTATAACCGATCTTTTGAGAGAGAATCTCAGTATTTTACAAAAAATAATGCGAATCTTTGTAGGGATGCATAAAGGGGAGTCCGCATTACTTCTCATACAGTGTCACCCATCCAAGGAGGGGTGCTAGCCCTACTCCTAGCCAAAAACCAACATTTGTTAAAGCAAGGATAGGTGTTGGTTACCTTCAAAAAAAAAAAAAAAGGGATAGGTGTTGGTTTTTGATTGAAAGCAAGGAGAGGTGGCGATTTTTGGCTGAGAGTAGAGTACAGATAGCTTGAGAGTAGAGTAAGGCTAGCACGGCTCCCATCAAAATTATCATATAGATATATGTTCTCCTAAGGCACTCTCCCCTTTTCAGGCCAAAAAATACCAACTCACTTCTTTCAAAAAACTCACATTCAAGGCATCACCAAACTACCTTCACAACGCCCCCCCAATGCTTACAGCTGAAACCCAAGTGACGGAATGCCAACTTAGCTTGGAAATGTTATGGGATAAGCCGTCCTCTTACAGTTCCGATCCTGAGGGATCTCGTCATACACCATCGGTCGCAGCTCGTGTTCGTAATGGAAACCAAAAATAAATGGGAAAAAGTGATACAAATTGCACAGAAATTGCAAATAAGCAATGTCTTTACAGTGGAACCTGAAGGGTAATCATATGGCTGTTAAATGGCATATTTGGTGCATCTATGGACCAAATGAAGATGTTGCTAGGAGATAACTTTGGAAATACATTGGGGAAGAATGTCAAAGGCGCGATGGATGTGCATTGAGGACTTCAATGAATTCTTGAGATGAAAAACTTGGAGGAAATGCCAAAAACCAAAGTCACATTTTCCCCTTCAGGGTGATGGTGTCTACAGCAAACTTAACGGATATTGGATTCCAAGGCCCATCATTCACATGGTCTAACAGAAGGTTGGGGGTAAATTTCATTATCGCCCACCTTGATAGGGTCTCTTCCAACCCGGCCTAAAGAGAAGATTTTCCAAATGAAATTGTTAGGGTCCTTCCCGTGATGGGATCAAGCCATTGCCCACTTCTTGCTTGTTTCAACCTCCACCGACACCGAAGAAGAAAGACATTTCGGTATGAAGAAATGTGGCATCAGCATAGTGATTGTTCCAGGGTTATCAAAAAGGCATGGGAGAAACAAACCATGGGTTCCTCATTGTATCAATTCTGTACTCACATCCGATTCTACAGAGAGGAATTGATTTAATGGGAACAAGCTTTGTTTTGGAAATCTAAAAATTCACATTAGCAATTTAAAGAAACACCTAGCAAAGATCCAATGTCATGACCACTCCATCAATGGCATCACCACTCAACTAAATCTAACAAGCGAGTTGGTGTTGCCCTCAACCAAGAAGAAGTCTTCTGGTGTCAAAAATCCTGGATCGATTGACTAGTATAAGGTGACAAAAACACCAGCTTTTTCCACCTCACAACAATTTAACGCCGCCAATGAAACAAGATTTTGGCCCTTAAAACTGGCATGGGCAGCTGGCTATAAGAGGAAAAGGACATCAAGGCCCATGACTTACACCATCTTTATCAATTAGCTCAACTTGTTGGCACTGGGACACCATGAACACTATCCACCCGAGAGTCTCAAACCAAATGAATGAGGAGCTTTGTCGGGCAGCGACTAATGATGAAATTAAGATCACGACTTTCCAAATTGGACCCACCAAAGTACCCGAACCTGGCGGCATGCCAGGATTTTTTTCCAAAAATATTATGATCTAATTTGTTTTGAACTTTCCCTTGCAGTTCACAGCTTCTTCATGAATCGTTTTATCCTGAAACAAACCAAGTTCACCCACATCATTCTCATTCCCAAAGTGTCAAACCCAAAAACAATGAACCAATACCGACCGATGGGCTTTAGTCTCCAATGGATTTTGTTAGCCGGCTATAGGTTTCCACCATTGGTTTCCTTAATGATTTTTATGATAACACAATAATATAATGATCTTTGTGTTATTAATGTTTCAATTGAGTTTATGTAAAAATCAGTCTACCAAGAGCATTAGCAAACCATTCAAGGTAAAAACATGAAAATGACTCCATCCATGAGGAAGATTCATTACCAAGTCAAAGCAAGCTATTAGATCAAGTTGGATCATATTAAAGATGTTAAAGATAATATCCAAGTCCAAGTCATATCATGAAGAAGAAGAAAATTGATCATGAAGCCAAAGAAGACATATCAAGTCAAGATCAAGTTGAAGTTCATTCCAAAGTTCATAAGAAGATGAAGTTTATTTAAGAAGAAGTCTTGGAAGATCTCAAAGTTGAAACCATCATGGAAGATCCAAGATCAAGTTTGAAGACTCTCAAGAAAGTTTATAGTTTATTTTTTTATCATTTGAAAGTGCTTAAGACTTAAGTAAAAAGTTCTCAAAAGTTGGATGTTGGAAAAACTCACAAACTTAGATTGACCATAAGTACCTCAAGACCAAATTAAAAATAACTCTAAGGATCTCAAAATATGGTAATTATCTTGATAAAGATAAGGTAGAAGACCTATGAATTCAATCCCATCATTAAGTTTAAGAAAAGTTGATTTTCTGCTGAAAATCACCCATCCAGTCGACTAGATGAGGGCTAGGATTTTATTTGGCCACTGTGTTCATCCAGTCGACTAGATCACCCATCCAGTCGAATAGATGCCTCAGGATGAGCATCAAATACACTTCGAAAATTTCCTAATCCTAATATGTCCATCTGGATCAGAGTTCTGACTTTGATAGGAATAAAATCAAGAGTATGAAAAGAATCAGAAATTTGTCTCTGACAACCAATATTAGCTAGCACATCAGCTACTGTATTAGCTTCGCGATAAATGTGATCTATCAAATAATCTTCTGACATACAATTTTTGATCTGCTTGTCCCAATACCAAGTTTTCCATGTATTTGGATTTCTATCTTTCCACACCTCAACCAAACTCTGAGAATTAGATTCTATGATGACATTGGTAATATGAAGACTCTTACAAAGAATTAGTCCATCTAAAAGGGCTCGCATTTCTGCTATATAGTTGGAACAAATGCCATAATGGGAATAAAAGCATGCAACAAAGTTACCTTTGTGATCCCGGATTATCCCTCCACCTCCAGCATTATCAGGATTACCTTTAGAGGCACCATCTACATTTAGCTTAAACTTGGATCGAGGAGGAAAGGTCCATCATCAACACCCGATTTCTATTTTTTTGGGTAGATCTAGAAGGATATAAAGGGGATAAATCAAGATTTTTGTTATCAATGGTCGATTCAAGATCACATACCTTTCTAGAGATGTGCTCAATAAGAACTCTTGCAGAACGAGAAATGCTTTCATATTTCCAACGACATCTTTCTGTCCAAATCTCCCAGTCTATCAAGGCGGGCAAGAGAATGAAGAGTTCATTATTCCTTGAAGAAGCCGCTCGGAACCACCTAGTTAATGTACTATGAATAGAGTCATGCTTGAAATAGGGAATAATACACCAGGCTAAGAAAAAAGACCAAACTGAAGAAGCTAGCTCACTGTTAGTTAGAAGATGAGTAGTACTTTCAGAGCAAGAAACTACACAACAGTAACACTTACTAACCAACGGAATGCCAATGCTTTGAATGGTTAAATCAGTTGGGATAACATGATGCATAATTTTCCAGCAAAAAACTCTAATTTTGGTAGGAGTCATAGACTTCCAAAATGATTTAGACCATTCAAAAGCAGTACTTTTATTTCGTAATATATCCCAGGTAGACTGAATAGTGAATTTCCCCGAATTATTAGAGATCCAAACAAATTTATCTTCCCATTTGATAGACTATAATTACCTTTTCTGATGTCATCAATGGTAGCTTGTGTGAGGAATTGACTCACCTGAGAAAGATCCCAATGACCATCTGTGTTAAGCATTCGAGTAAGAGAAGGGTTACTCTGAGGAGATGCAGAAGTCATAGTAATAAGAGAAGACTCTTTATGCCATCGGTCAAACCAGAAATTTATTTTAGATCCATTACCAATGAGAACTGAAGAGTTGGAAAGCATCAAGTGAAACATATCACAAATACCTGACCAAAGTTTAGAAGAACCTCTGATGGGTAAAGCATTTCACACATGATCAATGCGATATTTGGCTTTGAAGAAGCGCGACCAAAGACAATTCGAAGTATATATTCTCCAGGCTTGTTTAACACGAAAAGCCTTAGAAAATTATGCAACTTTTCTAATACCCAAACCACCTTCAGTATAAGGCAAAGTACATTGCTTCCAATTCACCCAATGCCGATGTCTATTAATATCTGAGTTATTCCAAAAATAATTTGTCATTATTTTATCAAATTTCCCAGCAATTCCTGGGGGGGATATTAATACCAGAGATGATGTGAATTGGAATCGAAGAAAGAACGTGCTTGATAAGAATTAATCTTCCTCCAGCTGATAGAAGTTTTCCGGACCACCCACTAACACGATTTTGAATTTTCTCAATAAGAGGGAGGAAGTAAGATATTTTTTGTCTACCTTTGATCAGAGGAACTCCCAGATATATAAGAGGAAAATGTTTAAATTGGAACCCAGTTTTGTTGGAGATGGATCTTCTTCTAGCTATAGGAAGCTTATCTGAGCAATAAAGAGAACTTTTTTCCTTATTAATTTTTTGCCCTGAAGAGTCTTCATATTTAGAGAGAAACTCAAAAATACCTTTGATAGCACTGCCCTTGCAAAAGATAGGAGTGTCATCCGCAAATAACAGACGGGAAACAGCAAAACCATTTCTCCCCATAGCATAGGAAGTGTTCGGATGAGAAGATATCGTTTGAAGGCCTCTACTAAGAACCTCTTCAGCTATGATGAAAAGCGCAGGAGATAAAGGATCACCTTGGCAAAGACCTCTGGAGCTAGTGAAGAAACCATGAAGAGACCCATTGATGATAACTGAGAAGCTTTGATTTTGAAGGCAGCCCTAAATAAGTCTAATGAATTTGCTGTAGAACCCGAACTTCTTCAAGACCTCTATAATAAAGTTCCATTCCATACGATCATACGCCTTAGCCATATCAAGTTTAATAATGATGTTCCTGCCAAAGACTTTCCTTTCAACTTCATTAACCATTTCTTGAGCAATAGTAATATTATCAGTAATGTTCCTACCTTTAATAAAGCCTGATTGCTCCTTAGAAATAATTTTATGAAGGATTGGAGCCAAACGGTCAGATAATATGCGGGAAAATATCTTATAGAAAAAGTTGCATAAGCTGATGGGACAAAACTCTGAAAAAGATGTTGGGTCTTCACATTTAGCAATCAGGGCTATGGCAGTAGCATTAACAGGTTTAGGAATAATCGGATAATGAAAAAAATAGTGAACAGACCTTACCAAATCAGCTTGGATAATATCCCAACAAGCCCTGAAAAAATGCCCATCAAAACCATCCGGACCAGGAGCACTGTCTTCCGAAAGACTGAAAACCACCTATTTAATTTCTTCCACAGAAGGAAGAGAGGAAAGGGCGCAATTTTCTTCTTCTGTAATCATGTGAGGAATGACATTTAAAATGTCATAATCGATAGGTCTTTGAGTAGATGTAAGCAGGTCTTGAAAATATTTAGAAGCTTCTTGTCCAATATCATGCTGATTGTCTAGCCAATCCCCCAAGCTGTTTTTCTCTGAATACTATTCTATTTCCTTCTTTGATTTGCAATGGCATGGAAAAATTTCATGTTATTGTCTCCTTCTTTAAGCCATTTAATTCTGGATTTTTGCTTCCAAAATATCTCTTCTTATATTATCAACTGCTGTAATTTCTCCTCTAGAGTAATAAGCCGATCATCAGTTCTGGGATTCCAAGTCTCTTGTAAAGCAATCTCTGTTTCACATATTTTCTCTTCTAACTCTTTTATCTGAACAAAAATATTTCCAAAAGTTTCTTTATTCCAACTCTTGAGAGAAATTTTTAGTCTCTTGAGTTTTAAGAAAAAACCAAGGATAGGATCTGAAGCAACAGGTAAAGCCCAAGAATCTTCCACAAGCCTTTTGAAATCCCAATGAGTTAACCACATTTTCTGAAACTTAAAGTTGGAAGGTCTTCACGTTGTACTAGTTTCAAACTTAAGAATGAGAGGAGCATGATCTGAATTGAGCTTGGATAAATGAGTGACCTGTGGAGTAGGTAATTTATTACTCCAGTCCATATTATAGAAGATACGATCCAATTTGGCATAAATTCTGTTAAGGCCCTGTTGGTTGTTACACCAAGTGAATTTGTTACTAGTATACCCCGCATCAATAAGACCCATGTCATTAATAAAGGCATTAAATTCTTCCATAGACCGAATATTGGGATCTCTACCTCCCATTTTTTCCCCTGGAAATTCACATCAATAATCAGGGCTTGATCAAGAGAAGCAAATAGAGTAACTTTCAACCAGTCTTTCCAGAAGAGCCATATTTTAGGGTGAGAGAGGTACCCTGGCATATTCAGCATCTTACTAAGAGAAGCAATATTTTTCGGATGCTGCATAGGTTCCATAATAGCAATCATCGAAATATTATAAGTTTCCATTAATTTCTTCAAATGGGCTTTTGAAGCTAGATTCCCAACACCTCTAATATTCCAAGAGAGGATACTAATCATTAGAAACTAGATTCTTCCAGTAAAAATGGAGCAAAAGCTCTAGATCGGGTTATTCTATCCGATGGGGGAATCCCTTTTTTTTTTTTTTTGGTTTGTCTCCTTAACCACTATGTTCCCTGGCATATGGTTAATCTTTGTCATCTGAGCTAGAAATTCTTTAGCTTCTTTCATAAAATTTTCTCTATTCTCAAAGAGTATAGTTCCTACTTTCGTATGGAATTCAGTTGTAGATGAAGAAAGCCAATTAATATCTCGAGAAGGCTTGTTTATAGGAGGTAAAGAATTTTGCAAACTCTTGTCTAACTGATGGAGTTTCGTTTTAAAATTAATAATAAAGTCCATACCGTTGTCATTGAAGGAGAAATATTGATCTTCCACAGCATTCTCTAACTGGTTCTGGGCATTAATATGCTGTTGCTGTTTGCTATTGAAAATATTATGTTGTTTTGAGCATTCTTCTCTTATCTCCATAATCTGAAATTCTTTGAGACTGGTATCCTCCAATTCCGCTTCCTGTGCTTTGCCTAGAACCAATTCTGTTGCTGCATTTACTGAGTTGGAAACTTCTTCTTTGCTTTTACTCCCCACATTCTCTAGAATCTGAAAATCTTCAAATCTTCAAATCTTTGATCAAATTCTGTTTCGCCATTTAAATCGGATCCTTCAGTCTCTATTATCATAATCGGAACAGATTCTTCTTTTGAGGTTTCCTTTTCAATTATTTTATGAGAGGAATACTTCTCTTTTTGCAAATCACTATTCTCATTCAAACAGTCATCAACTTGTTCGTGAGCTGGGAGAGATCCAGAAATTTTCTCTTGAACCTGATCTGTAGTGAGACTTATAGATTGATTTGGTATAGAATTTTTACCAGGATTTGTGTCTGCCAAGTGAAATTTTTTCGAGACCCATTGCTTGGTGTAATTCTTAGACTGATCTTCCACATCTTGATGTTGATGTAGTTCTCGATTTTTGAGTCTGCCCTTCGCACATGAGATAGCATCTGTCCCAATTTTTTGCACCGAGCACAATACCTATATTTTTTTTCATGCTCCATCTTTTGCCATCTACCGTGAGTACCTAATCCCAACCAAAAACGATCAAGATTTTCTTTTTGAATATCAATCTCTATGCAAACCCTGGCAGCGCTAGGTCTAGTAAGAGTCTTCATGGCTCCATCAATCTTTAAAACTCTTCCAAGAATGCTTCCAATCGAGGTAAGGGCTGAGTTGTTGAATAGATGAAGAGGGAGGTTTGGAAAACTCACCCAAATCGGCACCAAGGATGGTTCCATGCCTGATAAAAAAGAGGGAGTCCACTTGAAGAATTTGAAAAGGAAACCATTGATGTATGTAACCTCTTTTAGCCAAACCATTAGGAAGTCCTCTTCTGATAAAAATCTGAATAAAATATGTCGCGAATCTAGGATCCCAACTGAGAAATCTAGACGAAGCCCTTCAAACTTTTTCATGTGGATCTTAATGTTATCAAGGGAAGGTCGCCCATAAGCACACTTTGCAACTAGAGATAAGCGCTGCAAACTAGCAAGAATGGAGGATTCTTCTTAGTGAAAAAAATTGTTGGTTCTCCTTTAAATGTTGCTCGATTTTTTAACGGAACTGCACATGGGCTTGCATCCTTCAAAGAAGATGAGAGATTTTTCACCACTGTAGCATAAGAGGGAGATTTATCAGGCGGCCTGGAGGTGGGATCTCCCTCCCCACCGCCGGCTAACTTAGGGTTTAGCATGAAACCCTAGCAAAACGTCCACAAGTTCTTGCTAACATAAACCTAAATTTTGTTTTTGCTAAAATGCACCTCCAGAGCCTTTTTTTTTTAAAGAACTTTCCCCCTATGTTGAACACCCTTGTTTTTTTTGACTTCTTTGATCTTCACTTGTAAGAAGATTGTTCTATTAGTAAATCATGGTAAATCTTCAAGTAGGTTTAGCTTGAGACGAGGATGTAGGTAGGATTGTCGAACCTCGAGAACAATATTTTGTGTTTGCTTTCTTTTTCTCTTCTCTTTACTTTATTATTTTGCATTGTTTGTAAAATTTCTTAATTTATATTCCCTTTTAATTAGTATAATTGAAATTCCTCTTAAGGGATTAGGAACAAATTTGAATTTGTCATAGATCCTATTCCCCCCCCCCCCCCCCCTCTCTAGGGTCCAATCCTTAGGCAACAAGTGGTATCAGAGCCTAGGTCTTTGATTTTAGATTTAACCATCTTAGAGTAAAGATAATGACACATATGTTTCAACTACCCTATGAGAATGCCAATCAACTTATAGACCTCCATTGTTTAATGATGAAAATTATAGCTACTGGAAAGTTAGAATGATGTATTTCATTCAAGCTTTATACTATAAATGTTGGCAAATCATTATCAATGGTTCCCACATCCCCACTAAAATTATCGATGGTATTCAAGTACCAAAGAATGAGGAAGAATGGATGGAAGCCGATACAAGGCTTGTGCAACTTAATGTCAAAGCCATTAGCAACCTATATTGTGCATTAAGTCCACAAGAAATCAATAGAATTTCGGCATGTGAATTAGTCAAGAAAATTTGGGATAAACTCTAAATTACCTATGAGGGAGCCAACCAAGTTAAAGAAGAAAAAAAATTAGCATATTGGCCCATAAATATGAACTATTTATAATGGAAGATGATGAACCTATTTCTATAATGTTTACTAAATTTACTAACATTATTAATGAATTAAAATATATTGAAAAAATCTATTCAAATGCAGAAAATGTGAGGAAGATCCTCCGTTCACTTCCAAAAGTTTGGGCTCCAAAGGTGACTTCTATCCAAGAAACAAATGATCTCATCAAGCTCCCCATGGATGAGCTACTTGGATCATTAATAACTCATGAGGTGATCATGAGGAACCAATAAGATCAAGAAATGAGCCAAAATCATATAAGGGACATGCTCTAAAATCCTCTCAAATAAATGAAAGTGAAAAGGAAGAGTGTGACGCCCCGAACCCGTGTCTTAGGGAATCGTGTTCCGAGACGCGTGCCTGGTCGTTCATAGTAATGCAGCGGAAGACTTTGCCCGCAAAAATTGTGGGAATTTTCAAACTTTGCCTCCAATGAGGTAAATCATCACTGGTCATCATAATAGCCATCACCACAAAACAAATACCTGTATTAAAAAATTAAGTCTCTTTACAAAACGTAGGCGCCACTAACGCGTCGGGTAGTCTCTATCCAAATCCAAAAAGGTCCAAGGTGCAGGATCCACACCTACTACTCAGCAGTTCCTGTATCTGTTGACATAAAACGCTAGTGAGCTATGAATTCTAATAAAAACCAGTCTTTCCATACTATTTTCCATGAATTAACATGCATCAATAACAACATAATAGTACAGATCCAGTGTTATGATACAGTATAATAATATATCCAAGTTATAATGTGACACACGGTCACACAGGGCTATTTTACCCAACACGAGATTCCCAATCTCGAAGATATCCAGTTATGAATTCATTTTAACATTCCACACAACAATCATATTATTCTTCCAGTCCTTCGACTTTATTAACTGGCTGTAGGCCTATGCATAATTTTATTTGCACTATGCATACTTAGACCCTTGTCCAATCATCAATCATCACTTGAGTCTTTTAGACTCACTTACACAATCTCGGGTAACATATACCTGGATCATGACCGAACTTTGGGTACTCCGACCCAAATACCAACTTAGAATCTAAAGATTCACTACAACTTGGGGCACACCTACTCGTACAACCCTGAATCCGAAGATTCAATACTAACCTGAGCACTTCGGCTCGACCAATTGTTACGACACATGAGCACTCCGGTTCAACAAACTGCGAAGCCGAAGATTTCATACCACACAAGCACCTGACCAACATGAACAAACTCCTCAAATCCACTGGCCGATCACATCTCGTGTATTCACCGCCATCTCAGCTGGATATCAGTCTAGAAGGAACTCTCGGCCAACCTGCCTACCGGCCTCTTCTGGCAAGTCTTACGGAGGAACCATGACATCCAATGCCACCACTCCTAGACGTCCTATCACAAGGTAACCCCAATAGACCCGGCTGCCGCCCTCTTCTAACCCATCCAGAGAGGAACCCCCGGACTATACACCATCGGATGCTCAGCCACTAATTCCCTAGGACTCCGACATCTCTTGACTATCAGTCCCGGAGGGACCACGACATCCAATGCCGCTACTCCTGACCTAGTCCAAGAGGAATCACAGACGACCTAGACAAACGGACCAACATCTTCCGTCTATCAGTCCCAGGGAGCCCACGACATCCAATGCCGCCATCCTGGACCTAGACAAGAAGGAACCACGGGTTAGGTTTCTTAACCACGAACAACCCCGATTATCCCAAGCCCTGCTTAAATAACCGACACACTTGGGCATCACGCTCGTATACCAAATCCACAAGTATACCACTCCGATAGGGAGTGCACCCAGGCTAATGGACACTTCCATTGTCTAAAAAAAAATACAACACATATCATTTGTCATCCAAGGATGACCACCAAGCACATAGGGAAGCCCACCATGGCCTCAGAAAACTTTTTCTGTCAGGGAGGATCGATCGTCCCATCTATCGCCACGATGATCGGTTGCTCATCACATGCAGGGTCTTGGACCCCTTTTTTTTTCACGACATTTGAAACCACGCCAAAAAAATTATACAGTCTAAATTTTGGACTGCAGACAGTCCAAAACCGAGGCTACATCCCTCTATTCTGATCAAATCTATCCCACATTCATCCACACATCATTTTTCAGGGTCTCGGACCCATTTAATCCCTTCCCACAACAATCCAGACACATGCATAGATTATTTCAAGGTCTCGGACCCTTTCATCCATCCACACAATCAAACTATGCCAAAATATAGCGATAAAAGGGGAAAATGAGAAGAAAAGATGGGGTTTTTACCTTTTTCTAGCGTTTCGAGGGTCTGCACGGATGATCCGTCGTCGCTAATGCGATCACCACGTCGAATAACCTTGGGGTAGCACGCATGCAACGCGCGGCCACTTTTCTCTCTCCTCCTTTTTCTTTCTTTCTCTAGAAACTCTCTCTCTCTCTAAAAATTCAGGAACCCACTATCCGAATGAAAATTTTGGGTTAAGGCAAAGCCTTATATAGGGAAAGGGTTTGGATCATGCACAACGTTTACATAAGGAAATTGTGTGAACTTTGACTTTTCAACCATTTGACTTGGTTGAACAAGTTTGATCGGATTCTGATTTTTCAAGGAAACGGCCCGTGTAACCATACTAAACGACATCCAATTCTAACGAAACTTTAGGTGACCGGCCATGGGGTAGTGCAACACCTGCTATAAAAATTTCAGGGAAAAATACTGAGTTTTGACAGCTACACTTTAGTCTGGAAGAAAACTGTAAAACCCATTAATTTCCTGATTTTATACACAAAACATGTTGCCGTTTCTTCGTTTGAGATGATTAACTGCCGAAATGACAAATGGTCATCGTCATGGATGACAAACATACTCTGGTACCTGTCGCACGGATTTCTATTAGAATCCCCAACAATTATGGAGTCTCAACTGAATTCCAAAAAATCTAGAATTTCCTGATTTTCTCGATTTTCTTACATTTAAGACCCCTGCGGTCTCTCGAATCGATATGCAACGGAACCAAAACTTTAAGTGACCAAACTTGGGGTAGTCTGACACCTACTGTAAAAATTTCGGGGAAAAATACTGAGTTTTGACTGTTGTACTTCAGTCCGGAAGAAAACTGCAAAACCCATTAATTTCCTGGTTTTTTTCTCAATTTTATCACTCATAATGGTCTCGTGGTCCCGCGAAATGATACCTGATGAAACCGATACGATAGGAGTGTGTCCCAACAGTCAATCGACACACTGTGTGTGATTTTCGAGAAAAGATACTAAAATTTCCTCGGTGCACTTCAATCCCGAGCAAAACTCACTTTTTATTAATTTAACAAACACTCAAGTATTTAACCCCAATTAAGGATCAATAAACGCATAATTTTATTATTTAAAATTATAGGACATTACAATCTCCCCTCCTTACAAAAAATTTTGTCCTCAAAATTTGCTGTATTAGTTTTCAAGATTTACAACACAGATGAATCCTCAAACAGCTTAGGATGGCTATCTCGCATTGCGTCCTCAAGCTCCCAGGTGGATTCTTCTACACCATGATGTTGCCACAATGCCTTGACCTGCTTGATTGTTTTAGTCCACACCACTTGTTCCTTGCGGTCCAAGATTTGCACTGGCTTTTCCTCAAAAGTTAAGTCTTCTCGAACTTGAATTAGTTCATGACGAATCACAGGCGAAGGATCAAGAACATATTTCCTCAACATGGATATTTGAAATACATTGTGAACCCTCTCCAACTCTGGTGGTAGCGCTAGACGGTAGGCTACACTGCCTATTTTGGCAAAATTTTTAAAAGGCCCGATAAATCGCGAACTTAATTTACTCCGCTTCCCAAAACGTACGACACCTTTTGATGGAGAGACCTTCAAGAAGACGTGATTGCTGACCTGAAATTCCAGGTCTTGACGCTTTCCATCGGCATAACTCTTCTGCTGACTCTGAGTAGCTAATAACCTGGATTGAATTAACTCGATCTTCTTTGTAGTTTCTTGTACCAGTTTCGATCCCAGTAGCTTATGTTCTCCACCTTCAGTCCAACATACTGGCGACCGACAGCTCCGGCCATACAAGGCTTCATAATGAGCCATTTGAATACTTGCCTGATAACTGTTGTTATATGCAAATTTAATCAAAGGCAAGTGATCATCCCAGTTTCCTCAAAAGTCCAAGCTACAAGTGCGCAACATATCTTCCAGTGTTTGAATCGTGCGCTCGGACTGTCCATCGGTCTGAGGATGATAAGCTGTACTCATGTTGAGCTACGTACCCAAGGCTTCTTGCAAACTTTGCCAGAATCGAGAAGTGAATCGCGGATCGTGATCTAATACAATTGTCACCGGTATACCATGCAGCTTCACAATCTCTCTGATATACAGCTTCAACAGATTTTCCAACGTGGTGTCTTTAATAGCGAGGGAGTGGGCCGACTTAGTTAATCTATCGACTATCACCCAAACAGCGTCGTGTACACTCCTTGTTCTTGGTAGTCCCACCACAAAATCCATCGTGATATGTTCCTACTTCCACTCGGGAATCGGTAGCGAATTCAGCAAACTAGGTGGTTTCTGATGCTCTGCTTTAACCTACTGGCAGACTAGACAGCGAGAGACATACTCTGCAATCTCTTTTCACGCCATTCCACCAGTAGTTTCTCTTCACATCATGGTACATCTTCGTGCTTCTAGGGTGCACTACGAAATGCGATCGGTGTGCCTCGTGGAGTAGTTCATTTTTCAGCTCGAGGTTTGCAGGTTCACACACACGACCTTGAAATCGGAGGATTCCATCTTCTGATTCTTCGTAATCACTCCCTTTTCCCTAAAGCATTTTGTCCTTTATGGCCTTGATCTCTGAATCTTCTAGCTGTGCTTCTTGAATCTTTTATAATAATACAGGCTTAGCTTGAATACTAGCCAACCGAACGCTATTTCTTTGGAATCCTAGACTCAGATTCCAATTCTTGAACTCTTCTATCATCTTCTAGCGATCTGCCCTCATGTATGCAACGGATCCAACCGTCTTTCTGCCCAAGGCATCTGCCACCACATTACCCTTACCAGAGTGATACTAGATCACATAATCGTAATCCTTTAGAAACTCCATCCATCTTCTCTGACACATGTTGAGCTCTTTCTGATAGAAGAGATACTTCAAATTCTTGTGATCACTGTAGATCACCATTTTCTCTTCGTATAAGTAACCTCCAGATCTTCAATACCAACACCACGGCTGCCAATTCCAGATCATGCGTGGTATAGTTCAACTCGTGAATCTTGAGCTGCCGAGAACCATAAGCAATAACCTTTTTATTTTGCATCAACATATAGCCAAGACCTTTGCCAGAAGCATCACAGTATACCTCAAAATCTCCTGATCCTGAGGGAGTGGTCAACACTGGAGCAGTTATTAATCTCTTTTTCAATTCTTGAAAACTTCGCTCCCGTGCTACAGTCCATTCAAACTTCATATCTTTCTTCATCAACTTTGTTAATGGGACAGCAATCTTAGAAAAGACTTCAACAAATCTGCGGTAATACCCGGCCAATCTTAGAAAGCTTCGGACTTCAGTTACAGTGGATGGCCTTCCCCACTCACTTATTGCTTGAATTTTGGAGGGATCCACAGATATTCCATTCCTTAACACAATATGCCCAAGGAAGGCGATCTCCTTCATCCAAACTCGGACTTGGAGAACTTAGCATACAACTGATTGTCTCGTAGCATTTGCAACGTAATTCTCAAATGCTGATCATGCTCCTCGTGGCTAGGAGAGTATACCAGGATGTCGTCAATGAATACCATGATGAACTGATCCAAATACAGTCGGAAAAGACGGTTAATCAATTCCATAAAGGCCGCATGTGCATTTGTTAGTCCGAACGGCATCACCAAGAACTCGTAGTGTCCGTACCGAGTTCGAAACCCTGTCTTCCGAATATCTTCTTCCTTGACTCGCAGCTAGTGATAACCGGACCAAAGATCTATCTTCAAAAATACCTGAGCGCCTTGTAATTGATCAAATAGATCATCAATCCGGGGGAGAGGATACTTGTTCTTAATCGTCACTTGATTCAGCAAAAGATAATCAATGCACAGACGAAGACTTCCGTCTTTCTTTCTGACGAACAACACCGGTACTCCCCACGGCGACACACTAGGGCGAATCAAACCCTTGTCTAGTAAATCTTGCAATTGAATCTTCAATTCTTGTAATTTTGCTGGAGCCATCCGATACGGAGTCTTTGATATCAGAGCTACGCATGGAGTTATATCGATCGAAAAATTGATCTCTCAAGTGGGAGGAAGTCCTGGCAACTCCTCCGGAAATACATCTTGAAATTCTCGTACCACTGACGTATTTCTCAGCACAATGTCTTCATCTTTATCAATTTCAATGGCTGCCAAGTAACCCGTACAGCCTTTATCAAAAAGGTCACATGCTTTAATAGCAGAGATCAGCTTGGGTGCCTGACCTCGCACAACACTTTGCATCTCGAGCACTGGAATGTCCAAAATTCAAAATATCACCTTCTTGGCTTTACAGTCTACCACTACATGGTAGTTGGCCAACCAATCCATCCCAAGGATGATATCATAATCTTTCATGTCCAGAACAATCAAATCTACTATCATTTGCACACTATTAATAAGGATAGGACACCTATCATAGATTGTTTTTGTGCAAATGACCCTCCCTGACGGAGTAGATATAGACATTGTGGGTTCTAATGTATCAGGTGCATACTTTAAGTTCTTTGCAAATCATGCAGAAACAAATGAATGTGTGGCACCAGTATTAATCAATGCATAAGCAAATTCTTGAAATATTAATAGTTTACCTTCGATGACTCCTTCTGCCTGCTGAGCCTCCTCCTGAGTAATTGCAAAAACTCGACCCTTTCCGCCCTCCAAGGTTAATGGCTTCGCTTGAGGACAGTCCCTTTTATAGTGCCCCGAGCTTCCCACACTGGAAGCAAGTCTTCCCTCGACAATCCTTGGTCAAGTGGGCTTGCCCACATTTCTCGTATTTCGACCCCGATCTTCCTACAGATCCTTGGCCCTGCAATTCTTCAACCTTTCTCTATCCAGAAAAACGACTGGTATTCTTCTTTTCTTAGGGCTTTCCAGCTGGTCATTTGCCTTTACCCTGAGTAGACTGAAACATTTCCTCATGTACTCGCTCAACTCGGAGCGCTCTATCCAAAATTTCTGTAGACGAGGTGAACCGCTGTGCCACTAATTTCCCCTTGATTGCTGGCTTCAAGCCTTCCTTGAACTTCTCAACTCTCCATTGCTCATCCTCTACAAATTTTGCAGCAAACCAGGAGAGTTGGTTGAACTTCTGCTCATACTCATTGACAGACATGTTGCCTTGAGTCAGCTGTAGGAATTCAATCTCCTTTTTCTTTTTCATAGAAGCCGAGAAGTATCTCTCATAGAATAGCTCTGTGAACTTTGCCCAAGTCACAGGCCTCTGACTGGGTGGAATTTTTCTCTCCATTGTAATCCACTAGTGCTCGGCTTCTCCCTCGAGCATAAAAATAACAAACTCGGGCTTAGTTTCTTCGGGTAAGGACATAACCTGGAAGATCTTTTCCAATCCTCTAATCCAGTTCTCCGCCTTTAGCGGATCAGTCGTCCCAGAAAAAGCTGACGATCCAAGCCTTTTAAATTTCTCGAGTCTCGTTGCATGCCCATGCTCTGGTATAGTAGCGATAGGGCAACTACCATTGCCATTTCCATTCATGTTCTGGGCCTGCTGTTGTTGAATTAAATTAGCTAGAGCCGAGATGGCTTCGAAGGCTCAGGCCAAAGTATTCTCGAGCGCTCTCCGAGGTGGCATGGTTTTCCTATAATTATACAATAGTGGATGCTTTATAAATATAATGAAATGAAAAGAAATGCACTCAAGAGTTCGATAGTCAAAAAGAAACATTTCATTCATTTCACTGTTAATATATATAAAGCAACACTGTACAGTATAGTAGTACACCAGCATATACAAAACATCATGTAGTTGTACACATACAAAAAGTGATCTAATGATAGAAAGACTGAGTAGGGCATCTATTATACTCCAAAACGCCAAAACGGTACAGATGCACCACACTCTTCCCCCATGATTCTATACTCCGTAAGTCTCAACCTCTATCGGTGAGACCGCTACACTATCCTTCTGCGGTGCCTGGTCCTCTACCTCAGGTCTAGCCTATCTCAACAACCAATCAATCTCACTCTGTCTCAGGGATTCATGCATTGCTTGCGCGGTCAATCCCTTGTGAAGTGGTCATACCGCCTTTAAGTGTATAATGCGGTAAGACGACCATCAAGCATAAAGGCTTCTTTGCATGGTCACCGCCCACTCAAAAAGAGTTATCTCCCGCTTGGTGGGAATTCGGTTCAACCTTGCCATGTCCTACACATGCACATATTTCAAATCACTAACTGATTCCGAAACATGACACGTACAGCAATCACTCAACTAGGAATATCGAATAAATCCCTAAGGGATCGCCTATCTAACGGTTCCTAGGTGTATCATGCTCAAATATGATTTATGTGATGGTTATTGCAATTGGCTCTGATACCAATTGTGACGACCCAAAACCGCGTCTTAGGGAATCGTGTTCTGACACGCGCGCCCGGTTGTTTATACCAATGCAACGGAAGACTTTGCCCGCGAAAATTGCGGGAATTTGCAAACTTTGCCCCCAATGAGGTAAATCATCATTGGTCATCACAATAGCCATCACCACAAAACAAACACCTGTATTAAACATTTATATCTGTTTACAAAACATAGGCACCACTAACGCGTCGGGTAGTCTCTATCCAAATCTAAAAAGGTCCAAGGTGCAGGATCCACACCTACTATTTAGCAGTTCCTGTATCTGTTGACATAAAACGTTAGTGAGCTATGAAGCCCAATAAAAACCACAGTCTTTCCATACTATTTTCCATGAATTTACATGCATCAATAACAACATAATAGTACAGATCCAGTGTTATGATACAGTATAATAATATATCTAAGTTATAATGTGACACACGGTCACACAAGGCTATTTTACCCAACACGAGAGTCCCAATCTCGAAGATATCTAGTTATGAATTCATTTTAACATTCCACACAACAATCATGTTATTCTTCGAGTCCTTTGACTCTATTAACTGGCCGAGGCCCATGCACAATTTTATTTGCACTATACATACTTGGACCCTTGTTCAATCATAAATCATCACTGGAGTCTTTTACACTCACTTACACAATCTCGGGTAATATATATCCGATCAAGACCGAACTTTGGGTACTCCGACCTAAATACCAATTTAGAATCTGAAAATTCACTACAACTTTGAGCACACCTGCTCGTACAACCTTGAATTCGAAGATTCAATACCAACCTGAGCACTCCGGCTCGACCAACTATTACGACATATGAGCAATCCGGTTCAACAAACTGCGAAGCCGCAGATTTCATAACACACGGGCACCTGCCCAACAAGAACAAACTCCTCAAGTCCATTGGCCGACCACATCTCATGTATTCGCCACCATCTCAGCTGGATATCAGTCCAGAAGGAACCCACGGCCAACCTGCCTACCGGCCTCTTCTGGCTAGTTTTACGGAGGAACCATGACATCCAATGCCACCACTCCTAAACGTCCCACCACGAAGGTAACCCTGATAGACCCGACTGCCGCCCTCTTTTGACCCATCTAGAGATGAACCCCTGGACTATACACCATCGAATGCTCAGCCACTGACTCCCTAGGACTTCGACATCTCTTAACTACCAGTCCTGGAGGAACCAGGACATCCAATGCCGACACTCCTGACCTAGTCCAAGAGGAACCACAGACGACCTAGATAAACAGACCAACATCTTCCGTCTATCAGTCCTAGGGAACCCACGACATCTAATGCCTCCATCCTAGACCTAGACAAGAAGGAACAACTGCCCCACATAACCACGGGTTAGGTTTCCTAACCATGAACAACCCCGATTATCTCAAGCCCTACTTGGATAACCGACACACTTGGGCATCATGCCCGTATACCAAATCCAAAAGTATACCACTCCAATAGGGAGTGCACCCAGGCCAATGGACACTTCCATTGTCTAAAAGAAATACAACACATATCATTTGTCATCCAAGGATGACCACCAAGCACATAGGGAAGCCCACCATGGCCTTAGAAAACTTTTTCTGTCAAGGAGGATCGATCGTCCCATCGATCGCCATGATGATTGGTCGGTCATCACATGCAGGGTCTTGGACCCCCTTTTTTTTTCACGACATTTGAAACCAGGCGAAAAAAATTATACAGTCTAAATTTTGGACTGCGGACAGTCCAAAACCGAGGTTACATCCCTCTACTCTGATCAAATCCCTTCCCACATTCATCCACACATCATTTTTCAGGGTCTCGGACCCATTTAATCCCTTCCCACAATAATCCAGACACATCCATCGATTATTTCAGGGTCTTGGACCCTTTCATCCATCCACACATTCAAACCATGCCAAAATATAGCGATAAAAGGGGAAAATGTGGGGTTTTTACCTTTTTCTAGCATTTCAAGGGTCCGCATGGACGATCCGTCCCTGCCAATGCGATCACCACGTCGAATAACCTTGGGGTAGCACACATGCAACTCGCAACCACTTTTCTCTCTCCTCATTTTTCTCTTTCTCTCTCTAGAAATCTCTCTCTCTCTCTCAATATTCAGGATGGCTTGGGATTAGAAGACTCGAAGATGTGTCGGCTATGTTCAGGATGAAATTGGTGTGGAAGATTATTTTGAAGAACAGTTTATGGAGTTTAAAGCTAAATATCTTTGGGATAATCATCCTTGGATGAAAGATTCATTTAGCAAAGGCTCCAACCTGTGGAGAGGGATTGCAGGCTGTATGAAAGTAACTCTGGGTTATACCAAAAGCTTGATAATGGATGGAGGTAAGACATGTTTCTGTTTTGACAATTGGATTCTTGATAAACCTCTCATTGATCTAGCTATCGCTGTCCAGTTGCTTTCCCGAAAATTAGGGAGATTCGCAACAATGGCGTTTGGAATATGGAGATATTCTCTGAAGTGCTGGATTCTGACGTCTCTACCATTATTCAAGATAGTAATTTGCTCTTATTAGATGAGCCAGACGCCGTTGTTTGGACGTTGGAGAACTCAGGAAAATTTTCTACTCGCTCTTGTTGGGAAAATTGTCGACATAGAGGATGCAATGTCACTTGGGCTGACTTCGTTTGGATGAATAAGATCCCCCTGAAAATTTCTCTTTTACTTTGGAAAATTTTCAACAAGGCAGTTCCAGTGGACAATATCATGTAGAAAAGAAGGGTGGCTCTTGCTAGCAAATTTGATTGTTGTTTTGTTTCTTCTCAGGAATCTCTTTCCCATTTTTCTGTCAAAGTGAGATTGGAGTTCAATTTTGGATTCTGGCGAGTGTGATGACTAATATCTAGATTTGCAGCCAGGATTCAATCCAATCTAGAATTTTGAGATTTTTTAGTTATAAGAAGAGGGGATCTATCTCGGGGATGCTTGCTAAGGTTTTGCCGACTGTGACATGCTGGGAAATTTGGCGATATAGAAATGGGTCCAGGTTTGATAATTTTCGAAGGCCTTATCAAGTTTTGAAAGATAACATTATGTAGTGGGTGAGAATTATTGCAAACTCTTGGGAGTTTACTTCTAGAGCTAACCGAAGGGAAGAGGAGTTGTGCAATATCTTTAATCTGGATAATAATTTCTTCAAGAACAAGAGGCCGATCTTAACAAAGTGGTTAGTTCCTTCTCCTGGGTGGTTCAAGCTTAATGTTGATGGGGCTTCTAGGAATAACCCGAGAACTAGTGGTGGTGGCGGTATCATCCGAGATTATAAAGGTGAGGTGATCAGGGCTTTCTATAAGTTCTATGGATTGGATTCCAATATAGAAGCTGAAATGAGATCTATTCATGATTATTGTAATTTTTGTAGTTCTATGGGGATTCAAAATTTCATCGTTGAGAGCGACTCGAAAGTTTCTATTGATATTCTTAATAGTTGGATTAGATCACCATGGAAAGTCTGGAATTGCTTAAAGAAGATCAGGCAGATGCAGAAGGATTTTAAAATTATTTTTCAGCACACTTATAGAGAAAATAGTAAGTGTGCTGATTTCTTAGCTAATGAAGCTTGCAATCATTCTATGGATAAAGTTTTCTTGTCTTTCCAGGATTTACCTAAAGCTTTAAAAGGAATAAGTCAGATAGACAAGTTAGGTTTATTCAACATCAGAGTGTAGGTGTAAGGTTTTATGTCCACTCCAGTTGTTTTCTATTTTTTCTTTATTTGTAGGGGCTAGGTTTTTTGTCCCCTCCATTTTCTCTTCTTTCGCTTTTCTGTAGGGGTCAGGTTTTATCCCCCCCCCCCCCCCCCCACATCTTTTTTATTAATAAATCTAGTAGGGGTCTGCCAAACTCCCCACTCCTCCTGAGTGGCTTTATTTTTTATTTTTTATTTCTTAGATTGATATTCAATTGGGTCTTAAGGCACATATGGTCAATCTAAGTACTAAGCAATTCAACCAACCAAACTTTGAGGATTTCTTACATAAATCCTAAGTACTCTCAAAGACTAAATAATAAACTATAAAACTTTCTTGAGAGTCTTCATCTTCAATCTTGATCTTGAGTAGATTTCTTCTTTAGCTTCAAGATCCGAATTAGACTTTGGGCATGATCTTCAATATGCTCAACTTGGTCCAATTGCTCAACTTGGTCCAATTGCTTTTTTTATAGCTTGATGGAGAATATTTCTTGTTTGGTTGCTATTTTCATCTTTTTGTCTTGGATGATGTGTTAATGCTCTTCATAAGCTTACACTTAAACTCAATAGAACATTAGTAACACAAATGTCATTCTATTATTGTATTATCATTAAAATCAAAGATGCTACCTTAGGTCAAAAACCTAAAGGCTAACACGGGCTTTCGACAATATCAACCAGTGTGTCCTCAATCGTCTTAAAGGTTGGATGGGTTCTTTGCTTACCCAAGTAGGCCGTAGCATTTTAATATGATCAGTGGTCCAGGCGATCCTACCTTATGCTATGAATTGCTTCAAGCTACCCAAGACCTTGATTGCGGAAATAGTATCAACTTCGACGAAGTTTTGGTGGGGAAAATCCATTAATTCTCCAAATTTTCCTATTCATTGGTTAAGTTGGAAAAATCTCTGTTTGTCAACGGATAAGGGAGGGATCGGTATGAGGAACATGTTTACTTTCAACCTTTCACCCCTCGTAAAGCAAGGATGACCTTTATTATCTTATATGTACTCATTGCTGACTCGGAAACTGAAAGCCATCTATTTCCCCAATTCATCATTCTTAAATGCAAAGAAATGTCAAAGATCATCCTGGGCATGGAGGAGTATCATTGAAGGTAGACCCATTCTTGAAAAAGGGATCAGATGAAAAATTGAGGCAGTTAACTTAGTTAATGTTTGGCATAATTTGTGGATCCCAAATCAACCAAACTCCAACCCTTCTCCTTTGGAGGGAGTTCCATTGGACAACATGAAGGTGTATATATTCCCTCATTGACCACTATTTGAGCAATTGGTAGAATCATCTACTTTTTGAATCGACAATTGAAGAAGTAAGAAGGTTACCCATAAGCACTTGGATGCCCTTGACATGCTTATCTGGCATCACTCCAAACATGGAAACTTCAAGGTCAAATCTGCTACTCAATTGGCTCAGTCCCTACTGAAGTCCCCTCAACTCCCTCCCACCTAGCTCAAGCGATCCACTTACAAAGGGTCATCAATGGAAAAGGCACTGGAAGCTTCCCATTTTGCCAAAAATTTAGATCTTTCTTTGCAGGTTGTCACAATGCAATTGCAATAGCATCAAATTTGTGTTGTCGAAAGTTGAATGTGGAGGAATGCTGCCCCTATGTAAGATGGATGCCAAAAAAAGAAAACGTACACCTGTTCCTTGAATGCATTTTTGCTTGGAGTACTTGGTTTGGATCCCTGCTCTCCCTTGGCCTCCCAGACCGTGATCTAGGTTCTTTCTTTTCTTGGTGGAATCAATGGTCCAAGCATCCTAATTTCAATTTAGGCAATAAAGAAATTGCAATCCACTTATGCTAGACCCTCTAGAGTATATGGCTTTCGGAATTCAGCTCTTTCAATCGGAGCTCCAATTGACCAATGAGTGTCGATCACAGATCCTATCTTCCTATCTTAGTGGCTCGACCAATCCTCCTCCTATTTTGTGGTGCCCCACGCCTCCCTCTGGGTAAAGGTTAATGTTGATGGCACTATGCTTCCTAATTGTCTATCTGTGAAGGTATTTGTGATTGCCAGGGATCATAAGGGTGTATGCCTATGCCAAATCTCAAAACCCTTCCAAGCAGTTCTTCTCTTGTTGTAGAAGTAGAAGCCATCCGTCTTTGCATCAAAACAACCTTATCTCACAATTGGGAGAACACCATAATCGAATCGGATTCAAAATAAATCATCTGACACTCTAAATGGTCAACCAGACCTTCATAGTTGGGAGATCCACACTATCCTTGCAAACATCCAGTGTCGCGCCCCAAAATCTAACCTAGGAGTTAGGCATGAATTTGTGCATAACTAACTTGTCTTACAAACCATCCTGTACAAGAATACCAAGGCATGACATAGCGGAAGCATAATTAAATTTTCTCTAACATATGAGACAATGTTCCAAGTTTATACAAAACAACAGAATCCAAAAGTCAAGTAGACATACCCACTTTAACAAAATACCAAAAAGAAACCTCATTGCCTCCCCACTCAACAATAGTCTAGATAGGGTTACCTATCTAGATCCCTGTCCTCTTGAGGCTGCAACGGGATAGCCACCTCTTCTTCAGCATACTACTCCTCAACCCATGGCTTAGGATTGCAGATGTCAAACATATCTGCCGACATAAAATATACAGTTAAGCATAGAATACTCAACGAGTACAAGCCACTAACTAACAATGTCACAACTAATAATATCACGTGAGCACTTAAGATAATAATACATAATTCATGCATTGAACCGAACATAGAAATCATACTTTAAAAATTTAACTTAAAAGGTGCATGACTTTCAAAACCTTGTCTTAAGAGCTTTTGCGGAAAACCAAAGTTTCTTATGAGTTCTTACGAGTCTTATGAGCCTTATGAGTTCTTATGAGCGTATGATCGTTAGAGACTTGTGAGATGATCTTTAACTTGATCCTTATGAGCTTATGAAACAATCTTAGACTTATGAGTTTCTTATGAGTTCATATGAGAGCCTTGCAATGCTTATAATCCTTATAGACTTGTGAACCGGTCTTGGACTTGATCCTTATGAGTATCATAACTGATCTTAGACTTATGATCCTTAGAGAAATTGTAACCGATCATAGATTTTACCAACCCATACTTTGGCCTTCTCAAATGCTTATGAACTTATGAGTTTTCTTATGAGGCTTTTCTTAGAAATTATTCTTATGAACCTTTGAAATGTCATGCTTATGCAAAAACCTCGGTCATGCAAGGCATAGAGTACTTTCAGAACTTGTGAGCATCCTAGCAACTTAGAAATCTTTATTCATGTATTTACGAGACATATAGGCATCATGATAGATTTGGAAAGCTTTAAAACATTCAAGACATGTTAAGATCACTTAAAAACATCATAGTAGGTTTTAAAAACTATTCAGCATAGCACATAGCTTTCATAAGGATCATAGTAGTCATAAGACCCCTTTAAATATTGGATCATACCCATAGCACTTCATTCATAGATATATCATAGAAATCAAACATAGCTCTAAGCTTATTTCATCAGTACCATACCTAAATCATAGTTTTCATAATGGAGATCAAAATAAAGTCAATGGTAGAAAGCATTTACTCATTCAAGGTTATTAGCTTCACAACAAACTCATTTATTGCTCTTAATGTGTAACAAAGTTAACTAGTAGGGTGTAGCTACCTTACAAAGCTTGAACCCATTAAATATAGATCTTGAGAAAGATTGAGGAGACTTGAAGAAGTGAAATGGGACTCTGGGATGCCAAACAAGCTCCACCCTTGGTCTTGGAGTCAAACCCTAGCTCTCCTCTTCCTTCTCCTTCAAAATCCTCAAATGTTTGTCTTGGAGGGTTTGTGATACCCTAAGGCCACGAAATTGGCCTTATATAGGCAAAGGGGTGGTAAAAGACCAACCTACCCTTACTGAATTGGCTTGAAAAGAGCAAATATGGCAAAAGTGCGGGGGTTCAGTCGACCGGTGGTGACCATCGGTCAACCAATGGAAAATCCCCTCTCTAGAAAATTTACCCATACAAAATTCTGCCCATTCGGTCGACCGGTAAGGAGTATCGGTCGATCGATAGTGGTTCGGTCAACCAGTTACTGTTTGGTCAACCGGTAGCAAAGCCGGTAGACCGGTTTGCTCTGTACTTGAACTATGTTGTTGTTTTTCCCATTTTTTTCACATTTAGACTCTTTCCCAGCTATGTTGATGCACCTATGAACCTCAAATGAAAACCCATTAAGACTTTAAAACATTCACAACTAATATAATGCTTTTGATTAAAAATCAAAACTCTCATCTCCATTGATAATATATAATGAAACACATAAAGCCTTCAATGCCTCAAAACACTATTCCTAACACTATGCTATGCACTCCGGTTCCAGGGTTCTACATCCTCCTCCCCCCCCCCCCCCCCCTTACAAGAATTCCATCCCTGAAATTAGGACGATGCAATAATATACAAAAGAACAAAGTACATAAAACAAACAAGGAACTATCCAAACAAATTAGGGTAATTTTCCCTCACTTCATCTTCACGCTCCCAAGTAGCCTCTTCTACAGAATGGTGCTGTCATCTCAAGAGAACCAATGGAATAGTCTTGTTGCGTAAAACTTGATCTCTCCAATTCAAGATCTGGCCGGTTGCTCCACTAAGGTGAGATCCTCCCGAATCTCCGATGGATCCGGATAGATGACATTGGATGGATCTGAGATAAACTTCTGGAGAATGGAAATGTGGAAGACATTGTGAACTACTGCCATGTGAGTAGGTAGGGCGACCCGATAAGTGACCTCACCGACTCTAGTGATGATCTCAAATGGACCCACGTATCTAAGGCTGAGCTTACCCCTCTTCACAAACCTCATAATACCCTTCGTCGCCGAAATCTTGATGAACACATAATCGCCAACACAAAACTCAAGATCCCTTCGACGATTGTCGATATAGCTCTTCTGCCGATCTTGAACAGTCTTCAACCTCTCCCTGATGATCTTGACCCTATCAGTGGTTTGCTTAATCAACTCAAGTCCCAAAACTTTATGTTCACCAACTTCATCCTAGTATAGAGGAGATCTACAACTTCTCTCATACAGGGCCTCGAAAGGAGCCATCTGGATGCTCTCTTGATGGTTCTTATTGTAAGTGAACTCAACCAATGACAAGTGATCCTCCCAACATCCTTTGAAGTCCAACATGCAAGCCTGAAGCATGTCCTCTATAATCTGGTTCACCCTCTTGGTCTGCCCATTAGTCCGAGGATTAAAGGCGGTGATCAAATCTAGATGGGAACCCATTGCACTCTGAAAGCTCTTCCAGAACTTGGAAGCAAACCTTGGATCCCAATCTGACACAATGCTGACTGGTACCCAGTGCAACCGAACCACTTCTTTGATGTATAGCGCTGCAAGCTGGTCGAGTTGAACGTAGTTCGATAGGCAAGAAATGGGCGGACTTCATCAAACTGTCAACCGCCACCCAAATTGCATCGGAGTTCTAAGTCGTCTTTGGCAACCCAAGAATGAAATCCATAGAGATATTCTCCCATTTCTACTCGGGAATAGGAAGGGACTGTAAAAGACCTATTGGCCTCATATGCTCGGCCTTAACCTGCTGGCACACCAACCACTGAGACACATACTCCGCCACCTCCCTCTTCATGTTTCTCCACCAAAAGTGTTTCTTCAGGTTTTGGTACATCTTCGTACCCCTAAGATATACGGTATACATGGACCAGTGAGCTTCATCTAAGATCTCGCTTCTCAACTCTACATCAGCAGGAACACATAACCTTCCCTTAAATGTGATGGCTCTATTACCATTTAAGGAGAATTCATCACTCCCGTTGCTAACTGCCTTATCTCGGTAAGCAAATAGCTCCGTATCCGAACCCTGTAATTCTTGGATCCAAACCAGGATATAAGGTCTGACTGTAAGATTAGTCATGACTGGCCCAAAAGTGGCAATGTGGAAACTAGTATCGAGGTTCGCCATGACCTCCAACATCTTCCACTCGCGAATCATCATTTAGGCTACAAGTCCAGGAGGCTTCCTGCTTAAAGTGTCTGCCATCACATTAGCCTTACCCGGGTGGTACTGGATAGAGCACTCGTAGTCCTTCAAGAATTCCATCCATCTACGCTACCTCAAATTTAGCTCCTTCTGTGAAAACAGATACTTTAAGTTTTTATGATCCGTGAACACCTCAAAATGTTCCCTATAAAGGCAGTGCTGCCAAATCTTCAATGCAAACAAAACTACGGCAAGTTCCAAGTTGTGTGTAGGATAGTTCTTTTCATGATCTTTCAGTTGTCGGGAAGCATAGGCGATGAATTTCCCGTGCTACATAAGAACACATCCTAGCCCGATATGCGAGGCATCACTGTATACTACAAATCTGCCACTCCCCGATGGTACCGTGAGAACGGGAGCTGTAGTAAGCTGCTTCTTCAACTCTATGAAGTTATTCTCACACTTGTTGCTTCAACCAAACTTGCTATTTTTTTGTGTGAGATACGTGAGCAATGTTGCTAAGCTGGAGAACCCTTCTACGAATCTCCGATAGTAACTTGATAAACTGAGGAAGCTGCGAATCTTTGTAACACTCTTGGGTATCTCCCAGCTCATCACTGCCTCTATCTTCGTCGGATCGACTGAGATACCCTCGGCAGATACTACGTAGCCAAGAAATGCCACCCTTTCTAGCCAGAATTTTCACTTACTCAACTTAGAATACAATCTATGCTCTTAAAGAGTCTTAAGTGTAATGTGAAGGTTTCGAGTATGATCCTCCTGTGTCTGGAAATACACCATGATGTCGTCAACGAAGACAATGATGCACCGATCGAGGAAAGGTCTGAACACCCGGTTCATCAAATCCATGAACACCGCCGGTGAATTCGTCAAACCGAAAGGCATGACAAGGAACTCGTAGTGCCTATACCAAGTCTTGAAGGTAGTCTTGGGAACGTCTTCAACCTTAATCTTCAGCTAATGATACCCCGACCGAAGATCAATCTTGGAAAAGAACCTTGCCCCTTTTAGCTGGTCAAACAAATCGTCTATCCATGACAATGGATAATGGTTCTTAATCGTGACCTTGTTCAATTGCCTGTAATCTATGCACATTCTCATCGACCCATCCTTCTTCTTCACGAAGAGCACTGGAGCTCCACATGGTGACACACTTGGTCAGTTGAACCCCAGCTGCTATTGCTCTTCTATTTGTTCCTTCAACTCCTTAAGCTCAACTGGGGTCATCCTGTATGGAGCCCTAGAAATCGGAGCGGTGCCCGGAATCAACTCGATGGTGAACTCTATCACTCGATCAGGAGGTAATCCCGGCAAGTCCTTGGAAAACACATCCAAATACTCACTCACAATCGGGATGGTTGAGGAGTCTCATGCCTCCGAGTTTGAGAGATTAGAACTGCAAAATAGGATATGTCTCTCCTTCGTAGCCCTCAAAAGTGAAATGGCTTAACACCCTCTAGCCTAAAATCCATCATCTTCTCGAAGCAAGCCACATGCTCGTGATGAGCAGAAATCCAATCCATCCCTAGGATGACATCAAAATCTTGGAATTCTAGTACGATCAGATCGGCTAGCAACTCATGCTGACCAACTTGGACTATACAGTCTCGATACCCTCGGTCTGTGATGACTATCTTGCCGAGCGGAGTCAAAATGGACAACTCTTGACGTATTTGACTCGGCTCAGAAGAAAAGCATTAGGCAAAACTAGGTGATACAAAGGAATGTGTTGATCCAGCATCGATCAACACACGAGCCAAACACTCGTTCACTAACAAGGTGCCTATGTATTATAATTACTTAAGGTTAGTAATTTCATGATGAATATACATAGCATATAGGTAGCATGTGAGACATATAATCAGACATATCTGACATAATAACAGTCATTTCATAACTTGAAGAATTCATAACTTTAGCTTACCTTGCACAACATCGTCAGATGCTTGTGCGTCCTATTCGGTCATGGCAAAGACGCGGCCTCTATTCGCCTGACGAGGTGGTGCCATGGGTGGTGTAGGCCGTGAGGGTCTAGGGACAGAAGCCTGTGAAGACCCCTGCTTTGAAGTCTATCAAACTGGGGGTTTGCTTCCCTGAGGATGGGCTTAGACTATCGATGTGGGCGAATCATGTGGCCCTGCTCACCACAATGGAAACATCCTCCGGACACCCTATGGCACTCTCTAGACCTGTGCCTCCGGCCACAAAAGCCACACTCCTCAAATGATGATGAGGGCGCATATGGTAGATATTTGGTGCCTCTGAGCCTGCGGTGAGAATGGGGGCCTTTGGGTCTGTGTCGGCCCTGATGTTCTGAAAAGGGTGGTCCTGGCCCTCTTCATCATACCCATAGCACTTCATTCATGGAAATATCATAGAAATCAAACATAGATATAATCCTATTTCATCAATACCATACCTAAATCATAGTTTTCATAATGGAGGTCAAAATAAAGTCAATGGTAGAAAGCATTTACTCATTCAAGGTTATTAACTTCACAACAAACTCATTTATTGCCCTTAATATGTAACAAAATTAACTAGTAGGGTGTACCTACCTTACAAAGCTTGAATCACTTAAATATGGAGCTTGAGAAAGATTGAGGAGACTTGAAGAAGTGAAATGGGACTTTGGGAAGCAAAACAAGCTCCACCCTTGGTCTTGAAGTCAAACCCTAGCTCTCCTCTTCCTTCTGCTTCAAAATCCCCAAATGTTTGTCTTGGAGGGATTGTGATACCATAAGGCCACGAAATTGGCCTTATATAGGCAAAGGGGTGGTAAAAGACCAACCTACCCTTAATGAATTGGCTTAAGAAGACCAAATATGGCAAAAGTGCAGGAGTTCGGTCGACCGGTGGAAAATCCCCTCTCTGGAAAATTTCTCCATACAAAATTCTACCCATTCGGTCAACCGGTAAGGAGTATCAGTCGACCGATAGTGGTTCGGTCAACCGGTAGTGGCATTCAATCAACCGGTTGTTGTTTGGTCAACTGGTAGCAAAGTTGGTCGACCGGTTTGCTCTGTACTTGGACTATTTTGTTGTTTCATTTTTTTTTCACATTTAGACTCTTTCCCACTTATGTTGATACACCTATGAACCTCAAAACATTCGCAACTGATATAATGTTTTTGATTAAAATCAAAACTCTCATCTGCATTGATAATATACAATGAAACACATAAAGACTTCAATGCCTCAAAACACTATTCATAGCACTATTCACTATGCTATGCACTCCGGTTTGGGGGTTCTACATCCAGATGCTGAAATCCAGATGGAGATCTCTTCTCTTTTGCTTCTTTAGTCGACGGATTAATTTTAAGGCATACCAACTGGCCCAGAAAGCTCTATCTGTTAGCATTACTTCAAACACCAGTTTCAGGTGCAACTTCACTTTAGTCCTTTCTATCGCCTGCTATGTAAATCTTGATCTATTGTAATGCATATCACTTCAACAAAAACGATGTAGTTATAGACAAATGAACAGAGAATGGGTTAGCAAAATCCTTTACGAAAACAAGTCTAATGTTTCTCGTTTCACTACAACAAAACTACCAACTAGCAATGGAAAATTTCCATCACTAAGATATGTTTTATCAAGAAAATATTTATAAATGTTGGAATATATATTAGAGGCGGAATATTTGTGACGGAATTGTTTTCCGTGTCTATAAGTGCGGTATTTGAGACGGAACTATTTCCATCTCTAGTATTCCAATGCTAGTCAGTTGTTTTGTTGTAGTGTTTGTCAATCAAAAGTCCTCTCATAGTTGCTTATCTTGAGTAAAAACCACGCCTTCCTCCTCTAGCTCCATCTTCTCTCCAATGGATCTTGGAATCCACTTGCCCATTCCTCCTTGGCATGTCTATAATCAGACATATATATATATATATATAGGGCAAAAGGCCACCGGCTAATGAACTTTTGAAACTGGGCAAGGGGCAGCTATCCCCCAAATTTTTGAGAAAAGAAACGTATTATACTTTTTAATTATTTAATATGGCATAGTCATGGAGAAAGAGGGGCAACTTCCCCACTGATTTTTGAAAAAAAAAATCTTTGATACTATATTATTTAATTATTTAATCGGGCATAAGCTATAGGGCATAGAAACAGTAACCCATAAACAAGGAGAAAGAATACCCGTAAGATATGTTATGGACAAGACGGTCCATTAACTCCCTAATCATTCTCTATAAAGTTATCAACGATTAAAAGTAGACTCTCTTGTAATTAATAACCTTGGTGGAAAGAAATTATATTAATTATAAGATAATATTATATATAAGAATTACTATATTAGTCCATCAAAAATTTTATTTTCATAATTTCTTTTGAATGTATTGTATTTTCCATATAATCTTCATGTAGATACAAATGTATAAGGCTGGTATATGATAATTTCAGTCTGGTAAAGTTAACCCATTTTCCAAAGAAAAGAAAAAACATCATTTATTTTAGGAAGAGATAAAATTCTTTTTGAACTCTGATTTTCGTGGGAATCTCCAACTTTTGTTAATTATTTTGAAATCCTCATACAATGGATTTTTTAGTTTTTTCTTTATAAAATTTATACTATGTATATGATAATTTATTATACATACTAAAATATCTAAAAACATTTATCCTTTTCTCTTCCTAATACCTAAACCATCATAAGTATTTATAAGATTCATATAACGATGTATTAATATAGTATAAAAACCTCTCTTATAATTAATAAAACACTAGAACTTTCTAAAAAAATTATTAAATAGCAAGTATAAGAGATTATTAATTATACACTATAGAACCAAGTTGGTTCCTTACAAATTTATTAATTATTAGAGATTATTAAGTTATAAAATATTAATTATAAGAGCGCCTACCTGTACTCATATTTTTAATCAACCATCACTTACCCCTTCATGAAAATCCTGGCTCCGGCCACCAACCTCTCATCAATGACAACCTCCTCTACCATTATACCAAACAAGAACTCTCCGATATCTCACTAAGGAATGCAGTGGAGCAGGGTCTTTGATCAAGACGAAGGTTGGAGGAACAAAGTCCAATCACTTCACCCTCCCAAGAGGATACAGTGATGATGAACTAGTCTCGAGATGGGTCATAGCCGTCTTCCTTTTAATGAGCATGGCGAATTTCAGCGACCAGCTCTTTGGTTTTCAGGATGTCTTGTTTGACAACTTTGATGGTCGTCTTGGATTCTCCGGCAACAGTTATGCTGCTTTATGGCCAGGGATGGAAAGTCCGGGCTTTGGATATGCTTTGATAGTGAGAGAAGAAATTTTCATGGCAAAGAGGAAAAGGATTGGAGGGTGTTTGTCAGATGATTGTGTTGGAGATGGAGATGAAGAGATTGACCTTGTTTTGGGAATTGCACCAAGGTTTTGGATGCAGATAGCTGCAAAGGACTTGTACTGGTAAGCTGTTTGTGATGGATCTAAGAGAGATTTGGATAGAATCAGGACCGAGTAGGATGTAACGACAGGTTGAACTCTACCCTGGTTCATCCCATTGCCAGCTTAATGTGGACTTTTATTAAAATAACAGATTGATTTCATTCCAGTTTTTGATAAACCACATGTTTTTTGCTGTACAAGATAGAGGAGAATGGATGTTGTGCATGCTGCTACTTTGCTAGTCACCACAGATAAGGAGACCAGGCCTGATAACATTGGGGTTGCACCGGGCTTGGTGCACCTCCTTTGCGCAACAGCGCTTGCCTGTCAAGGCACACCTAGGGGAAGATTTTTGTATCGTAGATTTATGACCATTAGAGCAATGTGGAGTTTAAAACTCAAATGCATCAAGGTAGATATTTGATTGCAGATGCTGCTGAATCAATGTTAAATGAGCATATACCCTTGCACCTGCCTATTATCTCTGCAACTACCATATAGTTGGGCATACTTGTTGAAGGATGGGAGGATGAGAAGAGCTGTTCCTGTCCCTAAATGATCGGAAAAAAAATGCTATAGATGGATTCAGATATCACACTTTCTTTTTTTTCCTTCTTTTTTAACAATATTTCTGCGGGACCTGTCAGATTGCGAGTTCTGCCCCTTGTCCACGTGATTGCACCGCACAGGCTGGGAGGACCTGTCAGATTGCGAGTTTGCCCCTTGATTCCAAATTCCAATAGGACCTGGCACATAAAAGTGTTACAAAGCTTCATTTTGCCACTGACTGACAACCAGGTTTGAGCAAAACTAGTTTTTCAAACAATCCCAAGAGAGTACATGTAAAATTTTCTGTCAAGGCAGGATGAATTGTTGAGTTTCAAGTACTGAACTACTCAATCCAGATTAATCTGCCCGTATCATGACCCTTAAATGAATAGAATTTGTCTACAAGAAAAAACTCGGCTGAAGAATACAAATTGAACAAAGCACTCTAAAAGAAGACTGCTCTTAACTATTTTACATTAAAAAAATATATAATAAAATAAAAACACCCAAAGAATTGCATGTGGCGCTAAAGAATTGCATGAGCAGATACTTCATAAGAAGTAAACTCCTGGGCTTTCTCCCTAAAATCTAGAATTTCTAGGTGGCCATTCTCACTGGAATCTAGGTTTTTAAGGTCCCTGAAACTATTGGGTGTGACTCAACATGTCAAGAGAACCATCATTCGTTAAAACCAGCAGCTCTGGGAACTCTGTACCCCACAAAGTTTGTGATGCCACACAACCATATGAACTAAGTTCTGAAAATTTTTCACTCACAACACCTTTATCTGGTGAATTTTTGGATTGGCATCTGCCTTCTTGGAGTTTTCAGAACTTCCACTATAATTTCAAGTCACCCCCTAAGGGAGTCAGCTTTTTAAGAAAGAGGCCAGCTACTAGTACAGCTCTTGACTTCTTAAGCGGATATGCTCAGAAGATGTCACATCTTCCTCGCCATGCTTCAGTAATCCCCCATCTTCATTGCATAGTCCGGCAGATAATGACGGAGATAAAGGCGCATGACCACCTGCATATATGTAACATTTTAGTCACTTGTTTTAAATCACTCAGGTTTCAATTAACTGATCCTATTTTGAAAATGAGTTAAAACTGGTTAGAAAGGGATTAGCAAATTTATCACGCACTTCTAAAGGAGGGACTTCTGTCAAAGTCTTTAGTCACGTGCAATAAGATGGTCCCAGAGAGCACAACAATGAATCCACATATTTCAGATACGATGCTCCCCCCGCTTTGGTCATCCCAATCCTGAAATAAACCACTATAACCATAGTAAGAACCCCACAATTCTTTCTGTATTTCTGGCCATGTCTTTTTTTCACTTTGTATCTTGGTCGAGTTGGATTTATTATCGTATGCAAGGATTAAAAATATGGTTTTGGGGGATGAATCGGTCCCAACTAAAACCTATACGTATCGGTTTCGAACGATACATATAAATCTCTCTTTTAGTAAAAACAATTAAAAAAATCAAATTGAACTTCTTAAAAAGTCAAATGAGTTATAGGAACCAAATTTACTAAATATACGCGACTCAAAAACAAAGTAGCAATTACAATTACACAATGAATGAAAACATAAATAACGAATAAACGATACGTATCGCTCGTTTCGTATCAATATAAATAACGTATAGGGAGTTACCGAAACCTAGACATCACCGGTTTTGTATCGGTATCATCCCTTTTGTATCGGTTTCGGCGATTTTTATTTCCATGATCGTATGACACCTGACCTGGCTAGTTTCATATTCTAGCTTGGTCAAGGAGCCAAATCAATAAAGCCAACATGGATGCAAATATATTTTTTTACAGAAAAGATTGCAGAATGGCATTTCCAATATAAGACGCTATCAGTGAACTGACTATACCTTGAACATTATGACACTTGCAAAGATTGTAAGTGATGTGAACATGACATAATAAATAGGGGACACAATTGCAGTGTTGAAAGTGTCCAAAGCCTGAAACATAGGAGCGATGTCATTAGAGCAGAAGATTTTTGAGAAAATAAAAGTTAATAAGCATTCAACTATATTCAGGAAACTTTTGAACAAAAACCAATTTTCAAAAAGGGGAGCAGCAAAGAAGGCCAAGTTTAAAGTGGCAGCGATCATGGTTTAGAAGATCGACACATTTCCTAATGTTTCTTACAACAAGCTTTCATTTCCATGGGTACCGGCATGAAACTTATCTACAACATCATTTTGACACATTTCCTAAAGTAGGATACAATTTTTTTTCATTTGTACTAAAATGTTAATTTCTTAGTTATATGAATCAATATTTTGGTCAACATGAAAATGTTAATTGAAAAATAACATTTCGATAGCAAAGTATTTGAATCTCTTGATTCTTCCTAGTTTTTAAGCCCATTTTGAGTTTTTATGGTGAAAGCTGACAACTCCTTTGTGATTATTTTTCAATACAAATACTTGAAATCATTTATAATGAATTAATTATAAATGAAACGAAAATGTAATGGCATAACTCATTACATTTATAAATGTCAACAATTAATGATTAGGGACTCCAATAGGATAGTTAAAATTACGAAACTATTTTTGTTTATTAAAAAGCCAAAATATTTGTACTATTATTTAAATTTATTATTGTTTTAAGAAATTTAATTAAACTAGAAAACCTAAGATCAACATAGGCATATAAATTTTATGCGTTTTAAAAAATAATTTCTAAATTAATATATAATATTTCGAGCCACATCGTTACTCTATGTGGATATAAGTCTTGTAATTTATGTAATGTGCTCTATTATATTCTTTCTATTATGTATTACTTTGTGACCATGACAATAGACTATTTATTATGTATAACTTTCTCTTTTAAAACTTCAGACACGCACGAAAACTTATCACATGAAGTGGATTAGTTGTTTGGTTTATTTGGTATAAAGGGAGTGATAAGAGCTCTTAACTCATAGGAACTGTAAAATAAAGGCTAAATTCACTTTCATTCTCTTCTTTCTTTTTCCTACTTATGGAACAAAAAAGTCAATGACCAATTTCAAGGGTGCTGTTAGTGCTATGGCTGTGTAGATAGGGATTGCTCCTAGCATAGCTTTTCTGAAAGTTGATCTACCTTAGCGGGTTAGCCAGCAAGAAAAAAACTTGTTAGGAGTAGGTGCTTATTTGCCCCAAAACTAGCAACAGATATTTATCTCATATTTCTTATTCCATTTTTTTTTACTATACAATTGAGTTTTGAGAGTGTATTGATAAATTTATTTTTTATCATTTCCGAAGATATTAATGCATATTTCTAAGGATTACACAATTCAAATTTTTTACAATATTTCTAGACTTTCATAAATTTCCACAAGATGTTTTCACTTACTAGGTGACTGAAGTTTATACCAAAACAAAATTTTAAAACCTTGAGCCACAAGTCTTGGGTGCAATATTGCCACTACCTAAAGCATGAGCTTCATCGACATCCTAGTAGAGATAGGAATGATGACTTTGAGCTAATTAAAACCCTATGTAGTTATAAGCATAGTAATCAAAACAAGAACCGAAGTGAAAGCGAGGCTCAAAAAAATCCTTAAAAAATGAGATAAGGGCTTCTTACTCCCATTATGTTAGTATGGACACTTGGACATCCATACTTCCAATTTTGTCTTACATGAGATATGTGTGGAGACTAGGTGCACTAAATTCTAATCGAATGATACTTGCTCAGAGTCTACAATCTGGGATGTAGATTCGGGTCTATCACATCACCTCTCCTATACATAATCCTCTTTGACCACTAAATGGGACTTGATGAAAGCAACCTTCCTAGGAGATCGAGTTTGAGAAACGAGTTTCCTGGGAAGCGAGCAACCTACCCTATACATAGCTTCCTTGCAACTATGGTTATAATTCATGATATGATAATTTATGGGTGCTAAATTATAATATTTTCCTTTTTAGGATGTAATTACTTTATAAACATTCATGTACACCTTTGACATTATAGTTTCATACATATAAGACAATACATGTCGCTTAACATGAATCTCAAATTTACTACTCTAACTGCTTGTAATTTATTATATAATGAGTTCAGTGTGTGTATTTATGGTTAGTAAATCAATGATTCATTTCCTAAAGTCTCATATTAGATTTTCAAATTTTCACTACAAGTTTCCGATATTTCCATAATTTTTACCGTATTTCAATAAACTTTCATGAAATATTTTCATTTCTGTAGTAACTGAAGTTTACACCGATAACGAAGTTTTAAACCTTGATAATGAGTCCAACTGCTAAGAGAAATTAATAATTCCACTACTCATTTAAGGAATAGTTTTACCTGCCACATGTTCTGGTGGATCATCTCCAATAATAGCAGGGGTTCTATGAGAGCTCACATCTTATGCAGATCCCATGTTACATTAGAATATAGGTTAGCTTGAAATGAAATTAGAAAAACGCAAATCCCACAGAATCTCTAGTTTGATGATATAGTTTCATACATAGAATGATGAGATTTTATGGGCGGAACTCCAGAATTTGGTGCCCATTCTGCTACCAAAGTTGATGGTGAAGTTCTGACAAAGGGAGTAAGGACACTCATGAAATCCATCCACCATCTATTTCATGTGATGTATCAATTCCTGTGAGTGAACTCGATAAATTGATTAAAATGGTGACTAAACTTAAGATCACATCTTCTTACCTCTTGAGACTTTCCATGGATCAACTAGTAGCCTAGTACCAATCATAGTATCATACTACTCATCAGTTTTTTCTTCCCTTGAATGTGTTGCCCCTGTTTCATTGATTCAGGACCCTCCAACAACACGATTGTTAAAACAACGAGTTCATCTTTTATTTAATTATCAATTCTGGATTCGAAAAAGTTAAACTTGTCGCCAGCTCCTTTGCTGTTATTATTAAGCATGGAACTATTATAGGTTCTCCTCTATTCCTCTTTTTGTTTTCAACATGCAAAAGTTGTCCAACTTCAACGAAAATCTCAACTGTAGCATTACTATTGTAGGAGCAAAAGCGAGCCAAGAGGAAAAATAAACTTTTGATTGATCTTGATTATTCAAAAATAGGGCTTGAAATAATTTGGACCCTTAAATACAATAACTTTGCATTCCAACCAACCCGCGTCTATTGGGCTTGGCCTCTAGGTCAACCTCTAGGTGAATTCAAGAGACGAAAAATGAGAAGATAAAACCTCATTCAAGTTCTGCAAGAGTCCGAAGACCCAAGATGATGAAAAGTCAAAATAAAGATTTTCATGCGTGGAACCACATGGACCCACCCTAGTCTAACCAGCCCAACCGCAAGCAAGGGAATCACCTCCCAATTGATGCGGCACCCCTATGGCCCCATTCAAATTATTGGTTATGTAGATATGCCATATCTCCTTCTCAGGGCTATTTTGATAATTTTTATTTTAAAAGAATTTACAGCAATTAGTTCCTATTACTATTAGTGCTAGAAAATTAATAGAAACAAGAAATGCTGACTTATTCTATTACCATTAGAATTAGAATGCTATTAGGACCAGTAGTTTCCTTTTTTAGTTTGATTCTAATTAGGGCTTTTACCTTTCTTTCTTTATAAATTGGCATGCAACTCATTGAGCAAAGAAAGAAGATTACTATTATTGAAGAAATTTCTGCAGAGAATTCCCTCCAAGCTTTCTAATGCTGAATTAGAACGGAATATTACTTCTTATCTTTAGGAAGAGATTTTTTATTTCTCCTAGAACAATTTTCATTTTTCGTCACTTCATGCATCAATCGAGGTAATTTACTTCGCCTTTTCATCTCTATCATTCCAGTTTGGTTAATCATAGTCTACTAGTTGATTTTATTGAATTATTAGCTAGTTCTATTCCTAATTTTTCAAGAGAGATCAATTTTCCCTTATCACCAAAACCCACAACTTCAATATAGATCAATTTTAAAACCTCGGTGCCTAGGGTTGATTTAAGAAAACATAATAAGGATGGGATTTGAGTTCTTTCAATTCGATTGTTTAATATTTTAAGTAATTAAGGTTTTCCCCAAATTTGGAGAAAATCCTACATTACCGAGATTTAGATTAATTGGGGTTTATTGATTTTCATACAATTACTTGAAATTGAAGATGAGAATATATTTCGGACCTTACCTAGTATTCATGTTGATTTTGGTTTTACCTAACCCAAGATTGATCAATTGAAATTTACCTATTTTGGATATTTCGGTCTTTGATAGAATTGGGGATTTTGGGATTGAGTTGATACTTTGAAATGGGGCTTGAGTTTGAATATTGAAATTGATAATTTAAGGGTTTATTCCGCACTGTTCAACCCTGGTTATTACTTGCAAGAGAAACTTAAAATTTTTCCCAAATTTCGTTCTTTAAAATACAAAATAAAAGCTCCCCTATGTTGGGGATTAGGGATGATTGTCAGTGGTTGTAAGCCAAGTGGAAAAAACCTCCTCAGCATTTGCTTTACTCCATCAATCATTTGTTTAAACTCCAGAAAAAATATAGAGTGATACAATGGCACCCTCTCCTCGGTAATGTGTCCTTTCCATATCTAAACTAGTTAGTTCCCAATATCTTTCAATCAAGGTGTTAAAGGGTCATAGGAGAAAACGCTCTGCACTTTTCAGACGTCACGGACATGTTATCATCTGCCATTATCCATTTCAGATGCATCGGCGCTATCCCCCACTTGATTTCTCTTTTTCGGTATTAAGTGTTTTATCTTGTGCGTAGACTATCGGTCTCAAATTGTCAAGAAATGACAATATGAAATGTAATGATGGGGTCACTGACTTCTTTAATATTTTCATAAGAGGTTAAACTCAATTTGGTATGCATGTGAAGTGTTGAGATCTGATAACGATGATCATTATGTTCCTTCAATTTTAAACTTCAAAAGTACCTGCAGGACAATGGTATTGGAACCAAAACTACCAACCCCAACAATAGTGATTGTAAAGAAAGACAGACCCTGAGGTTATAAGATCTCTGCCTATTCCAATGAGAGATTTCAGATCCTACTTCTCTAAGGTTTTTCTAATGCATGCTACTTGATGAACTGAATGCCTTTTCAAGTTCTTGAGGACAAGCTTGATTGTCCTCTCTTTGGCCTAAATATCCTAGAGTTTCTGATGGTGTATGCTTTATTCATAATCTGAGTTTCCTCAGGAATAAACTTGCAAAATGTGTCTTTACTAGATAGTTGAGTTATCAAAAGGGAGATAAGCATTATAATAGCGTTAATGGTACAAGCAAATTTATCAACCAATGGAATGTGACTTTTTTTCTAGAAAATACCTTTCTTTTTATGAGGACTAATAATTCTCTATCTAACCCATTTTCTTTCTAGGACCTGGATACTTCAACGTAGAAGCCATACCCATCTCCTATATTTCACTTTAAGAGCCATACCTCTGTTGTAGTCAAGGAGGACAATAAGAGTGCAGAAGAAAATGCTTGGTTCAAAAGATCATGAGTATTTTGTTGGATGTGGTGAAGTTATTTAAAATAACTTCATTAATAGAATAGCAGGTTGACATAGCAATATTGATGTGAATCAGAAGCCGCTGATTAGACTGCCTTGATCTCTGCAGTGAAACATGATTTTTTAACCGTCCAGTTAATCTGTCTTACCTATATGGTAGGAAGTTAATGTAGAATTCTATTACCTTAATCATGCAGGAATTGGATTGATTTAATTGTTGGGTAAGCAATCTTTCCAGTTTGAATTTGGGGTTGCCCTACAGGTCATCTCTTGGTCTCCATGGATGGATGTAGGCACTAGGCAAAGAAGACAACACCAACATAAAACACTAGTGGGACTCCACATTCCTTGGAGGCGTGCATCAAGCCACAGTTACATGGTCACTCCTTTTCTTTTTAATTTGATTGCTGTTGGATCCCATAATTTTTTTTAGGCATATGCTTCATGGTCAGAACATCCGTTACCATGTCTGTCAAGAAGCATAATCATGTTTCTTCGATTCTATAGCAAGTAAACATTGGCAAGTTAAAAAAGGAATGAATAGAAGAATTATGGAAGGAAAAGGAAGAAGACAATGTACTGAATCCTGAGCAAGCTAAAGGAGATGTAAAGGCAGTTCCAGTTCCCTATTAAGGGAAAGCTTGAACTTTTAATACACCTAAAGCATCTGTATTGGTATATTAGTCAATAAGATGTCGTACATGTGTACTTATGATCATGGTTTAGATATCGACACGTTTTGGTAAACTTTCAGTGGAAATGTGTTGGTTTCTATAGCTATTGAAACAATATCCATGACAAGTATAAATAGTATAGGGTTTCGGCGACAAGTTTTGGTAGTTTTGGTAACATTTATTGAAACATTAGTAAACCTTTACATATATTACATAACTTCGGTTGACATGAAACCGCAGTCAACCGAAGTTCTCTATTTTCTGAAAAAAATCCCAATAACTCCATTTTCCACCTTTTCTTGAATCCTTTCATATAACATTTGATGGTTCTAAACTTACTTTCGGCAATTCAACTACATTATTATAAAAACAAATCCATTTTGGGTGAGTTTTGAAGATCGATGAGGTTTCCCCAAAATAAGGTAAAATGCTTTAAGTGCACTCTAATCGCATTTTTTTATACAAATAGATTATGAGTGATTTAATCATATGAAGAAGCATCAAATTCATGCATCTGCACATGATTTTAGAGATTCAAATTGGATTTGGAGATAAGCTTTGGAAAAAGTTGGAAAAAACCTTAATTTCCCTAAATTTAATTCCGAGCTTCGATGTTTTTTATTAGAATAGCACATTAGATGCACCCAATCTATAACTTGGTTGGATTCATTTGATATTTTTGGGAAGAAAATTATTTATTTTTAAATTTCAAAAAATAATTGAAATATAGTTATATTATTCATATTCCACTAATTCGAAAATATGTAGGTTATATCTATATGTTTGTACATTAGTTAATTATCCGTTAATACTTTTGATTCAATCCATACGAGTATCGCTATAGGCATCCATGGGATAAAATTCGAATATGAATTTTACTATCCACTTATAATCGGGGTGGATACAAATACTATTTGAATTTGAATATTTTAATCCAAATCGGATACGAATACTCTATTTCACTATCCATCGGATATTTAATCGAATTCGGATAGTTGAATAGAATAATCTAATCGGATTTGGATATTCCATTATCCGTTTCAAATTCGAATAGTCAAATAGTATAATCGAATCGGATTTGGATATTCCATTATCCGTTTCAAATTCGCTACATTTATAGTCCTAACTCCTAACTACCAATAATCTTAGTTATAGGCAAGGCCATGGGTCTTCTTATATGATTGCAGTGTGTAGCAACACCCAAACTACCAACAATTAGGGGTGCTTTGGCCAATAGCAGAATAGTATATCCATGGGTATACTTAGTTGGTACTAGGGTTGCACGCCTTGGGCTTAACCTGCCATGAACTAGAGCAACAGCTTCGTCAACCTCCTTATCGAGATAGGGATGTTAATTTCGAGCCACATTAGAGCTCTGTGGTTATTAGTTATGAATTTGAGATGAGAATTTCTAAGTATTATATTGTGATATTTTTTGTATGTGATGCATTATTATTTAACACTTATTCATATGCGCATTTCGCTTTATAATTTCAGACAACATTGTCACTTGTTATCCAGGAACTTGTTCAGAAATGTCGTAATGAAAGGAACATAGGAGTTTGTCACTAGGTATTGAGTCTATTGACCAAATATTATTGCCTAGTTCCTATAGAACCTATCACTAAAATACCCCTAGAGGGGGATAGGGCTACGCAGAGCGAAAAGGGTTTACCATGTGATCGAAATTAAAAACTATTAGCCCCGCACGAGGTTTGTGAATAAGTGATTGTCAGATTATGAGTAAGGAATAGATATTGAGTAAGGAATATCAGTCTTTCTGTTAAACAAGATCTATTGAACTCATAATTCATTAGATACTTTTTTATGACTGTCAACGAAGTATCGTAAGAAAATTATTACTTGGAAGTACAATTTGTGCAACAATCCTTCCTATCTGATAGAAAAGGATCTCATGATCTGGATTGCAAATCCCATGTTTGGCTATGAAGAGCGGATCTAATTGGGGGGCACGTGGAGTTGGACTCCCGTGTGAATCAGAAAGGAATACATTGCAAGGCTAAACACTCTTGGGTGACCGATAGCAAAGTAGTACTGTAAGGGAAGGATGAAAAGAACCCCCAAGAAATAGGTCAATTTCATAGCTTTTTGTTCAATTTCTCGTGGAGTCAAATTCTCATCAATACGAGTCAAGGGAATGGATCGTAGCTTCTAATTTCCATACAAATAACACAACGAGGATAAAGAACCTCTTGAACTAGGTAGAGCATATGCTTGTTGGGTATTTTGGTTTAACACTACTTCACACCCAAAAACAGGCGAGCTACATTTAAGCTAACCTTGGAGATGGAAGTTTTCTTTCGTTTCTCGGCGGTGAAGTAAGACCAAGCTCATGAGCTTTGTCAATAACGTTAGACCAATCAACTAAATATTGATTAATATGCAATCGATCGAACACTACTTGAAAACGACTCTTCTACTAAAAAACAAAATGCTTCAAATGTTCCTGGAAATTATTGCTCTCATTTGACCATTTGTATCGATATGCATTAGGTTCATGGATCTCTCAGTTCAAGAAATAAGAGGATCGAACCCTTTCTTCAGACTCTTTTTTATGCTTCTATTGTTTTATACAATGAATTATAGATGTGTATTTATGCTTAGTTCTTCATTTCCTAAAGTTTCACAATAGATTTCGGTTTTTTCCTACATTTCCTTAATTTTTATAGTGTTTCCTTGGACTTCCATAAACTTTCTCGAAAAGTTTTCACTTCCTAAGTGACCGAAGTTTACACCAAAACTGCGGTTAAAACCTTGCCTACCATACCCGATCCTTGAATTCGAATTTTAGCCAACATAATGAGTATATTATTGCTTGGTTCAAAGTGGTTTTAGGGAGTGTGGATTACATGTCCTCCTTTGATGTGATTTTTGAGCATTATTCAAAGCAACTGTATTATTTGAAAACACTAGAGTTCCTTTACAATGGCTAAACTATAGCACATAAAGTAAATTTGCAATCAATGATGCCCCTAGGAAGTAGGAATGATTTACATTTCCTAGCCGAAAACATACAACGGAATATAAGAGGATATGCGGACTAAAATATAAGGCCAATGACTCAAAAGGATGATATTATAGATCTTATCATAAAGGAGCTTTTGCAAACCTATTGGTAACCTACCAGGAAACACACTGAATGAATAAGTGGAGTTTGTAAAGATGATCCTCACTATTGTTGCTAATCACTAATAATCTCTACATCAAATCCAAGTAACTAACCGTTTCTAGTCCAACCTTGTACGAAAAGGAGCGTATGGCTACACCAAAGAGTTTGGCAGGTCAAGAAAGTTGAGATGGATGGGTAAGGTATTAAGGATGAGATATAGGGTTTTAGTGATTAGGGTTTGAGAGAAAAGAGAAGGGAAAGAGAGGAAGAAGATTAGGGAAAAATTAGAGAGTATATTGTCTCTCTCTCTCTCTTTCCTACTCTTTATTATTTGTACTCCACTAATGATATATTATTACTATATAAAAGATACTAATAATATACACAAAATACAGTGTGTAAGAGTAAAATAGAAAACATAAAGGTTTATTCAACACTCCCCCTCAAGTTGATGCATAGATATCACTCATGCCCAATTTGTCAAACCTAATTTCAAAACAGAGTACCATCAAGACCTTAGTCAACACATCAGTCAATTGATCTTCAGACTTCAAAAAATTGGTGCAAATGTAACCCACCTTCAACTTCTCCTTGATGAAATGAAGATCTACCTCAATATGCTTTGTTCGATCATGCTGCCCAAGATTATGAGCAATACTAATAGTTGTTTTATTATCACAATATAAGCTCATAGGACCTCCAATAGGAAGTCTAATCTCACTCAGGAGCAATCGAAGCCAGAGCAATTCACACACCCATTGCGTCATGGCTCTAAACTCTGCCTCAATACTAGATCTAGCAACCACATTTTGTTTCTTACTTCTTCATGTGACAAGGTTACCTCCAACCATAGTGCAATACTCTAAATTAAAGTGTCTATGGGAAATTGAGTCAGCCTAATCTGCATCGATGTAGGCTTCAACCCTTAAATTTCCATTACAGGTATACAACAAATATTTCCCAACAAACGGCTTTAAGTGGTGGAGAATTCGATTTAATGCATCTAGATGCCTAATAGTTGATGAATGCATGGTTGACTACACCGACAACATAAGAAATATCCAGCCTGGTAAGAGATAAATATATAACCCTGCCAACAAGCCTTTGGTACCTCTCAACATCCACAAACATTCCCCACTATCTTCACTGAGTTTATGATTCAAATCTATGGGTGTATCACATGGCTTACAAGTTACAACCCATCATGCCTATCTCCTCGAGTAGGATAAGTGAATACTTGTGCTAAGAGACAAAGATGTCCTTAGACCTGAAAACTTCAAATTCAATTTCAAGGAATTATTTTAGAAGACCAAGATCTTTAATCTCGAATTCCTTTGCTAACTTGCCATTCAACGACTCTATCTCATCCATATCATCACATGTTACCATATTGTCATCCACATATACAATCAAGACAGTCACCTTCTGATGAGACTGCTTAAGGAACAATGTGTGGTCTGCTTGACTTTATCTGTAACCATTCTTCACCATAGCATTGCGATACCGCTCAAACCATGCTCTGGAGGACCGCTTCAGTTTATACAATGTCTTCTTCAGCTTGCACATCTTCCCTACATCTGAGTGACATTTAAAACGACGAGGTAACATATACACCTCTTCCTCCAAATCACCATGAAGAAATACATTCTTCACATCAAGCTGAAACAAAGACTAATCCTGATTAGCTGCAAGAGGTAAGAAGACTTTTACTAAGTTCATTTTTGCAACTGGAGCAAATGTCTTCTAATAATCGATGCCGTGAGTTTGAGTATACCCCTTTGCAACCAGGCAAGCTTTGTATATTTCAACCGAGTCATCTGAGTGGTTTTTACTGTAAACACTCACCTATATCCATCTGGCCTCTTTCCTCTTGGTAAAGTCATCATATCTGAGGTGGTGTTTTTCTCAAGAGCACACATCTCTTCTTCCATAGCTCTTTTACATTCTGATTGAGACAGTGCATCTGCTTAACTGCGAGGGGCAGATACAAAAGACAAAGCCAAGGCAAAAGATCAATAGGAGGGAGACAAAGCATGATAGGGAACAAAGTTCAAAATAGGATGTTGAGTACAAGATCTAGTACCTTTCCTAAGAGCAATAGGAACTTTAGAATCAACAATGTCAGAACTAGAAAAGATAATGCTACCTGGATCAAAAGAAGTCTTTTAGTGGGGCTCATGAGGATCTTTCTGCCTTCGCCTGTACACTTTCAGTTCCTTAACTGAGGGTTCACACTCCCCTTGTCCACCATCACCCTCCATCATTCGGTGATGACTATCAAAATAAAAAACAGGAATAGGTTGGAAGATATCTATTTACTGATGCTCTCCCCTGAAGAGATGTCTTCCAGAAAGAAAAATACGAAGTAGACTCACAGAAGATAACATCCATGGAAACAATGAACCGACAGGAAGGATGATGATAGCACTTATAATCCTTCTGATTAGGAGCATACCTAAGAAAGATTCATCGAAGAGTCATAGGATCTAGCTTTGTGTGATCAGAACGAGCGATATGCACAAAGCAAATACAACCAAAGATCCGCAAGGCCACCAGAAGGAGACACCAGGGAAATCGGAGACTGAACTCCAAAATTCTGGAAGGCATTTGATTAATTAAGAATGCAGCAATCAACACGACATCAGAGCAGAAACGTTTAGGCACTATCATAGCAAGCATAAGAGAGCGAATGACTTTCAACAAATCCCATTTTTACGCTCTGCAACACCATTTTATTGAGTAGTACCAGCACAAGAAGTCTAATGAATGATAACATGAGAATTAAAAAAAAAGTGGCTAAACTAGCAAACATATACTCCCCCTATTGTCATAATGAAGTACTTTAATTGATGCATTCAACTAATTAGCAAGCAATTTGTGAAAAGAATGATAAAAACGTCAGCTTCACCCTTAGACTTCAATATATAAACTCATGTAGTACGAGAAAAATCATCCACAAATTTAACAAAGTACTTAAAACCACATGGAAAAGTAATAGGGGATGGTCCCCACACATCAAAGTGCACGATAGAAAAAGGTGAATTGCATTTATTACCACTATAGGGATACGAAGTGCGACAGTGCTTCGTAAATTCATAAGTTTCACATTGTAAAGAGGAAAGTAAACTAGAAACAGATAACTGGAGAAATAAATTCCTAATAAGGGAAAATGAGGGATGACCAAGACGTATGTGTCATCGAAACAATTTCTCTTTGCTACTAATACTCCGAACACTGTGAGGAAACTGCTGGACTGATGAAGTGATGCAAGACAAAGGGTCTAGCAGATACAATCCCCGCTCCTCATGGCCCGTACCGATCGTCCTTTCCGTTTTTAATTCCTAAAACACACGGTGAGAAGAAAATAAAGTGACGCTACAGTTCAATGACTTTGTAATATGGCTCACAAGCAGAAGATTCAAAGTGAACTTAGGAATATGAAGAATATAGGAGAGAGATTAGAGGGTGTAACAGAAACACTCCCCTTACCCGCAATGGATGATAAGGTACAATCAGCAATTTTAACTTTGTTCCTACCAGAATCAATAATGTAAGAAGAAAAGAAAGACATACTAGTCATATGATCAGATGCTCCTGAATAAATAATCCAAGAGCGACCCGGATCAGAAACAGATGCACTGAGAACCGAGGCCAAAGTACCTGATTAAAGGACTGAAGCGGTAGTGGCGGTGCTAGGAGTCTCCAACTATGACATAAAATAGCGGAAGACATCAATCTCATCTCTAGAAAGACCAATACTATCCAAAGGAGGTGCAGTAGTAGATACCAAAGCTTTGGAGGTAATAAGGTGTGCACTCAAGCACCCTGCAAATCGTTTGTCCCTGTCTCCTCGTCCACCGCCAGAAAGGCCCTATGGACGAGGGCGACCATGCAAGTTACAACTGTGTCTCTCGTATGACAGGTATGCCCACAGTAATCACTCTTAAATGTATCCTGATCATCAGAAGAAGAATCAAATGATCCAAAACGACCACCTCCTCGGCCACGACCCCCACTCCTACCTCTTATCTGGAATAAGGAGGCTTATGTAGATCTATCAAGTATGGGAGGTTGGAGAATAATACTCCGACGACGCTCCTCACGATGTAAGTATGCATAGACTTTAGTGGGAGATGGGGCTGGGTCTTTGCCAAGAATTTGAACCCATACTTGTTCATAATTTATATTCAACCCGACAAGTAACTCAAACACACGATTCCGTTCAACCAACTTTTTATATGCGACTGCATCCTCGAAACACTTAGCCTGGAAGGTCTCATAATGATCCAGCTCTTTTCAAAGACATCGAAGAGTGGAATAGTATGTGGGAATAAACATATCCTCCTGCTTTAGTTGTCAAATACTCTGACGCAACTCATAAACCTGGGCAGTACCTCCAATCTCAGAATAGTTCTATGTCACGACATCCTATATATCGCATGCAGAAGAAAGAAACAAGTATGCACTACTGATATCTTGTTGCACGGAATGGAAAAGCCATGACATGACAATGGAATTCTCAGCCACCCACTTGGCAAAGGCTGGATCTATGGGCATGGGAATGGGAATGGGAATGGGAATGGCACCATTCAAATAACTTATCTTCTCCTTACCCTTAACAAACAATGTAACAGACTGAGACCATCTAGTTTGTCCCATCTAGTTTCACAGTGGTAATTTGGAGGTTTGGTGCATCACTTGCACTAACTCCAATACTACCTCTACCCTGCACAGGGACACTCAAGGACTCACTAACCTCATATTCATCTGTCATTCTACTCACAGGGTCAATTTACACAAATATGACTTCCAAATTCTCAAGTTCCCAAAGAACATACCAAAATAGGGTTTCACACTCTATATTCACTCCCTTAAATTGATAGGAGTGTACAAAACATCAACAAGAGTAATCAAGAACCAATAGGACTGTTAAAGATCATGTCGCAGCATGTGCAGAATTTTTTTGACAAAAGTTTTTTGCACTAACCGGGAAAAACGACAAACATAAGGGGATAACCATCGCCAACACTTCAATACTAATCCGATCAATGTGAAACTTGTTTCATACACTCTGGAATTTTCATACAGACCAAATAGTACCAATTTTCACTTCCAAAAAAACCCCAAATCCATCACACCATTTACTTGTTCACAAACTGATTTTTTTTTTTAAATTCCTGAAATATTTGAAAAAAACACATCTCCAACTCCAAAACATCTTGGAAAAATCATCACAATTCTCTATAAATGCCAATCTATCAAATGGCATAATAAAACCTTACCGGAAAAAATTTTCTAAGAGACGTACGATTGATGTTAGCAAGACATCATGCTGATGTCAGTACCTCCGTGGTAGCTTCCTCTTGGGCAGAACTCTCCTAGTTCTCCCCTTTGGCATTGATACCAAGTTGAGATGAATGGGTAAGGTATTAAGGATGAGATCTAGAGTTTTAGTTATTAGGGTTTGAGAGAAAAGGAAAGGGAAAGAGAAGAAGAAGAAGATTAGGAAAAATTAGAGAGTACATTGTCTCTCTCCTACTCTTTATTATTTATACTCCACTAATGGTATAATATTACTATATAAGAGATACTAATAGTATCCCAAAATATAGTGTATAAGAGTAAAATAGAAAACATAAAGGCTTATTCAACAATGAATACCATATATGCACTTATAAAATAACCAAACGCATTTTAAAGGTTGTTTTCTTCTTGCCTTTTCTCTCTCCTGTTCTTTCAATTTTTTCTGCAAGTAAAGAAAAGTGTATTAAGGAGAAAAAATTGGTACGGAATTAGGGAAGAGATGCAGACTAGATAATCTACTAGAAGAAATTATTGACAATGTAAAAGCTTGAGAGGGAGTGTCAAGAGATTAGATCTTTCATAGTGTGTTTCTTTACACAATGCCTTCCATTCAAGGTTCTAAATGTCGATATCGCTCGACATGTCGAGCAGTGGAAAAGAAATATATCGGGGATATATTGTTTATCAGTGATTTTTGAGGGAAAAAATGACAAACAAATGGGGCAAAATATAGAATTTTGCAGTGAAACTTCAGGAAATGTTAAAATAGATGTTAATACACTTTTGAGAATAAAAAAAATTTTGAAATAATAATATAAATAAGAAATGCAATAAGAAGAGCCAAGATGTGCGTTGACAAGTGACGATAATGTATGATTGATTCATATTCATAAATCATAACTTACTTACATAAAATGTTTCATTCATTTTAGTTTTTTTTACAAATTATAGGGATTTTTCTATCTGCATGAGTTGTGACCATGAAAGTGAGAGAGATAAAGAGAACTGTGAATAGCATTAGATGTGAAAAGTATTTCCAATGACCTCCATTGGAAATGACTATGAAATAAAAAGAAATTGTACAATATATCATATTAGAAATATTACAATGTACAACTCATGATTAATAATATTTTATATTTTTTAACAAATTAATAATTTGTTTTACTTTTAATGTTACTAAATAATATATTTAAGTAATATTTAGTAATTTATATATCATATTTAGTCAAATAAGTAATATTATTTACTCGATGTTACTATGAATATTTTTAAGAATTATTAGCTATTAATAATTTTATTAAAAAAACATTATTAAAATTCATAACTGAATAAAATATCCATGAATTTCAAGTATAATCCTTAAAATAAAAAAATGCCTTATATTAAAAAAAAAAAAAAAATTTGAATTGGGTGTATAATATAAATCAATATTAGTTTTTAACATATAATTTTTGTTATATGATATACTTTTTTACATGACACATCATTTTTAGAAATTCTTTGTACTAAAAATGTTATGTCAACTTATAAATTATAGCTAAGTAAATAGTCAAAGTGTTAGTCTATTTTTAAAAAGCCCTTATGAGCATAATCTTATTACCTATAAATAATTTTTAATTTATGAAATATTATTAGGAAATTATCAATTTTAATTTTTTAATATTACTAAAAAGCCCTAATGGGAATAATTTGCTAGACAAATGTCTTTCTTTATGAATAAATTATGTTGAAAGATTCTTTTTTTTAAATTAAAGTCTCCCATAGAATTACCCTCTTTTATAATTTACAAAGAGAGTGAGACTAGCATTACCCTTTTTAGGTTAAAACCCTTAAAATCCAAGCCCCCAACCTTTGAAAGTACATTTAAAGAGAGTGAAATTAGCATTACCCTTATTAGGTTAAAAAATTTAAGACTTATGAGGGAAGTATGTTGTATGAGAGTGAAATTAGCATTACCTTTGTTAGGGTTAAAACACTTAAAAGAGCCCAACAGTGTTTTAAAACCCGAAAACTCGACTTGACTCAACTCGACTTGACTCAACTCGGGCAAAACTCGTCCGAGTAATGACACCTAAAACTCGGATATATATAATATTTTTCTAATACTATATATATGGTATAAATTCAAAATTAATGATAAAACATGCCTAAAATGAGATATATAATTTAATATATATTAAATACCCCCTTTTTTGTATTTATACTTAAGAGTGGGTGGTGTAACGACCCAGAATTTTAAATAATAAAATTATGCGTTTATTAGTCCTTAACTGGGGTTAAATACTTAAGTGTTTGTCAAATTAATAAAAAGTGGGTTTTGCTCGGGATTGAAGTGCACCAAGAAAATCTTAGTATCTTTTCGCGAAAATCACACACAGTGTGCCGGTTGACTGCCGAGACACACCCCTATCGTATCGGTTCCGTCAGGTATCATTTCGTGGGACTGCGGGGCCATTATGTGTGATAAAATTGAGAAAAACGGGAAATTTCTAGATTTCCAAAAATTAAGTGGGACCCAATATCTGTTGGAGATCCTAATAGAAATCCGTGCGGCTGGTACTAATGCGTGTCGGTCGGCCGTGGGGACTAATGTCTGTCTTCTCGGCAATTAGTTATCTCAGACGAAGAAACGGCGACCTATTTTGTGTCCGAAATCAGAAAATTAGTGGGTTTTGCTGTTTTCTTCCAGACTAAAGTGCAGCTATCAAAATTTAATATTTTTCCCCGAAATTTTTACAGTAGGTGTCGGATTGTCCCAAGTTCGGTCACCTAAATTTTCATCACTATTAGGCGTTATATAGTAGGGTCTCAAAGGATATATGCGTGAAAAATGAGAAAATTCAGTCAAACTAGTCAAACCAGTCAAAGTGGTTGACTTGGTCAACCACACTTTTTCCTCACCAATGGTTATGTGCTACTATTGCACATGATCTTCCCCTACCATCCTTGCCTAGAAAGAAGAGGCAGGCTCCTCATTCTCACGGGAGAAAATTCCAGAGAGCCGAAGCTCTGCCAGAGTTCAAGCTAGAGAGAGAAAGAGAGGAGAGAGAAAGGAAGAAAGAGAAAGAAGAAGAATCCTACCTGGGGTTTTTTCGACGTTCCCGACGTGCTAGCAACATCCGTTTTCCTCCCCAGTGCCTCGATCGGCGTGTAGAGAGAGAAAGGAGGGAAATCTAGAAAGAGAAAGTAACGATTTGAAGGCGAAGAGCTCCACCTTGGGGTTGATCGTCCTCTCGAGCGCATTGACGGTGTCCGTTTTGGCCCTAGAAGTCTCGTAGTGCGTGAAAGAGGTAAAAACCCCTTCCATCTCTTCTTTTTTCCCTGTTATTTGCTATATTCTTTATGTGGAATGTATGTGTGTTGATGGAAAAGGGTTTGAGACCCTATGGATGTGTTATGAGAAGGCGGTTGTGCGTGGAAAATGAGAAGAGGGGTGTAGCCCTCGGTCTCGGGTCTCAAAACCCCGGATTTAGACTCAATGTGTAAAAGGCGTGGATGGAAAAAGGGTCGGAGACCCTTATGTGATGTTGTGATTTTATGTGGACCTTCAGGGAGCCCAAATCGGGTCCCGGGTAAATTGTATCGTCATCTTGGGGTGTCGAAAAAAAATTTTGCAGGTCGTATAAGGCTATGGACACATTCATTAGCCTAAAAACGTTCCCTAATGGGACGGTGTGTTACCAGATTTGATTCATGGGCGCGAGGCCCAAGTATTTCAGTTAACTAAACGAGGCTTGGGTTAACCTGTGGTTAGAAAACCTAACCAGAGTTAAAGTATAATCCTCCGTGACTGATAGTCGGGTGGATTTGATATCCATAGATCCTCTTTGACTAGGTCAGGGGAGAATATATTGTTGTGTTATCTAATAGATATGCCGTACTGAGGCTGAGTCAATAGGTTGTGATACCTCTGATAGATATGTCATCCGTACCGTGGTGTCGCCCGTACCGTGACTGAGTCAGATGGTTGTGTGATCTGATAGATATGCCGAGAGGATAGAATTCCCCACTGTGGCTGAGTCAGATTGTTGTGTTATCTGATAGATATGCCGTACCGAGGCTGAGTCAGTAGGTTGTGATGCCTCTGATAGATATGTCGTCCGTACCGTGGCTGAGTCAGATGGTTGTGTGATCTGGTAGATATGTCGTACCGAGACTGAGTCAGTAAGTTGTGATGCCTCTGATAAATATGCTGTCCGTACCGTGGCTGAGTCAGATGGTTGTGTTGTATGATAGATATACCGTACTGAGGCTGAGCCAGTAGGTTGTGATGCCTCTGATAGATATGTCGTCCGTACGATGGCTGAGTCAGATGGTTGTGTTATCTGATAGATATGTCGTACCGAGGCTGAGTCAGTAGGTTGTGATGCCTCTGATAGATATGTCGTCCGTACCGTGGTTGAGTCAAACAGTTGTGTGATCTGATAGATATGCCGTGAGGCTAGAATTCTCCACCATGGCTGAGTCAGATGATTGTGTTATCTGATAGATATGCCGTGAGGATAGAAGTCCCCACCGTGGCTAAGTCAAATGGTTATGTTGCCTGTGATCTGATAGATATGTCGTGAGAATAGAATTCTCCACCGTGGCTGAGTCAGATGGTTGTGTTGTCTGATAGAGATGCCGTGAGGCTAGAGTTCCTCACCATGGCTGGGATCAGACGATTGTGTTGGTTCTATCGGGTGAAGGCCCGAATTATATATCAAGTCTATGAACTCAAGGTTGTACGGAGTCTAAGGACTCAAGGTTTGATTTCATTGGGTGTAAGCCCGGTTGATCTCGATAGTTATCATGGAGGTATGGGACGCTATGGTAACAGAATTAATGTTAACGGATTTGGAAATGGATAACGAGTCTATGAACTCTAACTTGGATATTGAGTCTACAGACTCAGATTGAATACGGGCGAAGGCCAATTGATTGAGTTTGCAAACTCAAGGATAGAGTGTGAGCGGTTGTCTGGAATGGTAACCTAGTGGTGTAAACGATGATTGGATGAACTTGGAAATTGAGGTTGGGAACCTTGAAATAGGGTGAAATAGCTCTGAGTGACCTCGGGTCATGGATTACGATATTATATATTATTATAATATGAGAATTGTATTGCAACACTATATCGTTATTGATGATGATGATTGTTACTAGGTGGAAAATAGCCTAGATGGATTGTGGATTTTGCTGGGCTCTATAGCTCATTCTTATTTTATGTCTTCAGGTTTGGAAGCGGTTGCCGATTGGTAAAGAGTTATACTTGATGCATTCTTAAAGTGTACCGGCGCAGTTGTGGAGCCAAAAGTAACGGCTATTGTAGCCAGTGAGGTAACGTATTTGCTTATGATGGGTTATTGTGATGACCAATTGTTATTGCTTATGTAAGCTCATAAGCACATCAAAAAAGTCGAAAAATCCCCACATTTTCTCGGGTAAAGTCATCCGCTTGCGTGATTTGACGAACGGACGTGCGTCTCGGAACTTGATTCCCTGGACACGGGTTCGGGGTGTCACAAGTGGGGTGTGTTAAAAAAAAAAAAAAAAACATAATTTAATCAATCGGGTAGGTAGTTTACTCATTTCTTTATTTTTTAAAAAAAGAGCAACAACTGGGGCGAGTCGGGGAGAGTCAAAGCAAGTCGGGGCGAGTTACTCGGTTTTCAATGTCAAAACCGAGTTTTGCCCCAAATTCGACTTGAAACCTAGCCGAGTCAAGTTGACTCGACCAAGTTTCGAGTCAACTCGCCGAGTTTTAATACTATGCAGCCCAAGCCTCTCACATTCATAGTCTTACACTTTTTTTTTGCTTGGTCCTAATCATTTATCTACCCTAGGTTAGGGGGTTAGCAGGCTTAGCAATCATGGTGGGCGCTCAACAGCCACACCAAGACGCGAACATGAGTCACACCTCCCCAAAAGGAGATACACAACCACTAGGACAAACCCAGGCGTGTTCGTCTTACACTTAAAGCAAACCAAAAATAAAAAAGACAAAAGAGAGCTCGGAAAGAGGAAGAGCCGAAGAGCCGAAGAGGGAAGAGGGATACCTTGGTGTCTAAGGCTTTTGCAATCGGCAAAGGCGACGATGATGTCAACAACGGCGATGCTCTACTCTCACAGGTATGCACCCTCTTCTTCCTTCTTTCTTCTCTACTCCTCTCAAGTCTCAAACCTTTTTTTTTTTTTTCTTATAAATTAAATATTCATCATTCAAGATTGTTTGCATAAATCATGATGAGTTTTTGGTCATTGGATTCTACAAAAATTGGGGAAAATTTTGGGTTTCACATGTTTTGGTCAGTTTCAGTGGGATATAGGCAAAATATCTCCGATATATCACGATACCATGTAACAAATTTTAAACGTCGTATATAGACATGTCGGCGGGTAGCATTACTGACATATATTGGTGATATATCGCCGATATTGCAATATTATCGATATTTTGATCATTGCTTCCATTTAAACTTTTGTATAATAAGGTATTGTAATGCTTCAGTGGCAAAACAAGAAATCAGGTGGGATAAAGAGACTATTGAATTGATCTCTCTTTCAAACCCTAGTAGTCTTTCTTCTTTGTGGTCTTCTTCCTCTTCTCCCTATTTTCTTGATCTTTTGTTTTGCATCTCAAATCTAATATCATGGACACTAAGCCTCTATCCGATGTGGCTCAAATGATCTCAGAAATGGAACATTTTCTAGATGGGCTGACGAATGCAGGTCTCCAAGGGAGCTTGAAAGAGGAAGTGTACATGCAGCTTGTGGGAGATACTTAGACATAGTTGAACAAGGTGCTACATTAACAGGAAAAAAATTTCTCCAGAGGTTGAAAATTCTTTGTTGCCCGGTGAATCAAACAAGAAACATCAAGTTTTCCTTGTCCACCTTAGAGAATATAAGGGTTTGTATTTTACCTGTTCATGACCACAATCATTATAGGCAGTGTATATATAAGTATTCTACTTCACCTATAGATTTCTTTTTGATGAAGGAACAATGATAATAACAAACTTTCTGAGTTATGAATGGCTAAGTCTTCTAAAGAACCTAGATTAGTTGGAGGAAGTATACCAAAGACATAATTGTTTTTCCAATGTTGGTGAACCTATTGCATCAATTGTAAATAGGAGTGAAATGTATATATTCCCAGCATGGTGGCGAACCTAGTGCTTCTTACTTTATGGAAAAAAAATTATAAGTAAAAATATCTTGACAAGAAATAAACATCAAGATTACAGTTGAGGGCCTTGAGGCAGCTGCAGCTGTTGCATAAAATATGTACAGAATCCTAGCTCAAAGGTGAGGAAATGCTGGATCCGAGTGAGATCTTTAAAAGTCAATCGAGGTAAACTTTATTCACTATAATTTCAAATGATAATTTGGTTAAACTGTCTAATATTCTACCCTTTCGGGGCTACATGGATAGTAAAAACTACATTGTTCATATAAAGTACAAACCACAATTTTTCTGTTTTTATTTTCCCTCTGATAAAGCAGGAAAGAAAAAAGACTGAAGCATGCCTATAAAATAATATTTCTAGCTCTTTAACACTGATTGCTCGTGAATATTCAGTTCCTTTCAAATATTGGAGTTCAAATGCTTGTGAATATTTTCATCATGGTATCCCATATGAATGCATCAGATTTAACATGAGTAAGAAACTACTTCAGGTCTAGTATACTATCAAAGATTAAAGCAACATAGCACAAAGCATGGTAACTAGCAATATTACATTATTACTGACCTTGTTGAGATAATTCATTTGTGTGATGATACATGTAACCACTACCAACATAAAAAACCATGTCTCTGGATAGATTAACTGATTCGTACCCTCAAAGGTTAATTTCAGGGAAGTTCCAAGGGCTTTAACACTCATCACCTGCACAGTGATCAATGCATTTAAGTGTAAATATCACAATTGAAAAGTATGCCACTACAGTTCTTTCTTTGCAATCCGCTAGGAGAAGACATAGCTGAGAAGACCACCATTCAAATAATCAGAAATTCACCACCATAGTAGTGAGGTAAGGGAGAACTTTTTTCATCTTATTAATACCAATACAAATTGGTCAATCTATAAATGTCTCATTTTCATCAATCCCTTGAGTTGATCAAGTTGATCCACCCCAGCCTCTAGGCGAGATTAGAGTTGAAGCCATGTTTTTCAAAGTTGGAGTATCAGATCAAACAAACAAGAATAAGTACAGAGATTCAAGTAATTTACCGAGAGAGATCCCATCAGAGAACAAATGCCGGTGAAAATCAGTACATTTGTGTGCCCACTTCGCGGAACAAAATGGAAGACTAGAATGAAAACCAAAACAATTACCGATGCCACATAAAGCAAAAAAGCTGAAACATAAGAGTAGGAGTTGTCAGTCATTAATAGAGGATGCTGGTATATGTAAGTATGAAAGAAATGACAAGAATGAGAGCAACCTCTAATACCTAACCTGTTTGAGTTGCCATACTCCATATTTCTTGAACAGAAGAAATTGGACGCTCCTGTGGTGCATGGATAACAATCACGACAGAACCAGATATGCACATCACACAGCCCAAAATCCCTAGTTCATGTAACCTCTCCTTCAAGATAAAGTGGGCCAACACAGCACTACTCCATATGATCCGAACCATCATGAAAAAAATCAATCACATTTCATGACTTTGGAAGAAAATATTGTTTTAACCCTGAAAAAATTAAAAATACACATCCAAAGGTAATTTACCTGACGATAATGCTTAAAGCACCGAGGGGTGTAACAAGAACTGCTGGGGCAAATGCATACGCCACAAAATTCGCAACCTCCCCCACAATCACTATATCAGAAACCACACAACAGCAGAGATACAGCAAACAGTCAGCGAAAGATCCCAAAGCCCATGGTGAATGACAATTTGATCTCAAGAGACCTACAAATCTGACTAACAAAAGAACCTCCAAACCACAACAAGTATAACGAGAGAGGAATTGGGATTCACATTGATAAGATCCACTCTTACGTGTGCATACATGACTACCTTAGATCTATCTAATTTTTTTTATCTTAGAAGTCTTTTAGTTATTATGTTACGCATCTTAAGAGTTTTAGATGTTTCTTTTATTTAGACTCCTATAGAGAGTTAGTTTGTTGGGTTTTGATATATAAGACAATTGTAATTAGGATAAGGAGATTAAGCTATATTGTTTTAACTCCATTGAAGGAGCTTGGAGGCATCAGTTCCCTCATATAGAACTGAAAACTATAGTTATTTCAATTTTTATTGATATTCTCTTTGAGGATCATATCAACTGGTATCAAAGCATCCGATCCAGGATGACCAACAGAGAGAGGATTGATTATCTAGAGACTGAACTGAATGGGTTGACAGAGAAGGTATCCGAAATTTCTGCTCAATAGCAGGAAGGTAATCAACGATTGACGACTATCACAGAGATGAAACAACGACTATTAGGTGAAGGAGAAACTCATGCAACTTCCTCTGGCCTCAAGCCAGCGGGTTCTTTTCAACTAGATCCATCATCCCAGTCAATCCAAACAAAATAGTTCCAAAGTTCAACAGCAATGACCTATGCAATTGGATTTATCAGGCGGAGCATTTTTTTTCCTACAACCGAACATCGAATGCTGAAAAAAAAAATTATAGCTTCTTTTCACTTCGAAGGGAAGGCGGTTCAATGGTTTAACTGAATGAAGCGATCTTCTGTGATGTGGGGGTGGGAGGAATTCGCAGCATCCATTTGTACTCGATTCGGGGGCACAACTTTTCCTAAACCGGGAGAGGCTCTTTCCAAATTACAACAAAAAGGTTCGTTTCTGATTATCAAGACAAATTTGAGCGCTTAGCGAACCTCACAATTCCTCTACCAGAAGCTTATATGGTGGATTGTTTTATTAGCGGTCTACGTGAAGATGTGAGTAACGAAGTTAAGATGCTAGATCCAAAAACCATTGTCAAGACTGGACACCTTGCCTTTATGGCAAAAGAAAAGATAAACTCAAATAAACGCTACACCAGATCTAGTATTGGGCGTTTGCCTTTGCCATCAAATAACAGCCCTCCTAACCCTTTGTTTCCAACATCCAACACAGGTATGCCAATCCGCTAGTTGACGCCGGCATAGATGAATGAGGGACGGAGCTGCGGCCTCTGTTATAACTGCGACGAACATTTTTATCGTGACCACCAATGCAAACAGAAGCAATTGTTCATTATGCAGGGAGAATGATCTGAAGAGGATGAGACAAACATTGACAACGACCCAGGAGAGGAGGATGAACCCCACGAGGACAAACCAAACATCTCTGTTCATACTCTTGGTGGCATGCCAGCCCCTCAAACAGTCCGTGTTCGTGGCCTCATAAAACAACATCCGGTATCGATGTTGATTGATTCGGAAGCACGCATAATTTTGTAGACCCACGCGTGTTGCATCATATTGGAGGGCTTCCGATTATTGCAATGTCCGCAAGTGTGATGGCAGCTGACGATCTCTATGTCCTTCCTCTTAGCATTTCTGGTCTTGGTCGCACAATAGCTACGTTCTTTTGGCCCTGTTACTTTTAATTTCAATGAGTTATGGCTGCGATTTAAACATTGTGGGCAAAGACACGTGCTTCATGGCATCCGAACTAAACCCTCTAGCAGGGTTTCCATGCACTATATCAAAAAGTCGCTTCGGAGCGGGGATGATGGGTTTGTGATAGGGCTATCAATGAGCCGATCCAGCTCGTGAGCCAACTCAACTCGGCTCGAAACGAGCCGAGCTTTAGCAGGATTAAAAGCTCATCAAGCCGAGCTGAGCCTGGTGAGTGAGCTCATTTAGATAATGAGCCGAGCTCAAGTAAGAGGTAGCTCGGCTCGGCTCGACTCAACTAATTCAATGAATACCCATGTACAGTTATACCCCTGCCAATATTGAGTTTTACATTAAAAAGTATAAGAAAATGAAATAAGTTTTCCAAATTAAGAACATGAAATGTCCATAATGTTAGTGAAAGCACTATTTTATCTTCCCCTTTTCTTTGTACCCCACCATTTAATCCCTTAATTGTTAGAATATCGTCCATAGACTCCACACTCTACATATATTTTTTTTTAATTAGAGCTTAACGAGCCGGCTCGAGCTCGATGATTTGTGGACAAGTCGAGCCCGAGCTGACCCTTTCGAGCTCGAGTCGAGCCTGAGCAACATCAAAAATCCAACTAGCCGAGCCTGAGCAATGCCTAACTCGGCTCGTTGACACCCCTAGTTTGTGATCCAACTCAATACCATACATGCCACATCTCTCTCAACAATCAGCACCCGACATTTCAGCAGTTATTGACTGATTACAAAGACGCCTTTGAGGAACCAAAGTCTCATCCACCTGTCCGAGTAAATGCACATCATATCCCTCTCATCCCTGGAAGCACACCTCCAAATCTAAGGCCATATCGTTATCCACAATTTCAAAAGGCCAAGATTGAATGAATAATTCAAGAGTTGCTCCTTGTTGGTTACATTCGATCGAGCACCAGCCCGTTTCATCGCCCGTCCTTCTAGTCTGCAAATCTGATGGATCTTGGCGTATATGTGTGGATTATCGTGCCTTGAATGGTGTTACAATAAAAGATAAGTTCCCTAATCCTGTCATTGATGAACTGCTAGATGAGTTACATGGTGCAACTATTTTCTCACGTTTGGATTTACGCTCCGGCTATTACCAAATCCGTGTACATGAACCGGATATTCATAAAACGGCTTTCCGCACTCACGAGGGCCATTATGAATTTTTGGTTATGCCATTTGGATTATCGAATGCTCCAACTTTTCAGAGCCTTATGAATTTTGTGTTTAAACCGTTTCTCCATAAATTTGTTCTTGTTTACTTTGATGATATATTGATTTACAACAAAACTTTAGAGCAACATTGGGAACATCTAACGACTATTTTGGATGTTCTTCGCCTACATCTTCTTTTTGTTAAGCTCTCCAAGTGTTGTTTTGCATGTTCTGAAGTTCGTTATTTAGGACATTTCATCTCTCATGATGGGGTGATAGCAGATCCCGATAAAATTACCAACATGGTGGATTTGCCATCACCAACATCTATTAAAGGTTTATGGGGGTTCTTAGGGTTAACCGGATATTATTGCAAGTTTGTCCGTGATTACGGCAAAATCAACGCTCCTTTGACTCGATTGTTGAAGAAAGGTGCCTTCACTTGGGAGTTGGGACACCAAGGCAGAACTTGCATTCCAAGCTCTCAAAATAGCAATGACCACCGCACCCTTCCTCTCTATGCCCGACTTCACAAAGCCTTTCTCTGGTGTGTGATGCATGCGGATCCGGTATTGGTGGCGTATTAATGCAAGTCGGCCACCCAGTGATGTTTACTAGCAAGGTATTGGCCGCTCACCATCTCGGACTCTCTACATACAAAAAAGAAATGTTCGCAATGCTCCATGCGGTATCCAAATGGCGTCCTTACTTGCTGGGTCTCCATTTTCAGATCTTTATAGATCACCATCGTATTAAATTCATGATCGATCAATGGGTTACTACACTGGTCCAGCAGAAGTGGCTATCTAAGCTAATTGGGTATGATTTCTCTATCATTTACAGGAAAGGCCACGAAAATGTAGCTGCTGATGCCCTTTCCCGTAAACATGAGGATGTTATACTTGCAGCGGTTTCTTTTCCTGTGGTTCTTGGCTAGATGATATCAAGGCCGGTTATCAAGCGAATGCAGATCTCCATTCTATTGTTCAAGCTATATAGTTGGCCCATCATCTTTTCCACGACACTCTATGATAGACGGGCTGCTGCATTATAAAGGACGCATTGTTCTTTCGCCCACCTCACTGATGTGCACAGAAGTGTCACAATTCATGCATTCTTCTCCCTCAGCAGGCCATTTCGATTTCCTAAAAACATATAAACACCTCTCCCGGTCATTCTATTGGAAAGGCATGAAGCATGTGGTCTGAAAATTTGTTGCTTCCTACGACACTTGCCAGCTCAACAAAGCAGAGTTAGTGTCACCGCCAAGACTCATTCAGCCGCTCCCCATTCCAACCCGCATGGTGTGATATTTCGATGGATTTCATCGAAGGGCTCCCAATTTCTGCTGGAAAGTCTACAATCCTAGTGGTGGACGATCGGCTATCCAAAGCAGCCCACTTTATCCCGTTGGCTCATCCCTATACATCGACACAGGTGGCTCATGCTTTCATTGATAATGTCTTTAAACATCATGGCATGCTAACTTTGATCGTTTGCGATCACCATAGTCACAAAAAACTGCATTTTTTTGAAAAAAACTCATTTAAAATGCGCATTAATACCCTGCCGTAGAAACGGCATTTAAAACCCGTTTTTGAATTAAACACGTATTATAGTTTTAAACCCATTTAAAATGAATAATACGAAGAAAAAAAAAACACGTTTAAAACCAATAATACGAAAAAAAAAACGAATAATACGAAAAAAAAAAAAAAAAAACAGAAAATCTTGAAATTTTTTTAGAATAAAGATTATGTAGATATTGATGACTTTGATGCGCTTTTGAGCGATTGATGAATATAAATGAGTGTTTTTATTAATATACGTATTTTAGTCTTATTTTTAATTTTGATAATTTATGTTTTAATGAAATTTAATGCCTTGATGGAATGAATTTGATGTTAAAATAATGTTATGAATTTATTATTGTTGCTTATAGTTACTCTTTTTGTATATTATCTCACCAAATTGTTAGATATATTAATTAGTATCGTTTTTAATTTTTATAATTATAAATTTTTTCTCCGTTTTTTTCCTGAAGTTTTCCCGTATTTTCCCAATTTTTTCCGTACTTGACCCTTGCCGAATTATTCCCGAACCCCGACTTTGTGACTATGGCGATCACGATGCAATTTTTCTAAGCAATTTCTAGAGGGAAGTTTTCAAACTTCAAGGCGTGGATCATCAGATGAGCTCCACCCACAAACGGATGGTCAAACCGAGGTCGTCAATCGTTGCCTCGAGACTTACCTACGATATTTTTCGGGTTTGCAGCCCAAACAGTGGGCAAGATGGTTACCTTGGGCTGAATGGTGGTACAATACCACCTATCATACATCAACTAAGTTGTCGCCTTTCGAGGCTGTATATGGCTGTCCTTCTCCTACCATTACTTCCTATTTTCCGGGAAGCACAAGTGTGCATTCAATGGATGTTGCATGTCACTCACGTGACCGGATTTAACGGCTCCTTAAGGATAATCTACTGGCTGCCTAACACCGCATGAAACAACAGCTTGACCGGCATCGTTCTAAACGCGAATTCGGCGTAGGGGATTGGGTGTTTTTGCGTCTTCAACCGTATCGACAAGTATCTATTGCAATGAGGATGAATATGAAACTTTCTCCATGGTATTATGGGCCTTTTCGCATATCACAATGTGTGGGACCAGTCGCATACAAATTGGACTTACCACCCTCCTCCAAGATACATAATGCGTTTCATGTCTTCCTCTTGAAGAAGAAGATCGAGCAAACCGCTGTCCTTGTACAAGACCTGCCACCAATTACCGACGATGGTATCCTTCAGGCGGAACCATTCGCGATCTTGGAGCGACGAATGGTGAAACGTCATAACATGGCCGTTGCTGAAGTTCTAGTTCATTGGACTAATGCAGCATCAGAAGATGCTACGTGAGATATTCGAATTTTTCGAATGTTTCCAAATTTCAAACCTTGAGGACAAGGTTTTGGCTATGGGAGGTGGAATGATAAGACTCTTACATGTGGATACATGACTACCTTAGATCTATCTTTCTCAGAATTGTTTTTATCTTAGTAGTCTTTTAGTTATTATGTTACGCGTCTTAGAGTTTAGATGTTTCTTTTATTTAGACTCCTATTGAGAGTTAGTTTCCTAGTTTGTTGGGTTTTGATATATAAAACAATTGTAATTAGGTTAAGGAGATTATGCTTTATTATTTTAACTCCATTGAAGGAGTTTGGAGGCGTCAGTTCCCTCATATAGAACTGAATACTATAGTTATTTCAATTTCTATTGATATTCTTTTGAGGATCATATCACACATCTACGGAAAATTATCTTCCTTTGAAATCAAACAACATAAAAGAGAATTAAACTTGCAAACACAAACAAAATTAAATTAAGAAAAAAAAAAAAAAAAACAGTTTAGAATACAGAAACTATATATTTGCAATGGATAAAACCCAATTCGGATCTGCTATGAATCATCCAAATTCATAATCAAACATAAAAGTTATGATAAACACTCAATTCAACCAGCATATTATAATCCCAGAGAATACCCAATAGATATATATATATATATAGAAGATGATTGAACACAACAACCTCCGAATTGCATAAGGTATACAACAGAGATGTTTAGCCAACAAAAATCTAAAATGAAAGAAAACAAGTTACTTACTTGTGGTCATGCCTATCCACCAGAGAGGCTCTAAAAGATAAGTATACCCACCAACTCCTACAAAAACAGAAATCAAAACAACCCCAATTGAAAAAAAAAATCAAAAACCCATTATATAAAAACTGAAATTCCTCCAAAAATCGAAAATTAAAATAAAGAAAAATACCAGCTCGGACTCCAGAAGCAGCAGCTGCACGTCTGAGACCTTTTTTCTTAATGATGAAGCTTGCCCCTATAAAAACACTTGAGAGAAGAGCTAACACAAATCCTTTCAGATTTTCTGAAGAGAAGCCCATCTCAAATCCTCTCCTTTCTTCTCCTTGTCTTCATCGAAATTTCAATTTGATGCTTCAGATCATCATCTTTTGCTGTCTTTGAAATAAAAATCTGGATATTCTTCGAGCTTTTCTGTTCTGTCTTATGCACAATGGATTAACTCCTGTGTGGTTCAATACAGACACAGTATTTGTATGCTCTTAATGGGCCCCATCAATCACTGTATTTGTAATCATTACCATTAAATTAAGATTTGGAATTCTCTACGGTTATAACCGGACTCCTTGGAGTAGGCGTCCGGTTACAACACTGGTCAACATGTGTCCCTTTTGAAATCCTTAATTGTGATTAATATTCACTAACCCTTACTAGGGTTCAACCATCCAACCTTGGTTTTTAGAAAAACAAAAAAATTAACTTTAAGGTTAAAGTTGCTAACTAAGGGTAAAAGAGTATTAAAAAAGCTTTTGTGTTGTAACCAGACTCAGGTCAACATGAGTCCCTTTTTAAAACCCCTTAATTGTGATTAAGATTCACTAACCCTTAAAGGTTCAATCATCTAACCTTTGTTTTTAGAAAAAGATATTTAAAAAATATTAACTTTAAGATTAAAGTTACTAACTAAGGTTAAAAGAGTATTAAAAAGATTTTTTATTAGAACCGGACTTCAAGGAGTCTAATTATAACCGTAGAGTATTTCAAGTCTAATTTATCTTATATCCAATGAGTCCGCTTGAAACGATAGAGGATTCCAAATCTAAATTAATCTTATTTTCCTAAGAGTGGCTTGAACATGCTTGAGGTGAGGTTAGGCTTGGCTTAAGTTTGATTCAAGCTAAAATGTCCTGGCTTGAGCAAGTTTGGTCGAGCTTGAGCTCGGTTGGAGTTTGAAGTTGATTCATGCCGAGTCAGAGCTCGGATTCACTTAAGCTTTATTTGATTTTTTGGGATTATTTTGACTATTTTATAAAATTTTAATAAAATTATTTATTATTAAATTATAATATAAAAAAGAGCACTGCTTAGGGGACCGTTTCATATCTTACCCATGTCCTTGTGTCCCTTTTGGTTTTTTTTTTAAAAAAAAACTATGGTTAGATTGTTTAAGCTTAGGATAAGTGAATCTTAGCCATAGTAGGTGAGTATTTAAAATTGGGGCATGGATCAATGTAGACTAGCCATTCCGTTTCAAAATGGGAACCACGGGTATCTTAACTATTTTCCTTAAAAAAATATATTAAAAAAAAACCATAGCTGGTAGTTTGCCCAGTAGAGGGGGTGGAGAGTAGAATCCAGGAAAGATGCCAATTGACCCACAATTGAGGAAGCAACGACACAGTAATGTATTTCTGTGCCTGCAATTGTTTTTTCGTGGGAAGAATGTCCCTATAACCGAAATGGAGAATAGGGCCATCTCTTTAAAGATTCTTCTTATCTAATAAAATTACCATTTTATATCGGCCTTGGATTGTCTCTGGCGAAGCCCGAAAGGGCTTGTCTCGGGGTTCCATGAAATATGGGGACAAGTGGTAGAGAAGTCAAAATCATGAGGCCATGATTTTGACTTCTCCACACATAATAAGACATGTGGAGATAAGTGTGTGAGAATAAGGGGGGAGAGATATCAAATGGGGAGAAGTCAAAACCATGGGGAGAAAATGGAATGACTTCTCCCCATTTTAATGTCAACTGTCGCACAATGTATGGAATCGGAGACCCTTTCTGCCTTTACTAGAGACAATCCAAGGCCTTTTATATCCTACCAGAAAATGCTAAGGAGCCTGCAAAACCCAATACCGTATGGTTCTCGTGTTACGCGGCATTAACTATTAGACAATGTTGTTAGAACTGGATCGGGAATCGAACAGTGGAGTGGCTGGTTCCTAGTTTGACCGGTTTAACCCATTCGGTTCATGTACTTTTTGCACAAAAAAATTTTCTTTTTTTTTTTCTTCGTAACTTTTCCCTACATTTGACCGGTTCCAACCAGGTTCTTAAAGAATATCAATTTTGAGGGTTTTGGAAACGGGCAAGGGCCGGTTAGTAGCCTGTCGGTCCGGCTGCTCTGGCAACAGTACTCTTAGGTCAATTGAAACCCCTTGGTTTTAAATAAATATTGATGTGACAAACGTGAAACATGTGACATGTGCAGATCAGGGTTTTGTACCACCCCTACTTCTGTGATTTCTTAGGTGAAGAGACATTGATTAACAACTGCCCCTCGTATGAAAAATGTGTTTTTTAAGAGGTCTTATGATCAATTCCCAGATAAGAACCCCATAAAATAATAGCAGTTTTTGCGTGAGATGAGGACATGGTGAGCCCTCAAAACCAGTGGTCGAGCCAGAAAAAAAAAATTTGGGCTTTCTTTTTTTGAGAAATTCTTTTTCCCGGGTCATGCCCTTGAGGTTGCCACGTGTGATGTGTCCCTATTGATAAATTTTTCTTCTTTTTTTTCTAATAAATATATCAATTTTTTTAACCTTAATTAAAATTCATTAAATCTTAAAGGTTAAAAAAAATTCAATATTTTTTCAAGAACAATGATATATTTGAACCTTAAGAGTGGGTGAATATGAACCATAGTTAAGGGGTGTCAATAAAAATGTGGCGACCTCAAGGACATAACCGGACTCTATTGGGAGCCCACTATATATATGACAAAAAAAATTCGGGATAGGAGGGGCTTATAAAATAAGATAAAAAATTAGGGGGCCAACTATACTAAAAAAAATTAAGAGGCCCACTATTTCATACTACCCAATAAGGATTTCCAAAAATTTTAGGGGGGCCATGGCCACCCCTGACCCCACCCTACTCAAAACTAACACTAAAGCACTTGTATTGGGAGGTCCTAGGATCAAGTGCAGAGAAGAACTCCCATAGACTGATTGCAATTCTCCAAATGATACTAATCAACCACTAACTTAAAACGTTTTAATTGTGGTCAAAGATTATAAACATTGGAGTGAAGCTTGATAATAATGGTCTTTATAACCCAAACTATAAAAAACTAATGAAATACTGATAAATCAAAAAAAAAAAAAAAAGTCAAATTTCAGATTAACGGCAGGATAACAAAAACAATTGTTGCTAAGTTTTACTTAGTGATATCAATAGTACTTAATGCTCTAGTACGTTTGAAGCGGATTAGACCTAAAAGAAGATAACGAACTCGAATATATGTAGTTGGTGGGTAATGATAAGGGTAGATACGATCAAGCACTAAATAGGTGAGAGTACATCCTCAACCGATAGCAATTCTTCGTCTGACACAACCACTACTGTAGAACATTTCAATTATCAAGATAGCTCCGATCAAAGTTTATTAGCACTAGAGTGAAACTTAGTAACTGTTGGAAAAAAATCTGTTTTGGAAAATCTGGGTGTTTTGGGAAAACAGTTTTTTATAAACTTTAACCTAAAATATAAGTGGGACCCACAAGGACTTTGAGGCGGATCCAAGTGGATCCGTGTTCTCCTCCATGAGGAGATTAACATGGTACATTTACTTGTCCAAAACAATGAAGTGGTGAATGAGAAATTCATCTCAAAGTAGGCCACTTGAACATGTATTGTAAGTTGAAGAATGGTAGAAAAGAATAGTCCCACATTGAAAAACTATTGAAATCATAGTGTGGTTTATATACTACTACCTTGGAGTTAAGGGTGGGCCCTTGGGGCACCCAAATTTTGCGAAGGAGTGAGCCCATGCTCTAAGGTAGAACCACCCTCTCTCACGCGCGCGCCGCCGCCGCCGCCCCGACCCAGCCCGGGTCCGGTCCGGCTGGCTGGCTGGCTTGGCTTGGTTTGGTTGGTTGGCTCTTGTGGGCCTTTAGCCCAAGCCCCTATATGTGTTTTTTTAAATTTTGCTGGGACAGAGCCCATTCAACTTATTCTGTTTTAATCCAACAGTCTCCCCCCTTCAATTATTTAAGGCATTCTGTTGCATTTTCTGAATAACGAATTTCCCCAAATCTTCTGCTCCCTGGTTTTAATCTTCTTCTGCTCCCTGGTTTAATCTTCTTCTGCATTCAGTCATTTCCAATTTCCTGCGAGAGAGAATACTAAACATCAAAGGTTCGCTGTGTCCTTGGGTTCCTAGTGGTAGTACCCAGGACGTGACTGTTGTATCTTGGGAGACATCTTGCCGTAGGCCGTGACCACCTGTGCGGGGCAATATTGTCTTAAGGACATTGAATTCAATTCAAGCCTCAGTCCCCTCAAACAGTAAAGTGCACTACCCTGTATTTTTGTTCTATCTTATATTGTGTTCTAGTATTGTAGTTGGCATTCTGTATTGACCATGTTTTCAGTATAACATACAGTAACATTTAATGTAAATTATCCAACAAACTTAAGACAATATTTTGTTTCTGTTGCATGTTATATTGTAATTCTGCAAAATATAGAATCCTGAATTCATTTACAGTTCTGCATTTTACATGCTAATTAAAAATCTGAATTGCTGGAATTTCTACAAGGTGTGAATCTAAGATTTGAAACACTGTAATTTTAAATCTGAAATTCTGCAATTTCAATTATACATACTGCAATTACAATTATAAATTCTGCAATTGCACACTCTACATACTGAAATTCTGGTTTTCAATTTCTGCAATTTAGAAATCTGAATTTCCATAATTCTGAAATTTGAACTATAACTCTGGAATTGCAAACTCTGTGTTTCTGCACACTTTAAATTCTACAATTTCATAAACTGAAACTACATTCTGATCATTAAATACTGCATATTGCAATAGTAATATTCTGCACCCTTTAGAATATGTACAGAATTCTGAACATGTAAAAATCTGCAATACAGTATTTAAATTCTGTAGTCCAATAATTCCGATCTTTAATTTCTGATTCTAAAATCTGAATGTCTGAATCTTAAAATCTGCAATTGTAAATTCTGCTATTTCAATTCCTGAAATTTAAAATCTGAATTATTGCAATTATTCAATCTGTAATTCAAAACTCAGAAATCTGCATTTTCAATTCTGAAATTAGAACTTCAACATTCTGAAATCTTATATTTAATTTCTGAAAACTGTAGTTTCAAAGAAAGATGCATTCCTTGATTCCATGATCGTATTGACATGTATGTCAGGAATATCTGACTTGTGTACAAGAAACCGATATGCACTGCTATTGTGAGCATATCCAATGAAGATGCAATCCACTGTCTTTGGTCCTATCTTAACCTTCTTAGGAGCAGGAACTGCTACCTTTGCTAGACACCCCCACACTTTTAAGTATTTGTAGGAAGGCCTTCGACCATTCCACAATTCATAGGGAGTCTTGTCTATCTTTTTGTGGGGAAGTTTGTTAAGAATATAATTAGCAGATAAGACTGCTTCCCCCCACAAGTTCTGAGGCAAACCTGAACTGATCAATAAAGCATTTACCATTTCCTTTAGAGTTCGGTTTTTGCGTTCAGCAATACCGTTTTGTTCAGGTGAGTAAGGAGCGGTTGTTTGATGAATTATGTCATGTTCTTTACAGAACTCATCAAATGGTGACACATATTCACCTCCTCTATCGCTTCTTAACTTCTTTATTTTTTGGTTAAGTTGATTTTCAACTTCACTTTTATAAATTTTGAACATGTCCAAAGCCTCATCTTTGCTACTTAGCAAATAGATATGACAATATCTTGTGCAATCATCAATGAAGGTGATAAAATATTTTTTCCCACCTCTTGTTTGCACAAATTTTAAATCACAGATATCACTGTGAATCAGCCCTAAAGGTTCAGTACTTCTTTCAATTGAGTGAAAAGAAGTTCTGGATAATTTGGATTCTACACAGATATCGCATTTATTATTTGAATCAAATTTAATTTTAGGAATTAATTCAGAATTAGCAAGTCTTCGAATTGAATTAGAATTAACATGTCCTAATCTAGCATGCCATAAATCAAATGACTCAAGCATATAAACAGAAGAACTAGCTTTATTATAGTTATTGCCCGAAGGCATCACAGTCATTACATTCATTTTAAATAGACCATCACAGAGATAACCTCTGCCAACATACATTCCATTTTTAGTCAGAACAAATTTGTCTGACTCAAAGACCAACTTGAAACCATTCTTGCTTAGAAGTGCTCCGGAAACAAGATTCTTTCTGATGTCTGGTACATGCAAGACATCATTCAATGTAAGCTCTTTTCCTGAAGTCATCTTCAGAACCACCTTTCCGGATCCTTGAACTGCTGAAGTAGAGGAGTTTCCCATGTAGAGCTTTTCTATTGCAGTAACTCTATGATAGTTACTGAATGCACTCCTATCTGAACAGATATGTCGAGTGGCTCCAGTATCTACCCACCATTGCTTGGGATTCATCACCATATTCACTTCAGATACAACGGCAGACAGATGCATGTCATTAACATCATCAGTGATGTTCTCAACTTCAGTAACATGAGCTTGTGTGGACCCCTTCTTCGATTTCCCTTGGAAGTTCCTGTTCCTGCAGTTCTTAGCCACATGCCCTGGCCTGTTACATATGTAGCAAAGATCCTTGAACTTTTTCTGTTCCTTGCCTTTGGATTTCTGACTTGGACCAGCCTCAGAACGGTTCCTCTTCTTAGACTTGTGTTCCACCACATTTGCTTTTATTTCAAGAACTTGTTTTCCAGCTTTCTTTTCAGAGACTCTATTGTCTTCCTCAATTCTGAGTCGGACAATTAAGTCATCTACCCCCATTTCCTTTCTTTTGTGCTTGAGGTAATTTTTGAAGTCCTTCCATGATGGAGGCAACTTCTCAATTATAGCAGCAACTTGGAATGATTCACTTATGATCATTCCTTCAGCATGGATCTCATGGAGGATCAATTGGAGATCTTGAGTTTGGCTTATAACTGTTCTTGAATCAACCATTTTGAAGTCAAGAAATCTTCCAACCACAAATTTTTTCAGCCCAGCATCCTCAGTCTTATATTTCTTGTCCAAGGACTCCCATAACTCCTTAGCGGTCTTAATTGGACTATATACATTATATAATGCATTGTCCAGACCATTCAAAATATAGTTCTTGCACAAGAAATCAGCATGTTTCCATGCTTCAATAGCAGCAACTGCCATCCGGTCTGATTCACCCTCTTTCAGGGTAGGGGCATCCTCTTGCAAGAATTTTGCCAGACTTAAAGTAGTCAGGTAGAACAGCATTTTCTGTTGCCATCTCTTGAAATCTGTCCCATTAAATTTCTCAGGTTTTTCACCATGAGCAATGGGACCTGCAGTGGGGATAGCTGGCACTTGTGCCACTACTGGTGTAGGAACAATATTCTTTTCAGTAGTCATATGTATGTTTGGATGATGATGACTGAAAACAGTAATAAAATGAATTTCAGAATTTAACTAAACAGAATTCTAAATTGGAGATTTCTAAATTCTGAATTTAAAAGGAGTAGATTTTAGAATTTGAAAGTCAGAATTATGGAATGCAGAATTTTCGTGCAAGGTTGTACAAGAACATAATTCTATTCAAAAAGAAAATGAAGATGAACCAAGGCGTAGTAAAAGAGCAAAAGTTACTACATCTTTCGGTCCTGATTTTCTAACTTATTTGTTGGAAAATGAGCCTCAAAGCTTTAAAGAAGCCATGTCTTCTCCAGAAGCACCATCTTGGAAAGAGGCTATAAATAGTGAAATCGAATCCATCATGCAAAATCATACTTGGGAACTGGTGGATCTTCCTCCAGGGAATAAACCATTAGGATGTAAATGGATATTCAAAAAGAAGATGAAAACTGATGGAACGATTGACAAATATAAAGCAAGACTCGTAGTAAAGGGCTACAAGCAAAAGGAAGGTATCGATTATTTCGATACTTATTCACCAGTTACAAGGATAACATCCATCCGTATGTTAATAGCTATTGCTACTATTAACAACTTAGAGATACATCAAATGGATGTGAAAACTGCTTTCTTAAATGGTGATTTGAATGAAGAGCTCTATATGGAACAACCTGAAGGTTTCATGGTAAATAACCAAGAAAAGAAAGTATGTAAACTTGTTAAATCCCTTTATGGGTTAAAACAAGCTCCTAAACAATGGCATGAGAAATTTGACAATGTTATGATGTCAAATGGTTTCAGGATAAATGAGTGCGATAAATGTGTTTATGTGAAAAACACTAAAATAGCACATGTCATTGTATGTCTCTATGTGGATGATATGTTAAGCATGGGTAGCAGTAATGAAATCATTCAATCTACCAAAATGATGTTAAATAAAAGATTTGACATGAAAGATCTAGGTGTTGCAGATATAATTCTAGGAATTAAAATTACTAGAACATCTGAAGGACTCATCTTATCTCAATCTCATTACATTGAGAAGATCCTTGAAAGATTTATCAAAGAAGATAAAAGTCTTGCAAAAACACCTGTAGATGTAAATTTACATCTAAGTAAGAATACTGGACAGAGAATTTCCCAGTTAGAGTATTCTCGAATTATTGGTAGTTTAATGTATCTCATGAACTGCACAAGACCTGATATAGCTTACTCAGTTAGCAAACTGAGTAGATATACAAGTAATCCAGGGGCAGACCACTGGAAGGCGATAGTTAGGGTTCTCAAATATTTGAGATATACCCAAAACTATGGATTGCACTATACAAGATATCCAGCTGTACTTGAAGGGTATAGTGATGCAAATTGGATATCTGATACTAAAGACTCAAAATCCACTAGTGGATTTGTATTTAAACTTGGAGGTGCATCGGTATCTTGGAAATCTTCTAAACAGACATGTATAGCCAGATCCACAATGAAATCTGAGTTTATAGCTTTAGATAAAGCTGGTGAAGAAGCAGAATGGCTTCGTCACTTTTTAGAAGATATTCCAAGTTGGCCAAAACCTGTGCCAGCTATCTGCATACATTGCGATAGTCAATCTGCGATTGGAAGGGCACAAAATAGTATGTATAACGGTAAGTCTCGACATATACGTCGAAGACACAATACCGTGAAACAGTTGCTCTCAAATGGAATTATTTCCATTGATTATGTAAAGTCAAAGAATAACATAACGGATCCGTTAACCAAAGGTTTGACTTTAGAGCAAGTGTATAGATCATCGAGGGGAATGGGACTAAAGCCTATATCTAAAGAGTCGACATAATGGAAACCCAACCTAGCTGACTGGAGATCCCAAGATCTAGGTTCAAAGGGACAACCTAATTGTGTGTAACTCAGTAATGTTACTGTGAAGAATAAATTCTTCATCCCATTTCTATGATGAAACAGTGCAAGAATTTAGGGTAAGCACAGCTTTTAATGATTCTTATATCTTGGAAATCCAAGTGGGGTATGTTGAGATACTCTTGATAAGAGATCACCTATATAAGTGTGAAGAGGGGCCGCTTCTATAAGAATTTTAAACAGGCAAAATTCTTTAGAGCACTTATGAAAAAACCAAGAGTTGTTCAAGGCCAAAATGAACACAACCATGAGAACCAAAGATGTTCGAAAAGAAACTGTGTGAGTTCTATTGTCTTGGTTTACATTACGGCTGAACAGTTCAAGACATCACGTTCACTGGATAGCCAGTAAATCCGATACAATTTCACTAAGGAAGGTTCAAGGCCAAAAGCTACCTTTCCCGATGCAGTAACTTTTCAATTGTACTCTCTCTTTAGTGTCTGCATATATTCTGTATTCTGTCCAGGAATTTTCATTCATGTGGGAGATTGTTGGGAAAAAATCTGTTTTGGAAAATCTGGGTGTTTTGGGAAAACAGTTTTTTATAAACTTTAACCCAAAATATAAGTGGGACCCACAAGGACTTTGAGGCGGATCCAAGTGGATCCGTGTTCTCCTCCATGAGGAGATTAACATGGTACATTTACTTGTCCAAAACAATGAAGTGGTGAATGAGAAATTCATCTCAAAGTAGGCCACTTGAACATGTATTGTAAGTTGAAGAATGGTAGAAAAGAATAGTCCCACATTGGAAAACTATTGAAATCATAGTGTGGTTTATATACTACTACCTTGGAGTTAAGGGTGGGCCCTTGGGGCACCCAAATTTTGCGAAGGAGTGAGCCCATGCTCTAAGGTAGAACCACCCTCTCTCACGCGCGCGCCGCCGCCGCCGCCCCGCCCCGACCCGGCCCGAGCCCGAGTCCGGTCCGGGCCGGCTGGCTGGCTTGGCTTGGTTTGGTTGGTTGGCTCTTGTGGGCCTTTAGCCCAAGCCCCTATATGTGTTTTTTTTTAATTTTGCTGGGACAGAGCCCATTCAACTTATTCTGTTTTAATCCAACAGTCATGTCTGTTGGATTTAAACTGAAACACCAACAGACATGACATTCTGGACAGTCTGTCTCCCCCCTTCAATTATTTAAGGCATTCTGTTGCATTTTCTGAATAACGAATTTCCCCAAATCTTCTGCTCCCTGGTTTTAATCTTCTTCTGCATTCAGTCATTTGCAATTTCCTGCGAGAGAGAATACTAAACATCAAAGGTTCGCTGTGTCCTTGGGTTCCTAGTGGTAGTACCCAGGACGTGACTGTTGTATCTTGGGAGACATCTTGCCGTAGGCCGTGACCACCTGTGCGGGGCAATATTGTCTTAAGGACATTGAATTCAATTCAAGCCTCAGTCCCCTCAAACAGTAAAGTGCACTACCCTGTATTTTTGTTCTATCTTATATTGTGTTCTAGTATTGTAGTTGGCATTCTGTATTGACCATGTTTTCAGTATAACATACAGTAACATTTAATGTAAATTATCCAACAGTAACAATGGTCCTTATAGTAAGGTTATACAAGACTAATGAGATGCTAACCCATCAAACAAATGTTAAACCAATTTTTTGGCAGGGCTGCAAGTAGAGGCAGGATTCTCTTTTAGGGAGCTAATAAGTGTGGGTTTCGGCAGAGACCTCAAATATTTTTTTTGGAGGACCAAGTTCGTGGGCCCTCTCTTCTCTTTTTCTCTATTTGTAAATATTTTTTAAAAAAATTTAGGGTACGAGTGCAACTGCTCCAATTGCCGATGATTATATCATCTTAAATTAAATAATATAGTATAGAACGTAGTTTTGTTTTCAAGTTTAGGGGGCATCTACCCCCTTGTCCCATGCTATATGCCCTCTTAAACTAAATAATATAAATTATAAATTTAGAGCCTGTTTGGTTCGGATTATGTTGGGCGATTTAATCGTCTAAAATCGATTTCCTCCTAATCACCCGACCATAATCGCGTTTGGTTTGTTTGGCGAAACGATTAAGCCCCACAGTGTTTGGTGTTAAAAGCGTTGTTTCCCGAATCGGTCGAAGCGGTGATTATTTGGATGGGAGAGAATACGACTTGTATTCCGATTGTGCGGGGTGATTATGACGGAAACAAGATTCGGGATTTAAAACCCCCCAAACCCTCTTCAATGTTCACTTTCTAAAAGGAGAAGACACAGAACGTTGGTGTGCAACCATCCGAGAAGACACCGTCTGCGTACAGGTACGCCTATCAAGCTCATCCTCTTCTTCTTCTTCTTCTTCTTCTTCTTCTTCTTCTTACCAGAGCATGTTACCTTTGCTATAGTTTGTTTTTTTTGTTACTTTAGAACAAAGTATGTGCTTTGAGATAAATCCAAGCGAATGAGTTTTACCCACCGTGGATGGATTATGGTTGAACCATTAGAACCCCTTTAATATTGAATCTACTTATTACTCAGTTTACTGGGTTTGTTCTTCATAAATCTTTGTCTGAACACAAAACTGAAAAGCATGAAGTACTTGGTTGAAAATAGCAGAAACCTAGAACAAATTCCAACTCCCAAAATATGATATTTTTGCCTTAAATCCATGATGTAACTAATGAGGGGCAATTTTCTCTTGATTTGTTTTTCCCCTTTCCTCCCCATTCCCACTTCCTACAGCTTCTCAATACAGGAAGAGGTATGTTTCAGGTTGAGCACACGTGCTTAGGATACGTGTGTCTTAATATTTGTTGGGCACTCTTTTAAGTATGGCCCAGGATTCTCTCAAGTTCAACTTGAGAGAATCTCTTAAGTTGGAACCCCTAGAGGTCGCCACGTGTCTCCTTTGACACCCATTAACCATGGGTAAGGTTCACCCTCCCCTAGGGTTCACTCACCCATCCTTGGTTTTTTTTTTTAATATTAATTATAATTTTTTAAATTAAAAAACTGTTTTTAATATTAAAAAAATCTAAAAACAGTTTTTTTAAATTTAAAAAATAATAATTAATATTAAAAAAAAAAAACCAAGGATGGGTGGGTGAACCCTAGGGGTGGGTGAACCTTACCTATGGTTAAGGGGTGTCAAAGGAGACACGTGGCGACCTCTAGGGGTTCCAACTTGAGAGATTCTCTCAAGTTGAACTTGAGAGAATCCTAAGCCAGGTTGTATACCCGCCACCATGAGGAAAAGACAAAAGTCACAAAACTATTTGGTTGTTAATGGGTCCACAGTCCACACCAATATCTTTTGAGGAGTTCTAGCCCAATGTTACTTGGTTGGCTCGGTTTAAATTTGGGTTCGTAGTTCGCCCCTCTAAAGTGAAATTATATGTCTGACATTTTACTATTATATTCAAAGTAGGGACTTCTGATACTTTTATGGTAACAATTGTTTACAAGTAGGGTCTTTTTTGTTCAATTTCAAGGGATGGATAACATTTTCAGAATTTCAGATTAGTAATCAGTTTTATGTTAGGATGATCCAAACACAATTATTTTGCATATAATCGATTTCTTGCAAATAATCGATTATAGACAGGATACTCCCAAACAGGATTATTTATAACAGTACTCTCAACAGACAGCGATGATTCATGACAGCGCTTTCTGTATAATCAATTGTGACTGCAATAATCTGAACCAAATGGGCCCTTAGTGTTTTTTTTTCAAAAGTTTCCCCTTCCCACAGTTCGCCCCTACTTCTAGGCTCCGACCCTATGAATATTAAAAAAAAAAATTTCAAATTTTTGGCTGGCCCAATGTGGCTCCACCAGTAGCTACAAAGATCATTGTTATCAAGTTTCAATCATTACGTTATAAATAAAAATTCAGCTCTAATACGTTTGGAAGGGATTAGACCTAAACTAAGATAAAAGAACTCGAATGTATGTGGTTGGCAGGTAATAATAAAGATGGACACAAGTAGAGCACAAGCAATAAAGGTGAGAACATATCCTCAACAAGAATCTCAATCTGTTCAAAACTAGTTAAAAATAATTTAAAATCAAAACAATAAGGAACCACTTAACCCTAACCGCTTGCCTAACCCTTTTTAGTAAATAGATAACAATTAAATAAACAAATTAGTTGTTTTATTTTTTATTATAATGGCCTTAAATAAATATTGATAAATTAACTTAATATTATGCTTCCGTAGCTCCGCCTCAAGACGGGCATATGTTTAAAGATCACAAAAATGCAAACCCAAACCCATACCGGACCACCATCCTTAGTTTGGATTTAAGGAAAACATGTCCCTAATACTTTTGGAGTCCCACTTCTTTTCAGTAGCCAAATCTATGGATCTCTATCTTATTCTTATATAGAGAAAAAGGACTCCTGCTATTAAAAGTATAAATTTGTAAGCTTTTGCTCATATATGCTTTTGAAAGATGGCTGAATGGCAAATAGGGGCGGAGCCACATGGGGCCAGGAGGGGCTGAACCCCCCTCCTCCCCCTTAAACTTCTGAGAAAAATATATATTATATAAAAAGGGACATGAATAGACGCAATGGCCAATAAACTTGACCCTTAAAAAAATTTGGGGGCTACGCCTGAACCCCATCGGTAGCCCCTGCAAGAGAATCCTGGCTCCGCCCTTGATGATGAATGTACGAGAGGTGTAGGTATTGAGAAATATTACTTTTACAATAAGGTCCAGTAACCTATTGTCGGTCCAAGGAAGGACAGTGCCTAAATGAAAAGCAACTACTGTCTACAGTGTCTACTGACATAATTGGATGCAACCTTCCAAGTGATCCAAATTTAGAAAATTTCACTGGTTTTTCGTTGGAATTAGTTTTTGGATATTTAATTGGACGGTAAATTTCCAGACTAAAATGACTGAATTTTTTGGGTAATTTAGGTCATCAAATTTCAGATGTTTAGGTGAAATAAATGGAATTTATTTCAGAGCTTTTCAAAATGGTTTCAATAAATACTAATGAGCGGCATGTGGGAAAGCGAGAGGAAGAAAGAGGGATCATAGTAAGACCCATATGATGTACATGTGTGAGTCAGAGAGACACGTGGGAAAACATGAAAGGAGAGAGAGTCATAAAGTGGTGAGATAGCTTTGTAAAAAGACAAATTTACTCATAAATTTACAATAGAAACATTTGTAAGTTAAAAGAACATTTTGCTATTTTAAAATATTCAATCTAATTTTTTAACAAGAAATTTTTCATTACAATAACCATTTTTGTTATGACAGTAAAGATATAAATGTAAGGATAATTTTGTTTACTGAACATTTATAAGTATCATATTCTTATTATAATAGTAGAGGTAGAGAAAATATAAGTGTAAGGGTAATTTATTATTCTCATTATAATAGTAGAGAAGACATAAGTACTATAAGGGTAATTTTGTTAATAGTGATTATAATAATAGATAAGAAAGATATAAGTGAGAGAGATAGAGAAGATAAGTGTAAGAGTAATTTTGTAAAATATAGTGACAACATTCCGTCAACATTTTTAAGGGTCCTGTTCTCTAGGATAATTTTGTCAATAGTGATAATAATACTTGATATAGAGAAGATATAAGTGGAAGAGTAATAAAAGCATTCTCATTATAATGGTAGAGAAGATAAGTATAAAGATAATTTTGTTAATAGTAACAAAATTTAATCAACGTTTTCAAAGGCTCTATTCTCTAAAGGTAATTTTGTCAATAGTGAAAATAATAGAAATAGAGAAAATATAAATGGAAATATAATTTTATCATTCTTATTATAATAGTAGTGAAGATAAGAATAAAGTAATTTTGTCAATAACAATAAAATTCGATCAATGTTTTTAAGGGCCTTATTCTCTTTATAATAATAGAGAGAAGATAAATATAATGGTAATTTTGCTAATAACGATAGAATTCAATCAACGTTTTTAACAATCCTATTTTCTTTATAATAGTAGAGAGAGAAAGGAGATAAGTGTAAGGATAATTTTGTCAATAAAATTCAATCAAAGTTTTTAACAACCCCATTCTCTTTATAATTGTAAAGGTAAAGGGGTGGGTCATCGAAGTTTCAACTTGAGGCGTGCTAGCCCTACTACCTACTCCCAGACATTTCCTGTTAAAGCAAAGACATGTGTTAATTTTTGGTTGAAAGCAAGGACACAATGTGAATGACACGTGCTAGTTTTTGGTTGAGAGCATGGACACAATGTGACTTCTGATTGAAAGCAATGACACGTGCTAGTTTTTGGTTGAGAGCAGGGAATGTCTGAGACTAGAGCTAGCACCACTACAAAAAAAAAAGTGTTTTTTAGGGACAACAAATTGGGATAGATAGAAAAATTTTCACTAAAAATCAGTTTTTGCAATGGATTAATAACCATCTCTCCTTATCCGTCACTAATTTATAGTTTCTCGATTATTATAATATTTTTAAAATAGCATAAAATTATATATTTAATGAAGGTTATTTACCGTCACTAATATAAAATATATTTAATGACAGAAAATCGTCCGTCGCTAATGATGCAAACTTAAATCCCTATCCCTAGTTCTCCGTGTCATTTCTCTTCCCCACCGTAATGTAACCCTGTCTTGCCACTGCATTGCTCCAACATCTTACCATTGCTCCGCTCCTTGGTCGCAAGTTCCCTCTCTATCTCTCTCTCTCTCTCTCTCCCCTTGATAGTTTTTTTTTGTTAATTGTTAACTATATTTATACAATTGTTAATTAGATTATTTAATTATCAATTAATTTTGTTCAATACATTAGTTAATTGTTAATATATTTTGGTATTTAATGTGATATGAAAAGGATTCTATATGAGCAATTTTGTATACTCTTTTTCATATTGGTGTACTTACATTCAATCATATTATCATCAAATTAGAAAGTCTAAAAGAAGTAGAATAAATGATAAGAAAAAACAAATATCACCTAGTGGGGCCATTTAATATCCTTAGATTTCTCCGTTTTTAAATAGAGTGGACCAATAGCCTACCTGTTGTAGCCCAGGGGCTGATGCTCATCTGCTCTCATATTTAAACTCTATTATTTTAGGGAATGTGGATCTTGTGATTGCTCTAAACGCTTTTCTTAATCTAAATCCAGTGCAAGCGAACAACCATTCAAACTTGATTTTCATATGCATGACTTACCTAGATTGGACATTTAGCAGGAAACTTTAAATCGTAGCCAAATACCTCCCAAGTCTTCAAGAAATCTACTAATCTCAGTCAGTATCCTTACTCATATGAGTATGGGTATGAACTCTTTTTTTTTTTTTTTGGTGTCCAATATCATTTACCTACGTTAGTAGGGTCAATATGGTCAGATGTTAGCTTGGGCATTGGAGTTTTTGCAACTCATACTAGGGGATTGGATCCCAGACCTCTCTCCACTGAAGGCCACACCCCTACCACTCACGCGAGAGAGGGGGGGGGGGGGGGGGGGGGAAAGATGTTTGAATCACACTCCATTAGAGAGTAGTTCCCCTTTTACAGCCTTCTTGACTAAAATGGCTGAATCGGTACTGGTGCCTCAAAAGGTGAAATTGTTGTCTTAGTTTCGCAATCTAATGACCGAAAACTGATTTTTGTCCAAAGCCAAAGAAGAGAAGAAAACATAATCCATTTAAACTGCTCCCAGTTATTTGCATACATAAACAAATTTTATGATCCAATAAGACTGGAGCTTGAAGTATATATATATATAGGGAAGGTATTGGGAGACATATAGAAGTAAACATATATGTTCACACATGCACACAACCATTGGATTTGAGGATTCCAGATCCAATGGTCACCATCTCACCAGTATTTATATATAGAAGTGTATTTTAGTTAAAATTTTAGGGAGGGGGCAGGTGGAAGAGAGGGAGGGAAGACGCTGGCCAGAGGAGAGGAAGAAAGATACGGGTTTAAAAGAAAATTTTAAACCCTGGTTGGATCGGCTGGTTCTGCCGATTCTTAATACAGTCCGATTTTTGGATGTTTCAGAACCAGCGATCTGGCCAGTTCCCGGTTTTACCGGTTCCCCAGCCGGTCCGGTTTTAATAACACTGTCTACGAGACGACAGAAGCCTAACTGCTACAACATGGAATGACAACTTTTGCCAACAATTGAAGTCTTTGATGCAAAGTGCAAAGAGAAGAGCTGCAACTTAAAATGGTCATTACCATTCACTTGATTATCCTTCTGCATTGCATTATTTTTCTAAAATCAAAGCTCTTTCAGAGTCCTACGAAGCTAAAATCAGAAATGCAGTTTAGACATTTTTCGGGGACTGCAAATCTTATTCGAGGCCTCAAAACTAGTATTTCTCTTGTTTCTACTTTTTAAATACAGTCAGGCCTTTCATTTCCTTGCACTAGTTTCTTTGTTGGATGTTTGGATACTCTAATCTCAGATTTTTTAAAAAAAAAGATGCTCTCAGCAAAATAGTAACAACAGTTCTCAGGCTCCAAACAGAACAATCTGCGAGAAACAATACTAGATTACGTTTAAGATATTCTAAATACATTATGCATTAAATGAGTTGGAGTTCAAGTAAGCCTCAAAAGAGTGCACAGAGGGGATATATCCTTTTTACAGAGTACTCGGCACAAATGAAAGAAGAAAAGTAGTTAGATAGACGATTGGACATCAGATCCTAGAAGGGATCATGGGGATATTGTTCTGCAGGTATGCACATGCTGCAGCCATTCCACTTCCCAGCTTAACTGGGTATCCCACGTCCTTGAGTATCATCTCCACACCAGCCAGACAACCCAGCAATTGCAACTGCAAAAAATCAGGCAAAGAAGAAAGAAAGAAGTTAAAAATTAAAGCCGATAGAAAGTGTGTTAAATGGTCACCAAAGACCAAACAAAGCAACTTCATCTTCTGGCGTCATTTTTTGATTATGTACATCAAAAAAAGGTACCAAGAAAGAGAATATCTGACAAATGAATGACAGATTTGAGGATAATATATTCTCTCCATTAATACATGATAATTTGATGGTTTTATTATCCAGTACTAAACAACGGAGCTATTTAACTGAAAAATTGCAGATGTGATTGGTAAGAAAATAATAATAGAGGAAGTGGTTCGGGTATATAAAAATATAAGCTATTTTAGGTAAACATCCTCGATGGAACCTGAAAAATCTCCAGTAAAGTTAGTTCAGTAGAAAATAATACACTCCGAGAATATGTGAACATTATTTCTTATTGAGCAGGGGCTACTTGGTGATTTGATCAACTCGTCTATCATCAACGATATATATACAGCTAACAGAGTTTGATTCATTTCAAAACAATCGCTCATGATTTAAAGTCAACTAGAATATGAAGTTCATGATCAAGTGGTAGATACAAGAGAAGTTGAACTAAGTGGGTTTGAGGATGTGACATGGTAGCACCTACCTAATGGTCCGAGACTGTTTACAGAAGATATGTTTTAAGTCCATGCATGTTTGGTGATTAACTGATGTATCTAGTTCGTTTTGACTTCATTCAACAGGATACTAGTCCATTTTGCTATTAGTTGGTACTGGGTATGCTTAGTAAGGGATGCCAAGACTGACAAAAGGTCCAGTTAACGTCGGCAAGATTTGAACCGGAAACTCATGGCATATACACAAAGCACTTATTTGGTTCCTACTTCCTTAACAAGTCCTGACAACAGGAAAGTTTGCAACTTCTCCATTGTATGTATGTTGGTGTTATCCTCGCAGTGGAGCATGTGTCATTTAACACGATCCTCAATCTCAAGTGTGTCTTCTTATACATGAACCTCATTTAGACTTAGGAGAAGAGAATATTATGAAGGGTATTCAAAATGAAGGCCTCATCCAAGAAATGATTGTCACAATGATGTCTTGGATACACTAGGGTCTCGCGCACATTCCTTAGAAGGTGATTTCTTGGACCAGCAAGAAGCAGACTAATGCAATTCAATGTACAGTAACAGATATTGAAATATGAAGCAATGACTTCATTTTAACTGGAATATCCTAGCAGTCAGATATATGGATGTCTACGGTCCGACTATATATTAATCAGCGAGATATGGTATCCTCTAAATCAGAGTTCCCCAGAAGAATCAAGCATGCTTCAGGACTCAGGACATGCTCATTAGAGAGGACAATGTTAAACATAAGAAGGGACTTCTCTAATACACGAGCATCGAGCATTTGATGCATCAAACTACAAACTGAACTAGAGAAAGGGGTATTGTTAAGTATGTGTATCTTCTATTTGTTTCCAACTATGTATATTCCAGGCTTCATGTCCATTGGTTATCCATGTGGTGCATAAGTAGGGAAAAGTCGAAAGAGGACCATCAGTTGGTGGACCAACCCTTGAGAAACATCAGCCTACTGAATTTCTCTAACTAATCCAACTAGGTTAACTTTGGACTAGAGAAATCCTCAAGCCCGTTCTAGATTCATTATGTTTCCTGCAAGCTTGCCTAGCAGAAAGAGAATGTATGAAGTTTCAAACTATGGCATAATATCAAATTCCGCCTCTTATAGTTTAGCATACTTCGGTATCTTACAACAAACCTGTTTACCTCTTACCTACTCCCAGGCAATAAATAGATCATCTTGAAGAAGTCAGTGGACATGGTGAAGATGATCCCAACATAAGAGAGCTTGAAAATTCAAAAAGAAGATTTAGTTTTGATTCCTTGCTGGGGGAAGCTATATATTCAATTATAGTGGAAGTCCCGTTTACAATAAAGAGTGTATCTTATATCATGAGGATCTATTTTATCTGATTATCGTAATGAACCCTAAACTGTCTTGAAATTCAAATTATATTTTCAGAGCATGGGATATGAGAACTGAAACATACCTCATTAAGGTTACCAAGATGCCCTATTCTGAAAACCTTTCCAGCTACTTTATTCAGGCCCAAACCTAAGCTTAAGTTGTATCTCTTCCATCCCCTTCGAACAATTTCTGAACTGTCAATATATGGAGGAACAACCACAGCAGTGACTGTGTCGCTAAACCATTCCTCCTTTTGTGTGCAGTTCTTCAAGCCCCATGCCTCCACAGCAAGCCTGCATATCAAATTTGTAAGAATATGCCCAGATACCATTCAAATATAGAAGCAAGATAAGCTACAAATGTCACTTTTCAAAAGGGTTTACAGGAAGGAAACAGACAGTTTACCTTGTTGCTGTGCCCAAACGGTTGTGCCTTGCAATCACGTTATCCAGTCCTTCCTCGAATATGAGATCAAGAGCTGCTCTCAGTCCATACAATAGTTGGATGGAAGGGGTGTATGGCCAAAATGTTCCCATTTTATAGAACTTCAAGTAGTCATTCCAGTCAAAGAATACTCTTACTGATTTGGCTGTCTTGGATGCTTCTAGTGCTTTGGGGCTAGCACACACAATCCCCATCCCAGTGGGGAGAGAAAGAGCTTTCTGAGAGCCTGTTAAAGCTACATCTATTCCCCATTCATCCATACGAAAATCAAGAGCACATATTGAGGACACCCCGTCAACAAGTAGCAATGCAGGATGGCTATGGTAATCTGTTATTCCACATATTAGACATGAGAAGTTTGCTCATGAAGCCAGTAAGATAACCATCTCACAAAGCCAAGAAGTAGATTAAACGAAGTAAAAAAAATGAACTAAAAAATCATTCAAAACAAGAAAGGAAGCCAAGAAGTGAACTCAACAAAGTGAAAAGGGGGAAAAAATGAAAAAGGATTATAACATCAGGTATCCATGTCAATGATGGTATATGCATGGACAAGTCATCAATTTAATGCTAGGGACCAAACATGCCAAGAATATGAAATGGAGCAGTTCAGTTAGGCAGTGCCATCAACGATATATTTAAAGAAGCATGTTATGGTATTCTAACGACTACTATCAACAGTTTGCCAAACAGTGCAAACCTTATTAGTGGTTTTTTTTTGGGAGGTTGATTTCGAAACTTCCTTTTTGATTATTTTACTCATTTTATAGGTTGAGCACCAGTTTTAGTTATTCTGTTATAACTTTAGGTGTTCAGGGTGATTTAATGAATTATACATATATTTACCCTTTCTATGGGTAAAAGAAACCTTCAATCACAAATAAATATCGAATTACTTTCCTTTTTCCTGTAGAGGTATGCAGGCCGTGACCTTGCTCCATTGACCATTGGGAGAGGACTACTACGACGAGGGAGACTATGGTAATTATTTGGAGTAGGAGGACTTCCCTCATTATTGACTTTCTATTTTAGACTTTTATGTTATGGATTTTATGGGAGGTATTATTTAGTACGTTTTAAAGGATGTTTGTATGGAACTTTTGTTTAAATTGGTTTCTTAGACATTATGATATGAATATGATTTTTTAAGTTATTGTTTCTTTAGTTATGCCTTGTAAGCTCTTGATAACAATGTCGCGATGCAAAGTTCCACTTTTGCTTTTGGTGCGATCTTGGGTCATGAGTCGTGACATTAATTTTATGTTTAAAGATTGGAAGAAGATATTCATTTAGCAATGAATTTGATATCATGTCATTTAGTCAATAAACTTCATGCTTACCAAGTATTTTTCTTACAGCAGCCAAATTGTTGGTAACTCCCGTTGCTGTCTCATTGTGAACAATGCAAATGGCCTTAATTGTATGTGCAGTATCCCCAGCTAGTTTTGATGCCAGCATTTCAAGATTGGCACCTTGGCCCCAATCACTTTCTATGACATCAACATTGAATTTGAGACGCTGCTGTTGATCGATCCAGAGAAGGCTGAATTGACCAATTAGGAAAGATACAATTTTATCGCCAGGAGATAATGTATTTGTAAGTGCACTTTCCCATGCACCGGTACCTGGAGAAAAATAGCCACATCATCTCAACCAAATTAAGAATAATAGTCATGAATTATGACAAATAAAGAACAATACAAGAAAGAGAACTGACGGGCAATAGATAAAGTTAGTAAAAAAATGCAAGCAGATGTACGAACAGAATTATGGTGCTAGCTAATTTATGCTACACATGTGATACATCAGCAATCTAACTCTATTTCTAAGGAATGTTTCTCCACTTCCAAGAGCAACAAGCAATTTTCTGAAAATCAAACTACAATACCATAAGGGGGTTGTCAGATTGAATCTAGTTGTAGCTAAACATGGGACTTTATTTTAAATATAGAAATAAAAATTGTACTTAGGTGAATAGGAAACTAAGATAAGACCAGATCAATTGACTCTTCAGCAGTTTGTATTCGCTAAGGATTGTTGTTTAATACAATGTATGATTCAAAAATTATCTATTCAGTTCCTAACTTTTTCTTTACACTTCAATTCCCTTCAATAATTCAATACCTAATACATATCCAACTTCAAGTTACTAACAATCACAAAAACCTTAAATAACTCTGTTTTTCAAAAGGAAAGAAGAATACAACTAGGACCTTGGATCACTTTTCTCTAAAAATCGAACCATAAAACTTTTCCCAATTTTGAATTGTTGAAAGATTTATATCGTACACTAATTTAAACACCATACGATTTGTATTGCACACTAATTTCAACAACAATTACTAGATGCTGCTGGTGTTGATTAAAAAAATAGAGGAAAACTATAATTTCAATAGTCTTAAGGGGTTATCCATGGTCAGTTATGAGGAAGATAACTATATATTCATTGAAAGTTTATCAAATGACCATAGTGCCACATCTTTCCATGTTCTTCAATCTTGTCATCATTTTGATCATGTTATATTCATCACATAGTTATGAAAGGTGTCGCCTCAGGCAGTCGCCTAGGTGACCAGGCGTTCTGCTAGGCTCAGGCGACTGGCAGTCTCAAGCGGTCATTATTAAAAATCTAATATATATAATATTATTATTGTTTAAGGATATAAAAATTTATTTTATTAAATTTGAATGTTCGGTAAACAAAAAAAATATATTATTTTATATACTTCTTATGTCTTTTACAATATAATATGTTAGATATCCAAAAAAAAAAATTGTAGATAGAAGAAGAAAGAAGAGATGAACGGTGTCAAGTATATTTCTCTTACGTTTCTCTCAATGGGTGGACCAATTGGTCTCTCTCCCACTATTTATGGTTGGACCATATTGTACCCATTAGTTTTTTTTTCCATAGTTGTTAAATTATAGCTAGCTCAGGCTGCCCAATAACAAATTAAGAGCCTTTAAATGCCCCAAATTCCTTTTAGCCCCCACCCACCCAAACTCTCATAAACTCATATTTAAAGCGGTGTTTTATAATTCAAATAAGTGCAAGCCCTATAGTTATATATTTTACTTATCAATATTATTTTTATTACTTATCTTGGGTATAATCGAGAAAAAAAAAATGAGAGTAAGAGGTACGGCATCTCCCCCTCCTCCCTTCTCTTCTTTCTCCCCTGTTCAGCATCACATTTGACTGTTGGGTTATTTTTCTACTTTTTATTCAGTCTTATATTCTTCTACCTCTCTCCTCTTTCTTCTCTCTCTTTCCTGTTTAGTTGTCTATTTTTTATTCCTCACAACCTCTCTCTCTCCCCCCCCCCCCCCAAATTCAATAGTCATTGTAAACTTAATTTTTATTCTATTTTTTTCCAACACTTAAAATCCCCCTTTATTATTCTTAGAACTATCTCTAACGATGGTTCTATCAAAGTGTATCTTGACAATGATGTAATTTATATGAATGTAGGGTCTTTTATAAAAGAAAATGCATTATACATAGATCTCATATTTGGGGGAAAATTTCAGTACCAAAAAAAATATTAGGGGGAATTTCTGCAACAAAAAGTTCATCAGGCGACGCCTCGGGCGCCTCAGGCTACCAACTCAGGAGTCCATGGGGTCTGTCGCCTTGAAAACTATGATTCATCATTTCTGCCTCAAATTAATCACTGACAAAGTAAACTATGATAAATTTACAACATACTAAATGGACAAATGGGCCGAGGAAAGTAAAATAACACAATAAGTAGAAGATTCAAAAAATGCAAAGCAAATACTATGAAAACAAAATGGTAAAGACATTTTACATGTGATTTTTACATTAATACTCCAGTAATTCTCTCTTTCCTTGGATATATGCAAGCATAAAGGGATCTTACATAAACAAGTAAATTTAAATCACACTTGTAATGAAGAGAGCTAATACAAATTCATATATATAACAATACCCATTTCAAACAAAAATGCTACAATCCTCCATTATTCAAAAGAGTACCTGTGGTGGGAATCAGAAATGGGGTTCCGGTTGTCGTCTTGAAAATCTTCTTAATGTCCTCAAGAAGAGTCTTTGTCATGGCAGGCACAGCGGGGGAGCGGTAATCCTCATTGTTTCTATTCATTGCTCGAATGACGGGCTCCGGGATATTGACAGGCCCCGGAACAAACAGATGGTTCCTCCCTGGTCCATATACATAGTCCATCTTCTCCTCCTTAAAACTTCACTACAGTTCCAACTGAATTCCCAACGCTTCTTAGAGTCAAAACACCACACCTACAAAACCCCATTAAGAACATCATCCTCAATTTCATGTTCTTGGCTTCCCTCCCCTATAAAGAAGTAACCCATTTCCATAATTTCATCAGCTGCAGAAATAAAATCTTCTTTGGCTTTGGACAGAAATAAAATTAAAAAGTGAAAATAAAGAAGCACACTGAAAATTGGTACTATCTTTATCCATACAAAGATGACATTAGTGAGTTTTCTGTAACTAGCTTGTGTTAATCTTTAGTGATTCGACTAAGAGAATGCAAATGGGATTAAAAGAACAAAAGAGGAGAACCAAACCTTCATCATCTGCATCTAAGGAAAGTTGATGGGTGGCTGAGATTTGTGTTGGATTGGAGAAACAAAATAGATTCCTGGGTGTTCTTGGTCGACTCTTTTGGGAATCGAATTTGATTTCGGAGATTTTGTCCCCAAAAAAAAAATGTAGCAATTGGAAGAAGAATGGACCATCTTAAGCTTTCTTGGGAGGGTTTGACCATGGTGGCAATCTTGCCTTCCAAGGAGGGGGCCTGCCCGGCCCATCCTGACCCGACCCGACCCGGCCCAGCACGGCCCTCCTAAGCTTCTAAATTCTGGGCTTTTTCTTTCTTTTCTAAGGCCCGCGAACCAATATGGCAGAATTTTTAAAAGCCCTCTAAATTAAGGGTCAGGCAAGAACCTTGACACCCAAATACACGATAGATGTCATATACACTTGAAAGTACAAGTGTGTTCAAGCTGAGCTGAGTTTTGCTTGAAAAGTTTGGATTTAAACTTACTCAAATTGATTGACTTGACTTGAACTTGAATTGATTCAAGCTTATCTTTAAAATTCTATTTTTTATTTATCAATATTATAGCTAATATTTATTATTATTATTATTATTATTTAATATAGGGCCAAGCTTAATCAAACAGATCCTGGCTCCAGCTCAACTTGAACACAATTTCAAGTTGGAAAAAACAGCTCGCGCAATGGTGAACGAGCCATCTCCACTTGGATACAACCTTTCTTGAAATGATCATCTAAGGAATATGCTAAGCCAATATGAATTCTAGCATTACTCGCATTTAGGGTATATATATGACTTCCCGTGTCCTTTAAAGTAGTTTTTTTTTGGTTGAACCTTTAAAGTAGTTCAGCTCAGTATTTATAAATTATAGGACTTTGCTACTGAGATCGCAAAAAGGCCCAGATTACTAAGATTGTGCATAGTGCACACGGGATTTCAAGTGGGGCCGATGTTCACATGATAGGCCCCACCTGAAATCCTACTGATGTACGGTCTCGGTGGTCTCAACCCTTTTGCGGTCTCAAAATCATTTCCTTAAATTATAACCACTTTAATTTCCAGTTTTCCCATATACATAAAGGAAGGTCAACTGATGTCATTCACGCGAATTAAGTGTGCGTGACACTACCGACCCTGGATCAAAACCTCAATCGAAACAGCCGTCATAACGTTCAATTAATTCCGTTATAACGTTTCAATACTATTTATTATTTTTATATCAAAGAAAATGTCATTATAAGAATAAAATATAGAAAAAAAGACAGTAATTCCCCTTCATATTGCAGCTGAGAGAAATCCGAAACGGCGAAAGAAACGAAACGTTTCGGGCTAAATTTAACAAAACTCAGCTATAATTGAAACTAAAGGCCATACCTGAAAGATCAGAGCTCCGGATTATTCAGAAGCTCAGACTGAGCAGCGACTTCCACGAAGTGAGCAGCAGCTCCAACTATATGGACGAAAGAGAAACGCCAAAGCGGTATCCTCTTATAGGAGCAAGGGAGGCCAGTAACGTTTTGAGTGGGTCCCACACAGTTCCCACGTGGCAGATAAGTGATGTAACCAGTGGTAATCCAGCGGCTGAGAATGAAAGAGATTGAAATACAAGTATGCATATAATTTGACTAATAATATTTTAGTATTTTTCTTTCAAATAAGAAAAATAATAGATATGTGGTTTTTCCCTTAATTTTGGTAGGATGAGGATGAGAAGAATTTTGTGGGTAAGAGACTGAGATAATGTGATAAAGAGCTGAGAACCACTCCCTCTCTTGTAGGAACCAAAGTCATACACGTAATAAGGTTATTTTCTTCATGCACCTTCTGCATTATGTTTTGTTTTCATTTCATCCCTTTTTATTATTTACTAGCGGGTGGCACGTGCGATTCACGTAAGAGCAAGGGGAAGGAGTTAACCATAGTTAATAGGAGTTAAAAGGAACACATGTTAACCCATGGTGCGATTGAACTCTCCCCGAGTTCAATCACGATTGACTGTGATTCTATTCTTTAAATAGATAGATGAGGGTAGTTTAGGAATTAAAGTAAAACATTAAATTAAAGTTTTGTTTTATATAAGGGTAGTTTAGGAATTTCTGAAAATCCAGGCTACGCCTGCCTCTCCCATTATAATAGTAAAGATAAAGATTATTGTGTGTATTTTGTTTAATATGATTTTGCTACCCTTTTATTATTTACCCTAATTCTAACTGTTTATCTCAATTATTAAACATTTTGGATTAAAGTTGACCACCATTAGAAAAGACAAAATAAGCCAACTCAAATCCTGGCCTTAGTGGTTAGTTATTAGAATTAGGGAGTATATTTGGGAGTACCCATAAACTGACTCATTTGTTTATATCCTTGAATAAAAAATAAACACGAGTGATCAAATGTACATTGAACTTAGCAAACTCTTGAAAATTGGCTTGAGACAACTAGAAAATCGGTCGCATTGGTTCGAGTTAGCCAATGCTGATGTTGGTTTCAAGAGCATGCGAGAATGACACCAACGAAAAATAATTAGAATGGATGCCAAGATGGACCTTGACATCGATACAAGCATAGTCAACGTAAACAGATATATCATCCGTATGCGATTCGTGTCCGAATTCATTTGTTTAGATAATTATTCGATTATCATGTATCTGATGGAGGGAATTCAAAATTTTTATTATCTTTTTATAATCGGATACAGATTTGGATATTGATTTTTTGATTTGATAAATATCTGACCAAAAATATAATATATTACTATATATACATAATATATTATAAGTTTATAAGACTAAAATATCCTTGTTAATATGTACCTTTTACATAATTCTAAGACATATAGGGTGGTGCTAGGCGCATCCTAGTATATAATGACTGCACCCCATTAACTTATTTTTCTTTCTACTTCCAGTTTTCATGTTAATTAATAGACGCACCGCATCTTTTATCTCATCTAGGTGTTGGCGGGAGATAATTCTTTTGTGTTCACCTGCTTGTTGGGAATCGCGCAACTACCCACAATACGATAATTGGAAGAATAAGAATAAAGAAAACAAAAATCAAGATGCAAATTAGAACACACAACACAAGATTTACATGGTTCGGCTAATGATGCCTACATCCATGGATTCACACCACTTCACTATTCTCAAAGGCAAAACCAAACAAAAGCAATATCAAGTTCTCTCTCTCAAGGAAATCTTCTCTTGGTGGATGGAATGAATACAAAGCCCTAATCCAAAAGTACCTTAAATATTAGGGCAAAACGGGCATAAAACGGACTTAGGAGATCTATCCCGTGGGGGGCGTTGAACAGCTTAAGTGGACGTTCGTGTTGCCCAAGGATTGGACCCTATAGGGGGGGGGGGGGGGGGGGGGAATAGGGTCTCTGGCAAATTAAAATTTTCTTCCTAATCCCTTAAGCAGAATTTCAATTTAACAAATTAAAAGGGAAAAGAATTTATCAATTCTATAATCAATGCAAAACAATAAGTAAAGAGAAGGAAGAAAGAGAGCAAACACAAAGATATGTTATCGAGGTTTGACACTCTTGCCTACTATAGAACCCCGAAACTTCGTAGTACTGTTCTTGTAAATAGGGTAGTGAATAGGGCCTTGCATAGTGCATGTAAAGGCCTAAAGCCTCCCATGAGTCCTTGGTTTGAGGCAAGTGAAGTGAGGGATACATGTGTATACGGAGTCTCGAAATAAGAGTATAAGAATACTCTAAGTATTTAAGAGCATAAGGTATAGAACACCCTAAGTGTGTAGGTTGAACCCGAAAACTTAAGTGAATAGTGCGGTGAATGACGTATTTGGAGGTCAAGGCCTATTATCGTCTTAGATGTTTCTCATTGGCAATGAGAGTTTAATAACACCCTAAGTTGTTAGTGGATGAGTGTGCGCGTTGGGGATCACAAAACACAAAGAAGGGAAAAAGGGATGTCTTAACGTACCCTCCACTTTAAGAAGCTCTAGTTTTGCCACCGTTGATCAGAATCGAATGATTCTTGAACCATTAAAAAGGTATGGAAGCCCTCTTCAACGTTCATGTTTATCATTTTTTTCATATTTGAAAGGGAAAAAAACCCGTACATGCCACGCGTCTAAAGCTGCTTAGCTGGTAGAGGAATGATAGCAAAAAGCCACCTGTGAATGAGCCTGAGGGGGCGGGTGTGCACCCTTAAATAAGCTCCGATGATAAAGTCAGTATAAGGCACAAGCACAGTATAAGGTACAAGCACAGTATAAGGCACAAGGCACAAGCACATGAACATATGAACATAAGCACATAATAGTATAGAAATACTTATCGTGAGGGCACTGGGCATATGCACTTGAAGACGAGCTCTGGTGTTATGCTCTGGAGATTGTAGCTCAGGAGGCACAAAGAATATGGCTCAGACAACGTAGCTCTGACAACGTAGCTCTGACAACGTAGCTCTGAGGACATAGCTCTGACAACGTAGCTCTGACAACATAGCTCGGACAAGGCACAGACAACGTAGTTCAGATAAGGCACAGACAACATAGCTCAGAAGGCACTGACAACGTAACTCTGATAAGGCACAAGGCACTGACAACGTAGCTCTGGTAACGCACAGACAACGTAGCTCTGAGGACGAGCTCTGATAAGGCACAGACAACGTAGCTCAGAAGGCACTGACAACGTAACTCTGATAAGGCACAAGGCACTGACAACGTAGCTCTGAAGGCACTGACAACGTAACTCTGATAAGGCACAAGGTACTGACAACGTAGCTCTGGTAACGCACAGACAACGCAGCTCTGAGGACGAGCTCTGATAAGGCACAGACAACGTAGCTCTAGCTCTGATAACGTATACGTTGTGCATCCGTTGTGCATCAGACAACGGGTACGTTGTACAGTAGACAACGTGTACGTTGTACAGCAAACAACGTGTACGTTGTACAGCTCACGACGGGTACGTTGTACATCAGACAACGGACAACGAGCTCGGCACTTATGCACAACACAATGTGACAACCGATTCGGCACTATTCATAGCACAACGTATTTGACACTATTCACAGCACAACGTATTCGGCACTATTCACAGCACAACGTATTTCGGCACTATTCACAGCGTCAGGCACAAGTTCAAGTGTGATTGCACTCACCAGATGATCAATTGCAAGGTCGTGCAAGTGGCAGTGTGACCATTCATGGAGAGCATCAGGCAGACTTGGCCTATTTGAGAGAATCTGACGGCCATAAACGCTTGTGAGGCCATAAAGAGCATCAAGTAGCCGGAGAACACCAAAGGAAGATGAGAGAATCAGGGGAGTGGCCATCTACACAGCACTTCGGGGTAGGGGTGTGAATGACTCAAGCTTCTCAGATCTCCCTCTTCCTCTTCCTCTTCTTCTTCCTCTTCCTCTTCCTCTTCCTCTTCTTCTTCTGCCCTTTCTCTCCTCTCTTGCCTTTCGCACCATCCATCCTTTCTCTCTGGTGATTCTTGCTTATTTATAGGCATTTTAAGTCATCATGACTTGTGTAGTCATGATGAGATCACCTGCCAAACAACACTCAAGTGAGCCAGCACATAGTCCAAGTGGGCTTATGTCGGCTAAATTGTTAGAATTTGTGAGCATGAGAAATCTCTATTTTATCCCTTCTTTTTACTCCTTTTTACGAATTTTATCCGTTACAATATTTTTAGTCTAAAATAGGTTGAACGTTGAATTTCCGAAATCGGATCTGCTAAAAATCTGGGCTGCTGAAACTCATTTCCAAACTAGTCAGCTTTAGAGCCCATATAGGTAATTAAAAACTCAAAATTTGGATCTGGCCATTAGAAACAAAATTGTTTCTATTTGAATGAAGAGTCCAACACAAGTTGAATCGTAAAAATTCGATAAGCGAGTCAAAAGTTATGCATGAAATACCAAAGTATAAAAAAATTTGGAAACTTTTTGCTGCAAGTACGAACATTCGTAGAGAGCTTACGAACGATCGTAGAAGCGCTATGAATGTTCGTAGACACTCTACGAATGATCGTAATGTCTCAGAAATGGGGCAAACTCTCTGAAAAACCTACAATCGATCGTAGGAAGCCTATGAACGATTGTAGGCGCGCAAATCAAACTCTTTGGTATGTGATTTTTTTGGGTTTTCAACCCTTTGCCTATAAATAGAAGATCATTTGGAGGGTTTTGGGTTACCAATACTTAAGAAAGAGTTTGGGAGAAAGAAGGAAAGAAATCTAGGATTTCAAAGAGGGGTTTTGTTGGAGATCAAGAAGGAGCTCGAATCCTCACTCCCCAAGCTTCCACGAGCTTGGATCTTCTTCCTCACGCGTAGAATTCGCCACTTGAAGCTTGGATTTCGCCTCCACGAACATCCTCAAGTCTTTCCTTAGATTTTTTAAGGTAGATACACTCTACTAACCTTCCTTGCTATGATCCATTAATATGTGTTTCTATTATTGTGTTCTTTTCTTGAAAAAGTAAGATGTAAAGTATAATTTTGATAAACTAGATTTATTATGAACCATTACTTCCTAGTAGGATGAATTGCTTGGGATTTTGAGTAATTAATGATTATTTTCATGTAGGTGCGATGCTATTCTATGTTACACTAAGTTATGCTAAGTAACCCATGTATATGCCATGCTAAGTAACCTATATATATGCTATATTATTCTATTCTATGTTACACTAAGTTATGCTAAGTAACCCATGTATATGCCATGCTAAGTAACCTATATATATGCTACATTATTCTAAGTTATGCTAAGTAAACCATGTATACGATACTTATTTTTGAGAAACTAAGGTATAGAATCGTAGAAGTGTATGCTATCTAATGAAATAGAATGAAATTGAGTTTCAATGATGGATGATGGTTTCCTTGCCTATCATGATAACATAATCAAGATTTTATAAGAATATGAAAAATGATAGTTTTACCTTAAACGTATGTGTGAGAACAGGTTCTGGAACCCTGAAAAATCTCATGGGATTTGAATTGTTTAAAGTCGCACCTATTCATTCAGAAGGGATAAGTCCTCGGGAAGTTGGATAAGGTCTTGGTCTACGGTAGAGGTCAGGGTAAGAGGTTCGGTTAAGTTCGGGGAAGGTGTTAGGCACCCCGAGGCTTCCATTTTGCAATGGTACCCTACTCTCTATGTTTAAGCCAATTTAAAGTCAATGTTGTTCAAATGCCTAAGTGTTTAAGATAAGACTAATCTAAAAACGAAAAGCTAATTAGGGTAGAACCCGGGTTGGGTTGCCTACGTACTCACAAAGGTGAAATCAGACCGAGCGTAGTTCTAGCACATGGGTCCGTGCCAAGGCTAAGGGTGTGTGTGTGTGTGCACCAAAGGTGCCTAATAGACTAGTCCAGTAGACTAGGGTTTGGTTGATCGAGGTTGGTCAAGTGCAAGGATTAAGTCCGGTAGGCCAAGGGTTAGTCCGGTAAAGTTAGGCTAAGAGAGAAGCCCGGTAAGCTAAGGCAAAGTTTGACCAAGGTTAAGGTTACTAACTAAGGTTAGGTCAAATTAACCATGATTAAGATTGTTTGTTAACCACAATTAAGGGAGGTATGGTTAAGCTCGGTAGGCTGAAGTTGGGCCCGGTAGGCCAAGGGTGAGCCCAGTAGGCTAAGGGATTTAGGTCCGGTAGGTCAAAATCAGGTTTAACCGAGGTTAAGGTTGCTAGCCGGGGTTAAATGGGTAAGTCACCATGGTTAAGGTTGCTAACCATGGTAAAAATGGTCAAAGCAGAACATTTTGGATACAAAGTAATATTTCATAATTTTGAGAGATTTTTTTAAGGGTTAAGGGTTGTTTAACCATGGTTAAAAGTTAACCAGGGTTAGGTTAATCTCAGTTAAAGGTTGTAGTCTGGTCAGGGTGGACCCATATAGCATGGCAGGGCCTAGAATGGCCTCCTACCTGGTCTGGGCCCTGTGCAAAAGCCCATAAGATAGTAAGCATGAAATGGCAGTAATCTGTTTACCGCCATTCCAAAGCAATGCTATTTTGGAATTGTGGTAGATAGTCTACCGCTATTACAGTTTACTAACTGCATGGTTTTGCAAGGTCTGGGATTGGGTTAAGGTTTAACCCATGGGGTCTAGGATCGACAAGGCTTGATCAGTGGACTCTAGAGAGGGTCCTAGGCCTCAGGTAGGCCTAGGCAATGGTCTAAAATGGGCTTGGTACAGGCCCAAAGCTACTGCAGCAGTGCTATTGAAATGACGGTAGATGTTCTAGCGTCACTAATCTAGTCTGGGTTTAAGGCCAAATTAACTATAGTTAAAGGCATGGGTTGAGTCTAGAAGGATCAGGCCAGGCAGAGGAGGGTTAAGGGAGTCCAACCATGGCCCTGGATTGGACCAGGACCCCACCTAAGGGGGTGTAAAACTGCTGAGAACAGGAGGTACAGGAATGACGATAATTATTCTACAGTCATTCCTGAAGCTCTCTAGAAACCAATTTTTCTCCTAACGGGTGTCGCACTAATGCATTCCAGGGGATCCCTCATGGCCTGAGGTCCAGAAGGTAAGGGAAGATTCCATACATGGTGGGGGTCTTGTACCTAAGTTAACAACCTTAAGGGGGTTCCCGAATGCCTATGAGGAAGGCAGGGGGATCCCTATCCTTGGTTATGCAGTAAGAGTAAAGCAAGAATAGAATGAGATGACCCCTGGAATAGGACCAGGGGCCTTACAATGTTTGCAGAGGAGAGAGGGGTGTAGGGGAGAGTCCCTGCCCTTCAGTTAAGCTGTGACAGGGGTTGAGCACGGTGGTGGGGGCTGGCAAGCGTCTGTGGAAGACTGCTAGGAGGTTGGGGGAGCTCCTGGGCTTCCTGAGGTTTCTCCTAGGGGTGTGAGCAGAGGTTGGACTGTTGGGTGTGGGTTGATCGTATTTAAGCAGGGGTTTAGTATGGAATTCCTAGAGTGGTTTGAACCCAAGATGGAGTGAGGTATTTATAGGGTTGGGGAAGGCCTTGGAGCAATTCTAGAATTAAATCAGGCGTGGTGGACACCGGAGATAAGAGCCAGGTGGTCCAGGGGGAAGCCAGTACGCGAATTTTGCATAATTCAGTAATAGCAGTAATAACATTACCACCATTTCTGGATCAGGCCAGAATGGGAATAGCGGTAATGTTATTACCACTATTTACTGATTTTTGCCAAAAATGGCTAAACCCTCACACACTTGGGCTAATACACTGTAGCAAGGCCTGATTATGGTAATAACGGTAAATATATTACCACCATTACTGGATTTTTTGAATTTGGGCCAATGGGCCCCACAGCAACGGCTCCTAAGGGTTGTGGGCACTTGTTTGTGCCCACAGAAGGTTCTGGACCTTAGATTTTAGGGTTTTTGGACCCTGAGACTGAACTAGAGTTACCTAGGGTTAGACTAGGGTTTACCTAGGGTTAGGCCTAGGGTTTGAGTTTGAACTAGGGTTCAACTAGGGTTAGGCCTAGGGTTTGATCAGGGTTTACCTAGGGTTAGTCTAGGGTTTGACCTAGGTTTTACCTAGGGTTAGGCCTGGGTTTTACCTAAGGTTAGGCCTGGAGTTTAGGGTTTTGCTCAAGTTTAACCTAGGGTTTACCTAGGGTTTGATTAAGGCTAGGATTTGATTGGGGCTCAGTTGGGGATAACCATGGTTAATGGTTATAACCCTGGTTCAGGAAGGGGTGTAAAAATTGAGTGCTTACAGATGTCCCTCTTTGCCGGAGAATATCAAGTTGGCGTATTGAACGGCAAAGACTGGAATCATCCTATTTTTACACCAGGATTGACTCTTAAGGGATGATGATATGCATGGATGTTGTGCCAGTGGTAGGTGCGATGAAGTGGTATGGCTACTGCTGGGGGATAAAGAGTAGTCTGTGCTGCTTGTGCTGGGGATTAATGGATGCAACGCAAGATGACATGTCCCGGAGGCACTAGGTAGGATTGGTTGTTATGGCGTTATCAATAAGTGTTTAGCCAAGACAAACGAGGGACATGTGGGGTGTCGAAAGGGGGACATGCGAGGTGCCGACAAAATGTGTTATGCTGATGCTCACTTGGGATGTCAGAGACACATGGGGTGTCGAAAGGAGGACATGCGAGGTACAGACAAAGTGTGTTATGTCGATGCTCACTTGGGATGTCGGAGATACACGGGGTGTCGAAGGGGGACATGCGAGGTATCGGCATTTTGACAAGGCGTGTTATGTCAAAGGAGACCTGGGATGTCACGGACACATGGGGGTGTCGAAAGGGAGATATGCGAGGTGCCGACAAAGTACGTTATGTCAATTCTCACCTGGGATATCGAGACATGTGAGATGCTGACAAATTATGCTATGTCGATGCTCACCTGAGATGCCAAAGACGCACGGGGGTGTCGAATGGGGATATGCGAGGTACCAACAAAGTGTGTTATATTGATGCTCACCTAGGATATCAGAAACACATGAGGTATTGAAAAGGGGGACATGCGAGGTGTCGACATTTTGACAAGGCGTGTTATGTCAATGGAGACCTAGGATGTCATAGACACACGGGTGTGTCGAAGGAGACATGCGGGTGGTGTACACTGTTAAGGTACACACGGGTCGATGACACACGAGGTGTCAAAGATACACGGGGTATCGAAAGGATTTTGGTATGTCCCGGATGCACTAGCCGGATTGATATTGAGATGGCATGTCCCGGAGGCGCTAGCTAGATTGATTTTCAAATGGCCCGGGGTGCTAGATTTTGATGATATCATGCAGGGTGTAAAGGCGATAATGCTTTCCCAGACTCTGTTGATTGCGACTTGTGGGGCTGCATGGTGTCAGCTTCTTCTGCTTGTCTTTGTCGTAGTTGCTTGATGCGGGTTGGTACGACCAGGTTTCGGTACCAGAGGCTCTATTTAAAAAAAAAAAATTAGAAAAGTGTTGGACTTTTTGCAAAAGTTTTTGAATTTTAAAAGAAAGAATGTTTAGCTAGCTTTTAGATTTGCCAAGAAATTGCCTTTGTCAGGGCTTAGGGAGTTTTGCAATCTGTCTTTCGCTCTCGGAGAGTGGAGTATGGCCCAGAAGATGTTTCGTCACTGCTGAGGATGCTTGGGGGGTAGACTTGCTTGTCGTGCTATTGTTGGAGACTGGACTCTGGCTTGGGAGAAGCTTGCTGGGGAGCAATTGGAAACTTCTAAACTCTTACTGAGGAGAGTGCTTGTAGAGAGCATTTGGAGGCCTCTACTGGGGATCCGCTGGGGAATGTGACACCGTTATAGACCACTGCTGGGGATCTGTCAGGGAGTGGCATTCTGCTGGAGATTGTCAACTGTCTGTTAGGGAGTTGTGACACTTGCTGGAGACTACTACCGGGGAAATCTGCTTCTTGTGGCAATCTACGGGGGATTTGTTGGGAATTCGACGAGACTGATTGCTGTCGGATTTTGTTGTCAAACCGTTCTTCAGCTTTTCTCTATTTTTTACCCTTGGAATAACCAAGTCATGGGGTTCGCATAATTTTTGAGCGATGAGGCTGTTGCCAGTTTTCCTCATACCTACGAAGCTGGTTGATTTTATCACTTTTTTGCCCCTAGTAGCAAGACTAGGTCTGGGGTTGCGTTATTTTTACGCAATGAGGCCATTGCCGGTTTTCCTCATGCCCGCGATTTGTTGGGAAAAAATGAGTCTCTCCCTTCGTTGCCCTGAATGGCGATCTGTCGATGATTTGTATTCCGTTAAGGATGTAGATGCGATACTACGCTTGTACTCGTAGTTTCTAGGGGATCTAGAAGGACTTAGAGTATGATGAAACGTAGGCTAGGGGACTGAAGTTTGGGACACCCTGGGATTTCTCCTGTTGCAGTTGATCTTTTGAGGACTTCTCCTATTGTACTCTCCGAGAGATTTGTACTTTGGAATTCCCGGCGGAGATTAAATTTTTTTTGCTTCGCTGGGGAATTTGAGAGAGGTTGTCTCTGCTAGGGGGAGAGAGGGGTTGTCTCTGCTTGGGAGAGTCTCGAGAGAGGTTGTCTCTGCTTGGGGGTTTTTCCTTTTTGATTGAGGCTGACTTCTAGGGGATTTGAGAGAGATTGTCTATGTTGGGGAAGGTTGTGTCCCGGAAGGTTTTTACTGGGGAAAGAGTCTGGAGAGGTTTGTCTTTGTGGGGAGTCTTTGACTTTTGAGAATGTTTCAACTTTTATTTTAGGCTTTCCTTTGAAAGAAATTTTTGTACCTTTGAGAGTTGACTCGGTTGGGGAAGTCGAGAGGATTCTTGCCCTATTTGGACTCTACAGGGAGACATTTTTTAGAGAGACTTTGATTCCACTGAGGATGGTTTGGGGGATGTCCGGACTCTGCTTGGGAGAGGATTCTGGAAATATCTCTTTAGTGACCACACCTAATTTGTCAGGTTGCCTACGTACCCTTTGTAGAATCAGGTCATGACGTAGTTCAGGCAAATACCGCAGATTGACAAGGGAGGGTGTCCTTGAAGAAGGTTTCATGAAAGAGGGGCTGTTAGGCTCAAGGAGGCTAACTAACTGATTTCATTGATTTGCAAATGGGTTTGCATTACTGGGGATAAGGAGTGTGCCAAGGATGGCCTCCTATCATTTCCCGAAGAATCTACAAGTGCAAAGCGCCTATCAGATCTAGACCCTAAGCATAGTATCGTTTGACTTTGTCCATGTTGATGGGCTCTGGGAGGTCTTCATCATCTATACGTCCGAGTCAAAGGGCGCCGCCTGAGAATTTGTCTCGAACGATATATGGGCCTTCGTAGTTGGAGTAAACTTACACCTTAGGTTAGGGCGGTTTGGCAACATTTTTCGAAGAACCAGGTCACCGACTTCGATGCTTTGAGGCTTGACCTTCTTGTTGAATGCCCTGATCATGCGCCTTTGATAGGCATGAGAGTGGTTGAAGGCTTTCAGTCGCCGCTTTTCGATCAGATTCAGCTACTCAAACCGGGTCTACGCCCATTCTGCTTCTAAGATGTCTGCTTCCATTACACCCGGAGTGATGGAATTTCTACTTCAACAGGGAGGACTGCTTCCATACCGTAAGCCAGAGAAAATGATGTTGCCTTAGTTAAAGTTCGAATGAATGTTCTGTAGGCCATGAGTGCATATGGGAGCTAATACTCAGATAATGGACTCTAGAGGGGGTGAATAGGGTTTATGGAAATTTAAATTTTTAGCTAAGTGATTTTAGCAGAATTAAAAGATAATCACTACAACTACCAATAAGTAATCAGAGATAAAAAGATAGAGAGAGAAACAGAGATACCAGACACCAGATATGATATCAGGGTTCAACAACTTGTCTATGTCCCTGCCTTTAAGCTTCCCGCTTTAAGGATTTTCACACGATTTACTAATCGTACTCTTCTTTCCAGTCAGAGTGCAAGCCTTTACAATCCTTTTTTCTGGCTCAGGAAGAATCTATTCAAGAGAGTTTCTCCCTTGGATACAAGAAGACACTCTTCTTAAGATGGTGCAAGAATCCCTGATTCTTGACTTTCAGCTTTTACAAATATTTGGTGGATTTAAAATCCAAATTGAAAGCTCCTAACTGAGCTAGATAAGAATGGAAATAAATGCTAACAATCACTCAAGATTGATTGGAATTGAATGCTCAATAAGTGAGGGATTGGGTTTCAAGATATTCAATATAAAAACAGAGTATATGATTGCTTGAGAGTCTGAGAGATTTATGAATGATAGAACAGTGTAATGAATGCTTAGACAACCTCATATTGTTCATAAATCAGCTCATTTTATAGTTGAACAATCAACATGGCTATTAGGGATAGCATTTAATGTAAGCTAGCCATTTAAAACTAGCTGTTATAAGTTTTTCCTGCAGTCACTCGTCGACGAGTGAGTGCAATTTGAGCTTGAGTCGTCGATGAGTGGAGACAGAAGCCATTGCTTCATTTTTGTTCCTCCACTCGTCGACGAGTCCCTTGTACTTGTCGATGAGTTCACTGAATTTTTTCAGTAAACTCATCTTAATGAGACCAAATCATTAGGAATCATGCTAGAACCCTTAGGCAAACAAATTAACAGTATTTTAATCATTTTTAGGGTCTTAGTTTGATTTCCAAAATATACTAGGTCACCTAGGGTCTATCTAGGTAATCTTTGAGCAATTCTTTTCCAAAGTCTTGAGGACTTTACAAGGTCCTAGATGTTCTATAATTAGGACACTAGTCCTCAATTTGGAGATGATCTTCAATCTTGATTTGAGAAGCTTTACTATTGATGGATCTTCATGTATTGACTTGAGCTTTTGAACCTTTTTCTTTTGAAGGACTAGTACTTGAATTTTGACCTTGAGATCTTCAATCTTCCATGACTTGAAAGTTAATCTTAATACTTTGAAATTTCACATCTTAAATGGAACCATTAGTATCATAAATTTCATTCCATTATAATGTTATTATCGAAACTAGTAAGGGTACTTAGAGTTGTAACCTTGAGGCTAACAATCTCCTCCTTTTTGATGATGACATAATAATGTAAATGACTTGAGATGAACTCCCCCTCAAATTATGTTTTCTTATAAGGTTTGAGGATAGCTCCAACTCAATATGTGCATTCTATAAAATATTGTAGATTACTTAAGCATTTGCAAGATCTTTCAAGAAACAGTCAAAAGCATTTAGAATTAAACTTATGGAATCAAGAGAAATTCCATGATCAAAATTTCTTTTTAAGTTTAAACTTGTTAATCAACACTCAATAATTTTGGAACCAAGAGAAGTTCCACAAAAGAGATATATACATTTCTATGGAATGTTCATTCACAGTTTCTCCCCCTTGGCATCATCAAAATAGGCATATAAGAGAACAAAGATAAGAGAATATAGGTCAGGAAAATGTAATGTCATATAAAACTAAATTTCTGATTACAAGAAGAGTTAGGCTTTACATCCAATCAAACATAAACAAAGACAATGCAAAAAGATAGAAAAAATAGAAAGAAGGTCTTCATAAATTCTTTTGTCTCTTCCTTGCCTTGTCAGGCTTGGAAGTCGTTTCCTTTCTTTTGTAGGTTCCTACCTCGGATAAGTCTTCAGAGTCACGCGAGATGACTTGCTCAGCTTGAGTATCATGAGGTTGCTCTGCTGGAGGGGCTTGAGGAGTGCTTTGACTTGGAGGAGCTTGAGAGGAAGATGGGAAGTAGACTTTAGTGGGGATAGGCACAAAACCAAGCTTATGAGAGGTGGAGGCAGACTCTAATGCTATTTGATTCACCTTGGCTGCCATCTCACCAACCACTGGAGCTTGATCATTCAAGAGACTGGCCATCAAATGGATGAAAGAAGCTTGGACATTTATATCATTTCCTATGCTTGTCATGTCATTCAACAACTTCTCACTCTCTATGGAGGCATCCTCTGATTTTCTCTGAATTAGGGTGATGATGAAGTCAACCCTATTCTTGACAACATTCTCAGCCAATCTAGGCTCACCAAGCTTTACCTAAGACTGAAGAATCTTCATCTTTAACTCTAGAGAAGAAAGCCTATCTCTATTCTCAGACTGGAGTCACTCAAAGTTAGCTGTCTGGGAAGCCTGGAACCTCTCCAAGAAATCTCTTTGGTAATCCTGAAACTACATCAGGCTCTGACTGATCTGCAACTGAAAGTGCTCCATACTAGAGGCCATGGAATCAACCTGGGCAGTCAACATGCTCATCTGCTCACCTAGAGGTGTAGGCCTAGAAGGAGAGCCAAAAAGCTGTCCTGGAATCTCAAAATGGTCTGAAGCCTGTCTATGGGAAGACTCAGGTACATCAGAATCAATCTGGATGTCTCCCCAGTCAGGCTCAACCTCAGTCTGTGCAGCTAGCTCATCATCTGGCTCAACAAGCTCTGGCTAATCTGCAAACTCTGTCTCTGCAGTCTCTGGAAGCACAATAGACTCAACCAAGGGAGAAGATGGATGGATAGGAGAGTGGACTGGAGAAGAGGGGAGTGGATCTGAGGAAGGAGGTGCAAAAGGAGTGGGGTAAGAAGGTGTAATATCCTGACAATATATATATATATGTATGGGTCTAAGGTGGAAAACCCATGGGCCAAAAGCCCACCATTTGTTTTAAATTTAAATTAAGGAGATAGAGATTAGTTTTGATTAGATATCTTTTAAAATCTTTAAAATCTCTTTAAATTTTAAAAGAATTAAATACAAGAGAGAGAAAGAGAGACAGATCGCAGAAAAAAGAGAAAGAAATGAGAAATAAGAATTATGGAGACGCATAGATCAAGCCCGAGAAAACGAGTGAAAAGTTCGAGTCGAAATTTTTTGGGAGGAAATCAATAATTGAGAAAAAAATCCAAGTAGGTTTTTGCCATTCTTTTTTTTTATATATAATTAATTTGTAGTAAAAAAATCAAATAAATGTTTGATAGTGATGATATTGTTACTAAAAATTCTAAGTAGATGATAACATGTTATTTGAAATTTTCAGAATTATATTAACATGCAATAATTTTTATTTGTTTATTATTCCGCAAATAATGTAGAAATCTATAACATGAGATTTGTGAATAGATGAAAAATATGTGATATAATGATTGTTATGTTGTAAATAACATGTTATGCATGATTGATGCATTAAGGACGATTATATGATGCCGTGAGTGAGAGAGCCCCTAAAATGATGAGCAAGCCAGAATCGTGGATCCTTGGGTGAAAGGCCCTAAAGCCCTCGAGGAAGATCTCTTGCTTGGGATAGTCAGTTTGACTAAAACTGGTACTAAAATCGGTGATGATAGTAAGGCCGAGTTGGTGCGAAAATCGAGCCATTATACTTGTATGAATCATACTGTTAATTTATATATTTTTCAATGTATTTATATTGCATGCCTTTTTATTGTAAATTAATTGTAAGAAAGGGAGTGAATTTTTCCTATTGGGCTTTATAGCTCATTAGACCTTCATGTCAATATTTTCAAATATGGAGTAATAGATGCTTGGAAGTGAAGAAGAAATATGAAGACTTCTCTCATGATTTAGAATTAATTAGAAAATTAATGGATTATGTTTTAGTGGATATTTTTAATGTTTTTGTTTATTTAATTGAAATTAGTGAATGATGTATGAACTTTGAAAGTAAATTTATTTTCTGGAATTCATTTATATATCTTAGGAAGACATGATAGGTATAGAGACCAAATTTTCGTTTTAAATATTTTAAATAAAAGTAATGCGACATTGTTGTTTTCTTGAAATTTTAAGTTTAGTTTCGGATAAATATTTACAAAATATTTTCCCATTATCAGAATTTATACGTAGTTCATAGACTTATAAAAGTATGTCCCTGTAAAATTTCAGGCCAAAATAATTTCTTTTATTATTTATTTCATAATAATTTTGATGGAAAACGAACTTTCAGAAAAATCTGGAATCCAGAAAACAAACCCAAAAGAAAAAAAAACAAAAAATTAATATACTTAAAATACCAATTATAAATTAAATTATTAATAATCCTCACCCTCGAATTCTAGATCTCAGGCTGGACCATAGATAATGGGTTAAGTTGTGAGTTTTTAGAAATCGGGCCATGACAGAAGGTGGAGGAGTGGGAGTAAGAATGAAAATGTCAAGAATGACAGGAGTGGTAGAAGGAATGGTTTGGGATTTAGGGACCCAAACATTACTGGACTCAATAAAAGAGTAACTCATTCTCATAATAGTAGCTTTAGAGTAAACATCGGAATCAAAAATGGATTTCTTATCCTGATAGGAGTCAAAAGGAATTTTGAAATATTTGAATAGGCGAGTAAGGGCTAGACCATAGGGCAATCTGCCTGTAGTCTTTTTGGCAGTATCTTTCATCACATTAACAATGATGAAAGGTAGGTCTATATGTTGGGTGGTCAAAATACATCAAATAAGAAAAACATCAAAGAATGTAATGAAATCTCTGCCACCACCTCTAGAAATGATATCATACGTGATGATATAGTGTGCAAGTCTAGCATCAAGGGTCAAGTCCTTGAGCTTAGGAGGAATAGGGTTAGTGATGTCTTTGTTGATACACATCACTTTCAATGCTTCAATTACATTGAATCCCTCATGGGAAACCCACTGATTAGTGGTGTATTCTTGAAATGTTCCAGTAGGTAATTTTAGAATACTTCTAAGATCAGCAATATTAAAAGAGAAAAGATTTCCATGAGCATATGAATGGAATTTTTGGGAAGTTTTGTCAAAAGTGAGATTAGAATAAATTTTTTTGCAAAGATCAGGGTACATGGGCTCACGAAGTTCAAGGAACCTATGCCATCTAAGATTTTTGAATTTAGAAGAAATGAAGTCAAGACCAATTTCTTTGAAGAGTTCAAAGTCAGGGATTTTACCCAAAACCGGTTCCCATTTGATGAAATATTTGGTGTAGTTCTCTTGTGCAGCTTGGGTCTTGAACAAGATAGGTGTTTCTTCATGGGGAGCCTCTGTGGCTTGGCTTTTTGAAGTTTCCCCAATTTTCTTCTTCCCTTTTTTGGTTGCTATGGGCTTTTTCTTCAACTTTGGCATGGAAGGGTTCTTCATACAAGGAGCCATGAATGATGGAGTGACTTCTTGAGGAGGTTGGAAGAGTAAGGAGAACGATTGGAGGTTTGAGGATTGCGAGGGAAACAAGGTTTGAACAAAATGAACAGTGAAAATTTGAAAGAAAATAGTTTTAAATATATTCTCTCGAGGGCACTCATCGATGAGTAGGTCTGACTCGTTGCCGTGTGGCTTTAAAACCTAGAGAATTTTAACACACTCGTCGACGAGTGGCTATGACTCGTCATCGAGTGGAGACAGAATCCAAAAATTTCAGAAACTGTAACTCACTCGTCGCCGAGTGGAGATGACTCATCGACGAGTCCACACAAAAAATTGAAAATTTCTAAATTTCAACATCTGGAAAGATTCCTCAAGCATTTAATTCTTTTTATAAATGATCTTTAAAAGATTCTAAGATAATTGAAACCGCACAACAAGTCCCAACACAATCAACACAAAGTATTTCCAATTTTGTTCATCCTTAGGCAAATTTTCAGTTGATGTCATCAAGTCTAGTCATGCCTAATTCTCTTCTTAAAGTACTAAATCTTTCATAAGAGAGAAGTTTAGTTAATATGTCTACAAGTTGGTTGTTTGTTTCAACAAATTCCAACATTACATCCCCATTTTGAACATAATCCCTTATGAAATGATATCTAATTTCAATATGTTTGGTTCTTGAATGTTGAATTGAATTCTTTGTCATACATATAGCATTTGTGTTATCACATTTAATTGAAATTTTATCATAATACAATTTGAAGTCTTCTAATTATTGTTTCATGTAAAGTATTTGAGTACAACAACTCCCAGCTGCTACATACTCAGCCTCAGCTGTTGATAGAGCTACAGAGTTTTGTTTCTTACAAGACCATGAAACTAAAGAGTGTCCTAAGAAGTGACAAGAGTCACTAGTGCTTTTCCGATCAACTTTGTATTCAGCAAAGTCAGCATCAGATTAACTAACTAGTTCTAGTGATGTGTTCTTAGGGTACCATAGTCCTAGTTCAATTGTTCTAATCAAATATTTGAAAATTCGTTTAATTGCAGTCATATGTGATTCCTTAGGATTAGCTTGAAATCTAGCGCACATGCAAACACTAAACATAATATTAAGCCTACTAACAGTTAAATACAATAAATTACCAATCACACCTCGATATTTTGTTTCTTTCATACTTATGTCATTTTCATCTTTATCTAGCTTTGTGGTTGGACTCATGGGAATATCAACATTCTCTGAGTTGTCCATCCCAAACTTTTTGAGCGGCTCTCTAGTGTAGTTGCCTTGATTTATGAAAATGTCTTCCTTTGCTTGATTTGAATTCCGAGAAAGAAATTCAACTCTCCCATCATGCTCTTCTCAAATTCATCTTGCATGGACTTAGCAAATTCTTGACAAAGAGACTCATTAGTTGATCCAAAAATAATGTCATGAACATAGATTTGAACTAAAAGCATATCATCATTTTTGGACTTTATGAACAAAGTAGTGCCTATTTTACCTCTAATAAATTCATTATCAAGTAGGAATCCACTTAGTCTATCATACCAAGATATAGGAGCTTGCTTCCGTAAAAAGCTTTAGTGAGTTTGAATACATGATTAGACATTTTATGATTTTCAAAGCAATGAGGTTGTTCTATATAGACTTCCTCTGATATAAATCAATTCAAGAAAGCACTCTTAACATCCATTTGATAAAGTTTAAAGTCTTTAAAGCTAGCATATGTATGCAACATCCTAATGGCTTCAAGTCTACCAACAGGGGCAAAAGTTTCATCATAGTCAATTCCCTCTTCTTGGTTGTATCCTTTAACTACTAGTCTAGCTTTATTTTTAACAATATTTCCTTCTTCATTCTTTTTATTTCTAAAAATTCATTTATTACCTATTATAGATTTGCTTTTAGGTCAAGGTACTAAATCCCAAACTTGATTTCTTTCAAATTGATTTAATTCTTCTTACATGACAATTCTCCAAGATTCATCATTAATTGTTTCAAGAGCATTCTTAGGTTCAATTTGAGAGAGGAAGGCAAGGTTATTACAAATTTTTCTTCTTGTTCTTACACCTTGTTCCATTTTACCAAAAATTTGTTCTTTAGGATGATCTTTTATTAATCTTCATGCCTTAGGAAGATAAATTTCACTTTCTTCTTCATTTTCATCTTTTAAGTTTTTATCATTAGAGTTATCTTGGTTGGCATTATCTTCTTTATTGATTTTCAAGTTTGATATATTTTTAGATAATTTATCTATTTTGTCAATTTGATCATTATCATCAAGTCTTTTGGTTTTAAAATGATTAGATTCATAAAAAATAACATGCATAGATTCTTCAACAATTAGGGAGGTTTTATTAAACACCCTATAAGCTTTGGTATTTATAGAGTAACCAAGAAAAATTCCTTCACTAGATTTTGGTTTAAATTTCTTTAGGTTAGGTTTATTGTTAAGAATAAAACATTTGCAACCAAATACTTTGAAGTAACCAATATTAGGTGATCTACCATTCCAAAGTTCATAAGGGGTTTTATTTAATTTATTTCTAATAACAACCCTATTAATCACATAGCAAGATGTATTAATTGCTTCTGCCTAAAAATAATAAATTATATTCATTTAACATGGTCCTATCCATTTCTTGTTGTCGCAACCCAAAAGACCCCCTAGGAGTTAGGGATACCTTAGATTGTGACCGTCATGCCATACCATCCCGTATGACACATAAGGCACAAACACCAACCTGTCAGAGTACACAATCATACATAGCGGAAATGATTTAAAATACATAGCGGAAGCAAAATATATAATTAAACACTCCTATCGCTCGATTCAAGTTTGAACCAACAAAATACACATATATATCCAAAATGTGGAGTGGACAAGACCCACTCTCACTTAAACAAAACAAAACTCCTCTACCTAACCCAGTCAACAGAAATCAAAGTCAGGCCGCCTTTCTAGTGATCTATCATCCTAATAGTGGTCCATAGAAGGCTCTGGTTCATAATATTCTTCCTCTACCCAAGGCTCCGATCCACACAAGTTAAAAGGAACCCGTGCACCTGCCGATGATAACAAATATCGGCTGAGCGTGGAATACTCAGCGTATACATACTACTAACAATAAAGCAATAATATCATAGGAGCATGCGAGACATGAAAACTGAAATCCTTAAAACATATCGAAGCGTAGGAACCATGCTATAGTACGTGAAATGATATCTGAAAACCAAAACAGTGAGTCTTGCGATAATCATAGCCTTGTGAATTCTTTGAGTTGTGTTAAATTAGTAGAGTTCCTTAGAGTCATTTATGATCTATAGAGCCTCAATACCGTAGAACAAACCATAGAGCAAAACCATAGAAATCTTAGAACAATTACATTTGTAATCTTTAGAGCTTGTACATCGATCTTAGACCTTAACATAGAGTTCTTGTGAGTTTAATATGATCCTTGGAGCTGGTGAACCGATCTTAGACAATATCATGGAGTTTCTTAAAATCATCATGTGAGTCCCTTACTTAAAAACCATTTCTAAAACTTTGAGAAATCCATGGAAAAACCCCGGTTCATGTGAGACATGCGAAACTTATGAGAGTAATAACATATTTAAACGCAAAAGCCCTTAGAGGCATTAAACCAAACACATAGAGTATATAATAATGGTAGTTTACATCCAATTATAAAAGCAACATCACCTACCATATCAACCTAAGAATTCTAACATAGAACGAGAGGAACATCATGTGGTAACTAGTATTATCACAAGTTTGGTAGTAGAATGTATCTACCTTGGTGAAATCGAGAAATTCGATTCCAAATGCTTGGAACAAGTGAGAACTCTGAGTTCGTGTTGAAAAACACCAAGGAAGGGAAGATTTGATCTTCCACTTCAAACTTGAGCAAACACCTTAGCTTTCTTCCTTCTCCTCACAAAATCTCCTCAAAATATGCCTCAAGGGTTTCTGAAACCCTAAGACATGAGCTGGGCCTTTTATAGGCAAAGGGGTGGTGGTTAAAGACTTAAAAACCCTTAATGAAGAAAATTTGCGTATAACCGATCGATTGGTGGTCAAGACCGAGTGATCAGTGCTATACCGAGCGATCGGTGTTTTCGATCGAGCAATCGGTTGAAAAACACCTCTCTGGAATTTTTTCCCATACAAAATATTTGACCAATCGACAGCTACCGAGCGATCGGTAGATGACCGGGCAATCGGTGTTATCACCGAGCGATCGGTGCTCCCCTGTTTTGCTGCAAAACCCTTTTTCCATTACTTGGACCTTCTCCAATCCAATTCTAACACCTTATACACTCAAAACACACTCCTTTAGGCTATATATGCCCATCAACACATGCACACCATATATCCAAACATTTTCATTATCATAATCCCTTAGTGTACAATACTCTACTTGAACACTATTCACACACTGTTCACTACTTAGTGAAATTAAGATTCGGAGTTCTACACTTGTAGTGATCTATTCTTTCTTTCAACTACTCCATTTTGTTGAGGAGTTCTAGGAGTGGAGAAATTAATGTTTAAACCATTTTCTTCACAAAAGGATTCAAGTTCCTTATTCTTGAATTCTCCACCTCTATCACTTCTTATAGAATTAATGGAGTAGTATTTTTCATTTTGAACTCTTTTACAGAATTTTTCAAACAAACCATGCACTTCACTTTTATTAGATAGAAATAACACCCAAGTGAATTTAGAATAGTCATCTATAATAACAAAAGCATAAAGTTTTTCGACTAAACTAGCAACATCATTTGGCCCAAACAAGTCCATATGCAAAAATTTCAAAGGCTTAGAAGTTGATATTACAGGTTTCTTTTTGAAAGATGATTTTATTTGTTTTTTTAGTTGGCAAGCATCACACACTTTGTCTTTAGAAAACTTTGTTTTTGGTAAACCTTTAACAAGATATTTTCTAGACAATTTTGATAGTAAATCCATACTTGTATGGCCTAGCCATCTATGCCAGAGCCAACTAGTCTCATTAATAGCTGAAAACATACTAGGTTTTGAGATATTAGTTCATCAAAATCAATAGTATGAACATTTTCATATCTATGAGCTATGAACATGATATTTATGTTATCTTTGTCTTTAATGATACAAACATTTGATTTAAAAGACACATTAAGTCTTTTATCACACAATTGATGAATACTAATTAAGTTATGCTTAAGACCTTCAACAAGTAAAGCATTTTCAATTAAGATAGTAGAGTTCTTACCAACATTACCTATATTGATGATCTTTCTTTTCGCGTTGTCCTCGAAGGTCACATGTCATTCATCCTTTGGAAAGATTGAGATGAATAGATCTTGGTTCCCTGACATGTGCCTTGAGCATCCACTTTCCAAGAACTATCTTGTCTTAGAGGAGTTAGATTTCAAACATACCTACAAGATAGAATTTAAGTAACTCCAACATATGTTCCTCCCGGTACCTACACAGTTTTGGTTGGGAACCCAAACTGATTTTTGGATGGTCTTGGGAGGGTGAGATCCTTTAGGGACCCAAACCATGTTTGGTCCTTTATGGATGGTCTTGGGAGTGTATGCTCCTTTTGGGACCCAAATTTTGTTAATTGTTTTCTTTCCATTAAAAGTAAAAAATGCATTAGTAGGTGGGTTTAATGTATGGGGATCCAGATAAAAAATTATGCGAAAAAAAGGATCCCCCAGATCTTAACACCATAGAAAGCATAAAAAACTATTTAAGAGTTTTAGTCATATCACCTCAGTGAATGATGTTCGCCGGTGAAGCTTAATCCACTCGAACCGTCAGAACTCTTGTTAGAGATTTCTCGGAGAAATACTTGAAGCTCGATCCTTGTTTTTCGCTATCCCTATGAAGCTTTAGAATCTCTCTTTGGAATTATTGAAGTAAGAGGAAGAAGATGAAGTAATGGTGTAGACTTTCTATCACCAAAAACCTTAAGGTTTAAAACCCTAAAGTAGCAAAACCCATTTGGAGCACCCTTGTTGCTCACGAAAATCCCAAGGGTAGACCTTAGGGCCTCACGGTTTGGAGAGAGAGGAGAGGGAGAGAGAAAAAATTCTGGAGAATTATCTTATCCCTTATGGTCTAGGTGTTGGTGTATATATAGACTAGGATCCAATCCTAATCCTACTCCAACTTGAACTTATCCCTTAGGAATTGTCTATCAATAATAACTCTTATTATTAATTAAACAATATCCTAATTTAACTATAACTACTTTAGTTATAGTAACCCTACTAATTAAAGAGTCCTTATTAAATGAGGATTCCTTAATTAATAGGGATAAGTCAACAACCAACGAAGGGAGGAATCCTAGTCAAACTAGGAAACCATAACCACAAGGGGTGGGCGTGAGCTTCAAGGGGGTGTGGACTTTGAGGAGTTTAACACTCCTTGTTGCATTCCAACTTCATGTTATCTTAATCCTAATTGCAATCCAACCATTGGATTTTAATTCCTTAATTAATAGAGTTATTACTCAATAATTATTCAAGTAACCGAATCCCAATCCAATTAGGATTTCCAAAGTGGATGCCCCATCCTAGGGTTTAAACTCACGGGCTTGGGCCCATGTTAAAGGTCCATATTAATGGGCTTATAGATATGGGTCAAACCCATTTCCCCTTTAATTATGTTAATTAAATAATTACTAAAATAATTCCTAGATTTAAATTAACAATTAATTTAAACCATAGTTTAACTTTTAATCTATTTAATTAATGATTAACTTTTAATCACTTAAATAATTGATTAACATTTAATCAATTATTGAGCTTGTATTTCTTATGTGAGCATCTCCATAGATTGCTCTGGGACATTCTTACGCTAGCTTACCTAATGCTATCCTATTGACCCTAAACAGGAATTACATTGGAATTGCAAGTGACGTGAGATATCCATGTTGCAATTGAATCCCAGTGTATGAACATTAACCATTACGGATCCCGCCACATAAACTTTTTAATTCGATTTATCCTTCCAAATACATTATCCCTAATGGGCATTCGAGATTGACATACTATCTAACTCATAGCCCATTGTACATCATCCGGGTTTCCAAGACTTATGATTAAGCCATGAGAAACAATTTCTCATGAAAACATTTTGAGAAAATCTTTTAATAAAAGTATATTTCAAAACTTATTTTGATTTCAAAATCACCTGCGCAGGATTTGAACTTAATCAACTGTCTTACCCGGAACTTGGATAATCTCTCAAATTAATGAGCATGGATTTCTTGTTTGAAATTCATCATGACTCGAATAGCTTTCTGACTATCCAACTGTCACTATATCGTATTCCCTAAGGTAGAAAATACTTTGGTGGAATCAAAACAGTCAGATCACTGCTCAGTCATAGATGAACTCATCAGATCTAAGGATCATCGAAACTATTCAATGTGAATGAGAGACCAACTATCTGATAGTATGTTTATGTAAGAGGTTTCTCATTGAATGCAATTAGTCAGTGTACATTTAAGCACCCATATGCTGATGTGTAGTCTCCACTATAATAGTTCGAGATAGAACTACATCTCAACTATTGAGAACATCTTAGCATTCTGGCAACCATATAAGTGAAGTGCCCAACTTTACCCACAGCTGTGATTATATAAGGTATAAGGAATCAGAAAGTTATATCTGCCTGTGATAATCCAATTACATAACTTTCCTACAATATATCCTATGGACCTTTATCGATATCTCATATCGTATAGATCATCTCATGATCATGGTCAATTACCCATAATGAATACATAATAGATTAAGAAGAAGTCTTTACTAATCAAATTAAAAGAGTCTAACAATCTAAATGACTTTTCTGGGCATCATATCTAACATTTAATACATTGGTTGATTTTGAAAAGAAATTTTGATACTCGTTTTGTTTTACAAAAGGGTTGTATCCAAGATCGGCATTTCCAAAGACACATCTTTGTTGGCCCAAAAGTATTTCAAAATTCTTTTCTCCATTAGACAAAGTGTGAGTAATTTTAGTCAAATCTTTGACTTTAGCTCTAAGCTCTTCACACTCACAAGATAGTCATTGGGGTGAATTTTGAAAGTCTTTTAATTTTTCATTTAAAACATTATTTTCTTTCATAAGAATGATCTTTTCATTTTGAAAATTTTCTTTTTCTTTTAGTAAAGATTCATTTCAGTTTGAAAGAGAAATATTGTCATTCTTAAGTTGTTTGTTCTTTAAACCTAATTTTAGAAATTCAATGTATAGTTCATCAAATGCTTCTCTAATTTCTTCATAAGATAGAAATTCATTAATTGAAAAATTTACCTCTTCATTTTCAAGAGCTATTAGGCAAAGGTTGGCGACTTCTTCCTCACTTGAGTTATCATCTGACCTACTTCCTTCGGAGTCGTCCCAAGTTGCATTTATTGCATTTTTCTTGAATTTTTGACATTTCTTTAGATGAGGACACTCGGTCTTGATGTGTCCTGACTTCTTACATTCATAGCAAATAACTTGCTCTTTCTTGCTTGATACTCCCTTAGACATTTCTTTGGAGAATTATCTTTTGTAGGGCCTCTTTTTGAAGTTCTTCTTGTACTTTAAGAACTTCTTGAACTTTCTTGTCATTAGAGCAATGTCATCATCTTCATCACTCTCTTCTTCCTCACTTTCTTGAGTTGTCTTTAAGGCAAGTCCCTTTTTTGCTTTTGGTTCATCTTCTTGATCCTTCATTATGACTTCATGCGTCATTAGAGATCCAAGAAGTTCATCCATTGGAAGCTTGGTCAAATCCTTAGCTTCTTGGATTGCAGTGACTTTGGGACCTCAACTTTTTGAGAGGGAGCGAAGAACTTTCCTAACATTTTCTGTATTAGAATACACTTCACCAAGAGATTTTAGTCCATTCAAAATGTTAGTAAAGCGAGTAAACATATCACCTATTAATTTATCTTTTTCCATTTTGAAAAGTTCATATTTCTCAACTAACATGCTTATTTTCTTCTTTAGACTTGATTCGGTGCCTTCACATGTGACTTAAAGTTTGTCTCATATTTCTTTGGCGGTAGTCACATCCAGAGATTCTATTAAACTCTTGTGGACTTAGAGCACAATACAAATTGCTAATTGCCTTAGCATTTGTTTGGATGCCAGTTTAATATCGGCCTCATTTCATTCATCTTCAGTTTTAGGAATTCTAATACCATCAACTACTTTATAGTAGGTGAGGTCTTTTGACAATGACTTTCTATGAGTCATAGTCAAGAGCTTGGAGATAAACTATGCATCCTGGTTTTCAATAGTTATAGATTTCTACGAGGCATACCGGGACATGACAGGGGTTTTCAAGCATGAGTTTTATCGGCGTTTTCACATTCATGTACGCACGTCAGGATGCTTGTATTGTGTTATGCCCTATACTGTTTCTTTGTGATGTTTCTATTACTGCTTGTATGATATTACTATTGTGTGTTTTATTATTGTTATGGTCTGCTAGTAGCTTGTACTCGCTGAGTATTCCATGCTCAGCCGTACTTTCATGTCGGCAGGTACTGAGGGAGCCCTCGACCCGGAGCCTTGGGTCGAGGAAGAGTATATAGAGGAGAGAGAGCCGGCTATTCCATTACAGTCTCAGGCGGACCGAGACCTCGATGCGTGGCCATACCTCGACTACTGTTGAGGGGAGAGTATGAGAGGGTCTTGTGTATTTTGATATTTTGATAGGTGGGCCTGTCCACCTTAGACTTAGACATGTCTTGTATTTATGTTAACTTGGAATACTATTTTGGATAATCAGAAGAAATGAAAATTTGTTTACGCTTCCGCATATATGATAGCTTTCACGCTCTGATTATCGTTGTTAGTACTGTATTTTATCTTGTGCATTACAGGATGGTTTGATAGGTACGCAGTGTGACACCTAAAATATCCCTAAACTCCTAGGGGGTATTTCGGGGCGTTACAAAAACATTTTGAGAAAATCTTTTAATAAAAGTATATTTCAAAACTTATTTTGATTTCAAAATCACCTGCGCAGGATTTGAACTTAATCAACTGTCTTACCCGAAACTTGGATAATCTCTCAAATTAATGAGCATGGATTTCTTGTTTGAAATTCATCATGACTCGAATAGCTTTCTGACTATCCAACTGTCACTATATCGTATTCCCTAAAGTAGAAAATATTTTGGTGGAATCAAAACAGTCAGATCACTGCTCAGTCATAGATGAACTCATCAGATCTAAGGATCATCGAAACTATTCAATGTGAATGAGAGACCAACTATCTGATAGTATGTTTATGTAAGAGGTTTCTCATTGAATGCAATTAGTCAGTGTACATTTAAGCACCCATATGCTGATGTGTAGTCTCCACTATAATAGTTCGAGATAGAACTACATCTCAACTATTGAGAACATCTTAGCATTCTGGCAACCATATAAGTGAAGTGCCCAACTTCACCCACAGCTGTGATTATATAAGGTATAAGGAATCAGAAAGTTATATCTGCCTGTGATAATCCAATCACATAACTTTCCTACAATATATCCTATGGACCTTTATCGATATCTCATATCGTATAGATCATCTCATGATCATGGTCAATTACCCATAATGAATACATAATAGATTAAGAAGAAGTCTTTACTAATCAAATTAAAAAGAGTCTAACAATCTAAATGACTTTTCTGGGCATCATATCTAACATTTAATACATTGGTTGATTTTGAAAAGAAATTTTGATACTCCTTTTGTTTTGCAAAAGGGTTGTATCCAAGATCGACATTTCCAAAGACACATCTTTGTTGGCCCAAAAGTATTTCAAAATTCTTTTCTCCATTAGACAAAGTGTGAGTAATTTTAGTCAAATCTTTGACTTTAGCTCTAAGCTCTTCACACTCACAAGATAGTCATTGAGGTGAATTTTGAAAGTCTTTTAATTTTTCATTTAAAACATTATTTTCTTTCATAAGAATGATCTTTTCATTTTGAAAATTTTCTTTTTCTTTTAGTAAAGATTCATTTGAGTTTGAAAGAGAAATATTGTCATTCTTAAGTTGTTTGTTCTTTAAACCTAATTTTAGAAATTCAATGTATAGTTCATCAAATGCTTCTCTAATTTCTTCATAAGATAGAAATTCATTAATTGAAGAATTTACCTCTTCATTTTCAAGAGCTATTAGGCAAAGGTTGGCGACTTCTTCCTCACTTGAGTTATCATCCGACCTACTTCCTTCGGAGTCGTCCCAAGTTGCATTTATTGCATTTTTCTTGAATTTTTGACATTTCTTTAGATGAGGACACTCGGTCTTGATGTGTCCTGGCTTCTTACATTCATAGCAAATAACTTGCTCTTTCTTGCTTGATACTCCCTTAGACATTTCTTTGGAGAATTATCTTTTGTAGGGCCTCTTTTTGAAGTTCTTCTTGTACTTTAAGAACTTCTTGAACTTTCTTGTCATTAGAGCAATGTCATCATCTTCATTACTCTCTTCTTCCTCACTTTCTTGAATTGTCTTCAAGGCAAGTCCCTTCTTTGCTTTTGGTTCATCTTCTTGATCCTTCATTATGACTTCATGCGTCATTAGAGATCCAAGAAGTTCATCCATTGGAAGCTTGGTCAAATCCTTAGCTTCTTGGATTGCAGTGACTTTGGGACCTCAACTTTTTGGGAGGGAGCGAAGAACTTTCCTAACATTTTCTGTATTAGAATACACTTCACCAAGAGATTTTAGTCCATTCAAAATGTTAGTAAATCGAGTAAACATATCACCTATTAATTTATCTTTTTCCATTTTGAAAAGTTCATATTTCTCAACTAACATGCTTATTTTTCTTCTTTAACTTGATTCGTGCCTTCACATGTGACTTGAAGTTTGTCTCATATTTCTTTGGCGGAGTCACATCCAGAGATTCTATTAAACTCTTGTGGACTTAGAGCACAATACAAATTGCTAATTGCCTTAGCATTTGTTTGGATGAGTTTAATATCGGCCTCATTTCATTCATCTTCAGTTTTAGGAATTCTTATACCATCAACTACTTTATGAGGTAGGTGAGGTCTTTTGACAATGACTTTCTATTAGTCATAGTCAAGAGCTTGGAGATAAACTATCATCCTGGTTTTCCAATAGTTATAGTTTTCTCTATTGAACAATGGAGGACGAGTGGTGGATTGGCCCTCTCCTAAGATAGTAGCAAATATATTTGTCATAGAGATCTTTAACTCAAGATGGTTAAATCAGAAATAGAGCACTAAGCTTTGATACCTATTGATGCCCAGATAATGGACCCTAGAGGGGGGGGGGTGAATAGGGTTTATGGCAATTTAAATTTTTAGTTAAGTGATTTTAGCGGAATTAAAAGATAATCACTACAACTACCAATAAGTAATCAAAGATAGAAAGATAGAGAGAGAAACAGAGATACCAGACACCAGATATCATTTTCGGGTTCAGCAACTTACCTACGTCCTCGCCTTTAAGCATCCCGCTTTAAGGATTTTCAGACGATTCACTAATCGTACTCTTCTTTCTAGGCAGAGAGCAAGCCTTTACAATCATTTTTTCAAGCTCAGGAAGAACCTCTTCAAGAGAGTCTCTCTCTTGGATACAAGAAGACACTCTTCTTAAGATGGTGCAAGAATCCCTGATTCTTGACTTTCAGCTTTTACAAAGATTTGGTGGATTTAAAATCCGAATTGAAAGCTCCTAACTGAGCTCGATAAGAATGAAAATAAATGCTAACAATCACTCAAGATTGATTGGAATTGAATGCTTAAGAAGTGAGGGATTGGGTTTCAAGATATTCAATGTGAAAATAGAGTATATGATTGCTTGAGAGTGTGAGAGATTTATGAATGATAGAACAGTGTAATGAATGCTTAGACAACCTCATATTGTTCATAAATCAGCTCATTTTATAGTTTTCAACATGGCCGTTGGGGGTAGCATTTAATGCAAGCTAGCCGTTATAGGTTTTTCCCGCTGTCACTCGTCGAAAAATGAGTGCAATTTTGGCTTGAGTCATTGACGAGTGGAGACAGAAGCAATTGCTTCATTTTTGTTCCTCCACTTGTCGACGAGTCCCTTGTACTCGTCGACGAGTTCACTAAATTTTTTCAGTAAACTCATCTTAATGAGACCAAATCATTGGGAATCATGCTAGAACCCTTAGGCAAACAAATTAACAGCATTTTAATCATTTTTAGGGCCTTAGTTTGATGTCCAGAATATACTAGGTCACCTAGGGTCTATCTAGGTAATCTTTGAGCAATTCTTTTCCAAAGTCTTGAGGACTTTACAAGGTCCTAGATGTTCTATAATTAAGATACTAGTCTTCAATTCGGAGATGATCTTCAATCTTGATTTAAGAAGCTTTACTATTGATGGATCTTCATGTATTGACTTGAGCTTTTGAACCTTTTTCTTTTGAAGGACTAGTTCTTGAATTTTGACCTTGGGATCTTCAATCTTCCATGACTTGAAAGTTAATCTTAATACTTTGAAATTTCACATCTTAAATGGAACCATTAGTATCATAAATTTCATTCCATTATTGTGTTATCATCGATCATCGAAACCAGTAAGGGTACTTAGAGTTGTAACCTTGAGGCTAACAGGAGCATCTCATGGCAGGTAGAGTAATTGGTTGCCATCTTTTCTATGATTTTCTTCATGTTCTTGTTGGCAGCTTCAACTGCACCATTGGTCTATGGCCTGTATGGCGTGGAGTTGTGATGCTGGATCTTGAATTTCTAGCAGAGATCCGTCATCCCTTTGTTGCAAAAGTTGAGAGCATTGTCTGTTACAATCTTGAATAGGACACCGTATCGGCAGATGATATCCCTTTTCAGAAAAAGATGAACCACGGAGGTTATGGCATTTGCATAAGAGGCTGCCTCAACTCATTTTGTGAAGTAATCAATTGTAACTAGTATGAATCGATGTCCATTTGATGCTTTCGGGGCTATGGGCTGGATGAGGTCAGTGCCCCAAGATGAGAATGGTCATTGAGCAGTAAGATTATGCAGCCTTGTCGGCGGTGCATTGATTCTGTTGGCGTAGATTTGGCACTGGTGGCACTTCTGTACATGCTGGCAACAGTCAGATTCTATTGTGGACCAGTAGTAGCCCAGTCAGAGTATCTTCTTGGAAAGCATCAACCCGTTCATGTGTGGGCCGCAAGTTCCTCTGTAAAATTCTTCAACTACTTGTGCTGCTTCATGAGTGTCGAGGCATCTGGGCGAAATTAGGTTCGGCGATCTCTTGTACAGGATTCCCCTTAAAAGAACAAACTGAATGGCCAACCTTCTGATTGCCCGGCGGTTTGTTTTAGTATCATCGAGTGGGAAGGTCCCGTCCTCGAGTTACTGCTTGATATCTGTATGCCATGGCATGTTGTCTGATACCTCTTCAATCTCCAGGCAGTAGGCAGGCTGATCCTGTTGCTGAATCTCGATTGGCCAGAGCATGATATCTGAGGGGATCTGTACCATGAGGTGAGAGTGGATAGTGAATCGATAAATTTTTTGTGGTTCTTGGACCTGTGACTGAAGCTGATTCTTCTGAACTGAGTGATTAGCACATTGAGGTAGGCTATGTACGGGACTAGCCTTGCTTCTCTGATGGCCCAAGACTCATTTACCTGACAGATTACCAAAGATGAGTAACCATAAACGTTGATCTCTTCAATCCTGATGCTCAAGGATTCTTTTAGTCCGGCTATGCACGCCTCATACTCTCATTCATTGTTTGAACATCTGAATCGCAGCTTGACTGAGATAGGGAGGTGTGCTTTCTTTGGTGAGATCAGGACTGCTCCTTCCCCGTGCTCATGACTGTTAGCGGCTCCGTCGAAGTATAACTCCCAATCGAGGTATTGCTGCTCTTTTACTTCTGCATACAGGATGGCTTCATCTGGAAACTAATCATGTACTGAAATATAGTCTTGTGTTGAACTGTGGGCCAGGTAATCTGCAATTGCCTGCCCCTTGATTGACTTTTGAGCCATGTATGTGATGTCGAATTCAAACAACATCATGAGCCATTGGGCTATCCTCCCGGTAGTGGCTGGCTTTTCCAGTAGGTACTTGAGTGGGTCCATCCGAGAAATCAGGATTGCTGGATAGGAAAACAAATAGTGCCGCAGACACTGAGTAGCCTAGCCTAGACCAGTGCCAGACAAGTTTTCTCGAGGGGGTTGTACCTCTCTTCGTACTCTAGTAGGTGCTTACTATTGTAGTAGATGGCTTTCTCTATTCTGTCTGTCTCATCATGTTGTGCCAATATGCACCCCATGGAGGTTTCTTGCACTGAGATGTATAGTAGCCGTGGCCATTCCAGTGTAGGAGGCACAAATACCAGAGGATAAAGAAGATACTGCTTTATACTATCAAAGACTTCCTGACACTCATTTGTCTAAATTGTAGGTACGTTCTTCTAGAGAAGCTTGAAGATTGGCTCACATATCGGAGTGAGCCAAGAGATGAACCGGCTGATATACTGAATTCTGCCCAGGAAATCGCGGATCTCCTTTTCAGTTTGTGGAGTCCGCATTTCGATGATAGCTCTGGCTTTAGCTGGATCAATCTCGATGCCTTTTTTGCTGACTATAAAGCCGATGAGCTTTTCTGATGAGGCTCCAATGACACACTTGGCCGGGTTCAGTCTTAGGCCGAATTCTCTGAGTCTATCACACAGTTTCTTCAGGTCTTCCAGATGCTGTCTGGCAGTAAGTGATTTGACGATCATGTCATCCATATAGACTTAGCTGACTTGTGGGTCATGTCGTGGAACAGTACTGTCATGGCCCTCTGGTAGGTTGCCCCTGCATTCTTGAGCCTGAAGGGCATTACCTTGTAGCAGAATGTGCCCCAAGGTGTGATGAAGGAGGTTTTCTCCATGTCTTCCTCTGTCATTCTAATCTGGTTGTATCCGGAGAAACCATTCATGAATGAGAGTGTTTTATGCTCCGCTATATTATCGACCAGAATATCGATATGCGGGAGAGGGAAATTGTCTTTAGGGCTTCCCTTGTTCAGATTTTGGTAGTCAATACACATTTGGACCTTGCCATCCTTCTTGGAGGCGGTTCCTCTTCCTGTTCTAAGTCATACTCAACTTTCGAAAGTTCAAAGAGGGTTTCAGGGGTAGCCTTAGTGCAGGCGATTTCCTGGAAAATCATTTAAGCTTAGTTTAGCATGCTTTTGTTAATGTTGTTAGCTTCAGGACACTAAGCCTTCCAGGGGAAGAGTTCATGTGATTTCGTCATCAACCGATATGAAATATTTTTTAAACAACATGTTTTTTGAGTCAAAACATCCGATTTTATATTAATATAAAGGTGGACTATTTACAAAACTGACTCAACACAAAGAGGCCTACAGTGGCCTGACATTTGGATTTTGCAACGGGAGCAAAAAAGAGATAGAAGGAGGAGAAGAATGGTGCTTCGGTCACTGCATGATCGAACCAACTTCCTCTGTAAGCTACTTGCCTGGCTCTAAATGGCCTCGATGGTGAGAGCCTCTGTCCACCAACGAATCAGTATTTGACGACTGGATGATGCCTCAGCGTTATTGGAGAGGGTACAGACCTGCTCTCCCACTGGATCTTCCGCTTCTAGGACATCTTCGACAGTCAGCTCGTCGAACATCTGTGTCATGCTAAATATTTCTAGATCCAGAATCTTTAAAGACTCAACACTGGGCTGGGGGTTTGGAATATTGGCATCTGGCACAAGGGGAGTGTCAGGGTAAGGTTTGAATGTCCCTACGAAAAGGTTACAGAGATGTGGGGTCGGGGTTTGGTTTCACCGACTGGCTGCTCTTCTTTGTAAATTTGGAGAGATAGTATTCAAACTGGGGTTTATACCCCAATCCAAATGATGGCGTGTAGCATGGAGGTAAGTATCTCTTCTTCATCCCCTGATTTCTGACTCCGAGTCCCAACCCTGGCTGATAATTCATCCTGGCCATTATCCTGAAAAATGGCGGTATAGATTGCTTTCTTTGCTCTTCTGCCTAAGCAATAAAATTGACATGCTCGAACTGGTATGTCATAAAGGCGGTACCTTACCCCAGCTCTTGGACGCCCTCGAAGGAACTCGCCATCTCCTCTAAAGGGATCACGACCAGGTGGTTATCTTGAATGAATTTGATTCTCTGATAGAGCGAGGAGGGAATGGCTCCGGCCTCGTGGATCCACGACCTTCCCAGGAGCAAGGTAAACGATTCTGGCACATTCACGACCTGAAAGTTTATAGTAAATTAAGCTGGGCCGACCCTGTTGGTCAAGTCTATGTCACCCAGGTTCTACCTGGTAGAGTTGTCAAAGGTCTTGATGGTCATTGGTCTCTTCTTCACCTGATCAAGGTTCAGTCCCAAGCTTTGCAGTGTTGAGAGAGTACAGACATTTAGGCTCGAGCCATTATCGATGAGCACTGATGATAATGTCCTATCCATGCACTGAACTGTGATGTATAATACCTGGGTATGATCTCTGTCACCATTCGGTATTTCCTCTTTTATGAAGGAGATGATTCTTGATTCGAGCACCTGCCCTAACATATGCCCTAGTTTCTCAGGTGTGATGTCCGGTGTAACGTGTGCATTGTTAAATACTCCGAGCAGTTGTTTCCTGTGATGCTCAGAAGTTAGGAGGAGACCCAAGATGAAAATCTACGCGGGCACTTTGCTCAACTACTAAGTAATGTTAAACTCCTTTGCTTTATCCAGTATTTTCAGTAATACTACCGAATCTGCTGTCTCTTTCTCAGGTCTGACACCCCTGCTTTCTTTTTCTCTGCTCCATTTGCCTTTGCCGGCTCAACTACTGAAGGTTGATACACTCGGCCAGATCTAGTGAGATAGGCTATGCTCTCACTCTCAAAGATGAGAGAGTGGGGAGCAGGTACATGGTTGAGGTCAAAAGGTGGAGATGGGATGTAAGGGATCCGGAAGGGGCCTGTTGGAGTGGAAGTTTGAGTTGGTACCGTTGGCTAGTTTGCAGGTTAAGGGATAGTGTAGATGATCTGTTCAGGGACAGAGATTTGTACTAGAGACTGGATAGTCTGTATATTTGACTAGGGAAAGGGATTATGACTGGAGGTCGATAAAAAGGCCTCATGATGCCGTCATCAACTGCGAGTGTGTTGGGTCTCGGCCGCCCTACCTCGGGCTCTTTCCACTCAATAAAATTGACTTGATTTTTGTGTGGAGGCAGCGGTGCCTGATTGATACTGGTATTACCTGGAGCCAGTTCAACCCTACCCTCATCCAGAAGATCTTGGATGACGCACTTCAGGCCGATGTAGTAGTCTGTTGCATGACTTGGGCCTCTATGGAAGGCGCAGTACTGATCGGCATGGTAGTTTTTGCTCTGCTTATCTGGAGGTAAGAGAGGGGTATGGCTGCTCAAATTGAGAAGACACTACTTAGTCAGAAAGTCTAGCAAATGGCTAAGAGAGTAAGGAAGAGGGGTAAAGTTTCTGGGGGGATGATTCCACCCCTGGTTTTGTTTAGCTAGCCCGGTGTTTCTGGATGTTATATGAGACTGAGCGGCTGGAGCTGGCAATTTGATGGGTGCTACGAAAGATACCATCTGAACATCTTCTTTTCTACGCTGGTCGCGTGGACCACTGTTTCTGCTTGTCGAAGCTGCTGTTCTGAGGGAGTAAGCCCTAAGCTGGAGTGAATGGCACCACTCTGAATTGCTGTCTCGATACGGGCACCGGTCTTGACAATTGTAATGAAGTCTACCACTGGTAATGTTACCATCAGAGTAGAGTAGGGCTGCTTCAGAGTGTCCATGGATATGTTTGCCAACTCCTCATTGGGGATTGGAGCAGACACTTTTGCTTCCATTTCCTTCCAACGGGTGGCATACTCCAGGAAGGATTTGTTGTTACGCTGGTACATCTGCTCCAGCTGGCATTTCTGAGGTCGAAGCTCTTTATTGAAGGAGTACTGCTCTACAAAGCTGTCTATGGCGTCTTGCCAAGTCTTGATTCGCTGCTTGTCAATCGACATCCACCATATAAGGGTTGTCCCCTCATACTTTTCTGAAAGTACTGGATGAGCAGAGGCTGGTTCTTGTTGTACTGGAGCATGTCCTCCAGATATAATTGTAGATGTTACTTCGAGCAACTTGAGCCGTCGTACTTGTTAAAGTTTGGCACCTTGTACCCTGAGGGTACTGCATCCCCGGATGAGAATGTCAGATCCTCTAATGATAGACTGGGGTTGGCAGATGCCCCTTTCATCCGTCTCATTTCCTCTTTCATCTATTTGATTTTCTCGTGCTGATCTCTGAGGGATGGAGTGAGGTCTGAGGATGATGGCTGGTCTTGATTGACATGCGAGGCCTTGGGCTGCTCCTCATACTAATCATATTCTTTACCTCCGCCTGTTGCAGGTCCAGGGTTTGGAATGATGATAGGGATGGGCTGATGTGGCTCTGGATGAGGCTTTTCAGGGGTTTCTCGGGTAGGGTTCCAGATGGAGGGTTCTTCGGTTCAGGCACCAATTAAAATCTTCAAGGATTCCAAAACACTATCTAACTTTGCTTGCATGACTATAATATCTCTCTCGTGAGACTGCAGGATCTCACTTGTTCGTTGATGCTAATCTGATGGTTCTGCTATTGATCCCGTCTGACTGTCAGTAGAGGCCAAGTTATATGCTTCTTTCGTGACTGGTACTTTTGTTAAGACGGCGTCTCCAGCAACTTCTTCTGTGAGAATTACAGTCATAGATCGAGTCATGGGTCAGCTCATGCAAACTGAAAAGGATGCAATGACTAAACATGAATATGCATGATGTTAGAAAAATATTTTTCATTGATGCATGCAAAGTGAGTACAGGACTGTGCGACTAAAAAAAGGGAAAAAAACTCGACCCTAGGCGAGTTCATCAGGGATCGCGAAGTCAAGTGGCCGAGGCACTTCGTTTAGGTCCATGATTTGCTGTTGGAGGGATGTGACCTCGACCTCTATGTTGTCAATTGCCTCAGAAGCATAGAACATCCGATATCCAAACTGTCGGATTCAGTCGGTCATCTCGACCTTTGCACTATCAAGCTAATCTTGGTAGAAGTGTAGCTGGGCCCTGATAACAAATGTTTCTCTAGCATTGCCTCTCCGCTTCTTCTGACAAAATTAGACTGTCTACTCAAGCTGCTCGATCTGTCCCTGCATGGCCTGGAGTTCACGGTTCCGCTCTGCTTCTTGTAACTTGAATGTCTGTTGGGCTCTCCAGAGCCTCTTCTTCTTCTCCTGGATCTGGAGCTGTCTCTCCAGGGAACTACCATTTCAGCTAAAGGTATGGTTCCGTGTGATAGAGCTGAGACTGGTGTGGGCAGTTCCCTTGGTGCGGGTATACCGGGTAGAATGTCAGGATCTTCCGCTTATAGTTGTTATGCTGAATCTGTCGATGGCCCTGATGTAACCACAAAGTCAGACCACTGATCTCGTCTGGAGCTATGCCAAGCTGATTAGAAATGTCGAGTGAGACTGTCAGAGTGCATTGTGAAGGTGATCCAATCATTCCCCTACCTGTCTATCACTAGGATACACTGAGGGAATCTAAACTGTCGAAGGACTCTGAGAGGTGCATAGACTGCGGAGCCTGTTAGATCGGCAAGGATCATGCATCGTCTTCTGGTTATGACGATGCGAGGTAGCTTTTTCAGGATAAGCCACTTGCATTGCCAGGTGATCTCCTCCTCGGATAGGCTTTGGAGATGCTGGTAGAGCATTCTGACGTCTGTAGTCACAACCTGTCCCTAATTCTGAGAAATCTTTCGGGTAGACTGTACGCTTTGCGGAGGTTAACCGGTACTGATATGATTGTAGGCTGGTGTCCTACCAACCATAGATGTAAGAGTGGTGCATTGGCATGGAAAATGGCCTTTCTGCGGTCCGCTGCTTGGTTGAGAGCCCTGAGAAGATCTGCTAGAATGATGGATACAACTGATCCAGAGTTGCATATGTCTTCGATGATTACTACCAGAACTGACTTGGCGAGGGAGCGGCACTTCAGAAACACCAACTGAGACAGCTATCATTGCAAGGGTGTTGAAACCGGAGAGTTCAGCTGTAATGGAGTCAGGGTCCCACTTACACTTGTACTGCTTTTCAAGATACGACACGGGTATCCGATTGAAGGTGTTATTAGGACTGGGCTGCAAGTAGGCAGACTTGATATGTAAGAACCTTGATAGGTCTGCCTGGTATGTTGTTTTGTAGTGGGGTACTATGGTTTCGTCGTCCATGTTTAATCCCAGAATGCGCTGAATCTCTACCAATGTTGGACACGATTCAATCTTACCAAAACAGAATACCATATATGATGGGTTCCAACACTGGATAACAGCATTTAAAAGGCGCAAGTCTGGTTTAACCACGAATAGGTCTAAGATGGTCCTGATTTTGTAGTACTGAGCTCAAGATGCTAACTGGGAGTGAAGGCATCTATTGATTTCTAGAGGTAGTTGTCACATGCCCCCTGTGAAGTCAAATGCACGGGCCGTGACGGTTAACCAATTGACCGAACGATCCCTAAAGGACCTGCCATCTACACTATACAGAAGACAGACTCGAGGTGAGTGTACTGTGTATGCGGATGAAAAATTTTAAAAATGATGATGTAATTATATTTTTATTTTTGATTTGTTTGGGTGTGACAAGACACATGTGATCCGATAAGTCAAACAGACCGAGATCCGACGTACTTTACCCAGGTTGTTGGGAACCGGGGAACCTATCAGGTCAAGGTTAGGGATAGGTCCGATGAAAACCTATTCACCTGGAATTTGAACCTCATATGCTATGTCGGGAAGCAGGGTTGGATGTAGTTTATTACAAGTACAAGTTTAGCTCATTACATGCCCCTGAGTGGGTGCTTATTAGGGTAGAATGTGCTTTGATAATCAACCATGGTTGGAGACAAGTATAGGGTGCAAGCAAGCTAGGCTTCAGAATAACCCTCCTTGAGTGGACTGCTTGTAGACTATACCCTAATCTAGGCTATATGTATGAATGCTGGTTTGATGTAAGTGTGTTCCTAGCAGGATAAGGAGATCACTTAACACCGTATATGTGACTCACTGAAAAGGGACGATTGGTGTAAGCGAGAGAATTCAGAATCATTTCCTGAGGGTAATCACCCACCAGGAGTAACTCCGCAGACCTCCAAGAATTTTAAGCCACTAACACTAAGGATGATCATTCACCAGTCGTTAACGTAATAAGACTAACTATTGGGTTTAATAGGTCATTTACACTACTATGTTATGTATAATATACCCAGTACACAATTAAACTAAAGAAAAGAAATGATTAGTATTAAGTTAAATACTTAGACATTTGAACAAGATTGAGGTTAGTTGGCTTAACCATAGGTTCCGGGTTGAATCTTAGATATTTTCCCCAGCAGAGTCGTTAGAGCTGTGAGCACGGGTTCTAGAACCCTAAAAATCTCACGGGATTTGAATTATTTAGAGTTGCCACCTATTCATTCAGAAGGGATAAGTCCCCAGAAAGTTAGATAAGGTCTTGGTCTACGGTAGAGGTCAGGGTAAGAGGTTCGGTTAAGTCCGGGGAAGGTGTTAGGCACCCCGAGGCTTCCATTTTACAATGGTTTCCCACTCCCTAGGTTTAAGCCAATTTAAAGTCAATGTTGTTCAAATACCTAAGTGTTTAAGATAAGACTAATCTAAAAAAGAAAAGCTAACTAGGGTCGAACTCAGGTTGGGTTACCTACGTACTCACAATTGTGAGATCAGACTAAGTATAGTTTTGGCACATGAGCCCGTGCCAAGGCTACAGGTGTGTTTGTGTGCACCAAGGGTGGCTAATGGACTAGTTCGGTAGACTAGGGTTTGGTTGACCAAGGTTGGTCAAGTGCAAGGTTTAAGTCCGGTAGGCTAAGGGTAAGTCCGGTAGACTAGGAAAAAGGCCCAGTAGGCCAAGAGACAAGCCCAGTAGGCTAAGGCAAAGTTTGACCAAGGTTAGGGTTGCTAACCGGGGTTAGGTCAAACTAATCATGGTTAGGATTGTAACCACAGTTAAGGGAGGTATGTTCAAGCCTGGTAGACTAGAGTTAGTCCCCGTAGGTCAAGGATGAGCCCGGTATGCTAAGGGATTTAGGCCCGATAGGCCAAAATCGGATTTAATCGAGGTTAGGGTTACTAACCGGGGTTAAATGGGTAAGTCACCATGGTTAGGGTTGCTAACTATGGTAAAAATGGCCAAAGTAGAACATTTTGGACACAAAGTAATATTTTAGAATTTTAGGAATTTTTTCAAGGGTTAAGGGTTGCTTAACCATGGTTAAAAGTTAACCGGGATTAGGTTAACCCCAGTTAAAGGCTGTGGTCTGGTCAGGGTGGGCTCAGGTAGCATGGCAGGGCCTAGAATGGCCTCCTACCTGGTCTGAGCTCTGTGCAAAAGCCCACAAGACAATAAGCATGAAATGACGGTAATCTGTTTACCGCCATTCCAAAACAGTGCTATTTTGGAATGGCGGTAGACAGTCTACCGCCATTACAGTTTACTAACTGCATGGTTTTGCAAGGGTTGAGGTTGGGTTAAGGGTTAACACATGGGGTCTAGGACCTACAGGGCTTGATCAATTGACTCCAGAGAGGGTCATGGGCCTCAGGTGGGCCTAGGCAGTGGTCTGAAATGGGCCTGGTACAGGCCCAAAGCTACTGCAGTAGTATTACTGAAATGGCGGTAGATGTTCTACCGTCATTAATCAAGTCTGGGTTTAAGGCCAAATTAACTATGGTTAAAGGCATGGGTTGGGCCTCGAAGGACCAGGCTAGGTAGAGGAGGGTCAAGGGAGTCCAACCATTGCCCTGGATTGGACCAGGGCCCCACCCAAGGGGGTGTAAAACTGTTGAGAATAGGAGGTACAAGAATGGTGGTAATTATTCTACCGTCATTCCTGAAGCTCTCCAGAAATTGATTTTTCTCCCTACGGATGTTGCACCAGTACGTTGCAGGGGATCCTTCATGGCCTGAGAGACCCTCAGAAGGTAAGGGGAGATTCCATACGTGATGGGGTCTTGTACCCAAGTTATTAAACTCAAGGTGGTTCCCCAATATTTTAAGATGTCCTAGAGCCTTGAAATGATTTGCAATTAAGTCATTACTTCCTAAGGTCAATCTAGGCTTTGAGCATTTCAACTTTCCAAACTATTGAAGACTTTTTACATAAGTCCTAGACTATTTCAAATAAATAATATTACTTTGAATCTTCTTGAAAGATAGTCTTCAACTTGATCTTGGATCTTCCAACTTGAATAGGTTTTCATGATCCTTATTATTGTTGGTGATCCGACTTGGACTTTGGGATTGATCTTGACTTCAACTTTGAATATGGATGCTTCATCTTAGACATGTGGAGTATTTCATACTTTGAGAGTTGGGCTAATTTTCTTGTGATCTGAATTTTACATAAAGAAAATTAGTACCAAAATGATCATATCATTATTATGCTATCATAAAAATTATTAGGGGTACACATGGTTATAATCTTTAGGCTAATAGACTAAGACGATGAATCAGATCATAGAGGACATGTTACGTGTCTGCATGTTAGACTTTCAAAGCAATTGGGATGAACACTTTTCATTGGTTGAGTTTGCCTACAACAACAGTTACCAGGCAAGCATTCAGATGACACCATTTTAAGCACTCTATGGGAGAAGTTGTCACTCACCTCTATGTTGGGATGAAGTGGGAGAAAGAAAACTTTTGAGTCTTGATCTCATTGAACAAACTGTAGATAGAGTGCAAGTGATCAGGGAAAGGTTGAAGACAACCCAGAGTAGATAGAAGAGCTATGCTAATACTCGCAAGAGAGATCTTGAATTTCAAGTTGGAGACCACGTGTTTGTCAAGATTTCGCCTATGCACCCTGTTCGATAAGCGTTCGAACGGTCACTAACCCCGTTCGAACGGTCTATGCAGAAAATTACTAAAAACCCTATTTTGTGCGGATTTTTAGGTTTTAAGACTCCTAACACTATAAATAGACCCTTATTCGTGGGTTAAGGGTTTTATTAGAAGTTCTAAACCTAATTGAGAGAGAAAACCTAGGGTTTCAATGGGATTTAACTTAGAGAGGAAGAGAAGCTTGGAATCGACCCCAAAGGTCATTTCTCAAGCGTTAGATCGTAGGAAAATGATATTGAAAGGTCGATATACCATCTAACCTAAGTTTATTTATGATTTGATATGTATGAACAAGAATGAGCATGGATTGTTAGTTTATTAACATGATTATATATGAATTGTCAAATTTTGAGCATGAAGTAGAGTTTATGAGCATTTATGGATTCCAATAGGCATGATTATGATTTGTATGATGTTATTGTATAAATTTTGAACCCTATTCACGTATGAGATTAAGATTTGGAATTATGTCGGAGTATATGATGGATTTCTAGGGTCTAAATACGAGTATGAATCAGGAAGGATTATGTATGATGGAAGAAGAGTAGTTTATACACGAATGTGAGTCAAATGATTATAATGAGAAAGAAGGGTTGTAATTGATGCTTATGAACATGTTATTAAATTTATGAACGTATGATAAAGTATATCGATATGATTTTTATGATAAATTATATGTATGTAAACTTTTATGGTGATTGAAATTCGGATAGGCCAAGATTTAGAGGAAGATCTTTCTAAGCTAGATTCTTTACCATGGTGGTATGAGACACTATGGTGGGTTTCAAAGGTGGGAGATCAAAATCTAAGGGATAACCTATATGAATGTTAATCATGACACTCAAGCACAAGTTTACATGTATGGTAATTTTGTAAGTCTCACAAGTACACACGTCTTATAAGAACATGCAACTTACATGAATATGCGTCTCAAAAGAACATATATTTTACAAGTGTTGTCGAGCATCTTACAAGCGTTGTCGAGCATCATACAAACATTGACATGCATCTCACAAGCATTGTCGAGCATTACAGGCGTCTCACATGAACATGCATTTTACAAGCATTGTCGAACATCATACAAGCATTGACATGCATCTCACAAGAACATGCATCTTACAAGTGTTGTCGAGCATGAAATGCATCTCACAAGACATGCATCTCACAAGTCCAAGTCCAAGAGTCTCACAAGTACACGATTCTGAACAAGTAAAGGTGATGATATGGTACTTACATGTTTTTCGCACCCCAATCATGTAAATATGTTATGTATGATAAATCTAATCAAGTTTACATATTATTATGTTGTTAGTTAGACTTTATATCTACTGAGTATTTCGTTGCTCAATCAAAGTTTTGATGTCGGCAATTTGAGATTTGGTGCGCATGGCTGATCCTTGGATTGTGGAGGAATATCAAGAAGAACCAGAAGGTGACCTCTACAAGGAGGAACTACTAGAAATTTTCATTTGATTAAAGGATTGTAATAGATATTGATTTGGATGTTGCTTAGGTTTCTTTTACATGATATTGTGATCATGATGGATGATCCAAATGGTTTATAGTTTCAAGTTGGTTACAGGTTATAGAAGTTGATTAATTGCTTATAGATGATCTCATTATTGTTGATTAAGGAGAAATTTTAGATTCATAATTTGGTGTGCCTTGCATGCTGTTAAGTCAAGTATGTGCAAGTAGTGTCACGGGTCCAAAGTCCTATTTGACCAATGTGAGATTTTAGGGCGTGACACACTTGAACTTAGAATTACATTAAATAAATGTAAAAACAACATTTCTTAATGGTGAACTAAAAGATAAAATGGACATGAAACAACTCGAATGATATGAAATAGAAGGTAAAGATGAAAAAGCATATAAATTAAAGAGGTCACTATATGGTCTAAAACAATCCTCTAGATAATGGTTCTATACTTTTCACTATGCAATTAATCCAAACTTATGGATTTAGTGGAAACAATTTCGTTCACTATATCTACACTTGGGTTAGTGGGAGTTACTTTATGCTTCTCCCTCTTTATGTAGATGACATATTACTAGCTGAAAATGATTTAAATAAAATCATTGAAGTAAAAGAATAGTTAAAAAAAGAAATTTGAAATGAAGACAAGGGCGAAGCTGCCTATGTATTAGGAATTAAGATTTCTAGTGATAGAAAATTAAAGAAGTTAAGCCTATCCCAAAAACTGTACTTAGAATGTATTCTAAGAATGTTTAAGATGGACACTTATAAAGCTCTAGAACCACCTATACATAAAGGAACAAAATTGTTGAAGAAAATGATACTTACAAGTGAAAAATATATTACTGAAATGAAATCCAAGTTATATGCACAAGTTGTAGGTAGCCTTATGTACGCAATGTTATGTATAAGACCAGGTCTAAGTTTTGTGGTCGGATTAATCAACATATATCTAAGTAACTTGGGAATGACTCATTGGGAAGCCATAAAATATGTATTTAGATACATTTGAGGGTAACATATCAGCCAAATGACGTAGAAGTAATTGATTTCTGTGATGCTGAATTCGTAAGAAATCCAGATGATACAAAATCCACTACTCGATATATTTTCTTGCTCAGTCGTGGAGCTATATCATGTTCAAGTAAAAAGCAAGGATGTGTAGCAAGATACACTATGGAAGCCAAATATGTGATTTGTAATACAATAACTACTGAAGATGTTAGGATAAAAAGATTTATATATGATTTGAGGAATGTTTGAATTTTAGATAGGCCTATGCACATTTACTGTGATAATGATGTTGCGATAACAACCATAAAAATTGGGAAATTGGGCACAATAGAAAACATATAGAATTACAATAGCATTATATTAATGATATAATAAAGAAAAAATGAGATTACATTTGGGTATATATTCTTTACTAATATAAAGAGGATGTCCCATGTTCAAAACGTTGATTGAATCTTTTGTAATTCCAAAACTATCCTTTACTCTTATCTCATATTCTTCTCCCATGTTCAAAATGTAGATGAAATTTTGCAAAATTCTGAAACTACCCTCATCATAATCATAATATAAGACAAACACTTAATTGAATGTTACGCCACTGAGGTTGCCATGTGTCCTTTTTAACACTCTTTAACTGTGGTTAAGATTCACCCACTTATCCTTGGATTTTAAAAAAAAATTTGAAAAAAAATTAACCCTATGTAACGCTCCCAAAATCCCATATTGATTAAATAGGAATTCGGACCGTTACCTGCATATCTAACTCATCCTAATAGCATATAAGACATAAAAATACGAGTCTCAAAATTTTTCTTCAACAATGATAACCATTTAATTGATAATCTCTAAAATCCAGAAAAACATAAATGCAATCAAATTTGATCATCCCATGTGATCTTAATCTTAAAACAACCTAAGCAACATCAATATAAATTTGTCTTATTACAATCTTTCAACACAATTAAAGTACTACCAAATCAGTAGTAAGGGTATCGATCCAAATCGATCTCACCATCCCTATAGTCACTTTCTAGTTTCTCTTCGTATTCTTCCTTGATTCACGGTCTTGGAGTGTAGGTGTCAAGTCCTGAACCTACCAAACAGTAATAGTTTGGCTAAGTATTAAAATTACTCAATGGATACAAAACATAATTAACAATATAAATAATATGCATTTTCAGTCATATCATACTTCATAATATCAGAGTGCGGAAACATTTAAAACAGTTCATATAATCATTCCATGACATTTTCATACTCATGTAGACTTGTGATACATGTACAAACCCATGTCCATTCATACTAGATCCATACCATATTTCATGTCATACCAAGCTTTAATTTCCACATCAGAGTTCTATACCAGCTTTTCCTATAATTTGAACGAGTACTGTATTTAGAACATGCTACAGAATTAACGCACAACTGTATCTAGAACGTGCATCAGTATCTATGACATTTTAGGCTTACCAATTCACACTTTCCAATTCCGTACCAGTGTCCAACTTTTGTGCCAATTCTAAGTCAATACCATTTTCATACCAAAGTTTCAAGGTCCATACCATTCTAGGTCCGAATGATATGCATGTAAATTCCATACTCATATTCGTACCATTTGTATGTAAATTTCATGCTTATGTTCATACCATCCAAGTCTATACCATTCATACCAGAGTCCTATCAGTCATGGGTACATATGCATATTTACCAACTCGTGGACTCGTGCAAACTTACCAACATACTATGTATCATGATTAAGTTTTCATCTAGGTTATCTCTTAGGTTCTGATACCTTACCATCAAAACTCTACTATAATGGCCCCGTACCACGATAGTGAGAGAATTCTAGGTTAATAGCATCATCTCCTAAGCATTGATCTATTCGGAAATTTAATCATTATACTTGTATAAATAATCATAATTTAACATGTGATGATCATACCATAATGTATTTTCGTACATAAATAATATTCACAACAATTATCCTACTCACAATTAACGAGATCCCTATTTTAATAATAACCATTTATTCCAATATCCACAATTAATTCAACACACATTCCTTCTTCTATAATTCATTCATAACTCATCATCATTCCCATCCTCCATATTCAATCAAGATCTATCATGTGTCAGTTCTCAATAATAACCACAATTAAAACGAAAATCAACAATCATATCCTATCCTATCCTTTCCATTAGTTCATACTAATTCTTAAAAACAAACCCTTAAAATCGTACAATTTCATTTTATTCAATTAGGGTTTATCAATACCTAATTATAACCTTGCAATCAACAATAATCTTATTTAAAATTCGTAATTATGCGTAGTATTAAACCTCTCAATATCGTCTCCCTACGATCAATCGCTTGTGAAAGGTCTTAGATATCGATTTCCAGGCATTCCTTCTTCTCTAATTGGATCCTCTTGCAAAAACTCTTAGAGTTCCCTATTCTATCTCTCTTTTAGGCGTAGGAAATCCTAACTCACGAATTAAAGGGGTATTTATAGGGTTGAGAACCCAAGGGAGTTAAAAAAAATTTAGAAAAACCCAAATCCCATAAAATTCACTGCTCGGGCAATCGATCGGCCATATGGTGTTGATTGATTGGCCGCCGGGCGATCGATCGACGATGGTGTGCCGATCGATCTGCCCTTTGCAATTAAAAAAAAAAGTCTTTTGCTACTTTTTTTTATGACTTCATTTTCATGCAATTTAACCATAAAAATACATTAAAATAAACAAAATAATTGAGTTTCAACTTTTAGATATTTCACAATAACTTTCGTAGAAATAATTGCATTCAAATTAAACACATTTTTGTGGAAAATTTAAATAAAAAGCACGAATGCTGAGAAATTAATTTCAGGTCTCTACACACTAGGTATTAGTGAATTTTAATTAGGGTTTAAAATTAATATTTTTTTTTTCTAAAAACCAAGGATAAGTGAGTGAACTCTAGGAATAGATGAATCTTAACTACAATTAAGGAGTGTCAAAAGAGACATGACAACCACAAGGTCGTAATGGGACTCTAACCGTGGTTAAGATTCACCGACTCTTAGGGTTCACCCACTTATTTTTGGTTTTTAGAAAAAAAAAATATTAATTTCTTTTAAACCTCGGTTAAAATTCATTAACTCCCCGGATTTTTTTTTTCATATTTTTTATAGAAACCAAGGATAAGTGGGTGAACCTAGGGGTGAGTGAATCTTAATCATAGTTAAGAAGTGTTAAAAGGGACACATAGTGGCCTCAATGGCTAATGCGGCCCTAGTATAGTGGCCTCGGATTCTCTCCGGCAAAGCCAGAAAAGGCCTTGGGCAACCACAAGATAGAGGACATGTGGCGATAAAAATGGGAGAAGTCATTCCATTTTCTCCCCATGATTTTGACTTCTCCCCCACATGATATCTCTCCCCCTTTATCTCACCTGTTCAATTGGCCATTGGAGAGGAAGTTAGGATTTTGGTCTGGAAGAAGCTAGGGTTTTCGAGTATGTTGCGCAGAAACATTCGTCAGTATCTCTACAGGAAAGGAGCGTTTTCTCTATGATATCAAAGAAGCTTTAGAAGGTAAGTTCTACTAGATCATCTGTTAAATTCAATTGTTTCCTGCTTTGGATTTTGCAGAAGGAAAATCAATTCTTACTGTGTTCAGAAACGATGAGGCAGAAATCGATCTCGAATTCTACTTGTTTAAAGTTGAACTGTAACTTTTGTTCTTTTGGTGTAGCGGTCGGGTTTTCCCTTTTCTAAATACGTCAAATTTACTTATGATATTGTATGAAACTCACTGTTTTTTGTTACATTGGTTCGACATTTTAGTGGATTTGTAGGTAATGTAGAAATTTTTTTTAAATGTTGGCAATGGAACAAACATTTTAAGAGTATGATTCTGTGAGAGTTTGGTTGAATTTATAGAGAGTAAGTAAATGAAATTGGATGTATGTAGCTGTGTGAAGTCAGTTGCCCACTAGATCAGATGAAATGTTACGAACCCTGCTATTCGCATTGGCTTTGGTCCTGGTTAAAGCCTGTATAAATGCTGCAGTTTTACTGATGGACGCCCGTATAAATAAACTTATCAAATACATGCATATGTACGCAATGTACATAGGCTGATTACAGAACACACTCATGCCACACACACACACACACACCATGTGGATTTTTCTATGAGAACCCATCTAGAGAGAAATGTTCATTTAAGGCCATGTGGGATTGATGCCAATTTTTTTTTTCGTACTTACAATACGATTATTTCCCTTACTACACTGGGAAATATTCATTTTTCTATGCCAATTTTTTTTTTTCACCTAGATGCCTTGACTACACTGGTATCACCTACCATTATTTCAATTAACTTCAACCTCTCGCTTACTCTCTTAACCCTTACAATACTATCTTCATGTCTATCTATGATTTTCCTAATCCATTTATATATTGATTTATTTCCCTTACTTGAGTACCAAAGTTTGTACCCACCACTTATCTCCAAAGCTTTATCCACTTGCCAGTTTCCACATAGCCTTCAACGGACACATTATACTAATTCTCATTATTTTTCATTGCATCCACCAACTCAAACCTTTTACATGTTAAAGTCCCCACATTTTAAGTGGCAAGGGATCTTATTCTCCTAAACCAACTTCTTTACAAGCACCTAGGGTTGGTCGGGCTGGTCCACGGCCCAACCCAATTAAATAGTTGGGCAGGCTTGGGTTTGAAGTCTTAGGGCAGAGGCTTGTTTTAGTGTATTTTTAATGGGCTTGGCCCGGCCCAACAAGGTCTGTTTTACCAAAACAATCACTTTTTTATTCTTATTTTCTTAAAAGGGCTCGACCTGAACCTGGCCCGTTGACACTCCTACTTGCACATGACCAGTCTGGCATGAGAATCCTTTCCAACTTTCCACCACATTAGCATGAGATATCAATTTAGGATTCATGTCATTGGATTTAGCGGGGGATTTCTACACCGGCTGCCAACTTGACATGTGGGACCAGCAATGCAGCTGAAAGAGCACCATATTAGAGTTATATATATATATATAATCGAGTTATCCGAGTTGACTCGCGAGCCACTAAGTAAACTCCACTCAATGGACTCTTGGGATGAGTCAATTTTTGGGTTTTGACAATGATGTAAAATTGTTCTGATGGAATAGTGCTAGTTAGCGGAGGAATTAATTGATTTTCAGCTTCTCCACTACTCCTATACGATGGGTCTCTGGACATATTTTCTATCTCAACTTAGTGTAGATTGGGTCTTTCCCTATTCCTTCTAAAGCTTCTTATCTTGTTGGCGGTCACCCTCTCTGGGATACTAGCTCGATCCCTTGTGGTCACTACTTTCAAGTGCTATATGTCACCCATTTTCGAGGACTCCTCATTGTCTTTCGCAAAAGTATGCAACCAAATGAGCTCCATGTTGTCAGAATGGGCTTCCATTAGGAGAATGGACTTCCATTAAGGATGAGGAGCCAGGGATGGTGAAACTCAGCACTTAGTGCAGACTGTAATATTAGGCAGAGAGAGTTATGTGTCGGATCCTAGTATGATTTGCCTACTGCTCATTTTTTCTATCTTTGCCATCCAGTTCACTATTGATGTATTGGTTTATCTTTGTACAACTTTTATCCTTTAATGAATTATCTTTACTGATAAAAAAAATAGTGCCATTTTTTTATTTTAGCTCTGTTTGTTTGGAGGGAAAATAGGTGACACAAAAGGTCGTTGGAGGAAACTTTTTTTACCATGCATTTGGCACCCTGGAAATTAAGTTTTTGTCCAAATTTGTTTTCTTCGAAAAGTGTTATTTTCTCCAATAATAATGCTTTTTTTTTTCTTTAAATCGGGTGGAAGTTGTTTCCGTTGGAGAATCCTTTGTTGAGAAGAGTACAAGTGCCTCTCATCTTATCCTCATCACTACGATCATGACCCGTCGTTACTCTAGCTGATGAATTAAGCAACATGAGATAAAAATCTCTCTCACCTTTCTGCTCTCTCTCTATCTTAGTCGCTCTCTTGATTCTTACTAAAACAGGGAGGGATCAAATGATACATTTGATGGAAGACATATTAGGGTTTGTGTTGTTCAGATTCATGCTTAAAGGTTTTGATTTATCTATCCAGGGGAGGATGTTTATGGAATACATAAGTGTACAATGGCTGCAAGTACTGTGTGGGGCATGGGATCTATGGCAGACAGGTGTGTGTGTGTGTGTGAGAGAGAGAGAGAGAGAGGGTATATTTTTGGTTTGGTTTTAGGGTGGAGGGAGCATGTTCTATTAAGCTTTGATTGTCGAAAGCAGAATAAGAACCACCATTAATGGCTTTGTTGAAGGAGGGAGCGTGTTCATGCACTTGAGTGTTCTGGTGGTATGTGGTATTCTCTAATATGCTAACCCTCCTTTGTTTTAGGGATCAAATGGTGTCAATGGAACCATGATGTATGGTTCGTCCAACAGCCAAAAGAATTCCATAAAAAGTGGAGATTTTTTTCTCTCTAAGCCAAACAACAAAATATAGAAAAACAAAAATGTCTTATGGGAAGATTTCTCGTGGAAAGATTTTCATTCCATCCCTAAACAAACATAGCCTTTGGGAAAATAATGATTGGGAAAACGAGGAACTGTCTACGACACGAGGCATGATTATGTTTCTTGGAAAGATTGGCAAAAATTCGTACTTCTGGGAAAGTCTCCAGGACTGTTTAATTTTTTCAATTTTTTAACAAGTAATGAAAGGTAAGATCAAACCTCATAAGCATTAAGGGTGATTAACTCTCCATGAGTGAATTGTGGATGTTGAGGTTGAAGCACTGCATTTCACCAGAAGGCCTCAATCTATAATCTTCATTGACCAAGATAGTTTTGATTGTGTGAATTTAGTAGAATCTGTTGTAATTGATTCTCATTCTTGTGGTATGAAGGAGCAGATTCTCGTTCTTGTGGTCTTCTGTTTTCTACTATCCTAGCTTTTATTGTGTGGTAAACATGGAAAGTTGTCGAAGAAGATTTGATTCCAAGTTATCACATCAGTCTTTCTTGATTTCTAATATTTTGGATCTGATTGCTAGCTCGAGTCAAATTATTTTTAACCAGAAGAAGAAGGCAATCTCTGATGTTCCCATTCTAAATTATTTTGGAATCCTTTCTTCTCCTTTGAGAGAGCATCAAAGATGTATCCGTGTGAAATGGTTAAGTGATGCAGGACGAAAATCAAAGAAACCCAACACTAATGAATCAAAACAACTTCATTGATAAATAGGGGAGAAATTACATTAAAAACATGGGAGGATATGGGGAATCACTCAATCCAAGGAGAGGAATCACTCAACTCTCAAATGGATATATGGGGAATCACTCACCCAAGGAGAGGAATCACTCAACTCTCAGAAAAGAGGCTAACAAGCACTCAACAATTACTGAAATTGTATTCAAAATAAACTGAGATCCCTCCAATCTCATTACATATCCTTTTATATAATGCTTGTGACACGAAAATCTGAAACCTTTAAAGCTTTGGAAAAGACAAACATCAACTTCCCACATGAACATTTCCTAAGTAACACAATATGGGAAACTAACATCTATTAAATAACTTTAATAAGAGCCTTTTGGTCTTTCTTCATGGGTTTTTCTTTTATGAGCTTTTCATGGGCTATATCTTTTATGATTTCTTGGACTGCATCATTCCCTCCTCCGTCAAAAGAACTCGTTCTCGAGTTTGGGTGATTTTGAGGGTTAAAAATATCTCCCAAACCTTGACATTCTTTGCAAATCCAAAATACGAATTCATCTTGAGGAGCGTAGTCCATGCAATATTAATGGCAGACTTGTTCTCTGCAATAAACACAGTAAGAAAAGAATTTGGGCCATCCTCTATCTCCACATTGTGGACACACTTTACTCCATTGGATGGGCTGATCTTGAGCAATTTCATTAGATCTAACCGACTCATGATCAAAATTACACTCATCTCCATTAGGCTCGACATTCAAATTATAGGGATCTTTATCAGGATCAATTGATAGATTAAATTGTGATCCCCCTTCATCACTTGAGATATCAATTATTTTAAAATCATTTTCCTTCTTCAAGTCACTATCACAACAAATAATGTCAAGAGTAGGAGCGGATTTCTTGGAATTAGATTCTTTTCCATCTAATACATTGATGAAAAAATAATTTCTTTTCTCATCAAGCAGTTCATTATTCCATTCCACATCTCGATTACCACATTTTCTTTGTTGCAAATTTTTTAGGAGATCCGATGGACCCTATGGCTAGCATCCATTCCTTGACTTATGATGCGTCCTTCGTCGTCATAAACATCAATGATAGACAGTGATTCAAACAACATACCTGGGTCTTCATGGTCCAATAGCATGCACCTCTTCTTAATGGATAACTCTCCTTTGTTTGTCATAGAGGTTTGACATAAATTTTCGGATCATAGCAGACAACCTAAACACTCTTTGGTAAAATGACAATAACTTTGTCTAGGGAATTCCGATTAACGCACCGTTTGTTGTGTTAGAAACTAGACTTCAAGAGCTTTCTAATAATGTATGACACTCTACGCGAAATTGAGTGAGCAAAATCAGACTTAGCCAAGAGCAGAGGTTAAATTCTAGTTCTGCAACCTGCTCTAATACCACTTGATGCAAGACAAAAGTCAAAGAAACCCAACACTGATGAATCAAACCAACTTTATTGATAAATATGAGAGAAATTACATTAGAAACATAGGAGGATATGGGGAATCACTCAACCCAAGGAGAGGAATCACTCAACTCTAAAAATGGATATATGGGGAATCACTCAACTCTTAGGAAAGAGACTAACACGCACTCAACAATGAATGACATTGTATTCAAAATAAATTGAGATCCCTTCCATCTCATTATATTTCCTTTTATAATGTTTGTGACACAAAAATCTGCCACCTTTTATGTTTTGGAAAAGACAAACATTAACTTCCAACATGAACATTTCCTAAGTAACAAAATATGGGAAACTAACACCTATTAAATAACTTTAATAAGAGGCTTTTGGTATTTCTTCATGGGTTGTTTTAGCCATGGGATTTTCACCTTGCATTAACTGGTATCAGAGCAGGTTGCAGAATCGGAATTTGACCTCTGTTCTTGGTTAAATCTGATTCTGTTTACTCAGTTTCACGTCGAGTGTCATATATTGTTAGAAAGCTCTTAAAGTCTAATTTATAACACAACAAATGGTGCGTTAATCGGAATTTTCTAGAGGAAGATATTGCCATTTTCCCAAATAGTGTTTGGGCTGTCTGCTATCATCTGAAAATTTGTGCCAAATCTCTCTGGCAAACAAAGGAGAGCTATCCATTAAGAAGAGACGCATACAGTGTAGTTGAGGTGTCACCTAGGCGTTTTGAGAGGGGGATTGATTGGGCGGTTATTTTGTCGGGCGAGGATGTGAGGATGTCTAGGTGGGCGCCTGGGCGTCGCCCGGTCGCCTGGGCACTTGATTTTGGGCGTCGCTTGGGCGAATGGGTTTTAATATGTTACAGTTTTCCCTCTTCTTGTTTTTTTGGAGAATACGGTTTTCCCTCTTTTCATATTACCAAATAGGTTTTTAACTTATTGCCTTAATTAATTAGTTTTTAACTAGTTCAATTAATTAGGTTTTCACTTCATGTATATCTACTTATTTTTAGGGCTTTTTTAAATTAAGAAGAGGAGGAGGAGGAGGAGGAGGAGTGTTGTCACTCTATTTTAAAGGGCATGTATCCATCAGACGGTCTAGCTCTATTTATCACTCGCTGTCTATCTCTCTGATTATCAGTCCCCTCTTTTTTTTGGGGAGGTAAGATAGTTTCCTCTCTCTTTGTCTCTCCCCCCCTCCCCCCAGATTAATGATTCATGTTCCCATATGCAACTATTGGTTGGATTTATTTAAATGGGAACCCAACTTATTAACCTGAGGGGGAAAGATGAGTGTTAGATATTTTTAAATTACATCAACTGGTCTTTTAAATGACATGAACATGAATTATTAATTTGTTGATTGCATGTAACACATTTGGTTAGTTAGTACTTAGTTTACATGAATTATTAAGCTAATTCTAAATCTCTATTTATCTACTATGTATATATGTTATCTCTAAAAATATAATTTTTAATCAATTTTTATCGCCTAGGCCTCGCCTAAGCTATGCCCCGCCTAGGCAGACCAAATCACCTAGCCTCCTTGACTATGCTGGGTGCATGCTATTAGACCATGAAGACCCAGGTATGTTGTTTGAATCACCGCTATCTTTGATGTTTATGACGACGAAGGACGCATCATACATCAAGGAATGGATGCTAGCCATGAAGGGTCCATCGGATCTCCTAAAAAAATCTGCAACAAAGAAAAGGTGGTAATACAAGATGTGGAAAGAAATGATGAACTACTTGATGAGAAAAGAAATTATTTTTACATCAATGTATTAAATGGAAAAGAATCTAATTCCAAGAAATCTGCTATACTCTTGACATTATTTGTTGTGATAGTGACTTGAAGAAGGAAAGTGATTTTAAAATAATTGATATCTCAAGTGATGAAAGGGGCTCACAATTTAATCTATCAACTAATCCCGATAAAGATCCCTATAATTCAAATGTTGAGCCTAATGGAGATAAGTGTAATTCTGATCATGAGTTGGTCAGATCTAATGAAATTTCTCAAGATCAGCTCATCCAACAGAGTAAAGTGTGTCAATAATGTGGAGATAGAGGATGTTCCGAATTCCTATTTTTATTGTATTTATTGCTAAGAACAAGCCTGCCATCAGTATTGCACAAACTACGCCGCTCCTCAAGATGAATTCGTATTTTGGGTTTGCGAAGAATGTCAAGGTTTGAGAGATTTTTAACCATCAAAATCACCCAAACTTGAGGACGAGTTCTTTTGACGGATGAGGGAATGATGTGGTCCACAAAACCAGTAAATATACAGCCCATGAAAAGCCCATAAAAGAAAAGCTCATGGCTGAAACAACCCATGAAGAAAGACCAAAAGACTCTTATTAAAGTTATTTAATAGGTGTTAGTTTCCCATATTTTGTTACTTAAGAAATGTTTATGTGGGAAGTTGATGTTTGTCTTTTCCAAAACATTAAACATTGCAGATTTTTGTGTCACAACTCACAAGCATTATAAAAGGATATGTAATGAGATTGGAGGGATCTTAGTTTATTTTGAATACAATTTAAGTCATTGTTGAGTGCTTCTTAGCCTCTTTAATGAGATTGGAGGGATCTTGGTTGAGTGATTCCCCATATATCCATTTGAGAGTTGAGTGATTCCTCTCCTTGAGTTGAGTGATTCCTCATATCTTGCTATGTTTTTATCAATGAAGTTGCTTTGATTCATTAGTGTTGGGTTTCTTTGATTTTTGTCTTGCATCATTAAGGCCTCTTCCCGGTAGATTAAAACTCAACATTGATGGTGCTGCTCGTGGAAACCTAGGCTTGTCTAGAGGTGGGGGTATTATTCTTGATCACCATGGAAATATGATTATTGGTTTTTATTCTTTATATGGTCATGGATCCAACAATTTAACTGAGATTGGAGCTTTAGTTGATGGATTGGAATTTTGTTCTAAGAAGGGTATTTACGATGTGATAGTGGATACAAACTAAAAAATGATGGTGGATGCTTGGAATATACATATGGTAGTTTATATCCCCATGCCCATCTCCTGTTGTGTTGACGCATTATCCTAGGGGGTCTTGAGGGATCCGGCATACGCACATTTATGTATGATACATGTTTGTAATATACATATGCATTATAGTAATACTACATATTTATTTAAGTACTTCTATTACATATCTAATTTTATTACATATTAGTTATATGCATGTCTTTGTGAGGAATGCCCCACACCTCTAGGCTGCTTTTTAGGCTGTCTTTTGCGTATATTTTTCTTGCACAAAGTGCTGTAAAACTGCATACACTTGCAAACAGCTTTTAATAGTATTCTCTGTATCATTTAATCCTCCGTCGTACAATATAAAAGAAAATGTGCAAATCAAATCAATCTGTGCATATCTTGTCGGTTTTTTACTTTCCCTTTTTGCCTCTTAGTTGCAGATTAAATTAGGAACAATGGATCAGATTGAAGCCCAGGATGAGGGGGTCATCAGACCATACACGAACACCACCAAAAATATGAGGGTTCTTGGAGACTGATGCAATCTCAAAGAGTAGTATGAAGCTTTTGTCCTGCCTCATATTGACCTATGTATTTGTTCGTCATTCAGTTATTTTGAACTTACTTTTAATTCTTAATTTTTCATTGTTCTTATGATTAATCATAGTTTTCTTATTCATCAGCAATTTATTGATTGTTAACCATTTCCTCATATTTGCATGTGGTCCATCTGTAGGAGTGCTATTTTGTCTGATTGTCCCCGAGGAGATATTACACGCTAAAATGCACCAGATCGAAAAACACAGTTTGTTCTAGAGTCATAGTTGTTCTGACAGCACACAATTACAAGAATGCTTTCCCATCACTTGATTGGATTTTTGCTTGTAGAAGATTTCCTAGGTCTGATCCACACAATGGTTTGTAAATTACGTAGTCCTAAACCGTTATTAGGATTTACTCCTGTTCTTTTTTTATTTATTAGGGATTGAATATTGGTATGTAGTTTTCTGTCTCACAATTTCAACTTGTGTAGGTAAAAATTGTAGGAAGCTTATGTACTAGTGCGAGTTAGTTCCAACTAGGTGTGCAAGTTGGGACCCTAATCGTACATGGCACATTGGTTGGTCTCTTAGGGATTGAATATTGGTATGTAGTTTTCTGTCTCACAATTTCAACTTGTGTAGGTAAAAATTGTAGGAAGCTTATGTACTAGTGCGAGTTAGTTCCACTAGGTGTGCAAGTTGGGACCCTAATTGTACATGGCACATTGGTTGGTCTCTATCATTCCATGGATCAGGAATTTAGAGCTAAGTACCCAGAGCATGGAGCGAGAACAAGAGTGGGAGTGAGAGCATCTATTTTAAATATTTAGTGTCAAGAGGAGCACGGAGTGATAGCAAAGCAGGAGCGAGGTTTGACAGCGGAGCACAAGGGTATTGCACGGTTTTGGTTACCAAGATTTAGAGAGGTGGAATTGTTCAATTCCGGAGCTGAATTGAACAGGAAATTTGTCAGGCTGTACCGTGGTATTGTTAAGAGTGCACTATTGCTTCCTGTTGCAGGGGTCAGATGTGGGATATTGGGGGTGCACATGGGCATGTCTCTCTGACATGGATAGCCTTGAGCTTGAGCCTGGTCTGGAACCTTTTTTTTCTTGCCTGGTCTGTAACCTTGAATGGCCAATATTTGCCTAGTGCCCTGCATGTGCTTATGGTGATCAAACAGTGACAATGAAACTGTGATGTATGGTTTGTTCAAACAGAAAAAAAGAATGCCATAAATTTTTTTGAGGTTTTTTCCTTACTCAGCCAAACAACAAATGATAGAAAAAACAGAAGTTTTCTGGAAATATTTCTCGTGGAAAATTTTTCGTTACCATTCCTAAACGAACGGAGCCTTTGAGAAATGCATGATTCAGAAAAGGTGGAACTGTCTGCGACACGAGGCATAATTTTGTTTATTGTTAAAATTGGCAAAACTTCATACTTCTGGGAAAGTCTCCAGGAGTGTTTCATTTTTTTCTATTGTTGAACAAGTAATGAAAGTCAATGATCAATCTCGTAAGCATTAAAGTCTGATTAATTCTGCATATGTGAGTTGTAGAAGCCGAGGTTGAAGTACTGCATTTCACCCGAAGACCTCAACCTATAATCTTCATTGATCCAAAAAAAAACAAAAAAGTTAGTTTTGCTTGTGTGAAATTAGTAAAAGCTGTTTTGATTGAATCCAATAACATGACTTCAGGTTTGCATTTAGTTGAAATTGAAAAGCATAAGAGCTTATATCCCCATACCCAACCATAGTAACAAAGTTGGGGTTTGAGAATAATTCAGTGGGGGTCGAGCTTTGAAAAATTTGGCAAAGTTGGAAAAACTTCAAAAAAAAAAAAAAAAAACAGAAACATACATTTTATAATTATATAGAGAAAGTAACATGATACCAACCATATTTGCCAAGTTGGAGTTTGAGAATTATTCATCTAGGAAACAATTCCCAAAAATGGCAATAATGGAAAATAAATTGATAAAACATCAAGCAATATGTGAAAAATAATTCAATAAGACTACTAATTATTAAATTATAAACAAACATATTTCATATATTAGATAAATATTCGAAACTTTTTCAAAAAGTCAAACAATTTGTGAAATTTGCGACTTTTTGAAAAAAATCATAATTTTTCAAAATGTCATGAATAATTTGGGAATTAATCGTTTGACGAAAAAGTCGCGTATTATTCGAAACTTTTTGAAAATATTGGAGAACTTTGTTACTATGCCGATAATCATAACTATATCCATTTCTTGTTGTGTTGACCCAATATCTAGGGGGTCTTGAGGGGAGGGGTTGGGCATAACTCGCACTTATGTACGTATGATACATATTTGTAATATGCATATGAATTATGAATTATGAATTATACTAATAATCTTTATCTTTCTTTATCTTCTCTACTATTATAATGTAAGAAGGGTGGATAGCGTTACATAAAAATATATCCCTAAAATTATATTTCTAGATTAGATAAGTACTTTAGTGTATTTTATTAATTTAAAATTAACTAACCACATCTCCACTAATTAGGAGCTATTTTAGGAGATTGGGATAAGAGAACATGAGTGTATTGAACGTGTAGGTTAACTCTCCTAGATCTTCTCCTAATAAGGATCCCGTCCCAACGGTTTTATCATTATCCTCTCCTAAATTTTTTCCTACAATAATAATCTATTAAATCCCACAATAGTTAAATTCATTGCTTGCGATTACTTCCGGTTCTTATAAAAATTTATTTATCATTTAATTTAATATCCTTTAATCTTTTGGACTGTACACTCATGTGCATCGCACGGTCTTCCACTAGTTATCCTAATGAGAGAAGTAGGGTCAATTAGTTGTTTGAATTTTTCCTTTAATTACCATACAACCAACTATTATCATAACTCTATCCCATATGATGTTAGGCCCCCCCCTGCGATTCTTTCTTTCCAAGTTTTCACTATAACTGTTTATACCCCCACGATTCCTTCTTTCCAAGTTTTTGTTTGCTCTCACGCACTCTTGTTTTTTCGCAAAACTTTTTCCATTTGGGTGCATGGTGCCGCCACTTCCTTTTGCCGCATGCTGTGCCAATTTCTGCCGCTATAGATCTCTCTCGGTTACTATTTTTTCTCTAATCAATACCCTAATTTATTAATCTTAGTTCACCATCTCCGGTTTTCAAGTTCCATGGTTCGTCTTCAATGTGGCTGTTGGGATCTTTCCTCAATTGACATCGAAGGTAAAAAATATTATTACTTCATTTAATCTTAATGTATATTTTTTTTCAAGAAGTTTGATTTGTGGCAGGGGGAATGGTCTTCAGTCGAAGTCGCAATTGCAGAATCCACAATGCAGAAATGCCACAATGCAGAAATGGGTCCACGATATTCCAAGTTCTGGTATTGATAGATGACAAGATTTCCAACGAAAAGAATTCAAAACTTTCTTTCTAATTGAAATTGAATGCTTGGCTGCTACTCCCAGCGGTTCCTACCACCGAATCAGAGAATAGATGGCTATGTTGCAGGATCCGGGAGAAAGGTATGTTTAGCCATGAAATTAGTGCTTGAGATCCAGTGAAAAAAATCTGAAAAGATTTTGAGAAACATATAGACTCCATTTCAGTTCACCATTTAGCTATCTGTCTTCTTGGGAAGTAACCTATGATTTACTTCCCATTTCTCAATGGAGTTCTGATCCTGTCCAGTTGCGTTGCCATTGCACTCTCCCGCATTCAATCGCACCCACAAACCCCATTTAATTCACGTTTTAATTATAGTTAATAGATTTAAAATTTAACTATGGTTAAAAAGTTTTATTCTTTACACACAAGCTTTTTTTTTATTAATTTTGTTTGTAAAAACTAATATAAGATTATTTAGCCTTAAGGGTTGGTGAATCTTAACCACATATGATGAGAGTTATAAGTGTAACGTGTACACCTGTGGGTGCATTTTTTTTTACTAATTTTTGTTCTAAATACTAAGTTTAGATTATCTAAACTTAAGAGTTTTTCCTAATATTTTTCTTCCAAATATACCAACGTTAGTTTGTAGTCAATCTTAACTATGATTACGAATTTTTAATCCTTAAGGTAAGATTTGTTAAAATTTTTCCCTAAAAACTAATGTAAGGTTTATTAAACTTAAGGGTTAGTGAATCTTAACCACATATAATGGGAGTTAAAAGTGCAACGTGTTGATGTGTGGATACAACAATAAATATTTTTTTCCTAAATACTATCATTAGATTATTTAACCTCAACATTTTTTAAAATATTTTTCTTCTAAACACTAAAGTTAGATTATTTAACATAAATATAAATAGTTAGTGACAACCACATATAATGGGAAAAAAAATGGCACGTGTTGACCTGTTGGTGAAGATTTTTAAAATATGATTTTTCTAAAAACTAAGGTTTGATAATTTAAGCTTACGAGTTTTTTAATTTTTTCCTTTTAATTTATGAAGGTGAGATTATTTAACCTTAAGAGATATATAGTGAATCTTAACCAAATTTAATGGGTTTAAAATTGGCACGACCTGTGTGTGCGTGTTTTTATATTATCATTTTCCCTAACAACTAAGGTTAGATTCGACAAACATATCAATAAATTTTGTTGATCATCCAAATTTCAGAGAAAATTGGATGGCTGGTCATCCATTAGTGTTTCTCTTTCCAAATGTGTGGATTGCAACGTTACAGCATATGCAAAGAACCGCTTTGTGAGAGATAGGGATGACGTGAGAGAAGGAGGATAGCTATAGAGAGAGGATGAGTGGGGCAGGTGATTAGGTGTGACCGTGTGAGTGTGGAGTTAAATAAATAAGGGATAGTGATGAGCAAGATGTGGGTGCTTCATGCTCTTTCTACCCAATGTAGAGATGTTGGTAACGTAGAGACGGCGGTGGTAGTGGGATGAGAGAGACTGTGGTTAGAGAGCATGTAAATGGAGGGTGGTGGTGGGATGAGAGAGAGAAATGTGGGTGGTTGAGATGAAATAGTGTGAGGGAGAGAGATAGGTGTACACCTATTGATTAGGGTATGAAATTGTACATTCACGTGGCCTTCCGCTAGTACATATTTATTTAAATACCTCTATTACATATCTATTTTTAGTCTAGGGTAAAATGGTTATTTATATTTATTGGATATTATAAATATCAATGCAATGAATTGTTTCAAGATCTACCTTAATTTCTTTGCTTTAATTGAATTGACCCCCATTAGAACGAGATTCACTTGATTGATACATGTACCTACCAATTTGTGACATAGATCCAAGCTATTTCATCTAATCATGTGATGAAGAGATTCGACTTATCCCCTGAACCAAATTCTTATAGAAAAAGAAAGAAAAAAAAACTTCCAATCATTTGTTAATTTCCTTTCTTAATTTGAGATAGAGGTAGGCAAATCTCATCTTAACAATGAGTGAATCAATGAATGAAAGTTTAAGAAATGGTGTTTAATACTTTTTTGTCGGAGACATATTTATTATATGCATATGATTGTGAGGAATGCCCCACACCTCTAGGCTGATTTTTGGGCTGTCTTTTGGTCCTTTGCATATACTTTACTTGCAAAAAGTGTTGTAAACTGCTTATACTTGCAAATGGCTTTCTCAAGTATTCTCCGCATGATTTCATCCTCCATTGTATAATATAAAAGCAAATGTGCAAATTAAGGTGATTTGTGCATATGTTATCTATTTTTCACTTTCCCTTTTTTGTCTCTTTGGCGTTGCAGATTAATTTAGAAACAATGGATCAGACAAGCCTGGGACAAGTGGGTCATCAGACCATACACGAACACCGCCAAAAGAAGGAAGATTCTTGGAGACTGATGCATTCTCAAATCTCAAAGAGTAGTATGAAGCCTTGTCCCAACTCCCACCTCTTACTGATTTTTGTATTTGTTAAACATTCAGTTGTTTTGAAGTCAATTTGGATTCTTAATTTTTCATTGTTCTTATTGATTGATCATAGTATTCCTCTTCATCAGCAATTTATTGGTTGTAAATTAAGAATCCCTTTGTATATACATGTGGTCCATCTATAGGAGTGATCTTTTGTCTGATGGTCCCTTGAGCAGATCTGACACGCTAAAATGCACCAGATCAAATACACAGTTCTAGAGTCAGTTGTTCTGACTGCACAGAATTACAACATTGTTTTCCTGTCACTCCTGTTCTTGTATCTAATAGGGATTGATTATTGGTAGGTAGCTTTCTTTCTCAAAATTTCAGGTAGATTCCCCCCCTCCCTTGTGTAGGTAGAAAATGTAGGAAACCTATGCAATACTAGGTGTGCAAGTTGGGACCCTAATAGTACATGGCACATTGGTTGGTCTCTATCATTCCATTGATCAGGAATTTAGACCTAAGTAAACAGCATGAGGAACGAGTGCATCTATTTTAAATGTAGCATAGTGTTAATAGGAGCGCAGAGCGGAGCGAGGTTTGAAAGCGGGAGCAAAACTGCACACGGGTATTGCATGGTTTTCGCTACTAAGATTTAGAGGGGTTGGAATTGTTCAATTCCGGAGCTGAATTGAACAGTCAATTTGTTAGTCTGTACTGTGGAATTGTTGAGAGTGCACTAGTGCATCGTGTCAGCAGGGGTCAGATGTGGGATATGGGAGCTGCCATTGGGCATGCCCTCCCTGAAATGGATAGCCTTGAGCTTGAGCTGTTTAGTGCCCCAGCATGTGCTTCTGCTGTGAGGCACAACCCATTTAAGTTTTGTCCGTTCTGTATTACATATGGTTTTCTCCTTTGCCCTGGTTTGGTTGCACACTGCTTTTAGCCCTCCTAGTGTGGCCCATTTCTCTGGGACATAACTGGTGATGGCACAATGTGGAAGGTTGGTTTATGAAGAGGGGGTGTCTAAAGAGAAGAGGACACTATATTCCTTTGACATACTGTTGCAGGTATAAATGATCTTTCCCTCCTTGGCTCTACAGAAACCCTCGAATCTAGAACCGCTTGGTGTTCCAACCCATTTCCAACAATACCAATTCAATTCATTGTAATTAATTGGTCATTATGTTTGTTAATTGTATTCTGAAACTTGGAAAAACTAAAAATAAAACAAAATAAAATCATTGACTTATCAAGTTATTGACCATGTGCCCTAAAAAAAAATCTATAAAAGATAAAAACAAATCCACCATTTCAAGTAAACAAGGGCCGCCGATTATAATCACAACACAAACCCCAGGTGGGACTTAGTTGTCCTACTAGTATTACTATGATTGTCCCTCTGCTAATACACTTTATGCCATTCTTTTCATACCTTTTCCCTTCTCTATCTACCAACACTCTCATTTCTTCTACTATTATCACAGTAGAATGAGATTCTGGTGGATATGATGGTTAGGATCATTTAATTATGTCCATTTCTGGCCTCTATACCATGTGTATTGGTATGTTGTCACTACAAGTAAACAACTGATCAGCGACAGAAATTATTCGTGCCCCCGATATCGAATTTCTGTGCCTAATACATATTAGACACGGAAATAAAAACCGTCTCTAAACCGTCTTAGTTGCTCGCGTCACTGATGCTACTAGACACGGAATCCGTTCCTAATACTATTATTAGAGACGGAATTTTTTCCGTCTCTAATGAGAATTATTGAAAATGTGTGTCTAATACTCTTATTAGCCACGGATATTTTTCCGTCTCTATATATATTTGACACGGAAATAATTCCGTATCTAATAGGTATTAGGCACGGAAAAATTTCCGTACCTAAATATACCTGAAACGGAAATAGTTCAGTGTCTTGTAGGTATTAGGCACAGAATTATTTCCGTCTCTGAACATATCTGATACGGAAATATTTCCGTCTCTAAAATCAATATCCGTGTCTAATGATCATTCGAAATAGACACGGAAATATTTCCGTCTCTAAAATCAATATCTGTGTCTAATCGTATTAGATTCGGAAAATACTCCGTCTCCCATAAATGTATTATTCATCAAAATTATATAAATATTGAAATCAAAATTAGATACGGAAGATTAGACACGGATCCATTTCCATGGATCCGTGTCTAATCTTTCATTTCTATCCGGAAGATTTCTTATAGTATGTTGATAATCTTTTCTATTCAATGCATGATGGGTTTTTTTTTAAAAATTTATTATTTAAGTTTTCCGTTTTTTTGGTTTAATTCCCTTTTGTAGTAAAGCTTTCATATGGTTATCTACGGAGCGAAAAACTGTCATGGCGTTCAAAAGATATCTAGTTCTCAGCAATTAGCAGTTTTTTTTTTTAATACTTTACAATGCCTCCGAGGAACACTGCCTGAGACTATATCCTACCCTTTCTAGGTAGGGTATCCCATAGAATGATGGAACACTGCCTGAGACTATATCATTTAATTGGAGAACACTGCCTGAGACTATATCACATTTTTTTCTTAAGAGTGTGACGAAAGGTCACTTGGCTGGCATTAGTATATCAATTCAAAGGTGCTCTCTGATTATGAGACCGTATAGGTTGCGTACCTTGTCTCAGTTTTCTAACCAATGGTCCTAAATTTCTCCATGATTACAAACTTGCATTCTTTATAGATGAGATACTGTTTTCTATAATTATCACAACCTAGGCATACTTATTAAAATCTTGGGCAAGTTGAAATCTATTTCATGTTAAATTAACACTTCAAAGTGTAAACCATTACTAAGACACTTCAACCTAAATTAATAATTATCACATTACAGAATAGAATACCCCCAACTAAGGGATAGTTAAGTAGACAGTTTCTATGGGGGCGTAGGCCTCCCAAAAGGTGACCGAGACATGCAAAGATTTCCTCGGGTCGCCAGAGTGTAAAGGTAAAAGGGAGCTTGACATGTCACTGTCGCAGGCTTCTTATGTCTTATTCGACCCATTGAGACTTTAACTTGACTTACCTACCGACTGAGACAGGACTAAAGCTAGATGTAGGACCTAAAGCACTACTCGGCTATGCAAGTTTCTTGACAAATGAAATAGCCATTTGAAAAAAAGGTTACTAAGAATATTTTAAAAGTGTAATGAGCATTGTTAAGCATTTCAAGAACCATTTTTACTCTAACTGAATCAAATGATTGAAACTACCACTATGGAAAAGATAAAAGTTTCATTCATTCTGATATATTTCTACAACCGAATGACCATGCAAAGTTAGGCTAATAAGCTACACAATGCAAAATTAATAAACGTATTATCTACATTTTCCTCGAGAACATGCAAGCGTATCCCATAGAATGATGCTAGCATTGAGTGAAATTATTTGTCAACTGATTCTTGATCACATATCATGAGCCATGACGTTTGCATATCATTTGAGACCATTTGGCATGTGCAACATGGCACACAGATCTTCCAACCCCATTTTATTGAGATTGATGCTGGCACCTTCCGTCCAACTGGACCAACTCGTTTCTAAAAGACTAAGAAATTTGGTGAGAATAGTTGGTTATTCCATTCTGTAGAGAAGAACGAATATATAGAATACAATTACAATAGGATCCCTTGATCCTTGACCATTGGTCCCTTGATCCTTGCCAATCAATAGTTTCCTATTTGGCTTGTTGATATAGCTGTACAGAATTTGAATACAGAATTCAAAAAATCAAATCTACACTTTCCTAATACTCCCCCTCAAGTTGGAGTGTGAATGCTGTGAACACCCAACTTGCCAACAAGGTGCTGAAATTGTGCTTTGCCAAGAGGCTTAGTAAAGAGATCGGCGATTTGCTGAGTGGTTGGTAGATAACAAGTGCGGAGTAGACCGGATTGAATTTTAGCACGAACCAAATGACAGTCGAGTTCAATGTGTTTGGTTCGTTCATGGAAAACTGGGTTGGCTGCAATATGTAGAGCTGCTTGATTGTCACAGAATAGAAGAGCTGGATGTGAAGGTGGGATCCCCAAGTCATGTAAAAGATAAAGGAGCCAATTGAGTTCATAACTTGCAGCAGCCATGGCACGGTATTCCGCTTCTGCGGAGGAACGAGAGACCGTGTGTTGTTTCTTTGTTTTCCATGAGATAGGAGAGTTGCCCAACATAGTAAAGTAGCCAGTTGTGGAGCGTCGAGTTTGAGGACAACTTGCCGAATCAGAGTCACAAAAGGCTTTCAATTGTAAATCGCTGTTGGAGGATAAGAGGAGTCCTTGACCCGGGGAACCCTTGAGATATCTAAGGACGCGCATGGCGGCAACAAGATGAGGTTGGCGCGGTTGATGCATAAATTGACTGAGAATATGGACGGAGTAAACAATGTCAGGTCGTGTAATCGTGAGATAAATTAAATGACCAATGAGGCGCCGATATACAGTTGGGTCATTAAGTAGCTCTCCATCGTCCATAGTCAATTTAAGGTTCTGTTCTATAGGGAAAGTAGTGGGTCGAGCACCAAGAAGACCCATTTCATCGAGGATTTCAAGAGGGTACTTGCGTTGGGAGATGCAAATACGTTGCGAAGAGCGAGCAACCTCTATACCCAAGAAGAACTTGAGGGGGCCAAGATCTTTGATGTGAAAATGCTGATGTAGAAATTCCTTGAGAGCAACAATGGCAGGAGGGTGATTACCTGTCACAATAATGTCATCGACATATACAAGAATAGCCGTGAAGGAAGCACCATGGGAGCGAGTGAACAACGAATAGTCGGCTTTAGATTGTGTGTAACCAGCAGCTTGAACAGCAGAGGAGAACTTAGAGAACCAATTGCGGGAGGCTTGTTTAAGACCATATATAGATTTTTGCAAGCGACAAACAAGCTTCTCCTCCTGTCGAGGGTAGCCAGGAGGTAAGGTCATGTAGACCTCCTCATTTAGATCACCATGAAGAAATGCATTGTGGACGTCCAACTGATGAAGAGGCCATTGTCGAACTGAAGCAATAGCAAGAAGGCATCGAACGGTGACAAGTTTGGCAACAGGTGCAAATGTCTCATGGTAGTCGAGCCCGGCAGTCTGAGTATATCCTTTAGCAACAAGTCGAGCCTTGTAGCGCTCAATATTACCATCAGAGCGATGCTTGATTTTATAAACCCATTTGCAACCAATGGGTTTGGTGTGTATTGGCAGTGTGGTGACTGTCCAAGTATGATTGCGCTCAAGTGCCTCAATTTCTGTGTCCATGGCATTTCGCCAAAGAGGATCATCCTGCATGGCTTGAGCAAAGGTGGTGGGTTCGGAAGTAGCTGAAATCTTAGCAATGAAAGCATGATGATGAGAGGAAAGACGATTATAAGAAAGAAAATTAGATAAAGGATAACGAGTACCTTTTTCATTGGAGCCCGGCAAGGTGGATGACGAACAGGAGGGGTAAGCAGCTTTGGCGATCGAACAATGGTAGTCGCGTAGCCACCGGGAGGGTTGGCGATCCCTTTCAGAACGTCGAGGGGCTGGTAGTGAGGCCGGTGGTGAGGGTGGGTTGGTCACCACAATGTCGGGTTGAGGTGAATCCATATTGTTGGGCTCGATTTCAGGAAGATGTATGGGCAATGGTAGGGGTGTGGATGATGTAGTGGAAGATTCATTAGAAAATGGAAAGATGGTTTCATGAAACACTACATCGCGACTAGAAAAAATCTGATTGGTAGTAAGGTCATACAAACGATATGCCTTTTGCCCATGTGGGTATCCCACAAAAATGAATTTTCGTGCTCGGGGATCAAATTTAGTACGGCTCGGGCTAGTGTTGGTGGCGAAGCAAAGACAACCAAAAACTCGAAGATGAGAGTATGATGGTTTTTTACTAAAAAGAACCTCATATGGTGTGCGACCAGAGAGGAGGGGTGTAGGCATGCGGTTTATGAGGTAAGTAGATGTGAGAACACACTCACCCCAAAAACGGACAGGTAAGTGTGCTTGAAAACGCAAAACTCGGGCCACCTCAAGAATGTGGTGATGCTTTCTTTCGACAACACCGTTTTGTTGAAGGGAGGCAGATGAAAGGTGTCCGAGCCGTTGATGCCAAAGATCTGAGTGGATGGGAGGAGGGACCGCCAGGGCATGTGGCATGTTGGTGGAGAGTTTATAAAGGCCTCCACTTTCTTTACCCAGTCCAATCGTCATCTTCGTTGCCAGGTCCTGAAAAATGCAAAAGTTAGGAAAAAAGGTCACTGAACAATTAAGGGAGCGAGTCAATTTACTTACTGAGAGAAGATTAAATTGAAAATATGGCACACATAAAACATTGTCAACATGTATAGTGGAACTAATATGTGTCGACCCAATGTGAGTGATTGGAACCGTGGTGCCATTTGGAAGTTTGATTGATGGAGAATTATTGGGCATTGAAAATTCATGCAACATGTTGGGTGATGAGATCATGTGATCACTAGCACCAGTGTCAATAATCCAACAATTAGGTTCAAATAAAGATGAACAACATGTGGGTATACCTGCAAAATTTGCTACGGGATTACTGTCATTGAGAAGAGAGAGGATCTGACGATATTGCTCAGGGGTAAAAGATGGTGTAGCAGACTCAATTGGAGGCACTCGAGTAGAACCATCATTACTTGAACTCTGCTTGGAAGTAGGACGTCCAGTCTTGTGAAGTCGATGGCCTGGTGGATAACCATACAATTTGTAACACTTGGTCTTGGAATGACCAACCCATCCACAATGTTCACAAGTAGGACGTTCTCGTCGTTTTCCTCCAGTGCTGGTAGCATTAGCGAGAAGAGCGGAGGCATCAACATTGTTGATGCCCATGGTGATTTCCCGCTGTCTTTCCTCTTGAAGAACAAGGGAGTATGTTTTGTTCAAGGAGGGCAACGGGTCCATGAGAAGAATTTGCCCTCGGATTGCCGAATATGTATCATTTAAACCCATTAAAAATTGCAGAATTTTTTCTCGTTGTTCAAGTTCCGAAAGGCTTTTGAGCGCCCCACAACTACACGTTGGTAGTGAGATATAGGATGCAAGCTCATCCCAATAACCTTTTAATTTATTGAAATATGAAGCAATAGAATTCTGACCTTGAATATGAGATGAAATTGATCTTTTGATCTAAAAAATACGTGGAGCATTACTTTGAGAGAATCGTTCTTTGAGGTCCATCCATATCTTATATGCAGAATCAGTGTAGAGGACACTATGTGCTAAATCAGGGTTGATGGCGTTGAGAAGCCATGATGAAACCATATTGTTGCAACGAACCCACAATGAGTAGTTCGGTGAAGAAGCATTTGGTTTCGGCATAGATCCATCGATGAACCCGGTCTTGTTCTTAGCACTAAGCGCCATGTTCATGGCACGACTCCATGTTGCATAATTATCACCATTAAGTAGCTGGGAAACAAGGCTAGTTCCCGGATTGTCCGAGTGGTGTAGGTATAAAGGTTGGCCATGTTCCATGCTGGATTCAGTGTGGCTGGATTCCTTGGTGGGTGCATGAGGAGCTCTGGCGTCGGGAGTTTCAGACATTGTAGCTGATCCGAAATGGGATGCTTGATGCGGAAGCAATTAGCAGCAAGACAGGAATGTGTCTATTGCGTGAGAATAGTTGGTTATTCCATTCTGTAGAGAAGAACAAATATATAGAATACAATTACAATAGGATCCCTAGATCCTTGCCCATTGGTCGGTTGATCCTTGCCCCAAAATGAAACTGATTATAAACAATAATTAATAGCAAAGACCAAGGAAAGTTTTCTCTCTTCGCCTCTTTCTTCTCTCTTCCCCTCTTCTATTTTCCGTTCATACAATTAAAAAAAAAAGTTGCGGAGGCACAGAGTTTCGAGAAGACTACCAGTGACCTTTTTATTTTTCATTAAATTAAAGACACACATAAGACTAAGAATCACCAAGTTTTATATTTACCATCCAAAAAAAGGAACAGTATGGGCTTAACCCTGTGCCTCTACAAGCTAAGATGTTGTCTTAAATTTCACTGTCATCCTAATTCCTAAAGTGTGTCTTTAATTTGTTAAAAAAAAATAATAATACTGGTAGTCTTCTTGAAATGAACCCTTGTGCCTCTACAACTTTTTTTTTTTTATTGTGTGAAAGGAAAAAGTAGAAGAGGAGAAGAGAGAAGAAATAGGAGAAGAGAGAAAACTTTCTTTCTTCTTTGCTATTAATTATTGTTTATTCTCAATTTCCTTTTTTGATCTTTTAGAAACGAGTTGGTCCAGTTGGACGGAAGGTGCCGGCCTCAATCTCAATAAAATGGGTTGGAAGATCTTAGGGACACATGTCATGTTTTAGTAAGGGGCACACAGGACCTGTGTGCCATGTTGCACATGCCAAACGGTCTCCATTTTATCCCTTCTAAGATTCTAAAATTATGCTCACACAATCACACCATTAGGCCCAATTATTAAAGGAAACTAAGAAGAATCAAGAAACTCACCATTATATGGACGGTATCTCATGATTGTATATTCAGTGGTGTAGTATCTATATAGCTTACCCTAATAGCTATTTTTTTTTTTTGTTGACAAATGGCTTTTGAAACTCCCAATTCTCTGGCATTTACAGCCCTTTTGATTATTTCTTCGCTTGTACCTCTTCTTCTTCACTCATTTCAACCATTTTTGCTCCATTCACTATCATTGACGACAAAAATGACGGCTTTATCCCCAATCATGATTACACCTACTGCTGTCAACGGAGCGAATTTGAATTGGATATACCAATATCCATATTTTTATCAAGATCTCATCCTCTGTACATTACAAGATTATGAATTATTCATCACCACTATTTCTAATAGAGTTTAGTCTATATCATTCTCTAAGCTTCGATCTCACCTCTCCACAGCCACTAACAACTGACATGGTGGAGGACGTGGTCGCGGGTCCTATGCCAACCGTCGAGGTCGTGTTCTTAAGCTGTTGTTCTAGGCCAGCCACTACTCCGATATCAAAATCATTACAGAGCTTGTTGCCAGATATGCACTGGACCATGCTGCACTGCCCTCCAAGATTTTTAAGTTTAATACAGATAAGTATCTCAAAATTTGAAGTTATATCTAGACTTGATAAAAACATATATCTTATTTAGAGGCATTCTTAACGCCAATGTATATCTTTGTTTCCTTATTTGAAACATTCTATTTTCGGTATCACGGTAAATTTCCAAAAATAACACACTCTTGTATTGAGGGTATATTAAATCAATTGAAACACGAGAATAAATTGTCTCTATCCCATGTTATGCCAAAATAACACATTGTACACACTTTTAGCACTCTATACTCAATGTTATGAACACTGTTAGCACACTATTCACATTGTTATGAGCATTCACTCTATATATTTACTCACATCTACACTACAGCTGTTGGCTCATTAACAAACTATACACACCGTTATTAAAACGTGTGTTAACACACTATTGGCTAAATATAATAGTATATATATACACATATTGTTGGCTCCTTAACACATTATACACTAAGTTATTAACATTGTTAACAGTGTGCTATATATATATATATATATATATATAAGTGAATGCACCAGCCCTAACCCAGCCCACATAAATATGGGCTTAAGAAATTGCACCCGACCCTAGCCCTAGGGCTTGTGATGGCCAGGCTTTATTCGGGTTGGGCCAGGCCAGTCTGGCCAATTGACACCCGTAATGACTAGTTCATCATCACCATGGAATTTCGGACTTAACCGCCCACTTTAAATGAGCTTTGTGCTCCACTATTAAGTCATGACCAGCGACTCTCTATCTCTCTTTTACACTGTAAACTTCAATTGGTGACTTAGGCAATCAAACAGCCTTATAAAACCCATCATAATACATCATGTGGCCAGCAAATTAGCTTGGCCAGGACAAAATCACTTTGATAATGCCTCTGCGATGCCAAATTTGTCGCAAAACTGGGCATTCTACAGATAAGTGTTACTTTCGATACAATGCTTCTAAAAACAGTGTGCAGGACTTCATCTTAGACCAAAATTAATAACCATTACTACTCCTCAATCCACTTTGACACATGATAATGTACTATTAGTTTCAGGCATTACACAACTTATTATCAGTCGCACAACTTATGAAGGATAATAACTTTTCAGATGAATTGTTTCTATGGGGCTATTATGTTAAGAAGATGCCAACAAGGACATCAATTCTAGTAAGACCAGTTAAAGGGAACCTTTATCCTATTGAAGTATGACGTCAGGGAGACATCAAGAGGTGAAATGTTGTTTATTATGGAGCTACAACACCTTCACAATCGTATGTTATGTCATCTGTCTTCTTAAATCATTTCTACTTTACTTTTAAGAGTACTGGTATTTGGGACTTCACAAATTTTTTATCGGTGAACTCTATTTGTGAATCGTGTCAAATGAGAAAAAGTATAAACTTTCTATCTCTAGACAATCTACTGCCCTACTTTAACTTGTTCATTGTGATGTTGGGACCAGCCCCTGTTAGCTCTGTTGGTGGCTTTAGACTCTATATCTTATTTGTCGATGACTTTAGTATTGAAATCTGATCTATGCCAATGATGCTTTTGTCATTTCAAGTCAATGCTTGAGAACCTTTTTTCTACAACCACTACAAAAATTATGTCTTTTAGTGGCAGATTATTTGCGGCAGTTATAAGAAATTGCCTCCAAAACCCAAAAATAGCGGCGGTTTTCACAATCCGCCGTTAATTTGATGGCGGGAACTGATTTCAGAGGCGGTTTTGTAGAAACCGTCGCCAATTATATAAGTTACAGAGGAGGTTTTTAGAAAACAGTCGCTAATTCCATGGCGGGAACTCAGTATCAATGGCGGTTTATTGAAACTGCCTCTGAAATGAGTTCCCACCATAGAATTAGCGACGATTAATAAACCTGTAGCGGCGGTTTTTAAAACTGCCACTAAAGGTCCCGTATTTGGGGATTTAGGGCCCCGATCTTTCCCTCTTCTTTTCCTCTTTCCTTCTCTTCCTCTCCTCCTTTTCAATGCTCCTCTGTGCACCCAGCTTCGACGCCGGCCACTTCCGACGCCTTCTCCAGCTAATTCCGACGTCGTTGCTTAGGTAACTCCAACCTCTCTCTCTCCCTCTCTCCATGGTTCTCTCTCTCTCTCTCTCTCCCTCCTATCTCTAATCTCTATGCTTTCCTTATCTTGGTTTAAACAAGCATAAAAAGATGAGCCCCTAATTAGCTCCATTTGTCTTCCTTGGTTACAGTGACACAAAAAGGGTATTAGTGTTTGGTACACACTAGACATCTTTATATCTCTAGCTAGACATCATGTGTTAAAGAGGATGTCTTTTCTTTTGCTACTTCTCAGGTACCTTCCTTGCTGCCCATGCCTCCTCCATCATCATGAGTATCTTTGCCTATCTTTATATCCAACATAACATAGGTTCGACACCTTCCTCAGAGTAGACCCCTGTCTCTATGCCAACTTCAGCTTCATTGCCTATGCTACCATCCCCATTCCCTTTAGTGGTCAATCTTACCATTGTCAGTTCCTCTACCACTACTCTACCACCACCGTCACCCCTACCTCTTCTATAGGCACCACGTCATCACATGACTACTCAAAACCGTGATGGCACTTGAAATCCTAAAATTGTACATTGCCACAAACATCCTCTCACTACAAAACTATAGGGCTGTAACGGCGGTTTCCAATAACTCTTGCTTTTGCTTCTATCACTGAACCAACCACACACAAGCAGGCTGCTATTGATCCTAATTAGGTTGCTGCCATGACTGGAGAATATATTACTCTTCTACATAATAATACTTGACCTTGATTCCTCCACATCCATCTATGAACATTATTGGCTGTCGTTGGGTGTACCGCATCACAAAATGCAGTGACAACACCGTTGAACATACAAAGCTTGCTTAGTCGCCAAAGGTTTTCACCAACAACCTGGTATTGATTTTTATCAAACCTGCCACCATCTATACAGCTCTCTTGGTTGTTATCTTTTGTGATTGGCCTATCTGTTAGTTAGATGTCAAGAATAACTTCATTCATAACATTCTTAAGGAAGATGTACATGCAACAACCGACAGAGTTAATTTAACTCAGATTGTCCAATATATGTCTGTAAGTTACACAAAGCCATATATGGTCCTTGACAAGCACCCTGTGCTCGGTTCCAGTGCTTTAAAACATTTCTTCTTTAAGTTGGTTTTTGTCGCAGTGAAGCAAACACCTCAATTTTTTTTCGCCACTCAGCTATTAACTCAGTCATCCTTCTTCTGTATGTGGATGATATCATTCTCACTAGCTCCAGCTCTACTTTCCTCAACGGCGATACTTCATCTTAGTGAGCACTTTGCTATGAAAGACATGGAAGATTTCAATTACTTCTTAAGTATTGAATCCAAAAGCAACACTTCATCCTTGCTACTTACTCAAACAAAATATACTTTGGATCTACTCCCTAGCACCAACATGATTGGCTGTAAACCCTGTTCGACTCCTATCCTAGGTGGCTCTAAAATGATTGTTTATGATAGTTCTCCTCTTGCTGATCCTCACAGATATCATAGTCTTGGCCCAAATCTTTTCTCTTGGACTTCCAAGATACAACCTACGGTCTCTTGCTTCAGTGCAGAAGTTGAATACAAGGCTCTTACAGTTATAGTCTCTGATATTTTGTGGCTCACCTATATTTTAAGTGACCTTTATATCTACTCACAATACCCCTTTATTTTTTACTGTTACAATGTTTCTTCTACATTTGGATACAAACCCTGTATTCCACATTCGAACAAAGCATGTAGAGGTTGATTACCATTTTGTTCGAGACTTAGTTGCTAATGGCACTCTTGGAGTTTGGTTTGTTCGCTCATAAAGTCAACTTGTTGACATATTTACCAAAGGCGTCCCTACTCCTGACTTCCTTACTTTTTGATCAAAATTGATGGCCATCCCCCATCAGCTTGAGGGGAGTGATAACGCATATCTTATTTAGATGAATTCTTAATGCCGATTTGTAGCATTCTATTACAAAGTATCACAATAGAATACCATAACACACTCTTGTAACTTATGGTATATTTAACCTTACACAAAATTAATTAATATATAAGAATACAATTCTATCAAAACACGATTTTTTTCAAAGACTATATCTTGTTCAATTAATAAAATCAAGTGTTTATCTTTCTCTAATGCATCACACTCTAATTCTTATCCAATTTCCTTAATTTATAGTGACATTTGGGGACCCTCTCCTATATCTTCTATTTATGGATTTTGGTATTATGTCTATTTATAGATGACTTTACACGCTTTACATAGATTAATCTGATGCCCAAAAAGTTTGAGACTCTCACATGCTTTCACACTTTCTGGTCTAGCGGAATGCAAGCAATGTCATATTGTTGAAACCGATTTATCTTAATTTGCTCATCCAAGGACACCTTCGTCAATCCTTCTGAGTTGAGTCTTTTTAAATAATAGTTCATCTCATTAATTGGTTGCTTACGTTGGTTGTTCATTGTTGTTCCCCTTATAAAGTAATTTTTGGGATAGATGAAGACTCTATCTCTTCAAAATGTTTTATTGTCTATGCTTTCCTTTCATTGGGCCTTACGCAAGAACAAGTTAAGCCCCAAATCCATCAAAAGTATCTTATTAGGCTACAGCCGATCTCACAAGAGCTATTATTGTCTTGACCCTCAATTCAGGCGTGTCTACAAATCCCGACATATGGTATTTGATGAAACTTGTTATATTACTTTGACTCATGTAGAGCCACATATAAACTTGGTGATGCACCTCTTAATGTTGCTTACATTTTGGGAGTTATTGCTTACATTCTAGAGTGTCTACATTCTGGGAGCATTTGGTACTTGTAAGCCAAAGATCATCTTCTATGCCTCTTGGCATCTTATCCCTTTGCATATTTTTGCGCTCTCTACCGCCATTCCTAAAGAACCATCTTGTTACACTAAAGTTGCAAAGGATGCTCAATGGTGTATGGCTATGCTTGACAAGTTTAAAGCTCTTCTCAAGAACAAGGTGTGGTCTATTGTTCATCCTCTTCTCATATGAATGCTTTCGGTTGTCGATGGGTGTATCGCTTTAAGCAACTCGCAAATATCTCTATTGAATGCTACAAGGCCTAACTCGTTGCCAAAAGATACAGCCAAAAAGCTAGTGTAGACTATTATAAAACTTTCGGCCCGATTGTCAAACCCACCACTATTCGAGGAAACCGCATAGAAGAAACCGCATAAAAAATCGAGCCCTGGTTAGGATTTAGTGCGTGTAGTTAGGTTTAGGCCTAAGTATAGTTTGAAGTAGCGGATTCGGACTACTCAGTGCCCAAAGCGGGCAAACGACCTTGGAAACCCTCGAAACCAATTCCAACACTTAGGTTATATTGAAATACACGCGTAAGAAGAAACCGCATAAAAAACCGAGCCCCCATTAGGATTTTGTGCGCGTAGTTAGGTTTAGGCCAAAGTATAGTTAAAAAGTAGCGATTCGGGCTACTCGGTGCCCAATTGGGCAAACGACCTCGAAAACCCTCAAAACGAATTCCAACACTTAAGTTATATTGAAATACACGGGCTAGAAGAAACCGTATAAAAAACTGAGTCCCGGTTAGGATTTTATGTGTGTAGTTAGGTTTATGCCCAAGTATAGTTGAAAAGTAGCGGATTTGGGCTACTCGGTGCCCAAATCGGGCAAACGACCTCGGAAACCCTCATGACAAGAGGGTACTTAGGAAGAATTAGAAAAGTGTATTCTTCTCTCAAGAAGGTATCAATATATAGATTATAATTACAAATTAAATAAGGAAACTAAATATAATCAGATCCTAAATTAGAATCCCTACGATCTCTCTATACAATTAGTATATACTAACAATACTCCCCCTCAAGCTGGAGAGTAGATATCAATAACTCCCAGCTTACTACAAATAGAGTCGATGGCATTCTTGGGAAGAGCTTTAGTGAAGATGTCTGCTAGCTGACAACTAGAAGGTACAAAGGGAGTAATGATGTCTTTTGATTCCACTTTAGAGTGAATGAAATGACAATCAACTTCGATGTGCTTGGTTCTTTCGTGAAAGATGAGATTGCCAGCAATATGAATAGCTGCTTGATTGTCACAATAGAGCGGTGTTGGACCTTGTGCTGGAATTCCGAATTCTTGAAAAAGAGTTCTCAACCAAGTAAGCTCACAAGTGGTATGAGCCATTGCACGATATTCAGCTTCAGCACTGGAACGAGCCACAACTGACTGTTTCTTACTTTTCCAAGTGACTAGATTGCTTCCTATAAAGGTACAAAAGCCAGTGGTGGATTTTCGGTCTGAAGGTGATCCTGCCCAATCAGCATCATGTATATCCTTCAATGCGAAGGTGTCCGGATGATCGATATAAAAGGCCATGGCTTGGGGCACTCTTAAGATACTTCAAGATGCGTATTACTGCATCCATATGAGGAACTCAAGGACCAGTCATGAACTGGATCACAATAATAACTGCATAAGAAATGTCAGGCCGAGTAATGGTTAGGTAAATAAGCTTACCCACAAGTCTTCGATACATTTCTGGGTCATCAATCAAGTCACCTATATCTGGCATTAAATTTTGATTAGTTTCCATGGGAGTAGCTACAGGTTTGGAGCCAAGATAACCTGTGTCTTTTAGAATATCGAGAATGTATTTTCTTTGAGATAAACTGATACCTTCTTTGGACCTTGCAACTTCAATACCGAGAATATAACGAAACTTACCCAAGTCTTTAGTGAGAAAACTTGAGCCGAGATGATGAATCAAGGTCTGGATACCTTCCTTGTCACTCCTAGTGATGATGATATCATCCACATAGACAACTAATATCACAATACCAGTTATTGTCTTCTTAAAGAAGACTAAATGATCAGCTTGGTTTCGAGTCATTCCATGAGAAACTACCGCCTTACTGAATTTTTCAAACCAAGCACATGGGGACTGTTTGAGCCATAAATAGACTTCTTAAGGTGACAAACACACTCCCCCTTGGACTCAAACCCAGGTGGTTGAGCCATATAAATAGTCTCAGTAAGATCACCATGTAAAAAGATATTTTTGACGTCAAGTTGATGAAGAGGCTAAGCAAGATTCGCAGCGAGAGAGAGAATAATACGAACAAAGTTTAGTTGCCAACTGGAGAGAAGGTCTTAGTGTAATCAATGCCATATGTCTAAGTAAAGCCCTTAGCCACAAGGCGAGCCTTTAAGCGGTCTACAGTACCGTTAGGATTTTGTTTGACGGTGAAAACCCAACGACAGCCAACAATCGGAGTGCCTGCGGGTGTGGGAATAAGATCCAAAGTTTGGTGCAAATCTAAAGGATGTATTTCCTCCTCCATTGATTTCCTCCAACCTGGTTGAGAAAGAGCTTCCCTGTAGGACTTTGGAATATCGAGAGATGATACGGATAAAGAAAACGCTTTAAAGGAAGAAGACAAATGATCAAAGGAGACAAAGTTAGAGATAGGATGATCAGTACATGTGCGCGTACCTTTACGAACTGCAATAAGAAGATCAAGGTCCAAGTTAGAAAGAGGGAGAGATGGATTTGTAGACATCGAGGTGGATGGGGGAAGCGGTAGAGAGGAACTCACATGGGCAAGAACTTGAGCACGAGATGCACTCCGTGGCAGGTGAGGAACATAAACTTGAGAGATAGGAGGGAGAGCAGGAACAATAGTAGAGATAATAGGTGATGAAAGTAGAGGGTCTTGGAACTCACCTCCTTCCGGAGAATAATATGGAACATCTCCAAAGAAGGTCACATCAGCACTAACAAAGTACTTACATAAGGTAGGACTATAACACCTGTATCTCTTTTGAGTATGAGAATAACCAAGAAAGATACACTTGTGGGCCCAAGGGTCAAGTTTGTCACGACCAGGATTTAGATTATGAGTAAAAGAAACACAACCAAACACTTTTGGGGGAAGAGGAAACGGGTTTTTACTAGGGAATAACATCTAAAACGGAGATTTACATTTAAGAACATGAGAAGACATTCTATTTAGAATAGATGCAGCGGTAAGAACTGCATCGCCCCAAAAAAGCTTAGGAACATGCATTTGGATCATCAGAGCACGAACAATAGAGAGAATAGGCCCATTCTTTCTCTCAACAATGTCATTTTGTTGAGGAGTATAAACACAAGATGTTTGATGTAAAATACCCCTGGACTCAAGAAATTGTTCAAACGAACGTTCTTTATATTCGAGAGCATTATCAGTCTGAAAAGCAAGAAGTTTGGCATTAAATTGATTTGAAATTTCAGCATAAAATGATTGAAAAATTGTAAACACTTGAGATCTATCTTTAAGTACATATACCCATGTTAAATGAGAATGATCATCAATAAAAGTGACGAAGTACCAAGCACCACATAAACCAGTGGTACGAGCTGGACCCCAAACATCAGAGTGAACCAGTTCAAAAGGTTGTAAACATGGTTCATCATGTTGAAGTTGAAAAGTAGCTCGATGATGTTTACAAAGTTCACAAGTCTCACAATTAAAACTAGAAAAAGAAGGTAAAGAGGGAACTAAATGTCGGAGATTGAAAGATGATGGGTATCCAAGATGACAGTGCCACTGATATAAAGAAGTTGTAGAATGAAGAGCAAATTGACCCGAAGTGCAAGACGGCTAATAGTAGTAAGGTCCATCCTGCTCAAATCCCCCACCAATCACCATCTTCGTCTTTAGATCTTGAAAGACACAATGAGTCAGATAAAAAATTACTGAACAGTTTAAGATATGAGTAAGTTTGCACACAGACAACAGATTAAAAGGAAACTGAGACAAATAGAGAACAGAGGAAAAAGTAAGACCAGGAGTACTAATAGTGCCTATACCTTGGACAAGAGTTTTTGTCCCATTAGCGATAGTAACAAATGAGGGAGAGGAGGTGCGAGAAATTTTAGAAAGGAGAGAGGGATTACCTGTCATAGGATCGGAGGCCCCTGAATCAATAACCCAAGGGGTACTAAAGGAAGAATGAAGATAGGTGTTACCTGAAGCTACCAAATGGGCTGTTGAGGATGATGAGGCATTGGCGCACTGAAGAATGGAATCATACTCTATCTTTGAAGAAGAACTTGTTTATCAGAGATAGAACCAGAGTGCTCCCCCTCAACTGTAGCCTGATTAGCCCAAGCCACCTGGCCATGAAGTTTCCAGCAAAAATCAACAAAGTGATTATGGCGGCTACAATGAGAACATTTCTTAGTACCACATCCACTGCTACCACTACGACCACCACGACTACGACTGCGAGTATCGAGAGGACCACGGCCTCCATGCTCCCTATGAGGAGTATCATATCGCCCAATAGGGGCAGCAAGAGCAGAACGATCATCATTCTCTTGATCAGAAGGATGGATGGATGCTTGCCGAACTCGAGCAAAAGTTCACTAACAGTTGGTATGTCTTTACCGGATAGAATCTGAGAGCTGATCAGAGCACGTTCTGGTTTAAGACCTGATAGAAATTTGGCAACTCGAAATTCCTCCCAATGCTGTTGTTATTTCTTCAAATCTGTAGACAACAGCTGATAGACATTAATTTCATCTCACACACCTTTTAGAGTAGAAAAATACTCTTCAACCGAGTGATCTCCTTGTTTGAGAGAAAAATATCCTGATATAGCTGATAAAGACGAGAAATATTTTGATATGAAAAGAATACATCTTTTTCAGAGTGTTTCAAATATCCTTAGAATATTTTAAACAAGAGACATTATTAAAGACATCAGGTTCTAAGTTGTTCCATAGCCAAGTCATAATATGTGCATCCTCTTGTTCCCATGTGGGAACTTTGGTGACATCACAAGGTTTGGTGGCCGTAAGATAAGAGGCATTGCCACGAGCTTTCAGAAAAACGGATACAGCTCAGGACCATTGAAGGTAATTGGGGCCCTTCAATTTGATACTAGTCATTGACAAAAAAAAGAGAATCCCTGGGTCAGATTTGTCTCCCATGATATTAGAAAGATGAGAGATTCACGAGAAAAATATTCATGATATAACTGAGATGCCAAGGGGGAGCTGGATGAGAGATGCTGAGAGGGGCTGGTGGTGGATCCAAGTGGCCTAGGAGGGCTGGGTGGTGTTGTCGTGTGGCTTGAGAGCTTGGTTACTGGAACCGAGTGGCTTGAGGGCCTTGTTTGTTGAGCCAAGAGGCTGATGGTGGTACCGAGAAGACGAGATGCCCTTTGTGGTAAACCGAGTGCGACTTTAACAGCAGCTGCGTTCTTCAACAACAGATCGGCGGCGGAAGAAAAAAAAAAGCAAAGGATTTTACCGCTCTGATATCATGACAAGAGGGTATTTAGGAAGAATTAGAAAAATGTATTCTTCTCTCAAGGAGGTATCAATATATAGATTACAATCACAAATTAAATAAGGAAACTAAATATAATCAGATCCTAAATTAGAATCCCTACGATCTCTCTATACAATTAGTATATACTAACAATATAAATCAATTGCAACACTTAGGTTATATTGAAGTACAAGCGTTAGAAGATACCGCATCAAAAACCGAGCCCCGATTAGGATTTTGTATGCGTAGTTAGGTTTAGTCCTAAGTATAGTTGATAAGTAGTGGGTTCGAGCTACTCGGTGTCCAAATCGGGTAAACAACCTCGGAAACCCTCGAAAACAATTCCAACACTTAGGTTATATTGAAATACACGGGTTAGAAGAAACCGCATAAAACACCGAATACCGGTTAGGATTTTGTGCTCGTAGTTAGGTTTAGGCCTAAGTATAGTTTAAAGTAACGGATTCGGGCTACTAGGTGCCCAAATCGAACAAATGACCTCGAAAACCCTCGAAACCAATTCAAACTCTTAGGTTATATTGAAATACAAGCATTAGAAGAAACCGCATAAAAACGGAGCCTCGGTTAGGATTTTGTGCCCGTATTTTAGTTTAGGCCCAAGTATAGTTTGAAGTACCGGATTTTGGCTATTCGGTGCTCAAATCGGGCAAACGACTTCGGAAATCCTCGAAACTAATTTCAACAGTTAGGTTATATTCAAATACACGTGTTATAAGAAACCGCATAAAAGACCGAGCCCCTGTTATGATTGTGTACGCATAGTTAGGTTCAAGCCCAAATATAGTCGAAAAGTAGCAAATTCGGGTTACACGGTGCCCAAATTGAGCAAAAGACATCGGAAACCCTCAAAACCAATTTTTACACTTAGGTTATATTGAAATACACATGTTAGAAAAAATATCATAAAAAACCGAGTCTCGATTATGATTTTGTGCGCGTAGTTAGGTTTATGCTGAAGTATAATTGCAAAGTAGCGGATTCGGACTACTCGGTACCCAAATCGGGCAAACAACCTCGGAAACCCTCGAAACCAATTTGAAATACACGCGTTAGAAGAAAATGCATAAAAAATCAAGCCCCGGTTAGGATTTTGTGCGTACAGTTACGTTTAGGCCCAAGTATAGTTAAAGAGTAATGGATTCGGGCTACTCAGTGCCCAAAATGGGCAAACGACCTCGAAACCCTCAAAACCAATTCAATCACTTAAGTTATATTGATATACATGCGTTAGAAGAAACTTCACCAAAAACAGAGCCCTAGTTAGGAATTTGTACGCGTAGTTACGTTTAGGCCCAAGTATAGTTAAAAAGTAATGGTTTCGGGCTACTTAGTGCCCAAAATGGGCAAACGACCTCGAAAACCCTCGACATGAATTCCAACACTTAGGTTATATTGAAATACACACGTTAGAAGAAACCATATAAAAAACCGATCCCCGGTTAGTATTTTGACTGCGTAGTTAGGTTTATACCCAAGTATAATTGAAAAATAGTGAATACAAGCTACTCGGTGCCCAAATCGGGCAAACGACCTCAAAAACCATCAAAACCAATTCCAATACTTAGGTTATATTGAAATACACGCGTAAAAGATACCACATCAAAACTAAGCCCCGGTTAGGATTTTGTACACGTAGTTAAGTTTAGTCCCCAGTATAGTTGATAAGTAGCGGATTCGGGCTACTCAGTGTCCAATCTCGAAAAAAATTCTAACACTTAGGTTATATTGAAATACATGTGTTAGAAGAAACAACATAAAACACCGAACACCGGTTAGGATTTTGTGCGCGTAATTAGGTTTATGCCTAAGTATAGTTTAAAGTAGCTGATTCGGGCTACTAGGTGCTCAAATCGAACAAACGATCTCGGAAACTCTCGAAACCAATTCCAACACTTAGGTTATATTGAAATACACGCGTTAGAAGAAACCGCATAAAAAAATGAGCCACAGTTAGGATTTTGTTCCCGTATTTAAGTTTAGGTCCAAATATAGTTTGAATTTGCGGATTCAGGCTACTTGGTGCCCAAATCAGGCAAACGACCTCAGAAACCCTCGAAACCAATTCCAACACTTAGGTTATATTGAAATACATGCGTTATAAGAAATCGCATAAAAAATTGAGTCCCGATTAAGATTTTGTACGCGTAGTTAGGTTTAGGTCCAAGTATAGTTGAAAAGTAGCAGATTCGGGCTACACGGTGCCCAAATTGGACAAACACCTTGGAAACCCTCGAAACCAATTCCAACACTTAGGTTATATTGAAATACATACGTTAGAAGAAACTGCATAAAAAACCAAGCCCAAATTAGGATTTTGTACGCGTAGTTAGGTTAATTACAAAGTAGCGGATTCAGGCTAATTGATGCCCAGATCGGGCAAACGAACTTGGAAACCCTCGAAACAAATTCCAATACTTATGTTATATTGAAATACATGCGTTAGAAGAAACCGCATAAAAAATCAAGATCGATTAGGATTTTGTGCGTGCAGTTAGGTTTAGACCTAAGTATAGTTTGAAGAAGCGGATTCGGGCTATTCGGTGTCCAAATTAGGCAAACTACCTCAAAAACCCTCGAAACCAATTCCAAGCCTTAGGTTATATTAAAATATACGCGTTAAAAGAAACTGCATAAAAAATCGAGCATCGGTTAAGATTTTGTGCGCGTAGTTAGGTTTAGGCCCAAGTATAATTAAAAAGTAACGGATTCGGACTACTATATGCCCAAATTAGGCAAATGATCTCGAAAACCCTCGAAACGAATTCCAACCCTTAGGTTATATTGAAATACACGCGTTAGAAGAAACCGTATAAAAAATCAATCAAGCCCCGGTTAGAATTTTGTGCACGTAGTTAGGTTTATGTCCAAGTATAGTTGAAAAGTATCAGATTCGAGCTACTCGGGGCCTAAATCGAGGAAACAACCTTGGAAACCCTCGAAACCATTTCAAACACTTAGGTTATATTGAAATATACATGTTAGAAGAAACCGCATAAAAAATCGAGTCTCGGTTAGGATTTTGTGCGTGTATTTAGGTTTAGGCCAAATTGTAGTTTAAAGTAGCGGATTCGGGTTATTCGGTACGCAAATCGGGTAAACGACCTCAAAAACCCTTAAAATTGAATCCAACACTTATGTTATATTCAAATACACGCGTTATAAGAAACCACATCAAAAACCGAATCCCGGTTAGGATTTTGAAAGCGTAGTTAGGTTCAGGCCCAAGTATAGTTGAAAAGTAGCGGATTCAGGCTACTCGGTGTCCAAATCAGGCAAACGACTTCGGAAACTCTCGAAACCAATTCCAACACTTAGGTTATATTGATATACACACATTAGAAGAAATCGAATAAAAAACCAAGCCCTGAGTAGGATTTTGTACGTGTAGTTAGGTTTATGCTTAATTATAATTACGAAGTAGTGGATTCGGGCTATTCAGTGCCCAGATCGGGCAAACAACCTCAGAAACCCTCAAAACCAATTCCAACATTTGGGTTATATTGAAATACACGCGTCAAAAGAAACCGCATAAAAAATCGAGTCCCAATTAGGATTTTGTGCGTTTAGTTAGGTTTAGACTTAAGTATAGTTTCGAAGTAGCGGATTCAGGCAACTCAATGCCCAAATTAGGCAAACTACTTCGGAAACCCTCAAAAACAATCCCAAGACTTAGGTTATATTAAAATATAAGTGTTAAAAGAAACTGCATAAAAAATCGAGTCCTGGTTAGGATTTTGTTCACGTTGTTAGGTTTAGGTCCAAGTATAGTTAAAAAGTAACGGATTCGGGCTACTCGGTGCCCAAATTGGGCAAACGACCTTGAAAACCTTCGAAATGAATTCCAACACTTAGCTTATATTGAAATACACACGTTAGAAGAAATCGTATAAAAAACCGAACCCCAGTTAGGATTTGGTGCGCGTAGTTAGGTTTATGCCCAAGTATAGTTGAAAAGTATCGGATTCGGGCTATTCGGGCCTAAATCAAGCAAACGACCTTGAAAACCCCCGAAATCAATTCCAACACTTAGGTTATATTGAAATACACGCGTTAGAAGAAACTGCAAAAAAAATTGAGCCCCGATTACGATTTTGTGCGCGTATTTAGGTTTAAGCCCAATTATAGTTTGAAGTAGCAGATTTGGGCGACTCGATGCCCCGGTTAGGACTTCGAAAACCCTCAAAACCAAATCCAACACATATGTTATATTGAAATACACACGTCAAAAGATACTATATCAAAAACCGAGCTCCGGTTAGGATTTTGAATGCGTAGTTAGGTTCAGGCCCAAGTATAGTTGAAAAGTAATAGATTCGGGTTACTCGATGCCCAAATCAGGCAAAGGACTTCGGAAACTCTCGAAACCAATTTCAACACTTGGGTTATATTAAAATACACACATTGGAAGAAACCACATAAAAAACGAAACTCCGGTTACGATTTTTGCGCGTATTAAAGTTTAGGCCCAAGTATAGTTGAAAAATAACAGATTCAGGCTACTAGGTACCCAAATCGGGCAAACGACCTCGAAAACCTTCAAAACCAATTACAACACTTAGGTTATATTGAAATACATGCGTTAGAAGATACTGTATCAAAAATTGAGCCTCGATTAGGATTTTGTACTCGTAGTTGGGTTTAGTCCCAAGTATAGTTGATACGTAGTGCCCTCGTTACCAATTCCAACACTTTGGTTATATTGAAATACACATGTTATAAGAAACCACATAAAACATCAAATATCGGTAAAGATTTTGTGAGCGTAGTTAGGTTTAGGCCTAAGTATAGGTTAAAGTAGCGGATTCGGGCTACTAGATGCCCAAATCGAGCAAACGACCTCGGAAACTCTCGAAACCAATTCCAACACTTAGGTTATATAAAAATACACGCGTTAGAAGAAAACAAAAAAAAACCGAACCCTGATTAAGATTTTGTGCACGTATTTAGGTTTAGGCCCAAGTATAGTTTGAAGTAGCGCATTCGGGCTACTCGATGCCCAAATCGGGTAAACAACCTCGAAAACCCTCGAAACCAATTCCAACACTTAGGTTATATTGAAATACACGCGTTATAAGAAATTGCATCAAAAATCAAGCGCTGGTTAGTATTTTGTATGTGTAGTTAGGTTTAGGCCCAAGTATAATTGAAAAGTAGCGGATTTCGGCTACACGGTGTCCAAATTGGGCAAACGACCTCAAAAACCTTCGAAACCAATTTCAATACTTAGGTTATATTGATTACATGCGTTAGAAGAAATTGCATAAAAAATCGAGCCCGATTAGGATTTTGTATGCGTAGTTAAGTTTATGCCCAATTATAATTGCAAAGTAGCAGATTTAAGTTACTCGGTGCCTAAATTGGGAAAACAGCATCGGAAACCCTCAAACCCAATTCCAACACTTAGGTTATATTAAAATACACGCGTTAGAAAAAACTGCATAAAAATCCGAGCCCTGGGTAAGATTTTGTGCACGTAATTAGGTTTAGGCCTAAGTATAGTTAAAAAGTAACGGATTCGGGCTACTAGGTGCCCAAATTGGGTAAACGACCTTGAAAACCCTCGAAATGAATTCTAACATTTAGGTTATATTGAAATATATGCGTTAGAAGAAACCGTATCAAAAATCGAGTCCCGATTAGGATTTTGTGCGCATAGTTAGGTTTATGTTCAAGTATAGTTGAAAAGTAGTGGATTCGGGCTATTCGGTGTCCAAATCGGGCAAACGATCTCGAAAACCCTCAAAACGAATTCCAACACTTAGGTTATATTGAAATACACTCGTTAAAAGAAACCGTATCAAAAATTGAGTCCCGTATAGTATTTTGTGCACGTAGTTTGGTTTATGCCAAAGTATAATTGACAAGTAGCGGATTCGGGCTACTTGGTGCCCAAATCGGGCAAACTGTAGAGCCTCGAAATTTAGGTTCACTGTTCATGTGAATAGTGTGTGAAAAGTGCTGTGAATAGTGCCTTCAAGGCCTAAAGCCTTAATGAAATTATGGGTTTATGTTTTATAATGAAAAGAGGTATTGAATGAATCAAAATATGTATGGAAAGTGTTTTGGGGGTTTGGGATAAATGAAAAGTGAGAGTATGGTATACTCTAAGTGTCAAAGAAAGGAATGCATAAACATACCCTCAACTTTGACATGCTCTATAATTCTCACCGCTGATCGAAATTGAGTGATTCTTGAATTTATGGAAAGGTATTGAAACCCTCTTCGAGGTTTATGTTTATCATATTTTCAGATTTTGAGTCGAGGATGGGTCAAATGTCAGATTTCTGGAAATGAGTCTGCTGAAAATCTGGGCTGCTGAATTCTATTTTCAGACCAGTCATCTTTAAGGGCAGTTTGGTCTATGCAGACAGAAGAATTAGAAAATTTATAAAACATAAAAGTTGTAGCCCTTTGAAAGAAGAATCCAACTCAAGTTGAATCGTTAAAATCGGATAAGCGAGTCAAAAGTTCTACTCAAAATATCAAAGTGGGAAAACCAGGAGCCTGTCATGCAATTTCGGCGACGAATTGCCGAAGGGGGCTCAAATTCGTCGACGAAGTTGCTCGGGGGCTGAAATTCGTCGACGAATTCAACCTAGACGATGGTAAAAACGTCCAGAACTTTTCCACCGACCTTGGGAGATATTTTAGGATATTTTCTGAGATATTTTGGGATATTTTGCCAACCTTTAGGCTATAAATAGGACCCTAAATTCGTGTCTTTGGGTTTACAAACCCTAAGCTTGGATTTTTTGAGAAATTGAAAGAGAAGAAGAAGAAGGAAGCTAAGGTAGTTCTTGGGTATTCTTGAGTTCGTGTTTTCCACCAAAGGAAGAGTCCTTCTTGCTTCCTTGATGTTTTAAAGTTTGGATTTCATCCCCAAAGTGATTCTTAAGCTTAGAAGTTTCCAAGGAAAATTCTCTTAGTGTCTTTGGAAACAGGATTTCAGATTTTTCAGCTTTCTCAAAGCTTCAACCAAGCTTCCTCAAGCTTGATTCTTGTTTCACAGAAGTGTAAAAACTTCCATTTCAGGTAGATACACTCTACTACCTACCTTATGCTATTATTTTTAAAGCAAATCACTATGTTTAAGGGTGTTCTTGGATGAATTGGATGATGACTTGAATATGAGATGTAAGCTATCACTAGTATTGATTTCAATGAATATGATGCCATGTTTACAAGCTTTCTAAGATCACCATGGCATTCACAAGTACTATATGCACCTATGTTCACAAGTATAGCATGATATTCACAAGTCTCGCATGATCCGATGTTTTCTCACAAGAAAAGGTATTTCTAAAAGTTCATAAGCAAGGTTTTGATTAAAAGAATTCTCACAAGCTCACAAGTGATAAAGCCAAACTATGGGTTGGTAAGTGACAAGTTCTAAGATCGTTTCAAAGTTCACAAGGAATCCTACTATACATGGACTCACAAGTAGTCATGTCTCACAAGCTCACAAGTTCACAAGCTCGCAAGTTCACAAGAAAATCATGCATACTCAGATCCTCGAATGCTCACAAGGAATTCTAATTTTCGCAAGAATTCACAAGAACACACAAGAACATGATTATCACATGACAAGATTTACTTGGTTTTGTTTTCACACGAATACTGTTAAGAAAAGGTTTTGGTGACTACTTTCACGAATGTTATTCTCTAAGCTTATGCATGTTCATAATATTATTCACTATTAGTTAGTAGTTTGTATATCACTGAGTATTCCATGCTCAGCCGACTATTGACTTCGGCAGGTGCACATCTTCCATTTGATGTATGTGGCATGGAGCCTTGGATAGAGGAAGACTACTATGATCCTGAGCCCTCTATGGACCACTACCAGGATGATGGATCGCTAGATAAGCGGCTCGATTTTGATTTCTGTTAAGAGAGGGAGGGAGATAATACTGATATTTTGAATATGTTGAGAGTGGGACTTGTCCACTCATATTTTTGGATATGTTATGTTGGTCCAGACTTGGACTGAATTATAGGAGTATATTATAAATCGTTTCCGCTATGTTTTACAACTTGTGTACTCTGACAGGATCGTAAGTATATGTGCCTTATGTGTCATACAGGAGGGTATGATCCGACGGTCCGAGCTAAAGTATCCCTAACTCCTAGGGGGTATTTTATGTCTGGTGAAAGACTTGGTATCAGAGCCCATACATTTGATCATCGGGATTGAGGTGTAGATCTCATTATCAATTTGAGGATATGTCTGACGATAGACTTAAGATCAGAGCTTAGGAATTAGAATCCCTCGGACTGATGTTGTTATTCAAGGTAGCATCCCTAGGGCTATGGTGCTCTTTGAGTTGAACTTAGAACTCAGATGAACTTCGAAATACGAGACTATGAGAACGTAGCTTTGCTAGGACTCTGTAGTATGCTTATGCTTTATGTGTATACTCCGATGTATACGATGCTTATATAAAGCACTAAGTACTTATTGAACTGCAGTATTCAAGAGCTTGACGTTCGCTATTGTCCTCAGGATTGTTGTCATGAGGCGGAACATTCGAGGTAGAGGGTATCAGACCCGAGGAAATGGAGGAGATGTTCCTATGGGTGGTGAGCAGCCCGACTTTGCTCAGGCCTTTAGTTCGATCGTAGAGACCTTAGCTATATTGGTAGCTAGGCCTACTGCTGCTACTACTGCTACTCCTACACCTCCTCCGCTGCATTATACCTCAGGACTAGAGGCTTTTCGGAGACTGCGGCCTCCTACTTTTTATGGGACTCTGGATCCCCTGATTTCAGAGACATGGATTATGCAGCTGGAGAAGATATTCAAGGCCCTCCATTATACAGATGAGCAGCGAATCGAGTGGGCTTCCTTGATGATGGAGGGTGAAGCCAAGCATTGGTGGAGAGCTGCCCAGAGGCAGAGGGATGTTGCGAAGGCAGGGTTACCCTGGACATGGGGTGAGTTCTTAGATGTATTCTATGAGCAATATGCCCCAGATTTGTCAGAGAGTAGAAGGTGAGAGAGTTTGTGCCCCTCGAGCAGGGAGAGGCGAGCGTAGCCGAGTACGAGGCGAAGTTCGTCGGATTGTCGAGATTTGCTCCACATCTGATCGCTACTGAGAGTATGCGAGTCAGAAAGTTTGAGGATGGGTTGCGGTCTTTTATCCGAGACCGTGTTTCTATGTTTCAGGTGGAGACTTGGAAAGATATTGTGGGGAAGGCGAAGATCGCCGAGAGGAATTTTGTGGAGTTTCTCAAGAGAAGGGACAGTAGCTTCAGAAGAGGCATGTCCCGAGGACAGTCCAGTGGCTCAACACAGCCCGAGAAGAGGGCTAGGATTGCTCCATTCCAGACTTCTCAGCCTATGCAGGCTCAGAGGCCTCCTTTTGTCCCACAGGCACCGCGCTCTGTTGTTTCGCAGGCCCCCAGATATACACCGCCAACTTCCTCAACATCATTTTCTTTTGATGAATGTGCCACGTGTGGCAAGAGACACATGGCAGGAGAGTGCCGTAAACTCTCAGGTGGTTGTTTCCATTATGGCGAGCAAGGCCACATGATCAGGGATTGCTCGAAGAGGCAGTTGCAGGCCACACCTCAGGGAGTCCGACCTCCACTTAGTCCAACCACACAGCAGGGGTCTTCACAGGCTTCTCGACCTCCACGGCCCACCCAACCACCTCGCCAGGCGAATCAGGGTCGAGTTTTCGCCGTGACCGAGCAGGATGCACATGCATCAGATGATGTTGTGCAAGGTACGCTCAAGTCGAATTGTTCAAGTTTATGAAATGTTGACTGTATGTGATGTATATACATGCTTGTACAAACATGCTACCTATATGATATATGTGACTTGTGAGATTTATTGACGTAAGTTAGTTTAAATATTCAGGCGCCTTGCTCATTAGCGAGTGTTTAGCCCGAGTGTTGATCGACACTGGATCATCGCATTCTTTTATCTCGCCAAGCTTAGCCAAGAGCTTTGCCTCAGAGCCGAGTCGATTGCCCCAGGAGTTGTCTATTTCGACTTCGCTCGGCAAGACGGTTGATGTAGACAAAGTATATCGGGGTTGTGTTGTGCAAGTTGAGCAGCATGAGTTGCTAGTTGATCTGATCATCCTCGAGTTCCAAGACCTAGACTTTGATGTCATTCTCGGGATGGATTGACTCTCGACTCACCATGGGCATGTAGCGTGCTTCGAGAAGATGGTGAACTTCAAACCAATTGGGAAGAAGCCGTTTCATTTCCAAGGGCTACGGAGGAGAGACATCGCTCGCTTTGCTGCCCTTAGTCTATTGAGTTTGGAAGTACGAAACTCCTTAGTCATTCCGGTAGTGAGTGAGTACTTGGACGTGTTTCCAGAGGTGTTACCAGGATTGCCTCCTAATCGAGAGATAGAGTTCACTATTGAGCTTACTCCTGGTACTGCTCCAATTTCTAGGGCTCCATACAGGATGACCCCTATTGAGCTTAAGGAGTTGAAGGATCAATTAGAGAAATTGTAGGGCCTTGGCTTCATTCGGCCGAGTGTTTCACCATGGGGAGCTCCTGTACTCTTCGTTAAGAAGAAGGATGAGTCGATGCGGATGTGCATTGACTATAGGCAATTGAACAAGGTCACAATCAAGAATCGTTATCCATTGCCTCGGACAGACGACTTGTTCGATCAGCTCAACGGAGCGAGGTTCTTCTCGAAGATTGATCTTCGATCTGGGTATCATCAGTTGAAGATCAAGACCGAAGATGTTCCCAAGACTGCCATCAGGACTCGGTATGGGCACTACGAGTTCCTGGTCATGCCTTTTGGTCTGGCAAATGCACCGGCTACTTTCATGGATTTGATGAACCGGGTATTCAGATCATCTCTCGATCGATGTGTGATCGTGTTCGTCAATGAAATCCTTGTGTATTCCAAGACACGGGACGATCATGCGAGAGATCTTTGCCTTACATTGCAGACTCTTCGAGAGCATTGCTTGTATGCTAAGTTGAGCAAGTGCGAGTTCTGGTTGGAGAAGGTGGCGTTCTTTGGCCACATGGTATCTGCCGGGGGTATCTCAGTCGATTCTATGAAGATAGATGCAGTAATAAACTGGGAGAGGCTGAAGAGTGTCACCGAGATTCGCAGTTTTCTCGGCTTGGCAGGGTACTACAGGAGGTTTGTGGAAGGGTTCTCCAGCTTAGTGGCTCCGCTTACCTACCTTACAAGGAAGAACGCTAAGTTTTCTTGGAGCGAGAAGTGTGAGGCAAGCTTCATGGAGTTGAAGAAGAGGCTTACTACAGCCCCTGTGCTTACAGTACCATCTGGGAGTGGTGGTTTTGTAGTCTATAGCGATGCTTCATTGATTGGTCTAGGATGCGTACTGATACAGCATGGGAAGGTTATAGCATATGCTTCACGGCAGTTGAAAGACCATGAGAAGAACTATCCTACGCACGATCTAGAGCTTGCTGCAGTTGTCTTTGCGCTGAAGATTTGGCATCACTACCTTTATGAGGAACAGTTCGATGTATTTACGGACCACAAGAGCTTAAGGTACTTGTTTTCCCAGAAAGAGCTGAATCTAAGGCAGCGTAGATGGTTGGAGTTTCTGAAGGATTACGACTGCACTATCCAATACCGCCCAGGTAAGGCGAATGTGGTAGTAGACGCTCTTAGTAGGAAGCCCCCTGGACACTTGGCTCACATGATGGTTCACGAGTGGAAGATGTTGGAGGTAATGGCGAACCTCGATACTAGCTTCAGCATTCCTACTTTTGGGCCAGTTATGGCAAACCTTACTGTCAAACCTTATATCCTGGTTCGGATTCAGGAGTTACAGAGTTCGGATACAGAGTTGTTTGCTTACCGAGACAAGTCAGTTAGTAGTGGCAGTCAGGAGTTTGCTTTGAATGGTGATGGTGCCATCACGTTCAAAGGCAGGTTGTGCGTTCCCGCTAACGCGGTGTTGAGGAATGAGATCTTGGAAGAGGCTCATCGGTCCAAGTACACGGTGCATCCTGGAGGTACTAAGATGTACCAGAATCTCAAGAGGCATTACTGGTGGCGAAACATGAAGAGGGAAGTCGCGAAGTATGTTTATAGATGTTTGGTGTGCCAGCAGGTGAAGGCCGAGCATCAGAGGCCAGCAGGTCTTTTACAGTCCCTCCCTATTCCGGAATGGACATGGGAGAATATCTCAATGGATTTCATAGTTGGTTTGCCAAGGACGGCAAGGGGCTCCGATGCTATCTGGGTTGTCGTAGATCGATTGACAAAGTCTGCGCATTTCTTACCATATCGAACTACCTACAACATGAGTCAGCTTGTGGCTTTGTACACCAAGGAGGTGCTTCGGCTGCACGGTGTGCCAGTCACCATTGTCTCTGATCGGGACCTGAGGCTTACTTCCAGGTTCTGGAAGGGCTTTCAGAGTGTTATGGGTTCTCGATTAGATTTCAGCACCGCCTTTCATCCTCAGACTGATGGGCAAACTGAGAGGGTGAACCAGGTGATTGAGGATATGCTTAGAGCTTGCATGCTAGACTTCCAGGGCAGTTGGGAGGATCATTTGCCTTTGGTTGAGTTTGCCTACAACAACAGTTATCAGGCGAGCATCCAGATGGCACCTTTCGAGGCCTTGTATGGGCGAAGTTGCCAGTCTTCTCTCTACTGGGATGAGGTTGGAGAGAGAAAGGTTTTGTGTCCTGAGTTGATCGAGAAGACTGCCGAGATAGTCAGGGTCATTCTGGAGAGGTTGAAGACTGCCCAGGACAGGCAGAAGAACAATGCGGACACTCGCCGTAGAGACTTGGAATTTCAGGTTGAGGATCAAGTCTTTGTGAAGATTTTTTCGAGCCGAGGAATTATGAGGTTTGGCAAGAAGGGGAAGCTTAGCCCGAGCTATGTTGGACCTTTTGAGGTGATCACACGCGTTGGAGAGGTTGCTTACAAAGTGGCTTTGCCTCCTCACATGGTGACGCTCCATAATGTCTTTCATATTTCCATGCTCAGGAAATATGTGTCGGACCCTTCGCATGTCATTGATCTTGATCCTGTGGAGATTCGAGAGGATCTCACATTAGTGGAGCAACCGACTCAGATCTTGGATCGTCGAGATCAAGTCTTGCGCAACAAGACAATTCCACTTGTCCTTGTGAAATGGCAACATCATTCCAAGGAAGAGGCTACATGGGAGCGTGAGGCCGAAGTGAGAGAAAAGTTCCCTCACTTGTTTGTATAGTTCTTTTGTTAGATTCCATGTATTTTGTTCCTTGATATTTTTTTGTATTATCCTAATTTTGAGGACGAAATTTCTATAAGGGGGGAGGATGTAGAGCCCCGGAATTTAGGTTCACTGTTCATGTGAATAGTGTTGTGAATAGTGTGTGAATAGTGCTGTGAATAGTGCCTTCAAGGCCTAAAGCCTTAATGAAATTATGGGTTTATGTTTTATAATGAAAAGAGATCAAAATATGTATGGAAAGTGTTTTGGGGGGTTTGGGATAAATGAAAAGTGAGAGTATGGTATACTCTAAGTGTCAAAGAAAGGAATGCATAAACATACCCTCAACTTTGACGAGCTCTAGAATTCCCAACGCTGATCGCAATTGAGTGATTCTTGAATTTATGGAAAGGTATTGAAACCCTCTTCAAGGTTCATGTTTATCACATTTTCAGATTTTGAGTCGAGGATGGGTCAAATGTCAGATTTCTGGAAACGAGTCTACTGAAAATCTGGGCTGCGGAATTCTATTTTCAGACCAGTCATCTTTAAGGGCAGTTTGGTCTATGAAGACAGAAGAATTAGAAAATTTATAAAACATAAAAGTTGTAGCCCTTTGAAAGACGAATCCAACGCAAGTTGAATCGTCAAAATCGAAAAAATGAGTCAAAAGTTATGCTCAAAATACCAAAGCGAGAAAAACTAGGAGCTTCTCATGCAATTTCGGCGACGAATTGCTGAAGGAGGCTCAAATTCGTCGACGAAGTTGCTCCAGGGCTGAAATTCGTCGACGAATTCAACCCAGACGATGGTAAAAACGACCAGAACTTTTCCACCGACCTTGGGAGATATTTTAGGATATTTTCTGAGATATTTTGAGATATTTTGCCAACCTTTAGGCTATAAATAGGACCCTAAATTCGTGTCTTTGGGTTTACAAACCCTAAGCTTTGATTTTTTGAGAAATTGAAAGAGAAGAAGAAGAAGGAAGCTAAGGTAGTTCTTGGGTATTCTTGAGTTCGTGTTTTCCACCAAAGGAAGAGTCCTTCTTGCTTCCTTGATGTTTTAAAGTTTGGATTTCATCCCCAAAGTGATTCTTAAGCTTAGAAGTTTCCAAGGAAAATTCTCTTAGTGTCTTTGGAAACAGGATTTCAGATTTTTCAGCTTTCTCAAAGCTTCAACCAAGCTTCCTCAAGCTTGATTCTTGTTTCACAGAAGTGTAAAAACTTCCATTTCAGGTAGATACACTCTACTACCTACCTTATGCTATTATTTTTAAAGCAAATCACTATGTTTAAGGGTGTTCTTGAATGAATTGGATGATGACTTGAATATGAGATGTAAGCTATCACTAGTATTGATTTCAATGAATATGATGCCATGTTTACAAGCTTTCTAAGATCACCATGGCATTCACAAGTACTATATGCACCTATGTTCCCAAGTATAGCATGATATTCACAAGTTTCGCATGATCCGATGTTTTCTCACAAGAAAAGGTATTTCTAAAAGTTCATAAGCAAGGTTTTGATTAAAAGAATTCTCACAAGCTCACAAGTGAAGCCAAACTATGGGTTGGTAAGTGATAAGTTCTAAGATCGTTTCAAAGCTCACAAGGAATCCTACTATACATGGACTCACAAGTAGTCATGTCTCACAAGCTCACAAGTTCACAAGCTCGCAAGTTCACAAGAAAATCATGCATACTCAGATCCTCGCATGCTCACAAGGAATTCCAACTTTCGCAAGAATTCACAAGAACACACAAGAACATGATTATCACATGACAAGATTTACTTGGTTTTGTTTTCACACGAATACTGTTAAGAAAAGGTTTTGGTGACTACTTTCACGAATGTTATTCTCTAAGCTTATGCATGTTCATGATATTATTCACTGTTAGTTAGTAGTTTGTATATCACTAAGTATTCCATGCTCAGCCGACTATTGACTTCGGCAGGTGCACGTGTTCCATTTGATGTCTCTGGCATAGAGCCTTGGATAGAGGAAGACTACTATGATCCTGAGCCCTCTATGGACCACTACCAGGATGATGGATCGCTAGATAAGCGGCTCAATTTTGATTTCTGTTAAGAGAGGGAGGGAGATAATACTGATATTTTGAGTATGTTGAGAGTGGGACTTGTCCACTCATATTTTTGGATATGTTATGTTGGTTCAGACTTGGATTAAATTATAGGAGTGTATTATAAATCGTTTCCACTCTGTTTTACAACTTGTGTACTCTGACAGGATCGTAAGTATATGTGCCTTATGTGTCATACAGGAGGGTATGATATGGCAGTCCGAGCTAAAGTATCCCTAACTCCTATGGGGTATTTTGGGTCGTGACACAAACGACCTCGGAAACCTTCGAAACCAATTCCAACACTTGAGTTATATTGAAATACACGCGTTAAAATATATCGCATCAAAAATCGACAAGTAGCGGACGTAGTTTGGTTTATGCCAAAGTATAATTGACAAGTAGCGGATTCGGGCTACTCAGTGCCCAAATCGGGCAAACGACATCGGAAACCCTCGAAACCAATTCCAACACTTGAGTTATATTGAAATACACGCGTTAAAGTATATCACTTCAAAAATCGAGCCCCGATTAGGATTTTGTATGCGTAGTTTGGTTTATTCCTAAGTATAGTTGATAAGTAGCGGATTCGGGCTACTCGGTGTCCAAATCGGGAAAACAACATTGAAAACCCTCGAAAGTAATTCCAACACTTAGGTTATATTGAAATACATAGTTTAAAAGAAACCATATAAAAAACCGAGTCCTGGGTAGAATTTTATGCGCGTAGTTAGGTTTAGGCCCAAGTATAAATAAAAAGTAGTGGATTCGAGCTACTCGATGCTTAAATTGGGCAAACGACCTTGAAAACCCTCGAAATGAATTCCAACACTTAGGTTATATTGAAATATACGCGTTAGAAGAAACCGTATAAAAAATCGAGTCCCAGTTAGGATTTTGTACGCATAGTTAGGTTTATTTCCAAGTATAGTTAAAAAGTAGAGAATTCGGGTTACTTGGTGCCAAAATCAGGCAAACGACCTCGAAAACCCTCGAAACGAATTCTAACACTTAGGTTATATTGAAATACACATGTTATAAGAAACCGCATATAAAACCGAACCCCGATTGGGATTTTGTACGAGTAGCTAGGTTTAGACCCAAGTATAGTTGAAAAGTAGCGGATTTGGGCTACACGGTGCCCAAATTGGACAAACGAACTCGGAAACACTTAAAACCAATTTCAATACTTAGGTTATATTGATTATACACGTTAGAAGAAACCGCATAAGAGACCAAGCCTCGATTAGGATATTATACGCGTAGTTAAGTTTATGCCTAATTGTAATTGCACAGTAGCGAATTTGGGCTACTCGGTGCCTAAATCGGAAAAACGACATTGAAAACCCTTGAAACCAATTCCAATACTTAGGTTATATTGAAATACATGCATTAAAAGAAACAGCATCAAAAATCAAACCCGGGTAGAATTTTGTGCGCGTAGTTAGGTTTAGGCCCAAGTATAGTTAAAAAGTAACGGATTCGGGCTACTCGGTGTCCAAATTGGGCAAACAACCTCGAAAACCCTCAAAATGAATCCCAAAACATAGGTTATATTTAAATGTATGCGTTAGAAGAAACCGTATCAAAACCCGAGTCCCGGTTATGATTTTATGCGCGTAGTTAAGTTTATGCCCAAGTATGGTTGAAAATTAGCGGATTATGGCTACTCGGTGCCTAAATCGGGCAAATGACCTCTAAAACCCTCGAAACGAATTTCAACACTTAGGTTATATTAAAATACACACATTAGAAGAAACCGTATCAAAAATCGAGTCCCGGTTAAGATTTTGTGCGCATAGTTAGGTTTATGTCAAAGTATAGTTGAAAAGTAACGGATTCGGGCTATCGGTGCCTAAATCGGGCAAACGACCTCGAAAACCCATGAAACGAATTCCAACACTTAGGTTATATTGAAATACAGGTGTTATAAGAAACCGCATAAAAAATCGAGCCTTGATTGAGATTTTGTACGTGTAGTTAGGTTCAGGCTAAAGTATAGTTGAAAAGTAACGAATTAAGGCTACACGGTGCTCAAATTGGGCAAACGACCTCAGAACCCTCGAAACCAATTCCAACATTTAGATTATATTAAAATACACGCATTAGATGAAACTGCATCAAAAACCGATCCTTGGACTTGATTTTATGCGCGTATTTGAGTTTAGGCATAAGTATAGTTGAAAAGTAACGGATTCGGGCTACTCGGTGCCCAAATCGGTCAGACGATGTCAGAAACCCTCGAAACCAATTCCAACACTTAGGTTATATTGAAATATACGTGCTAGAAGAAATCACATCAAAAACCGATCCCCGGTTAGAATTTTATTCGCATAGTTAGGTTTAGGTCCAAGTATGGTTGAAAAGTTGTGGATTCGGGCTATTTGGTGCCTAAATCGGGCAAACGTCCTCAGAAACCCTCGAAACCAATTACAACACTTAAACTATATTGAAATACATGCGTTAGAAGAAACAACATAAAAAATCAAGCACCAGTTAAGATTTTGTATCCGTAGTTAGGTTTAGGCCTAAGTATAGTTTAAAGTACCATTTTTTGAGCTACTACGTGCCCAAATTGAGCAAACGTCCTTAGAAACCCTCAAAACCAATTCCAGCACTTAGGTTATACTAAAATACACGCGTTGGAAGAAACCGCATAAAAAATTGAGCACCGGTTAAGATTGTGTGCGCTGTATTTAGGTTTAGACCTAAGTATAGTTTAAAGTAGCGGATTTGGGCTACTTGGTGCCAAATCGAGTAAACGACTTCGGAAACCCTCGAATCCAATTCCAATACTTAGGTTATATTGAAATGTTCACATTAGAAGAAACTGCATAAAAAATCGAGCCTCAGTTAAGATTTTTTGCGTGTTGCTATGTTTAGGCCTAAGTATAGTTCAAAAGTAGTGGATTCTCGCTACCTGGTGCCAAAATCGGGTAAATGACCTCGGATTCTCTCGAAACCAATTCTAACACTTAGGTTATATTGAAATACATGCGTTAGAAGAAACCGCATAAAAAACCGAGCTCCTAGTAGGATTTTGTGTGCGTAGTTTGGTTTACGCCCAAGTATAGTTAAAAGTAGCAGATTCGGGCTACTCGGTGCCCAAATTGAGTAAACGATCTCGAAAACCTTCGAAACGAATTCCAAGACTTAGGTTATATTGAAATATACGCGTTAGAAGAAACTGTATCAAAAACCGAGTCCCGGTTAGGATTTTGTGCGCGTAGTTAGGTTTATTTCCATGTATAGTTGAAAAGTAGCGAATTAGGGCTACTCAGTTCCCAAATCGGGCAAATGACCTCGGAAACTCTCGAAACGAATTCCAACACTTAGGTTATATTGAAATACACGCATTAGAAAAAACCGTATCAAAAACCGAGTCTTGGTTAGTATTTTGTGTGCATAGTTTGGTTTATGCCAAAGTATAGTTGAAAAGTAGCGGATTCAGGTTACTCGATGGCCAATTCGGGCAAATGACTTCGGAAACCCTCGAAACCAATTCCAACACTTAGGTTATATTGAAATACACGCGTTAGAAGAAATCGCTTCAGAAACCTATGCACGGACTTGATTTTATACGCGTATTTGGGTTTAGGCACAAGTATAGTTGAAAAGTAGCGGATTCGTATTACTCGGTGCCCAAATCGGTCAGACGAAGTCGGAAACCCTCGAAACCAATTCTAACACTTAGGTTATATTGAAATAGATGCTTTAAAAGAAATCGCATCAAAAACCGAACCCCGATTAAGGTTTTATTCGCGTAGTTAGGTTTAGGCCCAAGTAAAGTTGAAAAGTAGCAGATTTGGGCAACTCGGTACCCAAATCGGGCAAACGACTTTGGACCCTCGAAACCAATTACAACACTTAAGTTATATTGAAATATACACGTTAGAAGAAACCGCATAAAAAATTGAGCCTCGGTGAGGATTTTGTGCACGTAGTTAGGTTTAGGCCAAAGTATAGTTGAAAAGTTGCGGATTCAGGCTACTCGGTGCCCAAATTGGGCAAACGACCTCGGAAACCCTCGAAACCAATTCCAACACTTAGGCTATACTGAAATACATGTGTTAGAAGAAACTGCATAAAAAATCGAGCACCGGTTAGGATTTTGTGTCCGTAGTTAGGTTTAGGCCTAAGTATAGTTTAAAGTATAGTTTTTCAGACTATTAGGTGCCCAAATCAAGCAAACGACATCGGAAACCCTCGAAACCAATTCCAACACTTAAGTTATACTAAAATACACGCATTGGAAGAAATCGCATAAAAAATCGAGCACCGATTAGGATTTTGTGCACGTAGTTAGGTTTAGACCTAAGCATAGTTTAAAGTAGCGGATTTGGGCTAATAGGTCCCCAAATCGAGTAAACGACCTCAGAAACTAATTCCAACGCTTAGGTTATATTGAAATAAGAGCATTAGAAGAAAATGCATAAAAAACCGAGCCCCAGTTAGGATTTTTTGCGTGTTGCTATGTTGAGGCCCAAGTATAGTTGAAAAGCAACGGATTCTAGCTACGTGGTGCCAAAATCGGGCAAATGACAACAGATTCTCTCAAAACCAATTCCAACACTTGAGTTATATTGAAATACACGCGTTAGAAAAAACCGCATAAAAAACCGAGCCCGATTAGGATTTTGTGTGCGTATTTAGGTTTATGTTTAACTTTACTTTACTTTGATTGCATATTTTTTATATTGTAATACATTTTTCATTTTCTTGTTTTTAGGAGGGAGCCGACAACACACATTTGTCGGCATTTAAAGCTGATACGCAGAGGCCTCCCTAGCTAGTTTGATAGTATTTTTACAGACTTTATTTTATGTGGATATTTTTCATGGAACTGTATAAATACAACTTGTTTATTGTATACATGTAATTAAAGTTGATCTGTTTGAAGTTATATACAATGTTGTGAATTATTAAAGCTTACAGGTACACCAAAAACATGTACTCAAATGAGTACTCTTGTTCATAATGTGAATTATAATTGTTTGCAAGTACAACAAATACAGTTTCACAAATGAGTCCTGTTGTGAATTCTAATTGCTCTTACTGTTATAAAAAAAAAAAAATATTATGAATTATTATTGCTTACAGGTACAAAAGTATAGGTAAAAAAAAATTGTATTTTTTCAGGTATTTAATTTTTTTTGGCATTATAACATCGGCGGCGGTTTGGCAAACCGCCACTATAAAGTTGAGTTCAATTGATGGTTATGCCCTTTATTAATAGTCGTTAATATATAGGATCCAAAACCGCTGTAATGATATATGTTAATAAGGGCGGCTATATAAAACCGCCGTAATAATATCTGTTAGTGACGGCAACCATTTGGAACCGCTGCGGTTTAGGTGAGTTCAATTGACGGTTATGGCCTTTATTAACCGTCGTTAATGTTATAGAGAACTGCTTTAATAGTATTTATTATTAAGGGCGGCTTTGTGAAACCGTCATAATTACCTTCACCGACAAGATATTCGATAACATTTTACAAAGTGCTGCTGGTGTTATCTGTGCCAATTTGGGTATTTTCGACGGCGGTTTTGAATCGCCGCTAAAAACCTAAAATTTTGCAGTAATAACAAGTTCTCTATCGGAGACTTGATCCTAGACAGCAGTAAGGGCATCATTGATGCTTTTCAACTCATTGAGGAATTCGGTAATGGTTGAAGAACCTTTTCTTAAGGTTTGAAGTTTAAGTCGCAGTTGCATAGAGAGAGCATAAGATTGCTGGGTATAGGATTGAGCAAGAGAGTCGCATATCGCCTTCGAAGTGGAGAGGCCAACTGTTTGGGAGAGAATGGCTTCGGTGAGGTTGGCATTGAGGCAATTGGTGGCCTATTGATCACCCTTGCGCCAGTTGAGATAAGCAGGGTTGGAAGAACCATTGGCCAGATGAGAGGGTGGGGGAATGTACGTTCCATCCACATACCCTACTTGATCTTGTGAGATCAAGATGAGGAGAATTTGACTTTGCCACAATAAGTAATTCAGATCGATGAGTTTGATGGAAACGAACTGGAGAATATTGGATATGTGGGGAGAGGATGAGGGAATAGTTGGAGGGATCTAAGAGTGAGTAGCATCAGAGGAGTGAGGGTCAGTTTGGCCAGAAGCGTCATTGGAGGACGCCATAGGAGCTGGTTAATCTGAAGAGAAGAAAACAAACTTGTTCCTGGATAGAACTTGAGCTCTGATACCATAAAAGCTTTCACAAAGATTGAATATCAAAACCGTGAGCTTTCCTTCTCTTCATTCAGGAATATATATATACAGATTACAATTCCCATTGTTTCCTATATACATAGAGATGGAAATAAGAAAGATTACAGCAGACACAAGATTTCTTTCCTAAGATATATATACGAAATCCTATGGGGGATCCATGTGCTGTGTAGGACTTGTTTTAGAAACTCCAAGATTAGTAGGACTCGGTGGATCTTGGATATTGGTTAATACCCCCTGCAATACCTAACTCTTACGCACCTTAACATAATTTATGTTGTAAACCAAGTGCATTCTACGCTACATCAATGGTACTCCTGAGTGTGGTCACTTTATTTAATAAGAATAATTGTTGTCTTGATCTCACAGCCTTCTCAGATGCTACTTGGGCTGGTAGCCTTCATGATTGGCAGGAATAATTTTTATCTTTATTGAGGCCCAAATTGATCTCTTGGAGCTCCAAGAAACAATCCAGTGTCTCTCGATTAAGTGTAGAGAGGCTGAATAACGAGTCCTTGCCTCAACTGTTGCAAATACTCTCAGGATTTGATTTCTTTTATGTGACATGAGTGTTTTCCTTTCTCAACCTATTGTTATTCATTGTGACAATATCAGTGCCACTTACATGGCTGTTAATCCAAGCTTTCACTTCAGAAGAAAGCATACTGAGATTGACTATCACTTTGTGCGTGATAGAGTTATCAAAAAAGATATCCAAATATTATTCGTTAAATATAATTCTTAAATTGTCAACATTTTCACTAAAGGGCTGCCTAGCACAGATTTTTCAAAATAAAAAGTCAAGCTAATGTCAGTTTCACCATCATCACCATCATCTTGTGGGGTGTATTAAAGGAAACCAAGAAGAATCAAGAATCTAATCAATATATGTACCCTATCTTTTATATTATTTAGTAAAAGTTTTTGGTGTATGCAATGGTGCAGCCTCCATATAGCTTAGCTTACCCTAGTAGTTATTTTTTTTGTTAACCAATCATAGTCACAAACAACTAATTTTTTAAAACTCATTTAAAACACGCATTAATACCTTGCCGTAGAAAATGACGTTAAAAATCCTTTTTTTTAAAGACACATATTATAGTTTAAAACGCATATAAAACGAATAATACAAAAACATGTTTAAAACTAATAATACAAAAAAAAAAAAAATTCTTGAGAAAATTTTGGCATTCCTAGATGTATTTGAAGCAGAAAGAAATCATGACCTTGAAGATAGAGTACCCTCTTTCAGTGAATCTTTAGGGTATAAAAATGACGCAAATATTGATGACCTCGATGATAATGCCGCTTTTGAGTGATTGATGAATATGAATGAGTGATTTTATTATATAATTTATATTTTTAAAATATTTTTGTTGATGAAAATGCAAACAATCAACCTTATTTTTTTAATCTTGATAGTTGATGTCTTAAGGAATTTTGATGGCTTGATGAAATGAAATTGGATGTTGAAATGATGTTATGAACTTATTATTGTCGATTATAATTATTTTTTCTGTATATTTTCTCAATAAATTGTTATATATATTAATTAGTATCACATTTATAATTTTTATAATTATTACGAAAAAATTATTTTCTCCATTTTTTTCCTGAAGTTTTTCCGTATATTCTAAATTTTTCCGTACTTTACCATTGCCGAATTATTCCTGAATCCCGACTTTGTTAATATAGTTGTCATTGTTGACATTAGGCTTTGTATATTTGTATATAAAAGATGTAAATTAAATCAGTTCTCAATAAGAGACCTTAACAATTCTTTAGAGTGCATCACCAAATAACATCCAGGATTTCACTCTTCAAATTATAATATGAAAGTGTAATGATATAGGATATTTTTCTCCTTCAACTGTGCATTATCCCAACTATTTGGTGTCGGCAAGTAACGAGATGTGATTTACAATCATCAAATTTCATTTGACTAATATGCAAGATATTTTTGGTTTGGTATGGTCTTTGACTGCATTGCAAGAACCATGATTTTATTTTAGAGCTTAGTATACATTGGTGGCACTCTTGATCCAACCAAGAATGGAAGAATGAAAGCTTTTATCCTCCCTATATATGTACTCCAAGAAAATAGTTTCGGTTAGCTAATATTTGATACAAGAGATGTTGCTACCAAAATACGCATATATATGACAATGACTAGGACCTCCAAATGAAGTACATATGCATGAAGTGAAAAGCATGGTCCTCCTAGAGAAGATCACTATTCTCAGTGGGGGAAAATGCTCCTCAACTTGTCTATCTTCAATAAGGATGCTTTTGGCATCTTTCTTCAACCTACATTGTTTCTGTCAGACTTCCTCTTTTAAGGGTTTGTCTTAATAATCACTCAATTTCCAGAAGAAGAAATGTAGAAATAGGAATATTCATACCTTTTATACTATCCAACCCTAGCAAAATAAGTTTGAAAGACATGGATGATTGTGATAGTGTCCAACGTACTAAGTACTAAAACTATGAGGCAACTTGTGATCCTTAAGAATTTTTTTTATCATGTTCGGGTAGATTAGAGATTCACTTATTAGCATAAAAAATCAATAAAGAAGCGACAGGAATCATCATAATAATTGCTAAAAACTATCATTTCAGGACACACTGCAACTACTACCATTGCTAAGGATTAACATAACAAAACACTTATGAGCATAACAAATAAGAGAAGTTGACACATGTCTCCAATGAACCCAACTTGACATCCAGCTGTCATATTAAAAAAAGTATGCTATGTTTCATCTTTTTAGAGGGCCTGCTCATCACAAACTTCAATGAGCATGACTCATAATATCCTTCTCTCTCTCTCTATATGTATATACTAGCGGGTGGCATGTGCGATACATGTGCGAGTGAGGGGAAGGAGTTAACCACAGTTAATAGGAGTTAAAAGGGACACATGCGTAGGTGCCATTGAACTCTTCCCGAGTTCAATCGCAATTGACTGTGATTCTATTCCTTAAATAGATAGATGAGCAAGGGGTAGTTTGGGAATTAAAGTAAAACATTAAATCAAAGTTTTGTTTTATATAAGGGTAGTTTGGGAATTTCATAAAAATCAGGCTATGCCTGCCTCTCGCATTATATATATATATATATATATATATATATATATATATGTGTGTGTGTGTGTGATAAATGTGAAAAGTCATTTACTCCTAGTCCATATGAACATTAGTTTTCATTATTCTTCCTAATCTCTCCCATCAGAGAGTAAGTCTAATTGGAGAAAGCCTACCCTAAAAAAGGTATAATTGAAGAACTGTTCCTCTCTTTTCTTTTTTAAAGGCTAATAAGACCTCAAAGGCTACTAAGTAGGATCCAAATAACATCCATCCACATCTATAATCTTTTTCTTTTCCTTACTCTTGATGTCCATTAGCATTGGCTAATTCTCTTTCATCTCATTGTCTTCCTTGTTAACAAAGCAAGTACCCCTTTTAAAAGAAAGAGAAAAATTGAAAAAGAAGTCCATATATGAATTAAGAGCTATGATTTCAAGGATTAGAAGACCAATACACCCACCAGGTTAAACAAAATTACATTCAAAACCTAGGTTTTCAGCTCTAAGTCGTTTTACCTATAAGAGCCCAAAAAAGACAAGGAGGTGGACAAAAAGGAGGATTACAAGGAGGGAATCCAGATTTATTTATTCATTACCAAACATATCAGTCTTTCGGGTAGTCACACTCAATGTTTCATTCATGCAAGACAACCATTTGGATATGTCCATAGCCAAATGAATGATTTCTTTAAATGAAAGCATACACAGCAAAAGCCAATCAAGTTTCTTTGAAAGCCCATGAAATAAAGAAAAGAAATAAGAAATAGGGAACAGACAGCTCATCTCCTTTATTAGATTAAAATTTAATATTCATATCCAAACAAAGCCTTAACAAATTAGGAAACCCCACCAATATAAGTAATCAAAAAACCCCATTTCAATTAGAGTTGATTTCCATTCCACCACTATAATATATAGAATAAATATTATATATATATATAATTTTTTTTCTTTTTGTTTATCTAAAGGAGATCTGGGTCGGAGGACAAGAAAATATATAAAAGGTCACAATAAATAGCTCATGATATTTAGATATTAATTAATAAGTACAAGAGGAGTTGATAGGCCGGGTTGAAAAGATTGACCTGCATCATCTCCATCACTCAGAGCAAACTTAGATTCTCAATATATGTCTCCTTCCATGAGAAAAATCAAATCTCCAGAGAAACTGCACTGCATATGATCATCATTAAAACCCTAAAAAAATGAATATCGAACGCCCAGAAAACAGAGAAAAGAAAAACAAAAAGAAGAGAATGAAATGACAAAGAAGATGTAATTTGATAATTAATTTCCATGAATTGTACTGAACTTTGCTTACCTATATATCCATGTCATGGACGGAAATATAGACGAACTAGAAATCATGAGAGCGGTGGTACATTGACGAGTCACAGTCACCTTGTGACCCATGTCGATTCATGGATTCTCTCTGGTTATTAGGGCTATCATCGTCTAATTGAGCAGCGGCGGCGGCACCTAGATTGAGATAAACCAGTCTAGAGTCCAGGCTAAGGCTAACCATGTTGCTGCTGTTGCTGTTAGGGTCATTGTTCATGGGTGGGTAAATGGGAGTGCTGGAGGAGGCATTACCAGTGCCTTCTTCGCGCGAGAGTACGACGACTGCGGATTGAACTAGCTCAAGGCAGAGCCTAAGCTTGTTGGGTTCAATGTGGGATAGTCCTGGGACAGCCCCCTTGAAGAGGAAATCAGAAGTGAGATTTCGGAGCACGTCGAGCGGTGTGACCCCATCGAGAGTTCGAACATTTGGGTCGGCATGGTGGTCGAGCAAGACGGCAACCATGTCGGGGCACACCATTTGGGCTGCAACGTGAAGCGGGGTTTTGCCGGCTGGGCCGGCGGGGTAATTGACATCGGCGGCACCAAGCTCAAGCAAGGCTTTAACCACTTCGCGACTACAATTCTCGACGGCGTAATGTAGCGCAAGAGCTCCATCGAGATTAAGGCCTTCCCCCATGACCATAAGCTTGACGAGCTCGACATCGGATGAGTCGAGAGCACGGCGCATTCCGCGAATTTTCTGGTCTTCTAGATTAGCTGTGGCACCAAGGTCATGGTGGTGATGGTGGTGGGACATAAGGGAGCGGCGAGCGAGGGAGGATTTGAGACGGAGCTCTTCGATCTTCGCTACAACATCAATGGGAAGGTGCTTAGCGAGAACTTCCGGTGGGAGGCCCGATTTTGCGACAAGGTGGGAGCAAGTAGTCCAGAGCTGGTGCATGTCTTGCTTTCTTGAAGCTATTAAAACTTTCATCACGTCCTCAATAGAGGCCTTTTCCACCATGCTTGCCAATTGCTTCTGCAACCCAAAAACAAACAAAGATGGCACGAAATTAAAACTAAATTCAAGGGAAAGCTACTTGAAAGTCTTGAATTAATATAATAAATGGTGTTTCGACTCAGTGGACCTTCCACAATATTATTTTTTTTAGTCAAACCCGAATGAGGAAAGTTAAATATTTTAGAAGTGGGGGGTTACTGTGGAAGACTAGACGAGAGATCATGATCCAAATCTAGAAAGTCATGGTTGTGTAACAGAAAAAGAGTGAAACTGATCAGGATGCTGCATGAAATCAAGATCTATTTCTTATGGGGTTAATTGATAAAAACTCATAAATATTTAGAAAACCCAATAAACTAAACTAAATCAGGTATATATCAGTTACAGATGCATCAGAAGAAGAAGAACCCATGTCACAAAATAAGGAAAAATCATTTTCTAGAAAAAGTTGCTAATATCTGAGTAGATCAGATCCAACTCCTCGGATGAAGAAAAAAGAAAGATTCTTTCAAAAAACAAAGATTGCTAACTGAAAATCAATCCAGTACCCACTTCATCAAAATCAAAAGAATAATGGAATTTGAACATATATATATATATATATCTATTTCTCCAAATGTGTCCAAAACCACAATTCAAAGAGATCGAGTACAGCAGCGATCAAGAGAAAGTGACCTGTGTAAGCAATGCAAGCTGCTCGACACCGAAAGATCTAGCGGCAGCGAGAGTATCAAGTGCAAGATCAACGGCAGCAGTGCAATGCGTGTGCCAACAACCCCTCTCACCACAGTTAGGCCTAGGCTCATGCTTCTGAGGAATAATCGAGACCTGGCCACTATACAAGAACTGCAGCATCAACAAGAACACCTCATAGCTAACAGAATTCACGGGAATCACCTGCGAATTTCCCCCTCTCGGCGACGAGCACGATGACGCCGAGTTCATTCGTGAACCGGACGGGTCGAGCCCGGCCGGCGGGTCAGGACCACAGAAGAATTTGCGGAAGAAGAGGCTCCTGGCTGCTAAGATGCACCGGTGTGCGTGGACAGGACGACCCTCTACACTGAAGGTTACATCACTGAAGGCTTGGCCGTTGATGAGGAGGTTGAGGTAGTCCAAAGAGAGGGACTTGAAGGAGTCTTCTAGGCTCATGCTTCCAGATATGGAGGTAGCTAGTACTGTTGTGATGCTAGCTTATGCGGTGTAGGTTAACAGGATCAGTTGGCGCAGGATAAGGTGAAGATAGAGTGGGAGAGGAAAGTTTCCCTTCATCTCTAATCGTCTTATTCTTCTTTCACTACTGTTGTTCCTTGTGAGAATCTCTTCATGGTGTAGTTAGATTTCTAGAGAGAGAGAGAGCGAGCGAGAGATTTGGGTGGCTGTGCTGGGCGGCTGAGGTATATAAATAAGAGTACACGATGGGAAGGTAAAGCAGAGAAAAGAAATTAAAAAATAATAATGTTTAGTTATATTTGCCTTTGTTTTGTTGTTTAATTACATAAGAATACCTCGACTTCATCTCATAAAAACAGAAAAAAAAACAGAGAGAATAGTATTGATGAGTTATCAAGTAATTTAAGTGGATTGATTTTTTTACCATATAAAAATAGTGAAATAAACGAAAATTTATTAAATCTTAAAACTCATTAAAAAATAAATAAATTCTATAAGTAAGATATAAGTAAAAAAAATACATTAAAGTATAAACGAGTGTTATAGTCTATATTTTTTTAATTGCACATTCTAATTTAGTAGGGTTAGTGAGCGGTTAGGGGGGGGGGACACTACCCGCTATTCCCACGGTGTAACTACATAGTCGATTGATCCAAATCTTTCTTTACTATTATAATGGGAGAGGCAGGTGTAGCCTGATTTTTCCAAAATTCTCAAACAACCCTCATATAAAACAAAGCTTTGATTTCATGATTTACTTTAATTCCCAAATTACCTCTTGTTTTTCTATCTATTTGAAGAATAGAATCACAGCCAATCGCGATTGATCTTGGGGAGAGTTCAATTGCACCTACGGGTTAACACGTGTCTTTTTTAACTCATATTAACTGTGGTAATCTCCTTTCCTTCGCTCTCACGTGCATCGCACGTGCCACCCGCTAGTATATATAATGAAAACATATTGATTAAAACATTCAAGATTTGTTATACAATACAGATGATTTTATATTGCTCAACATCAAGCTGTTAACCAAAAATAATTGAGTTAACTCAATAGCGGTTCCTACTTGGATTACTTTGGAGCTCAGAAGATCATTCCATAATAATATAATATATCAAGGGTTTGAGACACCCTAATTGCATGCTCATATAACAATATGATTATGTCTGCATTATGATCGACACACTTGAATCAATAATTTCTATTACTGTCACCCATTAATCAAATTGTCATAATCATCTAAATGTTTTAAGTTTTCAAACATAATTGATTAAAGAGAAGAAGTTGATTCAACAGTATAAATAAATGACCATGAGAGAAATATCAACACAGGAGGAATAAAGATCACATTATCATGTTTTTGCTACCCCGTCTCTAAGCTTTAGCAACGGAAAAAAAAAGACCTTACTTAAAATAGCGAATCAGTACTGAGCATGTCCCCATCACTCCAGTAATGGCACCAAAGAAGATGAAATATAAGGTCCATGTATCTTTGTGGCTAGTGGAGAACAACAATCGTCTTGAAATTTCTATTATCGTTGGTAGGAGCGGCGGGATGATGATGAGGGTGGGTTGAACCGATTATGACCATATGAGAGATCGATGGGATTACCCGGCTTGAGCCAAGTTCTGTACTTGTCCGCTGCTTGTGTTCCTCAGGCTCCTAACACATGTCACTACCATAATCAGAGTTTGAAAGTCTATATTTAGACTATAATTTTTTTATTTTTTATTTAAAAGGAAATTAAACGAGGATAGTAATACCATTGTGGTAATTTTGTAGTTTGTACCAAAGAGAAGTCATCCTCAGGCAATTTGTTAAACCCAATTAGAGCCAGGAAAAAATGGGATGGTACAAAGAGAGGTTGGACTTTGGGGCATGTGGGGCCGACTGAGTCTGTGACGGCCTGGTCTGGGGTGTGTGTTACGGGGACTCGTGCCAGCTTGAGTCTGTCACGTGAGAGAGGAAATGCACGCACGTGTGAAGAAACAAGGACTCGTTGTTAGAAGTAGTAATTGAAAGAGCTGTTGCTCTGGCCCACATAACAAAATCCAAGCGATTGACACCTCACTGACTGTCTTAGGATTTGAGGGCCTTTGATTTGACGTTTGACTACTCATTCTACCCCTTCATTTCTTATTTCTTTTCCTTTGCCCTTATTATTCCTCTCATTTCTCTTATTTTCTTTTCTCTTTTTTTTATCTCTCTCTCTTCTCTCTCTAGAGACTTTCATCGTACACATACCGAATACTAACCCTTTATACCTATTAAATACAAAGGACATATACCACTATCAATTTTAATGATGGGCAGTGCAAGTCTTAATCTCGGCTACCCTTAATTGCTCTCCATAAAGTGGGAAAACGACCCACGCGTTTCGATGGACCACTTCTTCTTTATGGGGCGTTTAAATTAGAGGCAAGCACCATTAAGGCTAGCACTCCCCTCCTAATTTATTCAATGAGAGAGAGAGAGTATGTAACAAGGACATGATGTAAGTGGCAACCTCGCAAAATAAGTAAACCCTAACCATAATAGGGATATCGGCGTGCCAAATCAATATTTTCTAAAACCTAAATATTACTTTATGGGATTAATAATAAATGTTGATTTTTTTTTTGGTAATATCATTTCTATCAAGGAGTGTATAAAGGAGCTAATGAAAATCCTAACCCCAACCCTAAAATCTCTTTTATGCTCTATCTCGTTAGCATTAATTCATAAAGTTAATGCTCTTGTTCTTAGGTTTTAAAAATGCTAATATGACAAATATTATTCGTGTTAGGGTTTGCGCCTTTTACATGGGTAGCCGTCAGCCGACTATCTCTTGCAACAGTTCCTTGTGTGTGTGAGAGAGATAGAGAGAGCAAGAGAGAAAAAGAGAGAGAGAGAGACACTCTACCACTTCCTCACGACTGTCTCTTGCAACAGTTACTTGTGTGTGTGTGAGAGTGATAGAGAGAGCAAGAGAGAGAAAGAGAGACACTATCACTTCCTCATTTGATTCATCAATAGCGAGAAGGGGTGGGGGCCATATGATCATTTTAGTGATAAATGTTGATTTCGTTTAACCTTTTTTAAAACTATTTTCCAGGATTAGTAGATTTATTCTATGTCAAATAATAAATTAAGTTCTTTTTTTAGAAAATCCTCTCAGTGGGAGTGAGGGATTTGGCAGACCCCTTCCATTTTATTAGCAAGAAAGAAAAAAGAAGGGGGGGGGGGGGGGGGGGGAACATAAACCTTACCCTTATATAGAAGAGATAACATTAACATTTCTGATATAACCCAAACTTACTTTATCCAAGAAAATAAGCGTTCTAAGCGCTTAACAAGACAATCAAGAGCTGAATTGAGAATTCTTGAGCTAAGAACATCACACCCTAAATTGGTCAAAAAATCTGCACAACCATTAGCTTCTCTGTAAATGTGACAAAATAAATTAAGAACATAAACCCATCATTATTCTGACAATCTTCTTGTTCTAGTACAAATTTTTTCAAAGATGATTAATTATGTCATTCCAAGCATCAACTAGAGTTTAAGGTGGCGTTTGGATTTGATTTTTTTGGCCAAAAATCAATTTTGATAAAATTGATTGTGTAGAAAAATTCATGATCAAATAATCATTTTTTCAACTAATAGTGTTCGGAGAATACGTAGTTGAGAGCCTCACCTATGTATTCTCTGAACACTATTATTTGAAAAAATGATTATTTGACCATCAATTTTTACACAATCAATTTTATCAGAATTGATTTTTGGCCAAAAAAATCCAATCCAAATGCCCCCTTAGAGTCTGGTTCAATCCTCACCTGAGTCAACGTAAGGTTATGACAAAAATTTAGACCGTCGAGAAGGGCCCTTGTTTCAGCAATGTTGTTACTCGATGTACCATGATATGGGTAAAACGCTGCAACAAAGAGATGTCTTCGTGGTCTCTGATAATACCACCTCCACCTACTTCATCAGGGTTTTCTCAAAGTTTAACAACAATATAACATCGATACATTATTTGATGTTTTACAGTTTCTCTAACACAAGATTCTAGTTGTGACCTCTCAGGGTTGATTAAGACAACAGATTAAGCCATCCAAGGTGAACAAATAGAAACATGACCTCATTAAGTGGGAAAATAATTTAGTCAAGGTTTGTTAGGTTCATATTATTGGAACATTTTAATACTTATGATTGCTTATGTTGGGATTATGATAGAATAATAACACTTGGTTTGACCCATCATAATCTATTATGAAATAACAGGCTATGCAGATAATCGGAGTTTCCATAATCACGCTGGGGTAATTATGGAGGATCATAACCGCTTATACATGAGGCCAACAAAACCCCTTAGGCTTGCCCAAAATATGCTCCTTTTAAAATAACCAAAATGCCTTTTTACAAAATAACCAAAGTATCATAAATTTTTAACCAAAATATCATGTTCAAATTGACCAATATGCCTGACCCTTCTTTTAAGTTAGCCAATACATTTTTATTGAATGTAATTGAATGATGCTTAGGGATGTCAAAAGTGTGCTTCCCTATATTAAAGAGTGTGATTAAAGTGTATGACTCCGTATTATTATATATATATATATATTTTGTTATTTATGTTGTCCGCAATTTCATCAAGTCAAAGGTTCAAAGAGATGACTTATTTTGAGAGTATAAAGTAGAAGATTTGCTTGTCGCTTACATTTAACTAACATTTGATGGAAGTGATCCAATATCACTATGACAACAATATAGGAGATGAAAATATTTACGGACAACTTAAGAAAAGCCATGTGGAATGATTATATTACTATTGATAACATTGTAATATTGCATTGAAAATGATGTTTTATTTTTCTTTTAAACTATAAATTATTGGAATCAACCAAAACTTTCGTTGGTCCTAATTTATGATTCTAGCTCTTACTTTAGTTGTCATACTTTTTTTTTATTTGTAATGATTTTCTTCACATAAAAACTCAATATACATTAGTTAGACGTAATAACTAATTTTATCTTAAATAAATATATGAACAATCACGACAATACTTGTCAACAGAGTTCTACCCAAATAGGATTATTCACGATATTGCGTATTCATGACAACACTTGTTCCTGACAACATTACTGTATAGTAAAAAACATAGTTAATAATGGTAAAGATGCACATTACATCCAAATTTTAAACCTTATGAAAAATAAAAATATGACTAGATATAATTCGATCATTATGAGCAAATCCAAAATCTTTCTAGAAAGAGCCAATGATAGTTCCCAATTAACCATGGGGTTAGTGGATCCATGAAATTTCTCTTTAGTATTTTTTAAAAATGACATCTCAATTTTTTTATTATTCTTATTATTTTTAGAGTAGGTATGGATGAGAATATGATAATATAGGGTGGAGAAAAAAGTTCGAAGTGGCAGAAATTTCATCCATTTTGGTCATGCAACCCGTAACAAAATTTTGTTATTCGCCCAAATAATTTGAAATCTCATTAAAATCGAAGCAAAAATTTTCAAAATTTCAACCGAAATATATTTAAATTTTTCCTTTTCTCGAAGAATCCTAGTAGTTATATTTTTCATATTACGTAGTTAGTAAATAACTATTAGGTATTATTATTAACAAAAAAATTACCTTATTAGCTTACATTTCTTTTAATTTTGGGTGGTGTTATGTGCACACCAATATTTGATGACTACACCCCATTTAAATTTTTTCTTATATGTTGAAGTTTTCTATATTTTTTAAATGTGCACCCCATTCATAGTTCTTTTATTTTTCAACTTGGCTTCCTCTCTATTCGACATCACTTCTTTACGGTCTTAATTCTTCATCGTTTCTCCATTAACCGAAACTTTCTCATGTTCTCAGTTTTTAGTTTGACAATTTTATTTATTTTATTAAAAATTAATTATATGATTTCTAGCATGTCTTTGATTTTCTTTGTTTAATCAATACCTATTGAAAATTCAATTATTTGTTTGACAATTTCTGATTATTTGAAGTTCACTCCATAATTCAAAGAAATAGATAAAAATTGGAGAAAATAGATTAATAGTATTGAAATTTTTGTACACCACTAGAGTGTACTTGCATAATTTATTACCCATAAATATTAAATGAGAAAATTTCAACTCTTTAATTAAACAAGTGGTGATTGCATTATTTATTCTTGGGTAAAGTGACTCTTAAATGAAAGTAAAGCTAGCAGTACCTTCTATTCTTATAATGAATTAATTTGAAGTTTGGTGTGTAACTATAAATTTTATAAGTCAGATTCAATCCTCTAGGGTGACGAGTCCACAAGAGCTCCAATCTCCCTAGCTAACCACTAAACATTGTTCTAACCAGTGTTACTTGGTTCGTCGATTCGAATTCGGGTTCGCGGTTCGCCACTCCAAAGTGAACCCAGTTCGCTAGGGGTAGGATGAGATAATTCGTTTTTCGGTTTGCTTATGTTCACTAGCTTGGTTCGCTACTTAACAATGTAAAACAAAATATATCTTTTATATTATATTATAAAAATATATACTTTTAAGCATGTAAACAATATATCACAAATACTTATTTGAAAAGTAATAAAAAAAAAAGTCTTTATATGAACGGTTTGTGAACTCAAAGTATAAATTTACCGAACCTAAAGAAAAATATCAATGAATTTAAATGAAAAATTTAACAAACTAACATTGTTTTGAAATCACTATCTGGTTCGCTCAATTTCACTAACCAATCCGAACCGAACCACTAACCAGTTTGGGTTTGCTTGGTTCGCGGTAGCATGTACTGAACTTGGTAACCCTGGTTCTAACCACTAGCTGTACTTAAATGATACTCTCAGCCAAAAAAAAAAGAAGTTTAAAACATCATAAGTAATAGATAAAACTGAATTATGTTTATAAATGTTTCATCTCTCCATTACAACAACTTGTAGATAATAATTAGTTAGTAAATATGTAATGAATTATAACCAATACAAATATATTAATAAATACAAAAAAATAAATGAATAAATTGGACATACAGACTAAAGTGTTTTATTTGAGAAAAAAAAAAAGAATAATAAAAAAGCTTCATAAGAGGAAAAAATTAAAGCAACACACTAATAGATTTATTATTTAGAAATCTCAAATAATATATTTGATAGATTAAAAATCTCAGCTACTTACCTTTTCGATTATTTCGCAGATTATAAATTTAAATCTGCCTCTATATCAAATTTTTTTTTTTACCCAACGCTCCTTATCTTGATGTAAGATTGGAGATCCATGTCCTTCTTTATTATGTATAAAATAACTAAACTAAAGAAGAATTCCATTCATTTGTAAAAATCAAGACATCTAAAACATAATGTTTAAATATAACTTAATTCATTGACCAACCTGACATTTTTTGCTTCGATATAAGGTTTCATTTTTTCAGTCCAGACTACCACATTGTCTTAGCCAACTTTGGCTATTCATGAGTCTTTTTTTTTAATTGACGTTTTGAATTCTTCAAGGGATATTTTATAAGTGAGGAAGTGAAAAAGGGGATTTTTTTAAATTTCAAAACTATAGAAATATCTCACAATTTTCACAAAAATAATAAAAATATGATTCTAGATCCTCTACAGTTATATTTTGTCTAGTTACTATTATAAAAAATAACATTGTCTTATCATCTGTATAAACTTGAAAACATTTGAAATATATCAACAATTTGTGAAAATTTCCAAAATTTTAGGGCTTCAAAAAATGTTATATTAAAAATTTAATAAATGTTTATCCATAATAGGATACCTAATAAAGTTAGGCTATTTAAAAACCCTTAAACACTTCTACTAACATATTTAAATTCAAAAACATAAATATTAGTTCACTTGATAATTATAATTATTTATTTTTATAAAGTTTAATTAACTTCTAATTTTTAAAATATTGTTTATAATAGAATACCTAATAAGTTAGGATGTGTAAGACACTTAAGCACTTCTACTAACCTATTTAAATTAGAAAACCTAAATATTAATAGTTAAGAAACTTGATAAACATAATTTTTTTATAAATAGAGTCGTAATGGTTTAATCTCAAATAATACATTTAGAATTAATAATCTAATAAGTTGCATTACTTTTAAAATAAAATATTAAAGTATTATATTTCAATGATATTAGTTTAGTAATTCGATGAGTGATTTGTATGTAATAACTTTATGTATAATATGTAAAGAAACAAGAAAATAATTATAAAATTAAGAAAAAATTTGATTTATTTCGTCCAAAAAATTTTATTGATTGAAATAAATATTCAAAAAAAATTAAAATTTCTGAAAGTTCGTTGAAATTTTAAGATTTCAGTAGAGATTTGATATTGGCTAAATTTCTGGGATTACAAACCTTGTAGGGTAGCATAAGCCTTTGGGATAAATACTCGTTAACTATAGTTAATAGAACACATGTAAGGCTGTCAAAAAAGCCCATATAGAAGGGTACCCGGCCCGGCCCTCCAAAGCCCGGCCCTACCCCAGCCCTTGGGCCGGGCAGGGCCAAAAAATTGGAAGCCCTTGTTCTCTAGGGCCGGGCTAGGGCTCCCCCTGTCCGGCCCTTCCCGGCCCGGCCCGGCCCTACTTTATCTTAAGATAAATATTTTTTTAATAATTTTACTAATATGCTCCCTTTAACCTTTCATTAACGTTATGAAAGTAGGGCTATGTTTGTAATTGCGCCAACTAAAGACCTTATAAAAACCAACCTAACACAGACCAAACCCTAACTTGTATTCACATTCTAAGACTTTGCCTCTTCATTCTTCAACTTCAATCGCACAGGCCACATACCACTTCGGCTCTTCATCGATCATCTCTCTCTCTCTCTCTCATATCTTACTCTCTACTTTCAGTTTTATATTTAAACATATTTTCAATTTTGTTCTATATAGTTTTATTATTCTATTTGTTTACCTATACTATGTTTTGGTTTATTATGCATGACTGTCACTGATAAGGAAATTTTTTTTTTAACTCTGTCATTACTCTTTTTGTTGCAATGTTGATCCCAAACCCGAATAAAAGAGGAGGGTATCCAATTCCATGTAAGGTTGACAGTTGGTGTAGTAAAAAAAAATTTATTATCTTAGATGAAAAAAAAAAAATTCCGCTATTTCTTCCGGCCCTTTGGCCGGCCCGGCTTGGCCCGGCCCTTGAGGGGCCGGGCTAGGGCCCAATCAACCCTGGCCCTTGAAGGACTAGGGCCGGGCTAGGGCTCTACTCTTATAAGGAAGGGTAGGGCTAGGGTTGACCCCGGCCCTACCCCAACCCGGCCCTTTGACACCCCTAAACACATGTTAGCCTAGCAAACAACCGATCCACCGGAAGTCCTAAACATTATCATCACGGAAGTGTAAAAATATTCCCTTATTTTGAAATTTTCTTACAAATTTTGGCCAGAGAAAAATCTAAAAATTATGAAATATCACAAAAAAAATTTATACTTCATTGCCAAATTTTAGCAGGAATTTGGGAATATAAGCAGGTTCTTTATAGTCATGTCCAAAGTGGCTTTTTCTTTTTGTGTTGCAGCTGAGCTACAGCCTACAGGTGGGTCTAAAACCCATGAGGCTACACAAAAGGAGAAGTGATGGCACATGGTATTTTTGTCCTTTCACTTTCTCGTGATGCTTAATCTGATAGAGCACAATCTAACGGTCATTTTTGCATGGATCATCAAAAGTACTGTATGTGTGTGGGTCATATGACATCTTTAGGGCTGACTATTGTTGAGCCTTTTTAATGGGGTGGCAAAGGATCCGGTTTGTGTCCAATCGGTCTGTATTAGATTGCTGGTCGATGACCGCACCCCTTGGGGATCGGATTTGATCAGACTCTCCCCGGACCAAAATCATCCCGCCTACACTTTGCCTGTGACATGTGGTAGATAAAAAGGGGAGAAGTCAAAAAATAGGGGGGAAAATGAAATGACTTCTCCTCTTTTTATCGCCACATGTCAGACAAAGACCTTAGGCAGGATGATTTTGATCCGGCGAGAGCCAGATCATCAGATCGGATCCCACCCATTGCTACCATGCAGCTCTGATTTGGGCAGGTTAATCGACCCAAACCCATCTGGGTTTTCAATTGTCATTTAAACTCATGTATAAAAGACCAAATGGGGTTGCATATGACACGACCCGTTTTCATTTGCTAAACCCTTTTCGATTCTAAGCTACAGTAAACTCCATAAACCAACCCGAGCAGGTTAAGATGATGCTATGTGGAAACCTTAGCCCACATTGAGCATGCATTCCTTGATTAGACGTGTCGCATCAGCTTTTTTTTAAAACTTTTGGAGAGAAGCCATTAACCGTAGAGGGTTTAATGCTGACACGGTGGTGCAAAGGATTGTGATACTGTGCAACAAGGGTGGACTAGGGTTTGTGCACTCATTATCTTACCCTACACGATAATTTTACCTAAAGAATTTTTTTTCCCCATTTTACAATTTATTCAAGGAAATCCAACGTATCATGGAAATCCACCATATCATGGGCATTCCAAAGGAAGGAAATAGGTTCTATGGCTACTATGATATTTCTCTCTCTCATTTCCACTAAAGGTTCTGCTGGACAAAATGAATTACTTAACTTCCTCCATAAATATATCATAACATATCCTATATAAGTATATTTTAAATAGACAGCCGCCCTTGCAATAGCTACTTTCTGTTTGTGTTGCAGATTTTATGGGAGTGTGGCTAAAAAGTTCACCTCCTAAAGGTGCAATGTTATTCTCCAAACAAACAAGGTTTAACTTGTCCAAACATTCCCCTACCAACTTAGTCCCTTCTTCCTCTCTGCAACTAACTTTTGGAGGGACTTAGCCATTAAGGATCAAAACCTCAACCTGGTCAAAACACAAACGGATAAATAGCACATCATCAGGATCTCTGGCATGAATGAAAAGAGTGTTGAAAACCATTCAAGGCTACAAGTCAACGCGTCTTATGAGGATATTTTCAAGGTCAAAGGTCAACATGAGGGGATACATTCTTTTTAGGTCAAATGGAAAAAGAAATAAGAGGGGTCAATTGTCCAACTAAATCATGTAGATTGGACGGTTAGAATGATGTGATCATGTTGACTTTTTACTTGGGAATTTCCTCACCCATTGAATTTTGGGTCCCACCCTCCCTCTCTCTCTCTCTCTCTCTCAGATTTGATGTTGGTTGTTTGGTGAGTAGATATTATGTTATTGGGAAAGGATGATAATTCCATAAACGGGGAGTGGGGGTAAAATCATGATAGGGTTTGTGGAGGACATAGGGTTCCATTTGTGGAATTGATTCATCATATTCTTATGCATATTCCACCAATGGAAGCTCTAAACTCTCAACTTTCATTAGGTTTGATCTTATTTTCCATTTCCTTTTGAAGTTAAGGGTTGACCCAATTTGACTTGATGATATGATAGGCAAAGTGACAATGTGGTTTGACAACCGTCGGCAGTCCAGTGTACTAAATCCAAAGGCGCCACGCGTTTCCCAAGTTCAGAAATCATTCCGTGTTGACTTGAATGGACGGTCATCTTAATATATACCAATCAGATGATGGGATGCAAGACCTAATTGCAATTTGCAAGTACTTCCTCCTCTTCTATCATATGGAGTTGATGGGTAAATGAATGTGTAACACATGAGATAGCTAATTTTATTTTTCATGTGATCCATTTTTTTCTCTCTTTTAATATATTAGAATAACATAGAATCACATAACAAGATTCAAGTTATCGACCTCGGATAAGATACTTATAAAGAAGAGAGAGAAAACAAACTGTAACTTGTTGAATAGAGATTAAACATGTTTAGGGGTGATCTTATCCATATGACACCCTAATGAAGAAGGGAATGATTAACAATTGGATCATGCAAACATTAACAAGGAGGGCAGATTAGTATATGTAACCCTAATTTAAAATCCTACTTTTAACTTGTCTATGCATATATTAATACGAATTTCGAGAAAAAAAAGACAATAATTGTCCTTAAGGCAAATGAATAATGTAGTGCATGGAAGGCCCACCTACCGAGAGCCATACGGATGGACGAATATAATATTATAGCAAACAACAAATTCTGGTGCGATCGAAACCAGTGGTGACAAATTTCAATCTTCGATTCGGTGCAAGCAAGATGCAAATATGCTATTAGTCTATTGTGTTTTGCAGTGATCAAATGCTAAACATACAAAGGACAAACGTTTTGTGTTGCTCAATTTGCCCCATCTAGGTACCCTACTGGTGGGGAGGTGTTAAAAGTGATAAATTTGTGTCAAATATTATATAAGTGCAATTATTCTAAAATTAAGGCAGACAAAATCAATGTGTCAAGTTGATTATCATAATCATAATCATCGTAAGATTCCCAACTTCTTTTCTCTCTTTTTAGGGTAGAGAACATTATTTAATTTTAAAACAAGGGCTTATCCACCACTTGGTGTTGAGAATGATTCTAAGGAAGTGAAAAGTAGCATAAATCAATTCAACCAATGAAATAGACTATTCTTTAAAGTAAGAGCTTTGGAAAGTGAGTTAATGAATGGTTTGTAATGATACCTATAGTCTACCTAGGAAAAAGAACATTAGAAGGGAAACAAATGCTTGAAACAGATGTGTTGGTACATAGCACAACATATGTATACCTGAACTTGTATACCCGAACTACCGAACTAGTATTGGTCAGCATATCTTAATCGACAAACATTAGACCAATATTAATTACGTCTTGGTAATGGAGGAGTCCCACGTGAATTAATAGCTACCCAACAGCTAAATTATTATTTTTTGAGTTGTTTCAAGAAACCATTTCATTTACTAGTATTAGAATTGATAGAGAATATAGTAGGACAATAAAGTGTGATGAGATACACAGTATCTCATCACAATCACAAGGTTATTTGAATTTGAATTAAAGAAATTACAAAATATTAGATTAGATTTTATTTGATTGAGATTTCCTTATTCTTTAGGAATCATGAATTATCTATTTAAACCATTTTTAGGCACAATGGGTAGAATCAAATCGAAAGATCAGTTTGCTCATGGTAGTTTTAGATGAGTTAGTTGTCTTTAAGGATGGTTTATAAGTAAGCTTGAAAATTGAGTGGTCATTCATTCATAGCAGAAAAAGTGCTCAACTAGAATCTTATACGTAGAAGACCGTATCTTATACATATTAAACCTATATGGTCAAAGGGTATTATAGTGGTTATATAAACTTCGAGATAAAAGGGAACTAAGCGTGCATTTAGGAAACCCCCACCCGCCACATACATGTGCAATTAATGTAGGGATCCTAGCAATACCCACTTTCTTCCATCCTTTGACCTCCACAAACTAGGGCAACCCTAGCATCATGAGATGGGTGAATGAGATTGTGGCAGTACTCCTCTCTTGCTTTCCACAATAACCACCTTGTTGTGGGACCCATCTTTCTTACTAGGTTAATGGGGGTTGTCTTCTTCTATTCTTTATAGCTTTTCCTTGATGTTTGAAAAATCAAAAGCAAGGTCTAGAGAAGGACTCAAACCAGACACCAACATGAACACAATGGGCATGTCAATATACCTACTTAGAGCATGATATGATATATTATTGTTGGTTAAAGGGGAAAAAGAAAGTGGGAAACACTGTACACTTTCTGAGATTTCATGAACATGGAATCAATCTGTAGGTTGTTTTCAACATCTAAAAGCATGCTTTTGAGACCTCATGCTTTTACACCAATCAATGGGGGTTATATATAGTAGCAGACTCTCTCTGCACAGTGACTTACAGTTAAGGTGGACGTGCAACATTCAATGATATTTTCAAACCCTAGTTCTTTTAACTAAACAGATTTTTAGGGGTTGTTTGGTTCCAACTTTAATTTCTTGCATTGTCGGCACAACAGTCATCTCTTGTCTGGCTGTAACTAGTCATAAGAAATGAGTGTGTATTGCGTTTGAAGTATGTATCCGCCTCCCACAGGGCTTTATGGGCAGTTTTGAACGCTAGTTTGTGCATTGTAACCAAACACACCTTAATCCCTATCCGCTCAAAGGTGAAACTGGGTAGGGCAGTGACTCAAGAGGACTCGTGAACGGTCCCAAAGGGGAACACTGGTCAATCCCCTTCGTTGGATTCCTGCAAATTACTTGCTTTCACTAGTCAGCGTCAGGGCTCAGTCTCAAGATGTCGTTGGATTCAGTAAAGCAAGTCATTAGTGGGAATCTCGTGAAATCAATGGATCCCATTTGAGACCCAGGACCTAATTCTTGGACCATGGTCTATCACGACTACTTCATAAATCGATTAAGAATGACAAATGGAGAACCCAAATCAACCCTTCACGCAATGCGTGAACTCCTTAACACTCACGCAAGCAAAAACATCATAGGTATAAGTGGCAGTTATGTAATTAATTAAAACATTAATGTCATTTTCATAAAATCAATTATAGACGATATTTCCTAGTATACCCTTGCTCCTTATATCAATTCCTAAAGATGTCCTTGATTTTAGTTTGCGTGAATTCTCTTAGAGTTCACGCACTACGTGACTCTATCATTTCCCATATATATATATATATATGACTTTGCTACTGAGACCCCATTAGGGCCGAACCATGCTCTTAGAACATTGGATTTCAGGTGGGGCCCATTTCACATGATAGGCCCCACCTGAAATCATGGTCTCAGTGGTCTCAGCCCTAATGGGGTCTCAGAAGCTTTATCTATATATATACACACAATTACACATGCACCAAAAATCATAGCTTTAACCAAAGCATGTTGTAATAATTTGAAATATTTACGTTTTAAATTATAAAATCTTTTTAACTTAAATTAGCAGGTAATATGATAAATATAAGTAATATTTATAAATTATTGATAAGTTATTCATATTATGACCCATTGGGTATGGGTAATCCACACTGAATCTAACCTCATAAAATGGAAGCAAAAACAAACCCATGAAAGCGTCGCGTAAGAATTGCTACTCCAAGTAATGCCTACTTGGAGAAGTAATAAAGGATAATTAGTAATAATATGATTTTACTTTCTTGAGATAGGCAAGCGTGATATTTAGCGAGTTAGTAGGCAAGGACTGGTTTTGAACCCAGATCTTAGTTTCGCAGTATTGACTTTACCAGCTTAGCAAGCTGGCAATTCTTTGGTTGTGATTAAGAGAACATTTATCACCGTAGGATGTGAATCAGATGGTTGTGCATGCCAACAGACTAGTATTTTGATATAAATGATTGGATTATGTTAGGGGTTCAAGTAGGCGGTGTCAATGGGCCAAATTCACCTCCCAACCCCCTTGTAAACATGTTGGGCCCAGCCATGCCTATTAAATAATCACAAAAATTCAGGTCCAAGCCCGGCCAATTGGCAACCGGTTCAAGTGGCCATCAATGTTAGGGGTGTCAATTCGGCTTGTGGCCCAATGTGACCTAAAACAAAAAAAAAGAAAAGAGATTTTATTTTAGCTCTAATTTGGGCCCTAAGATTAGGGTCAAGCTCAATTTCTAAGTCCCAGGAGATGATCTAATGGAACATTAACGTACTCAAGTTTGGTATATAATACATTCAAAAGATGAATCATATTTACAAAACGGTATGTATGTATGTATGTACGTAGTATCAATACAGGAATACGGTGTGATGTGGTATTATTGTTTCCGTTGATGTGACAGGAGATAGAGTTTTGTATGTGATTAGTCACATATGATTTGATGTATGGAGCTTTGATCGTACAGTACAGTACAAACACGCAGAAACGGTCCCCTCGTTTTACACAGTATTGTCTTGACACGTGCTTAACCCCATGATCCATCTCTCAGTCTTCTTCTGAGTTCTGAGAGGCCGACAGTTGCAGTTGCAGCAGAGGCAGGTACTGGTTTGGGTGCACTGATTCCCACGTGCTAGCTCTGACCCTGAAACGAGCTAGCCCCTCATGAACAGATCTGACATCTCTTGTTTCAATCTCTCATTCCTTTTGCCATCTCTCTTCTCTTCCTTTCGGCGGGAAATTCAGGTTGAGACTAGGGACAAAGGATTTTTAGCAATCTCACTCACAATCTCCCTTTCCTTTTCATGGGAAGAGACAGGGCTTGTGTTCTTGCTTAAAAAAATTTTAAAGAAAAAAACAAAAAGTAAGATAGAGTATAATAAGAAGAGAGTAGGACTAGAATTCTCTGAATAAATCATAATATATAAGTAAATTAATTAATGAAAATAAATCTTAGTTTTCCTATCATATATGTTTCAACATGAGCAATGAAATTGTCAAGTTTTTTTTTGTTGGAGTTATCAATTAGATTTGTCTCTAGGACTTGATCTCATGACTCCCTCAATATGAAGCATTAAGTCATTGATATGGGGGAATATGGGGCACATATTCCATGCTAATATGCTATTCAACAAATACTAATTTTTTGAAGTCGATGGTTACATTTTTTTTTGGTTAAACTCAACAACATCACAAGGTGTCACTGAAAGCAATGGGAAGGAAAACACACACACAGTCCATACACTCATCCAGATAAGCTTCATCCAAGCACAACTCAAAACGGGTACCAACCATTTGAGATGATAAGGTTACATGAACAATGATTCAAGTATAGATTAAAAAAAAACCCTAAAAATAACAACAACAAAAAAAGATCCAAGTATAGGAATTATACTAAATTTTTAATCGAGCTTTTATTCAACCCTATATAATTAGAATTGCTCATTTTGATTGAATGTGAAAAAAAAAAAAAGAGTTTGTTATTTTTCTTATTTATGAATATAAAGATAACGACAATTATTGCTCATCTACAAATATAAATTTTAATGTCTAAAACCCGTAGATAGCTCGAACAAATATAAATTTTAATGTCTAATACCTGTAGATAGCTCGAACTGTATAGGAATAATAATAAATTGTAGCTCTAATGCTGAAAAGTAATTTCATTATATTTAATTATTTATAGTTCAATTAGGTGATAGGATTATATATAATACGTAGTGTATGAAATGACCGATGATGTCTAATGCATTATAGTATTTTGACCATTCAATGAACATGTATGTATTGAGTTTTCTCAATTGTATGGGATCAAGCTAATTATATGACAAGGGTTCAGGAATTCCAATCTAATCATAAATGGTTTGAAGAAACCCAACTTGAATTTACCCTTTGGTTAATTATCAACATGTACTTTGATATTTATCCAGATCAATGATCTCTAAGACCTAGAGGGGGGGGGGGGTGAATAGGTCTATCTAATAATTTCTAACCAATTTTAATTTTTCAATTAATATGTTTAGAAATCAATGAACAATTCAATCAGACAATCCACACAAATCAAACACAGAAGATTTTTACGTGGAAAACCCTAACGGGAAAAAACCACGGGACCTTGTCCAGCAATAAACTTCACTATGAAAAGATATCAAGTACAAGACAAGACCTTACCAAAACAGAAACGACGTTCCTAGGTATAGACTCTTACTCTTGATTTCCACGAACCAGCAGGTTCGATCTTCGCCGTAGCAGCTTCGGTTCCATACTGACCAAATCTTCTCAAGCTACTTCAAAACCACGATCACACACGATCGATCTCCTTCCACGAAGGCTCCGGATCAAACACCGGACACACACACAAGGTGTAGGGTTGTGAATCAATTTAGAAAGTTTCAAACCCTAGAGGGATCTCATACAGATCTGAGATCACACAATGCAAGATCAAATGTTTAGATCTATACTTGCATTCTCTAGGATCAAAGAAAGAGGAGGGATCAACAAAGATCTAATAAAAGCAATAAGAAAAACCCTAGAAGAGTTTCTCAGACCTCTACTCTTTCAAAAATATCAAAGACACGAATTAGGTCTCCAAAAAGTTGTTTATATAGGGTTTAAAAAAAGAATCCAGAAAAAGAAAAATTCTTTTTACGGGGACCGATCGATCGGTGCTGACTACCGATCGCTCGGTCCAAAACGGATCGCTCGGTCCAAATGACCGATCGCTCGATTATAAATCATCTCTCTGGAAAAATACCCCATACAAACTTTTTGTCCAGTCGATAGCCACCGATCGCTCGGTAGGCCACCGATCGATCGGTCTCAATACTGAGCGATCGGTTGAGACAGAATTGTTTTCAAACCATGATTCATTTCATTTTTATTTGATTCAAATGAGATCAAACAACTTTGTTAGGTTTAAAACTATCCTCCTAGGTATGTTTAGAGTTATCTAAGCCAAATCCAACCTAGGTAGGGGTCTCTAAGTCCATTACCTGTCTAGATCCAGAGTAGGAGCTTTTTCTTCTCTTTCTTCAATCTTCTTTAAGCTTTAGCTCTTCTCTTCTGACAAGTTGAACATGACTCGACGACTCGACTCACATGACCTATCTAATGATCACGGAATTTGCCAACACCTATTTAGGGATTTACATACTTGATGGATTCTCGCTCATGTTTTTGCAGTCGGTTAAAGTAACAATTTAAAAACTTGTTAATTTATATTTATTTAACCAAATGCAAAAATAACCAGAAAAACAAAACACACATGTCGCAGATAGCTTAAGTCTAAGGAAGCCAAGGTCTAACACCAGCATTTCCCCAATATTAATCGAATGGGACCTAATTCAAAAATTAGTGAGTTGTGCTAAAAAACAGAAAAGTGGGTAGTATCTTTTATGAGTTGAGAAGACAAGCCATGTGAATTATCTCCCATTACATTAGCAATTGAAAAGGGATTATTCCCTATATATATATATTAAGATAAGTATGGACTGCTTTTGAAAATCTCTTTCAACCTTTTCCTTTTTAGGGTACAAAGTGCTTTTCAATTATGGCTCGAAGTACAAGTTCAAACATTAGCTTGTGGGTTTGATGAACTACATTGACAAAGGATAGCTCAATTGATTAAGGTCTCGAGAGATCCTCAAGCTATCGATTTCAACTCGTCTTAGCCTTACTGATACACGTGATTTATGTGCATTCGAAGGGACTAATCTTTCCTTGTCAGGGTTAAGATACCCTCCATTTCCAAAAAAACCATTGGCAAGGGGAAGGTGGAGCAGTAGATTGGGTTTGTGAAGAACTCAAGAACTCCCCCACTGTTATACCAATACCTATCTGTATCTTACTAGTAATTCACATTCTCATTATGTAGCCTGCATTATATGGCATATATGACCATCCACTTGGGGTTATTTTGTTCCAGGATATCTTCCAGAAGGGCCCATTTGTAGAGTTCTAGCTAGAAGGGCTGATTCTAGATCAGAAACGGAATTAATTATAAATATTGCATTGGTGGAATATATTGAGTTCATTTAAGGCCTATGAATCAGTGTTGTCAGAATTGAACCGGACTAGACTGGCTGGTCGAACCGATGGAACTGGGAACCGGTCCCCTTGCCAGTTCTCAAAACCCTTAAAACCGGTATTCTTTAAGAACCAACTAGAACCGGTTAGGAATCGGTCAGAACCGGTCGGAACTAGTTAGACCTGGGGAAAATTTAGGGGGAAAAAAAAAGCAAAGGGTGTTTTTGCAAAAAGTATACAGTAGAACCGAATCGATTAACCGATGGAACCAGCTACTCTACCAGTTTGATGCCCTGTTCTGACAACACTGCTATGAATAAATGTTAGAGAGAGAGAGAGAGAGAGAGAGAGTTAGTTGTAGATGAAGTAGGGGACATGAATTTGATTCTGAAGCCTAGAGGACAAACCTTAAAAACCAGAGGGGAGGAAGCAAAGGGGTCAACAAATGCAGCAGTCACAGAGTAGCACCACCTGCTACAAAATTATAGCTGGTGGGTGGGCCCAAGCCGACAAAGCATGGGGTTGTCTTGTCAAATCACCTTCTCTTTTCTCTTTTGGTGGCCCCTTAATACTTTGGGTTTTCCTTCCTCACTGCTGGTTCCTCAAATTACCCTCTTGCATAGTTGCATGCATGGTCAAACAGATCTCTCTCTACAAATTAATTATGTGGTGTTTGTCTATGAGATCAAATGACCAATACGCCATTCTATCTCTCTCTTTCTTTCTTTTGATACAAGTCAACAGTTAGGCCGCAACCTCGGTCCATAATATTAGTATATGTTGGAGGGTAATTAATTAATGTCTAGTTTGAAACTTGGCGTTGTGGGTGAATATTATAACCATCGCACCCTATGAGACTTGATCTTGGAACCTACCCCAAAAGAGGAGACACACTACCACTAGGAGAAGCGGCCATTGTGTTTCACCATTCTGTACTATGCAATCTAGGATCCTTTGCCTTCAAGGAATGGTATTGAATATCGAATTTTTTTTTGGTAAAAGACTATGGAGTTGCTCTTGAACTATATGGCTTTGTTTGTTTGGAGAGAAAATATTTGTAAAAATTAACTTTCATTATTTTTAGAGATTTTTTTTTCTCAAATATAAAGCAATATTAGAGAATTAATTGAAGCAAACAACTTATTTTACAATATGCTAAACACAAATATTAGTTTTTTGTTGGAAAATAATTCAATGCACCCATTGTTCCCTCCAAACAAACACAGCCTTAACACATGTTAACTTGATAGAAAAATTGATGATTTAGTCCAACACCTGACAGAAAAAGAGAAGAAGCAAAGAGAAAGAAAAATAAAGAAAAGATATAAAGAGGGGAATGCAAAATGAGAAAAAGGAGAAGAGCAATGGTCGATAGAAAATCCATATAAAGTCGAGTTGATTGTGGATTGAAAAATAATTGAATTATCTTCGATTATTGGTTATGTATAATCAATTCTTTTGGTCAGTAACCAAATGCTATTATCGAAGCCATAATAATTCTAATTATAAAAGGTTTTGTCGGTGAAATAATCTAAGCCTAATGGCCCTAACTTCTTCATTGCTAGGATTATACAAAAACATATTGGAACATAGTCTTACATATATAGGTTATGCATTACATGACATAAATGGAAATCCATACTGATTGGTATTTGTCCTCTTTCCATCTCAAATTTTGTACATTTATTTAGGGTTACACTCAAGTCAAGTTGGCTCATCAGCTTGATTAAGCTCGGCTCGTTTGAGCCAAGCTCAACCTAGCACTTCATGCTCGAATGAGTCAAGCCAAGCTTTTATTTGAGCTTGAATGCTTAAACAAGCCCAAGCTCAAGCCAAACCTTTGTTTGATCCGACTTGGCTTGTGTCACGGCTCGGTTTGGCTTGAGCTCAACTTGGTTCGACTCGAGCTAATATGTATATATATGCTAAGTTATTTATATTAATATAAAATAATATCTTTAACTTTCTTTTTTATCATAGATTATAAGTTTTTTAATTTATAATAAATAAGTTTAAGAGATAATAATAACTAAAAAGTTAAGAAGTAATCTAGAAGCTCTGACCCTAACTTTCTATTATATGGACTGAAAGCATTTTCCAAAATCTTATGTGTATATGAATGTATGAGCCATGCTACCTACTCTTAGGCAGCCCCTACTCCTAGCCAAAACCAACACATGTCTATGTTTTTAATAAAAAACAAACACATGTCCTTGCTTTAACATGTGTTGGTCTTTGGTTGAAAGTAGGGCTAGCACGCCTCATGCATTTATTAATTTGTTGTAGTTTCTTATATTGTCATTTAATAATAAGCATTTATTAAAATCAGGTAAAATTAAACAAAATAATTATGTGAATCAAGCTTGAACCAACCCAAGTTTGACTTGGCTTAAATTGATTTTGAGCTCAAACGAAACTCAAGCTTGATCAAGCTTCTTCAAGCCAATCTCAAGCCTAAACATTTGAGCTCGAATCAAGCTGAAGCCGAGCTCTAGCATGTTCAAGCCAAGCCAAGCTCAGTTCGATTATGCCCCTACAAGCTCAAAATCTCAATAATGTCAGATCTTTTAAGAATTTACTAATTGAGTTTGGGATTGAAAATTTGATTTTTAGCTCAAATTGGACAGCACTTGAAAAATAGAGTGAATGGTTCGAATTTATCAAGATCTCAATTTTGCAATAAAATTATTATATTTTTCACCTTATATTTGCAACTCATTGTTAATGATATGAATTTTGGACATTAATTATTGATATGTGTTCTTAAAAAATTTGAACTGTATCTAACATTGGACTAAAGTATAGAAATTTTCTTTTTCTTACTTTATGTTTAATGGATGTTGCCTAGAAATTATTTATTTCACAAATAATTCTTTAAAAAATCCCTCTCTCTTTCTATGTTTAGTCACTACCTACGCTTAATTGGATAAATTGATTCACGTACAATCAATTGTCATCGCAATGATTATAGCTACAAGAATCCAAACCAAACAAGGCCTTGCACAAGGCCGAAAGGAAATGTTAGCTTGGGCCCAGCCCAATTAGACAAGACAATATACGCTGACCTTAGCCCATACATTTTGTTAATAGGCCTAACACCAGCAGAAGACCATTAAAATTAATCCAAACTCAAACCAAAAGTTTGAGGCCGTTAGGGCCCATTGGGCTTATTAGCTAGGTTAGGTCTGACCAATGTGTTGAGAGGAGTACAGACTTGGCTGTCCATTGGGCTGTCCCGCCAATTTGCATCCATAGAAGGATGAGTTGTTCTGGGGGCACGTTACAGCTATAAATCTAATTTCAATCATCGTTTTTCTTCTCCATGTCGTCGAGCCTGATCGATAATATATATATATATATATTTTAAATTTTGGTGAGTATTTTGCACCATGTAGAGGCACCTTTCTTGCAGTACCCTTTCGAGGAGGAAGGATATCTCATGCCTCTCATATCTCACAGCAACCAGACACAGATGAACCTTCGCTGTGTGTAAAATGGTCTTTAGGCCAAGTGGGAGTTGTTGGACTTTGTGTGGCCTTTCAGTCATTTGACATGGATATACTAAATTATGCCTGACACTTGCCCTTCGAACCCATTACTTGAGTGACTCTGTTCCTTTCCAATAGAGGACTTCTCCCCCGCAGTTAAGGATACCATCTTGCAAAGTTGGTAAACTCAATGTCAATGTGACAGTTGAGAGGCTCACCTTGTTTACTAACCTAATTCTTAATTAACCTACTAACCTAGATAAATGATGACACTTATTAGAACTAAAGTCATGAAACTATTTTCACTCATCATCATTATCAATGCATTACCCAAATATTTTGGTTGTCAAACACGGATCTTGTCCTGCCATCTAATTCTATTAAAAGCCATGACTTCAATTAAATTGTGTGATATTGAATCTTTTCTCCATTAAAATAGAAATGTATTAGGAAACTATTCCGCGACAACACTTCAGTCTGCAAGGTTAGAGAAACAGGCCATGATACAAAAATATGGAAGCATAAGGTAGACCTCATGCGTTTCTAGCTTGTAGGTGCAAACAATATGGCATAGCATCGCAAATCAGTATGCCTCCACAGTTCCCCAAAACTTTTGTCTATGACTTAGAACAGGCTCCACCTTATGTTGTTCATTTCCAACGCATGATTTGATGTCCCAGAGAAATTTAGGGGCAATAACTTTGATTCTTGAGACAATGGATCATCTCTAATAATAATAATAATAATAATAATTAAATGCGAATATATAGGAGATCTGGTTGCGGAGCCAAACTGAGCAACCAAAAATATGCCATGACAAGGGTTGTTTGTTGTATATTTTAATAGGTCTATTGCCCTATTTTCATTTTCTTCTCTTGTCTAGGCCTTGGGCCCAACCTTGTTATGTTTCCTTGTTCATATAAATACGCACCAAAGAGGTGAGGAAACCCTACTCTTACTCTTCCTCATCCTCTCATTTCCCCATATTTCTTTTTTTTTCCTCTTCTTCTTTTTCTCCCAAACACTAACTAGCAAATCTACTTAGTTTTGGTTGCTCCAGTTGGCTCCTCAACCGGAGCTCTTGTTCCTAGTTAATCTCTAATAGAGATGAACTCGTAGCTGAATTGGTTAATATTCTGCAGCTCAATCCCAGCTTACAAGTATTTTAGGAAGTCCTATGTAAATCCAAATAGCTTTCTTCATGCAGATCATTGCAAAACAATATTTTCCTTTTGGCCTTGCATCAAAATAAATTTTAAAATGAGAAAAAATACTAAGGAAAAAAAGAATAATGAATAGAGTCGCATTTGTTTACAACAACTATTCATTGAGATCAATTCAATGAAACAATCAATTTATTTCGTATTTGTTTACAACAAATATTAACTGGGATCAATGCAATGAAACAATCAATTTTTTTTTTTAAGTAATGAGAATTGTATTAAGAATGAGGAATTTACAAGTGGGGATGAGGGGCTGGGGAATGAGAATGATTTCCCCTCGTAAAACAACAAAGCTAACTGATGAGTTGCAAGGTATGACTCCATCTATACATGAATTAATTCAGTCATTTCTTTCCTCCATTTGCATACATAATCTCTGCAAAACTTCAGAAACCAATTCAATTTGTGGATGATACCTATCGCCTGCCACAAAGGAATGAAAACAATTCCTAATCTCAATCCGACTGCACTCTGTCATCTTCTGAGCTCCTCTTGCAACCATCGCTTCCCTAACTTTTACTGCATCACCCCACTCCCCATTATCTGTATATGTGTTGGCAAGAAGCACATAATTTGAAGAATTCTTTGGTTCATCTGCATAAAGTTGTTTTGAAACACGCTTTGCCATCCTTAAATTTCGATGTAATTTGCATGCTCCAAGCAATACGGTCCACATTACACTATCAGGCTTAAAGGGCAGGGTTAGTATAAGAGCTTCAGCTTCGTCTAATAGTCCTGCTCGAGCTAATATATCGACCATACATGTATAGTGCTCAGGCTTGGGCTCAATTAAATACTTATGAATCATATCATTGAAGTAACAACGACCCTCATTCAACAAACCACCGTCGCTACATGCACTTAGCACACCAACAAAAGTGATATGGTTTGGGAAAATTCCAGTTGACCCCAACTGCATCATCTCATTGAAAAGCTCCAAAGCCTTCATGGCTTCGCCATTTTGAGCAAATCCACATATCATTCCATTCCATGAAACAATATCTCTCTCAGGCATTCTCTCAAAGAATCCCAATGCATCATTCATCTCGCCACACTTCGTATACATATCTACAATTGCACTTCCCACTACTACATTAGTTTCCAACCCAAACTTCAAAACAAGTCCATGAAATTGTTTACCCCTTTCGAATGCATTAGCACTTGCAAAAGCACAAAGCAGACCGCCAAAAGTGAAAGAATTCGGCTCTAAGCCAGAGAGCCGCATCTGAACAAACAACCACACTGCATCCTTCACGTTCCCACTCTGTGACATCCCGACAATCATTGCAGTCCAAGAAACCACATCTCGCTCCGGTATCTCCTCAAACAACCGGGCAGCAGAGGCAACAAACCCACACTTGGAGTACAAATTCACCAAGGCATTGCTAATAAAACGATCAGAACAAAACCCACTTCGAATAATCAATGAATGCACCATCATTGCCTCAAAAACTTGCAAACGAGATGCAAATTCGTTCAAAACGATAGCGTAAGTAAACTCATCTGCAAAAATCCCTTCTCTAACAAGTTGCCGAAATAGTTCCATACTAACCTCACCCATTCCATACTTGGAATAACAAGAAATCAAAGCATTCCAGGTGATCAAATCTCTGTTAGGCATTTCATCAAACACTTTCCTTGCATCCCCCATTTCTCCTACTTCAGCATACAATCTTAGAAGATTGGTGCCAAGAAAAGCATCCGAATTCGAACAAACCTTAATAATCTCGGCGTGAATTTGTCGCCCAATTTGATAATCACAACAAGGAATTACAGTCGCATAAGTGAAATTGTCGGGCCTAAAGGAAGAATGGCGCATTTGAACGAAATGGGTCATAGCTTCTTTGGGTCTTTGGTTGTGGATGCAGCCGGAGATGAGGATGTTCCATGATTGGGAGTCGGAAATGGGAGATAGAGCGAAGAATTGAAGGGCTTGATGGAGTAGGCGAGAATTGAAGAAGCCGGATAAGAGGGTATTGAAGGAGACGACGTTGGGGTGAGGCATGAGGTGGAGGAGCTTCTGTGCATCAGACAAAGCGCCGGATTTGATGTAGGCTTGGAGGAGGAGATTGCAACGGTAAACATCGTTTTGGATGCCATTTTTGAAGAGGGATGCGTGGAGGATTTGAGCTTTGAACATGTGAAGAAGAGAGGTTTCGACTTTCGAATTTTATTGACCTCTTAACGTTTAAGAGACTTTTTTAAAAAAAAAATTTTAAATCCTAGACTCATGTGCCTGTTGATCACTAGTCTAAAAAGAACTACTAATTTAAAAATTATGTTTAGGTGGCGTTTGGAAACACTAGTCTAAAAAAAAGTGCTTGATTCAAAATTATGTTTAGTTGAACTTTAGATTATTAAGTTGAAAGTTAATTATTTGTCTACATTTTAGAGATTTTAGGAGTCAAAATATCTACATTAAAAAGTAGCTAAAAAGTAGGGGTTTTTACTCTTAAAATTTCTAAAATGTAAATATACAATTAACCTTCAATTTAATAATTTAAAGTCCAACTAAGCATAATTTTAAAATAAACACTTCTTTTTAGACTTGTGTTACCAAACCCCACTTTAGTTGGATTTTTGATTGTCAAGTTGAATGTTAATTGCATGCCTACATTTTAGAGATCTTAGAGGTAAAAACCTTTACTTTAAAAAGTAGTTTCATATCTACTTTTTAAAGTAGAGGTTTTTACCCCTAAGATCTTTAAAATGTAGACATGCAATTAACATTCAACTTGATAATTTAAAGTCCAACTAAGCATAATTTTCAAATAAGCACTTCTTTTTAAACTAGTGTTTCAAAATGCCAAACTACTCTCATGTGCTGCATAAGGAAGAATCGTAATCTTCTCCAATTGTAACTGGTTTTTGCCAAAACCGGTTACGCTCCTGAGGTGGCCACGTGTTCCTGTTTACACCCTTTAACTGTGGTTAAGATTCATCCATCCATAGGGTTCACCCATCTATCTTTGGTTTTTAGAAAAAAATATTAAATTTTTTTAACCCCAGGAGGTAATGAATTTTAACCACGGTTAATAAATTATTTTATTATTTTTTATAAAAACCAATGACAGTGGAGTGAACCCTAAGAGTGAGTGAATCTTAACCACAGTTAAAATTTGTCAAAAGGGACATGTGGCCACCTCAGGATGTAACCAGTTTTGGCAAAACCAGTTACAACTAGAGATGATTACGTCCCCATAAGAGCATTCCTAGCAGCCTCACCAAATTTTACTCACAAAACTAACTAAAACTCACTTTTTTTTATTTTAGCTATCCATTATTTTTAAAAATTAAAACACTCACACCAGCCTCACCAATTTAACAAAAATAAAAAGGGAGAGAGAAACATTATTTTATTATTTGTGTGGGAAAACAAAAAAGGAAGATGAAGATTTGGTTCAGTGATATTTTAGTGTTTTGGTTCACCAAAATAATTTTTTACTTATTTTGATGAGGCTGTTAGGAATGCTCTAAGGAGTACCCCTCACCAGTGTTTTAAAAAAGGAAAACTAGTTGAGATTTTGTTGAGTCTTGCCAACTCAAAGGGAAAAGATTACCTCTAATGGAAGCCTGAGTTGGGCACAAGTGCATCCACAAACGAAGGGACGTGTGGCTTTTTTAAAGGGAAAAAGCTGTCAGTTGGTGAGAAGTCAAAATCCAGGGGGAGAGTGAAATGACTTCTATCTTTAAAAATCACCACATGTCCCTTAGTTTGTGGATGCCCTTGTGCCCAGCTCGAGCATCCACCAGAGGTAATCTTTTCCCCAACTTGAAAACTCGGCAAACACTTGAAAGTACTCAAAAATCTATAACTCCAAAAATATATTTTATTTTTATATTTATTATATATATATATAAATAGTATGTATTAAAAATTAATAATAAAATTACACCTAATATAATATTATCTTTACTATTATAATGCGAGAGGAAGGCGTAGCCTGATTTTTCCAAAATTCCCAAAACACCCTTATATAAAACAAAACTTTGATTTAATATTTTACTTTAATTCCCAAACTATCCCTTACTCATCTATCTATTTAAAGAATATAATCACAACCAATCGCGATTGAACTCGGGGAGAGTTCAATCGCACCTGCGGGTTAACACGTGTCCCTTTTAACTCCTATTAATTGTGGTTAGTTCATTCCCCTCGCTCTCACGTGCATCGCACGTCCCACACGCTAGCATATATAATATTATAAATAAACATATTTGGGATTCATCAAAATACGTTATGTTGTTGGCTAGAGTTAGGGATCCTATTCAATCGCGATTGAACTTGGGAGAGTTCAGTCGCACCCACATGTCAACACGTGTCCCTTATAACCCAGTAATTGTGGTTAAGATTCATTAGCTCATAAAGTTAAACAATCTAACCTTGATTTTAAAAAGGATAGTGATTAGCATACCCCGCATTCGACTATGTAGTCAAATGTCATGGTCTTGTATCCCTTTTAACACTCCTTTAACTATGATTAAGCTTAAGAAAATTAAAGTTAATATTTTTTGTTTTTTATTTGAAAAATCAAGCTTAGATTGCTTAACTATAGGAGTGAGTGAATCTTAACTATAGTTGATGTGTGGTAAAAAGTGGGGCATTAACCAATGAGGACTTTACAATATAGACTGCATGGTTTATTGCGGCAGTAAATTAAGTATTTCCCTTTTAAAAATATTAAAAGAAATTAAGCCTACAGGTTAAAACTTTTTAACCAGAATTAAAAGTGCAGTTAAATGGTTGCGATTTGTGAGTTCGATTGAAGACTTTGTTAACTCAATAAGCACCCACCTCCCTGTTGTGACCCCACCTATAGCTGTAGGCCCAACCGCCAAACTCAGGAACTAAAAACACGTGTACTAACTAGGGATTGGATTTCGTCTTGCTCTTACAAGACCAAAACTGTCTTAACTATGTTCAACACCCGACATGTGGCGATAAACAAGGGAGAAGTCATTTCATTTTCTCCCTATTTTTGACTTCTCTCCATTTGATATCCTCTCTCCCTTTATTTTTTTATGGCACATGTCGAAAGCCCAACAAGAGAGCAAGACCAAAGCCGATCCCAAATTACTAATACCACTAACTCAAGAAGAAAAGCAATTGTTTAGTCCCACCTCAGCTGGGCAGTGTGTGTGCATTTCTATATAAAGTGCCACACTCCCTCATACGGTTGGTACCCGTTTTAAGGTGAGGTGTGTTTCATGTAGGGTGTGTGTGAATGGGTGGGTGCAACAGCTAGTAAAAACAGGATACTACTAAATCGTTATTGGGGGTTGGTAAAAACAGGGAATTTTGCTCGATGACCAGCCAACCCATTCAGAGGGTGCAGGTCTTGCTTCATTACTAAATCTCTCCTTTCACATTTCCTATTTTCTTTCTCTTCTTCAATTCTCTTTCTCAAACCAGTGGGGAACGAGCATCGAACCAGACCTCCAATGAAGTCCGGTTAGGTTGCCACATGTCCTTATGATACCCCTTAACTATGGTTAAAATTCATCCACTCTTAGGGTTCACCTACTCATACTTGATTTTTTTTTTTTAATATTAAAATTTTTTTAACCTTAGGAGTTCGTGAATTTTTTTTAACCTTAGGAGTTCGTGAATTTGAACTAGGGTTTAAAAATAATTTGATATTATTTTTAAAAACTAAGGATAGGTGGGTGAATCTTAACCATAGTTAAGGGGTATCAATAGGGACACGTGGTGACCTCAAGGACATTACCGGGAAACAAATTCTCAAATTAAAAAAATTACTCCAAATTTTTTTTTCTCAAGGGGCTACGCTCCCAAACCCCCAAGTTCTATACCCTCAAATCCATTAATTTTTTTATACGTGTATTTCGGCCCCCCAATGAAAAATTCTTGGCTCCACCCCCTGGCAGTTGCAACATAATATGTCTTGACTGCTTCAAAGAAGACACAAGAGAAGCCATGAGATTATGAGATGCTTTGATGACTGTGAAATCAAGTGAAGGAAGAAAGTTTTTTTTTTTTTTTTGAAAAAAGGCTTCAAGGATCCATACAATCTACTCAACTGGTTGAGTCGAGTTAACTCGGCCGATCCAGACGAGTTTTGACTGATTTTTTATACTTCCGAGTTTTCAACCGAGTTGACTCGGAATCCGGCCGATCCGAGTCGACTCGAAATCCAGCCGATCCGAGTCGACTCACCCGAGTATCGAGTCAACTCAGCAATTTTTTAAACATTGCCCCCATCCCATACAACTGATATTTGAGGGGAGCCCCAAAATCGACCTCGAGACCTCCAATTTTATGGTTCGTCCTTCGGCCACAGGGTTTAAGAGACTATTTGATTGGGCAGTTTTTTTTTATTTTTTTGAAGTGGATATCATTTACCTACTTGTTAGATCTCTTCTCTAATGGCTAAAACAATAGAAAAATTCATTGGTTGAGTAGGGATACATTGCGCAATAGCAAGGAGGTTGGAGGAGACGGGTTTCGAGAACTAACTTTGTTCAACTTAACTCTTTTAGCAAAACAAGGTTGGCTTATCATGCAAAATCCTAACTCACTCTAGGGCAGACTTGTGAAGAGTATTTACTTTCCCCATGACAACTTTATGAACGCAAAAATGGGTGAATGCCCATCTTGGGCATGGAGGAGTCTGCTAGCAGGTAGAGTGACTCTCCAAGGGGGCCTCCGGTGGCAAGTTGGTAATGGGGAATCTATCCACCCTTGGAAGGATGCTTGGATCCCAAGCTAGGTGGGTTTCAAAGTTCCCTTTCAGAAACCCCTTTTTTTTGTTCTTGGAACACAATAGCGGATTTCCTTAACGACACCTCCAAAGAGTGGGACATGAACAAATTGTCTCAAGTTTTCTCTCCTGAAATAGTAGAACTTATTTGTAGAATTCCATGTAATACAACGGGGGCCACAGATCAATAGATTTGACATTTCCAAAAGAAGGGCATTTATATAGTTCGATCAGGCTACCATAGGTTGAAGGAGCTAAAGCTTTCTGGGAGGGTGGTTGGCCCTTCCACCTCTACTGTTTTTCCCCAAGAGAGTTGGAAATCCATATGGTCTCTCAAAATCCCTCCTAAAGTGGCGTGGTTTATATGGAGAGGTATGCACAGAGCTCTCGAGGTCTTGCAAGAATTACAACGAAAGCATATTGTGCCTGATAATACTTGCCCTATCTGTAGAAGAGGTGAAGAAACCATCAAGCATATGTTTTTTGATTGTGAGCATGCTCGATGCTCTTGGCTGGGATCGAGGGTGGGTATGCTTTCTGGGTTAGAACTTGCTGACACCTTCGTAGAAAGGTTGGCTTTTATGGGTGCATAGAGGTATAGACAAAGAATTGAAAGGAGCATTAATTGATCATGTTCGTACTGTCTTCATGTGCAGCCTTGCGTCAATAGCTTGGAGTATTTGGAAAACTAGAAACTTAAAAGTGTTCCAAGGAGCCTCAATTGATCATGTAGAACCCCAGAATCAAGTTCACTAGCCTGTGAATAGTGCCTTCAAGGCCTAAAGCCTTAATGGAATTGTGGGTTCATGTTTTAAAATAAAAGGAGTTTTCGAATGAATAAAAATATGTAGAGAAAGTGTTTTTGGGGGTTAGGGACAAATGAAAAATGAAAGTATAACATACTCCAACTGTCAAACAAATAGATGCCTAAACATACCCTCAACTTTAAGGAGCTCTAGATTTCTCACCGCTGATCAGAATCGAGTGATTTTTAAATTTTCAGAAGTATATTGAAACCTTCTTCGAGATTCATGTTTAGATCTTTTTCATATTTTGAATCCAAGTTCGGTCAAACGTCAAAATTCTGAAAACTAGTCTGCTGAAATTTTGGGCTGCTAAAATCCATTTTCAGACCAGTCATCCTTAGATCCAATTTAGACAATTAAGAACTCAAACTTAGGATTGGTCCATTAGACACAAAATTGTTTTTCTTTTAATGACGAGTCCAACGCAAGCTAAATCGCCTAAATCCGATAAGCGAGTCAAAAGTTATGGTACAAACACCAAAGCGGGAAAAACAGAGAACCATCCAGCCGACTAAATAAGCCAAAAAACGTCCAGAACGTCCCAAACCGATCCCGAACTTTGTCACCGACCTTAGGGGATATTTTTGAAGGGTATTAACGGGTTTTGGCAACCCATGACCTATAAATAGAAGGGGAAATTCGTGGATTTGATTTACTCAAACCCTAAGATTTGATTTGAGAGAGAAATTGAAAGAGAAAAAGAAGAAGAACTCTGTGATTTTCAAAGTGTTCTCAAAGTTGAAGCGAGGTTCCATTCTTGTTCCAAAATCTCAGGCTTCATTCCTTGAGTGATCTCAGACTCGAATTTCATACCCAAGGTGATTCTCAAGCTTGGATTTCTCAAATTCAAAATACTGTCGTGTCTTTGGAGAAAAGGGTTTTGGCTTTAATTTTCTCAAAGCTTAAACCAAGTTTCCTCAAGCTTGATTCTTGTTCCATAGAAGTGTAAAAAACTTCCTTTTTGATGTAGATACACTCTACTATCTACCCTTATGCTATGCTTTTTAAGAAAAACTATGTTGCATATTATGTTCTTGGATGAATTGGATGATGTTTTTACATGGGATGTAAACTATCACTACTATTGAATTTCTATGAATATGATTTCATGTTTACAAGCTTTCTAAGTCTACCATGATGTTCACAAGTACTCTATACACTCTATATTTACAAGTCTCGCATGATTTGATGATTTCCCAATAGAAAGGGTTTTTCCAAAGTTCATAAGCAAGATTTTTGTAAAAGAAATCTCACAAGTTCATAAGTATTGATAAGGCCAAACAGTGGGTTGGTTATTGCTAAGGCCAAACTTTAGGTTGGTATTCTAAGATCGTTTCAAAGCTCACAAGGAATCCTACTATATATGGACTCACAAGAAATCATGTCTCACAAGCTCACAAGTTCACAAGAAAATCATGCTTACTTAAATCTCGCATACTCACAAGGAATCCCAACTTTCGCAAGAATTCACAAGAACTCACAAGACTATGATTATCACAAGACTTCACAATATTTACATGGTTTTGATTTCATATGAACACTATTAAGGAAATGGTTTTGGGAAATTACTTTTAAGGATTCTACGCTCTATGCTTTTGCATGTTCATGATATTATTCATTGTTAGCTAGTAGTTTGTATATGACTGAGTATTCAATGCTCAGCCAAATTATTGACTTCAGCAGGTGCCCGTGTTCCCTTCGACGTATGTGGTAAGGAGTCTTGAATAGAGGAAGAGTAATACAAACCGGAGCCCACTATGGACCACCACCAGGATGATGGATCACTAGATAGGTGGCCCGAACTAGACTTTTGCTGAGAGAGATAGGAGAAGAGATTTTGTGTATATTGAGAGTGGGACTTGTCCACTCCATCCTTTTTGGATATGTTCTGTTGGTTTAGACATGAACCTAACGATAGGAGTATTTGATGATAAACTTTTTACGTTTTGTTTCCACTATGTGTTGTGACTTGTGTACTCTGACAGGTTTGTATGTATGCCTTATGTGTCATACAAGATGGTATGATACCGTGGTCACGAGCTAGAGTATCCCTAACTCATAGGGGGTATTTTGGGTCGCGATAGAGTTGGTATCAGAGCCTAGGGATTAGTTTCCCTTGGGCCTTCTTCTAAGTGGAAGCATGTTCTCTGAGTTGAACTTAGAACTCAGATGAACTTCTTAACTTAAGTTTGGTACCGTGACATAATGTGTATCAAGAAGGTCCTTAGGTCAATCTCGGAAGTTTAGGTTCCAAGTATGGACTAGTCATCTAGTCTTAACAGGTAACCGGTTAACTCATTTACCGAGTTGAGAACCTAGCATCGCTAGGATTTTCTTGGGATGTTTATACTATTATGTGTATACTCCGATGTATACGATGCTTATACAAAGCACTAAGTGCTCATTGAACTGCAGTATTCAAGAGCTTGACGTTTCGCTATTGTCCTCAGGATTGTTATCATGAGGCGTGACGCTCGAGGTAGAGGTTATCAGACCAGAAGGTCTGAGGGAAAGATTTTGACCGACTATGAGCAACCCGACTTTGCTCAAGCCTTTAGCTCAATCACAGAGACCTTAGCTATACTGATAGCTAGGCCTGCTGTTGCTGCTGCTTCTGTCCCTGCACCTCCTCTGGTGCATCACACTTCAGGACTAGAGGTAGTAAAAACAGGATACTACAAAATCGTTATTGGGGGTTGGTAAAAACAGGGAATTTTGCTCGATGACCAGCCAACCCATTCAGAGGGTGCAGGTCTTGCTTCATTACTGAATCTCTCCTTTCACATCTCCTATTTTCTTTCTCTTCTTTAATTCTCTTTCTCAAACCAGTGGGGAACGAGCATCGAGCCAGACCCCATAAAATTGTATGCTCATGTTGGTTCATCTTCTTCCTTTTTCTTAGTTTCCTTCTATTTTCAAGCCGCATTTGAGCAACCCAAAGCTCCCAAAAGGATTTTTTTGGGATCCAACAAACCCTAGTAGTTAGATTACGCAGTTGCCAAGGCCGGAGCCAGGGGGGCCAGGCCCCCCCAAAATTTTTGTAATTCCTTCATGTTTTGGGATGAAATAGTGGGCCCCTCAAATATATATATATTTTTTGTATACTTGCACTGGCCCCCACCCTCTCCCCAACTTTTTTGCCATATATATGTGGGCCCTCCAATGGAGTCCGGTTATGCCCTTTAGGTTGCCACATGTCCCTATGATACCCCTTAACTATGGTTAAAATTCATCCACTCTTAGGGTTCACCTACTTATATTTGATTTTTTTTTTTTTTAATATGAAATTTTTTTTAACCTTAGGAGTTCGTGAATTTGAACTAGGGTTTGAAAATAATTTGATATTATTTTTAAAAACCAAGGATAGGTGGATGAATATTAATAACAGTTGAGGGGTATCAATAGGGACACGTGGCGACCTCAAAGACATTACCAGGAAACAAATTCTCAAATTAAAAAAATTACCCCAAAATTTTTTTTCTCAAGCCCCCAAACCTCCAAGTTCTATACCCTCAAATCCATTAGTTTTTTATACGTGTATTTCGGCCCCCCAATGAAAATTCTTGGCTCCACCCTGACAGTTGCAACATAATATGTCTTGACTGCTTCAAAGAAAAAACAAGAGAAGCCATGAGATTATGAGATGCTTTGATGACTGAAATCAAGTGAAGGAAGAAAGTTTATTTATTTTATTTTTTTGAAAAAAGGCTTCAAGGATCAGTATGATCTAGTCAACTGGTTGAGTCAAGTTTTGACCGATTTTTTATGCTTCCAAAGTTTCAACTGAGTTGAACTTCCGAGTTTTCAACCGAGTTGACTCGGAATCCGGCCGATCCGAGTTGACTCGAAATCCAGCCAATCCGAGTTGACTCACCCGAGTTTCAAGTCAACTCGGCGATTTTTTAAACACTGCCCCATCCCATACAATTGATATTGAGGGGAGCCCTAGAATTGACCTCGAGACCTCCAATTTTACAATTCGTCCTTCGGCCACTGGGCTACAACCACAGGGTTTAAGAGACTATTTGATTGGGTAATTTTTTTTTTTCTGAAGTGGATATCATTTACCTACTTCTTACATCTCTTCTCTAATGGCTAACTTCTGGTGGGGTCAAGAAGAAACAATAGAAAAATTCATTCGGTGAGTAGGGATACATTGTTCAATAGCAAGGAGGTTGGAGGAGACGGGTTTCGAGATCTAACTTTGTTCAACTTAACTCTTTTGGCGAAACAAGGTTGGCTTATCATACAAAATCCTAACTCACTATGGGGCAAACTTGTGAAGAGTATTTACTTTCCTAAGAGTATTTACTTTCCTCATGGCGACTTTATGAACACAAAAATGGGTCATCGCCCATCTTGGCATGGAGGAGTTTGCTAGCAGGTAGGGCAACTCTTCAAGGGGGCCTCCGGTGGCAAGTTGGTAATGGAGAATCTATCGACCCTTGGAAGGATGCTTGGATCCCAAGCTAGGTGGGTTTCAAAGTTCCCTTTCAGAAACCCCTTTTTTTGATCTTGGAACACAATAGCGGATTTCCTTAAGGACACCTCTAAAGAGTGGGACATGAACAAATTGTCTCAAGTTTTCTCTCCTGAAATAGTAGAACATATTTGTAGAATTCCATGTAGTACAATGGGGGCCACAAATCAACAGATTTGAAATTTCCAGAAGAAGGGCATTTATATAGTTCGATCAGGCTGTTGAAGGAGCTAAAGCCTTCAGGGAGGGCAGTTCGCCCTTCCACCTCTACTATTTTTCCCCAAGAGAGTTGGAAATCCATATGGTCTCTCAAACTCCCTCTTAAAGTGGCGTGGTTTATATGGAGAGGTACACACAGAGCTCTCGAGGTCATGCAAGAATTACAACGAAAGCACATTGTGCCCGATAATACTTGCCCTATTTACTGAAGAGGGGAAGAAACCATCAAGCATATGTTTTGTGATTGTGAGCATGCTCGATGCTCTTGGCTGGGATCGAGGGTGGGTATGCGTTCTGGATTAGAACTTGCTGACACCTTCGTAGAATGGTGGTCTTCATGGGCGCATAGAGGTATAGACAAACAATTGAAAGGAGTATTAATTGATCATGTTCATACTGTCTTCATGTGCAGCCTTGCGTCAATAGCTTGGAGCATTTGGAAAACTAGAAACTTAAAAGTGTTCCAAGGAGCCTCAATTGATCTTGTTGGTGCTGTTGATCAAGCCGAGAAGTTGGTCTATGAGGTTCAGACTAATATCTCAATTTCAGGGGAATCGAGCTCCCATAGGAGGGAGTTAGTGCAACATCCCTCCTCCTTTCAATTGGATACTGATCAACATAGATGGAGCATCTACAGACGAGGGCAGGGTGGCCGGATTAGGAGGCATTGCTCGAGATCATAGGGGTTGCATTGTAGGATGCTTTGTTCAGGTTCTTCGTTGGGGATCTCCGCTAGTGGTAGAAGTGTTGGCTATCTGCAAGGCCGTCGTTTTTGATATCTCCAAGTGTTGGAATGCGGTACTCTTTGCTTTTGATTCTCAAGTTCTAGTAGACTCTTGCGGGACTAGCTCTTCCAAAGTTTCTTGGGAGATCGGAACCATAGTGCTTGACATCAAGGTGGAGTTAGTCCAACTGCCGAATATAATCTGATATACTCTCCAAGAACTGCTAATGGGTTTGCTCATCGCTTCGTTCGGATCTGACCTTGGTTCTCATGGTGCTTTCTTAGTGATAGATCTATCTTGTCATGATTGCAGGAGGATTCTGTCTAGGCGAGGCATTATAGATCTAGGACATCTTGAAGTTGTTTAGATTGCTTTCATAAAAAAAAGTTGTTACTATCAATGGTTAGTGGTTAGCATTGGGGATTGGATCTTACTAATTAATCATCACCCGGGGGAATGGATCCTAGACCTCTCTATTGAGAGACCACATCTTACCATTAGAGCAAGAGGAGGGGCGTGATTGGGTAGTTAAGTCGACAGTTGTGACTTGTGAGGCAGTTAAGTCATGATTTATTGACAGGGTTATTACTGAAATAGCCCCAGTCTTTAAGGGAAGTTAAAAGTAGCCCATGACTTTTTAATTTTATTTTGCCTCATAAACATTTGGTATTCTAAAAATGTTCACTTTACCTCTCTATTAACTTTTTTCTGTTGAACAAAAATTGTGTTCTATCTTACGCTACCAATGGGAGGTTCTTTTTTTTTTTTTTCCCGGTTCAATAGGGGGTAAAGCCCGCAAAAAGTACAAAGAACAAGATCTAGGGGTTGTAACCTCGATAAAATCTTGAAGAAGAGGGTTGAGTCTTTCCAAAGGTTCCTCCAATGTGGTCAATCCATAGGAAAGATCGACTCATGATTTGCAAGCAAGTCGGCAGTCATATTCCCTTCTCTGAATGTGTGAGCCAATTAGCATGTCCATAGTTGAACTAAAATTTCTCGACACGCACGAATCAAAAAATCATGAGGGTCACTATCAGGAGCTTGTTGGCCAGGAAATTACCCTAAAGGGGGGGGGGGGGGGGGTGTAAATAGGGTCAATGGCAGATTTAAAAATATAAACTACAAGTTCAAAAGTGCGAAATAAAATTAAAAATGCAACCAGCTAAACAATAGAATATTAAAAGAAAGGGAGAAGAGATAAGGAGACTGCAAACTCAAGATTTGTTTATGAGGTTCAGCAAACTAGCCTACTCCCCGCCTCAGCTTCCAGCTAGAAGATTCACCATGATTCCTTAATCGCACAACTCCTTTACAGGTAGAGTCTAAACCCTTACAATCTCTCTTACAGGTCGAGATGATACCTTTACATGCTCTCCTTTAGGCCGAGCTGAAGCCTTTCAAGAGCACAACCCTCTCTTGATAGAACTGAAGCTACAGCTTCAGTGCAAGAATCCTAGATTCTTGACAGATTTCAAAAAATGAGTTTTTGGATTGAAATTCGACTTGAAAGCTCCTTAAATGAGCTGGATATGAGTGAAATACAAACTCTATTAAAGTCTCTCAAAGGAAATAGGAGGTGAATGAGCTCAAGAGAGATTTTGGGAATTTTCTAAGTGTGAGAGTGAGTGAGAATCAATAGCAATGAATGAGTGATCAATAGGAGTTATTGCTGTGATTAAGAGTTGTTGTTTGTTCATAAATGAACTCATTTTATAGCATTTGATCCAATAAAACCGTTATAGGTTCATTAAATGCATTTTAATCCGTTGAAAAATAGGCATTACAACGATTTTCAGTTTCAGACAAGATTTCGTCGATGAAGTGGACTTGATTTCCTAGGTCAATTAGCTATGTTTTTATCATGATTTTATGATCCCTAGGGCCATAGATTGATTTCCAAAAGGTGTCCTAGGCTCCTATGGTCAATCTATGATTCTTGAGCTTTTCAACTTACCATTCTTTTGAGGACTTTTTACATAAGTCCTATGAACTCTCAAAATAAAAATAAATACACTTAAATTGTTGAGAGATGAACTTGGCTTGACTTGGGTCTTGTGATTTTGTCTTTTATCTTCAATGGACCCGACTTGAACTATGGTCTTATCTTGAATCTTTTTCTTGTATACAATGAGTTTAACTTCTTCTTGGATAATTTCCATCATTTTTCATGATTGAAGTGCTATCAACTTGTATATTCTGAAATGTTCAAGCACTTAAACAAGATTATTAGTACCAAATAGTTCATTTCATTATTATGTTATTATCAAAATTATTAGGGGTACTCATGGTTGTAACCCTGAGGCTAACAATCTCCATTTTTTGATGATGACATAACAATGTAATGAAATGGGGTTAAGCTCCCCCTCACAACATGTTTTTCATAAAAACTTTGAGGTAAGCTGTCCCTAAACATATGCATTTTAAGATAATAATCACCGATGTTGTTTCGATGCATATTTATGATGAACTAAAGGATATATTACCCTGTTTAAATACCAAGAGAAGTTCCACCAAGATAAGTTTCAGATTTAATTTCTATTCACAACATATTGGATCAAGACAGATTAATCAGGGATAAAGATTTGATCGAGTTGAATTGTGAATCAAGAGAAGTTCCATGAATTTTAAGTAAGATGTCAATGTTGAACAACCAAGAGAAATGCCATAAACAAACAAGAATCATATTTGTATATACTACCAAAGATGCAAAAAATGTCAAATGAATCTCATTTCATTTCATAGAAATAGTCAAACATAAAAATTGTCAAATGTCATTACATCTACCAGAATCAAATCAATTTTCATTACATTCCATTCTCCCCCTATGGCAACATCAAAAAATAAAAAAAAATTACAATCCATCTTGTTTTTGTTTCTTTATAAGTTCAGCCACTTTGGTAAAGATATTCTCTGAGGGACCAACTTCTTCTTGCCTGGCCTTGGGGTCTTGGACTACCTCTTCTTCATCCGAATCTTCATCTTCACCAGAGTTGCTACTTGATATCTCATTAGAAGAGGGAGGAATAGAGTGAAGTTTGGAGGATTTTGGAGGTTTGGCCTTGACAACTCGAAATGATTGCTCCTTCACCTGTGAGACTTCAAGCTTGAGATGGTTCACATCTTTTGCCATTTGAACTATCATAGTGGCCTGTTGTCCAAGATGAGAGGATATCTTCTCAACAATCGGTCCTTGGCTTTTGAGATGTTTCTCAGAGACTTCAATCTTCCCTTTCATCATAGAAATCAGACCATGTAACTCAATTCCTTGCTCGGAAGCATCAATGGATTTTCTCTCAATTAGCCCTAAAGTAGAGTCCACTTTATTTTTGGTGACATCCAGGGAATCTTCAATTGCAGCAAACCTTGGCTCCATAGATTCTGTCAAGGATTGCACTTCCTTGGGGATGCTGATCATTCTAGTCTCAAGGGCTGAAAGTCTGGAGGAAGTGGCTGCTTGGAAGCTCTGGAAGCATTCCCTAGACTCTGACTGAATGACAGCAATGCTTGCCCTAGTCTCAGCCATGAAGGAGAGCATGGAGGCTCTCATCTCCTCCTGAAAAGCCTGCTGGCTCAAATTATCTCCAGCTGAAACTGCTCAAAGTTGGAGGACATGGAGGTAATCTGCCCTGCCATGATTTTTAAATGCTCTTCTGGAGCAGCTAGCCTGCTGGGCACCTCATAAAACTGACCAGTGTCCTCAAAGTGAGGAGACACCTGCCTATGAGAGCTCTCTGGTAACTCTCCAGCATCTACAAAATCAGACCAATCAGGCATCTCATCCCTGGGGTGCTGCTCACCCTGAAGCACATCTGCAGGATCCTCTATTGGGACAGAAATTGGTTGCTGCACAGCCTAGGGCTCCTCCTCTGGCACTGACTCTGGCTGCTGCTCAGCTTGTTGCTCTACTGATGGTGCAGTCGAAGAGGAAGGGATAGATGGAGTAGTAATTGGGTTTGAAGAAGTAGAAGGAATGGTGGAGGATTGAGAGGCAGAGGATTTGGGAATCCAAACCTTCTGGGTTTCATTCCAAGTATAGCCCATTCTTTGAATGGTTGCCTTGCTAGAAATGGAGGAGTCAGTAGGGGTGACAAAATCTATTTAAGAAGATAGGGGAACATTGAAATGTTTAAAGATTTTTGTCAGAGCCTGACCAAAAGGGAGACACCCTGATTTTCTCTTAAATGCATCATACATACAATTGACAATGATGTAAGAGAGATCAATGGGTGTGGTGATTAGGATACACCACATAAGAAATACATCAAAATAAGTAAGGTATTCCCTACCACCAGCCCTGGGAACTAGGTTATAGGTTATTATGTGATGAATGAGTCTAGATGTGAGGGTGAGGTCTTTAACTTTTGGTTGAAAAGGAGTTGAGAAATCTTGGTTTATGCACATCATTTTTAGTGCTTCAACAACATCAAATCCTTCATGTTTGGTCCACTAACCATTCACAAAAGTTTGAAGGGTGCACTGAGGGATTTTTAAAATAGAGTGCAACTGATTTAGGTGAAAGGAGATGTTTTTGCCTAAGACAAAAGAAGTTATAAGTGATTCAGATTGATTGAAGTGAAAGTGAGTGTAAAAGAGTTTAACCAACTCAGGGAACATGAGTTCGTTAGATTCAAGAAATTTGTCCTATTTTAGGCAAGAGAAAAGGGTTTTTATGGGTTCTAGGCCATAGGCATCGAAACTTATGAAATTTACAACCTTACCATAAAGAGGGGAATGAGGTAAGAATTTTTCTCTGAAAAGGTTCTCGAATTTGGCTTCCTTGAACTTCACAGGGACTAGAGTTGAGCTTAAAGCCGGTTCCTTCCCTTTGTCGATTCTTGATTTCTTCTTGGGCGGCTCCACCGAAGCATTCTTCATTCTAGGAGGCATCTTCACACAGATTAAGAGTGATTGGAAGATTTGGAAAAGGGTTTTGGTATGAGAGCAATGGAATAGGAACTTTGGAGGGAAAAGATTAGGTTTTGAAAAAATTCGGATTTGGAGGTTACTATTTATACACACGACTCAATTCGTCACCGAAATGGGTTTCAGCCCAGAATTCGTCGTCGAATTAGAGTCAGGAAACCTATTGTTCTTTATTTTGGATTGACTTCGTCGACGAAATAGATAAATCATCCAGATTCGTCACCGAAAAGGGTATAGAAAACATTATGTTTTCTATTTTTCCCAAAGATTCGTCACTGAAATCAAATTCCAGTTTAAATTCATCGTCGAATTCAGTTCTGAATATGAAGAAATGATTTCTCTTAAAATTTTCACCTATTTTCCTTCAAATCAATGATTTATTAAGACATCTAAAATCATAAGGCATTCAAATCATTCTTTTAGGTAATCAAATAAGTTATAAGCATATTGATTTAAAGATTTTAAATTTTGATTGCTTTTGTTCATTGATTAAATTAGCTCACTAAGACTAACCATACCCAATTCTCTTCTCAAAGCACTAAACCTGTCAGATTGTAGAGGTTTGGTAAAAATATTAGCAAGCTGATTAATTGTATCCACAAATGCCAAGATAACATTTCCATTTTGCACATGATCTCTAATAAAATGATATCTTATTTCTATGTGTTTAGTTCTTAAGTGTTGAATAAGATTTTTAGTCATATAAATTGCACTTGTATTATCACACTTAATATGAATTTTAGTATAGATAAGTTTCAAATCTTCTAACTGTTGTTTCATGTACAAAGTTTGAGCACAACAGAGTCTAGCTACCATATACTCAGCCTCAGCTATGGATAAGGCCACTCAATTTTGTTTCTTACTAAACCATGAAACAAGAGAATGTCCCAAAAAGTGACAAGTTCCACTAGTGCTTTTTCTATCTACTTTGTATCCAACAAAGTCTGTATCTGAATAGCTTATTAGATCTATGTTTGTATCTTTAGGATACCATAAGCCTAAATCAATTGTTTCAAGTAAGTATCTAAGAATTCTTTTTACAGGAATTAAGTGAGATTCTTTTGAACAGGATTGGAATCTTGCACATATGCAAACACAGAATATAATGTCAGGTCTACTTGCAGTGAGATACAAAAGACTTCCAATCATACATCTATAGAGTTTTTCATCAACAATTTTTCCTTTTTCATCCTTATCAAGTTTGGTTGATGGACTCATAGGAGTATCCATTACTTTGGTATTTTTCATTCCAAACTTTTTAAGTAATTCTTTAGTATATTTAGCTTAATTAACAAATGTTCCTTGTTTGGTTTGCTTAATTTGAAGGCCTAAAAAAAATGTTAGTTTACCCATCATGCTCATTTCAAATTCCTTTTGCATAGTTTTAGCAAACATTTTACACAAATATTCATTTGTTGATCCAAATATGATATCATTCACATAAATTTGAATTATTAACATATCGTCATTTTTGGTTATTATGAATAAAGTTTTATCAATTTTATCTCTTATGAATCCATTTTCAATTAAGAAATTACTGAGCCTATCATACCAAGCTCTTGAAACTTGTTTTAATCCATATAAGACTTTAGTTAACTTGAATATATGATTAGGAAATTTATGATTTTCAAAATAAGGTAATTGATTTACATAAACTTCTTCATTAATGTAACCATTTAGAAATGCATTTTTTACATCCATTTGGTATAATTTAAATTCTTTATGACTAGCAAATGCAAGTAACATTCTTATAGCTTCTAGTTTAGCAACTGAGGCAAATATTTCATCATAGTCTATCCCCTCTTCTTGGTTGTAACCTTGAGCTACTAGTTTTGCTTTATTCTTAATTACATTTCCATTTTCATTCTTTTTATTTCTAAACATCCATTTTGTATCAATTATAGATTTGTCATTTGGTCTAGGTACTAGATCCCAAACTTGATTTCTATCAAATTGATTTAATTCTTCTTGCATAGCAATGCCTCATGATTCATCTTCAATAGCTTCTAAGGCATTTTTAGGTTCAATTTGACTTTGTAATGCAAGGTTCATTAGATTTCTTCTTGTTCTAATTCCTTGTTCTATATTTCCAAGTATTAGATCCTTAGGATGATCTTTTACAAGTTTTCAAGCTTTAGGAAGTTGATAGAATTCTTCATCTACATTTTCTTCTCCACTTTCTATTTCAATGGATTTATCTTTTGAATGTTTCTTTTCTTGATCATCTTTGTTTTCTTCATTAATTTCTAATTTGGATATTTATTTTTGAAGATTCTCAATTTCATCAATATCATCATTTTTAGAAGATTTGTTAAATGGATTAGATTCATCAAATACCACATGGATTGATTCTTCAACAATTAAGGATTTCTTATTAAACACTCTGTAAGCTTTGCTATTAGTAGAATTTCCTAAGAAAATTCATTTCACAGATTTTGCATCAAATTTCTTAAGATGTTGTTTATCATTAAGTATGAAACATTTACATCTAAACACCTTAAAATAACTTATATTGGGAATTCTTCTATTCCAAAGCTCATAAGGTGTTTTATTTAACTTATTTCTTATTACAACTCTATTAATTACATAACATGAAGTATTAATAGCTTCAAACCAAAAATAATTAGTAGTTTATTTTCATTAAGCATAGTTCTAGCAATTTCTTGAAGAGATCTATTCTTTCTTATTACTACACCATTTTGTTGTAAAGTTCTAGAAGCTGAAAAATTATGGTTAAAACCATTCTCATCACAAAATGACTCCAGCTTTTTTTTTTGAACTCTCCTCCTCTATCACTTCTTATGTTGTTAATAAAATAACATTTTTCATTTTGAACTCTTTTACAAAACTTTTAAAATAGAGATGGTGTTTCATTTTTATGAGAAATAAATAGTACCCATGGGTATCTTGAAAAATCATCCACTATTACAAACGCATAAGTTTTTCCAGTTAGGCTAGCTACTTCATTTGGACTAAAAAGATCCATATGCAAAAGTTCTAAAGGCCTAGTGGTAGAAATTATTTTCTTGGATTTGAATGAAGATTTTATTTGTTTTCCAAGTTGGTAAGCATCACAAATTTTATATTTATTAAAATTAGTTTTAGGTAATCATTTAACTAATTTATTTTTAGAGAGTTTAGATAAAAGATCCATACTAGCATGTCCTAGTCTTCTATGCCATAATCAACTAGCTTCATCTATAGCAGAAAAACACATCATGTTTTGAGATTTGAGTTCATCAAAATCTAAAGTGTATACATTTTTATTTCTATGTGTTACAAACAAAGTATTTAGATTATCTTTGTCTTTAATCATGCAAATATTTGATTTAAATGAGACATTCATTCTCTTATCATAAAGTTGACTAATACTAATGAGATTATTTTTAAGACCATTAACAAGTAATATATTTTCAATAAAAACAGATTTATTCTTACCAATGTTACCTATGCCAATGATCTTCCCTATAGCATTGTCTCCGAATGTCACATGACCCCCATCCTTCGGAGTGATTGATGCAAATAGCTCCTTGTTCCCGATTATATGTCTTGAGCATCCACTGTCTAAGAACCATGTTGTCTTGGAAGTCCTTGTTTTTAAACATACCTCATCCTCATTTGCCATGAGGCACAAGTTTTCCACTTCTTCATTCCTTGAATCTCCTGACTTGCTTTTCTCTGAGTCATCCCAAGTCGCCATCATAGCCTTTTTGTTGTGCTTTTGGCTCTTCTTGAGTTGAGGGCAGTCAGTTCTTATGTGACCTGACTTCTTGCATTCATAGCAAGTGAGAGGTTCCTTCTTGCTTGATTCAGTTTTGTTTACCTCTTTTGAGAACTCCTTCTTGTATGGTCTCTTTTTGAAGTTCTTCTTATGTTTTCAAGAACCTTTTGAACCTTCTTGCCATCAAGGCTATATCTTCATCATCACTGCTGGATTCCTCATCACTATCTTCAACTTGAGTAGTTTTGAGAGTCAGCCCTTTCTTGGTTCTTGGTTCATCAAGCATTTGATCCTTCATTATGACTTCATGAGTCATAAGAGATCCCAGCAGCTCATCCATATGCAGTTTGGTGAGGTCTTTGGCTTCTTGAATAGCAGTCACTTTTGGAGTCCATTCCTTGGGCAGTGATCTCAGAATCTTTCTCACATTTTCTGCATTTGAATACACCTTACCCAGAGATTTCAGACCATTTAAAATGTTAGTAAATCTAGTGAACATTTCACCAATAGATTCTTCTTTTTCCATTTTGAATAATTCATACTTGTGAACAAGCATGCTAATCTTTTCTTCTTTAACCTGATTAGTCCCTTCATAGGTGACTTTCAATTTATCCCATATTTCTTTAGCAGAGTCACTTTCAGAGACTCTATTAAATTCTTGGGGACTTAGAGCACAATAGAGGTTGCTAATAGCTTTAGCATTGATCTGAATGAACTTAATATCAGCTTCATTCCATTCTTCCTCTACCTTAGGGATTTTAACATCATCCACAATTTTTATGGGAAGATGAGGGTCATTGATTATTACTTTCCAACACTCATAATTTAGAGCTTGGATGTAATACATCATTCTAGTTTTCCAATAGTTATAATTTTCTCCATTAAACAATGGATGTCTAGTGGTGGACTATCCTTCTCCTAGGCTTGTTGCAAAAACGTTAGTTGCCATAAAAATCGATTACTCAGATTTTTTAGATCTATTTAGAGTATTAAGCTCTGATACCAATTGTTGGCCAGGAAATGACCCTAAAGGGGGGGGGGGGATGAATAGGGTCTATGGTAAATTTAAAAATATGAACTACAAGTTCAAAAGTGTGGAATAAAATTAAATATGAAACTAGCTAAACAATGAATATTAAAAGAAAGGGAAAAGAGATAAGGAGAGTGCAAACTCAAGATTTGTTTATGAGGTTCAGCAAACCAGCCTACTCCCCACCTCAGCTTCCAACTAGAGGATTCACCATGATTCCTTAATCTCATAGCTCCTTTACAGGTGGAGTCTAAACCCTTATAATCTCTCTTACAGGTTGAGATGATATATTTACAAGATCTCCTTTAGGACAAGCTGAAGCCTTTCAAGAGCACAACCCTCTCTTGATAGAACTGAAGCTACAGCTTCAGTGCAAGAATCCTAGATTCTTGATAGATGTCAATAAATGAGTTTTTGGATTGAAATTCGACTTGAAAGATCCTTAAATGAGCTGGATAAGAGTGAAATACAAACTCTAATAAAGTCTTTCAAAGGAAATAGGAGTTAAATGAGCTCAAGAGAGATTTTGAGAATTTTCTAAGTGTGAGACTGAGTGAGAATTAATAACAATGAATCAGTGATCAATAGGAGTTATTGCTGTGATCAAGAGTTATTGTTTGTTCATAAATGAACTCCTTTTATAGCATTTGATCCAATAAAGCTGTTATAGGCTCATTAAATGCATTTTGATCCGTTGAAAAATAGACGTTATAACGATTTTCAGTTTCAGACAATATTTCATCGACGAAGTGGAATTCCCACTTGAATTCATCGTCGAATACAGAAGACAGAATTGAATTTTGAAAAACCCTATAATGACTTCATCACCGAATTCAAACTAACCAAAGAATTCGTCGCCGAAATCAAGAGACAGAATTGAATTTTAAAAATTTTGTCATGACTTCATCGCCGAATTCAATCTACCAAGAGAGTTCGTCAACGAATTCAGAGTAAAAATTCTGAATTCTGAATTGGATCAGACCAAAGAGATGGGATTGATTTCCTAGGTCAATTAGCTATATTTTTATCATGATTTTATGATCCCTAGGGCCTTAGATTGATTTCCAAAAGGTGTCCTAGGTTCCTATGGTCAATCTATGATTCTTGAGCTTTTCAACTTACCATTCTTTTGAGGACTTTTTACATAAGTCCTATGAATTCTCAAAATAAAAATAAATACACTTAAATTATTGAGAGATGAACTTGGCGTGACTTGGGTCTTGTGATTTTACCTTTTATCTTCAATGGACCCGACTTGAACTATGGTCTTATCTTGAATCTTCATCTTGTATACAATGAGTTTAACTTCCTCTTGGATAATTTCCATCATTTTTCATGATTGAAGTGCTATCAACTTCTGTATTCTGAAATGTTCAAGCATTTAAACAAGATTATTAGTACCAAATAGTTCATTTCATTATTATGTTATTATCAAAATTATTAGGGGTACTCATGGTTGTAAAGGCTAACAAAGCCTCTCTACCCATCACCGTTAGGAAAACTGAGCCCTTTGCTCCACGCCAAACTCAGCCACTGAAACACTTCCCAGAGCTCTGCCAAAGTCACAATGCAGATGCCAATGTTATAGACAAAACCCCTAAATCCATCCACATCCATCATCCCTAAGGAGGGCACCCCCACTAGTTGGACCAATGGGAGGTTCTTACTACTCTTCATATTCTTCATTCCCGTAGAATTTCACCCATTTTCTCCCTTTCATAGTTTATTTCTTTTATGCAATTAGGCATTTGAAGAATGACTGATGTTATTTAAGGTTGTGGTTGAACAATGGTTTTAAGCTTTTCCATAGCAAGGGTTTTATGCTTTGCTTTTGCAAATGTAACTCAATATGATTACACTATTTGTTTTCTTAAAGAATATTTGATTCCATTATATGTGCTAATCTTTACTATTATAATGGGAGAGGCAGGCGTAGATGATTTTCCGAAATTCCCATACTACCCTTATAAAAACAAAATTTTGATTTAATGTTTTGCTTTAAAACCCAAACTACCCCTTGCCTTTGATTTAATTTCCAAACTACCCCTCGCTTATCTATCTATTTAGAATCATAGCCAATCGTGATTGAACTCGGGGAGAGTTCAATCGCACCCATGGGTTAAAACGTGTCCCTTTTAACTCCTACTAACTGTGGTTAACTCCTTCCCCTCGCTCTCACGTGCATCACACGTGCCACTAGCGAGTTCAACCTTTTAACTCCTATTAACTGTGGTTAACTCCTTCCCCTTGCTCTCACATGCATCGCACGTGCCACCCGCTAGTAAGATTATAAAGATAAAAGAGTTTTAAATCAATTTTTTTCCTATCATTAAGGCATTATTTGTATCTTTTGCACAGTAGTATTTCTAATTTACAGTGCGATCAATTTCTACGTACTTATTTTTATAAGTAGACACTTATAGTGATCAATCGCCAATTATTAGTGATCACTCGCTGATTATATTGATGATCACTCACTGAGTATTGGTGAATGGTTGTTGATTAGCGGTAACATACTTGCACTACAAGAAATTGGCTAATCGTTCACGGTTTTTATTCGTGAGCGTAAGACAATGTTAATCACGGTAACCGCTCGCAGACCAATCACGATCTTTCGATGCGTGATCATATGTATTTAAATATCACGATTTTAATTTAGCTGTGGTTGTTTTGAAAATTAATGATCACAATTTTTATCTGTGATTGAATATCTTAATTAATACCTAGATTATTCTCTTTGAAAATGGAATTTTCACCTATTATAGATCATGTATCATTTCTATAAACTGTGATTATTTTGATTCAAAAATCACAGTTACAAGGGTAACCATGATCGTTTATCCCACATTTTTTACGGTTTTATTATTAACCGTGATTATTAATTTATTTGAAACTCAGAAAGATTATGCAGCCCTGCAACTTGTAACTCTTCACACCCATTACTAAATTCATAAACACACCCACTTGCAACTATAATAAAACACTATACATCCAAGAATTAAATAATAAGAATTTATTTACTATATGAGCAATATACATATATGGAATTGTTATCCTAAATTATATTACTTGTCAAGTATTCAGATAGTTCCTTCTTAAGTTTTTTTACTACTTCATCACAATATCATTCATGGCCTTTGGATACAAATCAATCCTTAATCTCATCATATATATTTATTTTCTTGTTGGTGATGATGTACCTCAAGTACATCATCGTGTAGTAGTCACATTCCCATCTACCTTTTTTGTTTCGACACTGCAAAAAAAGAGAAAAAATAGGACTACATTTAGTAATATTTAAATCATATAATTTTTAATATTACAATATTAGAATGATTAATTAATATCGATCTTAATTTACCTTAACATCAATAAATGTCCACTCTCTGGTTCTCATCTTTTTCACTTTAAAGCATTCTCATTAAATGCACTTCACGCAAGTGATTAGAACTTATAGTATAATTAATTAGTACAAAACGTAAACATGGATGTAAAATGTGCAATATAAGGAAAGGAGTTACTTATTCATTGAAATTCTTTTGTATGATTATGCATTTGGATATGCAATACTACAATGGGTCCAACCAGTACACTAAATATGCGAGTGAATAAATTGAATTAAACTTAAGCACCAATGTCCCCTGCAATTGAAAAATGAATTGTAAAATTTATTTTCAAATGAATACTTCAACTAAAATAATTAGTAATATCATTCTTAGTAAGTCAAAATAACATAAGAAAAGTATGAAGAAACCTACCAAACATTATATTGTATAGTGAGTAGTTGGTTATTCTTCGCTAAGCGCATTTTTTTTGTTATCTATATCAGCATTCTCTGATTTTAATGTTTGTTGAGGGTCGAGAAATATATATTTATTTTTTTCATTACCAAGACTCTATATTTTTCTTAAATAAATAAAAATTCTAAGTGTAAGTCATAATGTAATATTAATAATAGGAAAACAATCAAAATAACCTGAATTAATTCTTGAGTTGTCTCACCTTGTGTATAAAAGAATCAAAGTTACACCGATGTTGTAATCTGTACACAATTGTGCCACATCTTCCTTTGCAATATAGAAGGTATCAAAAAAAAATTTCAAATTTTTTTTCATCATATGTTAAATATAGAACTGCGCCATCAACGTAATTCTCATAAAACTAATGCTCAAATTCTTCCAAAAAATTGGTTGTTGATTGTGTAGCTTCTACCTAAGATGGATGGAATCTATTAGCTCATGAATATCACTAATTAGTGAAGTCTTTTGGTTATATTTTTATACCAATGACTTGTTAATTAATCATCTATAATAATTTGCAACAATATAACTAATAGATAAGTTCAATAAATATGTACACCCTTTATTTTGGTTCCTAGAACCTTGATTGGGCATTCGTCGAAGTTTAGGATATCAAGGCCTAATATGACCTTTCACCACAATTTTGACATGTAGGAATGAATTTCAATGAAAAAGGGTCCTTATTCACGAGAGGGTGCCTTTCAGCACCTGTAATGCGCAAATTTTATTGCCTCCATTGTTGTATGGAGTTTATTATTTTGTGTGGGAAACTATTCTTCCAATCTGAGTGAACCCGGATTGTTAATTATGTTCTGGATTTGGGAAAGAACCTCTGATTAAGAAGAAGAAAGAAGAACAAATATTTGAATAAAATATTTATTTATTGAATGGGGTTGTCTAGATCCCATGTAGGAGTTACAAATACTTCTTTGAAGTTTTAATATCTTTAGAAAAGAATAGAGAACAGGGGTGACCATTTTATGAGGCTCAACTGATATTCTCCATGTCGAAGGAGTCTTCTTCTTCGATTTGCTTGTTTTTACTTGCTGTTTCTTCAAGGGGAGAAAATAGCTATCAATTTTCTTCTTGTCTTTTGCTTGCTGTTTCTTCAAGGGGAGAAAAGATCTATCTCTTTTCTTCTTATCTTTTCTAGGGGATTTTCCTCTCTTTTTTCGTATTTCGTCTGAAAAACCCTTCTTTTATAGGTTTGAGAGAGTCCTTTTTGAGTTTCTCTCTTTGACTCCCTTATTTTAAGGAAGTCAAATTGGAATCTCCTCTTAGAGGAGGTCAGCTCACGGGTCTTCCTTATCTAGGAGACTCCTAAAGCTAAAGAGAGTACTCTTCTTTTTAGAACTCTTGTACCAGGTTTCCTATTTTTGGGCGGAATCCTAATATCATTCGAAAAGGGAGAAGAAGATAATATCTTCTCCTCAAAAGATGGATGTTAAGTCACATCATTTCCTAAGATATAAGACAAAATCCTAATCCTTTCATGATTATGGGGTGCCATGTGGCATCCTATGAGATTTTAAAAGAGGGGGATCATTATCTTGGGATCCCTAAATTCAGGAGAATCTCCTTTTGAGATTTCTCCAGGACGTGGCTGTCTGCCATCTAAATTTATGAGATTTAATCTCATGGACACGTGTCAGTCTCTCAGAGACTGGCACCTAAATGGCTGATCCATGAGGTTTACCCTCACGGATCAGATATATATCAGTCTCTCGGAGGCTGGTACTTATCAGGATGGAATCCATAAGATGTCTTCCCGAATCATCCACGTGTCAACCTCTCAGAGGTTGACACCTAAAGGGTTGATTTGTGGGGTTTTTTCCTCATGTATCAGACACGTGTCAGCCTCTCAAAGGTTGGCACTCAAGAGTCATCCGTGAAGTTTTGACCCTCACGAATTGGGTACATGTCAGCTTCTTGGAGGCTAGCCTTAAAGAGGCGAATCCATGAGATTTACCTTCACGGACTAGGCATGCATCAGCCTTCTCGGAGGCTGATACTTAGAAGTTGGGTCTGTGAGATTTTTTCTCACGGATCAGATGCGTGTCAGCCTCTTGAAGGCTGGCACTCAAAGAATGGATCCGTGAATTTTATTCTCTCGGACCTGATATGTGTCAGCCTCGTGGAGGTTGGCACTCAAAGAGTTATATCCATGAGGTTTATCCTCATGGATCAAACATATGTCAGCCTCTCGAAGGCTGACATTTAGGGTTATATCCGTGAGGTGTGTTCTCATGGATCACCCATTCCCCTGCCATGTTTAGTGGCATGATGGCCAACTATCAGCATTTAATGTTGACATTCTAAAGGAAAGCGCGTGCTATTGGCACACGTGACTCTAAACCGTCTCTTCGACAGGCAGAGATCAGGTGTGTGCAATTGCACATACACCTGGGCAATGGACGATGAAATTTCATTGTCCATAGCACCAGACTCAGTGTTCGCGGTGGATGGAGTTCCCTTCTCATCTCTACACCTCTAATTTTGTTCATGATCAACTAAATTGATTACAAGACTTATCTTTTGATAAAGAGAAATATGTAAATCAGATTCAAAAAGCTTAATCTTAACAAGGAGGGAAGCCTTCTATTCCTCGAGCTGAGACACAGGGGCTTTCAACCCAGAAGCCATTAGGTCAGAGGCATGAATTTATTTTTCCATTGATATGACCTTTTTAGTTAAGGGAATTTCAGTATTTTTTTACTTAAGGCTCTCCTCAAACAGCTCTCCATAAGTTGTCTAGAGGTCTCCCTCAAATTCCGAGTCACTTTGACTCTCCCTATTATCTTCACTCTATTCACTCAAACTAAGAATAGATAAGGAGTTTTCAATTCCAGTGACGGAGGCAATGGAAGCCATACAATTTGTAGTCTCCTTATGGGAAACTTTAAGAATACCACAAGCCCCTTTAACAATGTCAAATTTATTAAAAGAATTTGGGATTGTCTGATTTTCTACAAATTGATGGGGGAATGTCAATGATCCATAACCTCTTGTCAAGAGATAGGTAAAACGCTCTCATTCAAGCTTTCCAATAATTAATATTACACCCATTGAACAATGGAGAACAAGAGATGGATCATCCCTCTCTTTGGAGATTTATATTCAACAAATAAATAGAAATTCTGGTGAACCCCAAAAATAACATTTGAGCTGAGAACTCACAAACCCAAGGGGGTGACTAGGTCTTCCTAAGGTCTATCTACCTAATTTAAATTTTAACAAATTAAATTATTAAATAATGGAGGATAAATTAAAGTGTGGAATTAAGAAGGCAAACAAGTCACAACACGAGGATTTTACGTGGAAACCCTTCCGAGAAAAATCACAAGACCTCGTCCATCAAAAGAGATATCACTAAAAGTAATAGCAAACAAATACTTACAAGATTCGAACTGTACTCAACCTGACACAATGATCCTCAATACTCAGTCCTCCACACCTCGATAAGCAATCATGAACTCGCAAGTCCCACAATCTACCGCTGTAGCTTGTGCTTCTCCTAGATCTCCAAAATCATGATCTTTCAATCGATCTCCGTCAATGACGGCTCCGGATTCCTCCAACCACAAAACCACGATCATTCTCGGATCGATCTCCTCCAATGAAGGCTTCGGATTATCCGACCAAGTTATTCTTTACAAGAATGTGTTAATAGTTGTTTAATCACAAACCCTAGATGAATTCCTAACAATTGTAAAAGTCAAACAAGCAAGCAAGGTGTGAACAATGGCTTGCAAATTATAGGGTAGAAGAGGAGAGGAGATAGGTTTGGGAAACCCTAATAATCTCAATAAAACTCTCCCAAAACTCTTAGGTTCATTCTGTGAAACAAATCATTATATAGGGATGTCAAAAAACTAAATTATAGTGAAATTAAGAAACTGTTTTCGCGCAGCCCATTCAAACGGATCGGGGTCCATTTGAACGGTCTGTCAAACAAGGGCCAGTCAAGCTACTGGAATTCAGATTTCTACTCAATGGTTCAAATGAACTCAAGTCTGTTTGAATGAGATCTACCGGACAAAGGTCCATTCGAATAGACAGAGGTCCGTTCAAACAGATTACTCCAGATTTGCTTATTTTATGCTCTTAAGACTGGAAATCCTTCCAACAGTCAAATCTCTGGTCACCTAAGGTATATTGAATATTCTAAGTCAATTCCTCCTAAGGTATACTATGTATCTAGGTCACTTATCATCCTACTGAGTGAAACGAAGGTGATGATCAGAATGTCTTTAGTTGATTTTGTTCAGTCTTCATCAATCATGAGCATGACACACTTGTAGGAAAAGACTCAAAATACATGACACGACTTTGTTTAGTCACAGGAATACGCCAATACCGAATTTGGATCTTTACACTTAGGGGTGTTTTCAAGCTGAGCTTGGCCATGTTTGAGCTTGGCTTGAACACGCTGTGAGCACGGATTTTCACTCATTAATATTTTGATTAAGAGCTGCCACTTATTAATTCTGAAGGATAAATCCCAAACATGGATAAGATCTTATGGTCGACATGAGATTTTAGGTAAGAGATTTGATTAAGTTCGGGGAAGGTGTTAGGCATCCTAGGACTCCCATTTGACAATGGTTACCTACTCCCTAGGTATAAGCTAAATTAATGTCAAAGTTTTAATTAAATGTCTAAGTTTTAGAGTATATTAATCTAAGAAAGGAAAAAATCCTAACTAGGGTCGAACCCAGATAGGATTGCCTACGTATTCATATAAGGTGAGATCAGACAGAGCGTAGTTCTGGCACATTACCTCATGCCAAGGCTAGAGGAGTGTGTGTGCGCACCAGGGTAGCTAAGACTTAGTCTGGGGACTAAGGTTTGATTGACCAAGTTGGTAAAGTGCGTGGTTTGAGTTTATGCTCGGAGGCCAAAAGCTTAAGCCAGGCTTAGCGTACGGGCCCAGAGGTCGAGGGTTGAACCTGGAGGCTAAGGATTGGTCTCGAAGGCCAAGGGTTGAGCCCAGAGGATAGGGTTAGGCCCGAAGGCTAAGGATTAGGCCCGGAGGCCAAAGTATTGGGCCTGGAGCCCAAGGGTTGAACCCGGAGGCTAAGGATTGGGCCCGGAGGCCAAAGGTTGAGCCCGGAGGCCAAGTATTGGGCCCGAGGCCAAAGGATTGGGCCTGGAGGCCAATGGTTGCTTAACCAGAGTTAAATGGTGAGTTAACAATGGTTAGGACTACTAACTATGGTTTAAGAGGTCCAATCTCATATTTCTGGTCTCTTTTGCTTTTTTTATATTTTTAGGAATTTTTTAGATTTTTTTCAAGGTTAAAATGGTCTTAAACATGGTTAAAGGTTAAGTAGGGTTAAGTTTAACCCTAGGTAAGGTTCTGATTCGGTCAAGAGTGGGCCCAGGTATCATTATAGGGCCTAAAATGGCCTCCTACCTGGTCTGGGCCCCATGTAGCCGAGGTTTCTTCCCTTGAGTGGGGTCCTCATGCCTGAGTGGGAGAACCCCTAATCTTGGGTTAGCAACAGAAAAAGCAAAATGAGGTACCGTGGCGTAGGACCAGGGGCTTACATGAGTTTTACAGAAGAAAGAAAGGGGTATGGGAAGACCCTACCCTGCTGGTTTGCTTCAGGCGGAGGCAGTGATGGCTACGGCGGTGGTGCACGATTGGGAGAGACCTAGGATAGTCCCTGAAAGCCTCTGGTTCTTCTGGTCTCCCTGGAGCTGCGAATAAGGGAGGCAGGGGTTCTTTTCAAGTTTTGCAGAGTTTTTATATAGAGGTTTTTCAGTGGGGAAGAAAGGTGGAGGGGAGTCCCTATTTATAGACTTGAAAGGCTTAGGACATGGTGGGTATTCAGATAGGGGAGGTTAGGGTCTCAGGAGAGAACCAGAGGCGTGCCTGAGGTGTGTAGGGGGCATGCGAGGTCTGAGTTTGTGTAAACTGGGAATAACGATAATTCCAGTACCGCCATTCTTTCACAAGAACAAAAAGATAATGACGATAGAAACTCTACCACCATTCTTAAAATTTTTACAGAAATGGGCCTGGCTAGGTTTAAATACTCATGCAGGTGGTACGGATTTTTCTACAAAAGGAATGTTAGTAATTAGATTACCGATATTCTTATAAATTTTGAATTTCAGGGCTGCGCTCCCCTCCAAGAGCTTGGCTTAGGTCGTGGGCCTATGTTTGGGCCCAAGAGCTGTTTGTCTACAGGTTTAGGCCCTAGGGGCCTTGACTAGGTGTTGCATGGGTGTAACGCGTAAATTTCATTGCGTGTCAAATTGCCTCCATTGTTGTATGAAGTTTATTATTTTGTGTTGGGGTCTATCCTTCCAATCCGAGTGAACCCGAATTGTTAATTACTTTTCTGATTTGGAGAAGAACTTCTGATTAAGAAGAAGGATAAAATATTTTAATAAAGCATTTGTATTTATTCAATGGGGTTTCCCATATACTATATACGCATTATAGGATACCTCATAGAGGTCTTTGTATCCAAAAAAAGAAAAGAAAGAGAGGTGGCTATATTGGGGGTTCACCTGATATTCTTCATTGATGAGAGATCCTTCTTCTTTCTCTTTGGTAACTGTTTTCCTGTAAAAGAAAAGAAAGCACTTTTTCTCTCTCTTCTTTGTGTGGGTTTCTTATGAGAAACCCTCCCATTATAGGTTTGAGAGAGTCTTTTTTGGCCTCTCTCTCTCTTTGACTTCCTTAATTTTGGGAAGTCAACTTGGGCTCTCCTCCTAGAGGAGGCTAACTCACGGGTTTCCTGATCTGGGAGACTCCTAGAGTTAAAAAGAGTCCTCTTCTTTTGATGTAGGCTAGGTATGGGACTAGCCTGACTTCTCGGATGGCTAAAAATCTATTTACCTCACAGATTACTAAAGACGAGTCACCGTAGACGTCTATCTCTTCAATCCTGATGCCTAGGGCTTCCTTCATTCTGGTTATGCATGCCTCATACTTTGCTTCATTGTTCAAACATTTGGATTTCAGCTTGACTGAGATGGGGAGGTGGGCTCCCTTGGGAGAGATCAAGACTGATCTTGCCCCATGTCCATGACTATTAGCGGCTTCGTCAAAATATAACTCCCAACCAAGGTATTCTTGCTCTTCAATCTCTGTATATAGGATGGCTTCATCTAGGAATTGATCATGCACTAAAATGTAGTCCTGTGCTGGACTGTGGGCCAGATGGTCTGTAATTGCCTGTCCCTTGATTGACTTCTGAGTCATGTACGTGATGTCAAATTCAGATAACATCATAAGCGATCGGGGTGTCCTTCTTGTAGTGGCTGACTTTTCCAGTAGGTATTTGAGTGGGTCTATCCAGGAGATTAGAATTACCAGATAAGATAGCAGATAGTGTCGTAGACGCTGAGTAGCCCAAACTAATGCTAGACAAGTCTTTTCAAGCGGGCCGTATTTCTCTTTATATTCTAGCAGGTGTTTACTGATGTAGTAGATGGCTTGTTCTATTCTATCTATCTCGTCATATTATGTCAGAACGCACCTCATAGAAGTTTCTTATACTGAGATGTAGAGTAGCAGTGGCCATCCCGGTGTAGGAGGTATAAGTACTGGAGGATGGAGGAGATACTGTTTTATCTTGCCAAAGGCCTCCTTGCACTCGTATGTCCAGACTGTAGGTACGTTCTTCCTAAGAAGCTTGGAGATTGGTTCGTATATCGGAGTGAGCTGAGAGATGAATCAACTAACGTACTGAATTCTGTTGAAGAATCCGTGAATTTTCTTTTTAGTTTAGGGTGCTGGCATTTCGATGATAGCTCTGGCTTTAGCTGGATCGATCTCAATGCCTCTTTTGCTGACTATGAAGCCAAAAAGCTTTCCTAATGAGGCTCCGAAGATATATTTTACCAGATTCAGTCTTAAGCCGAACTCTCTGAGTCTATCACATAGGTATTTCAGGTCTTCAGGATGTTGTCTGCCAGTAGGTGATTTGACAATCATGTCATCCATATAGATTTCAGCTGTCTTGTGGATCATGTCATGGAATAGTACTGTCATGGCCCTCTGGTAGGTTGCTCCTGTATTCTTGAGTCCGAAGGGCATTACCTTGTAGTAGAACGTGCCCCAAGGTGTAATGAAAGAGGTTTTCTCCATGTATTATTCTGTCATTCTGATCTGATTGTATCCGGAGAAACCATCCATGAACGAGAGTGTCTCATGCCCTACAGTGTTGTTGATCAGGATGTCAATGTGCGGGACAGGGAAGTTGTCTTTAGGACTGGCCTTGTTCAGATTCCGGTATTCAATGCACATCCGGACTTTACCATCCTTCTTGGGTACCGACACAATGTTGGCTAACTACTCAGGGTAGGTTGCTACTATTTGAAAGCCTTCTTTGATCTGCTTTTCTACTTCTTCTTTGACTTTTTGGTACCATTCGGGCCTCATCCGTGTCAATTTCTGCTTAACTGGTCTCATCTCAGGGTTCAGGGGCAGTCTGTGTACCACTAAAGCTGGGTCTAGGCCAGGCATGTCTGTATAGGTCTAGGTGAAGACGTCATTGTAACTTTTCAGGAAGCTAATCATATCTGTTCTCTGTTACGGGCTCATGGTTATACCGATCTTGATGAGCTAGGGGTTGTCTTCGGATCCAAGATTTATGGTCTCGGTATTCTCGATATTGGACTGTAATATCCCTTCACTGTGTTCTAGGAGGTCCAGGATCTCTTGAGGAGCTTCCTCTTCCTGCTCTTCGTCATACTCAACTTTCGAAAGTTCAAGGAGGGTTTTGGGGGTAGCCTTATCGGGGGTGATTTCCTGGTAAATCATTAATCTTAGTTTAGCATGCTTCTGTTATTTTTGGTAGCTTCGGGACACTAGGCCTTCCAGGGGAAGAGTCTGTGTGATTTCGTCATCAGCCGATTTGAAATGTTTATACAAAACATGATTTTGAGTCAAAATATCTTATTTTCCATTGATAAAACAGATGACTGTTGTTTACAAAAGCTTGACTCAACAAAAAGAGGCCTACAGTGATCGACTTGGATTTTTTAATGGGGCACAGAGAGAAAATAGAAGAAGGAGAAAGAATGGTTCTTGGACATTGTCTGATTGGACCAACCTTCCCAGTAGCTTGCTTGCCTCAGCCTTGGATGGCCTCGACGATAAGGGCCTCGACGGTAAGAGCCTCGGTCCACCAACGGATCAGTGGTCGGTGATTGGATGATGCTTTGCTGTTGTTGGAGAGGGTGCAGACCTGCTCTCCCGCTTGATCTTCTGCTTCTGTGGCATCTTCGATAATCAGCTTGTCAAACATCTATGCCATACTAAACACTTCTGGATCTGGAATCCCTGAAGACTCGGTATTGGGTTGGAGGTATGAGATACTGGCAACTGGCGTAAGAGGGGTGTCAGGGTTGGCTTTGAAAGTCCCTATTAGGAAGGTTACAGAGATGTGGGGGTTGGGGTTCTGGTTTTGCCAACTGGCTGTTCTTCTTCGTGAGCTTGGAGAGATAGTCCTCAAACTTGGGCTTGTATCCCAATCCGAATGACGGTGTGTAACAAGGAGGTGTATATCTCTTTTTCATTCCCTTTGTTTTAACTCCCAAGTCTAACCCTGGCTAGTAGTTCATTCTAGCCATCATCCTGACAAATGGCAGTACTTCATGCTTTCCTCATCTATCTGAGCGATAGAACTAACTTACTCAAACTGGTATGTCATGTAGGCAGTGTCTTGCCCCAGCTCCTGGATGTCCCCGAAGGAACTTACCAACTCCTTTGAAGGGATCACGACCAAGTGGTCATCCTGAATAAACTTGATTCTCTGATAAAAAGAGGATGGAATGGCTTCGGCCGTGTGGATCCATGGCCTCCCAAGAAGCAAAGTGAACTAGGCTGGCACATTCATGACTTGAAAGTTGGTTGTAAATTGAGCAGGTCCGACCCTAATGGTTAGGTCAATGTTGCCCAGATTCTACTTTGTTGAGTTATCAAAAGTCCTGATGGTCATAGGTCTTTTCTTTACCTAACTGAGATTCAAACCTAGGGTTTGCAGTGTAGATAACATGCAGACATTTAAGCCGAAGCCATTGTCGATTAGCACCGATGATAACATTTTATCCATGCACTGTACTGCAATGTAGAGAGCTCGAGTGTGATCCTTGTCACCGTTCGGTATTTCTTCCTCTGTGAAGGAGATGATTCTTGGTTCTAGTACTTGCCCCACCATATGCCCTAGTTTCTCGGATGTGATACTTGGTGTTACATGGACGTTGTTAAATACTCAGACTAGTTGCTTCCGGTGATGCTCAAAAGTCAGAAGAAGACCCATAATGGAGATCTGGGCTAGACTTTTACTCAACTACTGGACGATGTTGAATTCTTATGCCTTTTCTAAGATTTTTAGTAGAACTGCGAAGTCTACTACCTTTTTTTTCTAGGTCTGATACCCTTACTTTCTCTTTCTCTTTTACCGGCTCAGCCACTGGTGGTTGGTATACCCGGCCAAATCCAGTAAGGTTTGCTATGCTTTCACTCTCAATAATGAGAGAGTGAGGAGCGGGTACATGATTGAGATTGAATGGTTGGGAGGGGATGTGAGGGATTCTGACTGGGTCAGAAGAGGTAGAGGCTTGAGCTGGTGCTGTAGGCCAATTTGCTGGACAAGGGATAGTGTAGATGATCTGCTCTTTATCTAGTTCAAGGGCAGGGATCTCTACTGGTGGTAGGATAGTCTGGATGTTTGACTGAGGGATTTGAATTCTGACGGGAGGCTGGTAAGAAGGTCTGATTATGCTGTCATTCATTGCTCATGCACTGGGTCTTGGCTGCCCTACCCTGGGCTCTTCCCACTCAATGAAATTTACTTGATTGTTATGTGGGGCAGTGGTGCCTGGTTGATACTGGTGTTACTGGGGCTAGTTCAACCTTTCCTTCATCCAAGAGATCTTGGATAGCGCATTTTAAGCCAATGCAATAGTCGGTGGCATGACCGGGGTGAAGGGGGATCTGGATAAAAATTTATGCGGAAACTGGATCCCCTAGATCTTAACACCATAGAAAGCATCAAAATTATCTAAGAGTTTTAGTCGTATCACCTCGGTGAATGCTTTTCACCGGTGAAGCTTAATCCACTCGAACCGTAAGAACTCTTTGTAGAGATTTCTCCGAAAAAATACTAGAAGCTCGATCCTTGTTCTTCGCTACCCCCACGAAGCTTTAGAATATCTTTTGGAATTATAGAAACAAGAGGAAGAAGATGGATCAATGGTGTAGACCTTCTATCACCAATAATATTAAGGTTCAAAATCCTAGATTTGCAAAACCCAACTAGGACCACCAATATAGCTCACGAAAATCCCTAGGGGTCTCCCCTAGGGCTCACGGTTTGGAGAGAGAGAGGAGAGGAGAGAAAAAATTCTTGAGAATTCTACTTGATGGTCTAGGGTGTTGGGGTATTTATAGACTAGGATCTTATCCTAATCCTACTCCAACTTGATCTTATCTAGTAGGATTTATTAATTAACAATAATTCTTATTATTAATTAAATAAACTCCTACTTAATCTAGAAATACTTTTGTTATAGTAATCCTACTAATTAAAGAGTCCCTATTATAAGAGGATTCCTTAATTAAAAGGGATAAGTCAACATCCTACACCAAAGTAGGAAACCTAGTCAAACTAGGAATCCACAAGGGGGGGCGTGAGCTTCTATGGGGTGTGGGATTTGAGGAGTTAAAACTCCTTATTGTAATCTAATTACAATAACATCTTAATCCTAATTGCAATCCAACACTTGGATTTTAATTCTATAATAAAAGGAATTATATTTCAATAATTATTCAATTAAACAAATCCTAATCCAATTAGGATTCCTCAAGTGGGCGCCCAACCCTAGGGTTTAAATACATGGGCTTTGGCCTATATGAAAGGTCCATTTTAATAGGTTTATGGATATGGGTCAAACCCATTTCCCCTTTAATTATGTTAATCAAATAATTACTAAAATAATCCCTTAGTTTAAATTAACAATTAATTTAAACAATAAATTAACTATCAATCTATTTAATTAAATGATTAACTTTTAATCACTTAAAATAATTGATTAACTTTTAATCAATTATTGAACTTGTATTTCTTATGTGAGCACCTCCACAGATTGCTCTGGGACATTCTTACCCTGGCTTATCCAATGTTATCCCATTGACCCTAAACGAGAATTACATTGGAATTGCAAGTGACGTGAGATATCCATGTTGCAATTGAATCCCAGTGTATGAACATTAACCATTACGGATCCCGCCACATGAACTTTTAAATTCGATTTATCCTTTCAAATACATTATCCCTAATGGGCCTTTAAGATTGACATACTATCTAACCCATAGCCCATTGCAAATCATCCGGGTTTTCAAGACTTATGATTAAGCCATAAGAAACAATTTCTTATTTTTAATAAAAGTATATTCAAAACTTATTTTTTTTTCAAAATCACCTGCGCAGGATTTGAACTTAATCAACTGGCTTACCCGGAACTTGGATAATCTCTCAAATTAATGAGCATGGATTCTTGTTTGAAATTCATCATGACTCGAACAACTTTCTGACTATCCAATTGTCACTATATTGTATTCCCTAAGTTAGAAAATACGTTGGTGGAATCAATACAGTCAGATCACCGCCCAGTCATAGATGAACTCATCATATCTAAGGATCATCGAAACCGTTCAATGTGAATGAGAGACCAACTATCTGATAGTATGTTTATGCAAGAGGTCTCTCATTGAATGCAATTAGTCAGTGTACATTTAAGCACCCATATGCTGATGTGTAGTCTCCACTACAATAATTCGAGATAGAACTACATCTCAACTATTGAGAACATCTTAGCATTCTGGCAGCTATATAACTGAAGTGCCCAGCTTCATCCACAGCTGTGACTATATAAGGTATAAGGAACCGGAAAGTTATATCTACCTGTGATAATCTAATCACATAACTTTCCTACAATATATCCTATGGACCTTTATCGATATCTCATATCGTATAGATCATCTCATGATCATGGTCAATTACCCATAATGAATACACAATAGATTAAGAAGAAGCATTTATTAATCAAATTAATAAGGTTCTAACAATCTAAATGACTTTTCTGTGCATTATGTCTAACACGGGGCCTTAGTGGAAGGCGCAATGGTGATCGGCTCTATAGTTTTTGTTCTACTTGTCGGGTGGTAAGAGAGGGGTAGGGCCCCTCAGGGTGAGAAGACCTTGCTTGGTGAGGAAGTCTAACAGTTGACTGAGAGTGTAAGGCAGAGGGGTGAAATTTCTGGAGGGATGGTTTTGCCCCTGGTTCTGTCTGGCTGGCCAGGTGTTTCCAGGTGTTAGTGAGGCTGAGCAGTTGGAGCCGGCAATCTGATTGGTGCTACGGGAGCCACCATCTGTACATCTTCTTTCCTTCTTTAGTCCCTGGGACCACTGTTTCTAGTGATGGAAACTATTGTTATGGGGGGATCAAGCCCTAAACTGGAGTGGATGGCACCACTCTTAATGGTTGTTTCAATGCGAGCACTTGTTTTGAGGATGGTGCTAAAGTCTACTACTGATAAGGTTACCATTAAGATGGAGTAGGGCTGTTTCAGAGTGCTCATGAACATGCTTGCTAATTCTTCCTTAGGGATCAGAGTAAGGATTTTTGTTACCATCTCCTTCCATCGGGTAGAATATTCTATGAAAGACTCATTGTTACGCTGGTTCATCTAGTCAACTGGCTCCTCTGAGGTCGAAGCTCTTGATTGAACGAATATTATTCCACAAATATTTCCATGGCTTCTTCCCAAGTCTTGACTCGCTGTTTATCCACTAACATCCACCAAGCTAGGGCTGTTCCCTTCAGACTCTTTTGAAAATACTGAATTAGAAGAGGCTCGTTTGTGCTAGAGCATATACCCCAGGTATAATTGTAGATGTTGCTTAGCGCAACCCATGCCATCATATTTATCAAAGTCGGGCACTTTGAAACCTGGAGGAACAACATCTCCAGATGAGAAAGTCAAATCTTTTAATGATAGACTGGAGCTGGCAGATGCCCCTTTCGTACGTCGCATTTCTTCCTTCATCAGTTTAATTTCCTCCTGCTAGTCCCAGAGGGATAACGTAGGGTTTGAGGAGGATGGTCTGTCTTGATCGACATGGGAAGCCTTGGGCTGCTCCCCCCATCATAGTATTCAAAATCTACTTCTTCCCCGCCTGGTGCGGGTTTGGGGTTAGGAATGATGATGGGAATAGGCTGTGGTTCCAAGCGTGGTTGTTCAGAGGATTCTCTGGTTGGGTTTCAGGTAGGAGGGTCATCAGATCGGACTCCAATTAGAATCTTCAAGGTTTCCAGAACACTGTCAAGTTTTGTCTGCATGGCTCAATGTCTTGATCGTGAGACTGCAAAATCTCATTGGTCCTTTGCTGCTCATCTAAAGGTTTTACCATTGATTTCGACTGGCTTTCAGGTAAGGCGGTGCTGGGTGCTTCTTCCGTGATTGGTACCTCGGTAAGAACTGCATCTAAGGATGCTGCTTCTGCAAGACTTGCAGTCATAAAGCAAGTTATGAGTTGGCTCATGCAACTGAAAAGAATGCAACGGTTAAACATGAATACGCATGATGTGCAAGAAAGAAGATGTTAGAAATGATTTTTCACTGATGCATGCTAGTGAAGTACATGACAATGCGACTCAAAAAAGAAAAAAACTCAATCCTAGTTAGGTCCTTCAGGGATCACAAAGTCAAATGGCCGGGACACACCGTTGAGGTCCATGATTTGCTGTTGGAGAGATGTGACTTCAACCTCCATGTTGTCAACTTTTTTAATAGCATTGAATATTCGAGATCCGAACTGGCGGATGTGGACGGTTATCTCAACCTTTCCTTTGTTTAGCTGTTCTTGGTAGAAATGCAGCTGGGCTCTGATGACGGCTATTTCTCTGGCATCATCTCTTTGTTTCTTCTGAAAAGATCGAACTATCTGCTCGAGCTACTCGACCTGTCCCTGCATTGCTTGAAGCTCGTGGTCCTGCTCTGCTTTCTACTGCCTGAATGCCTGTTGTGCTCTTCTTAGCTTTTTCTCTTTTTCCTGGATCTATAGCTGTCTTTTCAGGAATATGTCTCTCCAGGGAACCACCATTTCAGCTATGGGGTGGTTCCTTTGGCTGGTGCTAAAACTGGCGCGGGCAGTTCTCTTGGCATGGGCATACAAGATGGAATGTTAAGGTCTTCCACCCAAAGGAGGCATGCTGAATCAGCCGGTGGTCCTTCTGTGACCACAAAGTTTGGCCATTTGTCTCTTCTGGAGCTTCGTTAATATCACTGGAAGCGACAAGTGAGGCATTCAGAATGCATCATGAAGTCGACACAATCATTTCTCAACTGGTCTATTACTGAGATACGCTGAGGGAGTCCGAACTGACGAATGACTTGGAGTGGTACATATGCTATTAAGCCGGTTAGACCGGCGAGGATTATGCAATGTCTTCCCATTATGATGACGCGAGGTAGATTTTTGAGGACTAGCCACTCGTATTTCCATGTGATCTCCTCCTCTGATAGGCTTTGGAGAAGCTGGTAGAGAGTTCTGACATCTGTAGACCCAATCTGGCCCTGATTATGAGAAATCTTCCTTGCTAAACTGTAAGCTTCGTGGAGATCGGTAGGCACTGGAATGATTGTAGGCAGGTCTCCTATCAACCATAGGTGCAAGAATGGTGCACTGGCATGGAAGATGCAGCTTCGGCGGTCTACAGCTTGGTCGAGAGCTCTGAGAAGCTCTGCAAGGATAATTGGGACAACTGTTCCGGAGCTACGCATGTCTTCGATAACCCTTACCAGTATTGAATCGACGAGGGTGCGGCACTTCGGTAGGACCAACTGAGACATAACTATTGGTGCAAAAACATTGAGATCGGGAAGTTTAACTGTTATGGTGTTAGGGTTCCACTTGCGGCTGTACTGATCTTCTAGATATCTTATGGGTATCTGATTATAAGAGTCGTTAGGACCGTGCTGCAAACGTATCAAGTAAAGGTGGACATGCCCACCTATCAAAATACAAAAGAGGTAAAATCTCACAATCCCTCCACTCAATAGTAATCTAGATACAGCCATACATCTAGATCTCTATCTACCAGCGTCTACATTGGGATAGGCGGCTCTCTCTCTTCCACATATTCCTCTTCAACCCAAGGCTTGGGGTCGAAGGCACCCTCCGGACCTGCCGACATGAAAATACTACTGAATATGGAATACTCAGTGAGTACAAGCTACTAACTAACAATAACAATAATCAAAACACAATATAAACAACGAGGTATAATTCATCACATCAATTAAAGCAATCTTAACAACATACGACATTCATAGCATCAAAGTTTAAAGCAATGTAATAATCCTAACATGTATGAGTGAATGCAATACTCCGATAAAACTCATACTTTAAAAGTCATGTCTTGTTCTTGAAAATAGTATTTCATATTTTTCAAAACTTGCTTGTCGTGTTAAAACTTGTTCTTGTCTCGTGGGAATCACATGTATCTTGTCTTGCTTGGAATCACTTGTCTTGCTTGTCATGACTTGACTTATTTACTTGTAAGCTAGATGTTAGTGCCCTTGTAGCGACTTGTGAGCTGGGAATGTAAATTCCCTTCAGCGAATATATATATATAGAAAAGGGTACACCAACATCCTTGACCGGCCTAATCAACTTGTTTTCTTGTGACCTAAGTGTGACATATCTTGTGATATGCCCTACCCTTGACCGGCCCAATGTCTGGCTTTATCATGCTTGTTTACTTGTGAGCCAGGTATGACATATCTTGCGATATGCCCTACCCTTGACCGGCCCGATGTCTGGCTTTATCATTCGTATCGTAAATCATATTTCATGTCTTGATTGTGTTCATATATACATATACTTTAGAAAACCTCAGTTAATGCATGTATGCGTGTCATGCGTGGCAAATCGTGAACATCAAGGTGATATGACAATTCAAGGAATAACATATAGTATTTCAACTTTTATAGGCACATGAAACATTGAGAACACTCATAAAGAATGCTATTCAAATTTACTAAATTTGGGGGGACAGATCCCTAGTTCATATTTCATAGCTTTGGTTTCATATTTTACTCATGCATCACATCAAACACCTTACATGCGATATTTCTTTAATCCATTATACATGGTTCCCTAACCTTAGGTTTCCAACCCATTCATGCATTCTATCAAACATGTGGTGTTCAACCCTCTTATATTCATTTATTTCATATTTTCTCATTCATACATTTCATCAATCATAAGGGATGTGTTCATTATGAGTAAAATGCCCTTCCATCATTTTCCATCACACACACATTCATCAGAAGACACGACATCCAATCGCCTCAACATAGCCCCACACATCCACATTCATTCCATTCATCTTGTTTATTTTAGGGATTGTAGCATAACTCAAGAAGAGTGGATAACACAATATCAAAATCATAATTTTTGAAAGAAAAACCTAGGTTATTACTAAGCTAGTTAGTAAGGGTGTACTAACCTTGATGATGAACCCTTTCTTGAAAAGAAAATCCTTGGTTTGGGGTCCCCAAGCTTGAGGAAGGCACCACCTTGAAGAATGGAGGAACCCTTGTTTGATTTGGGGAAGATCAAGCCTTGACTTAAGCTCCCTTGATCTTCAATCCAATCCTCTTCTTGGATTTCCCTCAATCTCCCCTTCTCCTTTTTCTCTTCTCTTTCTCTCCTCTAGGTCTAAGAAAACCCCAAATGAAATCCCCTCATAAGTCAAGGATTTAAAACCCTTAAATTCGGCATCAGCACACGCGTGCGATCGATCGCACACTAACTACGATCGATCGCAGATCCATTGCGATTGATCGCACCTTAGGGCGATCTGTCACACATGAACCCCCATACTTTGGTCTGATTTCTCCCTGCATGCGATCGATCGTAGATCGTTGTGATCTGTCGCACATGAAGGGCATCTATCGCATATGGACCCAAAGGTCCTGAACCAATTTCGCCTGCATGCGATCGATCGCACCTTAACCGCGATCGATCGCACTCCCTAGTTTTTGGTTTCTTCCACCTGCAGACCCCTAGGGGTGTTTCCAACCTCATTTTCACCATCCTTAGGGTTCTAAAACCCCTCTTACATGTTGCACATAGGTTACTAATATCAAATTTCTCATAAAACACCAAATCCCAATACGGAGAGAGCTAATTAGCCTTGAATATACTATTCATTAACCACAAAAGTTTCAGGGTGCTACATCCTTCCTCCCTTACAAAAATTTCATCCTAGAAATTTGGACGATACATACATATACAAAACAACAACAATATACAAAAGAGAATGCCAGAATTCTAATCAAACAATCGAGGATATTTTTCGCTCACTTCGGCCTCTCGCTCCCATGCAGCCTCTTCCACTGAATGGTGTTTCCATCTCACAATGACTAAGGGGATGGTTTTGTTGTGCAAGACTTGATCTCGCCTATCCAAGATCTGTACCAGTTGCTCAACTAGTGTGAGGTACTCCCGAATCTCAACCGGATCAAGCTCAATGACATGGGACGGATCTGAGATATACTTCCAGAGCATGGAGATGTGAAACACATTGTGAACCGCCTCCATATGAGCGGGTAAGGCAACACGGTAATCCACCTCACCTACTCTAGTGATGATCTCGAATGGCCCTACATATTTAGGAAGCTTGCCTCTCCTGCCAAATCTTATAACGCCTTTAGTCGAAACCTTGACAAACACAAAATCACCAACTCTGAACTCCAAAAGTCACCTACGGTTGTCAGCATAACTCTTTTGTCGATCCTGTGCAGTCTTCAAAGTTTCCCTGATAATCTTAACCCTATTTGCGCTCTGTTCAATCAACTCGGGGCCCAACACCTTCCTTTCCCCGACTTCATCTCAATACAACAAAGATCTACAACTTCTCCCGTATAAAGCCTCAAAAGGCGCCACTTGAATGCTCGCCTGATAATTGTTGTTGTAGGTGAACTCAACCAAATGCAAGTGATTTTCCCAACTCCCATTGAAGTCTAGCATACAAGCTTGGAGCATATCCTCTATTATTTGATTCACCCTCTCAGTTTGCCTATCGGTTTGTGGATGAAAGGTCGTGCTGAAATCCAAACGGGAACTCATGGTGCTCTGAAGTTCTTCCAAAATCTGGACATAAATCTTGGGTCCCTATCTGACACAATCCTCACTAGTACTCTGTGCAACCGAACGATTTCCTTGATGTACAATGCAGCTAACTAGTTTGAATTGAAAGTAGTCCAGTATGACAAGAAATGGGCAGACTTAGTTAGTCTGTCAACCATAACCCAGATAGCATCAGAGTTTCTAGCCATCTGTGGAAATCCTACTATGAAGTCCATGACGATGTTCTCTCATTTCCACCTAGGAATAGGGAAGGACTGTAATAGACCCGCCGGTCTCATGTGCTCTGCCTTCACTTGCTGACATACTAGGCACCAGGATACATACTCTGCAACATCCCTCTTCATGTTTCACCACCTGAAATGCCTCTTGAGATTCCGGTACATCTTCGTACCCCCAGGATGAACTGTATACTTGGAATGGTGGGCTTCATCCAAAATCTCTTTCTAGAAATCTACATCTGCCAGGACACAAAGTCTACCCTTGAACGTAATTTCCCCATCACCGTTCGTGGCAAACTCATCGCTTCCTTTGCTAACCGCCTTGTCACGGAAAGCAAGCAACTCAGCATCCGCTACTTGCAACTCTTGGATCCAATCTAACATGCACGGTTTCACCATAATATTTGGCATCAATGACCCATGAGTAGGAGGACTGAAACTAATGTCAAGGCTGGAGGCATCCTCCAACGACTTCCACTCTCGAACCATCATATGTACAACAAGCCCATGTGACTTCCTACTCAATGCATCTGCCACCACGTTTGCTTTACCCGGGTGGTATTCAATGGAGCACTCATAATCTTTCAAAAATTCTAACCATCTTCTTTACCTCAGATTTAGTTCTTTTTGGGAAAACAGATACTTCAAACTCTTATAATTTTTGAACACTTTGAACTCTTCCCCATAGAGATAGTGTTGCCATATTTTCAATGCAAACACCACTACGGCAAGCTCTAAGTCGACACCCCAACCCGACATGCGAGGCATCACTATAAACAACAAAACCATCACTTCTGGATGGCACTATGAGGACGGGAGCCGTAGTAAGCCTCTTCTTCAACTCCTGGAAGCTAGTCTCGCATTTGTCACTCCATAAAAATTTAGCATTCTTCCGAGTCAAATATGTGAGCGGCACCGCTAAACTAGAGAATCCCTCTACAAATCTCCGATAGTAACCTACCAACCCGAGGAAACTAATTATCTCGGTGATACTCTTGGGTCTCTCCCAGCTCATAACTACCTCTATCTTCATTGGATCAACTGAGATGCCTTCGGCTGACAACACATGCCCAAGAAATGCCACTTTCTCCCACCAAAATTCGCATTTACTTAGCTTGGCATATAGTCTATGCTCTCGAAGCGTCTTTAAATTAAAGCAAAGGTCTCGATCATGATCTTTCCGTGTTTGGGAATACACCAAGATGTTGTCTACGAACACCACGACACATTTATCGAGATAAGGTCTGAACACTCGGTTCATCAAATCCATGAACACCGTCAGTGCGTTCGTGAGACCGAAAGGCATGACAAGAAACTCATAGTGCCTGTATCGAGTCCTGAAAGCCGTCTTTGGTGTATCTTCGGCCTTGATCTTTAGTTGATGGTATCCCGATCTAAGATCAATCTTAGAGAAGAACTTCGCTCCCTTCAACTGGTCAAATAAGTTGTCTATCCACAGCAACGGATAACGGTTCTTCACCGTGACCTTGTTCAACTGTCTATAATCAATGCACATACACATTGAGCCATCTTTCTTCTTCACAAACAACATTGGGGCATCCCATGGTGAGACACTTGGTCTAATGAATCCCAGGCCTTGCAGTTCATCCAACTGCACCTTCAACTCCTTGAGTTCAATCTGGGCCATCCTATAAGGAGCCCTAGAGATCGGAGTAGTGCCGAGTGCAAGCTCTATAGTGAACTCAATCTCTCTATCTGGAGGTAATCCAGGCAATTCCTCTGGAAAAACATCGAGGAACTCATTCACAATTGGAATGGTTGAGGAGTTTTGTGCCTCTGGGTTCGCTAAGCTTAAAGCTGCGAAGCGGGAAATATCCTTTCCTTGTAGCCCTCAAAAGTGAAATGGCTTAACTCATTCTGCCTTAAAGTTCACCACTTTCTCAAAGCATGCCACATGTCTATGGTGAGTCAACAACCAATACATTCCAAGAATGACATCAAAGTCCAGGTCTGGAAAATCCAGAATGATCAGGTCGGCCAATAACTCATTTTATCCCACTTGAACCACACTGTCCTTGTATCTCCGGTCCGTGTCAACTGACTTGCTAAGTGGAGTCGAAATGGTTAACTCTCACTCCAACGGACTAGGTTTATCTGAAAAGCCCTATGTAAAACTAGGTGAAACGAAGGAATGAGTGGATCCTGTGTCGATCAACACTCGAGCTAGACATTCATTTACTAGAAATGCTCCTGTGTAATTAAATAACTAACCTTAATAGATTTCAACCAAGGACATACATATCATATAAGTAGCATATAGTACACAAGCAAACACATCATACAATATCATGCGTTCATAACTTAAATTTCAATATTTTTGCTTACCTTGCACGACATCATCCGATGCACGTGCATCCTGCTCGAACAAGACAAAGACTCGGCCCTGAGTTACTTGACGAGGAGGCTAGGTAGACTATGAGGGTCTCATGCAGGTGATGAGCTCTACTGAGAAGACTGCCTGACAGGGGGCCTAAACCCTTGACACTGAGTCGGCATCTGACAACAGGGACAATCTCTGATCATGTGGCCTTGGTCACCACAATGGAAACATCCACCTGATATCTTCTGGCAATCTCCTACTAAATGCCTCCTACCACAATAGGTACAGGGCTCATAAGAGCAGGTGGAGGGGACATATCCCGTGGCTTGAGTTAGTGCAAGGTGGGAAGCCTGCGTAGTAGTTGGGCGTGAAGCCGGTGGAGCAAAAGGGCAAGTAGACTGGGGTGCAGAATACAACCTCTGTGACTGTGCTGGCCCTGAAGGCTAATATGACATAGTCGTACCTCTCTTCTCTACTGAGCCATTAGACTGGGCCTTCTCCATTCCTCTTCTCTTGAAGAATTCCTCCGAATTTGACTCTACCAAGAGTGCTTTATCCACAACTTCTGAATATATCTCATGCCTGAACATTGAGACTCGATCTTTGAGGTAAGCCTTAAACCCTTTTTGAACTTTCGGGCCTTCATAGCCTCTATCGCTATCATATGCGGAGCAAACCTTGATAGCTCCGAAAACTTTGCCTCATAAGCCGCCACAGACATATTACCTTGCTCCAAGGTAATAAATTCGACTTCCCTTTTCTCCTTCATTCCTATGGGGAAATACTTCTTGTAGAAGACATCCAAGAATTGACCCCAAGTCCAATCATGACCTTGTTGGGTCAAATCCCGGGTCCTAACCGCGGACCTCCACCAATGGTCGGCCTCACCTTCAAGCATAAAGGTAGCCCAGGTGACCCTCTCTACCTTAGTAGGCAACAAGACTGAAAAGATGTTTTTGAGTTGCCGGATCCATGTTTCGACGGCTAACAGATTGATACTTCCACAAAATACTGGAGGCCTCATTCTCCGGAAAGCTTCTATTCTCATTTATGCTCGATTTAGAGGAGCAGTTATAAGTGCAGCAGCAGGATTAGGCGAAGCCGGTTGCCTTACCGCTAGTATAGCCAAAATCTCGGCTATGGATGCGAAAGCTTGAGCGAAGTCGGGTTGTTCATCACCCGAGGGAGCATCACCTCCATTACTCCTTGTGTTGTATCCGCGACCCCGCGCACCGCATTTCATGATTACTCCTGAGGATGACAGTACAACATGAGTCCAACTTGGATACTTATTTAGTAATAATTTCACAATCACTTCACACTTGTCAAGCATATGACAATTCACTCAACGTAATTATAGCATCATAACAAGCATACAATATGTGTTCTAGCGTAGGGTACTAAGTTCGGTTGGTTACTAACCGGTTATGGACTAAGACTAACTCATTAGTCTATACTTGGAAACAACTCTTCGAAACGACCATATTGCCTTGTTCAATCCTGGTATCAGCTCTACGTGACCCTAGGTACTCTAATGCCTAGGCTCTTATACCACTTCTGTCGTGTCCCAAAATACCCCCTATGAGTTAAGGGATACTTTAGGTGTGACTATACATACCTGCCCAAACCATCTTGTAATGAACAAGGCTAACTAAAACAAAGATATGAAACAAAGTGCGGAAGCTCATAAAAATGTGGAAGCGTAAACCAAAATTTTCTTTTCTATAACCATAGTTGGTCGCACATCCTTGTGATTGATCGCAGATCCCTACAATCTATTTCACATGAAGGGCATCTATCGCACATGGACCAAAAGGTCCTAAACCAATTTCGCCTGCATGCGATCAAGCAAGATCAATCGCACTCCCCAGTTTTTGGTTTCTTCCGCCTGCAGACCCTTAGGGGTGTTTCTAACCTCATTTTTACCATCCTTAGGGTCCTAAACCCTCTCTTACACACTGTACATAGGTCGCTAATATCAAATTTCTCATAAAACAACAAATCCCAATACGGGAGAGCCAATTGGCCTTGAATACACTATTCATTAACCACAAAAGTTCTGGGGTGCTACAGTGGTACTATGGCTTCGCCTTCTATGGTTAAGCCCAGAATGCGCTGGACTTCTTCCAAAGTCGGACAAAACTCATTCTTACCAAAATGGAAAACCATGTACGATGGGTTCCAACACTGGATAGCAGCATTCATAAGGCGCCAATCTGGTTTAACCATGGATAGGTCTAAGACATACCTCATTTTGTAGTACTGAGCCCAAGTGATACGCTGACTAGGAGTGAGGGCTTCAATTGTTTTCTGGAGGCTATCATCACATACCGCCTGAGAGGTCAAATGCACAGGCTGTGATGATTGAACAATTGTCTTAACACTCCCTGAAGGTTTTGCCATCTACCTAGACAAAGACAGACTCTGTGTGAGTGTACTGTGTATGCAAATGCAAATACAAAAGATGCTAATGATGGTGGTTGTATTTTTTTTATTTTTCTTGGGTGTGATAAGGCACATGTGATCTGATAGGGCAGACGGATAAAGGTCCGGTGTGCTTTATCCCGGTTGTTGAGAACCGAGGGCCTATCAGGTCAAGGCTGGGATAGGTCTTTGTGAAAACCTGTCTGCTTAGGGCTTAAACCCCATATGCGATGTCAGGACACAAGATCGGATGTGTTTTACTACAAGCACAAGGATGACTCATTACATGCCCCTGAGTGGGTGCTTACCGGGGTGAGAGTGCCCTTATAGTCAACCATAATTAGGGACAAGTATAGGGTACAAGCAGGTTAGGGTTTAGAGTATCCCTCCAGTTGGGCTACTTGTAGACTATACCTTAGCCTATTCTATATGCTGAATGCTGGGGTAATGCAGGTGTTCCTAAAAGGATTAGGGTCACTTAACACCGTATATGTGTTAGACATGATGCCCAAAAAAATCATTTAGATTGTACGATTCTTATTAATTAGATTAATAGAGACATCTTCTTTATCTATTGTGAATTCATTATGGGTAATTGACCATGATCATAAGATGATCTATACGATATGAGATATCAACAAAGGTCCCTAGGTTATATTGTAGGAAAGCTATGTGATAGGTATTGAACTATCACAGGCAGATATAGCTTTCCAGTTCCTTATACCTCATATAGTCACAGCTATGGGTAAAGCTGGACACTTCACTTATATGGCTGCCACAATGCTAAGATGTTCTCAATGGGTTGAGATATAGTTTTATCTCAAACTATTGTAGTGAAGACTACACATCATCATATGGGTGTTTAAATGTACACTGACTGATTACATGCAAAGGGAGACCTCTTGCATAGACATACTATCAGATAGTTGGTCTCTCATTCACATTGAACAGTTTCAATGATCCTTAGATCTGATGAGTTCATTTATAACTAAACAGTAATCTGACTGTTTTGATTCCACCAAAGTAATCTCTACCTAACGGACTATGATACGATGTCAGTTGGATATTCAGAAAGCTATTCAAGTCGTGATGAATTTCAAACAAGAAATCCATGCTCATTAATTTGAGAGATTATCCAAGTTCTGGGTAAGACAGTCAATAGAGCTTAAATCTTGCGTAGGTGATTTTGAAATCAAACAAGTTTGAAATATTTTTTATTAAAATATATTATACTTATAAAAAGTTTTTCTCAAAATATTTTACATGGGAAATTGTTTCTCATGGCTTAATCAGAAGTCTTGGAAACCCAGATGATGTGCAATGGGCTATGAGTTAGATAGTATTTTAATCTCTAAGGCCCATTAGGGATAATGTTATTGGAAGGATTAATTGAATTAAAAAGTTCATGTGTCGGGATCCTTAATGGTTAATATTCTTACACTAGGATTCAATTGCAACATGGATATCTCACGTCACTTGCAATTCCGATGTCATTCCTATTTAGGGTCAATGGGATAACATTGTGTAAGCCAGAGTTAGAATGTCTCAGAGCAATCTGTGGAGATGCTCACATAAGAAATACAAGCTCAATAATAGATTAAATGTTAATCTATAATTTAATTGATTAAATGTTAATCATTAGTAAAATAGATTAAATATTAATCTATGGCTTAGATTAAAAGTTAATCTAAATGAAAGGATAATAATGATGAATATTTAATTAACATAAAATAAGGGGAAATGGGTTTCACCCATATCCATAAAACTCATAAAGTATAGACCTTATTAGTGGGCCCAAGACCATGGGATTAAATCCCTAAGTCGGCGCCAACTTGGTGTTTCCTAATTGGATTAGGATTTTGTTACTTAAATAATTATTAATTAAATACTCCTTATTTTATGGTATTGGATTCCAATACTTGGAATGCAAGAAAGAAGGAGATAAGAGTAGAATTATATTAAGACTTGGAGACCAAGATTCCCAGAGGCTCACGCCCTCCCTTGGGGTTTCCTAAAAGTTAGGAGTTTGTTGGGGTTCCTACAATCTAGGGAATTAGTTACACCCCTTTAATTAAGGATTCCTTTTAAGAAAAGGAAACCTAAATTAGAAATTTTCTTATAACTAATGATAAGAGTTATCATTAATTAGTAATTCTTCTAAAAGGGATAACTTCTAATTGTATTAGGATTAGGATTCTTTCCTAATCTATTTATACCCCAACACCCCAAACCGTGGGGCACAAATTCATTATTTTCTCCCCTCCAAAACTGTGAGCTTAGAGAGAGATTTCTCTCCCTCCAATTTTCGTGAGCCCCCTAGAGGGAATCCAAGTTGTTTAAAGCCTTGGGTTTCGAACCCTAAGGGTTTTGGTGAGATAGAAAGTCTACTCTATCATCTCTTCTTCTTCTCTTTGTTTCTTCAATACCAAGTAAAGATTCAAAAGCTTCGCAAGGATAGCGAAGAACTAAGATCGAGCTTTGAGTATTTCTTTGAGAAATCTCTATAAAGAGTTCTGACGGTTTGAGTTGGTTTTTGCTTCACCGGTGAACATCATTTACTGAGGTAATTCTCTAAACATGTAGTTAGTATTATTTGCTTTCTATGGTGTAAAAATCTTCGGGATCCAGTTTCCGCATAATTTTTTTATCTAGATTCCCTTCAAGTGGTATCAAAGCTCATGGTTAGGGAGTAATTTTTGTTTTTTTTAAATGGTTATTAAATAGATAAATTAATTCATGAGATGAATTTAATTTTATTTATTTATTAATGCTCGTAGTTTTTATTCTATATTTTGTTCATGAGATGAATAAATAAATAATTATTTGTTATTAAATTATCAAATGAGATTTGTTAATGATAATAATTAAATAATTTAAAAAACTAGTATTATATATCTGATATAATTAATTTTCAAAATAAATAGTTTATTTTGAAATTCCTTTTCAAATGATTTGATCATTTAAAATAGATTTATTAATTGTTTAAAATAATTAATGAATTATTTTTCTTATAAATAGATTTTATTCGAAAAAATTTAAAACCCTATTTTTGATGAGATCATATTTAGGATTTTTCATTCTCTTAATTTTTTTTATTTTAATCTTGAATAATATCATAACCAATCTTGAATAATAGTAGAACCAATATTTATGAAAGGATCTTGCATTCGAGAAAAGAATAAAATATTATAGAGATTTAAGAAAATCCTATCTTATATTTTAAAAATAATTTTATGAAAATTTTTTGATGAAAAATATAATTGTTTTATTTTCCGAGTTTGATCCATATAAGAAATATCGAGCCAATTGATAATTGTTATCAATTTTTAAAAATCTTTTAAAATATCATAAAAAATGCACAATCACCATGTTGCATCTAATTGTATGAGATTAAAGTTATGGGTCAATTTTATTCTATGATAAATTTTTTATCATGCATACATATTAGAGGAAAATATGTAGTAGGATTTTGGCAAATTTGTAAAGGGCAGGTTCATTCGGTTTCCCTGAAATGGGCAAATGGCAATCTGGTTTCCCTAATGTCATTTAATTTCCATATCATGCATTGGTCGAGATGCTGTGAAGGAGGATGTTGTGATGATGATCTCGATAAGATGATAAAGGAAAGGATCGTGAAGGAGTTTATGAGTTGCCTTTATTCTTATTTCATTCTCTTGCATCCATGCATTTTAATTTTCACTGACCCATAACGATTAATCTCATATGATATTTATTATTGTTTAATTATTATGAGATGATACTTGTTTATTTTATCATGAGATGATATCTGTTATTTATGTTTAATTATTCTGTTGAAATAATTGCTCTCAATATATCATGTGTATATAAGATTGGGGACAAGTTCCTAAGTATTATGATCTTCTAATATACACTATGTGATCTTATAGTGGGGAGTGTGAGTAAGCTAACAGGCCAAAGCCGGGCCCAATCCCTCTCACCTATGTGAAAACATAGTGAAAACTTTATGAGCAAATAGTGGGAGCAACAACGCCAAAGCGTAAGCTTTCGCTAGGTGTTTATTAGGTTCATGGTAGGTGGGCACATGAAAAAGAGATATCATACAATAACACCAAAGCGTGAGTATAACATCCTTTATAGATCATATAGTAAATCAAATGCTCCAAGATTCATAAGATGGGATCTGTGAAAGTGGGGAATATAGATTCTATCGGCCTATTCAAGGCGATGTGATATTGTGCCTAAAGGCAAGATCACATTAAGCCAGTATCTAGGTATTCGATGCCAATTGATACTTCCTAAATTGCCAATACTATTAGAAAAAGACCCATAATCTAATAGTAATTAATGAATTCAATAGATCCCTAATACTATCTTTATTTGTCATTTGATTAGATCATGACAGGCCTACACCCATTAACTAAAATTCTTCGTGATGAAAAGTTAGTTGGAACTAACTATGTTGACTAGAAAAGAAAAATTAGAATAGTATTTTTCGTAGATAACCTTGACCTGTGTCTTAAGACACCTAAACCCGAAATTCCTAACAATGCTTCACCGACCCAAATGGCTAAGTTAGAGCATTAGGAGAGGTCCAATCAGATGACCAAGTGTTACACTGGCTTCGATGTCTAACATTTTGTAAAGCCAGCATGAACACATGGATAAAGCTCGACAAGTAAAGTTGAAAACCCTTGTTAACACCAAGATGGCAAAGGGAACTCTAGTCAGAGAGCACATCATAAAGATGATGGGATTATTGAATGAGCTAGAAATTTTTGGTGGAGAGATGGATGCCATCACTCAGGTTGTCACTGTTCTGCAGTCACTTCCTTCGTCCTTCAATGCGTTCGTGTTAAATTATAACATGAACAAAAGTCAAATGTCACTAAGTGAGCTTATGAACTCCCTTGTGGCTACGGAAGATATGATCAAAAAGTCAACAAATGGTGAAACCTTAATTGTCGATAAACTGATACCTTTAATCGATCTAAAAAGTTTAGAAAGAAGAATAAGAGTAAAGGTAGGTTTAAAGACAACAGGGGTAAGACAAAAGTTGCCAAAGGTTCTTCAGGAGATGCTGGCAAGAAAAACAAAGGCCAGGGAAAGTCTTTCCACTATGGTAAAATAGGCCACTGGAAGAGGAACTGTAGGACGTACCTCGCAACTCTTAAGAAGGGTCGTGCTAGTACTTAAGGTATGAGATGCTTTGAAGTACTAATTACTGTTGAGTCAAACTTTCTAAATGGTTTCCCTAATTCATGGTGCGTGGATTCTGAATCCATTGTACATGTTTGCAATTGGTTGCAGGGATTCAAGGAAACCAGGAAACCGACCAAACAAGAGTAGAAGCTTAAAATTGGCTCAGGTGCAAATGTTGCAGTCAAATCAATAGACTTATTTACTCTTTATTTACCTTAAGGAAAAACATTAGTTATATAAGACAGTTATTATGTGCCTAGAGCGCATAGGAATTTGATTTAAGTATCTAGACTTTTATTTTGCGGATTCTCTATCAATTTTAATTCAATAGTTGAAATTAAGAAAGATGGAATGGTCTTAATTACTGGTAATCTTATCAACGGTCTTTATTTAATATTTCCTTTTGTAAATAATGAATATCTGCAAAGTGACAATGCCTCATCATCTAGAATGTCTAGAATGAAGAGACATTGCACAGAGTCAACTTATCTTTGGCATAAAAGACCTCACCAACGATTTTATAGATTACTTAAGGGATAATGAGATTATCTCTCAATGGTCAAGTCCCGCCTCACCTCAACAAAATGGTGTTTCTGAAAGAAGAAATCGGATATTATTAGATATGGTTCAATCTATGATGAGTCATACCGATGTACCTTCTTATCTTTGCCACAGAATTGTCAAAGGGGGAGATTATAAAGTCCATGTTTTATCTGTTGGCTTATTCCAATGTCAAAAAAAGTAAGTCTAGGTATCTAGGTGTGTATCTGGTGTCATTGCCATCAAGCATCCATTACAAGTAAAGTTGAAGACCGTTGAAGACTCGGTTCATTGACTCGGTTAATCATTTCCTTCGTTTTACTCATAGGATGGTAAGTGACCTAGATACCATGTTGCCTTAGGTGGGAATTGACTTAGATTAATCATAATATGATACCTTAGGTGGACATCATTTTAGACTAATCATACGGACCCTAAGTGATGAGATAAGTAGTGCAAAACAAGTTTAAAATTCTAAAATTTCTCAAAAAACCAAGGTTGCTTGTAGATAACATATCTCCCAAACCGTAGCTCGGATTTTGCTCCATAATATATCAAATCGACCACATCAAAAAGAGCTACAACTTTTATGAAGGATAAAAGGACTAAAAATGTAGTTTTAAAATCAAGTTTGCACCTTAAGATCGACCCTGACCATTGAGGGTCGACCCTGAGTATAAAAAGTTTAGTATGGGAAAATTGGGATAGAGAGTCGAACTTTTGAGTGTCAACCGTGGAGGATGGTTCAGTCGACCGAAAAGCATGGTGAGGTTGACCCAAGTGACCCAGGGTCGACCCTGATATGGGAATTCTTCCTATATTCGTTTTTGCTTGCCTCTGTGGTTTTTAAACACTTTTAGCAACTTCTAAACCATGTTTTTGATTCCCTATAAAGTGTGAACCCTTTTAGTTCGTGGAGAATAACTTTGAAAGAGTATAGAGAGGGTTTTTAACTCCTTCTAGAGTTCATAAAAACTCTGGAAACTTATTCTTCTCCTCCCCTTTGTTAGTTGCTTTCAACCTAGAGTTTGCAAGTCAAAAGCTCCATTATAGCTTACTGGAACTTGTCCATTTAAGGAGTCTATCTAGGTTTTGATTTTTATAAAACCATCAACCCGTTCTAGATAGAACAACTTGGCCAGAGTGTGAAGGATTGTGGTAGTGTGATTTGGTCGGTGGAATCTGAAGCCGATAATAAAGGAGATCGATCGGAAGATCGTTGACTGTTTTCGAGACACAAAGAGAAGTACGAGCGGTTGTGGTTGATCACAGGATTTGTGAGTACGTGATGACTTTTCGAGGCGTGGAGGACTAAGAACTGAAGGATCAAAGTGTCGAGTCCGAAGGAGTCAAGTTCGAGTCTTATAAGTTCCTATTGACTTTGTCTTAGTGGATTCTAATGGCTGGACTAGGTCCCATGGTTTTTTCCGGAAGGGTTTCCGCGTAAAAATCATTGTGTTATGGTTTGCATGTTTCTCTTTATTTCCGCACTTTAAATTCATCACCCCTTTAATCAATAACTTAATTGTTAAATCATAAAGAGGGTAGATAGAATTATAGGGAAACCTAACCATCCCCTCAAACTTGTGAGTTCTCAACTCAAACATCGGATTTGAGGTTCACCAAATTTTTTCACATTTGAATAAATTTGAGATTTATTTGGCTTAAACCTAGGTTCTGGTATTGAGAGTCGTCACTTATTAATTCTGAGGGATAAGTCCCGGATATGAATAAGATCTTATGGTCTACATGAAATTCTAAGTAAGAGGTTCGGTTAAGTCCCAGAGAAAGTGTTAGGCACCCCTGGGCCTCCATTTTATAATGATTACCTACTCCCTAGGTATAAGCCAAATTAAAATCAAATTGTATTCAAATACGTAAGTGTTTAGAGTATACTAACCCAGGAAAGAAAAAAGTCATAACTAGGGTCGAACCCGGGTTGGGGTACCTACGTACTCACAAGGGATGAGATTAGATCGAGCATAGTTCTAGTGTGTGTGTGCACTGAGTGGCTAAGGGTGTAGCCCGGGGGGCCTAGGGTTGGTTGACCGGTGGTCAAGTGTATGGTCTAGAAGGTTTGGGCTCGGAGGTCAAGGGTTAGCCGGTAACTAAGAGATGCTTAACCGGAGTTAAGAGAAGAGTTAACCATAGTTAGGGTTACTAATCGGGGTTAAGAGAGAGTTAATCATGGTTAGGCTTACAAATTGGGGTTAATAAAGGTCCAAGGTCAAATTTTTGGTCTTTTTCGCATTTTCAGATGTTTTTGGGATTTTTTTTAAGTTTTCTAAGGTTAAAATGATCTTAACCATGATAAAAGTTAATCAGGGTTGAGTTAACCCTAGTTAGAGGGTCCAGTCTGAGAGGAGGTGGGCCCAAGCAGTATGGCAGGGCCTAAAATGACCTTCTACCTGGTTTGGGCCCTGTGTAAGGCCACTATAGTGAGAATATTAGAAATGGAGGTAGATACAGTACCGCCAATTCCATTTCTTCACAGAATGGAATCGGCGGTAGACTATCTACTGCCATTGTCACTGTTTTTCATAACAGTAGCTTTACAACCATGGCTGAGGTTTCAGGGTGATGCCCAAGGGATCCTGGACCCATGAGGGTGTTCAGGGGATTTATCACAAGTCCTAGGCCTGGTCTGGGCCCTAGGCTTAGCCTGGGATAGGCCCACAATGGCCATTCACAGTGTAAATCAGAAGACCCAGAATGTTGATAAACTGTTTACCGATATTCTGGGCAGTTTCTAAGAAAGCTGAGATTAACCATGGTTAAGCTAACTAGGGGAGCCTGGAAGGACCAGGGAAGATAATTAGAGGTCTTAGGGACCTAAACTAGACCTTGGAATGGACCAGGGCTCAACCAACATGGGCCTAGAGCCACTGCAAAAGGGAAGTCCAGAAATGGTGGTACTGTGTTTACAGCCATTTCTGGTTTTTTTTTTTTTTTTTTTCCAGAAAATCAGATTTCTCATCTTGGGACTGAACCAAGACACTTCTAGGGGTTTCCTCGTAGACTGAGGGTCTCCCAGAAGTTTAGGGGGGATCATGCACGTGGGAGGCTATGAAGTCCGGGCTTGTTCCCTCAAGAGAGTCCCCATGCCTATGAAGAGGCAAAAGGACCCCTGTCCTTGGGTAAGCAATACAAAAACAGAATGAAAAAGGCCCCTCGAGTAGGACCAGGGGCTTACGGATGTATTTTTACAGAAAATAAAGGGGTTGGGAATGCCCTACCCTATTACTTGACTCCCACGGTGGTGGAGGTGGCGGTGCATGGTGGTGGTGGACTGGGAGAGGCTTGGGGTAGTTCCTGGGTGATCCTAGTCTCGCATCTGGTCCACCTTAGGTGAAGAACAAGGCTGGAAGCAATAAACTCGGATTGGACAGAGGTATCTTATGGATTTTTTTGGAATGTAATGAAAGCTTGAGGGGGGAAGTATTTATAGGCTTGGGGATGACCTAGGGTAATTGAGCGATTAAGAATAAGGTGGAGGACCCAATGGGGGCGCAACAGGTGGTCCCAGGGAAGTGCCAGACCTGTTTTACGTAAACTCCAGGAATTGCGATAATTCCAATACCGTCATTCCTGTTCTACGCTAAACAAATAATGACGATAGATGTACTACCGCCATTTAGAGGTTTTTGCCCGAACAGGCCCAACCCAGTCACTATTGGTCAGGGGCACTGTAGCTTTTGCTAAATCTGGTAATGACGGTAATGTTATTACCACCATTATCTGAGTTTTCAAATTTTGTACATGGCCCCCCATCAACGGTCATCTAAGACTTGTGGACCCATGCTTAGGCTCACAGGGTGGTCTGGTTGTAGGTTTTAGGTCTCTGGGCCTAGAAATGAGCCTTGGGCCCTAGGGTTAAACTAGGGGTTTTACTAGGGTTTAAATAGGTTGGGCCTAGGGTTTGATTAAAACTTGACTAGGGTTTACTTAGGTTTGACCTAGGGTTTGCCTGAGGTTTGACTAAGGCTTTCTTAGGTTTGACCTAGGGTTTGACTAAGGCTTGACTAGGGTTTGAGGGGATTAACCATGTTTAAGATAGTTAACCATGATTAGGAAGGGGTGTAAAAATTGGGTTCTTACACTGTGTTTACCGTCATTCTTGAATTTCTCCGTAAAATGATTTTTCCTCTATTGTATCCCCCATGGATGGGAGGTTCCTCAGAAGCTTAGGAGAGGGTCTACCTGGGTAGCAAGGCTTTGTAGCCGAGGTTTCTTCCCTTGAGAGGGGTCCTCATGCCTAAGAAGAAGGCAAGGGGAATCCCTACTCTTGGGTTAGCAACAGAAAAACAAAAACGAGGTCCCCTGGAGTAGGACCAGGGGCTCACATGAGTTTTACAGAAGAAAGAAAGGGGTAGGGGAAGACCCTATCCTGCTGGTTTACTTCAAGTGGAGGTAGTGATGGCTACGGCAGTGGTGCACGACTGAGAGAGACCTAGGATAGTCCCTGAAAGCCTCTGGTTCTTTTGGTCTCACCAAAGCTAGGACTAAGGGGAGGCTGGGGTTCTTTTCAAGTTTTGTAGAGGTTTTATATAGAGGTTTTTCAGTGGGGAAGAAAGGTGGAGGGGAGTCCCTATTTATAGACTTAGAAGGCTTAAGAATGGTGGTTATTCGGACAAGGGTGGGTAAGTGTAACGCCCCAAAATACCCCCTACGAGTTTAGGGATACTTTAGGCGTGACTATACGTACCTGCCAAACCATCCTGTCATGAACAAGATAATTAACGTACTAAACGATGATAATCAGAGCGCGGAAGCTAAACATAAATGCGGAAGCGTAAACTAACTTTTTCTTTTCTTCTAAGATTTCCAAAATAGTATTCCAAGTTAACATATATACAAAACATGTCTAAGTCTAAGGTGGACAGACCCACCTATCAAAATGTCAAAATACATAAAAGATCCTCTCGTACTCTCCCCTCAACAGTAGTCGAGGTATGGCCACACGTCAAGGTCTCAGTCCGCCTGAGACTGCAGTGGGATAAACGGCTCTCTCTCCTCGATATACTCTTCCTCGACCCAAGGCTCTGGGTCGAGGGCTCCCTCAGTACCTGCCGACATGAAAGTACGGCTGAGCATGGAATACTCAGCGAGTACAAGCTACTAGCTATCCATAACAATAATAAACATGCAAGGAGTAGTACAATACCAATCATCAATTCCAGGCAATAGTAAAATCATAGAATTAAACAATATTAATCATGGAGAAATATTATCATCTTGATGCGCATGAATGCAAAAACGCCGACAAAACTCATGCTTGAAAACCCGTTTCCATGTCCCGGTATGCATTTTAAAACCATGTATGCGTGCATGCATGAATGTCTTGTCATCATCTTGTAACCTTATATCTTGTAACTTGTGAGCCAGAGGCTAGCACCCGAATCTCCCTGGGCTGCCAACCTCCTTGATATATGGTTTTCTTGTGAGCCAGAGGCTAGTACCCGAATGTCCCTGGGCTACCAACCTCCTTGACAATAGGTGATTTTTATTACTTGTTTAGTTTTCTTGTGAGCCAGAGGCTAGTACCCGAATGTCCCTGGGCTACCAACCTCCTTGACAATATGTGTTTTAGGGGTTTTCTTGTGAGCCAGAGGCTAGTACCCGAATGTCCCTGGGCTACCAACCTCCTTGACATGCAATATTTTCTTGTTGGTTATTATATGCATATGCTCTTGAAATCTCGGTTCATGCTATCATGCGTGCTCGTGTATGTGTCAATAGTGACCATCGTGGAATGAGGATAGCAAGAGAGATATGGCATCATAATTCGATTCATCATATAAGCATAGGAGCACTTAAGAAATTTGCACATTACTTGATCACATTACTTGATCAATTCATCATTCATAAGAGTACATGCATGAGGCCTATTTCCATTTTCTTCATTCAAGTCATTATTTCCTAGTTTAGGTATTTTGTCAAACACTTAGCATGCAAGTTTCCTCATTGTTCATTTTCTCCTTTTTAGTGCATATTTTACATTTAATCGCACAAGGTAAGTTTATTATTTGTGTAATGTCCATCCTGCATTTTCTAATCCACGACCCACACATACCATACATCACCCATTCGGCATCCAATCGCCACATCCAACATCCATCCAAACATCCATACCATTTCTTTATCTTGTTTATATTTATTAGGGATGATACATTTCACACGAAAGCAAACATAATTGCATAAATCACATTTCATAAAGAAAACTTAGATTTATTGCTAGGATAAGTTAGTAGGGTGTACTAACCTTAGATCAAGGCTTGATCTTGGTAGGAACCTTGATTGAAGCTCCAAAAAGGGTAGGGAACAACCCTTGCTTGAGGGAGACTTGAGTTGGGGAAGAAACCCCTTTCAAAAAAAACGTGTGTGGGTGCTGCCCTAGCTTGGAGGAGGAGTCCCACATGAGTTGAACCTTGGATTTGAAGAATCCAAACCTTGAAATAAACCTTGGATAACCTACACTCTTGATTTCTTCTCAAGAGGAAAAACCTAGGTTAGGAAATCCCCTTCTCCTCTCTCTCTATCTCTCCAAATACTCTAAGGATGGTAAATGAAGCCCTAAAGGCTCGAGCAAGCCCTTATGGGTAAGGGTTTAACGCTCAAAAGACGAAAATACCCTTACAAAAATTTCTGCAAAACACGGGGACCGAGCGATCGGTGCTTATGACCGATCGATCGGTTGCCTACCGAGCGATCGGTACTCTGGCCGAGCGACCGGTCAAAAAACTACTCTCTGGAAAATTTCCCCATACAAAATCTTTGACCGTGCGATAGATACCGATCGATCGGTTTTGGACCGATCGATCGCTGACTGGATCAAGCGATCGGTGCTCTGCATGTCTGGACTGTTTTGACCATATCTTTTGACTCGCTCGTCCGATTTCGACGATTCAACTTGCGTTGGGTTTGTCTTTCGAAAATGAACATTTCTGACGTTTCAGAATTTCCGATTTCTCTCTTATTTATTAATTAGACTATGAGGAAGGCCAATTAGTTACGAAAACGATATTCATTAAGTATAGAAAAGTCCGGGGTGCTACAGTAAGGGTCTCAGGAAAGAACCAGAGGTGTGCCTAAGGTGTGCAGGGGCATGTGAGGTATGAGTTTGCGTAAACTAGAAATTGTAGTAATTATAATACCATCATTCCTTCACAGGAACAAAAAGATAATGACGGTAGAAACTCCATCGCAATTCCTAAAATTTTACAGAATTTGGTCTGGCTAGGTTTAAATGCTTATGCACGCAGTACGGATTTTTCTACAAAAGGAATGTCGGTAATTGGATTACAGACATTCTCAGAAATTTTGAATTTTAGGGTTGGCCCTTCTCTTAGAGCTTGGCTTGGGTCGTGGGCCCATGTTTGGGCCCAATGGCTGTTTGTCTACCAGTTTAGGCCCTAGGGGCCTTGACTTGGTGTTGCATGGGCCTTGGGCTTAGCCCTAGGTCCATGGCTAGGCCATATAGGGCTAGGGTTGGACTAGGATGGACCTAGGGTTTACCTATGGTTTGACTAGGGTTGACTAGGTTTAACCAAAGGTTTTGACTACGATTATAGACCTAAGGTTGACTTAGGGTGAACTTGGGTTGACCTATTGTTTGACTAGGGTTTACCTAATGGTTGACTAGGGTTGAGACCTATGATTTAACTAAAGTTTGACTAGGGTTAACCATGATTAAATTGCTTAACCATGGTTAAGGAGGAGTGTAAAAATTGTGTGCTTACACACGCGAGCTCGTCTTGAGCTTGAATTGATCTTGATTCGAGCTCAAATGTTTAGGCTTGAGCTTGGCTTGAACAAGCTTGATCGAGCTCGAGCTTGAACTTTATTCAAGCCGAGTCGAGTTCGAGTTGACTCAAGCTTGATTCACATAATTATTTTGTTTAATTTTTCATACTTTTAATGAAAATATTTATTAATAAATTATAATACAAAAAATCGTAGAAAATTAATACATATATGAAAATAAGATTTGGGAGTAATCCTTCGGTTCAAGAAATAGAGAGCTAGATCAGATTTTTTGTTTTCACTTCTTAACATTTTTTTGTATTAATATAAATAACATTAATAAAAAAAAAAATTGTATATATATTTTGAGTCGAGTGAAACTCGAGCCGAATTGAGCCTTAAACGGACCGAACTGAATCAAACAGGGTCTGGATTGAACTAGGTTTGTATAAACATTCAAGCTCAAATAAAAGCTTGACTTGATCCATTTGAGCTTAAAACGCTAGCTTGAGCTTGGCTCAAACGAGACAAGATGAGCTAAGTCGAGCAGTCGAGCTTGTGTGGCGTGTATGAAGCACTACTTACACTAGTCCTTCATGGCCTGAATTGACTAGGCCCTAACCCTAATCTCAAGGGCCAACAGTGTTGCGGCCTAGCCTAAAATAAAAATAGAGAATAAAACGAGAAAATAAAAGAGAATAACTATGAACAGGATCTCTCAAAGAGTCCTGAGATGCGAACCCCAGGGTCCTCTTCTAAGCTGAGTCAGGTGTCCTCGTGTCCCTTTTAACTCCTGTTTAACCATAGCTAAGCTTAACTAAATTAAAATTAGTAATTTTGTTTTCTAAAACTATGGTTAGATTGCTTAACCCGAGGGGGTTAACCAAAATTGATGGATGGTAAAAAAAGGGGTTTGGACTAATGAGGTCACTGGGTCAGCTTAGAAGCTGACCATGTCCGTTTTCCATTTCCCTTTCTCAAAAAATAGAAATACCCCAATCTCCACTAAAAAAAGATATTTGGATTGCATTGATTTCAAATATATTTGCATCTTAGAATAGATCAAATGCACTTGTCCAATTGATTAGTGTTTGATCTTTCCTTGAGATTCTAAATGAAAACACCATGTTTATCCCTTATATATATCATCATCGTCTCTCCTTCTTCATCATACGCGAGAATTCCTCAAAACAAACGAACCCATCACCGTCCATATCAACTCCACCTATCATGCGCTTGCAGTCCTCTAACGTGCACTTATCGTCCCCGATAGCTGAAAACACTCCCAAAAGCTCCTCAGCCGAGATCTTCCCGTCTCCATCCTTGTCAAAGAAATTAAAGGTATCGTGCAATTCAGGACCACAAGCCGGCCCGAAAGCCGAGCTGATGGCGCCGAACTCCTCCAAGCTTATACACCCATCCCCATCTGGATCAACCTCCGTCATCATCATCAACATCTCCTCCTGGTTCGGCGGCTCGGCTCCAAGTCGGATAAGCAAGGTCTCGAGTTCACGCCTCGTTATCTTCCCGTCACCGTCTTTATCGATGAGCTTAAACGCCTGAACGAGTTCGAAATTAATATCTGCAATTTAATTCCGCCTAATGTTAATTTCATAATTTTACATCATTTAATCATTGAACACAGCAGGATATATAGACGTTACAATTAGGTTTAAGTGTCAAGTGTCCTTTTGCCATCCCTTAACTGTGGTTAACATTCACCCACCCTGTGGTTCACCCACCTAGGTTTTTAGGAAAAAAAGAATTATTCTTTGTTTTCTAGAAACAAGGATGGGTGGGTTCCACAATTATGGGGGTATCAAAGAGACACATGGCAACCTCAGGATAATCGGGTTTATCATCTTAGAGGATTTGGCAAATCCGGTTATCACTCTTGAGGTCATCACATATCCCTTTTGACACTCTTTAACTGTGGTTAAGATTCACCTACTCTTGGGTTCACTCACCTATCCTTGGTTTTTAGAAAAAAAATATTAAATTTTTTATTATTCTTTAATATTAATAAGTTTTCTAAAAACAAAGGATGGGAAGGTGAACCCTAGGGGTAAGTGAATGTTAACCACAGTTAAAGGGTGTCAAAAGGAACACGTGGCAACCTTAGGGTGATAATAGAGGATTGGAGTCAAATCCTCAACTGTAAATCCGGTTATCACCCCTAAAGGTCGCCACGTGTCTCCTTTGACACCCCTTAACCGTGGGTAAGGTTCACCCACCCCTAGGGTTCACCCACCTATTTTTGGTTTTTTTTTTTTTAATATTAATTCTTTTTTAAAATTAAAAAACTGTTTTTAGAGTTTTTTTAATATTAAAAACAGTTTTTTAATTTTAAAAAAAGAATTAATATTTTTTTAAAAAAAACCAAAAATAGGTGGTGAACCCTAAGGAGTTAGTGAACCTTACCCACGGTTAAGGGGTGCCAAAGGAGACACGTGGTGACCTCTAGGGGTGATAACCGGAAATCCGATTATCACCGGAGATGATTTGGCTCCCAGAGGATATTGCCATGTTTGTTTTGATGTAAAATAAGGAAAACAAAAGAATTTCACGAAAAACAGGTCATTTTTTTGCATGTATTTTCTGTAGGTCAAATTGATATTTTTGCATAAATTTTATTTGTTTTCCCTTATTTTACATCAAAACAAATAGAGATTACGGTTATTCTTTACATAGAAAATGAGGGGGAAAAAAGAGAGAGACTTGTAACCTAATGTTTCACAGAAAATTAGTGAAAGAATCGTTCTGCAATCGTGAACCGAACCAGATAAATCTGTGAGTGAATCATTACTATTTTTCCGGTTAATTTTCTATAAATATGAAGGAGACGAGTCACCTGATATCTTGTGGGAATGAGATGGGAGTACAGTGGTGGGTGTGACAGTGCCACCAACACCATCATCAACGCCTTTGAGCTTGGGCGCCTGTGAATCGGAGGAAGATGAGGTGCCGGAGCTGAACGATGGTGGGTTTGACAGGGATGCAGAAGGGTTCTTCTTGGAGCGAAATAGATATTTGGGATTGATCTTGGTGAGCTTCATGACAGAAACAGAAGAAGACAAGAAGAAGAAGACGAAGAGAGAATGGGGGTTGTGAGGAAAGAGAGGGGATGGAGTGCCTGTTAAATGGTGCCATTGTAGCTTCCGGGAAGCTTCGTTTGAAGAATTTTAGGATTTTATAGCTTTGATTTTTTCACCATTTTGGAATGGAGGAATGCTAGTTCAACACGCGAGTTCCAAACTATGAAGTGACACTTGTCATTGTTTTGACAACTTACCCTAATTACCACTAGTTAAAGCAATAGATTTAAAAAGGGAAGAAATTTATAACCTAAGGAAGCACAGCTACGATAATACTTAGAAATGGCCGTATAGCAATACAAGTACATTTCAGTATTCGTGCTTCTTAGTTTAAAGCTCTTGATAGTACTTCAAGAGGCAATCTTTGAATTAAAAATCCAAGGGTGTAAACACTGGGTGGGGGCCATATTTAAAGCATGTGTACAAAGATAAGCGATTTTAAATCCAATGGTCAAGCTCTCCATAGGAGGTACTATACAGAGTTTTTTTTATTTTTTTATCACTTTCCATTTAAAAATTGAAAAGTAATAAAAGTTGTTACTTTAACATGATGTAGTATTTACCAAAAAAAAAAAATTGATGTAATAAATATTGCCAAAAGAAGAAAAAAATGAGTTATGATAAGATGACCCCAATGTCCTCTTTCAAGCTAACCCTACCAATTAAATTTCAATATATTGGGAAAGAGAAATAATTTTTTCAAAAAATAAATAAATTTACTACCACGTGTCTCTAATTAGCAATTGGCCGGTGGCCCGTTTGGAAGAGGACCCTACATTCCATTTACTATTTTCCAAAAAAACAATATGATGTATTAGAAATTTGTTAACGTCTTGGTTTTATCGAATGGTTGCAAGGATTGCATGAAGCATCAGATTTGATTGGATGATATCTTCATTCCATTATAGATTTTGGATATGATTAAACGAGATCTTGATTCTATTATAGATCCGTTGGATTGGATATGGATTTGAGATCTTAAATTCGATTATAATGGGATTGAATTTGGATTTATAGCAATCTGATCCGAGTAGAATTCGATTCAATTAAATAATAATATTATTATTATTATATGTACAATTATATAAACATATTTTTAGTATTCTTTACAATTTTTTAATTAAAAAATATTAATATTAATCAATCAGATCACATTTAGATCCAAGCAAATCCGATCCAAATTTGTTACGTTAGAGTACTAGTAGAATGTATATTCCCTTTTGGAAGAGGATCAGGTTTGAGTCAAGGACGGTATGACAGTTGAGAAACTTACCATTTGTACTAACCTAACTCTTAACCTATACCTGATAGACTAGATAAATGATGACACCCACAATATACAAAAAGAAAAATCTATTAATGTACGTACTGACTTGTTTCACTTTTTTTTTTTTGGATTTTGGATAATTTAATTATTTTTCCTACCAATGCAAAGAGTGTGGATTAGCAACAACCTTGTTGTAGCCCATAGCTAGCCATATGGCTATAGTAGGATGCTATTGGTTGCCTCAATAAAATATTCAAAAGAAATGACTTTTCTCCTACTTAACCATATCTCCTAAAAAACATTTAAATATTCCTCACCCAAATATATTATTGGGGTGGACCAATAGCATGCTTGTGGTAACCATCTAGGTTACAACATTAGATGTTGCTAATCCATAGTGTTGTTGGGCTAGCATTCCTTGAATGAAAATCTAGTGATCTTACATTTATTGCACGCGATACATTTTTTATGTTTATAACTGCTCTTGTTATCAATTAATCCTTGTTTGTCATGGTTTTAATTTTCTTAAAGCTTATGCTACAAGTTTCTTCCTATGGCAGACACATCTTGGACATCCATGATAAGGAGGTCATCCTAGAAGTGAACCATAACTTCATTGTTCCCTTTTAGTGACATTCGCCATCGTCTGGTTGCATATTTACATGTTGTAATTCTCCCCGGCCTACTGTTTCGTATGAGATGAATATATTCTTATCTCCAAAAATGTTGGGGGGGGTCGCACAAGTGTCGATCCACCACTCTGCCTTTTCATCAACCATGTTTACCTTAGTCACAACTATATCCATAGTGTTGTTGTCGTCGTCCTTCTCGGTCTTGTTATTCCAATAGTTATGCTTCCTTTTGATGGTCCTCTACTTCTCTCAGGATTCCATGTAAGAGATGTGGCCCTGCTTGCTACAGTAATAACACTCAACCTGCCTTCTAGGAGTGTAGTCGGGGCCATGACTTTTTGCTTCCTCATTTTCTTTCTCAAACTTCTTAAATTTCTTTTTTTTTTTCCGGAGAAATTTTCTTTGTAGGCTTGCCCACCACAACATGGCCTTATCCACTAGTTCATCTTTCTTTTTTGCTTACGAGACTATTCTTCTACCTTGAGATGGTACATCAAGATTTTGAGCGATGTCTTCTTTCTTATGCATCAATTTGGAGCAATAATCATTCCATGATGGGATCATTTAGATATGATAGCATTGAGATAGAAATTTTCATCCAATTTAATCCCTCTAGCAACGATTCCAATGAGCAATCTGTGAAATTTTGGCTCGATCTACAGTGGACAATCGATCGGCCAAACAATGGCCGATCGATCGGTGGCCTTGGGCGATCAATCGGCCATTGATGGCCGATCGATTGGTGGACATTGTTTTGGTTTCCGGGAAATTCCTAAATTTTAGCTTTGGAGAGTGTTATGCTTTGGGAAACTCCTATTTTGGTAGGGTATCGTTTTCCCCTTGTTTTGGGTCTCTTTTAGGCTATAAAAGAGAGGCTTGGGGGGTAGGGTTTGTAAGCTAATGAAAAAGATAAAAATGAGTAAGATTGTCATAGCTAGGGTTTGAGTTGAGAGAACAAGAAGACTTGTGTGAGAGAGAACATTGTGGGTTTCCTTGGGTTTGATCTTCGTTGTGAGTTCTTCTCTTTTCTGTTATATTCTTCTCTTGAATTAGTGAAGATATTTGGTGTGCTTTGACTGTGAATATAGGCATTTGGCCGAACCACGTAAATCTTGTTTTGTGGTGTGTTTATTTATTTGCTATTATTTATTTCTCTATTGTCGTTTATTCTATCCTCAAGGGGTTTCTGCACAACAAACTGGTATTAGAGCTATTGGTTTTGGAATTAGGACAAAGACTTCGAATTTCAGATTCGAAGTGGAGAAATTCGATGGAAGTAAAAACTTCGGATTATGGCAAATAAAGGTTCGTGACTTGTTGATCCAACAAGGCTTGCACAAAGCATTAAAGGGAAAAGATAATAGGCCTGAAAATCTGAAGGAAGAAGATTGGAAGGACTTTAATTGTAAGGCAATGAGTGTGATCCGTCTATGCCTAGCGGATGAATATAACATTCTCGAAGAGAAACGACTTCAGGACTTTGGTTGAAGTTAGAGAACCTCTACATGACGAAATCATTCACTAACCGATTATACTAGAAGCAAAAGTTATTTGCACTCAAGATAGTAGAAGGTATGAAAATTTCCGATCATCTTAGTGAATTTAATAAGATAACTGCTGAGTTAACGAGTATTGGTGTGAAAACTTGATGAAGATGACAAAGCCCTACTCCTGTTACTTTCCTACCTCCTTCACTTGAGCACCACCATACTACGTTGCTCTATGCAAATGAGGATATCAATTTAGAAGTTGTTATTGCTACACTTCTCTCTAATGAGTTGAGAAAGAGTGCATTAAATAATGAAAGTCATGAGCGGACTTTACTAGGAGAGGGGAGGACAAAGGGAACGAGCCTAGAAAAGAGTCAAGATCATATAAGAATGTTGAATGCTATTATTGCCATAAGAAATGGCATATAGCAAGATATTGTTAGTTAAAGAAAAGTGAGGATGATGAGGAGGAAAGAAAATCATCTAGTACAGCCAATATGGCTAATGAAGATTCTAAGGATCCGGACAATGATCTCGTGGTTCTTTCGGTTACTACAACTAATGGTTGGTCTAAGGACAAGTGGATTCTTGATTCTGGTTATTCCCATCATGTATGTCCAAATAAAGACTGGTTTGCTACCTACAACAAGGTTGAAGGCGGCACTGTCTTAATCGGTAATAATACACCCTACAAGATTCTTGGGATAGGGACAATCAAAATAAGAATGCACAACGGTGTTGTGAGGACATTAACGGGTGTGAGACATGTTCCAAATCTGAAGAAAAATCTGATCTCTTTGAGCTCTTTAGACTCTCAGGGGTGTAGATTCTATTCACAAGGTGGAGTACTAAAAGTTCGAAAGGGAATCATAATTGTAATGACAAGTAGAAGAATGAGGAACTTGTATGTGTTGCAAGGAAACACAGGTTTTGGTGGAGCATTTAAGGTAAAGAAAGCTCCTGTTGTTCCCAATTCTATTCCGACAAAGGAAGCGCAAGTTTTGACAAATAATGTGGGTTTGCATTTGAAGATGAAGGCTATTAAATATATGACATTCAGCTTTGATGATGATTTGCAGGTAGAGTCGGGGACTCAATATATTTCTCAATAGAGTGAAAGAGTTTGGGTGGAGAAGTCTAAAATGTTGATTAGACTTACTCCAAGTTCGGCAAGGTGGAGCCTTGCATTCAATTTCGGATTATATGGGTGAAAGCGAGATGACACATCAAAGGGTGTTCGTGGAATATATTCTCGCCAAGGTAGAGATTTATGAAATTTGGCTCGATCTATAGTGGCCGATCGATCAGTGGCCTTGGGCGATCAATTGTCCATTGATGGCCAATCGATCGGTGGGCATTGTTTTAGTTTCCGGGAAATTCCTAAATTTCAATGTTGGAGAGTTTTTTGTTTTGGGAAATTCCTATATCAGTAGGGTTTTGTTTTTCCCTTGTTTTTGGTCTCTTTTAGGCTATAAAAGACAGACTTGGGGGATAGGATTTGTAAGCTAATGAAAAAGGCAAAAAGGAGTAAGATTGTCATAGCTAGGGTTTGGGTTGAGAGAACAAGAAGACTTGTGTGAGAGATAACATTGTTGGTTTTTCTTAGGTTTGATCTTCGTTGTGAGTTTATCTCTTTTCTGTTGTATTCTTCTCTTGGATTAGTGAAGATATTTGGTGTGCTATGACCTTGGACATAGGCATTTAGGCCGAACCATGTAAATCTTGCTTTGTGGTGTATTTACTTATCTACTATTATTTATTTCTCCATTGTCGTTTATTCTATCCTCAAGGGGTTTCCGCACAACACAATCTTCTGAAACTCCTGCAGTTGGCTTTTTGTCCATCATCTTATATTCAAGATATATACATAGTTTGTCACCTAAAACTTCTTAGTTCCAAACTCCCTTGAGATGTAACTCCGTTGCTCCACTTTCTTTAAGATCATTGATAAAATAGAGAGAGAGAGAGCTAGTTGATTAGTGTTTTGACAGCCATCCTCATCACCGATCCACTTATTAGCTTAATTAGTCACTTCTTCAATAACTTTGTTTTTGAAGCACTCTTTCTTAAAGGGATGGAGGCATTCTTCAACATATAGGATCTTTAGTTTTTTCGAGAAGTATACATCTGTTAGACCTTTCTGTTGTAACTCAATCTGTCAAACTTTGGTGTGGCATCGGTGGTACGATTCCAATCACGATGATAGTAGCCATGAAGATCTAATACTATCTTCAAATTATTGTATAGGTTAGTATAAATATAATAATTACATGAAGCTTGCACTGCTTTCTGCTACACGGAGCTTTTTTGAAGATATATAGTTGAAGCTTCTCACGTGCAAGGGATCAGAAAGCTCTATCTCCAAGGATTCAACTCAACTCAGATGCATCCAAGCTTTTCCTGTAGGCTACAAGCTTGCACTGCTTGATTGAAGATAATTGTACCCCAACCTCATTTAAAATTGCCTTATCTCTACTATTATAATGCTGATGTCATGTTCAAAACGTCAACTGAAATTTTTACTAATTCCAAATTTACCCTTTATAATCAAAGGTGTTAAAAATGTTGATTATATTTTTACCAAATTTCAATACTACCCCTTCTATTACTAATGATAAAATAAAAAATATTTTACTAAATTCCAATACTATCCCTTCTATTATCTTATGAGTCCTCTACTTCTAAGTGGACCCAAGTGTCTCGTGTCCCTTTTAACTCATGTTTAACTATGGTTAAGTTAAATTAAATTAAAATTATTAATTTTGTTTTTTTTTTCTAAAAACCATGGTTAGATTGCTTAACCTTAGGGATTTAACCACAGTTGATGGGTGGTAAAAAAAGGGGCGTGGACCAATGAGGTCACTAGGTCAGCTTCTAAGTTAACCTTGGGGTCCGTTTTCAATTTCCCATATTTTATTTTCTCATATGTGCCCTCCTTAAAAACTTACTATTTTTTCCAAATTCACCTAAAAGTCCGGCTAAGGTTGCAATGTGATGTGTCCATTTTAACAGTCCTTAATTATGGTTAAGATTTACCCACCCTTATGGTTCACCCACCTATCTTTGGTTTTTAGAAAAAATATTAATTTTTTTAAAATGTCGGTTAAAATTCATTAACTCTAGAAACTAAGGATAAGTGGGTGAACCCTAGGGGTGGGTGAATCTTAACCACGGTTAAAGAGTGTTAAAAGGGACACTTGGCAACTTTAGTGGCGTAACCGGACTCCTCGCTCTCTTAGTAAAGTGCTCCAAAATAAGAATGTTTCGCCAAGACCCTGTCTGCTCCCCTTCTTTGTTATATCCAAAATGCCCCTGAAATTTGTTGGTTCTCAAAACGTCCCTATGTCATATTTCTATAACCAACGTGTCCCTCACAATTTTTTATTGTTGGAATATTTGTATGCAATTTAAATATATAATGATAAAGGTATTACCGATCACCGTAGCGCAGCAAGTAGAGAACTAGTTAGACTCTAAGAGCAGATCTGAAAATAAGAATTCCACGAACAGAAACTTGTCAGTAAACCAGAATCGAGGCGTGTGTTAGACACACTGTCCTTAAGGTGAAAATCGCCCCTATTGGATCCTCTTTGACCCTGATGCTCGTAGGATAAATTGGCGGACACCCCCAGGATTCAACGATCAATATCAAAAGAAAAGGAGCACCCTCTCTCTAATGATCTCTACGAACTCGATTGATTCAAAAGGGAAAAAGAAAACTAGAAGAGAAACCAATTTCGTAGGAAGCCAAAAGAGATAATTTTTTGTGTCTAACAAAAGAACAAACCCCATTTAAATAGAGAAATAAAAGACCATTCCTATTCTAACAGAAAGAAAAATATTTAAGACTCAATAAAGAAAAATAAATCTCTCTAAAACTGAAAGATTTAATTTGCTAATTAATTACTCTCAAAAAGTAATAAAACTGATTAGGAATATTAAAAGAAAGAGGAAATAAAAACCATCAAGAGACCACGCGCGCAACCCGACCTGGCTCGGCTCGTCCGGCCGCGCGTGTGTGTGTGTCTTTGATATATCACGCAGGACGTGACCCACAACGCGCGCACATGAAGGGTTTTTGGCCCGACTCGCCAAATTCTCATTGGAAGCCTTTGGTCCACTCCTTAGGCCCCCACATGCGCGAGGGCTAAGCCCATCTCCTTTTAACACACCCATACTAGATAAGAAAACATATATAACCCATTCTACTCTCTTGTAATATTCAGATGTGGGACTAAAGCTTTACACAAAACTTTTGTTTTAAACTCAATATACACAAAACTACAACAATCCCCCACATAAAACAAAATTTAAAGTATAAAAATAATTTAAAAGCCAAAGCTACTGTGTATGGGCCAAGATGTCTTTTGGACTTGAACCTTGACTTAGTGTAAACATGTCAAACTCATAAAGAGATTGGTCAACTATGTCTTGAACCAAGCTCTTGTGTTTATGAATTAAGCAACATATCACACGCACAGTAACCAAAACAAATCAGTCGAGTTCTAATGGTTGTGCACATTTCGGCCATGTGCTATATCCCAGTATTCATGAGCGCTCTAGAGAATCAGCCAAAATTCTCATAGGAAGTGGCCCTACTTCCACACTCATATAAGTGTCTCTATCAAGGATGCCTTGTAACTATACATCCCACTGAAAATCATCTATAGAAGACATTAAGAGTCAAAGACTCATCCTTCTCTCGTTACAAGTAGCACTACTACACCATAGGGATGAGCAAAGAATATTCTTCATATTAGTGCTCTCACAAAGTCACTCAACAACTTATTTTTCCCATTGAACCTAGTTTTTGGGATCTCCAGTCATATAAGTTGGGTTCCCATTGTAGGTGAATTTATTTTCAATAGGCTTTAGACCCATCCTCCTCGATGTACTATAGATTAGCTCTCTAGCTAATCCTTTGGTCAACGGATCCGCTAAATTATCTTTTGACCTCCCAAAATCCAATGCAATAATTCCATTATTGAGTAATTCTTTAATAGAATTATGCCTTCGACGTATATGTTGGGATTTCCCATTATATGAGACATTTTTAGCCCTGCCTATAGCAGCTTGGTTATCACAATGAATTAGAACAGCAGGCATAGGCTTGTTCCAAATTGGTATACTAACCAACAAGGTTCTTAACCATTCTGCTTCTTCTCCAGCTTTATCTAAAGCTATAAATTCCGATTCCAAAGTGGATCGGGCAATGCAGGTTTGTTTAGTAGATTTCCAAGACACTGTACCTCCTCCACCTCCTTCAAGAGTGAACACATATCCACTCGTAGACTTAGATTCATTAGAATCTGAAATCCAGTTTGCATCGCTGTATCCTTCTAATACACCGAGATACTTAGAATAATTAAGACCAAAATTTAAAGTGTACTTTAGATATTTCAACACCCTAATCAAAGCATCCCAATGATCTTTTCCAGGGTTACAAGTATATCTACTAAGCCTTCCTATAGCATAAGCTATATCTGGTCTAGTATAGTTCATGATATACATTAAACTACCTATAACTCTCGAATACTCTAGTTGAGATACTCCATCTCCAGTATGTTTCTTTAATTTGCAACTATGATCGAATGGAGTTTTTGATGGCTTGCAATCAAATTGCTTAAATTTTCTAAGCACTTTCTCAATATAATGAGATTGAGATAGAATTATCCCCTCGGAATTTCTAAAAATTTTAATTCCAAGAATAACATCTGCACTTCCTAAATCTTTCATATCAAAATTCTTATTTAAGAATTTCTTGGTAGTTTTTATTATTTCTTTATTTGTTCCAAAAATTAACATGTCATCTACATATAAACAAATGATTACGCATGCATCAACTACAGATTTAATATTAATACACTTATCTACCTCATTAATTGCAAATCCATTTGATAGTAGCACTTTATCAAATTTTCATGCCATTGCTTAGGCACTTGTTTAAGTTCATATAGAGACTTTAACAATCTACACACTTTATGTTCTAACCCTTAGATTACAAATCCCTCAGGTTGATCCATATAGATTTCTTCTTCAAGTTCTCCATTTAAAAAGGCTGTCTTTATATCCATTTGATGAATTTCAAGATTATATATAGAAGCTATGGCCATCAACACATGAATGGATGTAATTCTAGTTACTGGTGAGAACGTATCAAAGAAATCTATCCCTTCTTTTTGTTTAAAACCCTTAGCTACCAGTCGAGCTTTAAACTTATCTACAAATCCATATGTTTTGAGTTTCCTTTTAAATATCCATTTATAGCCTATTGTTTTACTTCTAGGAGGAAGATCTACTAACTCTCATATTTTATTTGCCATGATTGACTCAATTTTACTATTAATAGCTTCTTTCCAATATGGTGCTTCAGAAGAAGACATGGCTTCTCTAAAAGAATTAGGATCATCTTCTATTAAATACGATATAAAATCAGGTCCAAAGTTAGTATCCTTCCTAGCTCACTTACTCTTTCTAGGTTCTATTTCTTCTAAAACTTGTTTCGAAACTCTAGAAGATTCAGAATGATGTTAGAAAGGTGCTAACTCACCTTTAGAGGATGGATCAAATAGAACCAAAGAATCTCTTCCTTTAGAGTTATCTTTAAAAGGGAAACAGTTCTCAAAGAACTCTGCATCTCTAGATTCAATTATGGTATTTGAATTTACTTCAAAATTTTTTGATTTAATTACTAGAAATCTGTATGCACTACTATTTTGAGAATAGCCAATGAAAACACAATCAACAGTTTTAGAACCTATTCTAGTTCTCTTTGGGGTAGGTAAAGCTACCTTTGCTAAACACCCCCACACTTTAAGATATTTAAAAGATGGACGCCTATTTTTCCATAATTCATAAGGAGTTTTTTCTAAACTTTTATGAGATAATTTATTTAAAATATAGCAGGCAGAGAGTATTGCCTCCCCCCACAAATTATAAGGCAAACCAGAGCTTATAATCATAGCGTTCATCATATCTTTTAAAACTCTATTTTTTCTCTCAGCTACTCCATTAGACTGAGGAGAATAAGGTGCGATTGTTTGATGCATTATGCCATTATTTTCACAAAATTCAGAAAAAGTATGTGAATCATATTCACCACCTCTATCTGATCTTAAAATTTTTACAGACTTTCCAGTTTGATTTTCTACTTCAATTTTCCATAACTTAAATTTTTTCAAGGCTTCATCTTTGCTTTTTAGTAAATAAACATAACAAAATCTACTAAAATCATCTATAAAAGTAATAAAATATTTTTTTCCTCCTCTAGTGATTGTGGATTTTAAGTCACATAAGTCACTATGGACTAAACCTAAAATTTCTGTATTTCTTTCTACTGATTTGAAAGGTTTTTTAGAAAACTTTGATTCTACACAAATCTCACATTTGTGCTCTTTATTTATATTGATTTTAGGAATTAATCCTAAACTCATAAGTTTTCGTAAGGAATTGACATTTACATGTCCTAATCTTTCATGTCACATGTTAATAGAATCAACCATATAAACAGAAGAAGAGGATGTTGTATTGATATTCTCAACTATTACATTCAGTTTAAACAATCTTTCAAATGCATAACCCTTCCTCACAAAAGTTCCATTTTTAGAAAGTACAAATTTATCAGCTTCAAACACTAGCTTGAACCCTTTCTTGCCTAGAACCGACCTGGAGACCAAGTTCTTTCTTATATCCGGAACATGAAGAACATCCTTCAAATTGATGATTTTCCCAGAAGTGAATTTTAAGTTCACATTTCCTTTTCCTGTGATTATAGAAGTGGAAGAATTTCCCATGAAGAGTTGCTCAGTCTTATCTCCTATCTCGTAGGAAGAAAAAGCATTTCTGTCACTACAGATATGCTTGGTGGCCCCTGTGTCCACCCACCAATCCTTCATGTTACTCACAAGGTGGACTTCAAATATAACTGCAAAAAAACTTTCTGTTTCTGCCATATGAGCTTGAGCAGGTCCATGAGATTTTTTGTCTTGGGTTCCAAACTTACAGAGTCTGCAATTCCTGGCAATATGTCTAGGATTCCCACAAATAAAGCAGTCACCAAAAGCCTTCTTAAAAGTCGGCTTCTGAAATTTTGTTTTCTCATTTCGCTTCTTGTGAGAATCATCCTTAACCTTTGACCTGTTATCATGCCTCTTTTTAGACATCCCTTCAATTAAATTCGCCTTGAAATTTAATTCTACAGGCTTTTCTTTACTTTCTAAAATCCTGCTATTCTCCTCTATTTGGAGGCGAATAATTAGATCTTCGAGTATCATTTCTTTTCTTTTGTGTTTTAACAGGTTCTTGAATTCTTTCCAAGGAGGTAATTTTTCTATTATAGCAGCCCTTGAAATCCCTCACTAATAGTCATACCCTCTTCTAGTATTTCATGAACAATAATCTGTAAGTCATGCACTTGAGAAATGACAGATTTTTCATCTGACATCTTATAATCAAAATATCTCTCAACTACGAATTTCTTAGTTCCCGCATCTTCAGTCGTATGCTTTTTCTCTAACATGTCTCATAATTCCTTAAAAGTTTTTACTTTATAGTAAACATCATATATTGAAGGAATCAGATCATTCAAAATATAATTCCTACATAAGTAATCAGCATGCTCCCATTTTTCTTTGACTAATGATCTAGCAGGTTCCAGATCATTCTCATAACCTCTAACATCAGATAGGAAATATTCTAATTTCAGAGTATTCAAATAAAAGAACATTTTTTGTTGCCACCTCTTGAAATTATTTCCATCAAAAGGAACAAGTTTCTCAGAATTGTTCATCATAATTTAAAAATGCGAACACAGTAATTCCAACGAAAAATTCATGAAGAGTAGAGACAGAATAATTTTTCACCTTAAGATTGTTGGAATATTTGTATGCAATTTAAATATATAATGATGAAGGTATTACCGATCACCGTAGCACAGCAAGTAGAGAACTAGTTAGACTGTAAGAGTAGATCTGAAAATAAGAATTCCACGAACAGAAACTTGTCAGTAAACCAGAATCGAGGCGTGTGTTAGACACACCATCCTTAAGGTGAAAATCGCCCCTATTGGATCCTCTTTGACCCTGATGCTTGTAGGATAAATTGGCGGACACCCCCAAGATTCAACGATCAATATCAAAAGAAAATGAGCACCCTCTCTCTAATGATCTCTACGAACTCGACTAATTCAAAAGGGAAAAAGAAAACTAGAAGAGAAACCAATTTCGTAGGAAGCCAAAAGAGAGAATTTTTTTTGTGTCTGACAAAAGAACAAACCCCATTTAAATAGAGAAATAAAAGACCATTCCTATTCTAACAGAAAGAAAAATATTTAAGACTCAATAAAGAAAAATAAATCTCTCTAAAACTGAAAGATTTAATTTGCTAATTAATTACTCTCAAAAAGTAATAAACTGATTAAGAATATTAAAAGAAAGAGGAAATAAAAAACCATCAAGAGATCACGCACGTGACCTGACCTGGCTCGGCTCGGCCGGCCGCGCGTGTGTGTGTCTTTGATATATCACGCAGGACGCGACCCACAACGCGCGCACATGAAGGGTTTTTGGCCCGACTCGCCAAATTCCCATTGGAAGCCTTTGGTCCACTCCTTGGGCCCCCACATGCGCGAGGGCTAAGCCCATCTCCTTTTAACACACCCATACTAGATAAGAAAACATATATAACCCATTCTACTCTCTTGTAATATTCAGATGTGGGACTAAAGCTTTACACAAAACTTTTGTTTTAAACTCAATATACACAAAACTACAACATTTATATCTAAAATATCCCTCAAGTTTTCATACCTAAAATATTCCTTAATTTTTTTTTCCAAAATACCCTTACTAGATTCCCACTTTCCAATTTCTCTCCCCTTTCCCCTCTCTCACTTGCATCACAAGTGCTGCCAACTAGTTAATTTAACTAAAGAATATAATTATTCAAGTCCTTAGGCAAAAATGATTCATAAATATGAATTAAAACTAGTAGTCCCAAAATTTAGTTTTCAAGTAAATCCTAATTCATCGATTAATCAATTTATAATTTTGATTAATTGGTTTAATTCAATTATGTCATATTAGTATTTTACAACTTGTAGGTGTGATTACTTAATCCATCGAATAATGAAATTCAGTCCAAAAGAAATCCCCCCAGTAAGGAATATATTAATCAACCCCTATGGCCCAGTAGCCAAAGAATGAACCATAAACCCGGAGGTCTTGAGGTCGATTCCTGGGCTCCCCTCAATATCAGTTGTATGGGGTGGGGGTATTTCTTATATAGCACGTGGGACTAGTATGAGTCTTTAAGGCTCAGGATATCCACGTTTATAAAAAAAAGAAATACATTACTCGATCAAAATTTGACAGAATTAACACCTGTAGCTATTAGCTTACACTAGTCCAAATAAGAATTGGTCAATGACTCAAGAAGACTAAGCCATTTTTGGCTTGTTCTTAGACTGGTCTGAATTGACTAGTCCAATCGGGTCGGGTCGGGTCCAATGGACCTTTCTTGAAAGACATGTCTTGAGATTTGTTCTTACTAGTCTTTGGTGACAAGTTGGATGGGTGGGGTCCATTGGACCTGTCCGAGTAAGTACCAGGCTGGCCCAACACAATATGAGGGACAACCTGTATAAGAATACAGTCCATATGGTAGCACTGAACTGGGTCCGGATGTCGGTCACAGTTAGAGGTGTGAGAAAATCATATGTGGGACCTTTACCCAAAAAAAAAACAATCAAGATGAAGCTAGAGCCTCACTTAAGATTTGAAAGACCAAGCTTCAAAACTGCCCTACAAATGAAGGAATGTTTTGAAACTTTCTTTTTGTTTTGGTGGAAATGTTATCACGTAACTAACACACTCCAAACAATTTGGGCCATCCCTGAAACATGCTTTGTTAGTTGTTATAACCCACACACCATGGGCCTGTCCCAGTGGTTGTGTATCTCCCTTTGGGGAGGTGTGACTCGTGTTCGAGTCTTGTTGTCCCTGTGCAGCACCCACCATGAGTGCTAAACCCCTAATCCCTTACCTAGGTAGATAAATGATTTGGACCAAGCAAAAAAAAAAAGTTGTTATAGGAAAATGGAAAACGGGACCACAAGGTCCTCTTACAAATTGACCACCCAATTGCAAATTGACACGTAGGGAAATCATTGTTTTATTTTAAACTTTATATCTCTTTCCGGCCCAAATATGTTGAATTTTATATGGTATGGTCAGCTTGGAAAGGACCTTGCGGTCCTCTAATCAGAACTAATAAGCATATGATAACATATAGTTTGAAAATAAGAAAGAAGCTTCGAAAGTATATTGAAGACGGTTTGCTGGTTAACGACCACCATCTGTGGTGGAGTCCAATTAGTTGGCTTCTCTAGAAAGCAAGCGTGTGGAAGTTGTACCATGGGAGATATATATATTCCAACCTCCATTTTATATAAATATATATATAAAAAAAAAAGCACAGAGGAGAGAGAGATCTAGAGAGAGAATGAGTTTCATGGTTGGTGTCCAGTGTCCACTGTTCACCACTTGCCTAGTCTTCTAGAAGAAGACATTTTCCTCTGCTTTTCAGCGACAGTCGAGCATGCTGAATCTGAAATAGTTGGGCACATTGGAACTTTATTATCATGTCACAACTCGATTTCCACTAGCGTCACACCCCATGCCCATTGTAGACGAGATAAGCTACGGAGGAGACCGCAGCACAAGCAGAGACTGCCCTGTATTTAAGGACTGCCATGCTGCGGTACCTGATTGTGCCCTTATTAAGTTACACTGTTTACCCTAATAGGGCTACTTAGTACAGTCTGAGCAACTGTGTCTGGAGTCGTGACCCGTGGGTTGGGCTTGGGTTTGAGTTCAGCTTCAGTTTTCTACGTCCATTAATAAATAGGCCCGTTTGGGTTGGGCCCACAGATGAAAGAACCGGGTCATAAGATCTGATTAAAATTTTTAAATAATTACATGTGCATAACAAATAGACTAGTGATTAGTGGACCCTGGGTCCATTTCTTATCTTACTCCCGTGTCCTTGTGTCCCTTTTAACACCCCTTTAACCCTGGTTAAGCTTAAATATTAATAGTTAAGATTTTAATTTTTTTTTTTTTTGGGAAAAACCAGAGGTTAGATTGCTTAACCCTAAAGGGTGAGTGAATCTTAACCAAAGTTGATGAGTATTTAAAATTTGGGCATGGACCAATGAGGACCGGCCATTTCATTAACAAAATGGAAACCGGGTACGTTAAGTATTTTCCTAACAAATACATGAAGAGTGATTAGCAAAACATGGGCAGTCCGCTGCTTCACTTACCGTCTTGTCCTCATTCGCTTTTAACACCCCTTTAACCCTGGTTAAACTTAATTAAATTAAAGTTAAGGGGCCGTTTGGATACACTATCATTTAAAAAAAAAAAATTGAAAACGACTTTTTATTTTCAAATTTTATAGGCAGGAAGCGCATTTGAGGTTACTAACTTTTACTTATTTAAAAAAAATAAAAAAACAAAGAAAATATGTTTGGTAAATATGATAAATATAATAATTTGATTAAGTGGGTGGGTGATGAGTGGTGGGTTGTGGGTGGTGGGTGGTGGGTGGTGGTAGTGGGTGGGTGATGAGTGGTGGCAATGGTGGGTGGTGGTAGTGCTGAATGGTAGGTGGTGGTGTGTTCTGGTGGTGGTGGCAACTAGTGGTGTGTGGGTGGGTGGTTGGGGTGATGGATGGTGAGTGGTATTTTGAAGCATTCATTATTTTTATATATTTTTAAAAATTGAGGTGACAAATTTTTTGTTACCTGATTTTCAAAAAAAATGTTATTAATTTTTAAAAACGAAAAATAAAAACATATTTATCGAACAAGTTTAAATAAAAAATTTCAAATTTTTGTTTTTAAAATTAATAAACAGAAGTGATACCAAACGGCCTAAGATTTTTGTTTTTCTAAAAACCAAGGTTGGATTGCTTAACCCTAGGGCGAGTGAATCTTAATTACAATTGGTGAATGTTAAAAAGTGGAGTGTGGATCAATGAGAGGACCGACATTTCATTATAAAGTAGAAATGCACCGTATGTTTAGCATTTTCCATATAGTAATTATTTTTAAGCTTAAAATGTAATTATGATGTAAATTTTGTTTATTTTGAACGAAACTGGTGGATGGGTTTACATATTTCGATATCGAAACCCCAACATACCTTCTAAAAAAATTTAAGAGTAAAGTTAGTACAAAATTGTGGGCCTCTCAACCACCACACCGAGTCATCTGTCCCCTAGGGGATACATCCAACCCAACCACTGGAGCAGACCAGGTGGGCTACTAGTTAAGTTTGAGGAGGATAGATTCTATTGAAAAATTACTCCGAAAATTAATTAGCTATGTTGGGACCTTGGGGCTAGTTTTAGGCTGAAAATGGGCTTCTAGTCTGGTAAGAGATTAAGTTATGGGCTGTAAATGGCCTTGAGTCTGCCACAGGATGAGCTCAAGCAGGCTTGGCCTTTTAGACATATCTTAGAGGTTTGAAGCCCAACCCTGTCAAATATGAAATACCACTATATTTCAACTTTCAAGCTACCAAATTTCCACAAAAGGGATCCTAGGGAGGCCCATACTTCTTTTGTATAATTGTATGGCTTAGAAGTTGTAAGTGTCGAAGCCATGATAGTGAAAATCCGAACCATAGTCGTACATGTTGGAAAAATATGTTCTATAGTTTCATCAGTTAAGCCACAAATGGGGCACATAGCTAGGTTTCGGCAGTTGTTTCTTAGGGTTTTTCCTAGGGTGTGTTCGTTTGGGGGGGAAGTAAAAGAAAGTGAGAGCAATACCCACTTACCCCATATTCGGTTTGCAAGAAAGCTTCACTTTCTAGAGAATCAAGATGCTCAATAGTACCAGATTTTCTTGCACTTACACTTATTTCATATTCTAGCTTTTTGGCAGAATAGTGAGAGAAAGTGAAAAAAGTCCATTATTATTCAAATTCTACCATTTTATCAAAAGGGTTTTGTAAATGTGAATAAGGGGTATATTTGGAAAAAAAATATACTTTCTCCCACCACTTTTCTCTCAAACCAAACATACAAGAGAAAACTCACTTTCTCTTTCTTTTCTTTTACTTCACTTCATTTTACTTTACTTTCTTTTCTCTCATCCATTTACCCCTCAACCGAACACACCCTTAAAGATTAATTAAATATAAATAAGGAGCCCTGATTGACGAGATAATCGCAACAACAAAAATATCCGGTAGGTGTAGTTTTGTATTACAAATACAAAATAAAGATATTTTTGTCAACTAAAATTTTTTGATAATTTCCAAAATACTTCGTCAAGGTATTTTTTGAGTTGCTCCGATTATGTCTTCATAAAGACGGTGTTTGAAAGAGGAAAGTTTTTTCGAATCAGAGTTTTAGTGGATATCAATTAATACATCCCTTCAACCGTTTGTAACCCTGCCACTTCTGTCTAAGGAGATAGTAATTTTTCTGGTGGCGTACGAGAGGTTACCCACCTTTTGTTTTCAATGTGGTTGTATAGGCCATGATAACAGCCATTGCTTGGCGTTGGGGGTTTCTCCCGGGGATATACTTCGATCCCCATGCATCCAATAGGCTCCAAATGGCAAGCGAGAGTCTTATCTTATTTCCAAAAGAAGACAAGTCGAGACAGGTAATTGGTCTTTCCCGAATATTCCATCTTTAAATTTAGGGAAATATGATCCCATCATAATAAATGGCCAGGGTGGTGACAAGGAGGTTCGGGTTAGTGGGCTTGGCTTAGAAAATGCGAATGATGTGTTATCCATAACCGAGTATGCTTGTTACCTTACCGAATTAAATAGCCCAACAAAGCCATAATTACGGGTTGTTATACCTGATGGTTATAGGGCTCTATATCTCAAGGGCCTATTGTCAACCGAACTCTATCAAACGTTCTCGGCCTGGCTAAGGAAAGTAAGCAAGTTGTTGCAGAGAGTGTTCTTGTTACTAGGCTGACCAATTCAAAAAACATCTCCTTTGGAAGCTACTGAAATGACTTCGTCTGGGGAGCAGCCACTCCAAGAGCTATGATAGCCCTTGCGTGGAACTGTTAAAGGTTAGGCCAACCTAGGATAGTCCCAACCTAGGATAGTTCGTCTTCTGAACGATCTCATCCTTCAATTTAGGCCTGATTTGGAGTTTCTAATGGAGACGAAAAACAAAAATAAGAAAGTTCATGAGGTGGTTAAATCTATCAACATGGGGAATGTTTTTATAGTGGATCCAATGGGTCTTTCGGGGGGATTAGCCTTATGTTTGAAAGATGGTGTTTCAATTTCAATTTCAAAAGCAACTCAAAACATTATTAATATGTCTGTGTCGGGTGGACTGAGTTTGGGTAAGTGCGAAATCTCCTTTGTTTATGGACCTACTAATGATCAAGCTAGATACACTTTATGGGAAGAGTTGGCATCAAGGGGTTGTCACCAGAATTTTTAGTGGGTATGTCTGGGAGACTTTAATGATATTCTAGAGCCTGAAGAGAAGAAGGGTGGAAATCAAGTGTGTCAATGGCAGATGTCTCATTTCCAAGCTATGGTTTCGGAGGCCAACGTTTTGGCTTTCAAGGGCTAGCCTATACTTGGTCAAATAAAAAAAAAGAGAACATGGGTAGATAGCGGCTTGTCTGGATCGGGTGTTGACCAATCCGGCATGGCGACTCAAATATCCATCAGTGGTGGTGAGAGTGATGCCTGCAATCGGCTCTGACCATAGTCCGATAGTCCTCTCGATGGATTTATGGTGTGAAGATTTTCAAAAATATTTAGATACAAGCAAATGTGGGATAAGCATGATGGGTGTAAAGGGGTTATTAGCTGAGATTGGAATTGGGTTTGTGTGGGTTCTCCTATGGCCCAGTTTACTAGGAAGATCTTGTTTTGTAGTGACGCCTTGAGTGTGTGAAATAAAAGAACTTCCAAGAATCTATATGCTAGAAAGAAATCTTTGATTGCACAGCTTGCTAATCTTCAAAGTTTAGAGCAGAGTAGCACCAATGGAATTCTTCAACAACATTTGACTTGTGCTCTAGATAATACCTATGCCCAAGAAGAGGCTCATTGGCGTCAAAAGTTGAGAGCCGACTGGCTCAGATTGGGTGATCGAAACATAGTTTTTTTATACCTCGGCTATCCAAAGAAGACAAAGGAATTGGATTTTAACTTTAAAAAACGATACAGGGGCTTGGGTTTCGTCGGAAAGGAAAATAGCAACTTTGGTAAATAATGATTTTACAGCTCTGTTTACCTCTTCTAATCAAGAAGGCATTGAAGAGGTCACCTCTACAGTGAAGCGAAGCGTGACCGAGTCAATGAATGTAGCTTATGTAGGGAGGTTTCCATGGAGGAGATAAAAAGTGCGGTATTTGATTTAGGTCCTTCGAAGGCTCCGGGGCCCCAGATGGTATGTCGGTGAGTTTTCACCAACAACATTGGGATATTATTGGCTAGGATTTTAGTAGGGCAATAATCAGCTTCTTCGAGACAAGGAGTCTTCTTAAGAGTTTCAATTTCTCACACATTGTGTTAATTCCTAAGGTTCATCACCCGGAAGAGATATATCAGTTCAGACCTATTAGCTTGTGCAATACAAGTTATAAGGTGATTTCCAAAATTTTAGTTTCTCAATTGCGGGACTGTTTAGGGAGCTTATAGATCCGGTGCAATCGGCCTTTTATTCGGGGTAGACAAATAGCAGACAATATCCTAATAGTGCATGAAATTGCTCATTTTCTCAAGAAGAATATCAAAGGACCTCAAAGAAGGATGACGGTTAAGCTGGATATGAATCATGCCTATGATAGAGTGGAGTGGTCTTTTCTGGTGGCTATGATAAAAAGGATGGGGTTTTGTTATCAATTGGTTAATTGGATTCAACAGTGTATATCGACAGTGAAGTATGCAATGCTAATAAATGGAGAAACGCATGGTACTATTACTCCCTCTAGGGGGTTAAGACAAGGAGATCCACTGTCCCCTTATCTTTTCCTCATTGTGGCGGAGGCGTTTTCTTAACTCTTGCATCAAGCGGTGGTCCAAAAGAAGCTGAGTGGAATTCAGGTGGTTCGGAGTGCTCCCATCATCATTTATTCTTCGCTGACGATTGCATGGTATTTCTTCAAGCTAGTATGGTGGAGTTAAAATACTTGATACAAATTCTTCAGAAATACGAGCTTGCCTCGGGGCAAAAGGTAAATCATAAAAAAATCTGGTTTTAATGAAATGCTAATACTCCCTGTCATTTTCGCAGGATTATAGCAGGAGTATTCAATATTCGGAATTTTCTGGCCCCTCATAAATATTTAGGAATACCTCTAGATTTCAGCTGATAAAAAATGAGGATTTTAAACATCTAAAGCAAAGAGTTTGATGCGGTTACAAGGGTGGAAAGGGAAGTTGTTAACCCAAGCAGGTGGAGGCATTCTGATTCAAACCATTGCTCAAGCAATTCCCGTGTATGCTATGAGTTGTTTCAAACTTCTCTTAAGATTGCTTCAAGATCTCAATTCAACTATAGCCAGATTTTGGTGGAATACCAAGTAATTAAGAAAAATTCATTGGATTTGGTGGAGTACTCTTTGTAAAGCTAAAGCGGAAGGAGGTTTGCGGTTTTGGGATCTCCAAGCCTTCAACTTGGGTCTTCTTGCTAAACAATGATGGAGGATACTAAATCAACCTCATTCTTTATTAGCCAAGATCTTAAATCTAGATACTTTCCGAGTACCTCGTCTATGGAGGCAAAAGTTGGGTCTCGCCCTTCGTGGGCTTGGCATAGTCTTTTGGCTGGAAGGACAGTGGTGGCAAAGGGGTATAGGTGGAAAATTGGCTCGGGTGAGCATGTATAGGCTAGTATTGATCCTTGGTTACCTAGGCATCCTCAGTTCAAATCTGGGAGTAATGTTCGGGGTATCGGACTGGATAAACAATAAGACTCATCGATGGGAACAAGCTCAAATAGCGAGATTGGTGACTCGCAATTCGGTTGAGGAGATTTGTAGCATTCCTATAAGCTCTCTGGCCGTGCTGGATCGTATTATTTGGTATTTTACAAAATCAGGCACTTTTAAAGTGAGTTCGGCCACCTATGTGGCCAAACATCTTGTTGAACAAGAAAGGGCATCATCTAGTGTTCGTGATGGATCGGTAGAGCTTTTTTTGGAGTAAAATTTGGAAAATGTTGGTGACTCCCAAACTGAAGGTTTTTTATGTGGAGACTATGTCATAATGGGGTAGCTGTGGCCATGAACCTTCAACAAAAGAAGATCCCGGTTGAGGAGGTGTGTCCTTTATGCAAAAGTCACCTCGAAACTATTTCTTACCTATTTCTATCTTGTCCTTGCTCTCAGAGTATTTGGTTTGGGTCCAACCTAGCGCTACCGATTCCTCCTGTTTTGGATATCTCTTTCAAGCAATGGTGGACTAAGTGGTTGCAACACCCTCGGTTTAATGAAATAAGTATGCTTGCTACTCGGCTTTGTTATACTTTGTGGCATATTTGGAAGCTTCGGAACGAAGTTGTTTTTAGGGGTGTGGTGCCTAACCCATATGGGGTTATTCAAAAATTGGAAGGGTGTATAGAGGATCAAGTGGTCAAATTCCAAGCAACAAAGTAGTCAGGAGAGGGAGGGGATAAGTAAGATTTGGGTGGCTTCGGATAGGGGATGGATTAAAATAAATGTTGATGGGGCTGCTTTAACTTCAGGTGTGGCGGCGGGAGTAGGACTAGTTGCTCGAGATTATAGGGGGTAGACTCTCCTTAGAACAAGCAAACCTTAACGAACGGTAGCAGCAGAGTGGCGGATGTGGAAGCTATTCGAATGGGGTTGCAATCAGCCATTGCTAGAGGTTGGAATCAGAATCAGACTCAAAAGAATCTATTGAGTTCCTCAATGGCAGGGGTACTCCACCCCATTGGGAAATTGGTATGCTGATGGAGGATGTTAAAAAATATGGTAGAACTTATAAGTTGAGTGTTGTTCCCTTTTGTTCCAAGAGAGGCCAATTCGGATGCACATGGTGTGGCCCAGGAAGGTTTGGCCAGGATTTTTTTGGGAGCTCATGGTTGCGGATGTGTTTTCCTATGATAGCAATATTGGTTGGAATGGGTAACAAGCAATATCGTGTACCTTACCGAGGATTGTTTCCTCCTTTATTCAATGATTGAATCTCTTTAGAACCAAAAAAAAACTAGAGCTTATGTACATCTCTTTCCTTAAATAAACTGGGGTTTTCTCCTTTTTCTCAATTTGAGGCTCTGAAATTTTACATTTATCTATACATGCTTATAAAAATTACACGTGAGGTTTAAAATAATTTAGGTTCAAAGTGCCGAAGAGAAGAAAAGGTTAGAAGCTCAAACTGTATCACATGAGTTGAAACTCACTTGTGCTTCTGTCATTTCAATTTGGTCAAATTGCTTCAAGTATCATTGAAATTTCTTCGATTTCTCGGTGAAGAAGTAAGCTCTCGACATTTTGCATTTCAGCTTGAGATTTTACATTCATTCACATGTTTTTTCCAAACAAGATTGTATTGGGTGATAGAAAAGGAGGGTTTCTCATTCCAAATGTTCCATTCGCAAAGTTAGCCTTTAATAGACAATTTTTTAATGTATTTTTTGTTTAAGTATCCGAGAATAGGGGCGGAGCCAGGGGACTGGGAGGGGCCATGCCCATCCCACATCCCAAAAAAAGAAAATTGAAAAAATTCCTATGGTTTAGGTATAATTTTAAAAAAAGAGTAAATAATATCTAATTTTTGTATATGGTGCACCCACAATTTATGATGTAATTGACTATGTGAAAAGTTTGACCTCTCAAAATTTTGTAATTTTTTTAATTGTATAATATAAAATTTTATATTATAGTTAATTTTATTTATATAACAGACAGCTCTCCCAAAAGGGAGGGCCCTTGTTTTTCTTGTATTAAACCTTTATTGGAATGCAACATTAACAAATTTTATAACCATGATTCCTAGCTCTGCCCCTGTTCAAGAGGGTATAATTGCAATCATTGTTACAAATCTCCCCAGAAATATCTAATTTCTCCTGCGAAAAACCGGGAAAAATATTTGAAGTTAAAACTACGATTTTATTGTAATATCTTTAAAATTTTTGAAGTTTAAAACTATGATTTTATTGTAATATTTTAAAAATCTCCTGAGAAATAAGATTTTCTCTTTCTATCACTTAAATATCGCAAGATTTACAAAATATCATGATTTAAACTCTTCAAATTTTATCTCTTTTTCTCTTTCAAAATATCTTTTTTTTTTACCAGTTATACACTTTGAGAGAAAGTTGAGTTACCGTTATATGGCTTATGGTGAATGTTTGAAGTTTGGTTGATGAATTTATAATATTGTGATATTATTACTATTAAATATTTTTTTAATCATTATCAAGATTTAGCCGATAAATACCCGAAAAAACTCCATATTTGAAAATCTCTCGAGAAAAATTTCGGCTGGTAAAATTTCGAGAACGAAATTTGTAACACCGATGGCATCCAAGAGGGTGGGAATGCTTGTTAGAGCACTTAGGTTTCTTTTATGCTAATAAAATCGATATTTGGCAGGAAAACACTGATATGTGACTCTTTTGTGTGATCAATCAATACTTTTTGAAGAGGTGACTAGTCAATGTGGCTGATTATACCTTATAATCAGTTCAACTGCTCTATACCGTTAGATTTCAAATAATTGTCAGGATTAAAAGATGACTAATTGTTATAACCAAAAATACCCTTCTTAGGTGTAAAAGCATCAAACACGTCTTGTAACAACCTGGAATTTAATATAATAAAATCTTGAGTTTATTGGTCCTTAATTGAGATGAATTTTATTAAAATTAATTACCACTAGATAAGTGTTTGAGAAATTTGTGGGAATTGGGTTCTTGTTCGGGATTGTGTTGTAACTAGTAAAATTTAGCATTTTTCTCTGGAAATCGCACACAGCGTGCCGTCAACTATCTAGATGGTTACCTGTCATGCCGGCTCCGTCACGTATCGATTTGCGAGACCGTTGGGGCCTCGTACATAAGAAAACTAGTAAGTTAGTGGGTTTCAAAATTTAGTCGGCACTCAATATTTACCAATTCCCCTAATAGAATTTTTTTGTGAAACTCACACACCGCGTGTCGGTTGGCCATCTGGACGACTGCCTGTCGTCTCAGCTTTATTGTCACTCAAATGGCGAAACCGTGGCATGTTTAGTGTCCAAAAACCAGGAAATTTGAGGGTTTTACAATTTTTTTCCGGACTTCCTTTTAACTGTCAAAATTGAACAATTTTCCCTAAAATTTGCACAACGGGTGTCATATTGGCCCTTCTACGGTCACTTGTCGTTTCGTCATAATCGTACGTCATTTCGTGGAGTTACGGGAACCGTACACATGATAAAAGTTGAAAACCAGTCAAACCGGTCAACGGGCCACGTCATTGTGGCCATGTGCAAGTACATGGGCTTCGCCTACGTGGTGCCACATAGGAAATCCACTAGCCTATATAAGAAGGGGCATGCTCCCTCATTTTCTCCTCATTTTCACAAGAGGGCAGAGCTGTATTCAGCTGATTCTAGAGAGAGAAAGTGGAGAGAGAAAGAGGAGATCGAGCTATAGCGCTCCAAAATACCCCCTACGAGTTAAGGGATACTTTAGTCGTGACTATACCTAACCTGTCAATCCATCCTGTGATGAAGAAGGTAAAACGTAATACCATAACGACAATAATCAGAGTGCGGAAACTTAAATAATGCGGAAGCGTGAATAAGCTTTTTCTTTTCTATACAAAATCTATATTCCAAGATAAATACAAAACATCATAAGTACGGGTGGACATGCCCACCATCAAAATACAAAATGGGTAAACCTCGCAGACTCTCTCAACTAACAGTAGTCTAAATAAGGCCACACATCGAGGTCTCTATCCTCCTGAGACTGCATAGGGATAGGCGGCTCCCTCTCTTTCACGTATTCTTCCTCAACCCAGGGCTTAGGGTCGAAGGTACCCACCGGACCTGCCAACATGAAAGTACGGCTGAGTATGGAATACTCAGCGAGTACAAGCTACCAACTAACACTAGCAATAATAAACCACAATTCATAATGGTAATAATTGAAGCAATACAATATCTATAATTAAGACAATACAAAAGCAGTAATTAAAGCAGTATTGTGATCATGACATGCATGGAATGATGTGAAACCTCCGATAAAACTCTTACTTTAAAAATTGTGTCTTGTTCTTGAAAATAGTCTTTCTTGTTTTTCAAAACTTGTTTGTCATGTAAGAAAACTTGTTCTTGTCTCGTGGGAATCACATGTGTCTTGTCTTGTTTGAAATCACTTGTCTTGTCATGTCTTGACTTGTCATGCCATGGTTTACTTCTGAGCCAGATGTTAGTGCTCCTTGTAGCGACTTGTGAGCCGGGAATATAAATTCCCTTCAGCGAATATATATATATATATATAGTAAATGGTACACTAACATCCTTGGCCGGCCCTCTGTCTAGCTTTATCAATTGTTTACTTGTGAGCCAGGTATGACATATCCGGGGGATATGCCCTACCCTTGACTGGCCCGATGTCCGGCTTTATTATTCGTATCGTAAATCACATGTCTTGTTTTCATTTGTATATATATATATATTTATACTTTAGAAAATCTCGATTAATGCATGCGTGTGTGTGTGTGTAGCAATTCGTAGTAATCATGATGATGTGTACACTCAAGGGATATGGAATAGCATTTCAATTCTTAATATGATCATGAGTGAGGAAATTAGGCAAGCGTATAGAGCATTTGATCAATTTATCATTGTAGAGAAGCCTACACACATCTTACTTTCATATCCTTCATTAAATCCATTTAATTCTCATTTCCGCTGTGTCATGTTAGTTATGTTTCTGCTATTATTGTCCTCTATTGTATATGTTTCAGGTATTTTACAGGATGGTTTATCAAGCAAGTCATGTAAGTCATGATAAGTCGTCCAGGATTCACTCTAACTCCTAGGGTGGGTTTTGGGTCGCGACATCTCCACACCTCTGATTTTGCTCAAGATCAGCCAACTTGATTTCAAGACTTGTCTTTTCATCAAGACAAACATACAGATCAAATTCAAGAAGCTAAGTCTTGACAAGGAGGGTAGCATTCTCTTCCTCAAGCATTGACACAAGAGCTTTCAACCCTGAAGCCACTTGGTCTAAGACATCTTTTTCTATTTCAATAGATTGATCTTTTTGGACATGAAAAACTGAACCTTTTTCAGCTTTAGGCATTCCTGAAATAGTTCATCATAGGCTGCCTCAAGGTCTCCCTAAGAATCTGAGTCATTCTGACTCTCATCATCCTCACGATCACTATGGTGTTGGTCACTCACAACATTTGAAGAAGATTCTTCAACCCCAGTCTAAGATGCAGTGAAGGTCACATAACCCCTAGTCTTTTCACAAGAAGAACTATCTGATTCCTCAGATTCAGATTCACTATCATCCCTTGCCTTGCCTTTAAATTTTTTCTTATTAGAACACTTAGCGGCAATATGGCCATAGTCTTGGCATTCATAGCACTGAATACCATGGGGTTTCTTATCCACACTTTTAAGATGTTTCTTATTATCAAAGTATTTGGACTTGGGCTTTTCAAGAGATTTTTGTCCTTTCGGATTAAATCTCTTATTAAGTTTGAAAACTTTTCTGAATTTCTTTGCAAATAAAGCCAACTCTTCTTCTTCATCCTTAGAGTCACTATCTGAACCATCTATGGATTCCTTGATGGCTTTCAAGGCAATAGATTTTGGTTTCTTAGATAGGTACAGATTTAACTCATAGGTTTGGAGAGAACCAACCAACTCTTCAAGTTTGAGAGCATCAACATTTTTGCTCTCCTCGATGGCGGTAACCTTCGATTGAAATCTCTCAGGTAAAGATCTCAAAATTTTCCTAACAATTTTGGACTCTAGAATTATTTCCCTTAGATTGAAACTAAAATTGACAATGTCACTCAGATTAGCATAAAAACTATCAAAAGTTTCATTATCATCCATCATCAACTTTTTAAACTTAGAGGTCAACAATTGAAGTTTGGAGATCTTGACAGTTGTAGTCCCTTCATAGGTAATTGAAGAAAGTCTCATGCCTCCTTCGAAGTGTCACATTTAGAAATACGTCGAAATTCTTCGAGTGTGACAACGGCAAAAATTGCATTTAGACCCTTACTATTCCATCTACAACTTTCAAGTTCTACATTGGTCCATTCAGAGGAAGGTTTAGGAATGGTCTAGTCATTTATGGTCTTTGTTGGATGGGTCCAACCTTGTTCAATGGAGAACCATACTCTCTCATCTAATGATTTAAGAAACGCTCTCATTCGAACTTTCCAATAAGCATAATTATTCCCATCAAATAATTGGGGACAAGAGATGGATCCTCCCTCTCTTTGGAGATTCATCTTCACCGAAAATATGAGACAAAATCACACTAAGAAGTAAGTGAACCCGCTCTGATACCAATTGAAAAAATAATTCGGTGAATCCCAAATCTAGGGGTTGAGTTAAGAACTCACAAAGTCAAGGGGATGGTTAGAGCTCCCTATAAGTCTATCTACCATTTTTGATGTTTTAACAATTAAGTTATAAATTAAGGGATGATATACTTTAAATACGGAAAATAGAAAACCAAGCAAACCACAACACAAGGATTTTTACGTGGAAACCCTTCCGGGAAAAACCACGAGACCTAATCCAGCCATGAGAATCCACTAAGACAAAGTAAACAAGAACTTACAAAACTTGAACTTGACTTCTTCGGACTCGACACTACGATCCTTCAGTTCTTAGTCCTCCACATCTCGAAAATTCATCACGTACTCACAAGTCTCATGATCAACCGCAGCCACTCGTACTTCTCTTTGTGTCTCGAAAATAGTCCATGATCTTCCGATCGATCTCCGCCAATGACGGCTTTAGATTCCACCGACCAATTCACACATCCACGATCCGTCTCGGATCGATCTCCTTCGCAAAGGCTCCGAAACACTCCGGCCAAGTTTTTTTATCCAAAACGGGTTGATGGTTTGATAAGAATCAATTCCTAGAAGGACTCCATCAATGGGAAAATCCAAACAAGCATACATGGAGCATTGGCTTGCAAAACTAGGATAGGAGAAGGATTCTCAAAGGGGAGGAGAGATAATGAAAAATTAGATTTTTTTATTAACTCTAAAGATAGTTAAAAACCCTCTCAATACTCCCCCAAAGTTGCTCTCCACGAACTAGAAGGGTTCTCATTTAATAGAGACCCAAAAACCAAGTTAAGGAAGTTGCCAAAACGTTTTTAGTAAGAAAAATCAATATCAGGGTCGACTCTGGTGGTTGAGGGTCAACCTTGAGGTGTTTTGGGATGATTTTCCATATTAGGGTCAACCCTGACATCCACTTGGGTCGACCCTGACTTTTCACACTTGCTGGATTTTTTCCCCATACAAAAACTGCCCATATTAGGGTCGACCCTGGGGGTTGTTTCGGTTGACTGAGATATAAAATAGCATTTTTAGCTTTTACTTCCTTCATTAAAGTATTAGCTCTTTTCGACATGATCATTTTGATATATTATGGAGCAAAATTCTAGCTACGGTTTGTGAGATATGTCTCTCACAAGCAACCTTAGTTTTCAAAAACTTTTATACTCAGGGTCGACCCTCAATGGTCAGGGTCGACCTTGAGGTGCAGACCCGATTTTAATACTCCATTTTTGACTCTCGCACCCATACTAAAATTTGTACCTCTTTTTAACATGATCGATTTGATATATTATAGAGCGAAATCCAAGCTATGGTTTGGGAGATATGCCACTTTCAAGCAACCTTGGTTTTTTGAAAAATTTCAAAATTTTTAACATGTTTTGCACTACTTATCTCATCACCTAGGGTCTGTATGGTTAGTCTAAGACACTTACCACCTAAGGCATCATATTAGGATTATTCTAAGTCAATTTCCACCTATGGTAGCATGGTATCTAGGTCACTTACCATCCTATGAAGGAAATGATCATCCGAGTGGATCAAGCAATTCTTCAACGCACTTCAACTTCACTTGTCATGGATGCTTGAAGGCAATGACACAAGATACACACCTAGACTCACTTGTTTTGACATCGGAATATGCCAACACAAAAAACATTGACTTTACAGGTGCATATCTTATGGCATGTGACACTGCGGGACGAGGAGCCTGTGTAGGATTCGGGCGTGAAGCCAGTGTAGTAACAGGACGAGTAGACTGAGGTGCCGAGTACAACCTCTATGACGGTGCCAGCCCTGAAGGCTGATAAGAACTAGTCCTGGATCTCTTCTCCCCTGAACTACTAGACTGGCCTTTCTCTATTCCTCTTCTCTTGAAAAACTCTTTAGAGTTAGCCTCGGCCAAGAGTGCTTTATCCACCACTTCTGAATACGTCTCATGCCTGAACATCGAGACTCAATCCTTGAGGTAGGCCTTCAACCCCCTCTCAAATTTCTAGGCCTTCATAGCCTCTGTCACTATCATATGTGGAGCAAACCTGGATAGCTCCGAAAACTTGGCTTCTTAAGCCGCCACTAACATATTACCTTGCTCCAAGGTAATAAAGTCAACTTTTTTTTTCACCTTCACTCCTATCAGGAAGTATTTCTTATAGAAAACATCCAAGAATTCTCCCCATGTCCAATCTTGACCCTGTCGGGTCAAATCCCGGGTCCTAACTGTAGACCGCCACCAATGATCGACCTCACCTTGTAACATGAAAGCGGCCCAGGTGACCCTTTCTGCCTCAGTAGGCAACAACATGGAGAATATCTTTTCAAGTTGCCGGATCCATGCTTTGGTGGCTAATGGATCAATACTTCCACAAAACACCAGAGGCCTCATCCTCCGGAAAGCTTCTATTCTCGCTTATGCTCTATTTGGAGGAGCAGCTATAAGTACGGCAGCAGGATTAAGCGAAGCAAGTTGCCTAGCCGCTAACATAGCCAAAGTCTCGGCTACGGACGCAAAAGCTTGAGCAAAGTCAGGTTGCTCATCACCCGAGGGGGCATCACTTCTACTACCCCTGGTATTGTATCCGCAACCCCGCGATCCGCGTCTTATGATTTACTCCTGAGAATAACAGTACAACATGAGTCTAACTTAGATACCCATTTTATAATCAATTTAACAATTTCTTAATAATTACTAAGCATCAAACCATTCATCCAAGGTATATGTAGCAATGGCATAACATAAAATTGTGTTCCTAGCGTAGGACACTAAGTTTGGTTGGGTTACAACCGGTTATGGACTAAGACTAACTTATTAGTCTATACTTGGAATACGACTCTTCTCTTTGACCTAAGGCCTTGTTCAATCATGGTATCATTTCTAAATGACCCTAGGGACTCTAATGCCTAGGCTCTGATACCATTTCTATCGTGCCCCAAAATACCCCCTAGGAGTTAAGGGATACTTTAGTCATGACTATACCTAACCTGTCAATCCATCTTGTGATGAACAAGGTAAAACGTAATACCATAATGACAATAATCAGAGTGTGGAAACTTAAATAATGCGGAAGCGTGAATAAACTTTTTCTTTTCTATACAAAATTTGTATTCCAAGTTAAATACAAAACATCATAAGTACGGGTGGACATGCCCACCATCAAAATACAAAATGGATAAACCTCGAAGACTCTCTCAACTAACAATAGTCTAAATAAGGCCACATCTCGAGGTCTCTATCCTCTTGAGACTGCATAGAGATAAGCGGCTCCCTCTCTTCCACGTATTCTTCCTCAACCCAGGGCTCAGGGTCAAAGGTACCCACCGGACCTGCTGACATGAAAGTACGGCTGAGTATGGAATACTCAACAAGTACAAGCTGACAACTAACAATAGAATAACAAACCACAATCCATAATAGTAATAATTGAAGCAAAACAATATCTATAATTAAGATAATACAAGAGCAGTAATTACAGCAGTACTGTGATCATGACATGCATGGAATGATGTGAAACCTCCGATAAAACTATTACTTTAAAAATCGTGTCTTGTTCTTGAAAATAACCTTTTGTGTTTTTCAAAACTTGTTTTTCATGTAAGAAAATTTGTTCTTGTCTCGTGGGAATCACATGTGTCTTGTCTATTCTTGTCTGAAATCACTTGTCTTTCTTGTCTTGTCTTGTCATGTCTTGACTTGCCTTGCCATGGTTTATTTGTGAACCAGATGTTAGTGCCCCTTGTAGCGACTTGTGAGCTGGGAATGTAAATTTCCTTCAGTGAATATATATATATAGAAAATAGTACACCAACATCCTTGATCGGCCCTCTGTTCGGCTTTATCAATTGTTTACTTGTGAGCCAGGTATGACATATCTTGCGATATGCCCTACCCTTGACCGGCCCGATGTCCGGCTTTATTAACTTGTTTACTTGTGAGCCAAGTATGACATATCCGGGGGATATGCCCTACCCATGACCGGCCCAATGTCCAGCTTTATCATTTGTATCGTAAATCACATGTCATGCTTTCGTTTGTATTTATATATATATATATATTTATACTTTAGAAAATCTCGGTTAATTCATGCATGTGTCTGTGTGTGTAGCAATTCGTAGTAATCAGGATGACGTGGACACTCAAGGGATATGGTATAGCATTTCAATTCTTAATATGATCATGAATGAGGAAATTAGACAAGCGTATAGAGCATTTGATCAATTTATCATTGTAGAGAAGCCTACACACATCCTACTTTCATATCCTTCATTAAATCCATTTAATTCTCATTTAGGCATTTTATCAAACATTTAGCGTACAAACATTACATAATCATTTTATTTCTCTTTTTGATTTCACATTTCATCAAACATTACATGTATGTCCCTTATTTGTAACAATGCCCTTCCACCATTATCCATCACCCAACATCCATCACACAACATGGCATCCAATCGCCCCAACCATTCACATCCAAACATCCACATTCATTCTATTTGTCTCGTTTATTTTAGGGGTAATTAGTGTAACTCAAGAAAAGATAAAACACAAGATGAAAATCATCATTCTCAAAGGAAATCCTAAGTCCTTACTAAGCTAGTTAGTAAGGGTGTACTAACCTTGAGGATAATCCCAACCTTGAAGAAAACCCCTTGATTTGGAAGAAAACCCTTGAGTAGAGGTCTCCTAGCATGAGGGAGGGTGATCCTTGCTCTTGATCTCCTTCTTTAATCCACAACTCACTCTTGAAACAAAATCCCCAATCCCTCTCAATTCCTCTCTTGATCTCTCTCTAGGTTTAGGGTAAGCCAAAACCCCAAAATAGGAAGCCCTATTTATAGGCAAGGGGTTTAAAACCCTTAAACTCGGAATCAACTACTGCGTGCGATCGATCGCACACTAACTACGTTCGATCGCGGATCCAATGCGATCGATCGCACATGGAAGCGATCTATCGCACTTGAACCCGAGAGTTTTGGTCTGATTTTTACCCGTATGAGATCGATTGCACACCCTTGCGATCGATCGTAGATCCGTGCGATCTATCGCACTTGGAGGGCCATCAATCGCACTTGGTCTAGAATGTTTGGAACCAATTTCGTCTGCATGCGATCGATCACACCTAACCTGCGATCGATCGCACTCCCCTGATTTTGGTTTCTTCCCCTGCAAACCCATAGGGGTGTTTCCAACCTCATTTTCATCATCCTTAAGGCTCTAAACTCCCTCCTTCATGCTGCACTTAGGTTGCAAACCCCCAATTTATCATAAACACCAATTTCAACCACGGGGAATGTCATTTGGCTTTGAATACACTATTCATTAGCCATAAAAAGTTCCGGGGTGCTTCAAGAGAGAAAGAGGAAAGAGGAGAGAGAAAGTGGGGTAGAGAGAGGAGTTGTACCTGGCGATTTTTCGACATTCCTGACATGTTGGTGACATCCATTTCACCCTACTGAGCCTCGATTTGTGTGTAAAGAGGTAAAATGTCCTTCCCTCTTTTCTATTTCCCTATTGTAGGCTATTGTTTGGATCGTTCTTGATTGCAGAGGCACTTTCCGATCTCATATCAGTGTCATCTTTTTACCACAATACAATCAATCTGATTTGTCAATCATATCCAAATTTCAGATTTTTCTAACAGGTAAATCTTATTAAATGAATTTTTAGATTAAACCCTAGCATACAGTCTATAGGTAATATAGTAGCGTTTTGATGATTGCAGAGGCACTTTCTGATTTCAAATCCACCTCCAATTTTTATAACAATTTAATAACCCTAATTTGTCAATCATATCCAAATTTCAGATCTTTCTAACGGTTAGATCTTATGATATGAATTTTTAGATTAAACCCTAGTATGTTGTCTATAGGTAATAATAGTAGCGGTTTGATGATTGCTAAGGCATTTTCTGATCTTAGATCAGCCTCCGATTTTTATCACAATACAATCACCTTGATTTTTCAATCATATCTAAATTTCAGATCTTTCTGACGGTTAAATCTTATGATACGAATTTTTAGATTAAATCCTAAAATGTTGTTTATAGGTAATATGGTAGCGTTTTGATGATGAAAGAGGCACCTGCATATATCTGATCCGCCTGATATTTGTACCCCAATAATATCACCCTTTTTTGTGAATTATATCTAAATTTCATATCATTCTAACGGATGGATCATGGGATATCAATTTTTGATTACACCCTATCATGATGTTTATTGATAAAAATGTATATTTTTTATTATGACAGAGGCACCTCCAGATTTCAGATCAGTCTAAAATTTATACCACACTACTATCAATCATGTTTGTGAATCATATACAAATATTAGATCAATTTGATGATTGGATCTTTAATACCAATTGTTAGATGACATGCTTATCATGGTGTGTTTAAATGGCTTGTATGTGTATGTGGATAAAAAAGGCTCGAAGACCCGTTGTGATGTGTGATGTGTGATGGATGAATGGGGAGGTGTGGGAATTGAGCAGAGGGACGTAGCCCTCGTTTTCAGGCTGAATGGCTCAAAATTTAGGCGTACATGAATGGTTTGTATGTGAATGAAAAAGGGTTGGAGACCTGATATGGACTGTGTTGGGGTGTGTGAAAGAGCAAGAGGTGCGTAGACCTCAGTTTCAGGCTAAACTCAGAAATTAGGCTTGGCGACCAATCGGGTAAGTATATAAACCACACATAACATATAGGTAGTATGTTCGTACATGATATAGCAATACAATCACATACTGCTGAATAATTTATAATTTTGACAATTTAAACTTGAGTGTACATTGCACAATATCATCTGATGCATGTGTGTCCTGCTCTAACATGGCAAAGACCCTGTCCTAGTTTGCCTGATGAGGTAGCTGAGTGGGTTGTGGGGGCCTAGAGACCTGAGAAGATCTCTACTGAGAAGCTTGCCTGACTAGAGGTCTACTCCCCTGAGGCTGAGGTTGAAATGAAGGTTGTGAACCCGGACAATCCTTGACCATGTGCCCCTAGAGACCATAGTGAAAGCATCCACTTGTGACCTTCCGACAATCTCCAACATGTTTCCGCCCGCAATGACTGCAAAGTCCTAGCCCTGAAATGGATGAAGCTGGCGGTGCAGACCTGGCAGCCTATGTAGTAGTAAGGCGAGGTGCCTGCGGTGCAAATGGAGGCCTCAGAGCTAGTGTAGGCTGTGAAGTCTGGTAAGGAGAAATCCTGGCTCTCTTCTCAGGCGATACTGAGCCACTGGACTATCCTTTGGACATGCGTCTTCTTAGGCCACTATCCCTCCTTTTGAAGAACTCCTTAGAATTCTTCTCCGCAAGTTTGGTCTTGCTCACGATCTCTCCCTATGTGCCAACCTAGAACATGGACACCCTATCCCTGATGAAGGTTTTCAGCCCTCGCTCAAACATCCTAGCCCATATGTGCTCTGATGCCATCAGGTGAGGTATGAACCTTGACAAATCTACAAAAGTTGCATCATAGTCTGCCACACTCATCTTCCCATGCTCGAGCGTCATGAACTCGATCTCCTTCTGCTCTCAGATAACAGTGGGGAAATACTGTCGATAGAAGACATCGAGGAACTCTCCTCATGTCCATACCTCTTCTACTCTAGTAACGTCTCTCTGCCTTAAGGTAGCTCTCTACCAATACTCGGCCAAACCCTCCATCACAAAAGAAGCCCAGTCGACTCTTTACTCATCAGTGCATCGGAGGACCCTAAAGGTCTTCTCTAACTTCATAATACATGCCTCGGCCGCCATGGGGTCTATCGTCTCATAGAAGGTAGGAGGCCGTAGTCTTCGAAAAGCCTCTAACCCCGCAGTGTGGTGCACGGGAGAGGAGGTGTAGGTGTAGTAGGAGCAACATAAGCATCAACCCTGTCTACCAGTCTAGCCATAGTTGCTACTATAGCCCCAAGAACCTGAGTCATGTCAGGCTGCCCATCCCCCGATGGAATCTCTCCTTCAGGCCTTCAGGTCTGATAACCTCTCCCTCGATAGTCACACCTCATGATATAATCCTCAGAGCAATAACACAACTTGAGTTAAATTTTGAATTAAGCTCATTGAGTACCGCTGTTCAATGAGCATATAGTGCTTATATATAGCGCATCGTATATAGCTAGTACACATAATAGTATAATCATACAACTGGTTTACTAGCAAAACTAAATTCTTGAACTTCGATTATGTCATAAACCGATCAGACAAAGACTATTTGATTAGTCTATACTTGGCATACAACTCCCTATATATACTTAATTCCCTTGCTTGATACCCGTTATGTCACGGTATCAACTTGTAATATAAAGTCCATGAGTTCTAAGTTTAACTCAAAGAACCGACATAACCTATGTGAGTACGGATTTCGGTACCCACTGGTTGTTTAGAGTTTAGGAGTCGTCACTTATTAATGCTAAGGGATAAGTCTAGGCTATCGATAATGTCTTATGGTCTACATGAGAGTCTAGGTAAGAGGTTCGGTTAAGTCTCAAGGAAGATGTTAGGCACCCTGCGACCCTTATTTTACAATGGTTACCTACTCCTTAAGTATAAGCCAAATTAATGTCAAAGTTTTATTCAAAATCCTAAGTTTTAGATTATACTAATCCAAGAAAGGAAAAATACTAAATAAGATCGAACCGGTTTGGGTTGCATACGTACTCACATGGGGTGAGATCAGACCGAGCGTAATTCTGGTATATGAGTCTGTGCTGAGGCTATGGGAGTGTGTGTGTGCACCGGAGTGGCTAAGGGTTTAGCTCAGGGGTTAGGGGTGGTTGACCGGGTTGGTCAAGTGCATGGTCTAGAGGTTTTGGGCCTGGAGGCATGAGATTGGGCCCAGAGGCCAAGAGTTAGCCCGGTAGGCTAAGGATTAGTCCCATAGACTAAGGTATGGGCCCAAAGGCCAAGGTTAGGCCCAGTAGGCTAGGGGGATGGGCCCAGAGGCCTAAGATTTAGCCCGATAGGCTAGGATGTATTTAACTATGGGTTAAGTCAGTTAATCGTGATTAAGAGGAGGGATAACCATGGTTAGGCTGCTAACCATGGTTGAAGGGGCTAAGATCACGTGTTTTTGGTCTTTCATCAATTTTTAGATTTTTAGGAATTTTTTGAATTTCCCCCAAGGTTAAAGGATTTAACCATGATTAAAAGTTAATCAAGGTTAAGTTTAACCCCAATTAAGGTTCTGGTCTGATTAGGGATGGGCCCAGGTGACACAGTAGGGCCTAGAATGGCCTCCTACCAAGTCTGGGCCTTGCAAGACCACTGTTATGTGAAAACAGTGGAATTGGTGGTAGAATAATTACCGCTAATCTCATTCCTTCACAAAATGAGATTGGCGGTAGAATAACTACCGTCATTGTTATTAATTTCTAAAACAGTGGCTTTGCAGCCATGGTGAAGATTAGGAGTGATGCACCAGAAATCTTGGACCCATGTGGGTGTTCAGGGGACTTGTCACAAGTCCTGGGCCTGGTCTAGACCCTGGGCCTGGCCCGGAGTAGGTCTACAGTGGCCATTTTGTTGCTGAGGCATAAATTCCAGAATGTCAATAAACTATTTACCGTCATTCTGTGTAGTTTCCAAATTTGTTCATTTTAACCCTGGTTAAGCCCGGTTGATTAATAATTGAGTCTACGGACTCAAGGGTAAAGGTTGTACACGGACGAAGGCCCAATCGATTGAGTCTGCGGACTCAAGGATAGAGTGTTAGCGATTATCGAGAATGGTAATCTAGTGTCGTGGACGATAATTGGAAAAAATTGACAATTAGAGGCCGGGAACCTCGGAATAGGGTGGAATAACCTTGAGTGACCTTAGGTCATGAATTACGATATTATTATTTTGCATATTATTATAATATGAGAATTGAATTATACTGCTATATCATTATGGATGGATGTTACTATGTGAAAAATAGTCTAGATGGATTGTGGATTTTACTGGGCTCTATAGCTCACCCCTCATTTTATGTCTTCAGATTCTAAAAAGGTTGTCGATTGGCAATGAGCTATGCTTGATAGATTTTGGAAAGTGTACTGGTACATTAGTAGCACCAAAAGTAAAGGTTATTGTAGCAAGTGTAACGCATTTACTTATGATGGGTTACTGTGATGACCAGTTGTTATTGCTTATGTAAGCTTATAAGAAAAGTTGAAAATTTTCGCATTTTCATAGGCAAAGTCGTTCACATGTGTGGTAATGATGATCGGGCGAGCGTCTCGGAACATGATTCTCTAAGGCACGAGTTTTGGGTGTCACACGTCTCTTCTTCTCCAACATATTAAAGACCTCTCCCCTTCTCCCTTCATCCCTCCACTGAAATCTAGGGTTCATAATAACCCCTCATTCTCTCTCCCACAGAGTTGAAATCTAGGGTTCACAAGATTCTTATACAACACCTAAAATACTATCGGAGAATATGCCTACCCGCATGATCCACTTTGCTAGTGTCCTCTCCTCTTTTGTGCATTCTGGTGGCCACCTATCATCGTTGGGACAGCTCCCAAATGACAGCATTTCAAGCAGGAGTGGGAGAAGAGAGAAGGGAAATTATCGAGGTCCAAAGATGTCAGCGGTCCTCACTTAGGCATGGAAGGAGGACATGGATACAGGGCATCTACTGGCATCATTGTTTGAATTGTTTAGTGAAAGCAAGTTGTCTTTCACTTCAAAGCTTGAGATGTCTTTCTTCCTATGATTATTTGAAGCTATATAGGATTTTTTATTATTCAGAATAACTATGTAAATTATCGATTAAAGAGAGTGTAAGCACCTAATTTTTACACCCCTCCTAACCATGGTTAAGGATTCTTAACCATGGTTAAACCCCTAGTTGAATCCCTTAACCTTATGATAAACCCTAGTAGACCCTAGGACAAACCCTAATATACCTTAGGTATAACCCTAGTAGACCCTAGGACAAACCCAAGTAAACCCTAGGTATTAACCCTCGTTAAACCCTAACTTTACTTAAACTCTAGGTAAACCCTAGCGTAGCCTAGCCCTAGCCTAGCCCTAACCCTAGATGAACCCTAGTCTAGCCCTACCTAAGGCCTAGCCCTTAGGGCTTAAGCCCTAAAACCCAAAAAAAAAAACCTAAGAGTCAAGCCTCTCAGCCTGCGTGCATAGCACTGGGTCAGGCCTTTTGGTTAAAATCCAATAGTATCGGTAATAGGATTAACGACATTTCAAAATGCACTATTTTGAGAATGTCGGTAATCACATTACCAACACCCCTAGTTTCATCTTCCTGCTGCACACCCACCCCCTGTGGGTTCAGTGCACGCTTGAACCACCTCTCTCCGGCTTCAGTAGGCCTCTCCACCTCATTCCACCCTAGTACTAATACCAAGGGTGTCCTCTTGGCTCTCCCTATAAATGGCAGTGCCTCCCTCAGCTAAAACTAGCTGCAAACACCCAAATCCAAACCCCTGTTGAGTTTAGGCCCCACCCAACCACTCTCTTGCCTCCAAAAACACCCAAGGAGTCCTCCCCAGCTGCCCCCTGCTCTCTACTCCACAGCACCACAACACTGCCACCTGTAGTAGCTCCCACAGTGCCACCACTGGGCACCTAGCCTCTCCGGTAGCAAAACAGCAGGGTAGGGCTTCCCTCTACCCATTTATTTTCTTTCTTGCACTCTTGTGAGCCCCTGGTCCATTCTAAGGGACCTTTTTATTTCATTTTGCAGGCATACCCCACTGTAAGGAGGGTCTCTCCCACCTTCATAGGTGTGGGGAACCCCCCCAAAGGGTATAGCATCACTTCAAGTGGTCTCTCAAGTCTCTAGGGGTCCCTCATACCATGAGGGAACCCCTGGTTCCTCCCTTATAGCAGCCTCGTAGGGCCTCTTCACATTTCTAAAAAATTTCTAGGGTGTCGGTAAACTCAATACCGACACCCATGGAGCTTTCTATTTCAAGGCTTGTGGGGCCCACCTAGTGCAACCCTGACCCAATTCAGGGCATGGGTTAGCACTCTAACCCCCTTATGAGTCCAACCTGGTATTTGCAGACCTCCTCCATCACATTAACCATGGTTAGTTTGTCTAAGATTGAAAACTGTCAAATTATCGGTAAACCCTCTACCGACACTTATTATTTTAAGTAACAATGATTTTTGGCCCATACCAGGCCCACATATGGCATCCCCTGATGCCCACAGTAGGCCCAAGGCCTTCTCCTCACCAAGAGCTTCAAAACCATGGGTCATGGATCCCAGGAGTCCACCCCTAAACTGAGTTATGGCCTCCTAAACCATGGTTAAAAAATGCCATTATTGGTGGTAAAGCATTTACCGCCAATATGGATCTGTGAAGAATCCGAATTAGCGGCAAATGCATTACCGCCAATTCCAACCTTATGCTTTTCTGGGCTTTACAGTGGCCCATGGGGGCCCTCCACCAGACTAGACATGACCCCTGGGGGCATCCCAAGCAGGCCCAAACTATGCCCTTGCCTTAACCGTAGTTAACTTAAGCATGGTTAAGAGTTAACCATAATTAGTTGATCAAACCCCTTGGAAAAATCTGAGAAAAATCCTTAAAAATCTAAAATATTCTGAAATAATAGGAAACATCACTTTTGGATTATGTGCTCATGCCTAACCATGGTTAGATGAGCTTAACCATGTTTAATACTTGGTTTAACCATTGTTAAGCCCATTTAAGCCTTAGAAAATACCAAAAAATCATGAAAAATTGAAAATGGCAGTATAATTCTAAATTTGACTTTGTACACTACCTAACCTTGATTAATTAGACTAACCATGGCTAAACTCATGTCTTAACCATGGTTACCCCCATTTAACTTTGGGGAAGTTTGGGAACAACTCCTAAAAATCATTAATCAATTCACTTAAGGACCATAAACATACCTTGGACCTTACCCAACCCCGATTAGTAATCCTACCAACGGTTAAACCCCTCTTAGCCTACCTGGCCTAACCCTAAGCCTACCGGGCTTACCCTTAACCTACCGGGCCTAATCTTAAGCCTACCAGGCTTACTCTTGGCCTACAGGGCCCAATCCAAAGCCTACCAGGCTTACTCTTGACCTCCGGATCCAATCAAAGCCTACCAAGCCTAATCTCGACCTACCGGGCCCAAAATTTAGTATATCGGACTACCCATTGGCCTACCGAGTCCAATAAAACATAACCAAGCATCTGATCAACCCGGTCAACCACCTTTAGCATCTCAGCTAGACCCTAAGCCACCCTTGGTGCACACACAACACTTCCTTAGCCTTGGCACTGGCTCATGTGCCAAAACTACGCTCGGTTTGATCTCACCTCAATGTGAGTACGTAGGCAACCCAACTCGGGTTCGACCCTAGTTTAGCTTTTCTCCTTCTTGAATTAGTATAAACTAAACCTAAGACATTTGACTAAACATTGACATTAATTTGGCTTAAACCTAGTAAGTAAGGAACCGTTGTAAAACGGAAGCACTGGAGTGCCTAACACCTTCCTCAGGCTTAACTGAACCTCTTACTTAGAACTTTAAGCAGACTTAAAACCTTATCCATTATCTGGGACTTATCCCTACCAAATTAATAAGTGGCAACTCTGAACATAACAACAAATTTGGGTAACCGGAATCCATGCTCACAGAGTGAATGAGTTAGATTTAGAGATTGAGGTTGTATTTAATTTTGTGGAATCCTTAAAATTAGTTCACAAATTCTACTGAGCATCTAGATGGATTTATTGCACCCAACCTGAGCAATCTTGCCTTAGTAACACCTTGATTGTTGCTACGTATGACATGAGTTTGAGGTTCCAATTAGGGTCTCATAGGGCACAGCTGAAATTTCGTGTGATTGGATCAATTGCTAGTAATTTATCCAAGGCCTAGCTAACCCTCTCCTTGCCGATGCAAATCTAGTACGGTGCAACACACAACCAGTTGGCACATATCTATGCTAGCAAGCTCCCTGTGGGGCCTACCACCTCTGTGGGAGAGAGAGAGAGAGAGAGAGAGAGGAGGAGGGGTTAGGGATTCTTATCGGGAGAGAGAGAGGAGAGAAGAGGGATTAGGGTTTCTTATCGGGAGGGAGCCAAAGAAGCCTCGCACCGACTGTATCTTCTTTGCACCGATGGAGGGATGAAGAGAGAAGAGGAAATGAGAGGTCTTCAACGTGTTGGAGAAGAAGAGAAGTGTTTGAAGCTTTTACACCTAAAAATGATATTTTTGGTAATTAAAAAAATTAGAATGATAAATGGTCTTTTAATCCTGACCATTATTTGAGAAATAACAGTATAGAGGAGGTGAGTTGATTATGAGGTATATCAACCAGACTGACTAGTCACCAATATATATATATATATATATCAATCGCATGTGTTCCTTTAGGATTTAACCCTAGTTGGGCAATGCTAACCCAATTAGTTTTAGAAAAAAATTATTTGTTTTGAAAACCCAATGTTTGTTGCTTTTGTGAGTCAAATGGTTTTTCTTCATCATTTGTTATAGTAATTTAAACTTTTTTTTCTCTTTTTAAAAACATATGTTATTATTCATCTGAGATTTAGCATCCTAGCGGTTGAGTTAACATCCTTTACAATGCCCCATTTTTGAAAACCAATTTGCAAAAAAATATAATCCTTAAACTTTTAATCATAGAACCTCATTAACCCTATTGGGTGCTTCTGTCAAATTTAGACAAAACATTAGAAAATGACTAATCTAATCTTTATACATTAGGTGGACATAAAATGCCTAAAAAATTATCCGTATCCTTTCAATCACAAAATAATAAATCCATTTATAAGAATACCTTTTATTCTAAATGATTGTGTATTATCAGAATATCCTTCCAATAATAAAATGATGAAACCTCTTATAAGATAACATTTTATTATAAAGTTACTGTAATCCCCTTCTATAAAACAAATTGGGTTTTATTGTTCTGTTTGAAGGAGGAAGGAATTATTACTTATCAATTTACCATTAAAGGATATTCCCCTAACATTTTAGGTCCAACTAAAATAGAGAGATTACTTGGGTCATTTTAATAGATTTGATTTGAGTTGAATGAGGTATAGTGCTTGATAGCTCAGGAAATATTGACCTTTTTGCAAACATATTTTTATGAAACAGAGTTTTTGCAAATAAGATAAATCCAACCGCTGATTTGCTAAATCTATATTTGTTTTTGTGAGTTATGACCCTAGTTACCAAGTTCGCTACATGCTATAGTGAACTGCGGACTAAGTGAACCCGAACTATTTCGTGGTTCGGCTCGGATTGGTTCGTGAAATTGAGCAAACCACATAGTAATTTTAATTTCAAAATAATCATGGTTTGTCAATTTTTCTTTTAATCTAAATTCATTGATATTTTTCTTCAGGTTCGACAAATTTATACTTTGAGTTCACAAACCATTCATTAAAAAGTATTTTTTTAAATTACTTTTCAAATAAGTATTTGTAATAATGTTTTCAAAGATATATATATATATATATATATATATATATATATATATATATATTTGTATATATAATATAAAATATATATATTGTTTTAACATGCTTACTATCATCTTCAAATTTGATATGTCAAAAGTTTATGATCATATGGAATGTAACTTCATTATTTTAGTTCTTCATAAGATGAGTTTCAACTATGCAATTACCCAATTGATTCAAGGTTGTCTTTACAATCAATCATTTTCTATCATTATTAATGGTAGTCTTCAGAGTTTTTTTCAGAGTTCGTGTGGTCTTCGTCAAGGTGACCCCCTCTCTCCTGCTCTATTTATTTTGGCTAAAGAAATTTTTGCAGATGATATCTTAATTTTTTGCAATGGTAGAAAGCATAACATTAAAAAAAATTGACTTTATTTCTTCTTATGAGGCTTCCTCGAGTCAGTTGATTAATCATGCTAAAAGCGCCTTTTACTGCTCTTCCAAACTTCCTAGTGCTAGAAGTGTTGCTATTCTCAATTAAGTTGTGATCCCTAATAAGAATGTTTCTTTCACTTATCTTGGTGTTCTCCTTTATAAAGGTCGACTAAAAAAATGTTTATTTAATCCTTTAGTTGATAAAATTCATAGTAAGATTGAGGGGTGGAAATGTAACTTCTTATCAGCTAATGATAAACTCATTTTTATCAAACATGTTTTGTCTTCTATTCCTACATATCTTTTAGCTAGGATGCATGTTCCGAAAGCTATCTCTGGCCTAATTGACAAATCTATGGCTAAATTTTTTTGCACCAATAGGTTTGATTCCAAAAAAAGTCATTGGAATTCTTGTGCTCTTCCCCTTTTGGAAGGTGAGTTGTGTATTAGGAAAATGCATACATTTTCTTCGGCCTTTAGAATGAAATAAGCTTGGAGGCTTTACAAATCTAAGAATCTTTGGACTAAAATTTTTAAATCTAAATTTCAATTTAATCATATTTGGTATGCTTCCTCTCGCTTTGGTTCTTCTAAAACTTATATGCATATTAGCAAATTTTGCAAGGATGTGATTTGTAATTTGACTGTTTTAATTGGTGATGGTTCTAAAATTAGCTTATGGCTTGATTGTTGGTTTGGAGATGTTCCTCTTATAGTTAATACTTCTACCATTCCTCATGTTTTTCATTTTCTTTCTGATATGCTTGATGGTAATGGAAGATGAGATTTTAGCCTTGTTACTGATTACTTACCTGATTATCTTAAGACTAATATTAAAGATGCAGGTTACTTTACTTTACTTCTAATTTAGAAGATACTTTCATTTGAAACCTATCTCATAAAGGTAAATTTTTAGTTAAATCAGCTTGAGAGTCTCTTAAATATTCTATACTCAAGAAAGATTGAACCCGGTATGTTTGGAATAATATTATTTTAAAAAAAAATCAAATATTTGACTGGAAGGTTATGTATGGAACTGTTCCTATTGACTATAGCATTCCCTTAGCTAGTTGTTGTTTCCAAGGTCATATTGAAACTTTATCTCATCTCCTATTTCATAGCGATATTGCAAGTGTGATCTGGAGGTATTTTGGTAATCTTTGCTTTGTTCTTCCTCATCTCAGTGATAACATTCAATGCTTATTTATGCGATAGTTTAGAGCTTCAGATAGGCGTCATAGTGAGGTTCTCATAGTGTTTCTTTTTTTTTTTTATCATTATATGAGAGATCTGGAAAGAAAGATGCTCTTGTAGATTTAAAGATGTGCGCAAACCTGTTGATGTGATTATTGCCAGAATTTAGAAATGGATGTTTGAGTTGGGTTCCTTACCAAACAGAAAGCTCTTGGACCTTTCTATTATAAAATTCTTGTCCCCTACTGTTCATCGAAGTACCATTATTTCTTATGTCAAATGGCTTCAACCTCCTCAGGGCAGAATTAAACTGAACGTGGATGATGTTTTTAAAGGCAATCCGGGCTTAACAGGAGGAGGTGGTATTATCTAAGATCACTCTGGAGTGATGATTGCATGCTTCTATGCTTTTTATGGAAATTGTTCTAACTATGTTGCAGAATTTAGAACTCTTTTCGATGGTCTCTCTCTTTGTCAAATGCTTGGCTATCTTCAAGTGGATATTGAATCTGATGCTAAAGCTCTCGTAGAAGTTTGGAAGGGTTCTTTTAACCACCATTGGAATGTGTGGTATTGGAACAAGAAGATATATCAAGTGATGAATATTTGTTCATCTATTAATCACATCTTTAGGGAAGCCAATATGATTGCTGATTTCCTTAATCATGATTGTAGTTCTTAGCTTTCAGGTGAATTTTTTTCTAATCAGGACAACCCTCCTTGACTCAAATATATTATTTCCCTTGATAAAGTAGGTTTTGGTAATGTTAGATTGGTTAAGAGAGATTGATTTATGTTATGTGTTGGTAATTTTTTTCTGTGTAGGGGTAAGGCTTATGTCCCCTCTTATTATTATTTTTTTTTTTTGTGTCTTTGTAGGAGTAAAGTTTTATGTCCCCCCTCTCTTTTGGGTCTTTTTAAGGGTAAAGTTTTATGTCCCCCCCATTATTTTTCTTATTAATAAATTGGTAGGGGTCCACCAAACCCTCACTCCCTTTGAGTGACTTTTATTATAAAAAAAAAAAAAAAAGTTAGCGAACCAAGCTAACGAACAAAACTAAAGAACCTAACCAAACCGAAAAACGAATTATTTCATCTTACCCCTAGTGAACCGGATTTACTCTAAAGTAGTCGCAAACCGTGAACCCGAATTCGATCGGAGCCAACTAACGAACCAGATAACATTGGTTCCGACGCTCTCATTAACGTTGGAGTGAATGGGTCAGTTCTACAGCCGGTCAAAAATTGTGTGGTTTAGATGTAGCCAACAGCGATGTTTGCTGTGAACTAGAGAGATCCAACGAAGATTTTGAACCAAACGAAGCTCTTCTGAGAGGGTTTCACGGGGTTCCAGCTTCAGTAAGACAAGTGCAACAATGGAGTCTTCGTTGCAGAGATTTTCAAGCTTGGGGTCGAGAATAAAACCCCCATTGAGGACAAGGAGACCTTCTATGAAAGTTTCTGCTTTCTCTTACCAGAAATTCGTTCGTTTCGCTTTGGAAGAAACACAACGCCAAACCCATTTGATTCCTTCGCCTTTGCAGGTGCGTTTGGTCTCTGCTTCTCCTCCTCCTATCTCTATCTCTGTGATTCTTTCATTGTTTTTCGTAGAAATTTTGAAGCTTTAGTATGGAAAATGCTAGGAGAGAAATTCGAATTTCTTTCAAATGTATTTATTTTCTTGCTTACGAATTCAGTTGGTATTCTCTTTTAATCAGTTTATATTTCAGCTAATTTATGATTACAAAAGTCGGGATTTTTGTTCAAGTTCCCGACTTCAATATATTGAATGCCAAACATAGATTAGCATCCACCAGTGACAACTACAACTGAACTAGAACTATATAGTAATTATATAAAGACTATGATCTTTTGCTCAATATGTGTTTGCAGGGGCGGATCCATGATTTTCTTGCAGTGGGGGCTAAGTGCTAACAATGGGGCGTGGTTCGATTTTATTTTTTTTTGAGGACCAAGTTCTATCTCGTGTCTGATTGTGTCCGTTTCTACAGAAATTTTTTTCCTCAAAAGTTCAGGTGAGGCTAGAGAGCCCCCCATCCCCGGCCCAGCCCCTGTTTTCTCAGGCTACACCCCTATTAGTACTACTGTTTTTTTTTTAAAAAAAAATTAAGTTAAGGGGGAGCTGAAGCGCCGCTGGGCCCATGTGGTTCTGCCCATGTGTGTTTCTATGGTTTGCTAGTGATTGCGTGCATCTGAAGGGACTAGTCCTTCCTTGTTAGGGTTGGGACTTCTGGGAAAAACAATAGATCTGACGGAAAAGATAAACAAGGACACACACAAGAGAAAACAAGAGATATACGTGATTCGGCAATAACCTGCTTACGTCCATGGGTTAAGATCCAATTACTTCCTTATTCAGAGAAACCTTGAGAAACCAGTACAAGAACACTCTCCTCTCAAATTAATTCCCAACCCAAGTCCAAAGCCCTTTGTACTCCCCTCTCAATTCACCTTCTCAATGAAACTTGAAGAAGAATCCCTATCTATCTTCCCTTAAACCCTTCTCAAGCCCTAGTGTGCTTAATCTCTTTCTATTATCTCCCACTCTTGAACATATGAAACCCGAGACCCATAAGCTCTTTTTTATAAGTTTACACAAGAATCCTAGACAAAAAGAAAGTCTCCAATTCACGTAACATGCCAAATCCGCACTCGGAACGCAAACCGGTCGATCGACTTAAAATGCACTCTGGAATTTTTGCCCATACAAAAATTCGCAACTCAGTCGACCGAGATTCAAGTCAATAGGGAAACCCTCTGCTACCCAAAAAAATATATTTGAAGATAAAGCTAGTACATGGCTTGTTGAATCCAATACAATATGGGGAACAGGAAATGCTACGTTGTAAGGAAATGGGAAGATATGAACCATGAAAATATGGACACTTAAAATGTGGAAACCTTAAAAAATTCACTGAAATATCTGAAGGTCATTTTTAGCATAGCACCTAGTCCAATGTTGAGTATTTTGGAAAGTATCTGAGCGACATCTTATTGGGCTGGTGATGCTACTAATTGACGTTCTACTCCTGGAATTTTCATTTTTTTTGGTGACTCTCTTATCTGTTGAAATGAAAGGAGGATACTGTTGTTTCTTTTTCGTGTGCTGACGCTGAATACAGTGCCGTGGCTTTTTGGTGGTTGTTAACTGGCATGGGTGTTTCCATTTCTTTCTTTCAGGTTTTAGTTTGTTGACTTCTTCATGAAGTGCCACACATGATGAGATTTCATTCTTTTCGCAAACTTGTAAATGCTTGATACTTTTTTTTTCCAAACTAAAGGAAGATTAACCATTCAAAAATTTTCAAAACATGGTCCTCTTGAAAACCTGTTTAAGAATAGATCCGAGAAGGTTCTTTTTCTGTAAAAACAGTCCAGTGTTTGCATTATCCTGGTTTCTTGATGTTAAACATAACAAACCATTTTTAGAAAAATGTTAGAATAATATTTCTAAATATTTATTAAACCATATTTTTGTCATATAATGGCTGTATTTCCTTTTCCATTGATACATCATTAATATCTGATTGATATCAGCTCGGCATCACCCCTGCTGGCTTCTCATTTGATTCTAACTTGTTTCTGTACCTATTTTCATTCTTCAGCAGTAGCCATGATCAAGATAAAACTTCGATTTTCCTTTTCTGATTTTCTATTTCACTTTTAAATGATGAAGAGATAATTTTATCATACACATTGCTTATGATACTTTTCTTATACTTATAAAATTTAAGGGAGTCTTAGGGCCTGTTTGGATAAACTTTTCTAAGAAGAGAAGGACTTCTTTAGGAGAACTTTCAAGAAAAGTAATTTCGAAAAAAGTTAAAATGTCGACTTCCCGCAAAAGTTTCCTTGTGCTAGCTTCCTAAAAAAGTTATTTTGTTGACACTGATTTTCATAGAGAGTCAAAAGTTATGCGGATAACCAAACATGATTTCTATCTACTTTTGACTTTTTTGTAGTCAAAAGTCGATAAAATTCAATTAGAAGTTCATCCAAATGCAACCTTAGGCTCTTAGCTAATCAAAATTTAGCTTATGCTACTTTTCTTTTACTTATAAAATTTTGGGAGTCTTAGCTAATCAAAATTTTAAATATCACGGTCAGACAACACCTTATGCCACTCAACGTTGGGTTATCAACTGTTTTACTTTAGGTCTCCACTGCTTTTTAGTATTGGGTTTCATTGACTTGACCTGCAACATCTAAGTGTCTTGATGGTGCCGACCATACCAAAATTACTCTTATTTTGGTCTGATAGTTTCCATGGGTCAATTTTTGTAACTGATACTATTTCATTCTTCTTTCAACTTTACATTGGGTAGATCATTCCCTTGTAGGTGGACTTGGATTTTGGAATATTTTGTATTCAAGTGCAGAATATTCTTCATTTTCATTTTGAAGTATTTTATGTCATTGTGAAAATGAATTGAAAATCTAGACGTATTTCCGGATATTTTGATAGGTCTCATTTATCAGGTTTCTGAACTTTATGAATACTGAACTCTTTTCAGTGAGCATGACCTTACCTGATCACTTTTTATATGAAACAACAACTACTTCTTGGGCCTTCACTTAGTCCGGTGGAAACCTTGTACTTTTATGTTACTTTGTTATGGTAGACTAGTTTAATGTCTTAGGTTGTTTTCATTTTTATGTGGTAACTGCTAATGTTCAAGCTTTATATTCCCAAACAACAGCAATCTTAGCTCTGTACCTTATTCATCATTGTTATCAACCCACAGAGAGGTGATGGTTACTTTATGAAAATTCTTACCTTTATTCATTCACTACATTGTTTACTTGATGACAGCTTATATATATTTTTTTACTTTCATCAGGAACATTATAGTTCCATGAAGGCTAAGGATGGAAAAACAGAGCTTCAAATGCTGTCATTTCAAGCTCCGAATATTAGACTCCTCCGTAGTCTGAGCATTGAAGGGAATGAATCAATGAAGGTAACGTTCTTAAGCTTTTATGAACTCAATGTCATCGTATGCCTCTTTTTTTATCGGTAAATAGTTGGACTATATAAATAGAAGGAAAGAGAACCTACATCACAAGGTTCACCAATAGTAAACCAAGAGAGGAAAGCAAAGCGAAAAATGAAAGCAAAAACACAATAAAACAGTAGCTAACAACATATCACAATGCAAAGATGTTCCCCCTAAGGATCCCCACCATCTCCCCCTACTATACCGCAAGCCGAAACTAAGTACGAACCTGAGCTTGGATCCGAGGAATAGTAAAGGATGAGTCCTTGAACACCCTCCTATTCCTCTCCTTCCAAATGGACAAAGCTATTGCGAGTTTTCGACTGGAAGAAGAGGCCAAACAGCCCCGCTTGCAAAGGAAATGACCTTGATAGCCATGGTTCAAACTATCAGTATCGGGTGCCGTATCGGTAAGTCCAAAATAGGATATGTATTGGTATATCAGACTGTATCAGATGAATGCGGTGGAAAAAATCAGGATCCGCTAAGAAACCTTGGATACGCAAAGAAAAACTTGGATACCTTACATAAAACTTCTTTTAATGGCAATATAAGCTAAAAACATGATTCAAAATATCGATATTGATCGCCGTATCGGTAAGTCCAAAATAGGATACGTATCGGTGTATCGGTACCATATCGGTTGGATACGGCGGAAAAATTCAGGATATGCTAAAAAAAGCTTGGATACGCAAGGAAAAACTTGGATACCTTGCATAAAACATCTTTTAATGCAAATATAAGCTAAAACAAACTAAATGAAGGCCTCCAACTATATTTATAATCATACATATGAGAGTTAGCAAATTTTTAAGTTAAAAAAGGCATGCGCGCCGATAAATATGTATGAAAATACAAACCCTAGTTACTTAACCAAGTGATAGAATCTCACTTGCATTCATGAATCAAAAAAATGAAAATATATAGACCCTTATATTCACAAATCAAGTTACATACATGATAGAAGTTCAATATCACATTAAGCTTCATGTTGGCTCATACTCAATCATTGTGGAATCAAGAATTGAGTAGATTGATACATTATAAGTGGTCTAGACATGATGACACCACTGTGTCCAAGTCATCATCGTGCGGTACATGCCTAGGTACATTTGTACATATGCTTGCTATTGAGTCGTGATCTGTCCATAAGTGTCAATCGAAGACTGGGACTGAGCATCATAACCAGTGGCTTCTAATAAGTAGGGTTGGGCTGGGGCATCATTACCAATGGCTCCTGATAAGTGATAAGTAGAGTTGGGCTGGGGCATTCTAACTAGGGGGATAACCTTATTTACATATTAATATTTAAAGTAAATGAAAGTAAAATCAAGTTAAAATCATTTACTTAAATAATATATTATGTAAATAAGTTGTGTGTATCGAGTTTGTATTGTGGATCCTAGTGTAAATGGAAGGAGAAAAAAAATTAACTGAAAAATCTCTGTATTGAGTGTATCGGGCCTGTATCGGTTCGATACAGTGAAGTTTTTTTTTCTAGCGAACCAGTGTATCGGGTAGCTCCATATAGGATACGTATCAGTCGATACGTATCGATATTTTAAACCATGGCTAAAAACAAACTAAAGGGAGACCTCTAACAATGTTTATAACTATACATATGAGAGTTAAGAATTTTATAAGTTAAAAAAGGCGTGCGTGCTGATAAACAGGTATGAAAATACAAACCATAGTCACTTAGCCACATATAGGAAATACAATCTAGATATTAAAACTTTACATTCAATGAGTTAAATAAGAATTTATTGAATAACAGCCATAAAATATAAGCTTGAATGTAAGTATTTTTATGCTGAATTGTTAAATTGTTAGTTGACTTTTTGACCTTGTAGATGAAAATATTTTTGAAGACTAAAACATGAGACTTTTTTTGTCTGGACTTTTGAGTTTTGGTAATTTTTTGATATAGTAGAATTTATCAAATTTAATATTTGAGAAATACCTTATTATTTGAAAGTTGAAATTTTGACATAATCCCTAAAAGGAAAAAAAAGGATTTTGTTCCTGAACTGGATAATTGACTTTTTATTCTTAAGAATTTGGATCCAGGATGATTTTTATTGAATTCAAATAGGGGGTATAACCTTATTTACATATAAATATCTTAAATAAATGAAAGTAAAATTAATTTAAAATTATTTACTTAAATAATATATTATGTAATAAGTTGTACTTTTTGAGTCTGTGTTGTGGATCCTAATGTAAATAAGAGAAAAGAAATTAACTAAAAAATCCCTCGTATCGGGCATATCAGTCCCATATCGACTCGATACAACCCGACACAGGGTCGATACGAGGTAGCAAGGGTCTATATTGCAAAGTTTGCAAAAAGGATCCCACTGAGAATTGCCCCTTGTTGTCCAAGAACTAGACACGAATATCTCCGACGGTAGAACGAGTGGTAACCTGCAAAACTTGGGTTAATAACCCCAAGAGGTTTTGAACCTCCCAATTGAATAGATTGTGTCTTAGTTTGGGTTTCCAAACTAGAGCCCCTTCATGCAAATCTAAATATTCTGCTACCAAAGCCTCTTTGTTTGATGTAAGGAGGAAAAGGTCGCCGTAACCATAGCCACAAAGTCGGGGTTCGGAAATAATTCGGCAAGGGTTAAGTACCGGAAAATTTTGAAAAAATTGGGAAAATACAGGAAAACTTTGGGGAAAAAACGGAGAAAACATTTATAATTATAGAAGTTAGTAACGATACTAATTGATATATCTAACAATTTCGTGAGATAATATACAAAAAGAGTAACTATAATCAACAATAATAACTTCATAACATCATTTTAACATCAAATTCATTCCATCAAGGCATTAAATTTCATTAAAACATCAATTATCAAGATTAAAAACAAGACTAAAATACGTATATTAATAATAAAACCACTCATTTATATTCATCAATCCCTCAAAAGAGCATTAAAGTCGTCAATATTTTGCATAATCTTCATTCCCAAAAATTTCAAGATTATCCTTTTTTTTTCGTATTATTCGTTTTAAACGTGTTTTTTTTTCGTATTATTCAAAAAACGGGTTTTAAACGTCGTTTTTTACGGCAAGGTATTAATGAACGTTTTAAACGGGTTTTTTTATTAAAAAAAACGCAGTTTTTTGTGATTATGGCCGTAACCAATGATCGTTTCAAAAACTAATGTGTTCCCCATTGTCCTATCTTAAGTGCCTTATGAAACTATTCAATATGACTGTTCAAACTTAAAAATCATCTCTTCGCCTTTTCTTTGGAAGGTATACGCTTCATCATCTTGATCCCACTAATTTAACCTTCTGCTCCTTGAGGACTTCAGCGTTATCAAAAACCCTTTTCAAGATCATGAAAATTAATATGAAAATACATGAGGTTTAGTTCCCTGTTTAAATTTTGGAAACTGACATTCACATGGACTTCTTTTCATTTTTTGTCCAGAAAATATTATGTGTCGATATAGGACTTCACAATTCTACTGTGGCATATTCTCATCATCTGGCACTTCACGCAGAGCACGGTTGCCACAAGATATCTCTGTATGGATCATGACTAACTTCCTTGATCTTGAGTCCAAACACATATCAATCCTGTCATGATGAAGTCGAGTTGCATCTCATCTCCTGCATTTCCTCTTCTTAAAATTCTCATATTTACCTTGATCATCTCTTCCATGTGTTTATCCCTTCTTGAAGCCATGGAATATGCCAAAATTCACAGGTTTCATGGCTCTAGTACCACTTAAGTAGAACAATTACAATAAGGGAAGATGATAACAAAAGTTGAGGATTACATTTGCCTGCCACTAACCACTGATATTTGGGAATTATGGAATAATAGTTGTTGCCATTTTGTGGCCTTGCAAGCGAATCAATAATTTGATTTACTTTGTAGTTATATCCTATTACGTATTCCTTTTGATGACATAAATGTTACATCTTTGTTTGCTTGCATCATGGATGGATGGTTATATTTGTAGGTTAAATGGGCTTTCTACTGAAATCTGTGTCTTAGAGACTGCTTTAGGAGAACTGCTTAGGTATTACTAATTTACTATTGTTATTTAAGGAGAACTGACCCCTTATATTGGTTTAGGCGTGGGCAGTTCAATGTATGGTTGTTGCATGTTCTTATGCTTTAGAATGCGACGTATTCTATATCATCAGCATGATACTCCACATCCACATACCAGTGTAGTCAAAGCGTTGCCTAGCCGGGACCTTAGCGCCTGCATCGAGGTTTAGGCGACCACTTGTTAGGACGTATTCACATAGTTGTACATACTACATAGACTTCATTACCAAGGTGCTAAAGACCTAGTGAGAAGGCGGTCGCCCAAAAACCACATAATGTTAAAACATTATTTATGAAATAATACTTCATATTTGAGGGAGTAAAAGGTTTCCTTAATGGAAAGACAAATTAAAAAAAAGTGTCTGTTTTGGAAAATTTTGTCTAGCCACATATGTTCCCATCTCTCTTTGAAGGTTGAATCCACTCTCTATCTTTATTTCTGTTTTAATTTTTATTTTGCCACTAAACCACTAAGGTTTCATTTGGTTCGGATTATTGCAGTCACAATTGATTATAAAACGGTTATTGCATGGCCCCATGAAGTTACCTTTACGGCTTTACCAATATATTGAGCTTTAAAGTGTTGCACTAGGGGTCCAGAGCTTCACTTCCTCTTTGATCAAACAGTTATTGCGTGTGTTTTTTCTTGATCGATAAAGAGATAAATTATGTTCCAATCAAGAAAAAAGGGATACAAACTGAAACCCACAAAGGGATGTTCCTTAGGGCCCAAATGAACGAGATATTCCTTTGGAACACCAAATCATGAATTTGATTAATCATATTGGCAAACCTCCGCAGCCCTCTCTTGCTGCCCAGCCCACTTGCTGGCGTTCCTCGAGTCACCTTCAATTAATTGAGATGAAAAATCAAGACTGCTATAGAGGCAAAGATGGTGTCGAATATATAATATCTCGGCCAAGTTTTGAGGTCGCCTCACCATAGAATTCTATCGAGGGGAATAACTCTATGTCAGTCATCTTTTTGCAGGAGAAAGGAGTTTTGTTGAGTTACTGTTTCAAATTTCTCCCTTTTGCTTTTCAAGGTGAACTAATTGCATAGTTTATGTTGAAGTGTCACAGTGGATCTGCTCATCTATGTGCAGGGACAGCTTCACCCTCTAGCCTTTGTTAAGCCTTATTACATCATGTAAAACCGTCCATTTTCTTTTATGGTGTGTTCATTTAACTAGAAAAGGGATAGAATAAAAGAAAAGAAAGAAAAAAAAAAAAGGATTTTCTTGTATGTGTTCGGTTTGCAAGAAATCTAGAGGGAAAGAAAAACTGAAATTTTTTTTCTTTCCTAAATTGCCCATTAATCCTATGCATATTTACATGTGAAATACCTAATGGTGTGACATTTGTGATGGATAATTTTGGCAAGAAATTTTCTTAAGATTTGTGCCTTAATTTTTTCTCATAATAACCTTCTTTTGTGGGAGAAATTTTGAGAGAGGGTGAAGGCAAATTAACACTTTTTGGAATCTACTTTCTTGAGAAAAATTAGCACTTTTGGGAATCCACTTTCCTGAGAAAGTGGGTTATTCTTGTTAACGGAGCACCAAAAAAAATGAAAGAAAATGGAATTTTCTTTCACTTTCTTGTGTTTTCCATTGAAACGAACACACCCTAGTGGCATGTGTAATATTGACAGTGAACCGTTGATGGTGGATTACAAACACATGCACACACATTAATGGCAATTGAGGTGGAATACTATTTTGCAAGGCAAGGAATTGGTTTCTCAAATCCATTTTAAGTTTGCAATCTGTTCCAGGAATTACTTTGAGTTTTGGGGATCTCTTAAGTTAAGTTCTTTTGCTATTTTATTATGTATATTTTTATGTTGCTTAAAACCATACATGTTTTTCTCCTTCCTGATTATTCTCTTTCTTAAATTGCTCTATGCAGGTTTTGGATTTGGCCGTGTTCCCTGAACCAGAATTTGATCTACCCATATTCTGTGCTAACTTTTTCACTGCCGCTAGCATGAACATAATTGTCTTGTGAGTGATCCCATTTTATAGTGTCCAATTTTCGAAGCATAATGAAGTTAGCACTCTTTTTACTATGAATGCTTTTTAGTCTGGAGGTATATCTGTATAAGTCTATTTTCTATAGCTCATTTGCAATTCCTGTGCTCACTTCTACTCCCTTGGTAAAGTCAACTGTCAAAATCCACTGAACTGAGTCACCTTGTTCACTTGATCTCAAATATGAAAAATATAACCTAACCTTGGATTTATCAACAAATGAAGTTAGTTAAGGTTCCAGGTCCAAATGCTGAGCCAGTTCCAGTCCTTTGTAGCGCAGTAGATGCTGCTTTCTTCCCCACTGTTCCAGCATAAGCTGATGTTCTCACAGTTGGTATGGCTCTCTCCATTTCCCTGCATTAGAGAAAGATTGGCTGAGTGGGGGAGGGGGGATTCTGGTTCCTTAACAAGTTTTCAAACCAAAGTAGAGGCATATAGACACTGATATGCAACTTGAATACCCTTAAACAAGGCTATCTTGAGCGAGTTGATTTTGTTCTTTTGATAACATTTTAGGACTTTCTGGGGCAGTTCTGAAGTTGTTGATTGGCGATAAAGAAGTATGGATATATGATAAGCCTTCCTTGTTTTGGCTTTCCAAGGGAAACTGGAATGTAATAAATAACTTTTTTTGCATGTGCTTGCAGTTCTCGATGATGTGAACTGATTACAGATTACCATTAAATATGTGAAACCTCTCTGCTTACATAGGATATGATTGAAACCACCCTTCATGTTTCAAAAATCTGTTTATAATTTAGACATGAGATTACCATTGAATATGTGAAACCTCTCTGTTTACGAGAATATGATTGAAACCACCCTTAGTATTTCAAAATCTGTTTAGAATTAGACATGACAACACCAAATATTTGTTCGTGACTAAACTGATGATGTTACCAAATTTGATATAATTCTGATTAAAAATCTTATATGCAAGTGAGGAGCAGAGTCATACTAACGGCAAGTCATGTGCCATATAAGTCATATAAGTGAGGAATCTTCAATCTTACAAGGAATAAAGATCAATATTGTGGCTATGGATCACGTTGTGGACTTTATGTTTCATATTGTTTGCGTTGTTAACATATTACTACTTATTATATATCTTCTAGTTTAAATTGTATCATCTCTTTTAACCAGAAAATGCATTTTGATCTTTATGTTTCCTTTGTAGCTTTATAGTTGCAAGTTAATTGATGAATATCACCTTTTCATCTAGTCTTCGAGTTGTCAGTATGGTTTCCCTCTAGCATTCAAGTTAGGTTCTTGTGCTTCTGGAAGGCTGGCACAATTGGGCTGGTGATGACTAGTGTTGAGATTTAGAGTACAACAAAGAAAAAGGGATAAGGTATTGTCAGTGAACTGGATAATTGGTGCTCTCTCAAATCTCTTAACTCGCTATTTAACAGTAAAGCACATCTATTGTCCTTGGAAAATTCATAATTTTGATGACAAACTGAAATACCAGTAATACTATTTGACGAATAGAACTTAGAGCCTTATGTCCTTAAGCAAGAGGCCAATGTCAATTGCGCTCAGCATGCCGATTTTCTCACATCATCCACTTGTGTTTATGACAGGGATATCTTTTGTTTACTAATAGAAAAATGAAAAAGATCTTTTATGTAATTCTTGGACTTATCATGGAGCTTCTCACCTTTGGGTGCTGAACTTTTTTTTCCCTCTCAAACAATATCAATATTATTAGGATTTCTATTGAGAATACATAGCCATGGCTGATGGATTGTATATAGTCAAGACTGGGAGTATGATCTTTATCATTGAGGATCTTTTTTGAACTTTTCTTTCGGGGTGTTGGCTCAATTCCTCTCGATAGTGTTCCCTCATGTTTACTATATTATTGATTTAGAAAAGATACGAAGGAAAACTACATGCCGATAGTCCAAGATATAGCACTAAATAATTTTGGGTATAGGAGGTGCTTATAGGCTTATAGTCACCATGTAAGAGTTTGGGAACTATTTGGCGAGGGAAAAAATCAGAAAAATTAGGAAAAAGAATCAGGAAAATGTCAAGAAACAAATAATTAATAAGATAATAATTATGAATATTAAAAAAAAAAAACTGTATTTTATATAATCGATATTTATTCCCGACTTTTTGAAATTTGAATAGTTACAAATTTGAAAAATTATAAACAAATGTATTTCATAATTCATATATTAGATATTTATTCGCCACTTTTTTCAAACAGTTATGAATAATTCACAAAATTCTCGAGTTTTTTTTAAAAGCCTGATGAAAAAATCATGATATATTTTCATGACTTGTTGAAACAAAAAGCAGGATTTCGTTACTTTGTTTTTATGGAACAATGAAAATGGAATCAACTTTGTGTTATCGGGGCTGGTTGGTATGTGTGGATCTGATAGGACTGAAGGTTTAGCTCTTCTTCGACATCTCAAATTTGCAAAGAATCTTATCTTACCCAAAGTTGTGATGAAGGCGATTCTACTAATGAAATCAGTTGGGCCTCAAGTAATACCAAGGATACTTGGATTAAACGTCCATCATCAAAGGGATCCATGACTTGGCTTCCTCTTTGAACATGTTGTTATTGTGTGCCTGAAGATCGGCTAATGAATTTCAGATTACCTGGTTAAAGAGGGAATTCATAAAGATGCATTTATTAGCAGATATCACTTGCCTCTGTAAATGTTTTTGTTTTCCGTGTCTTTTCATTTGTATCTAGTACAAAATTTTCGCTACAAAAAAATAAAATTTCTCAGAGACATTATGTAGAGTTGCCACTAACCAACTTAACTTAGGTGTATGGCTTTTCTCAATGATGGGCATGCTCCATTTAGTAATTATAACTGTTTCCCTTTTGACATCAAATTACCAATTGAGTATTCTTGTTATCTAGAAATATTTTTCTCTTGAATTTTATAAAGCTTTAAAGAGTCTGGAACTTAGCATTGATTGGTCTTTTCTACTTTCTAGAGACCTCAATCCTTTGTATGATGTAATTAATCAAAGGGATTACAAGGAGAAGTACTACAAAAGCTTAATGCCTCTTGGGATCAAGTATGCTGAGGTAAGCAAAATATTAAGAACTAGTACCTCATATAGGTAATATATATATATATATATATAGAGAGAGAGAGAGAGGTACTAATGAGCCATGCTCATTGAAGCTTGTAGTGAGTGGTCCCTCTAGAAAGATGACATGTGGCATACATTTTTGAATCCAACCGTTGGATGTTAAATTGGGTACATTGAAGACAGGTGTTAAAAAAATCAGTCCAATCGGACATGTTTAGACCGTCCAATTAGACCCTAGTTTTTAGCATTAACCTCTTAGGGTTCACTAGACCCTACCTAGGATATAGAAATGAATGATCTTCCCTTCTTCGATCGGATGGTCTATAAATGTCCGATTGAGCTAATTTTTTGCCACGTGTCTCTCGAGCAACCTGTCTTGACATCCAACAGTCAGATTCCGAAACAAATTGCCACGTGTCACATTATTAGGGACCGCTCATTACAAGCTTCAATGAGCATGGCTCATTAGAATACTACTCTCTCTTTCTATATATATATATATATTCCCAAGCCTATGGATAATTAGATTCTTATTATAATCCTTTCTGGAAATCATGGTAGATGCCTTAACACAGATTTTATGCAGCTTTTACCATGGGGAGGCAAACTTACAAGTGAGTCTTTGAGATTTTTCTCACCAATTGTAATTTGGACCAAGTTTTCTTCAAGCCAATACAATCATGATGTTCTATATTCTGCATTCATGGATTACTTCAAGGTATAAATTTCTGGAGTACTTCTGCTGTCTGATTCAAAATATTTTGTTTTGAAGGCGAGTCACTAATTATCTTCTGGTTGATGGATTTGGATTAATCTCTTATGAGTTGTCAGCTTAGCTGTTTATGGGTTACTTGTTAATCTCATTCAGGTTGATGACATGTTTTGGCTATTGCTATTTTTATTGCACATGACAGGTGTGGCTTAAGTTGATGGACCAAGCAGAACAGGAGACAGATGCTTCTCGGATTATTTGTAATCGTGAAGCACAGCATAAATATCTAACATGGAGAGCAGAGAAGGTGGTTCCTGGAAAATGTTGAGCTTTTCAATTCATATTGCTACCCTTCCACATCATCAAACCATTGTGATTGGCTAGATAGGTTGACATAGACTTACTCGTAGAATATTTTCAGCCTCCTCACTGATTTCTGGATCCAAAGATATTACCATACCAAGTAGTAAAGGAAACATAATTGGAAATCACTCCAAATTCAAGAAAGTTTGTATCGAAATACACATGCCATCAATTCACGTTTGCCTAGCACTTAACTTTCTTCCCCGCTAGGATAATTTGGGATACCTGAAAACCATGTGAAAGATACCCTTATTTTACAACTTCAGATAAGCATTCAACATTACTGACCTTGGTATGCACCTAACTATACAATGACCCTGGTATTCTTTCAAATCGGTCAATGTATCTACATTCAAAATTGCAAAACATTCTGTGAAATCATCTGATGAAATTTCTCTCTGAAATCATTTACGACTTATCATAACTAGGTAATGTTATGGAATCAAGTATGGAGTATTTGTGTAGGTACCAAACATGCTCAATCCTCAAAATTTCAGTGTACAGGGAGACAACTATACTATTAAATTTAATGATCTTTTAAATATTATAGTACTTTTTACTGGTGTCAATTTTATGATCAGTATATAAAAATGTTATGTGAGATGAAATATTCTTGCAAAGCTGAGCTATATCCGACATGAATCCCATACCAACACTACAGACTTTGTGTTGACATGGGTACTGTGGAGTTCGAGAAGAGTGGCGGGAGGGTTGAAGAATCTAATATAGTTCGCATCTCAATATTTTGTTTTTCATCCAGTGTTTGTCCAATCACACTGTTGGTCCTTTTAGATGTTTCCTTTATGATACATATATATTTTTGTCTGAGTTTATTTCTGGAAACCAGGATCCAGGTCATCAAATTCTGAAGAAGGCGATTGGAGAGAGTCTTGCAAAGGTATCAACCTTGAATTCAAATAAGGTTTACAAGGTTATTCAGTTGAGTAGCAGTACCCTTTATTTTCAGTTAAAATCATTTTCTCTTATAAACTATAGGACTTGGTGAGGAACTTTCTCTTCAATGGAGTTAATACACTAGGAAGCAAAACATTTTTGGATTACTTTCCTGAGTATTGTTGCGGAGATGGGACTATAAATGAGAAGCGCAGTATCATTGGGAAGTCCTTTGAAACCAGACCTTGGGATACAGGAGGAGAATTCATCGGTAATGAACTTAGATGAATAATTTTTTTCTTGCTTCTGCTTTTATTTTTTTTCCTCTTCCACTTAGCGTATTTCATAATTGTAATCACTTTTATTCTTTTCTGAGTGATTACAACGTATAAAGGTAATGCATCCTTTTTTACTTCTTCTCTGCTTACTCTTATGTGACTCGAGTTGTGGATGTCATGGGGGCATCAATTGCAGCTTTTCTCTCAAGTTAATTAGGTGTAGATGTTTCATGGTTTTCTCCATTCTAGTGCAGTTGCTGTTTTCGTCTACTCGTATGAGTGTTATAATAATGTCATTTCATTTTTAAATATTTTTCTTGATAATGTGTAGCAAAAATATATTTATACAATAATCTTGTAATCCTTGTTAGACCAATCCATTGTGATAGACTAGAACAAAATTACTCATTTTTCCTCATTTGAAGATATACGATATAATCGAGCGAATGGTGTAGAGATGGCACATGAAGAATCTACTTGTGAGATTATAAATGGTGTAATTAATTGCATTTACAAGGGATCCCAAAGACGAGGAGGTGGAGGCTTGTCTAGAGCTGCTTGGGCCGGCCGAAGAGAATCATGTTGCTATAAATGCTGATTTGAAGAATTGGTCAATGGAACCGCATATAAAAACTTCCCTGTAAAGGTGTACTTTACTGGTAATTTGGTTGGGATGTCTGATTTGTTCGCAGATGGAAACCTTCTGTATGCTTGTGCTTGGCAATGGGTGTTTTTGTTGCAGATAGCATTGATCATCTATTTATTCATTGTAGCTGTATATGAAAGGTGCCAAGGAATGGTTTCAAATCCCTCCCCAAGTGGAAGATGTTGGTTATTTGGGGTTCGTTGGTTAGGGGAAACGCCTCGCTTGGCTAAGTTTCGAATTGGAGAGGGTTGTTTCCCTTCCCTCACAAGTCGCAATTGTTTCGATGATTCAATGGGACATGAGAAGTTCTATTTGAAGAGGTTCACTTCCCATTCCTTGTACTAATGCAGATGCCATACTCTCCCTCCCTTTCTCTCCGATTTTATTGTGAGAATGGTGTTGCGCTATGCCTAACTTGAATTTGAGATTGAAATGGGAATTTTAGGACAGTGCATCCTCAGCATTGCTCGAATTTGAATAGTGGCGCTTTGTTTTACATATTTTGTTGAAGGGGGCATTACCTACTATATCCCTATAATGTAGAAGAGGAGTGCTAGCACCAGAAGTAATAAGTCAAATCTCTTCCGAGAGTAGCTCCTCATAAGCTCATCGATGTACTCCTTTGTGAAGCTCAAGATTGCACATATTACTAAGATTTATAACCAGATCGCCGTGGGGAAAATTATCTCTTGGAGATCCCTCACGGTGATGATGCTGGAGCTCTTGGAGCTTGTTCCTCACCAGTTCCTCATCATAGAAGTCTGATTGATTGGGGGTCTCCTTATCTTAATGCCTTGAGTCCATTTCTCAGGGAAGCTTGTCACTTTATTAGATTCTATTAAAGCTATAACTTCGGTTAATTCATATGTTCAAATCTTCTCAGTATCTTCATCTATGTCCTTTTTAGCCTTCCACTTGATCTTTGAGTGTCTTTTTTCTTGGTTGATATCTTTGAGTGTCTCCAACTTGTACTAATTCACTATTCTTATATGCCCTTTTTAGCCTTCCACTTGATCTTTGAGTGTCTTTTTTCTTGTTTGATATCTTTTAGTGTCTTCAACTTATACTAATTCACTATTCTTATTAGAGTTGTCAGTAGTCTCCATTAAATATGGAGAATCATTTCAGTCAATTCTTCTTTATTTTATGTTATTGTAACCCACTCTCAGATTTTCATGAATGTACTCATATCTGATTATATTTTTTCTCATATCTTCACTCATCCGACTCGACATCTTTATCTCAATTACAATAATTTTATTACTATATTACTTTTTTTTTTGTTGTCAATTAATATATTGCTTCTTAATAGACTAAGGGGGAGTTTGGTAACTCTAAACTAAATGTGTAGAGCTTATTAGAAAATTGTGCTTATTAGATGTCTAGATCTTTTTGAAGCGGAGGTTTTACCTCTAAAGAATTTTTTTTTTTGGTTGTCAATTTATATATTGGTTCTTAATAGACTAAGGGGGAGTTTGGTAACTCTAAACTAAATAGTTAGAGCTTATTTGAAAATTGCACTTATTTGGACTTCAGATTGTTACGTTAAAGTTTAATCAAATGTCTAGATCTTTATGAAGTTGAGGTTTTACCTCTAAAGTAATAAGGATACATGAGCTACGTTTTTTCTTTAGAGGTAAAACCTCTGCTTCAAAAAGATCCAGACATCTAATTAAACCAGAACTTAACAATTTAAAGTCCAAATAAACTTGATTTTCAAATAAGCTCTATCTATTTAGTTTAGAGTTACTAAACTCCCCTAAGATTTTACTTTACAAATCATAGCTTATTTGTCTTATACTTTTTTTCTTGTAGTTTGATTAGAATGTATTGGTCACATAGTACTTCATAAGCACATTTCCATCTGAGCCATCAGGGTTTGTATCGAAACATATTCATCATTCTCTCTATCCTTACTACTAATTAAATTGAGATTTCAGAATTGATTGCTTTTGGATATCTCTAGCCATCCTTCATAAGTATATTCTCTTCCTATTCGTATTCTTGCAAAGTTTCATTTCAAAAATCATGTCTTAGTCTAAATTATTTTAAAATCCTTAAATTCTAAGCTAGGAAGCACAGATACTTCAAATAGGTCATCGTACCCGTACCAGATATGTATCGGATACATATGACCTGTGCCAGATATGTATCGGATACATATGGGATACGGCTCAAGCATATCCTATTAATTTAAAACAAATTTTTTATTTCGGATGCGGCATGGATACAGCTCTGATACGCAGGGATATGTTCATGAATAATAACTTCTTCTTTTTTTTTGGAGATCCGAGGGCATAACCCTATCTCTTTTGTTTTTGCATGGACATGATCTTCTTTATATTTTGCTTGGTGGATGCTAGGATGACTTTCTTTTTTGCTTAGTGGATGATGAGATAACCCTATTTCTTTTGCTTTTGCATGGACATGGTCATTTTTTATACATAAAAAGAATTGAACTAATGGTTATTTTATAATTATAATACAAAATATAGTATTATTATTATTTTAAAAAAAAAATTACAGACATATCCTGGGGGTACCCATATCCTGTTTTTTTTTGTTCTGTTGTATCGCTGTATCCGTATCGTATCGTACCCGTATCATGTATCCGTGCTTCCTAGATTCTAAGGTATTCCTTTACGCTTCTAGTTTTACATTTACCCCCAAATTAATTTTCTCAAATAATACTATATTATCAGCAAATAACATACACCAAGAGAGAACTGCATATAGATGGGTAGTACTTCAAAATAGGTGCCAAAGATTAGGTTTTTGTAGGTTAAAGAGAATAGAGATGTTTCTAGAAGTTTAAGTTTTTATTCCAGGGTAGTACTTCAAAATAATGTTAAAGATTAGGTTTTTGTTGGTTAAAGAGAATAGAAATGTTTCTAGAAGTTTAAGTTTTTACTCCCAGGAAATAGAGAATTGTTCATTCGGAGTGATGCCAAATGGGCTCTAGTTACTGAAAAGCACCTCCTCTTCTAGTTAAAGAGACTAACATAGAGGATGACAATAACCTTCATTAAAGAGATATACATGTGCTGGGCCTGGATCCTAATGCTGGGTAGTTCAGGCCCAAGTCTCTCTCTTTTAGCGGGGGCTATGGTTATTAGCATCACCCGTGCTTGCTTTGAGTCAAAAACTAACACTTGTCGTTCGTTTCTTTTCTTTTTTCTTTTTCTTTTGTTTAATATTTTTAAAAAAATTTAATAGATGTTGGTTTTTGATTGAGAGTAGTGCTACCATCCTTCTTGCTCTTACAACTTTCTAAAAAAATTCAAGAACTCGAGCATCCTTAGAATTTGATTACGCGTCGCAACATAGATGGCTAGAGAGAGTATAGATAAAGACTAGCATTCAGGCGTTTTCTGTTCAGAAAGTAAAGAGTATAGCATTCCTTAGGATGTTTAATACTCTGGTAATGCGTAGCAAATATGTTGTTTTGTGAAAGAAGTCAAATCCTCTACGGTGATAACCGGATTTGGCAAATCCGGTTATCACCCCTTGAGCTCCCCACGTGTCCTTTTTGACACCCCTTAACCATTGTTAAGATTCACCCACCCATTCTTGTTTTTTTTTTTAAATATTAATTTTTTAAAAAAATTAAGAAACTGTTTTTAGGGTTTTTTAATATTAAAATATTTTTAAAAAGAATTAATATTTTTTCTAAAAACCAAGGATTGGTGGGTGAATCCTAAGGGTGGGTGAATCTTAACCACAATTAAAGGGTGTTGAAAGGGACACGTGGCAACCTCAGGGTCCGGTTATCACCGTAGAGGATTTGGTTTCTTTGTGAAATTGTTGTTTTTACTCACTCCCCCTTTGGGGCTAGTCACAAATTTTCCAGGCTTATCTAGGGTTGCGGGCTTTCGTCACACCCTTGGAGATTAGTCCGACCCAAAGGGTTGGGGACACCCCGAGTCTCCAAAAAAAAAAAAAAAAAAAAGGAAAAAAAAATTTGCTGCTAGACCTACATAAACCAAAAGGAATTCTTGGATATTAGCACATATGAATGAAGACGATTTTCGCAATAGGCTCCAACATTTGGTGAATACACTAGCGTTTTGTTTTGTCTACAGACGCTGCAGTAGGACAACTGTCAATACCAGAGAAAGCCAAAACTCGTCAGTATCAAATCCTCTTTATTTTTTTTCAAGGATAAAGATTTTACATCCATAAAAAGAATCATTTGTATTTAATCAGTGTCGATTTAAAAATATATATATATTTGGCCATTGTCATTTTACCTCCCTAGTAGTAGTAATTATCAATTAGTGGTTAACAACGAGCAGTGAAACTCTCGTAAGAAATCATTTAATAGAATTAGATCCCAAGACCTCTCTCATAAAAAGGGCCACATCATACCAATGGAACAAGCTGTAGTGGTTGGAGAGCTTGGAACCCATTCATGTTCACTGTGACTAACCCATCCACATGTAAGGTTTATGAAGCAAATTGGCTGTGTTCTTCCCTGGGTTCCCAGTGGCAATGAGTGTTGGAAGGCCAGGAGTTAATCGTCTATATGGATTTAACAACTATAAACACTTATTCTATGTATGGTTGTCGAGAAAATAAGTAAAAACATGAAAAAGAGCAGAAAATTAGAGAAAAAACAATTAAGAATTGTGTTAAAAATCTGAAATTTTCTTTTCTTTTCCATAGTTTCACCTATTTTCTCGGCAACCAAACATAGTATATAATACTAAGAATTGTCTTGTGTTAAGGAAGAATCCATAGTTTCACCTATTTTCTCGGCAACCAAACATAGTATATAATACTAAGAATTGTGTTGTGTTAGGGAAGAACACAGAGGAAATGGTTCCTAAGATTTAAGATGTGCTCAACATGTAAATGTAGATATTGGAATGAGAAAAGAGAAGATCCCAACTTTATATATATTCTTTTGTTAAGGGTTTAAATCGGGAAACTGAGTCTTAATTACTTAGGATTTTCTCAAGCATCATATGTGGCGTTTAGGGTATATGTGTGTGTTACATGACGTTTAAGGTATATGTGTGTGTTACCTGATAACTTTTCTACCAAAAAAACAGCATCATATGTGGAGACATGACTGATGTTACAAGAAGATCAAGACCCAACATTTGATGGGTCCCACCTAATTGTGTTTGAAAAATCAGTATGATTTAATGATATCAACCATCCGATTTCACTCCTTTGAACTGAATTTTATGCTCTTGCCAAATCCTAAGAGAAAGTTATTATTATTATTATTATTTGTTAAGAGGTAAAACACACACACAAGTACAAGTGGACAACACATGGACTCATGAGGCTGAACCAACACGGAGTCAGAGAGAATACTATCTAGATAGAGGTCAGTTGAGGTCTTAATCACACTAATTGAAATCAAGGGTGGGTAAAAAGCCTCATCAGTTTTTCATGGTCGAGAACTGAATATCTCTAAGATTTCAACGGCATATTCAAGTCAAGTTGGTTTGTTGGCGCGGCTCGATATCAAGCTGAAGTTTTTTGCTTGATTGTGCTGAGACAAGCTTTTCTTCACGTTTTAAACTGTGTTCAAGTCGAGCTCGGGCCAAGCCCTGTTTGATTTGGCTCGGCTTGAATATTATAAAATAATAAATATTATTTATAATAATAATATTATCATTATATTATTTTTACTTTAAAATATTTTTTTAATGAATCAAGCTCAAGCCAAGTCAATCTCGGCTCGAGCTCAAATCAATTCAAGCTCGAGCCAAGCTATTTTTTTTTAACCAAGCTTCAAGCCTAGTTGTCGATCAAGTTCTAATCGAGCTTGAGCCTGGCTTGAACAAGTTCAAGTGGGGTCAGCTCGGCTTGAATACACCTCTAGGCATGCCCCAAAATTTTGCCATTCCTGCACTGCATCACACGCTCCTGATCACCATGAAGGCAAGAACTGGAATGATGATTTCATCAGTACCTCTTTTAATGTGTTAAAGTTTCTAAATTTGTATTATCTTTCGGGCTTTGAACGTATATATACAAAAACCAGAGTCATCTAGTCGATCCCATTTGTAATAGACACTACATAATTGTTGGTAAATGTTCACAATCAGTTCTAGTTTCCTGAGGGTCATGATCACCAGATGGGTGCAGTTTTATAGCTAATTACCCAAAATAAAGCGTCTCGTACATGATTTAGAACCTAATTCTTGAAGGGATACGAGATTTGCAGCGGAAAAATTAATCTCTTTGGATCCGATCAAGAAAATGAGATATGAAGGTAGAGCAATGACTTTTTGGAAGAGTATGATCTAAGTTGAGCTAGGATTTCTCCACAATGGGATTTCATACAAAACTTGGGTGTGTGGTTGATCACACTTGAGCAAAACTCAAGTGACACAGGAAATATTATTAAGAGAGACAAAATCTTTCACACAAATGGAAAGTCTCCACTTTTGCTTTCTTAGTTGCATTCTTTCCTCCTTAGCCAAGGGGATTTATACACCATCAAAAAGAGAGTAGTTAGACTCCTCCATAATTATCCCCTTATATCAAGCAATTAGAATCTGAATCAATGGTCCAAATTCAACCACATTTACCATATAATACATTTAAAAACATGATCATACATTTGCGGTGATGTGATGTGCATGAGTGTGAATATGCATGATGAGATTCACTTGAGGATTTTATCCATCAACCATAACCGTACAATCGAGGGATTATAGCCACCTGATCTCAATATCCAACATCTCCCACTTGGCTATAAGCCCGAGATGTTTCTATATCAAACTCATAGAGGCTACATGCCTTCTAAATCTTTAGTTTGACCTCTTTGACCGATTTCCTCAATTTTAATGGTTTTATCACGGCCTTATTATCACAATTTATGTGAATACATTTATTAATTCTTAGGTCATTTAAGAATATCTATATCCATACAGCTTTATTTGCTGTAGAACTACAAGCGATGTATTTTGCTTTCATAGTATGTCTAGCAATACATACTTGTCTTTTACTTGACCATGTAATGGTCGCACCATCCATCAAGATTACATATCCTGATATGGATTTTTTATCATCAGGATCTCCTACAAAATCTGCATTCCCACAACTTCCAAATCATATTAATGGAAAAAATTAACTCAAGGTTAATGTACTTTGCATATATATTTTTCAATACATATTTTGCAGCTGTGCTAATATAGGATTATCATGACATTTATTAATCAAGCCTATTGCAAAACTTATATTTGGTAATGTTGCATACATTAGGCTTAATTTTCTACATTTTCTATCTTTGGAAATTTTAATTCCCAAAACTTAATTTTCTTTACCCATATCTTTCATTTCAAATTTGTTTTTCAACAATTCTAGAATTTTCATGATTCTATTTTAATCCTTTCGAGTCATTAGTATGTCATCTACATAAAGAAATATTATTATGTAATGACTCCCACTAATCCAAATATATATATAATAATCAAAATTTTATAGATACATCTGGTATTTCTTCATTTATCATTATATAATGAACTTTTAAATAACTAGGAGACTTTCTCACCTTTTGTATTCTAGTTATAGTAATTTCAAATGTTTCTACCATTTTATTTGGCTTATTTTGTTCTAAATTGTCTTCCAGAAAATAAGCATCTCTATTTTCTGTCATTCTTATAGAATCATCATAATGATGAAATAAAATTCTTAATTAAATGAATTATTACTAATAATTCTTTAGATCTTTTATCTTTACCAACAAATTTTCTTGTTATATTACCAATTATGCAAGATTCACATAACTTTAAGTATGTGTTATAATACAAATTAACATTCATTAAACACTTATCAATATAAGTAGATGAACTAGAAGTTTTATTTGAGAATATTCAAACGATACAAGCCATCTGTTTTAGTTCTTCATACAAGAATACGTCCATGTTTTTCCTATAGACACTTTTGACGAACGGAAACGTATTTCAAAACATTTTTCATCTAGACGTGGTATAGATATTACACCTCATTCCAGGCGCATACAATACATCAGTGAGTATAAGGTTCATTTCTCCAGGCAACGACAACTTGAGAGTTCCTATTCCTTGAACCTCACAATATGTGTTATTTCCCATATAGAGCTTGTGGTCGCCGGCTTTGATATCCTTGATCTCTACAAAGTTCTCTTTAGATCTAGCCACGTGTCTTGATGAAGCAGAGTCCACCCACCAGGCTTCAGAGTTGCAATCAGCAAAAAGCGATTCTGACACCACACAAACAATGTCTTTAGATCCTTATTTATCATTTTTAATTTGAGGAAAATTGATCTTGTGGTGGCCTGGTCTTCCACAATTATAACAGTTTCCAAAAGTCTTATTATTCTTGTCATTTCTCTTTTCAGATTTATAAGACTTATGTTTGAAATTTTTCTTGAAGAGTTTATATGATTTTGTCTTAGAAGACGATGAAGGAGTTTCTACCATATTAGTTTCATTAATTTTCTTCTTAGCACTTCTTTGAGCTTCCACTCCTAATAGCATAGGAAGAGTTTTCATTGAAACTTGTTGTCCAGATAAGTTTATTGCTAGTACAACAGATTCCCAAGATGGTGGTAAACTATGCAAAATAGTAGATACTTGCATCTTATCCGGTATTGGATTACCAACTGTTGCTAATTCTTTAGCAATAACTATCATTTTGTTAACATGTTCTGTTACATTTTCATTTTCTTTCATCATAGAAGTATTAAACTGTTCTATTAATAATTGAATATATGTTTCAGACGCACTACCATAAACATGTTTAATAGCATCGAACATTTCTTTACCTGTTTCATGTTCTTTAAATATTATTTCAAGATCTAGATCCATGAATGTGAGCATTATGGACTTAGCTAATTTATCATCTTCCACAAATTTATCATAAACATTTCTTGTAGCTTCTCTAGCTCTAAGAGGAGGTTCTTCAGGATAAGGAGTATCAATTACATACTCCACTTTATCTTGATATAATATGTGTCTTATTCTCCTATTCCAAGTTGAATAATTAGTTCCATTAAGTTTTTCAGTCTTACTTAACTCTGAACTTACTGTTCTACAAGACATAATATCTCAGAAAAATAATCAGTAGAACAATTACTGTATGCAAACAAATCTAATAATATTTTCTAATCTGATTTTTAAATAATCAGCGTTCTGAATATGCTCTATAAAATTTAAAATGCTACGTTTTGCAATCTTTTAATTTTTAATCAAACAATAGCATCATTTTCAGCATATATCAAATTCCAAAAATAATAATTTGTGCATATAAATTTCTCTGATTTATATTTCAGGAAAAATCAGATTTTATTTCTGGTGTCGCAGTGATTTTTATCAAATGTTCACAATAATTATCTCAAGAATATTCAGAATTTATTTCAATCTAAAATGATTATCTATATGCTGATTTTTCAGAGTATTTAAAATTTGTATTTCATACAAAGTTGGAATATTGTTCTGATTTAAAAAAAAGGTTCCCAAAAAAACAATCACAATTCCATATACTGAAATTTTCTGGATATCAACTAAAATATTTCAAAGGTTTAAAATATAATATCACTATAATTTTCAGAATCTGGCTAAGTGCCTTTAAATTAAGGATTTCTGTAAATTCTAAAATTACATAATATTATAATAAACAAGCCTCGGATTCTAAAACAATATGCTCAATAATTTCAGATTATTATATAGCAACACTGATTCTTAACAATATGTAGAACCAAAAAAATCAGAATTTCAAAATGCTTCGGGAATAATATATTATCCAAAAATTAATCTCTTTAATGAATTTTATTAGCAAATCATCAATCAGGTAAGAACCTATTTCTTTGTAATATTTGATATGGACTAATAAACAAGAAATTAGAACGTGTGCACCTGAATTTGTCGGATTGGAAAAAAAACCAAAAAATTCCCCAAATAACTTTTGGATCAACCCCTGAATGTGAAGAGTAGCTCCCACCCTTCCTTGAACAAGAAATCAGCAAGAACAGTAGTAGAGGAGATTTTCCTGTCGTCGTTTTACTGGTTATGCTTGGGACGTTTTTCTCTAATGCAAATCGGATGGATATCACCGCATGAGAGGGAAGCTACAATAACGAGTCCTTGTTGGTCGAACTATAATCGCCGATCTTGATATTTCGTCGGAGTGAGATCAATGGGCGTAGGAGTCTCTTCCGATCTCTACTGGTTCTTCTCATAAAGGAAGATACTGTTGCAAAACGTGTAGGAGAAGCAAGTTTGCTTTTCTTACGGGGTAAAGAGAACAATAGAAGCTCTCCCACTTATAGTAACGTAACAGAGGCCTTTTATCCAATTGCTTCAATTTTCTTTAAAGAGAGGAAGAAGATAGTTTTTTAACAGGCATCAAATCCTCTCCGGTGATAACCGGATTTTGCAAATCCGGTTATCACCCCTATAGGTCACCACGTGTCTCCTTTGACACCCCTTAACCGTGGGTAAGGTTCACCCAACCCTAGGGTTCACCCACCTATTTTTGTTTTTTTTTTTTAAATAATAATTCTTTTTTTAAAATTAAAAAACTGTTTTTAGAGTTTTTTTAATATTAAAAACAGTTTTTTAATTTTAAAAAAAGAATTATTATTTTAAAAAAAAAAACAAAAATAGGTGGGTAAACCCTAGGGTTGGGTGAACCTTACCCATGGTTAATGGGTGTCAAAGGAGACACGTTGTGACCTCTAGGGGTGATAACCGGATTTGCAAAATCCGGTTATCACCGGAGAGGATTTGCTGCCTTTTTAACAATAGAGTACAACCATCCTAAAAAATGGTGTAGGCTTCTTTCACTAAAAACAAAATAGGGAAGCTTTTTCCAAAAACAAAAATCCGTAGACAACTTTCCTACTAGAGAAAGTTGAGTTTTGATCCAATGCTTCTAGGTACAATGTGATATGGTGAACCTACGGCTCTGATACCAATGAAGGGATACGAGATTTGCAGCGGAAAAATTAATCTCTTGGATCCGATCAATAAAATGAGATATGAAGGTAGAGCAATAGCCTTTTAGAAGAGTATGATCTAAGTTGAGCTAGGATTTCTCCACAATGGGATTTCATACAAAACTTGGGTGTGTGGTTGATCACACTTGAACAAAACTCAAGTGACACAGGAAATATTATCAAGAGAGACAAAATCTTTCACACAAATGGAAAGTCTCCACTTTTGCTTTTTTGGTTGTATTCTTTCCTCCTTAGCCAAGGGGATTTATACACCATCAAAAAGAGAGTCGTTAGACTCCTCCATAATTATTCCCTTATATCAAGCAATTAGAATCTGGATCAATGGTCCAGATTCAACCACATTTACCATATAATATATTTAAAAACATGATCATACATATGCGGTGATGTGATGTGCATGAGTGTGAATATGCATGATGAGATTCACTTGAGGATTTTATCCATCAACCATAGCCGTACGATCTAGGGATTATAGCCACCCAATCTCAATATCCAACAATTCTTGCTAATGATGATTTTGGTAATGCCACAAGAAAAGGGAAAATAAAATCAGATACCCCAATTAGATTTTTGATATTTTGAATTACAAAAAGATGCTCCAAGATCTAGAAAAGCTCTTCATATCCCTTTCTCTTTTTGCCAAAAAGTTGATTTAGATTTTAAGATCCCCTCCTCTGTAATCAGTTTAGTGTCTTGTTTTTATGTATCAATGATAGATCTAATCTCATCTCAAATGGATAATGTATCCCTTATTAATAATATATTTGTATATAATCACTAGCAGAGACCCCGTGCGATGCACGGTAATAATTAAGAATATCTAAAATTAAATAAATATTATTTATTTATTTAAATATTAAGTAATATATTTTAAGAATATTTCATAAATTTTATTTTTAATAGTATTAGTTTTTTATTATTTGATATACTATTATTATTTGTATTAATTAATTAATTTTATAATAATACTTTATTATTATTTTAATAACATTTATAGAAAAATCATAAGTTTTTTAGGATTAAACTTAAAATAATAATACACCCAAGAGTTAGAGATAAGAGAGAACTCTACAATAGTGGTGTATAGGGCTCTAGGATGAGATAGATAAGAGAGGAGTCTATAATAGTGGAGATAGAGAGGGCTCTAGGATGAAATACTGGGTCACAAACTTGAACGGTGGAGATTAAAGAGAAAAACCACATGCCATCTCTAAAATAGAACTTATGAGATTGGAGGGATTGAAGTTTGGAGAGCAAAGAAAAAAGTCTTATTTCTTTATATTATAGTAGTAGATGGGTGTCTTATATTTTAGTGAAATCAGTTCTTTTCATGTATGATGGTAGATATATCTAAGCAGTTCAGAGAGTAAAAGAGTAGGCAAAATGAGGATATCTTTTGGGTTGTTGAAGGGAACAGTGATTGAATATAGAATGATTAGGGAGTAAAAAGTATCATCAACAACATTATCTCACTGCTAGGTTTTCAAGCAAGAAACCCATACCCTGTTTAAAACACATTTTTGCATTCTAGGAGAGCTAGTCATCTCTAAGGAAAGAAGACTCGAGTGAGAGTTGGAAGCCCGAAATAGCGACGACACACTTGGTAGGGACATGCTTTAATTTAAAAAATTTAAAATTGTTTGTACGTGAAAATCGTAAAAATTGATGTTTGGAGGCCTCCAAAACGAAGAACAGGGCTAATGCATGCCAAATGTGTAAATACAATTTTTATATGAAACTGTGGTTTTTTTGCTAGGTATAATATGCTGCTATACATATATAAACTAAGAACTACTTATGGATATTAATGAATAATACATTTTACAATTCATTTTTTTTTTGGCCCGACATTTCTGAATACAAGAGCGTCTCTTTCTCGTGCCTAGGTTACGTCACGATAATTGTCTTTCATGTTGACCATCTACTTGGCATCATGGTAATTGTCATTTATGTCAAAGACATAGGACGGCAATAACCTGCCTACGTCCACGGGTCAAGATCTAATTACTCATTTATTCAAAAGAAATCTTAAGGAACCAATACAATAACACTCAATTCACCTTCTCAACGAAAACTAAAGGAAAAATATCTATCTATCCTCCTTTAAACATTTCTCAAGCCCTAGTATGCTTAATCATTTCTATTATCTCCTATTCTCAATACTTTTGCATTAACTTACAAACCCTAGACTCATAACTATGTATTTATAAGCCTAAAACTAGAGTTCTAGACAATTAGAAACATCTCTCTCAGAATGGGAGTTTCCTAGAGAAAAAAATGGGACTAAATCCGCATTGGTCTGATCGATCGGTGCATCACCACCAATCGATTGGATTGCTCTAGGACCTAATTCTGTTTTCTGTTGCGCAATTGATCAATCAGAACTTCCGAATTTTCCAGGAATTTTAGGCATATGTATTTTCTTTTGAGAACTAGATGTATTGATGCTTTTCATCTATCAAGTTGCAATTCTTGTAAGATTTTAAATATAACAAAATGAATGATTTCAAATCTCATAAAAATATAGAAAGACTTCAAATCTCATGATGGTAAGTGTGAGCACGGGATTTCACTTCCTAGAAAATCTCACGGGATTGTTAAGAGTCGCCACCTATTTATTTAGAAGAGATAAGTCCCGGGAAAATGTTGGATAAGGTCTTGGTCCACGATCAAAGATCAGGGTAAGAGGTTCGGTTAAGTTCGGGGAAGGGGTTCGGCACCCCGACACTTCCACATATAGTGGTTCCCTACTTGCTAGGTTTAAGCCAAATTAAATGTCAAAGCTAATCAAATACCTAAGTGTTTAAGTTATTACTAACCGGAAGAAAGTAAAAGCTAATTAGGGTCGAACCCGGGTTGGGTTGCCTACGTATTCACATTAGGAGTGAGATCAAACCGAGCATAGTTCAAGAACTTGAGCCCATGCTAAGGCTAAGGGATGTGTGTGTGTGCACCAAAGGTGGCTAATGGGTCTAATCCCGTAGATTAGGGTTTTGCTTGATCGGGGTTGATCAATGTGCAAAGTGTGGGCCCGATAGGCCGAGGGATAGTCCGGCAGACAAGGGGTGAGGCTCAATAGGCCAAGGATGAAGCTCGGAGGTAAAGGGGGTGTTAACCTAGGGTTAGGGTTGCTAACAGGGGTTAAAAATAGAATTAAATATGCTTAGGGGTGCTAACCATGGTTAAAAAGTCCAAGAAGTTGATTTTTTGGTCTTTGTATTTTTTTGAATTTTTTCAAATTTTTGTGGGGTTAAGTGGTGCTTAACCATGGTTAAAAGTTAACTGGAGACCATTTTAACCATGGTTAAGGGTCATGGTTTGGCAAAAAATGAGCCCAGAAGGTGTGGCAGGGCCTAAAATGGCCTCCTACCAAGTCTGGGCCCCACACAAAGCCTGAGATTAAAATTTTACAGAATGGAGGTAATCGGATTACCTTCGTTACAGTAAATTTTTAACCACAGTTTGTGAGGGTTTTAACTATAGTTGGGAATCACCCCTGGGGAAAATGAAAGCATGGAGGGATAGTCTGAAGTCCCAGGAATTCAATGGGCCTGATTTCAGCCCAAGAGAATGTCAGGTGAGGGCCCAAAGTCAGCAAAAAACAGTGTCTGTTTTGTCGGTTGTGAGTACTTGAATTTTCACCACCATTCCCGATCAGGATAGATCCCGATGAAGAATAAGCGATAAACTGTAATTGGGTTGAGAGTCGCCACCTATCTAATTCTGAGGGAGATAGGTCCCTAAAATGGTTGGATAAGGCATGGTCTGGAAGTCAGAGGTCAGGGTAAGGGATTCATTTGAGTTAGGAGAAGGTGTTACCTACTCCCTGAGTCTAAATCAAAGTGGAAAAACCATAAGAGAAGGTTGAAATTTGATCTATATGTTGAGCAATGTATTATTAACATAAATAAATGAATTAAGATAAACAAGATAAGAACGAAATAGGGATTCTATCCTAGGGGAGCTGAACCCGATCAGGGTTGCCTATGTATCCACTGTCAGTGGAATCAAGCCGCACGTACTTCCAGATGGTAGTTAATGGTTGATTTGATTTGATTGCAATTGTTTACGCTCATTTGGAAGCGAAATAGCCTTTTAAGCTCGTGCTGAGGAGTAATGGGGCAGTTTAAGCTCGTGCCGAGGAGCCTGGCTGGGTACCTGAACAGGGTTTGAATCGAGGCTCTAACAGGGGTTTTGGACTAGGTAAGGTTTAATTAGGGTTAAGCTAGGGTTTACCTAGGGTTAAGCTAGGGTTTAGCTAGGTTTGAACCGAAGTTTGGGCAAATTTTCAAACCGAAGTTCGGGCAGAGGTTCGACGTTCGACTAGGACAAGTTAGGTTTGAATCGGAGTTCGGGCAGAGGTTCGACTAAGGTATGCTATATTTGATCTGAGATTTTGGCAAGGGTTCGACTAGGCAAGGCTATATTTGACTTGGGATTTGGGCAGAGGTTCGACTAGGCGGGCTAGTTTTGAACCGGGATTTGGGCAGAAGTTCGACTAGATGGGCTAGTTTTGAACCGAGATTTGGACAGAAGTTCAACTAGACGGGCTAGTTTTGAACCGGGATTTGGGCAGAGGTTCGACAGGGTAGACTAAGTTTAAGTAAAACTGGGCAGGGGTTCGACAAGGTAAACAGTCTAAGTATTTAAAAAATAATAAATGACAAAGCAAACGTCAAAATTTGGCGATATTACCTTCTGGGAAACCCAAAAGGGTCTCTGAAATAAGTGCTCCCGAGAATAATTCTTCGAAATCGAATTCCCGGGATCGCCAACGTTAAAGAGGAATTTTTGGAAGATGAGAGAGAAGAGGGCAAGTGGAATAGAATGAAGAATGAAGGAATGGGGTGGGTGTATTTATAGTTTTTCAAAATGTGGGGGCGCTACTTCAAGTAGCGCCCCTTTTGGATAAAAACCCCAAAAAACAAGGCGGCAAGCAACAGTTAGGCGGCAAAACAGACCGAAACTAGGGGGCGCTACTTGAAGTAGCGTCCCTATGCGGGTTTTAAAAAATGGCCTACCGACATGCCTAAAAGGAACATACCCCTTTAGGGGCGCTGTTTGAAGTAGCACCCCTATTTAAGGGGCCAAAAAATTAATTTTTTTATTTTTTCTCATCACGTGTCGCGCTCCGATTCGACAAAAAGCCATTTTAGCCCGTTTTTACCCTGAACATAGTCAAAATTGAGCTGATAAAATCCAAAAAAATATTTTTGATAAAACATGAATTTTTCAACACTTTTTAGGGGCATTTTGGTCATTTTATACTTCAAGGGCATTTTGGTCATTTTCTAATGTTTTAAGTCCAATTTAATTCCAAAAATAGTCAAAATTCATCAAAAAATTTGTAAAATCATTTTTGACAAATGAAAACTTTTTAGTATTTTTTCAGGTGTATTTTGGTCGTTTTTCACCCTAGGGGCATTTCGGTCATTTCTTACCTGAGGGGCGTGTTTGGAAATCGAAACACGCGGAAAGAGGGTTTTGAAAGGAGTTTTTAAAAGGGTTTTTAAGAGTATACAAAGATACTAGAGGGGTGCAAAATTGGGATGCTTACAGTTACCCATCTTTGTCGGAGGGTGCGGGCACGTGAACGACAAAGGTTATAAGACCTCAATTTTGCACGTGCTAAAAACTTGTGAGTTTGAAGACAAAAGAGTTAAAAAAAGAAAGTTTACTTATGCTTCGACTGCTTAACAGAAATGGGATCCTAGAGGACGGGATTGATGAGAGAACCTGTTCGGTAAACGGGGTATAGATGGAAGGAAGGTATGGTTTATGCTCAGTGATGAAGCATCCAAGATATGGGACAAATAGTTTTTCACCTTATTTCGGAGCAAAGATGGAAAGGAGGAAGGAATGATTCATGCTAAGTGATGAAATCACGACTCAGTCAAGAGGGCGACAGTGATAGAGTGAAAAATGGATGGTTCGTGCTTAGTGACAAAACATCCGAGATAGGGAAAACAGATTATGGAAATGCGAATTTAGCCTCAACGCGGGAGGGCTCAAAGCAGACTCTACATAGGTTTAACCTTATCACAAGAGGGCTCAAAGCAGACTTGTGGATTTAACCTCATCACATGAGGACTTAAAGCAAACTCTAAAGATGCGACATCAGACGAGATGCACAAGGAGATGACATCAAATGAGATGTCAGAAAAGATGACAGTGACATCAAACGAGATGTCAGATGGAAGCATCAGACGAGATTCACGAAGAGTGACATTAGACGAGATGTCAGAAAAGATGACAGTGATATCAGACGAGATGCCAGATGGAAGCATCAGACAAGATGCACGAAGAGTGACATCAGATGAGATGTCAAAAGGAATACATCAGACTAGATGCATAAAGGAGTGACATCAAACGAGATGTCAAAAGGAATGCATCAGACGAGACGCACGAAGGATGACATCAGACAAGATGTCAAAAGGAATGCATTAGACGAGATGCATGAAAGGAGTGACATCAGACGATATGTCAAAAAGAATGCATCGGACGAGACGCACAAAGGGTGACATGAAACGAGATGTCAAAAGGAATGCATCAGATAAGATGCACGAAGAGTGACATCAGACGAGATGTCAAAAGGAATGCATCAGACGAGACGCACGAAGGGTGATATCAGAGGAGATGTCAAAAGGAATGCATCAGACGAGAGGCACGAAGAGTGATATCAGACGAGATGCACGAATGGTGACATTAGACGAGATGTCAAAAAGAATGCATCAAACAAGACGTACAAAGGGTGACATCAAACGAGATGTCAAAAAGAATGCATCAGACGAGACGTACAAAGGGTGACATCAAACGAGATGTCAAAAAGAATGCATCAGACGAGATGCAAGAGGGTGTGACATCAGACGAGATGTCAAAAGGAATGCATCAGATGAGACACACGAAGGGTGACATCAGACGAGATGTCAAAAGGAATGCATCAGATGAGACACACAAAGGGTGACATCAGAGGAGATGCACAAGAAGGACATCAAGGTATGTGAGTGGATAGGTAAGTGGGTGCATGTGTATAGTGCGACTAACTATACGAATGTGCATGCGAAGTGCCGCCAAGTGTGTGAGTATGTGTACAGTGCAGTTAATTGCATGAGTGATTGTGAAGTGTGTGTGTAAAGTGCAGCTACCTATATAGGTGTGTGAGCAATGTGGATACCTATGTACAGGTATGTGATGTGACTATTATACAAGGAGATGAGACATGAGATGCATGATGATGCCTATAATGAACAATGATATGCCTAGAATGATTAAAGATGAGATGGTATGATAATGCAGGGAGTGGAGAGATAACTTGCTAAATGAAGCTCTGATTTCGCACTTGCCTCTGGGTTGCAGTTTCTGTGCTTGTTTTCTCTGTTGCTCTTCGGAGAACTATTGAAAGGAGATCGATCTTTGACCAAGCCATGATACCCTATGACTCTTGAAGATGATTCGCTTCTGAAAAATTTGAGTTTTGAAAATAGTTTTTGAAAATTCAATGTTTGAAAAAGGTGGATGCTTTCTTTGCTTGCTAGTTTATGAAAGAGCCTGCGTTAGCTGGAATTTGTGGATCTTTTGCCCCTCTGGGGCAGGATATAGCAATGAGCAATCTTAACCTTTTGAGCCAAAGCGAAGGGAGATAGTTACTCAGTTCTGGCCTTGTCGTATGCTGAATCGGGTCTTACTTGGAGCTAAGGGCATTGGATCACCATGACATTGATTTTCTTCAATCTGAACTTGCAGAGATGTGTTGCTGGGGAGTCACAGTTTTCTTCTGTCAATCTTCTGCCGTTAAACCAGAATTCAAATTTTACCCTTGGAATGACCAAGTCATGGGGATCACATAGTTTTTGCGCAATGAGGCCGTTTCCGGTTTTCAATCATGCCTGCGAAGTTGATAATTTATTCCCTTTTTTGCCCCTAGTAGCTATACTAAAGCTGGGCTCGCATTATTTTTGCGCCCCAGTGCCATTTCTGGTTTTCACTGGACCTGCGACTTTTGAGTTGAGCTAAGCTATCTTCTCTCGTCATTACCTTGATGGATTTGATAAGTTGCTTTCGGATGTTTGCCTATCAATCCACTTGTACTCTTAGTCTCTGAGGGATCTGGGAGGACTTAAGATAGGACAAAACATAGGCTTAGGGGTCAAAAGTTTTGGGAACACCCTTTCTTCTTTTGAGCTTTGCTTGCTCGACCACCTCTTTTGAGCTTTTGCTTTTGCTCTTCTTTTTTTTCTTTGATTTTCTTTTCTTTTGAGATTTGATTTTCCTTTCGCTCTTTACATTTTGAAGAGGCTAATGCTCAATTGATTGATTTAACCGCACCTGATTTTCAGGCTGCCTACGTACCCTTTTCAGGATCAGGTCATGTTGTAGTTCGGGCTCTTAGGCCTACGATGAAGCTTTTGATAGGGGTGTCCCGGTAGATGTGTTTTAAGAAAGAAAGGCTATTAGGCTTGAAGGGCTAACTAGCGGATTTTGTTGATATGAACTTGATCGGGTGTACGAGTAGGGAGAAATGTGTGACAAACATGGCCTCCTTTCCTTTCCTTCAACGAATGAGAGTACAGACAGTTTCCTGACAAGATCTTAAGCATGACATCTTTTGACATGATCCGTGTTAATTGGTTCTGGGAAGTCTTCATTCTCCATACAGCTGTGTTGACGAATACTCTCGGGAAATCTGTTTCCGACCGTATGGGTCTTTGACAATGGATTGATCTTTCCCCTCGGTGTGATGCTTAAATGAAGATAGGGTTCTTGGTCAATCTCTTTGTTGAGTGCTTCATATATTGTTCTACCTCTGTCTTGTATACTACCTCAGTATGGATGATGCATGCTCTATACACTTTCTTTTGTATGAATGATTTGCAGTCTGAAATCTTGACACTGGTCTGATAGACTGTGCGAGGCATTTTTTGAAGAAATCTCTGATTTTCCCTCTGCCCCTAGCATAGCAAGGTTCTAATTTTTGCATACTTACTGAGTTTCATTTCTTTCTTACCTTGGCTCTATAAGGTTGAGGGTTTCTTTTGGAAATTCATCTTCCTGCTCATTTACATATGCTGCCCTTGGATATTCTCAGAATTGAGTGGTTTAATCATGATTCAAGCGAGCCATTTTTAAACCAGCAAGCTTAGTTAGCACAAGAAAAGAAAACAATTTTTTTTTTCTTTAGCCTCAGGTTACTAGAGCTTCTAAGAAATGCTAGATCATCATGGGCCAAATTTAGGCATAACAAAAATGAGACTTTTTTTCAAAAGATAGTTTCCTTCATTGAATACGAGAAGTGAACACAACATGTTTGAATACAAAAGACAGACTTTACATGGACCAGACTATGGGCCACTGGCCGATACTTACAAGACTTGAAAAAAAACAAAAAGACAGACTTCGACAGGCTTGATCTCTGTCGACCCCTTCAGAAGTGTTCTTTCTCTGGCTCTCTGCCCCAAGATGCTTCACTCCCAGTGGCATTCCCAGTGGCTATCAGAAAGGCACAGGCATAGCTGGTTGGATGGGTTGGACGGGCTGGATATGGTTAACTTGGTTATTATGTGTTGGCATGGGGGCTTCACGGATGTTGGTGTGGCCGGGAGCTAACTCAACCTTCCCTTGGTAGAGTAGATCTTAAATTGAATGTCGTAATGCCCGACAACGGTCGGTTATATGCCCTGGTCCTTGATGAAAGTCACAATGCTGATCCATGCGGAAATACTGGGATACTGGGTTAGGTATGGCGGTTGGAGCTTTGAGTTCAACCAGCTTTCTTTGAATGAGGAATGGAATGAGCTAACTAAGTGTGTAGGGGAGATGGGTAAATTGCCTGATTGGGCCGCGCTGCTGCCTTTGACCCTGGGCTTGGTACTGGGATTGAACTGGCTGCTGAACTCAATGCTGAATAGGGGCCTGTGGTACTGGTGCCCCAAGGTTAGGAACTCGGACTGGTGCTACAGGTGTCACCATTTGGACATCTGTTTCTCTCTTCTTGGGATCACGTCTCCCTCCGGGCCTGTTGTTGTTGCTGCCTTTAGCTTGTACTAACTCTTGGTATAACGTAGAATGTATAGACCCAGACCGGATGAATGCTTCAATACGAGCCCCACTTCAGGCTACTATTGCAAAATCCGAGGTCTGAACTGCAGCGAGCAAGGTAGAGTAAGGCTGCTTCAGAGTCTTAAGAAATGTGTCTATCAGCTCATCATTGGGTAGGGAAATTCTCATCCTGGCAGCCATCTCCCTCCATCGGGCTGCATACTCGATGAATGACTCGTTAGTTTTTTTGAACATGAGCTCAAGGTCACCCTTCTGTAGCAGGAGCTCCATATTGAAATAGTAATGTTCAACGAATGCAGTTGTCAAGTCCTTCCATGTCTTGATCCTTTCTAAATCCAATGGCGTGAACCATCTTAAAGTCGGACCGGTCAAACTCCTTTAAAAGCATTGGACTAGTAATGCAGGGTTTCTACTGTGACCAAGCATGTCTCCGTGGTAGAGCCTGAGGTGAGTACGAGGACATCCCTTACCATCATATTTCTCAAAGACAGGGACTTTAAACTTTTCAGACACTGCTGCCCCAGTATAGAATGTCAAATCTGAGAAATCATTTCCTTGGACTGTTTTTCCCTTTTGTATCTGCCTAAGCTGCTCTTGGACTCCTTCGATTTACTTTTGTTGCTTTTTTATGAACAGTGTTATCTCTGGGGTGAGCGAGTTTGGTTGATCTGCTGGGGCTTGGTTTACTTCATCAGCAGGTTGGTCATACTAGCCAAAGTTTGGGTCATCAGTGGGTTGAGGATTGGGAGATGATCTGGTAGGTTGTTCAACAGATGAAGGTCCTGGTTGAAGTATAGGATGGTTAGACGCCTGTGCCATGGTAAGACTTTTCAGGGATTCAAAGATTGCAGCGATTGAGCCCTTGATTTCATGAATTTTGCGTGCATTATCCAAAGCTTGCACGGTGGACATGTCAGCTGGTACTTCTTCGTGCTCCATCTCTGAGAGTGCTAGCGGTAAATCTTTGAGGCACTCTTTCTCTTGCTCTGCTTGAGTAAGGGCAAGTGCTTTAGTTATAGAACGAGTAAATCTCCGACTCATGAATGTACTACAATTGGAGATGAAATGAATGAGGTAGATGATGACAAAACCTGACTTATATGATGACGATGATGTTTAATAGAATGCAGATGATGATATGAACAAGTTAAATTGAATAATTTTTGAACTTGGACCTCATGTATTGAATTGAATCCTTTATAAATTTTGAATTAAATTGAAAAGAATCATTTATGAAATGAATTAAAACAACTGAGTTATGATACTCAGACAATGGTGAGTCAACTCAACGCGTGTGACTCAACGAGATGAGTGGATAAGAATCAGTTTCATTGATCTGGGTTGTAGGGATCCAAAGCCCGTTGGGTTAAGATCAAAATAAATCAATGGGTTACGATTTGTTTAGAGCCTAGGTTTTTAGACCTCACCTGATGTTGGCTAAAGAATGGATTAAGGTTAGACCTATCTAGCAGTCAAGGTTCATACAAAGCTCTGAAAAGGTTGGGTATAGGGATACAATTATCCCTATACCCGAACAAAGATGCATAAATGGCTTAAACCTAGGACAAATAGGGATAAGGTTATCCCTCCGACGGGTAGTTCTTAGTTTATGCCCAAACAAAGATTCATAGTTTACATGCTTATGCTGGTGTATGCAGGGTTTTGTCTAAAAGTTTGAGGAGCACTTGACCGTATATGCGACTCCCCGGCATAGAACATACCTGAAAAGAGACGATTGGTGCAAGCGGGAAAGACCAGTCGCGTTTACCGGAGATAACCATCTCTCGGTCTACAACCAGTACTTTCCACAGATCTTTGGGCTCCAGCATCGGGGATAACCATCCCTCGATTGTAAGCTTACCGGATCCAGCTAGATAGGAGAAGGTGTTTATTCTATCATGAAATTGATATAAATGCATTAATCAGAATTAGATATAAATAAAAAATGGAATCCTAGGCATGTTGCTAAGTTTTGTAAACAAATATCCGATGTTTTAATAATAATGAATGAAATAGCATATAGATGAAACTGAAAATTTCTGATGTGGTTTCTGGTATTTGATTCAAACTTAGGTTTTGGCTTGAATACTGGTCTGTGAAACCAGAGTCCCCAGTAGAGTCGCCAGCTGTGAGTACCTGAATTTTTACCATCATTCCCGATCAGGATAGATCCCGATGAGGAATAAGCAATAAATTGCAATTGGGTTGAGAGTTACCACCTATCTAATTCTAAGGGAAATAGGTCCCTAAAATGGTTGGATAAGGCATGGTTAAGAAGTCAGAGGTCAGGGTAAGAGATTCATTTGAGTTAGGGGAAGGTGTAAGCACCCCTAAACTCCCATCTGAAGATGGTTACCTACTCCCTGAGTCTAAATCAAAGTGGAAAATCCATAAGAGAAGGTTGAAATTTGATCTATATGCTGAGCAATGTATTATTAATAGAAATAAATGAATTAAGATAGACAAAATAAGAATGGAATAGTGATTCTATCCTAAGGGAGTTGAACCCGATCAGGGTTGCCTACGTATCCACTGTCAGTGGAATCAAGCCACCCATAGTTCTGGATGGTAGTTGATGGTTGATTTGATTGATTGATGTTTTAATTTGATTTGATTGCGATTTTTTACGCTCATTTGGGAGCGAAATAGCCTTTTAAGCTCGTGTTGAGGAGCGATGGAGTAGTTTAACCTCGTGCCGAGGAGCCTGGTTGGGTACTTGAATAGGGGCGCTGTTTGAAGTAGCGCCCCTATTTAAGGGGCCAAAAAATTAATTTTTCTATTTTTTCTCGCCACATTTCGCACTCCGATTCGACAAAAAGCCGTTTTAACCTGTTTTTACCCCGAACATAGTCAAAATTGAGCTGATAAAATCCAAAAAAATATTTTAGATAAAACATGAATCTTTCAACACTTTTTAGGGGTATTTTGGTCATTTTACAGTCCAGGGGCATTTCGGTCATTTTCTACCGTTAAGTCCGATTTAAATCCAAAAATAGGCAAAATTCATCAAAAAATTTGTAAAATTATTATAGATAAAATAAAAACTTTTTAGCATTTTTTCAGTTGTATTTTGGTCATTTTTCATCCTAGGGGCATTTTAGGCATTTTTTACCTGAGGGACGTTTTTGGAAATCGAAACACGCAGAAAGAGGGTTTTGAAAGGGGTTTTTAAAAGGGTTTTTAAGAGTATACAAAGACACTAGAGGGGTGCAAAATTGGGGTGCTTACATCGGTAATCCCATTACCGACAGCTCGAACAGTGAGTTAACTCAAGGTTTGGGGCCCTGCTAACCGTGGTTAGGCTCGACCCCTGTGTCTGAAATTTTACAGGGCTGCAGAGGAGAGTCAGGGCTTTCAGATGAGCCTTGAGTGGGCCCCACAGGGGTCCAAAGCTACTGCAAAAATTGGTCCATATTATCGGTAATCAGATTACCGACAGTTTGATACCCTAAGTTTAAAGCCTAACTAACCATGGTTAGAGGGGGAGTTAGGGTCTAAAATTTGGCAGGGAGTTAGCCAAGGGTCGAAGGTAACTAACCCTAGCCTTAGAACTGACCAGGACCTAAATTAACCATGGTTATCAAGCTGTTATAGTAGAGGGTTAAATATGTCAGTAGATATTCTACCGACATTATGCAGTTTGCCCAGAAAGAATATTCTCCCCTACGAGGGTTGCATCAACAGGGGTCTAAGGTCTTTCTAGTGGACTGAGGGACCCTCAGTCCCTATGGGGAGTAACCATGCATGCAAGTTGGATGTTAACCCAAGTTAAATGCCTCAAGGGGGTTCTCCATGCCTATGGTGAAGGGGGGAGGCCCCTGTCCTTGGCTAAGAAACTAAGATACACTCAAGAAATGATAAAATGGGACCCTTGGAGTAGGACCAGGGGTCCCTTACACTGGTAATCAAAACAGAGTGAAGGGGGTGGGTCTGGTACCCTCGTACAGTGGGTGCACCCGCAGTGGCAGCTGAACAGCGGCGGTGCAGAGGCTGAGGTGACTCCAGAGAGAGCCTAGGGTGTTAGCTGAGGCTCCAAGGAGGTCTAAGGACGAGGGAGTGAGGCTGGTGGTGACTGGCTAGGTTTTTGCAGAGCTTTCTTACCAAAAATTTAGGATCCAAATGAAGGAGGGGTGGTGGAGCTTTTATAGAGCAAGGGGAGACCCTCAGGGGTGTTCTGGGCATTTAGGGTAGCATGGGGGACCAATAGTGGAGGACCCAAAGTGGCTGGAAGGGCGCTGATATGCTGGTTCTGCAAAACTCAGAGTGGCAGTAATCGAATTACTGCCACTATGCAAATAGGTTTTTTTGAGGGTGTCGGTAATTCGATTATTGACACCCTGGGCTCTTTCTTGTTTGGGCTAAACCCCCGCACACTTGAGCCAAGTTATGGATAAGCTTGCCCTTTTGGGAGCTTTCCCGCCTCTTTTTGAACTTGAGGGGTTGTGGGCTCCACCATAGTGGACCCTAGAGGTGTGGTGGGCCTTAGTTTGGGCCTCCAAAGGCCTTTTGGCTTGGGTTTTGAGGCTTTGGACTAGGTAAGTGGGCCTTGAGCCCGAGGGACTTAGATCTAGGTTTGGCTAGGGTTTTTGCTAGGGCTAGGTCTAGGGCACACCTATGTTTAGGCCTAGGGTTTACCTAGGGTTAGCCTAGGTTTTAGGCTTAGGGTTTAGGTGTTGAAAGGCAATTGGCCGTGAGCCCAAAAGGGTTTGGTTCTAGGGCTTGGGGCTTTAGGGCATACCTAGGGTTTAGCTAGGGTTACACTAGGGTTGATAATGGTAAGGGGTGTAAAGATTGGGTGCTTACAGCTGCCCCTCTTTGCTGGAGAAGGCCTGAATGGCAATTGAAGGGCAAAAACTGGAATCCTTTTTTTCCACCGAGATGGATGAGATGGATGATGAGATGCATGCATGCTGTGCATATGATGAGGGCGTTGAAGTGATGAAGACTACTGTTAGGGGATAGCGTGTAGCTAGGGATAAGAGATGGATGCAGGGATGGTGTGGCCTAGAGGTGCTAGCCGAAAGCAAGGTGTCGCTCGGAAGCGGCGAGGGGATTGATCAAAATGGTGTTTCTCGGATGATATTAACCGAGTCGGTCGGGAGACACACAGGGTGTTAGGAATACACGGAGTGTTAGGAACACAAGGGGTGTTAGACATGCGAGGTGTCGGCATATTCATTCGGCATCAATGGAGACCTAGGATGTCAAGGACACACTGGGTGTTGAACGAGAGGGCATGCAGTGAGTGTCAGCAGGTTGACAAGATGTGTTTTGTCAAAGGAGACTCGGATGTCGAGATCACACGGAGGTGTCTCTAGGGTACATGTTGTGAGTGTCGACATGTCGACAAGGTGTGTTTTTATCGATGGAGACTCGTATGATGGTGGACATGCAAGGTTTCGGTATATTAACTTGGCGTCAATGGAGACCTGAGATGTCGAGAACGTATGGGAACGTCTCTGAGGGGACATATAGTGAGCGTCGGCAGGTTGACTTGGCGTCAAAGGAGACTCTATAATTTCAAAGACACACGGGGGTGTCGAGGGGTGTACGCTGTCAAGGTACAAGAAGTTTGAGGCAAATGAAGTCAGATTGACTTTGGTATGGCCGAGAGGTGCTAAAATTTGATCATGTTGGATGATGCTGAATGTTGGTTATGCAGGGTATGACACTATGGAAGTGATGTCATGCAAGGGGTAAGGGCGAGGATGCTTTCTCATGACTCTGTTGACTGCTATTTGCTGGAGAGGTGCGAAAGCTGCTTCTTCTGCTTGTCTTGTCAGGATTGCTTGGTGCAGGTTGGTTCAAACGGATTTTAAAACCAAAAGTTTATTTTTGAAAACCTTCCTGAAAAAGTGTAGAGGACTTTTGTAAAAGATTTTTAATTTTGACAAAAGTATGCTTTGTTAGCTTTCAGATTTGCCAGTAAATTGCCTTAGTTCAGGGCTTAAGGGGGTTGTAGGTTCCCTTTTACTCTGGGAGAGCTGAGTATGATTCAGAGCAGAATGCTGCTGGAGATAGACGAGTTTGTCTAAATGTTGTTGCAAGCTTCTGGACTCATGTCGGGGAAAATCTTTCTTCCAGGCTTCGGAAGCTAGCTGAACTCTTGCTGGGGCAGAGTAATGTTGAGAGCTGTCGGAGGCTTCTGCTGAGGGATCCGTTGGAGATTGAAGACTATTATGGCCTGTTGTCGAGGATCTGCTGGGGAGAATGTCTCTATTGTAGACTACTGGCCAGGGAGTAGGTTTCGCTGTAGACTACTGCTGGGGAACTCGGGATTTCCAGACTGTTAGGGATTTTCTGATGTTTGTCTGTATGCTGGGGATATGTCCTGGAGTAACACATCTGCTGGGGATATTCTCTATTGGAATCTCTGCTGAAGATGCTGCTCCGTTTGCGAGATGCTGATTGCTAAGGGTGATTGGGGAGTCCGGTGAGATTGGTTGCTGCTAGATTGTGTTGCCAAACGGGTTTTCAGCTTTTTTTCCTTTTTTTACCCTTGAAATGACCAAGTCATGGGTTCGTATAATTTTTGCACGATGAGACCGTTGTCAGTTTTCCTCATGCCTAAGAAGCCATTTGATTTTTGTCTCTTTTTTGCCCCTAGTCGTAAGACTAGGTCTGGGTATCGCGTAGTTTTTGCGCAATGAGGTCGTTGCCAGTTTTCACTCATGCTTGCGACTTGTTAGGGAAATAAGTATGCTCCCTTCATTGCCCTGGACTGTGTTCTTGTGGGAATTGTACTCCGCTGAGGATGTAGATATGATGTTTCGCTTGCACTCGTAGTGTCTAGGGGATCTAGGAGGACTTAGAGTGAGATGAAATGTAGGCTGGAGGATCGAAGTTTGGGACACCCTGGAGTTGTTTCCTTTTCTACAACTACCTTGTATAGGGATTTCCTGCTGGAGATTTGCACCTTTGATGTTTCCAGTGGAGAAAGACTTTTTTTTTGGGGTATATTATCCTCTCTGGTAGAGGTTGACTCTCTAGGGATTTCTCTCCACTCGAGGAGAGTTTGGATTTGTTTCTACTAGGGAGAGATTTTTCGGAAGAAGTTGATTCTGTTGGGGAAAAAGCCCAGAGAGATTATTTTCGCTCGATGAGTCCCTAACGTGGGGAATATTTCAACTTCTATTTTGGGTTTTTCTTTGATGGAATATTTTGTAAATTTGGCGTCGAATCCACCGGAAAAGTTAGGAGAGTTTGTCTCTGCTTGGGGAGAGACTTGGTGGGGGAGAGTTGATGACTCTTTTTAGGGAAAGAAGGACTCTGCTTGGGAAGAGTTGGGGAATGATCACCCCTTTTAGTGACCGCGCCTGATCTATCAGGTTGCCTACGTACCCTTTGCAGGACCAGGTCATGATGTAGTTCAGGCAAATGCCACTGATGGCGAGGGAGGTGTCCCTAAAAAGTTTGTTGAAAAAAGGCTGTCAGGCTCAAATGGGCTAACTAGCGGATTTCATTAATTTGTGTAAACGTGTTACATTGTTGAGGATAAAGAAGTGTGCCAAGGATGACCTCCTGTCATTTCCCAGAGATTCTACGAGTGCAAAGTGCCTATCAGATCTAGACTCTAAGTGTAGTATCATTTAACTTTGTCCATGTTGACGGGCTCGGGCAGGTCTTCGTCATCTATACGTCCGAACTAAAGGGCGCCGCCTAAGAATTTGTCTCGGACGATGTATGGGCCTTCATAGTTTGGAGTGAACTTGACCCTAGGATTAGGGCGGTTGGGCAACACTTTCCAGAGAACCAGGTCACCGACTTCGATGCTGCGAGGCTTAACTCTCTTGTTGAATGCCCTAGCCATACGCCTTTAATAGGCCTGTGAGTGATCGATGGCTTTTAGTTGCCGCTCTTCAATTAGATTCAGCTGCTCAAACTGGGTCTATACCCACTCTACTTCTGAGATTTTTGCTTCCATTAACACGTGGAGTGATAGAATCTCTACTTCAATGGGGAGGACTGCTTCCATACCATAGGCCAGAGAGAAAGGCGTTGCCCCTGTCAAAGTTCTGATGGATGTTCTATAGGTCATGAGTGCATATGGGAGCATCTTATGCCAAGCAGAGTAATTGGTTGCCATCTTCTCAATGATCTTCTTCAGGTTTTTGTTGGCTGCTTCCACTGCACCGTTAGTCTGAGGCCTGTATGGAGTGGAATTATGATACTGTATCTTGAATTTCTGGCAGAGGTTAGTCATCCCCTTGTTGCAGAAGTTTAGAGCATTGTTTGTCATTATCTCAAATAGAACACTGTATCGGCAGATGATGTCCCTTTCAAAAATCGCTGAACCATAGAGGTTGTTATGTTGGCATAAGAGGCTGCCTCGACCCATTTTGTAAAGTAATCGATTGCAACCAGAATGAATCGGTGACCGTTTGATGCTTTCGGAGCTATGGGCCCGATGACGTCGATGCCCCAGGCAGAGAATGGTAAAAGAGCAGTTAGATTGTGCAGCATCGTCAGCAATGCATTGATTTTGTCATCATAGATTTGACATTGATGATACTTCTGTACATGCTTGCAGCAGTCAGATTCCATGGTGGACCAGTAATAGCCCAGCCTGAGAATCTTCTTGGATAAAATCAACTTATTCATGTGTGGACCGCAAGTTCCTCCGTGAACCTCTTCGACTACCTGTGCTGCTTCACTGGTGTCTAGACATCTAAGCCAAATCATGTTCGGTGATCTCTTGTATAAGACTCCCCTTGAGAGGACAAACTGAATAGCCAGTCTTCGAATTGCCTGGCGGTCTATTTTAGTAGCATCAAGAGGGAATCTCTTGTCCTCGAGGTACTGCTTGATGTCTGTATACTAAGGTTGGTTGTCTATGATTGCATCTAGCTCAAGGCAGTAGGCAGGCTGATCTTGTTGCTGAATTTCAATCGGCCAGAGTATGATGTCCCTAGGGATCTGAACTATGGAAGCAAGAGTGTCCAGTGCATTGGCGAATTTGTTGTAGTTCCTGGATTTGTGACTGAAAGTAATTCTCCTGAATTGAGTGATCAGCATGTTGAGGCAAGCTAAGTACGGAACCAGCCTGGCTTCTCGGATGACCCAAGATTCGTTTGCCTGGCAAATTACCAAAGATAAGTCGCCATAGACGTCTATCTCCTCGATCCCGAAGCCCAGGGCTTCTTTTAGTCCAGCGATGCATGTCTCGTATTCTGCTTCATTGTTGGAGCATCTGAACTTCAGTTAGATTGAGATAGGGAGATGTGCTCCTTTAGGCGAGATCAAGAGTACTCCTGCCCCATACCCATGACTGTTGGCAACTCCATCGAAGTACTACTCCCAGTCGGAGTATTCTTGCTTTTCTATTTCTGCGTACAGGATGGTTTCATCTGAAAACTGATCATGTACAGACACGTAGTCCTGGGTCAAACTGTGGGCGAGATGATCCGTTATTGCCTACCCCTTGATTGACTTTTGTGTCATGTACGTGATGTCGAATTCAGACATTATAAGTCATCGGGCAGTCCTTTCGGTGGTGGCTGTTTTTCCAGTAGATATTTCAACGGGTCCATCCGGGAGATCAGGATTACCGAATAGGAAAGCAGATAGTGCCGAAGATGCTGAGTTGCCCAGACCAATGCCCGACAAGTTTTCTCTAGAGTGATGTACCACTCTTTGTACTCTAGCAGGTGCTTACTGATGTAGTAGATGGTTTGCTCTGTTCTGCCCGTCTGGTTATACTGTGCAAGGACGCACCCCATGGAGGTTTTCTACACTAAGATGTAGAGTAGTAAGGGCCGTCCTGGAGTAGGAGGTACTAATACTAGAGGGTTGAGAAGATACTGCTTTATTCTGTCAAAGGCTTCTTGGCATTCTGCTGTCCAGACTGTCGGTATATTCTTCCGGAGAAGCTTGAAGATGAGCTCGCAGATCAGAGTTAGCTGAGAGATGAACCGACTAATGTACTGAATTCTACTCAGGAAACCACGGATTTCCTTTTCAGTTTGGGGTGCTGTCATTTCGATGATAGCTCTGACTTTAGTTGGATCGATCTCAATGCCTCTTTTGCTGACTATGAAGCCAATGAGCTTTTCAGATGAGGCTTCAAAGACACATTTGGCCGGATTCAATCTTAGGCCGAACTCTCTGAGTCTGTCACAGAGTCTTTTCAAGTATGTCAGGTGTTGCCTAGCAGTTGGAGATTTGACGATCATGTCATCATATATATTTCTACTATCTTGTGGATCATGTCGTGGAACAGTGCCGTCATGGCCCTCTGATAGGTTGTTCCTGCGTTCTTGAGTCCGAAAGGCATGACCTTATAGCCAAATGTACCCCAAGGAATTATGAATGAGGTTTTCTCCATGTCTTCTTCTGCCATTCTGATCTGGTTGTATCCGGAGAAACCATCCATGAATGAGAGAGTCTCGTGCCCTGTAGTATTGTCGACCAGGATGTTGATGTACAGGAGAGGGAAGTTATCTTTAAGGCTGGCCTTGTTCAGGTTCCGGTAGTCGATGCACATTAGGACTTTGTCATCCTACTTGGGCACTGGCATAATATTGGTCAACTACTCGGGGTAGTTTGCTATTGCCAAGAAGTCTGCACTGATCTGCTTTTCAACTTCTTCATTGACCTTCTGTAACCATTCGGGTCTCATCCGTCTCAGCTTCTGCTTAATTGGTCTGATGTCAGGATTCAAAGGCAGTCTGTGTACCACCAATGCTAGGTCCAGGCCGTGCATATCCGCATATGACCAAGCAAAGAAGTCACTGTAGCTTTTCAAGAAGTTGATCATGTCTGCTCTCTATTGTGGGCTCATGGTCGTGCCGATCTTGACTAACTGTGGATTGTCTGTGGATCTCAGGTTCACTGTCTTAGTGTCCTTAATGTTCGACTTTAGAAGCCCTTCGTTGTGTTCTAGGAGGTCCAGTATCTCCTGAGACGGTTCCTCATCCTGTTAAGAGTCATACTCAACTTCTAATAGCTCAATGAGGGTTTCAGGGGTAACCTTGTCAAATGCGATTTCCTGGCAAATCATTAAGCTTAGTTTAGCATGCTTATATTTTTATGTTTATGTTGGCTTCAGGAAACTAAGCCTTCCAGGGGAAGAGTCCGTGTGATTTCATCATCAGCCGATGCAAATGTTTTTTGAAAAACATGCTTTTAAGTCAAAATTCCAGATTTTCATTGATAAAAAGTGGACTGCTTACAAAATGACTTGACAAAAAGAGGCCTACAGATGGCCAATAATTTTGGATTTAGCAATGGGAGCAAAAGAGAGATAGATCTTAGAAGAAAGAAGATGGTGCTGGATCACTGCTTGTTCGAACCAACCTTCCCTACACTGTGCGGACCTCGGCCCTGAGCGGCCTCGATTGTAAGAGCCTCAGTCCACCAATGGATTATTGGTTGGCGGCTGAAAGATGCTACTGCGTTGTTGGAGAGGGTGCAAACCTGTTCTCCTGCTAAGTATTCTGAATCTGTTTTTTCTGCATCTCTGACAGCCAACACTTCGAACATCTGAGCGACGCTGAAGACTTCCGATTCGGGAATCCTGAAGATTCGGTGCCGGGTTAAGGGTAAGGGATGTTAGCAACGGGTGCAAGGGAAGTTTCTGGATCGGTTTTAAAGATTCCCACGGGGAAAGTGACAGAGATATGGGGTCGGGGTTCAGGTTTTATCGACTGCTTGATCTTTCGGGTTAGTTTTGAGAGATAGTCCTCATACTTGGGCTTGTATCCCAGCCCGAAAGGAGAAGTGTAGCGAGGAGGCACGTATCTCTTTTTCATGCCCTGGTTCTTGGCCCCGAGGCCCTGCCCTGGCTGGTACTTTATTTTGGCTATCATCCTGACAAATAGCGGTACTATTTTCTTGCTGAGCTCTTCCACCTGGGAGATAGAACTGACTTATTCAAAATGGAATGACATGAAGGCGGAACCCTGCCCCAGCTCTTGGATGTCCCCGAAGAAACTCACTAATTCCTCTGATGGAATGATGATTAGGTGGTCATCCTGTATGAATTTGATCATTTGATGCAAGGAAGAGGGAATGGCTCCGACCGTGTGGATCCACGACCTACCCAAGAGCAAAGTGAATGAGGCTAGCACATTCACGACCTGAAAATTCATTGTAAATGGCACTGGTTTGACCCCGATGGTCAAGTCTATGTCACCCAGATTTCGCTTGGTGGTGTTATCAAATGCCCTGATGGTCATGAGCCTCTTCTTTACTTGGCTGAGGTCCAAGCCCAGGCTTTGGAGCGTGGATAAAGTGCAGACATTCAGGCAGGAGCCGTTATCAATGAGCACTGAGGAAAGAGTTCTGTCCATACACTGAACTATAATGTATAGGGCCCGGGTGTGGTCCCTGTCTCTGTCAGGTATCTCCTCTTCAGTGAAAGAGATGATTCTTGATTCCAGTACCCGCCCCACCATCTACCCCAGTTTTCAGGCGAGATGTCCGGTGTGACATGGGCATTGTTAAATACCCGTAGGAGCTGTTTTCTATGATGCTCAGATGTCAAGAGAAGACCCAATATGGAGATCTGTGCCTGTGTTTTACCTAATTACTGGGTGATATTGAACTCTTCTGCCTTCTCAAGGATTTTCAGTAGAAGAGCTGAGTCTGTTGTCTCTTTCTCTGGGTCTGACACCTCTTCCTTGTCCTTTGCCTTCTCTCTCACTGGCTCAGCCACCGAAGGTTGGAACACTCGGTCGGATCGGGTGAGATTGGCTATGTGCTCGCTCTCCAAGATAAGAGAGTGAGGGGCAGAGACGTGGTTAAAGCTGAATGGCTCAGAAGGGATGCAGGAGATCTTAACTGGACCTGAGGATGTTGAGGCTTGAGCGGAGGTTGTGGGCCAATCGACGAGATAGAGAATGGTGTAGACAATTTGCTCTTTGTCAGATTTAAGAGCGGGTAATTGTGCTGGGGCCTGGATGACTTGGATATTTAACTGTGGGAGATGGATTATGACCGGAGGTCGGTATGAGGGCCTGATGATGCCTTTATTGACTGCGGGTGTCAAGGTCTCGGATGCCCTGCCCCGGACTCTACCCACTCAATGAAATTGACTTGGTTGTTATGTGGGGGCAGTGGCACCGGTTGATGCTAGTATTGGCAGGGGTCAGCTCAACCTTACCTACATCCAGAAGATCCTAGATGATGCACTTCAGGCCAATGCAATAATCTGTAACATGGCCTAGGCCTTGGTGAAAGGTGCAGCGTTGATTAACATCATAGTTTTTGCTTTATTTGTTGGGTAGAAGGAGAGGGGTAGAGCCTCTTAATTCGAGAAGACCCTATTTGGTCAGAAAGTCAAGAAGTTGACAGAAGGAATAAGGGAGAAGAGTAAAGTTTCTGGGGGTACGAGATTGTCCCTAGTTTTGTCTTACCAGCCGGGTGTTCCCTAGTGCTAGCTTTTGCTGTGCGGTCAGAGCCGGTAATCTGATTGGTGCTGTGGTAGCCACCAAGTTGACATTCTCTTTTCTCTTTTGGTCACGAGGATCACTGTTTTTGCTTGTAGAAGCTATTGCTTTTCTGGGATGATCAAACCCAAGATTGGAATGGATGGCACCACTCTGAATCGTTGTTTCGATGTGGGCACCTGTCTTGACAATTGTGCCAAAGTCTACGACCGGTAGAGTGACCATTAGGGTCGAGTAGGGCTGCTTTAGAGTGCCTATGAAAATGTTGGCTAGGTCCTCCAGCGCGAGGCGTACTCCAAGAATGTTTCATTATTCCGCTGGCTCATCTGTTTCAATTGGCTTCACTGAGACCGAAGCTCTTGGTTGAAAGAGTACTGCTCTACAAACATGTCTGTGGTAGCCACAAAGGCTGGTTCTTGTTGTATTGGAGCATGTCCCCTCAGGTATATCGGTAGATGTTGTGTAGGACAACCTGAACCGTCATACTTATCAAAGTCTGGAACTTTGAAGCCTGGGGGCACAACATCCCTAGAAGAGAATGTTAGATCCTCTAAAGATAGAGTGGGGTTGGCAGATGCCCCTCTCATCCTCCTCATCTCCTCCTTCATTTGCTTAATCTCCTCATACTAATCCTTGAGGGATGGTGTAGGGTCAGATGAAGATGGCCTATCCTGGTGAACATGTGAGGCCCTGGGCTACTCATCATACTATTAAAACTATGCTTCTCCTCCACCCGTTACTGGTCCAGGATTAGGGATGATGATTGGGATAGGTTGATGTGGCTCTGGATGAGGCTGATTAGGGATTTCTGTGGTAGGGATTCTGGTGGAAGGTTCTTCGGTACATACACCAAGAAGAATGTTCAAGGATTCCAAAACTTGGCAAAATCATTTCCCTGTCGGGCAGTTCCCTAGGTGCAGGCATGAGAGATGGAATGTCAGGATCTTCCACCCAAAGTTGGTACGCTGCAGCTATAGATGGTCCTGTTGTGACCACGAAGTCTGTCTACTGGTCTTGTCTGGAGCTTCGCCAACTAGATTGAAATTGGTCAGTGAGGCACTCGGAGTGCACTGTAAAGTTGGTAAAATCATTTTCTTGTCAGTCTATGACTGGAATGCGCTGAGGGAGTCAAAACTGACGGAAGATCTGAGTGGTACATAGGCTGCAGAGCCTGTAAGACCGGCAAGGATCACGCACCGTCTCCTTGAGATGACTATGCGAGGTAGTCTCGGCATGATTAGCCACTTGCACTGTCACATGATGTCCTTCTCTGTCAGGTCCTGGAGAAGCTGGTAGAGCTCTCGGACGTTTGTGGTTACAACTAGACCTTGACCCTGAGAAATCTTCTGGGGGATGCTGTAAGCTTCGCGGAGGTCAGCTGGTATAGATATGATCGTTGGCAGGTGTGCTACTAACCAGAGGTGCATGAGTGGTGTTCTGGCATGGAAGATGCCCTTTCGGCGGCCTATTGCCTAACTGAGAGCCCTGAGAAGCTCTGCAAGGATGACTGGTATGATGGTTCCGGAACCATAGGTGTCTTCGATGATCCCCACCAGAACAGACTCGACAAGTGTGTGGCATCTCGGGAACAGTAACTGAGATACAACTATCAGTGTAAAGGCATTGAGACCGGGGAGCTCTGTTACAAAGCGGTCAGGGTTCCACTTGGGGCGATACAGCTTCTCCAGAGACTGTACGGGTATCCGATCAAGAGTGTCGTTAGGACCAGGCTGCAAACAGGCAGACTTAAGATGCAAGAACCTTGATAGGTCTACCTAGTAATTTGTCTTGTAGCGCGGTACTATGGCATCGCCGTCTATGTTTAACTTCAGAATGCGCTGAAATTCCTCCAAAGTCAGATATAATTCATTCTTATCGAAACGAAAGACCATGTTCGAGGGGTTCCAACACTGGATTGCAGCGTTCAAGAGGCACGGATTTGGGTTAACCATGGATAGGTCTAGGGTGGATCCCAACCCTTACATCGATATGAGATCCTTCCCATTAGATACAGTCAAGGTAGTATCCAAAATGGGATCCGAGAAGGGATGGAGAGGATATCATGAGTCACCCCCTCCACTACTTCTCTTTCACGCCTATTTTTGTCCAACCAGTATCCCCTTCGTCTGGGAAAGCGAATCAATTTCTGCCTTCCTCGGCACCAGCCAACACGGTCTCGATGTTGAGACTCACATCCCTGCCTCGGTTGTGTCTTCATTCCCCCGCGTTCGCGCAACCAAACCTATTATCCATGTGGGTGCAAGGTTTTGGCTCGCATTGACGAGCCCCGGGCTTGAATGCATAACCTGCTGTTACAAGTGATACAATTCTCTTACTCCTTACAGGAGTTTACATAGTATTCTATGCCACCCTTGACAACCATCTATTGGTTCTTCCCCCCCAGAATAGCCCTTCTACCATACAATACTTCTTAGATGGGGAAGCCAAGAATGGAAATACCTCGTTCAGATTTCTTGATGAAGAGTGATGGTCGGAGCTTGCCCCCTCAAATAAATCTATTTTCTGAAGACCTCGCTAAACTTGGCAAACCAAGCTCTTGAGGCTTGGGCCATATATAGCTTTTCTTAGTCTGCACACTTGTCCTCTATGTTGCTTTTCAGAGAAGCCGGGTGGTAGGGCCATGTACACTTCTTCGTTTAGTTCACCATGAAGGAAGGCGTTTTTTTACGTCTAATTGGTGTAGAGGCCAATTGTAAATGGCGGCTACAGAAAGAATGCATTGGATGGTGGTCATTTTCACAACTAGTGCGAACCTTTCTTCATAGTCCACACCGTACTGTCTGGGTAAACCCCTTTGCCACAAGTCGTGCTTTGAAATGCTCAACACTTCCATCAGATCGATATTTCACCTTGTATACCTGAGCGAGTGAGTTGTAGAATGAGACTCCATCCTTATCTGCAACCAACTGATTCCTTGCCCTCTGGAAGACGAACAACGTCCCAAGTGTTATTCCTTTCTAAAGGACTAATCTCTTCTCTTCTTGCATGACAAGTTTCCAGCAAGGCTGTGAGGAGGATTTAACAAAGGACTTGGGTTCCTTAATAGTTTATATGGCAGTAAGAAAAGCACGGTGAGCAGCAGAGAAAAGATGGTAATCAACAAAAGGTTGTATAGGATAGCGAATTCTAGAAGATCTGAGTACCTGAGCAGTTTTCTGTGGGTGGTGAAGGATCTTGGCCCGAAGTTGGAGAACTCCTCTTGGACGGGTAGAGATTCAGAGGTCGTTTCTACCTGTCTTGGGTCGTCTTGCATTTCCTGCATTTTATGGACTACTCGGCGGGTTTGGAGTAGTGTTAGAGGATTGAGGGTAGGTAAGAGGAGTCAACTCATTCGATGCATGGGGGATCCCGATTTCGAGTTTTTGATCATTGGAAAGCATTTTCCGAGTCCCTCCTCAGGTCAAGAATAGCGGCTCGGGAAAACCTACTCTGCTACTAAAGTAAATATAGTGCATTCAAGACCTTGAAGTCCCATGTTACATCCCATCCTGCTTCCCAAACAGCAAACCCTAGAAAGAAGCTGATTCTCCTTTTTGTTACAATTGTTGTTTTCCTCTTTTAACAGCTAAAAAAAGCTACTCAAAAGCCACTTTCAGGATTTTCCTTTTTGTTACAGTTGTTGTCCTCTTATAACAGCTAAAACATGCTCTTTTTTTTAGGTTACTTTTCTGGTCAGATCCTGCAGTTAAGGAGGATGGATAGTCACTTTTTTGATACAGTATGATGAGAGATAGGCGAGGCGGGAGTCAGCCTGGAATCCATTTTGTTAATTTTCCATTTTTATTGTTTAGTCTTTATGACGCTCATTTGGAATCTTTCCCGTTGCAGTTGCAGTAGCAGTACAATTGAAGTATGAGTTTAGCAATTTTAGTCTTTCAGTAGTTAAACATGATTGAAGTATTCAAGTACCGGTAACATTCCCTGTACAATTCTAGTACTTCTATGAGTAAGGCTCTTTCCTAGGGTTGAGTTAAGGCAGCAAGCCGTTGAGCTCAAGTAACCAGTAGCAGTTGAGTGATTTCAGTATTCAATCTATCCCCTTCGTTCTGGAGTTCAAGACTTCTTTTCTAAGGTCTCTTTTCCCTTAAACTTCAGCCCTCTTTAAGCTCTCTTCTAGGGAATTTAGCTTGGTACGGTAACAAGTCTTGATAAACTGTTGCAATCGTTAAAAGAGATGTCTGATCGATCTGTCTTTCAATACTTCCTATCTTCCTGCCTTGTTAGTTTCTTTTTGATCCAATCAAATCACAGCTAACAAATCAACAAATCCGACCCCAATCACTTGGAGTCAATTAATTATCAAGACATGGCTAATAATTCAAGACAAATACACAAAATGTTAATATAACATTTCTATTATGCAGGATCATTTGAAACAGTCTCAGTGGCAATAACTCGTTTTCTAACAACTCTTCATGGAGACACGTGGACTCAGAGTTAACATTCACTGACATTTGCCAACAAGCTTACATGTAAAAATCTCTTCTGGTTTTCTATGTAAAATGAAATTACAATGGAACACTGCCATAATTTTGCGAGTATTATACAATCAGGATTCTATCATTCCCACGGGCTATAATTTTTTTTTTTTTTGGTATAGAGATATACGTTTAGGCCACAACGCCGGGTTAGGTGTTAGTATCTGTTCGAATTAGTGGGCGGGTGGAGAGTATAAACGACTCTCACCCTCGCAGGAGTTGAACCCCGGACCTCCCCCTAAAGCAGGGGATACACAACCAGTGGGCCTTACTTTTTTAGAACAATCAATTCAATAAAATAAAAAAAAACCTTGCACGTGCTGCCCTAACTAGTAGTACTTTTAAGAGATGAGAGTTGAGAGTGTTAGAGCAAACCCTCGCTCGTGTCTCTGTCGTCGCTGGCTCGTCTCTCTCTCTCTGGCGGAAGCTTCTTTCCGGCGAAGGATCATCTCGGAAACGGTAAGTCTCTCTTCATTCTCACTCTCACTTTTCACTCTCTCTCTTCCTCTCTCTGTCGTGTATTTCTCTGTCACTGATCAAGTCTTTCGCCCTGCTCCCTTTTAGGGTTTTGCGTAGATGCTCTGTTTAATTTTTTTATTTCACCATAAGAGAAATGTATAGAGGACGAATATCACGAAATCGAGTTGGGTGTTGGGCCTTTAGAGGTTTCCCTACATGATAGAAGGAGCAATAGTCGGAAATGGTTCTCTGTAGCGAAAACCTTTTCTCAATAGTATAGAGTTGTGTGTCGTTGGATCCAGTTAGTGGGTTCAAATGAATTGAATTTATAGGGTTTTAAAATTACAATCTGTAGAATTTTGTAGCACCCATCTCATTTGGAGTTGGGTTCTTGGGTTTTAGGGTTCTAGCTTCTTTCCTTGTTTTATTTAGTGTCTTATTTTTTGGCTTTTCTTTTTTCCAGAAAAGGATTCATAGTACTTCTAGGGTTTATGGTTTTGTACTACTACTCTAGCTTCTGTTAAGTAGAATTCCTCCATCTTGGCATGTCTTGTGTCGACGGCATTGAGGGAATCAAAGAATGCAGAGTAGTAGTACAATATGCTCTTTGCTGATAAGAAACCGTGAGTGTGAGGGGTTTCTTTGTTCCCCTTTTTTTTTGGTTCCGCTTAAAATATTGAAGCATGTATCTGGCCTTCCTTAGCTTTCTTTCCATATCTGTCCAGACACCTTGATTAGTGGCTAATGCTCTGAGTAGTAGGAACTAGGAAGATCAATTCTGAATCCTATGATTTTTTTTAATCTATTTGATAGGTATTGTACTGTATTTATTCTATCATTACCGATACAACCAATACGGTATGTTATGGTCAATAATCGATATTAATGTAAAAAACAATACATGAGATTTTCGTAATGGAAAGGTTAAAAATTAATACGTAACGATGTGGTGGATATTTTGAACCATGGAGGTGAGACGTCGAGGCCCATGATTTTAAAAAACGCCGAAACCGTTACGCTACGTGTATGTACCATAACGTTTTCCGACATATTTTTAAATATCATTTTTTTCACTAAAAAATATTGTTTTTGACGCAATCTGGGCGTCGCAGGGGGGCTCTGCCCTCCTGCCATCCCCCTGGGCAATCTGCTGGAAGTAAAACGATATTTTTTAGTGAAAAAAACTCTTTAGAATCTTATTACTTCTTTCTTACATTTTTTTTTCTATTTATTGTGATTTTTTTAAGCAAAAAAAAAAAAAGAAGCCGTAAAGGCCGAAACCGTACCGTAACGGCGTACCATAACGGTTTTGGCCGTGTCTGTTACGGTATCCGAAATCGTTTTTTTGAATTATGTCGAGGCCTGAGGCGTAAGGCTTAAGTATCAAAAGAAAGGCTCAGCATGGTAATAAAAAGCGCTGAAACTGAATCGAGACAGCCACCGATTCCATAAGAGGGCATAATAGAGTTCCTAGAGCTATTTTTTGGTCTTTATGGAAAAAAAGAAATTATAGAGTTTTTGAGGACATAGCATCGACCAGTCCCCGGATTTGTGATCGCATTAGGCTGACAGTCTTGGATTGGGTGGGGTTATATTGTAATAGGGAGGATTTACGGGAGGTTTTGTACTAAGAAAGTTTGAATTCTTGGGGTTGGGTTTCGGTCAGTTTCTCTTTCCCGATTTTTAAGTTTATATGCTTGTAAGCTCTTAATATTGGGCTTTTTCCTGTATTCCTTCTTCCATTTTCTTTAATGAATTGCTTTATCGATATAAAAAAAAAAAACAAAAAACAATTATTGTTTTTACTAGAAACAACTTAAAATGTGTCGATTTCACTAAAATGCCCTTGTTAAAATAAAAACATCCGTGCTGTTTTTTTTTCAGTAAAAACGAATTAAAATTGGTCATCTTTAATTCTTTACTAAAACCAACTAAAAAGTGTTATTTTTTTAAAAACAAAACATTGTCATTTTTATTATAAACGACCAAAAATAGTGTTGTTTGTACCTGTGTTTAAAATCGACAAGCTGACTCAAAACTTGGCCGAGTGAACATGACTCGATTGAGTTTCGAGCCAACTCGCCAATAAAGTCAGTTTCTCTCAGCAAAAGCGAGTAACACGGCCGAGTTAGCCTAGTTGACTCGACTTGATCAACTCGTCTAAGTTTTTTTTTCTTTTGGGAAAAATGTAGGTATTATTTTGTTTATCATTTGGGAGAGAATCTTTATTCATCAAAAGATTAGTTGAAATACAGCCAAATACACCATTTTATTAGCCAATACAATCATACTCTGCTATGGTTGATGATCATTCTCACTAAATCATGATTTTTTCTTTCTTTTCTTGTGTTCTTTAAAAGTTCAAATCTTATTAATATTTAACTATATAATTTTAGAAGTTAAATAATTATTCAACAAATATATATGTAATTTTATGCATATTTTAATTCATATGGATGTGTGTATATATGTATATCTGATTTTATGTATATTTTATCATTAATTTTTATGTTATACCATATATATATATATAATATTGAAAATATATATTATTTTTTTGGAGCTTTAGGTGTTATTACTCAAATGAGTTCTGACCGGTTTTTCGAGTTGAGTTTTAAAACACTGGTTTATATTAAAAAAGGAGAAAAAGAAATGGTTGCTACGCTCCAGACCATAACTTACATTTTCTAATGGTTTCAACAATGTCTATTACAAATGTTGAAACTGTTATTTTAATCCTTGAGGCTCACAGTCACTCATTTTAACAAATAAATAAATAAACAAGAAATGAAGAAATTACAAAAAGATTCAAAAAAATTAATGAAATATTTTAATGTGTGCGTGTACATATAGGTTATACTACATAAAATATTCAACCATAAAACAAAATAAATTCAAGAGAGACAAGTAAAGCCAAAATTTTAGATTTACTTTTTTTTGTTCATATGCATATTAAAAAATGGATGATTCTTAAATCATTAACTCATAGGGTGGATTTTGGATTCCAAGTTCCAACAAACAATTGCAAAGAAGTCTTCAAATATATCTATTAGGCCAATGGCTCCAAATTTTGAAACATAGAGAAATTAGTGTGAAATATACTCGACTAGGTTTTAAAAAGCCTCAATACGTTAAAGACAACAAATTAAGTGTTAGTTTAAACAAATAACAAAATTGAAAAAGACATGAAAATTAAATTTCAGTTATGTGCCTAGTGCCTGTTTTTTTACATATTAATGTAGAGACGCACGACTCAGACATAAAGTGAGCTCAAGGTGCGAGGTTATGAGCTGTGTGCCTCGACCCATCACCTGCTCTGTAGTTTTTTTACATATTTTGTCAGTAGTATTTTTAACATGTTAAAAATGGGTCCTAATTCATGGGTTGAGAAATAACAAGTGGTCGATCCACTTGTTCAGCGGTAAGGTTCTTATTTTATCTAGATCCTGCCCCAAAATTTCCTGACTCCATGTACAGCCAAGCCGAAGAAGAGATGGAGTCTTCTGATTCTGATTTGCAGAGAGGGTCCATTGAACTTTCGGTCCCTTTTTGGAGAACATGAAAGATACCAGATCCTGCCCCCTTTACTAGTAGGGTTGCTGGGCATAATTCAGAGAATGCCAGCCGCTCTAGATGCTGAGACGCGGGGACTGCGTGCTTTGAGAGGGGGAGGAGACCTTAGCCGATGATTTGCCAGAGAGGCATGACCTTTCTCCCTTCCTCGCCAATCTTTGCTTTTGCAACACTTTGCCTGACTCCTGACTCTCACCCTTGCCGTATGGCAGATATAACGTTGGAACCGACGGTTCCAGCACGTGGCAGATAGGGAGCCAATCACTAAGGAACGGGGGCTTACTCAGGACTACTGCGACTTGTATACCTCGGTCTATGTTGGACGCCAGCAAGGCAAGGCGAGGGTTCCCAGGAATAACGTGGTGTCCCACGGAGCTGAGGTAGAGGAAGCCTAGAGGTTAAGGAACAGGGTGGCAGAGCTTGAGCAGGACCTGGAGACTAAGGCATGATCCCTAGCTCTTCTGGACTTCACTTTTCTCTTAGCCTCATGCACCATGCGCTAATTCCAAGCTTCTTTTCTTGCAGAGAGAGGCGCATGCTGCCCTTTAGAGATAGGGGCGAGCCAGATAAAGCGGCTAGAAGAGGAGATTGCCAGCTTGACCCGCCTTTTGGATTAATAGGAGGAGGTGAAGTTGACTTATGAGCAGCGGGAGGGACAGATGCGGACTGCCTATGCATGCATGGAGGGTTATTTTAGGGCAGCTCCCTCATGGGAGGCGGGAGAGCGAGCTTGAGCAGAGGCTCAAGGAGCCAGAGTGGGGGGAGAGAGCGGTTCCTCTCCAAAGGGAGAGTTGGATGAGACGCGGTTTGGGAGCGATGAGAGGTGGCGCCACAGAGTGCAAGACCAGCCAGGTAAAGCTGGCTTTATAGAAGAAGAGGGAGCTCATGGCCATGGTTTGCGGCGATCGCCCTCCTCCACCTACTCTTGAGACGAGCAGGCTTTCCAGAGGTAGCCAGTTTGGGGATTCCCTGCTTGACGCGCCCAGTCACAGGACAAATCGAGTTGGAGGATCCGCGGGGATCCGGATAGGGTCAGAGAGGCCTCCTAGTGTGCCGAGAGAGGCGGGAGGGCAGAGACGATCTTTGGATGAGGGTGCCTCACCTCATCCCATGGCGGATCACAGAGATTGAGGCTAGAGAGGTCTCCTAGGGATGCAGGAGAGCGGTCTATGACAGAGGTTGAGCCAGTATGAGTCAGGGGGGCTGTAGCTGTCGCTGTGCTTGCACACACGGGCGATACGGGGAGAGAGGGATCAGGAGAGATTGGGGTGGATCATGCAGGCGATGGGGTCCCACCCTCTTATTAGATTGGCCTTTTTATTTTGCTTGCCTTTTTACTTTTTGACTTGAATGGCTTTGTTGAAAACATTGTAGAAGCTATTAAAGTTATGACAAACTCTTTTTTTGAATGGATGCTCTTTTTTATTTTTGGTAATTATTTATAAAATCCATTTGGATTTATTATGCATGCTATGGTGGAATGAATGAATGAGCGATTAAACAGGGTAAGGAGGCAATGTCAATTGTTGGACGAAACAAACTTGATAGATATCTCGCCAATGGTTTCTATACCTGGTCGAACATGAGAAGAGGGTCAGAAAGAGTGCTAGAAAGAACAGACAGGCTTAATCTCTGAAGGGGCATTATCCATAGGTTTGTCAAAGTGAAAGTCAAAGTTTTGCCTAGCTCCACTTTAGATCACAGACCCCCTTATACCTTATGGGGCTTGATCTATCTGACTCCATAGGACCCATCCTTTTTAGGCCTGAACAGGACTGGCTGAAGGAACCAGACTGCTAAGACTTTATTCGGGAGGTCTGGCTAGGACCGGGGGATATGGAAGATCAAAGACGGAACCAGAAACTCCAACTAAAAATCAAATGGGCTAGGCAAAAGTCCTGGCTAGAATCGGCAAAAAAGGATGGAATCAAAAGTGGCAGGATTAGCAGCAGAAGCTACAATCTGGGGAAATGATGGACCAAATGTTGGACAAGGACTTGCCCTTAGGAAAATGGAGGACTTGAAAAAGAAATTCTTGAGTACTCCAAACAGTATTTGGCTCATCTCTTTGCTGCGTCAACGGAGACATCTCAGGAAGCCCAAGATACCCTATTGCGAATGCGAAACATCAGGGTTGGCCTCTCCGCCGAAGACTCCTTTTCTTTTTAGATAAAGCGATAGATGAAGAAGAGTTTTTGCAGGCAGTCTTTCGCAGAAGGAAAGGACAACAAATCTCCTAGCTCGTGGAGTAGACCTCAAGAGCCTTCACAGCCCGCCCTGTATCTTAGAGTGAAAGCGGTCCCCGTTATCAATTAGTGGGTATCTCCATATCTTTAGGCGGGAATTGGAGCTATAAAACAAGTAGCTGGAGTTGGCCCAGTCCTTTATAGGAGTAGGGGCGCCGCTTCTGATCCTGAAGACTCAACCCAGGTCCCATTACGAAACATTCATGGATTCAAAATGGAATATGATTCCAATGGAATATGGCAAGAAGTCTCTCTGTAATTGGGATGCGGTGGAATTTTGAGTGTGAGCACAGTTTCAGTTGAAAAAGGAGATTTCTGAGATCAGGCCATGTATGCTGGTCTCGCCTCAGACCCAAAAGCTAGTGACTCCTAGAATTCCCATCATCCGATCCTTATTTCCATGTGATGCGTCCGGCAGCCAGCTTTGCTGCAGGCAGTAAGCAACAGGGCTCGGTTCCAGCAGCATGCGCAGATCTGACGGAATTCATAGGCTAAATGGGGGAGAAATGCCCTACTTATGATGGGGGTTGATGCCCTTCCTTCACGCTACCCCTCCCCAGCAGGCTAGTTGCTTGTGTATGTAAGCTAGTGGGGGCTAGCTCTCTCTGAGCTCTGAGTAAGGAGGCGGGAACCATAGCATAGGCAATTGACATCATTCACTCACTGGGCCAAAATAGATTGGAGAAGGGCCTAAGGAAGAAACTGTTATTTAGTACTTCCTGTACCGAACGGGTCTATTAGATTAGGTCCTTTTCATTACTGTTTCGAGGTTGTACTACTTTCTAGAAGGATGCCGTCCCCCAGCCCCGGTTGAAGATCGTGCAAGTTAGGTTGTATTGGTGGAAGGAACGTAGGGGAGGGAGGTGCCTTCTCAGCAACTCGTGTAATGTCGTTGTATTTTATGTATGAGGTGATTGATCTCTATGGTTCTCTCCGAAGGTTCAACAAGCTATTAGCTATGCGAGGGTCTTTTAGAGAGCTCTCTTTTTTCTCTCTCGTAGCACCACGAGTACCCCCCCTCTTCGCTATGTAAATGGAGGGCCAGGCAGGCTGCAGGCAGCAGAACTTCGTGAGCTCATTTGATAGTGAGATCAAAGCTCAGCAGGATGAACGATGGATAGGAGCCAGCAACCGATTTGATTCGATGATTCGCCCTCCTAGAGAGCAACAAGACAATGAATTTAGGATAAGAAAAGCCAACAGGAAGAGCGCCATAGGTGGAAGCCATCATACCATAAATAGGAACATGGTGAGGCTAATAAGCCCGCCCATAGCTGACCCCTGTTTTGGTGGGAGGAAAGAGAAAAAGCCCCTTTTCCTTCTCTCTCCCCACTCTAATAGCAATAGCACGAAGTGATTCCGGCATACCAAACGAACCGCTCTTTTTGTACTGGCGCCAAACCAACCCTGCTTCAATGCCCTAGCTTTTAGTAATTAGCTGCGCTAACGTGCCCCTACTATACTACAGGCTTTGAAGCAAGCAACCCTACTAGTAAAGGGCTTGAAAGCCCCTTTAAAGGAAGGGCGCGCTAGCGCCCTTACTAGTTTTGGGGCGCCCCTACTCCTATAAAGTGCTGAGCCCTGTATATACAAGGCAAGCTCACTCTATAAGCTAGGTGCTTTCCCTCCCTTCATTTTGAGTCAAGGGCTTTCTGCCTCCATTTGGTCGTGCTACTATGATGTAACGTGCAGTCGTCTCGAGGCAGCAGGATGTATGGTATAGGGCCCCCTATTTCCGCTCCCTTAAAGTCTCAATGGGCAGTGGCTTATTTGGCGCTATATCACAATTCATTCATTCTCGGGCATAGCTGTTCACGAAACGTGGCATGGGACATCTGTTAGCGGCGGGAGTCTTACATCCGAGTGATAGGTCAGACCAATCCCATTCATCCTGGTCCGATCCGAACGGATCTTGTTGAATGAATTGATCCATTGTTGTATGCCCTACTTCTTAGTGCATTTTTTCCTACTCGGACCCCCTCTGACCTATAGCTGGTTTCCTTTGACTGCTCCATATGGTGGAAACATTTTGTTATGGTGGAGAGTGGGGAGTGAAAACACCAATGCAGCAGAGAACGACCACATAAATCGGAATCTACTTAACTTATTAAGATAGACGACCGAGAAAGAAAGGCTCCGCGTTCTCCAAGTGGTTGATCTTAGCGTGCTAGCCGTTGCTTCATTTCGTATAGTGATAATGCTTTCTCTTTCTTAGCGCTCCGCCCCGCGGAGAACTCTGGTTGCGCGGCTTTCTCTTATAGGTCTATTTTCTCTTACTTGACTCAGCTTGACCTACTTGACTCAGCGGTTAGAGTGTCGTTTTCATACGGCGAGAGTCATTGGTTCAAATCCAATAGGAGGTAAAACCGGCCGAAACCCCTGCTTTTGCCAGCATGACAGGAAGCACGGACTGGCAGCAAGGAGTCAACTGAATGACCAAAGCTTCGGTTGCTTCCACTTGTCGCCTTCTTCGACCGACAGACAGGGAATCCCGCCTCTTCTTCTCTTCATGTATGTGGGCTGTCTGCCCCGTCCCGAATAGACGAACATGAACAAGCTGAAGAAATGCGCGAGAGAGGGAGTTGAGTATCAACTCACCTCCCCTCTCCCACAATTAGGTGAAGACTAGGAGGGCCGGAAACCCCAACTGGAAACCTTTCACTGCGCCACACGATTCTTTCGTGAAGCGCTCTCTCAGACATTTCTACTCCTGCCCCCGAAAGCTAAGGCGTTTCCAAGATACCAGGCGACCAAGTGAAAGTGAACAGCCCCGAGCAAATCTTCTAGAGAGTGTACCCTTTGTTTCTACTCTTTCTCTCTTCTATAAACAATATATATATATATATATATATATATATATATATATATATATATATAAAGAAGCAGAAGAAAATGATATTCTATGGACCCCTTGGACCTCCAACCAATGAGGTGATGACACATGCATGCATATGAACTTCTAAAGATTGTGTTGTAGATTCAATAAATTCTATGAGTTTATGGGGAATTCCATTGTTGGAAATTGAGTGTTTGGTGGCCATTCCTAAAGATGGTCGATGTGCATGCGTGCACATGAACTTCTAAAGAGTGGGAGTTGAGTGCCTGGGTGGCACTATGTAACTCAATCCATTATGGGGCTGTGGATGAGTTCTATTTTAGAATAGACTCTGAGATAGAGGAGACTTTAAGGAGATTTTGTCGAGATAAGGACTTAAAAAAGTCGAGTAGTCACAGAAGTAAGGTCTCAGACTCGCAGAAGACAAGTGAAAAGTCTCTCGAGGTTTCGCCGTGGGAATTTTGCGAGGGTTTTCGCCGCTTTGAAACAATAAGTTTCATAATATCGCAAAAATTCCATGTGGTTTTTCTCTAAAAACTCGGAAGGGGATTGAATCGTTTGGTCTTTGGAAGTCCCTGATTGGTTTGAGAACCTGATTGAAGAAGACCTTCATTTTGGAATACACGTAGATCTGCTGATCCAGTGTTTGAAGTTATTCTAGTGTGTTTCGATTTAGGGATTGTTCAGACAGAGACATTGTTGAGTATGTGGCTTGCTCCAAGGTGACTCAAGTCTCGATTGAGCAGTCATTTTTCATAGTCACGGGTCCTGCTTTAGCACCGTTTCACATTTGCAACTGTAGAGGGCGGTTTGTGACCTTCCAATTTTCCAGTGAAACCGGGGACCGAAAGGTCGTGAGAGAAAGCAAAAAGATGCATCCATTTCTAGGCAAATTCAGTGTCTTGTGGATGCTCTCTATGAGGTAGTTAGACACGCCCCTTGCAGGATCTGTTGGGTCTTTAAAAGAACTCAATCAAAGGGCACAAACAAATGAAGAGAGAGCCTGCTGTTTTTTAGAGGTTGGGTTTTGAGAGTAGGATACACACGTCGAAGAAATCCGTTGTCTAGAGAGAGTGGAGTGATCTCAAATCGTTTTCTATTTTCATATTTATATAGTGAGTTACATATTAATAGTTTTTCGAATCTAATCAAACTAAATGTCTTTCTCATTTGCTGCCACTCAACAATAGTAGGTCTCTGCTCTCGTTTTCTGTTGGGCAGTAAGGTATGGCTCAGTAAGGTAGTATTGGTTTTTTGTGAAGGTTATAATGGTAGAAGTAGCTCGATGGCTCGGAGTACACTGAAGTTGAAGACATCGAAAGCGATGAGTGCTAGTATGGCGATAGCTTGAATGTGTGCTGTTTGAAACGGTCCAACCGGAGATCGAGTAGAACAATGTTGGTCTTTCTTGTTCTTGCCTGTGGGGGTGGTCGGTGGTGCTATCCCCCTCTTCCCTTAGAATCTAGAATAGTGGATTGAGGATCTGCTGAATCTGCGGATAATGGACACCTAGCTAGCCTTGTGCATGAGCGTTCACCCTCCTATAGTATCCGGCCTTAGAGAAAAGTAGCATGCATGAGGGTTCGCCAAAGGAAGTCAAATGGGGACAACATCAACATCTGAGCATGGTCGCCCTTCCTTCTAAGGGAATTCGACTATGGGATTAAGCCTCCCTAATTCCATATCAGAATGAACCTATCCTTTTAACAAAGAAACCCGATTCGACCTATATTAAGGCAAAGGAGGCTAACCATAAGTGTCCGCCCACTTGGCCAAATGATCTAAACTCATTTTTCTAGTAGTCATTTGTAGTCATTTCAGGTACTATTGCATGTACCATAGTTTAGCGGTTCCAGAACCATCAATGATCGGTGAACCAGCAATGAACATATGCACATCTTCTCTTCCAGGGCCAAAACAGAAGATGCGCACATGATTGTTTTTCTTTCCAAAACCACTCCCGATATCCGAGCCTCAGCTCTTAGCTCCCTGATAGACGCGGTCTTAGGTTTTCTTTGGCTTTTTCTCTCTCTTCTTTTTGCATTGCAACCGTACACCCCGTATCTCAAAGACTTCGTACAGTACCTAAAAAATCCTAAGGTGAACTACCAGTGTACTGTTGCCACCTAAACGGTAGGTAGGCGGCGGATGTGTGACGTTTGGAGTTGTCGTTCGTGCACCTGTCCCCAATGGAAGAATGAGTGATCCGTTCCCTTGTAGATCATGGCCTTACCACTCGGTCCCCGATGGCCAGCGGGGGATTCGGTATAGCAGCTCACGTTCGTTTGCGCTGCACGTTCCCACTGGACTGGACACGTGTTAGCTGTAGGAAGTATGGTTCCGAAAGTGACTTCGGTTAGCCAGTTCAGGCTCAACTCCTCGCTTTACGTTAGCGGACCTACAGGTCGGGCCGGGGCTCCGCGCTCTTTCTTTCTGTGTGGGACGGTGCCGGGGGAGAAGGGAATGCGTCGAGGCGGCGAACAATAACAACACAACTACATTTTTGCTTTTCCCTCCATGAGATGAGCCCAGTGCATTGGACCGATGGATAAGAGAACTGAGCTGGCCCAAAAAGAACTTGGGGGCTCCCCCTTACAACATAGGGCGATGTAGACTCCATCAGAAAGAAATCAATATGTATCTGATGGATCAAGAATAGATAGTTGTCTCATCAATAGATAGAAATAGGTGATTTCCCCTTATTATTGAGAGATTCCCTCTTTATCCATTCCTACTCTTTTGATCTATCAGAACAGATCAGGCTATCTATCAATCGATTTGAAAATAGCACGTTCATCTCACTTTTCGTTCATTTCCGCCACGCCAACATAGCCGCCATAAAAAGAAGCAAGCAAAGCAGTTAGAAACGCTCGCTTTACGCCCTTGAATTCTTATTCACGAATGGAATTGGGAAAGCTAACAAAAAGATTCGATTCTGACTTCGTAGAGCCGGTGCTATTGCTGCCTGCGCGTAGGGCCGTCCCCCACTCCCGTCCCGGGGCGCTAAGGGGCTTTTGTTTTTGGAACAGATGGCAGTGTTTTGCTGACGCCTCGAATCAAGCTTTTGTTGCGACATGCTATGTTTTCTCCCCCATTGCTAGTAGGTTGATGGGTCGCACGCCTGGCACACATGTTTTGGCCTTGTGTGTCCATAACTCATAATAGGTGACCTAACGGCCACCGCCCGACTAGACATACCAATAGTCACCAGATTCATATGGGCTATTGGGGAGTAAGCAATGATCTTCTTAAGATCGATCTGTCTTGAAGTGGTCGAGGAAGTATATATTATAGCAATCGCGCTTGGAGTATAAATGAAAGGAGTGGAACGAAGAGTAATTCTTTTGTTAATGATTATACATGTAATTTGAGGATGATTAGAAGATGCATTATCTTATTCTTTTCGAGTGTTATATGAGTCATTAAATACATGTAATTTGAGGATGAAGAGAATGCATTATCTGATTTATTTATTTATTTTTGAATACAACCATATAGATTCCCAGCTAAATTGCATTTGGATTCGGATAATAATTGAATTCGGCGAATTCAGATAATAATTGAATTCGGCGAATTCAGATATTAATCGAATTCGGATATTATTCGAATTCGAGTATCCGAATTCGATTATTAATCAGATCGGATACGGATATTATCCAAATTCGATTAACTAATCGAATTCAGATACATAACTTCAAATTTATTATCCATCGGATATTGGAGCAGATACGGATAGTATTTAGAATTAATCGGAGCGGATACGGATATAGCAGTATCCGCTTCGATTCCGCTTCGTTCACAGCCCTAATCAGTTATCCCTAGTTTAGCAAGTCTCTTATTTCCATTATCAACTATCCCTAGTTTAGCAACCCTTGATTTTCCCATTATCCCCTCCCTTAGTTTAGCAAGTCTTAGTTGTCTCTTTTATTTGTTTCCTTAGTTGTAGGAAGAGAATACTATTTAGTATTAATGTAGGTTGCTCATTGAGAGCAGTAAGTTGAATCATTGTTATTCTTAATTGAATTTAGGAGGCTTAACCACCTCGAATTGGCCTTCTTCCATCTCTCTTCTCTTTTTTGTCTTTCAATTTGTGAATTTCAATACTTACGATCAAGGGTTCATAACACATTAGAATTAAAAAAAATTAAGAAGCAAAAATCAAATTGCTTGAAAAACATAAAATTTAGACCAATAAACAAAAACTAGATAGACATTTAATTGAATGAAAAATTGTCCAAGTTATAGACTTCAAAATGGATTTAGATCGTTGAAACTGCGAAAAAAAGTAAAAAAAAAAAAATAGTAACGGAAGTAGATCTAATTTTCAAACGAAAAGAAGTTGAAGAAGGAAGCACAATCCGATTTTTTCGCTGCAACATTCCATAATGGAAAGAGTAGTGGGGAATAACTTCGCCTTTATTTGTGAGACGATGGATGGGAGCTTTCAATATGGAATCATCATTGTAGCCATTCTTGATATCTTCTAAACAGTTCAAAGGGGTTGAGATAAAGGACAAAGTGTACCTGATTCAAACCGACGAAATAGTGCATCGGCTGCGATGTTCTCAATACCCTTCTTGTAAACAATCTCGTAGTCATAGCCCATGAGCTTGGTTAGCCACTTTTGTTGAGCGGTGGTTACAATGCGCTGATCGAGGAGATGCTTGAGATTAATATGTTCGGTTTTGACGATGAAACGATGACCCAAAAGGTAAGGACGCCATTTGTCCATGGGCTGTACCAAGACCAACAACTCCTTTTCATAAGTAGAATAGCCAAGACTCTTACTAGATAAAGCTTTGCTAAGAAAAGCAATAGGCCGACTTTGTTGCATGAGGACACCATCGATTCCTATGCCTGAAGCATAGCATTCAACAACAAAGGTCGTTGTAAAGTTGGGTAGAGCAAGTACCGGGGCTTTTGTGATGCCTCGAACCCGTGCCTAAGGAATAATGTTCCGAGACATGTGTCCATTCGGCATAACCACGCATGCGGAAGACTTTACCCACGAAAATACAAGAATTTTCAACTTTTCTTATGAGCTTACATAAGCAATAATAACTGATCGATCATCATAATAACCCATCATAAGCAAATGCGTTACCTCACTGACTATAGTAGCCTTTACTTTTGGCGTCACAACTGTGCTGGTACACTTTCCAGACTCCTTCAAGCGTAGCTCCTTGCCTACCGGCAATCGCTTCAAAATTTGAAGACATGAAATGAGAGGATTGAGCTATATAACCCAGCAAAATCCACAATCCATCTAGGCTATTTTCTACCTAGTAACAATCATCAACAATGATATAGTAGTACAATACAAATTTCATATTATAATAATATCGTAACTCGTGACCCTAGGTCACTCAAGGCTATCTCACCCTATCCAAGGTTTCCAACCTCCAAATATTTTCCATCATCAAGTTCATCCAATCATTGTCCACAACACCAGGTTACTATTTCAGATAATCATTCACGCTTTATCCTTGAGTCTGTAGACTCGATCAACTTAGCCTTCGCCCGTGAACAATATCTATCCCCGAGTCCATAGACTTCATTATCAACCAATCGGGAACTTTTCCCGATTATAATAAATCCTTGGGTATGTCGACCCAATTAACCTTAAATCTTTATTTTTTCATAACCCTGGCCTTCACCTTCACCTGATAGTTGTCAGGAATAGAACTCCTCTGACATATCACACTCTGCCAGGAACAACACCTTTGACATATCACTTTTTATTTTCCCACTGTGGGAAACACCGAAACACATCTGATTGCCAGGATACACATCTGATCAGCCAGGATACGTATCTGATAGCTGGAAAATCCATCGAACTTGTCAGGAAAATGAAACTCATTTGACAAGCCAGGGACGTACCTCTGACCACTAGGAAACACCTGTCTATCAAGTACACATCTGACATATCACTCTGTCAGACATAACACCTCTGACATGACACCTTTGTCAGGAAGCACATCTGATTACCAGGAACACAGCTAACCTGTCAGGAACAACACATCTGACATACCAGGAACACCTATCTAATAGCCAGGAACACCTCTAACAATTTGGCCCTGGCAGACAAAACACCTCTGACAGTTTAACCCTGCTAGACAAAACACCTCTGATATTAAATCCTGTTAGGCACAACACCTTTGCCATCAATTCTTGTCAGGCATAACACCTCTGACATCAGATCCTGTCAGACACAATACCTTTGACATCAAATCTTGTCAGACACAACACCTCTGACAGTACAACACCTCTGTTGGGATGTACCTACCCCTACAGAACGCCAGAACATCATTCGTCAAGGTAACCATCATAGGTCATCACAACCTCTATTGGGTGCATACCTGCCTACACAGGCCACTGCCTCTTCAAGGTAACAACATTGAGTTCGTAAACTCAATACATCCATGGGTTCGTAGACCCTAATCCAACCTTGGGCTCATAGGCCCAATGCCATCCTAACTCTCCCGACTATTAGTCACGGAGGAACCCCGACTCTTAATAGATACCGCATTTCCTGACCTAGTTAAAGAGGGATCATAAACAACATTTCACATAGGTTAGGTTTTCTAACCATAGGAAATCCCCAATTAATTCAAGTTTTGCTTGATTAATTGAATACGTTGGGCTTCACGCCCATGGACCAAGTTCGAGGGTATACCATTCCGGTATGGAACATTAGCTGGCCGATGAACCATTTCATCGCCTTACCATGTTCAAACAATATCACATCACGCAGTTGTTCCGATAGGGAACATATCTTGGCCAATTGGTCCGTCCATCACCCTACAACGTTCAAACAACATCCCATCCCGCAGAGATTGTTCTGAGGTGGAACTTTACCAGGCCAATGGACCTACCATTGACTTACAAGTGTTCAAAGATCATTACATCATTCAAGGTGGTTCCGATAGGGAACATATTTGGGCCGATGGGTCCATCCATCGCCTTACAAACATTCAAACACCATCACATCATACAAGGTTGTTCCGATAGGGAACATATATGGACCGATAGACATATATGGACCAATATGTCCATCCATCACCCTACGACATTCAAACAAACATTCTGACACCCTAGGGTGACGTTACCACACACACGGGATTCAATCTAGGCTTCCCGGAGTCATGGTTTAAAAGATCGATACGTATCGACTGATACGGGCCGATACGTATCCTATTTGGGTACGTTGGGAAAAAAAACTCCATTGTATCAGGCCGATACAGGCCCGATACAGAGATTTTTCAGTTAATTTTTTTTTCCTTCCATTTACACTAGGATCTACAATGCAGACCAGATACACACAACTTATTTACATGATATATTATTGAAGTAAATGATTTTAACTTGATTTTACTTTCATTTATTTTAGATATTAATATGCAAATAAGGTTATCCCTCTAGTTATGATGCCCCAGCCCAACCTTATCAAGAGCCACTGGTTATGATGTTCAGTCCTAGTCTTCGACTGATAGTTTTGGACATATCACGACTTAGCAACAGACATATGTACAAATGTACCTGGGCATTTACAGCACGATGATGACTTGGACACAGTATTGTCATCATGTCTGGACTACTTATAATGTATTACTCTACTCAATTCCTGATCCCACAATGATAGAGTATGAGCAGGCACGAAACTCAATGTCGTATTGAGCTTTTATCATGTATGTTATTTAATTTGTGAATACAAGAGTATGTATTTTAATATTTTTGATTTATGAATACAAGTGAGCTTCTATCATTTGGTTAAGTAACTATGGTTTGTATTTTCATACATATTTATCAGCGCGCGTGCCTTTTTTAACTTATAAATTTTGTAACTCTCATACGTATGATTATAAATGTACTCGGAGGCCTTCATTTAGTTTGTTTTTAGCTTATATTTGCATTAAAAGATGTTTTATGCAAAGTATCCAAGTTTTTTCTTGCGTATCCAAGCTTTTTTTAGCGTATCCTAAATTTTTCCGCTGTATCCAATCGATACGCCGATACGTATCCTATTTTGGACTTATCGATATAGCGACCGATACCGATATTTTGAACCATGCCCGGAGGTCCACCCGAAGGTTCAAGCACTGCGGGGAACAAAAGCCCAACATCTGTGCACTGACGATAGATTGCCAGTGCTGGGTGATCAATTGCCCAGGCATCTGCATGCTAGCGATCTATCGCCCTTATAGAGGGATCGATTGCCCAGCCCCAGCGAGCCTAAATTTTGAGCTTTAACAACCCGAAATTGAGGGCTACAGCCCTCTGCTCCATTTCCACCCAAATTCATCCCATCCACACGACAACGGGTCTCCGACCCTTTATCGTCCTTGCCATAAATCATCCATGTGAGCCAAAACTCTGGCTAACAAGCCCGAAACCGAGGGCTACACCCCTCTACTCAATTTTAATCCATTCCCCTACATTCCATACACCAACCACTGGGTCTCCGATTCTTTTACATTTACATCATAAATTAAACACGCCATTCCACGTAAAAATATAGCATAACTAAGGGAAACTAGAGAAGAGGGAAGATGGTTTTACCTCTTTCACGCTTTTCGAGACGTTTAGGGACGAAACGGACACCGCCAACGCATTCGGGAGGGCGATCAACCTCAAGGTAAAGCTCTTCACCTTCAAAACCTTCACTTTCTCTCTTTACCTTTTTTTCTCTCTACATGCCAAATGAGATGCCGGTGAGAAAATCAGACGCCGCCAACGTGTCGGGAGCGTCGAAAAATGTCAAGATGGACTCCCCCTTTCTTTCTCTCTTCTTTTTCTCTAGAACTTTCTCTCTAAAAATCTGATTTGGGCAGAACTCTCCACCGTGAGAAATGGGAGGGGAATGAAGGGCTGGCCTCCCCCTTATATAGGCCAAGGTCATGTGCATGGCACATGACCCCATTGATGTGACCCATTGACTGAGTCAACGGTTTGACTGGTTGACTAAAACTCCGACCTTTCTTGCATATATGGCCTTCGTAAACCTACCATATGACCTCCGATTTTGACGAAACTTTAGGTGACCGAACTTGGGGCAGTCAGACACCTGCTGTAAAAATTTTGGGAAAATATACTGTGTTTTGACCTTAAAAAGTAAGTTCGGAAGAAAACTGCAAATCCGCTAATTTCTTGGTTTCGGCACAAAACATGCTGCTGAATCTACATTTGAGATGATGAACTGCCTAAACGACATACAGTCGTCCACAGGGTCTACTGACATGCAGTGGTATAAGTTTCGCAGATTTCTATTATAATCCCCAACAAATATGAAGTCCCAACTGAATTCTGGAAAATCTGAAATTTCCTGGTTTTCTCGATTTTTCTTACACTTAAGACCCCCGCGGTCTCGTAAATTGATACACGACGGAATTGGAACGATGGGTGATCGTCCATATAGTCAACCCGTACATTATGTGCGATTTTTGAGGAAAAACACTGAAGCTTTATCGGTACAATCCAATCCCGAACAAAACCCACTTTCCACCAATTTAATAAACACTTAACTAATTAACCTCAGTTAAGGACCCATAAACGCATAATTTTAGTCATAGCATCCTTGAGTTCCATAAAAGCCTTGGAGGCAGCATCAGACCAATGAAAGGAATCCTTGCGAAGAAGGGTCGTTAAGGGGCTGCTTATCTGGCCGTAATGGGCAATAAATTTCCTGTAGTATCCAGTGAGACTGAAGGAACCATGTAAGGCTTTAATGGTGCGTGGTTTGGGCCAATCAATCATACAAGCAATCTTTTGTGGATCGGCGCGGACACCCTCACGGCTGATCATGTGGCCAAGATATTCAACACTAGTGCTACCAAAAGTGCATTGGAGTGTTTGGTGAAAAGCTTGTGTTGTTGCAAAAGTTCCAGTGTGAGAGCCACATGCTGCAAGTGTGTTTTCTAATCCTTGCTGTAAATGAGGATATCATCAAAGATAACCAAAATGAACTTTCGTAGATGAGCACGAAAGATGTCATTCATTAAACTCTGAAATGTCAATGGTGCATTGGTGAGGCCAAAAGGCATGACGAGGAACTCAATGACCGGTATGAGTGCGGAAAGTAGTTTTTGAAACGTCCTTGTAGTGTACCCGAAACTGATGATAACCGGACCGGAGATCGAGTTTGGTGAAGAATTGAGAACCATGAAACTCATCCAATAATTCGTCAACGACTGGAATTGGGTACTTAGTCTTAATCGTGATGTCGTTTAAGGCACGGTAATCCAATAATTCATCAACGAATGGAATCGGGTACTTAGTCTTAATCGTGATGTCGTTTAAGGCACGATAATCCAATAATTCATCAACGACTGGAATCGGGTACTTAGTCTTAATTGTGATGTCATTTAAGGCACGGTAATCGACACACATCCGCCACGACCCATTTTTTTTCGAACAAGAAGCACAGGTGAGGAGTAAGGGCTTTTGCTTGGTTGAATAATCCCTGCATCACACATTTTCTGTACAATTTTTTCAATTTCAATTTTTTGAAATATGGGTACCTGTAAGGCCGAACATTGGTGGGAGTGCTGCTATGAAGGAGATCAATATGATGGTCATGAGTGCATGCCAGTGGAAGGCTGATTGGTGTATCAAACACAGGTTCAAACCAAAGCAAAATGGTGGCTAGCTCGTCTGGAGGAGCAGATTGAGAATCGGTTGCATTGACGCTATATAACTGAACAATGATTCCTTGTTTACTTTGATCGACAATCCGGTGAATCATGCGGCTGCTCACAATTTTAGGGTCATTGGACTGAAGCCCTTGTAGCTGGAATTGTGTATCATTGACTTGAAAGGACATGCATAAGCGTGCAAAGTTCCACCGGACCTCACCCAAGGTGACAAGCCATTGTATTCCCAACACCAAATCATATGCCCCAAGTGGTAAAATTTGAGAGCCAATGGAACAATGAAAATTGCCCAGAAGGAGAGGAAGATTAAGGTACATACCCTTGCTAGCAATTTTTTTAGCATCAGCCAAAGCAACTTCTGAGGTCTTGGTGAATCGGCCAACCAATTCGTTGAGGGAGTCCTACATTAATGAAATTGTTAGTGCTGCATGTATCGATCAATATGCAAATAGGAAGGCCCTTCAAAAGACCCTTCATGCGCATAGTACGAGGACCAATTGGCCCGGCCAGAGTCTACACTGAAATTGGGGAAGGATCCTCATCGTTGGGCTGATTCTGTTCATGGTCATCGTCCTCAAATTCAAAGCCCTCAATAATGGCTAGTTGACCCTTACAGTAGTGGCCCGGTGAGAACCTCTCATCACAATTGTAACAAAGGCCCTTCTTCTTACGACGCTCATTGAGTTCAGCTGTTGTCAATTTCTTGGGCGGAGGAAGACTGTCCTTGATAGAAGTATCATGAGCAGGACAAAAAGGGGCCGTGGAGGGGGGGGGGTTGGTCGATTGTACCTTCTTTGTGCTAGTGATACCTCCTCATGCAGAGCCGCGAGCAGATGACTAAGCGTTTAGGGGTGTAAAAATGGGGTGTTCACAAGCGTGACTGTTTGAAACATGCGAACGCCTACCCGGATGTCTTCTCGTAGGCTAGAAACAAAACACCCAACTAAAAATGATTCGGGCAATCAAGAGTTGCGGTTGATGAGCCGTTCAAACTGTGCTTGGTAATCTCAAACGGTGGATGTTTGGCACAACTTTGCTAAAGCCTCTGGTGGTCTGAATCGAATCCCTGCAAAAATTGGGCCAATGAGATCGTTTCCATCCAGCGAAACCAAGGTATGGCATGTCCCACCAAGTGCATGGATGCCAATTCAACCATCTGATCATTGGAAATATGATCGTATCGTTGGAACTGTTCTTTTGTGTATACGTGGCGGGTTTTCTCCACCAAAACACGGAAGGTCAAGACGAACATGTGATTGTGGATGTTGATTCCCTTGTACTCTGCGGGAAACATTGTTGGTTTGATCGTCTTCCTATAGTTGCGATCGTGACTGACCTGCATCATCGTTCTTGACTTCCAAATTCGTTAGTTTCTGCAAACTTTCAGTCAACAATTTACCATGTGCTTCATCATTCTCCTTTAGAGACCAGATTTCAGCCTCCATCTTTTGGAATTTGGTTCCATACCCATCAGTCGTCATGGTCTGAGGATCGGTGGCTTTGATACCAAATGTTACGATCCCTTGATCGTAAGTATTGAAGTTCACAAATTGAAAGACAAAAAAAAGAGGAGAGATAGAAGAAAGCCAATTTGAGGTGGTTGAGCCTCCTAAATTCAATTAAGAATAACAATGATTCAACTTACAGCTCTCAAGGAGCAACCTACATTAATAATACTCTCTTCCTAAAATTAAGGAAACAAATAAAAGAGGCAACTAAGACTAGCTAAACTAAGGGAGGGGATAATGGGAAAATCAAGGGTTGCTAAACTAGGGATAGTTAATAATGGAAATAAGAGACTTGCTAAACTAGGGATAATTGATAATGGGAATAAGGTGCACATCATAATGTCTCCCATTTTGCGTATTTGTCTTGAATTATTAGCTGTGTCTTGCAGATAGTAGATTTCTTTAAATAATTCTAGAGCTATTGATAGGGGAAAAAGAAGACCTTGACTGATTTATTCTTACCTGTTTTTTCTTTTTGTTTCAGTGAACAATGTACAATGGAATCGGGTTACAGACCCCAAGAGGATCTGGAACAAATGGACATATCCAGACGAACAAGTTCTTCGTGAGGCCAAAGAGTGGAAAGGTCGAAACAAGAGGATTTGAGGCTGATCAGGGTACTGGTGGTGTTAAGAAGCCAAACAAAGAGATCCTCGAGCATGACAGGAAGCGGGAGATTCAGCTGAAGCTCTTGATACTGGAAGAGAAACTGATTGACCAGGGATACACGGATGGCGAAATCTCAGAGAAGCTCGAGGAGGCAAGGAAGACCTTGGAAGCGGCAGTAGCTTCAGAGGAAAGCAGTGGTGGAAGCAACATGAAGACAGATAAAAAGTAAGGTTTCTTATCCATTTTTTTCATCAAAATCTGAGATACTTCACTCATGAAAAATTTATCTTATCATTATGGTTCGATTTGTGGAAAGGGTTTTTAAAAGGAAAAAGAATGATAGTAGCTGAATATTGCAGGGCTTGAAAGTATAAGGAATTGGCCTTTCTATATGGTTTAACTGAAATTGTACAAACTAGCTAGATTTAGTTGTCTCTCTATAGTCTATAGTATCTGCTAAAATTATATTTGGGAGTTTAATTTTCTCCTATTGTTTGGCTAATAATAGGAGGTTTTCATAGTAGGAATTAAAATTCTAGATATAGAATTAAAGTGCAAGAACTGGACACAAAAGCATGATGTATAAAATTAGCTGTTTTCCCTTTCTTTTTAGCTGCAAGATGGTGACTCTAAATATATTTCTTGATGGCTATTTTTTGGAGGTATATATGTAACCTAGAGACTAGAGTAGGGAATTATTTAATTGAAGGTGTCTAGACCATTTGATCAGACGTCAAAAAGTCAGCGATTTCTACAACCTAGGTCCGTGTAGTCAAAATCTTAGTAACCCAAACCTCTCAACCTGCTACTTGCTTCTGCTCCCAATCCCCTCTCCCGCTCTCAAACCTCACTCTCACCTTGAGAGCTCGGTTTCAACTTTTGTAGAGCACGATTTATGGTTTATAGAGAGAGCGTTTTTGTAAAGCTTCATTTTTATCCTCATTTCATGTTAAATGAGGTGTATTTTGTTATTTTCCTTTGTGGGGAACAAGATTCTTGTACGGTTTGTTAATTATTCGTGATCTTGTAGTTGAGTTTAAATGATATATTTAATATATTAATAGTTATCATGTTTACTGTGACTACAAATTTGAATGATGAATGATTTTATCAATAACTTTATTATACTTTAAAAAGTGAAAAAGATATATTTGCATTTACAAGTAATTTTCAAAAACCATCATATATATATATGTATGTGTGTGTGTGTGTGTATACCGGTGCTCCGGAGGCACACTTGACCCTATCCTAAATTGAAATTTGACGCTCTCGTGTTCTCGCTCTCGTCCCGCTCCCTCTCCCTCTCCCGCTCCCTCTCTTGACACCTAAGCCACCGCATCGCCTAGATCATGATCTAAGTGGGCACTCACTAAATTCAATGTAGTTTAAACCATAGTTCGAAAACTCAGCGAGTCACCGAGTAACTCCGTCGGGTTACTGAACTCGATAGAATTTCGAGTTGAGTCACCTCAAAACTCGAAAGAGACTATTGGATGATTTACTCGGGAGTCACTCGATTGGGTTGAGTCGAGTTTTTCAACTCGCCAGACTAGGTCGAGTTACGAAAGTTTTTTTTCTTTTTAATAATCATTTTCACTTTTTTTAAAAAACCTTAACTCGAATGTCACACTGTTCCTACATCATATGTTTTTTGGGGCTACAAAGCTAACCTATTATGGGTTCTGTTAAGTGTCAAACCTAGTTTTCAGGTTTGAGGCTGCAAAACCAGCCTACTTTTGGGTTCTTTTAACCTAGGTTTTTCAAGTTATTTGTGGTTCAATTTTTGATAAAATTCAAAAAAATTAGTAATCGCTTAGTTGGTGTATATATATATATATATATATATATTCTGAGTTAGACCGAGTCGAGGCTTTTTCGAATTTCTCGAGTTACTCGACGGGGCTAACTTTTGTGTCGAGTTTTCGCATTTTTGAACCATGGTTTAAACAAAAAAAAGTAAGTTTTGGTCGTGGTCGCCCAGCCCCAGGCATTGCCTAAGCAACGCCTACCCCCCTATTGCCTAGGCATCGCTTGGACACTTTGACTTCATTTGCCTAAGTAGGGTCTAATGAACCTTAGGGGATTAATGCTAATCAACTAAGGTCTAATCATCAGACGGTCTACAAACATCAAATTAGGCTAATTTTGTCACATGTCTATAAAAGGAACCACCTTGGGATTGGGCGATTGGATTTTTTTTTTGATTGGTAATCGGATATGAAAAACACATGCCATGTGCCCCCTCAATTGAAAATGGAGCTAACTGTAATTTATAGTTAGTTGGGTTGTCGTGCCACCTCTTACATCATAAATGTTATATGAAAGCAAAATTGTTGCTAACAACTTGAAATAATGTACTACAAACTGCAAATCATTAAACAATATAAATAAAACATGAATTAAAGCAAATAAACTAATGAACTAATAAAGTAATGAACATATATTAATACTAAATGGTAATGCTACTTTTAATGATGATTAATTTAAAAGAGGTTTTTGTGACCCGAATTCATCCCGTTGTTAATTATAGGATCGGTAATTTCTATTCTCTCTGTTGAAAACAAATGAATCAGTTGTTCCCCTTTCTCTACCGGCTTCTCTTTTTTGATGATGAGAGTTAGAAAGAATTTGTTGAAATTTATGTTAATTATATGCAGTTATATATATATATATATTTTGTATAATTAAATTATGGGTATAAGCCGTGTCCGTGTCCATCTGCGTCCAAAATGCACATATTCTTTTGATATAAGTCACAAGAGTCTTTGAAAATTCTCATTCCTGGCCTCTAAAAATATGCTCTAAAACCACTTGTTAATTCTGGAATGGTACTTCGCTAGTGCCATGGGAGATGATTTTGGGTTTTTTTTGGTATGATGGGTGCCGCTTTGTAGTTGTTTTTTACTCCTTTTCTTTTGCTTGGGTTCACGACCTCGTGAACTCTTCCCACTTATGCTTTTGTATTATCTTCGCTTTTTAATATATCTGCTTGATTATTGATAAAAAAAAAACAATCATGCCCATGCCCACATTTTTGACATACACAGGACAAGCTTGTTGTCTTAAGGAAATCCACGCAACATAATATTCAATTGAGGGGTAGGGACTAGGGAGATGCCAATTTTTGGGTATAGAATATTCAAGTTTTCTCTATACTTTAATTATTTTTATTTTTTAGGTTTTAGCACTGTTGAATGGAACCTGTTCTCCCCATGCTAAAATGGGCACTCCAGCCATTTTGTGTAACTTATGACTACTTTATGCATGCCTTTGAAATTAGTGACATGAACTTGACATTTATTAACTAAGTTATCTCCAATGAAAACAAAGAACCCAGTTTAGATGAAACGTACTGGACCCTGCACAATCTGCACTGTATATGTCTTTACTGAAAAACGGTTTTTGGATGATCAAAATATAACTATTCCCCGGACAGAATTTGGTGTAGCTTCAAATTCTATAAATTACAGGAATAGGTTACTTTCTAGATTCGTGCACGATAGATAACCTGATATGTTCTAATTAAGAGGTAGGCAAATGCCAGATTCTGGTTATGGGATAGTCAAGTTCTCTTTCTACTTTGACTCTTTTTTTTTTGATGTTTAGGGACAAGCGAACGGAACCTGTTCTCCACACGCTAAGTGTGCCTTCCAGCCAGTTTATAAGATATCCAAATATTATGGCTACTTTTATCTGTTTTTGGAATTTGAGGCGTGCATTGGACAGTTACAATGTTTTTGTCTTGTGGTTATGGAACATTATTTAGTTTGTATCAGTTTGTAATAGAATGTTAATTTATGCAAATGACTTTTGTGGCTTGTCCAGGGTTTCAGATACACAGACTCACCAAATTGCTGCTAGAAAGGAAAGGCAGATGGAGACATTAAGAGCTGCTCTTGGGATAACTAGAGGAGATGACACATCTGAACTCCAAGAACAAACAAAGCAGGACAAATCCCTTGATTCAGATGCTGAAAAGAGTGACGACGAGAAACCAATAGAAAGCCCGAAAAATGAACCAAACGATGATAACAAGCAACACAAGAAAGATGAATATCCGCGTGTTCATCAAGATAGAGAGAGCAATAGAAGGGAGAAGCGGATGGTAGAAGATCTCAAAGATGAAGATGTTACAAAGGAGATTGAAAATAAGCAGAATGAATGTTGTAGGGATGACTTTGATGGGTCAAAGCACCATGAAAAGCAAGACAGCAGAAAGAGAAGGTATGAGGTTGATTCTGCTGGTACAAATAACGACGTGAAACATGCCAGAGGGATAAAGAAGCGTCGAAAAGGTAGCAGGGGTAGTGATTCGGAAAGTGATTCTGGTATCAGTAGCGGGGAGAATAAGTGGAAAACTTCAAAGAAGTACAAGAAAAGCAGAAGGCATCACAGTAATGATTCTGATTCTGACTGTGATAATGTTGGTAAGGGAAATGCCAAAAAGGAAACTGAAAATTATGTAAACACTCCGAGGAGGCATGATTCAGATGATGATTCTGGTTCGGATGAAGAGTTACAAGACCATAAAATCCAAAAGGGAAAGCAGCACATGAAAATAAGCAGAAGACATGATTCTGAAGATGTATCAGATTCTGATAGTGGAAATCGAGTAAAGAAACAGGGGTATCACAATGGTGGAAGTGGCAGGACAGAACAAGACAACTCCGATACAAAGGATTGGAGGAAAAATGACAGCAAAAAACGCGGGAAAAGCAGCCGAGGTTATGACGTTGATGATGAATCTGACCCTGATAGGGAAAGACGAAGGGAAAAAATGGAGAAGAGTCGGAGTAGTGGAAGGCATGATACTGATGAGGATGACTCTGATACTGGTATTGATGGGAAAAATGCGAACAGACCAGTGGGAAGACGCAAAACAACTGGAAGAGAGCCAGATTCTCCAACTGATGACAGTGATAACAGTAGCAGTGATGGCTCTGATGAGAGCAGCAGCAAAAGTGATTCAGGTAGTAGCGCCAGTGATTACAGCCATGGGAGAACTGATAAGAAGTCCATTGTGGAGCAGAATAAAAAAGAATGTAGTGATTACATGAATAACAAAGGTAGCAGAAGTGGACATGGATCTGTTGCAGAGGAGAGAGGTTTCAAGTTTAGGACGGTTGGAAGTGAAGTTAGAAAAAAAGAAAGAAGTGGTCCTTACAATGATGATGATTTCCATCTAGCCAGTGGAGGGATGAACACGTTGAAGAAACTAGAGAAGACTAATCGGTATGAGTCAAGGAGAGATACGAGGAATGACAACTATGAAAGTCAAGAAATGAGAGGGAAAAGAAAGCTTGAAGGCATGATCCAAGATGAGCAACCAGAGTCAAAGTCAAGAAATCGGATTTTAGTTAGAGAAGCAGGGCATAGGGGGCAGCCGGGGGAGATTAGAGAAGAACTCAAGTCAGATAGTAGAGCATATACGAACAGAGATGATCGGAAGAGAGAAGATTACTCAGGCTTGAATAGATCTGGAGGACATTATGATGATGAAGAAGACAAACCAGTCAGTGGCAGAATGTATGGTCGGGATGAAGCAGAGCATGGAAGTAGAAGGCGTGGACGGGATCAGGAAGAGCGTGGAAGCATAAGGCACGTCAGGGATGAAGAAAAGGAGCGTGGAAACAGAAAGCACAAACGAGATGAAGAAGGAGAGGAATATGGTAGGCATGGAAAAGATGAGGAAGAGCAGCATGGAAGCAGAAGGCACAAACGAGATGAAGGGGAGGAACATGGAAAGCATGGAAAATATGAGGAAGAGCCGCATGGAAGCAGAAGGCACAAACGAGATGAACATGGAAAGCATGGAAAATATGAGGAAGAGCACCATGGGAGCAGAAGGCATGGAAGAGACAATGAAGAAGAGCGTGGAAGCAGAAGCCATGAAAAGGATAGACAGATGGCTGCCAAGAGGGTTAGGTATGAAGATTCTCGATCAAGTGACAGGAGGAGGTATGGTAACAATAGTTATGACGATGGTCGGTCTTCACATCGAGACTGAAGACTGTTTATCCTTGGTCCGACAGTATACATGGTGAGTTTGGATGGACTAAGAACTTGAGCGATCCCAATGGTAGGTAAATCTTAGTTTTGGGCATGAAAATTTCTCTAGGTAAAGTTGATGTTCCTTTTTATTTGAAACCCTTCTTTCATCTGTTTTAGGTTTGCATTTATTGTGACTTACGAGGGGCTATTACAAACTTAAAATCCCATTAAGAACTGATATGTGCAAAGTATAATATTGTACAGCATCTTTGCACTATTTTCAGTTTCTTTTTAGGCTCCATTTGGTTAGCAGGAATATGCAAATAAGGGAAAAAAATAGAGCATTTTTGAGTTTGGTTAGCCAAAAAATGCTGTATAATTTTTTTCCGTTTTCCTTTCGTGCATTTTGAAACAGTGAGAGAAGCCATGAGATGGGGAAAAAAATTTATAGGCTGAATCAGAATTTTGTTACCAATGTCTATTCTCATGTTTGTCTTTAGGTTACTGTATCCTGGTTTGCATCATCCTACTCTGAATGTGATGTGGTGTCTATAGCTACTTATTGTTCACGTACCACATCTGATTGTGTTTTGCTTTGCTTTCCTGATTGTGTTTGGGGATAGGTGCTTCCATATTTCAAAGATGGCAAACCTAGTCTACAAGGTAAAGCTACAAGGCTGAGGTTGGGTGGATGCTTTGTGAATGAAAGAATGACGCCTTCTAGAAATCTCGAGACTTGTAAAGGGAGTGCTTTTTGTTTTTGGTAGAAAAGTGAGTGTTTCTCATGGTATTGTAGTATGGTTTTAGTTTATTGTAAGATGTTTTATGATTGAGGATATGGCCTGATCTTCAGATCTCAAGGTTAGAATCTTGAATTCCAAAGATCTATGCATCCAAAACAATTGACAGAAGACTCTACTTGTGTCTATGGAAGAACTTGTTAGTTATTATCCTTTCAATTGTGCTGATAACAATTATTATCTATATATCATATAAATCTACACAGTCATTTACCATGCTCCCAATATTTGCGGTTGAAATCCCTAGAATTTTCAAGTAATCCAACTTCTTAACTTTCACTTCGAGTTTCTGCGACTAAGGATTAAGTGGCTATAAGGTACTCAAATCATAAATTACTATGACAACTCTACTAGAAAGTGCTTATTGGCTTGTGAGTGTTTAGTAAATACGAATAAGTAATTAGTAAAATAGTGTTTTCCTGATTTTTTTTTTCACTTTTTTCTTCAGAACTTGTGTCATTAAAATAATGGAATGACATAAATTCATGCAAACATCGGTGGATTTTTAATGCTTCTCCATCAGCTAGTACAAGATTATGACAATAGGATTCAAGAGCAATGTGAGCATTTTCCACTGCCTCCAACACCACCATCACCGCTGCTGCAATGATCTTCACCACCACTGCCACCACAACCACGGTGGTCAACTAATGCAGTTTTTCACCTTATTTTTTCAGAATAAAATCAAATAAAAAAATTCACTGTAAACAAATTGATGAAATGACCTCTTTTTCCAGTTCCTTGTTCCAATTATTTTGGGGTGAACTATCAAGACCCCACTCCCCAGACCCTCCAATAATAATTTAGCTTTCTAGTTCAGGCCTCGCTCACACTCTGTGTCATGGTCTTCACTCTAACTAGCCCTTTGGGTGAGACTATCAAGAGGTACACTAACACTGCCCCTACGCAGGGGCTTATAAATTAATGTTCATGGGATGGATGAGAGTATTTATAAGTTTTGAAACCCCCAACCAAAGGCAGTTTCAAAATCATCCCCAATCCCGACCCGAATGGAGGAAGGGGCCTTATCGTATAAATTAACGTTCATGGGATGGATGAGAGTATTTATAAGTTTTGAAACCCCAACCAAAGGCAGTTTCAAAATCATCCCCGACCCGAATGGAGGAAGGGGCCTTTTCGACTCTCTCTCTCTCTCTCTCTCCCTCCCTCCCTCTTTCTCATCTTCTAAAGCTAGCTAGAATATTTCACTATGTGGCATTGTTATCATTTATCTACTATTAGTTGTTAGTATTAGAGGGTGAATTTTTATCAATCTATTAAGAGTTTAAGACTCAAGACCACCACCACCACCTGGAACGAAACAAAACATCCTCACAATTCTCCAAATGGAATTGTTGCAGCTGAGCAACCAAAGAGGAGGAGCCTAGGATCCCATCTTTGGAGTAGATATTTAGTGGCGTTTAAAAATAATTGGAATTTTGACATTATAATTAGGATTAAGCATTGATGGAGCCGTTGGCCTGTTGCCTTCCTTCTTAGTTCTTTGTATTATTATTATTACTAGCAAACACCACGTGCTCGATGCACGGGACAAAAGTTAAGATGAAACTAAGAAGAAAAGTTTTTTTGAAATGAAGGAAAAAGAATTTTTTTTAGGAATACAGTCAAACTAAAAGAGAAAGATTGTCTTAAGTGAAAATCAAATTTGAAATTTTTTTTTTTGGTAAGAAAATTCAAATATTAATTATAAAGTATTATTTCGCCTATATACTACATATTTGATCAAATGAAACTGAGACATATTTCACACAACCAATAGCCAATAGGTGGATATCGGATGTGGGAAAAAGAAAGTTCATATATAGTTAATTTTATTCAATGTAATTAGAAACAAATGACATAAAATTCTTTGTATATGTTGTCCACGGTTAAACAGATTGGTTTTTAATAATCAATTAAAATCACTCTAATAGAGAAAATATAATCAATTAAGATACCAATCTAAAACTACAAACAACCAATACCCAAAACATAGTGCAAAGAAAATATTGTTAGAGTTACACTTCCAAAACATATTAACAGAAAGAGTATATAAATCCAGCAAAACCCATAACAGGCCCCTCTCTTCTCTCTAGGCCATCCTGCCCATTCGGCTCTAAAAACAGACCCCATCTGGCCATCTCTCTCCAAAACAGCCATTACCTCACTCTAAAATACCCCCACAAACGGCTCTATCTCACTCTAAAAAATAGTCTTTTTTATCTCTCTAAAATACCCCACCAATAGCCTTACTCTCGCCTTTAGAATGATGTTAACTGGAAAACCCATCGCCAATCGCCATTAGAATTCTGTAAAGAAGAAGATCGCATTAAGATGAATCAAAACACTAATGCGTGAATTAGAAGATGCTTACCTTCTGTTGAGTCTGATATTTAGTGATTACTGTTAGAGTTGAAGAGTAGTTGATATTGTAAAATGAACCTCAAGTTATCTGTGTTTCTTCCGTAACCCAACCAAAGACAAAGATAGCAAAGAACCCACCTTATGGATGGGTGCTCTCGGGACGTGCTCTCCGGACTCCATTAAAGAAGAAAATGATTAGAAATGGAAGATAGAAAATCGTGGAATTGGAGGGGACCGAGAGAGGTGGATTGGTAGTAAACATATTTTAACATATTTCAAACCCGTTAATGGAGGAACAACAATGATCCAGAATCAACAAAACCAAATCGCCACCCACAACTGCAAAAAAAAAGAAAAAAGATAACGATTAGGAATATATAACTAACCAAACTAAATCAATAGATCGTACACTAAACCAATAATACAGAATAGAAACTTAACGAATTCTCGTCGGGATTCGCTGCACCAAACTAAATCAATAGAACGAAGACTCAACCAATACATAATAGAAAATGTAACGGATTCTTGCTAGAATTCCCTGCTGTAACATGCGGGTTGGGAATGGCCATGTAAAATAGAGAGAAACTGTAATGGAAACCTTTCTAGAACATTTTTTGGGAGGAGATAAATTGATAAGAGAGGAAAATGGAGCGCTTGGGGGAGGGTGGGATTGGAAGACAGGGAGAGAGAAATGAGAGTGAAGGGCTAGGGTTTATTTACAGGATACGAATAGGTGGGAATTGGGAGGAAGCGTAGAGGTGTGAGGGTTGGAACTCTTTGTTGAAAGTGACTCTTCGTTGAAACCCTTCAATTGGGAGATGAACGTGTTGGTATGGGTTGTGTCGATTGGGTTTGAGAGATAGAGTCCATTGTGAGTTTGGAGATAAGAAGGTTGGTTGATTCAAAAACAAATCTTTGAGATAACTCTTCAAAAGAAGAGTTGTGTCGTTTGAGGATAGAGGAAAGAGGTGGGGAGAGGTGTGTCATTTGAGAATAAGAAGAATAAAGGTGATAGTTTGACACGTGTTATAAGATGAGAATATTGTAATCCTAGGTGGCGAAAGGAGGAGGGGAGAAAAAAGTGTGGCTTATATTTAGTTAATAGATAGATAGATTGTTATTTTGGTTTGCTTGGAGGAGGTGAAGCCTAGCAGCCAAGCCCAGCCCAGCCCAGCCCCGCCCAGCCCGGACAGAGAGAGCCGTTAGGTACAAGGAACGACAACGATATCTCATATCCCTCTTGAATTTGGAAGATTATTTTGGTTAATAAGAATCATTTCCTTTGCAGTTGAAGCTCTCTCAGAATATTTCAGGTATGTCTTCTTTCTTTCTTCTTCTTTTGATCTTCCTGTTTTTTTTCGCAAAGGTTCCGTTTCGATTGTATCTCTTTCATAATCATGGTTTCTCTAGATATTCCTCTGTTTCTCTAATTAGATTCGGAAAGCAAAAGAATATTCTTCTATAGGTGGGCTAATAATGGTTGATTGATAATGTTGGTAATTATTTAATTGATGAGTTTGTGAATAATGATTAGGTAGGTACGCAATATTCTTGGTCTAGGGAGTGTGGGGGTTCGAGGGTGTAGCCCCTGAAAATTCTTTTTGAAGGCCAAGTTCGTGGACCATCTCGTATGCTTGTGTTTGTTTGTAAACTTCCCTTGCTCATGGCTATGCCCTCTTATATAAAATAATATAGTATAAAACTTAGCTTTTTTTGTTCAAAAGTTCAGGGGGCAACTTCCCCTTGCCCCATGCTTATGCCCCCTTAAATTAAATAATATACTATAAATTTACTTTTTTTTTCCTCAAAAGTTCAGGGGGGCTAGATCCCCCTTCGCCCCCTAGCTCTACCCTGCATTATCAAGGGAAATTTTTTCTTCTTTTATTCCCAAATTGTTTTTGGCCGCCGGGGGGGTGGGGGTATAGCCCTCCCATGTGGCTCTGTCCCTGGTCTAGATATTCCCCATTTTTTTAGTGAAGATCTAGATAGATGGGTGTACACAGGAAGCCATTCCAAAAGTTTAACCATATACCTGAGGACCAAATGGTAGATCCGGCATAGATACCATAATTACCAAAGCAAGAAGCGGATACGAGAAACAAAATAAAAGTGAGAAGTGAGGCTTACACAAAACAAGAAGTGATAAATAAGATATGGACACCCAACTCCGATTATATTAGTATGGCCAGTCATACCTTCGATTTTACCATACATGAGATATGTGTGCAGTTTCCTAGAAGCCCCTTTTCAAACCCTTGACAGAAGGACGAAAGGAAAGATTCTTCGTGATACCGCTTGAATAACGATGATTGGAGTGAAAATCCTTAAAGAGAAAGCTTTTGCAATTGGAGGAGTTACTACTTACGCCAACACCTTATGAGCTTACCAGAACTTTCTCCTGCACCTTAGGTTCCAGTATACTTGCTTAGGGTCTAAACCCTAGGCTATAGACTCGAGTCAATTTATTCCATCACATCAACATACGTAGCCCTCTTTGACCAATAAATAGGATGTGAGTCACATGATGGAAGCGAGCATCCCATCCCGTACATAGCTTCCCTGCAAGTGTGCAACTATAATCCATACATTTAATTGGGGATACCATACCGTGGTACCATTGAATGAAAAAATCACGGGTATGGTTTTGTGGCCAGAATCTGCACATGTAGTGCTAAGGAGATTCTGAACATCAGACAACGAAGAATTGAGCGAAGCTCTTTTGAAGTTATAGTAGTGTTCATAAGTTCCAATCTATCAATCCCAATTTGAAAGGTTAGTCAACCATTTGGTACATTTATCTGAATCCCTTTTCGTCTTGGGTCTCAAAGATGATATTCAAGTCGACATAAAAATGTTTCAGCTCGTGACTATAGTACAAACCTTCGACTTGGCATACTTACAAGAAGAGTCAACTAATCAGATAGGGTTTCAACATATTCCACAATGTTGACATAACATATCTGACTCTACAGGTTTAAGGACGCCTCTCAAAAGGTTCACAACTGCCGAAATGAACGAACGTTGCCAAAAGGGCTTATGCTTTAGCTGCTACGAGAAATTTTAGGCAAACTACCATTGTGACTTGTGAGGGACAACTCTATATTATAGAAGTTCTTCACCATACTTCTTCTGGGATATGTTTACCCCACTTCTGAATTTTTTGACAACATTGGACTATGTAGTCCTAGTAGATGAGAAGTAATTGAGCTGTGGAGATCAATAACAGCAGTTGAGGGCTGTTTTGTGTAGATTAGCCTGGCTTGAGGGCTGTTTGGTGCAAATCGGCCTAAGTGTTTATTAATTTAAGTGATCTATAAGTAATTAGAGGCCAAAAGTTTTTTTTTTTTTTTTGGCACCATAAAGTCTTTTTATCAACCTAGATTCAATAATATGTTAGGGAGTAGCAGTATGGAAGGTATTTGTCAATTACAAATAGCCCAGGGTTTTTGGCGTATGTGGGCTCTCCATTGGAGAACCTTAGCATGCTAATGATGACCGTGAAATTGAATGATTGAAATTATTTAGAGTGATCGCAGTCTGCGAAGATGCTAGTCGATGAAAGATTGGGTATAATACTGGGAGAGTAGTGGATCTTAGTACATCTAATGCCTCTTATGATAAATGGGAGTCTAAAAATCTCATTGTCAATTTTTCATGTCATGGTTCCTTGCTCTATGCAACCACAGCTCTCTTGTGGTTTTCTTTTCATTCAGAGAGCTAAGGAGATTTAGGATTCCGCAGCTCATGCATATCTCAGGCTCATAGTATTGCAAGGATCTATCAGTTACGTCAGGAAATACCTCATCTCCAACAAGGGAACAAGTCTTTAGCTAAGTATTTTCCTACCCTTCGTGCTATGTGGGAAGGGTTAAGGCCATTATTAGATATTTCATCCGGTGTGTACCACAAATGGGGAACAGTACCGAAAACTGACATAGCATAATATAACTCCTGGCAAGGTTGAGATTAAAATTTAAAAATCAAGAGTTCAAATTCTGAGTAACGGTGAGTTGCCTTCATTGAATCAAGTATATGCCTTAGTCCAAGGTGAAGAGAGCAGATGGATAGCTATGCGCACACTTACTAATAGTTCAGAGTGTTTTACCCCTAGTCTCAGCCATATTCCCTCCGAAATGGAATAAGGAGGCCTTCAGTAAACTAAAAGATGGTCTGAGCTCAGATGAGGACAAGCTATTGAGCTTAGATGAGGACAAGCTATTGAGCTCAGATGAGGCCTTCAGTAATCAATTAATAATTCATTGATGATTTCTAAAAACGCAGAAAATCAAAATTCTATTGAGGGATTGATTGTGCTGTGGTCAATTTGATAATCGCGCCTCTTTAACCAATCTCACTCGCTCGGTTTGTAAGAACTTGACTTCAATGTATGCCATGTACAATTAGATTTTCTATACAATCAAAATAAACCGTCGATCTCGCCGATATCTGATTGAGGGTTTTTTTTTCACTCATTACCCCTCTCAAATTTGGGTTGTTGCACAAATATCCAAGTTTTAAAAACTTTTCTCTCCACTGCACTTGACGCCAAATTTTTCACATTAATATTAGTTCCAAATAATAACAAATCATCCACATATAAGCATATTATAATTACGTTGTTATTATGAAATTTACCATAAACACATTTATCAGATTCATTTACTTTAAATCCAAAGTTTAAAATAACTTCATCAAATCTAGTGTGCCATTGTTTAGGAGCAAAATAATGCATAGCCATCCAAAGTTTAAAATAACGTCTTATCAGATTCATTTGATGAATTATTAATTTATAAATTGAAGCTAACGCAATAAACATCTTATTGTAGTAAGACGTGCTACAGGTGCAAAAGTATCAAAGAAATCTATTCATTCCTTTTGTCTATATCCCTTAGCAACTAATCTTGCTTTAAATTTTTCAATAGAACCGTCGGCTCTTAATTTTCTCTTGAATATCCATTTATTACCTATGGTTTTAGATCCTTTAGGTAAAGTTACTAATTTCCAAGTTTGATTTGTCATTAATGAGTCCATGTCATCATTAGTAGCTTCTTTCCAAAAATCTACATCTCTTGAATTAATAGCTTCTTGAAATGTTAATGGATCATTATCTATGTTTAGACAATATAGAAATTCATGAACAAAATCATTTCGATCCCTTTCTACTAAGTATAGAAAATAATCATTTCCTAAATTAGTTTCTTTTCTAGCCATTTTACTTCTTCTATGTTCTTTGATTGAATTAAGATTTTGTTCTTGATCTTATGCTAGTTCTTCAATTTCTTCATTTTGAGTATTTTCCATAATTGGAGTTTCTGGAATTTCTGTTACATTTCTATTTATACTATGATTAGTATTTTCTTGACTTGGTTTTGTTATAAATGAAGTTTCATAAAAAACATCTCTAGATTCAATAATAGAATATTTATTTATTACTTGATTATTTTCAATAACCATAAATCTATATGTTATGCTATTTTGTCCATATCCAATGAATACACATTCAATGGCCCTTAGACCAAGTTTTGGTCTATTAGGATTTGACAATCTTACTAATGCTCTACACCCCCACACTTTAAAATAGTGTAAACTAGGTGCTCTTCCCATCATCATTTCAAATAAGGTTTTATCTAAAGTCTTATTTGGAATTCTGTTTAGTACATGGACATCAGTTAAAATTGCTTCACTCCATAAGTCTAAACCAAGATTTGAATTGCATAACATAACATTTATCATTTCAACTAGAGTTCTATTTTTTTCCTTCTGTAATACCATTTTGTTGAGGAGTATAAGGGATTGTAAATTCATGTCTAATACCTTGGCTTTCACAAAAAACATTAAATTCATTAGAAATATATTCTCCTCCCCTATCGGATCTTAATCCTTTTATTTTAATATTTAATTGATTTTCTACATATGCTGTATAAGTTTTAAACTTATCTAAAGCTTCACTTTTATTTTGTATTAAATATACTTGAGTGAATTTAGAATAATCATCAATGAATGTTATAAAATATTTTTTCCCATATGTTGTAGTAATTTTAGAGAAATTACATAAATCAGAATGTATTAATTCTAAAACATTCGACTTTCTTATTACATTTTTAAATGACTTTCTAGTTAATTTAGTTTTAGTGCAGATTTCACATTTATCAACATTTGAGTTTTCAAGTGAATGAATCAAGTTTAATTTTGACATAGATTTCATATATCTAAAATTTATGTGTCCTAATCTAACATGCCATAAATTAAAAGAATCAACCATATAAGCAGAATCATAAATTTCATTCATTTCATCATAGCCAATACTGGTTTTGAACAATCCTCCTAAGGCATAACCTTTAGTAACAAATTTCCATTTCCTAGACAGAATACATTTATTAGACTCAAACACTAACTTAAAGCCATGCTTTACTAACAACCTGACTGATACAAGATTCTTCCTGACTTCGGGTACATGCAAGACATTATTAAGAGTAACTGTCTTCCAGGAAGTGCAGTCCATTTCCACCTTCCCATGTCCTTCAATCTTTGCCGTAGAAGAGTTTCCCATGTAGAGAACTTGATCTTCTGTTATCTTTTCATAGGAAGAAAATATGGAATGATTTTTGCATACAGGTCTTGTAGCACCTGTGTCAAACCACCATTCATTTTGGTTTACTTCAGGAAACATTGCAGCAAGCTTTTCTTCAACTACATTTGCTTGACTTTTCTTGAAGTATTGGCAATCCCTTTTGAAGTGTCCGGGGTTCCTACAATGGTAGCAAGCCCCCTACTTAGGTTTCTTGTCCTTAGTGTTCTTCTTCTTGTCTTTCTTGTCTTTTTGTTGGAAGGAGTGTTTGAATTTCTGCTTCTTTTTATCAGGTTCTTCATTCTCAACCAGATTCGTCTTGGAGACCAATTCAGTTTGTTCCTTCAGTTTATCTCTCAACCTTGACTCTTCCTCAATTCGAAGATGCTTGAGGAGATCATCCACGGTCATTTCTTCCTTAGTATGTTTAAGGGTTTTCCGGTATTCTTTCCATGAAAGTGGTAGTTTTGCAACTATTGCTTTCGCAAGAGAGAATTCCTTGAAGATGGCTCCTTTTGCAATGAGGTTATTTATGATAAGCTGGAACTCATGAACCTGTTCAAGAATGAGTTTTCCATCAGTCATCTTATAATTTAAAAATTAACTTACAAGATAGGATAGATATCCTTCATTCTCTGTATTGTATTTCTTTTCTAGCGCTTCTCAAAGTTCATTTGCAGTCTTTGTATACTGGTACACATCGAACAGAGAATCAGCCAAGTAATGGAGGATGTGACCATGACATGCCTTGGAAGATTCGGATGAAGCTGTACTTGATTTCTGGTTGCCATCGAATACAGTTTAAAATTTTTGGAGAAATGGTTTCAGAAATCACATAATCACAGCAAGCAAATCCGAGGCGTAGGCTATAGTTTCTTTAAACTGTATTCGTCCTCACAACAAAGTCAGCAAATGGGTACAACGAACCAGTTCTAGGATACAACGGACACTGCTTTGGATGCTGTGTAACATAATTAGTTTGTTGTACTAAGCAGTGTTACCTAGGCACTTCAGTTTTCCCAAATTTTGTCATGCCGACACTTGAACACGACACGACACTCCATGACACGACACGACACTCCTTGGTACATGCCTATACCATGTTATGGTGACATCAATATTATGATTAGACACATGGTACTTCAGATATGTCGTGTCATTTTAAAAATACAACAACAATGAAATTTTTGTCAAATTGTGTTGCTTTTTTGGAAACATAGACAAAATTTTACTAGGAGAGCAGCGACAATAACAACGATCAATATGTACATCTTTCTCTTCTCTTCTTTCTTGTTGCTTATTTCTTTTAGAACTTAGATATATACTTTTTAAAAAAAATGGGGATTGGTGATCCCTCGGTATTGGGATTTTCAGAGCTTGCCATGTCGAACATCCCTCGACACCTGGACACTTGACACCTGTACCACGTGCCTAGGTAACACTGGTACTAAGTCTGTTCCAGAACACAGAAACTTACAGAATTTACTCAAAGAAGGGGAGTAAAAAACGAATTGGTTTAAGACTAGAAAAGACTTATTTCAAGAGTAAAGACAGCTTTTCGAAAAGACACAATGGTTTGAAAAAACCCAACAGTCATAAACTGTTCAATAGTCAAAAACTAACCCAACAGACATAAAACAGTTATAGTTTAAATTTAAAACAGTTTCGGGTTTATTTAAAAATCGTTTAAAGAAGAGGAATTAAAAAAAATAATCATTTGAATCTTATAACCCAACCCGGCCCGCCCGACTCGACTCGACGCGGCATGTGCGCGCGTGTGGTTTGGCATAATGGTTGCAAGATAGCATAGTGGGTATGGGTAATAAATTCCAATGCCCTTAAGGCCCAAGCCTTCTTCCAATACTATCTTATATATATTTGTCAAAGTATTGGTAGTTTTCCAATGTGGGACTAAACTTTTGCTTTGAAAAACAACTTCCAAAAACACACTTGTTTCCAAAAACACCAAGGTTTTTCTTTAAAATATCCAACAGAAATCTACCCTTTCTCCCACATCCCCTGACATGCAACCAGCCCATTTCTGCTGTTTATTCGTCAAAATCTCCATTGCTTTTGAGTGGGGTTTAAGCAATCGATGTGATGAGGAGCGCTCTGAGGATCTGATGAAGGACTTTCTTAATTTACCGGGAGATGCTTCGGATGGTAGCTTTCACGGTGTGAATTATGTGAGCGATGGTTTAACACTTACAGAGCAGTTGGAGCTACAGTTCTTGTCTGAAGAGCTTGACATAGCCATAACCGACAACGGAGAAAATCCCAGGATTGATGTGAGTACATTTTTGATGTATCTGATTGCATTTTTCTCATAAGCGAGGTGCTAAAAGGAACATTTTATGTGTTGTCCAATTTTTATTTAAATTCACAAGTGCCACATATAGAGTACAAAAATGACCATTATCGCGACGTTGATCTCACTTAGAAGACTTTCTATGCCAAAATGAACCTAATCAACCAACTGTTACCGTGCCCCTTAACCATACTTAGGTTATTCTAGAAGAGTGGGATGGATCGCATGGTGGATTGTTCGACTGGGTCAAATTTGGGATAGAAGATCTCAAGGAGCCAACCTCAAATCCTCTACGGTCTTTTCGCCTCATGCTTTCCATGTGTACTTCTATTCCATCGATAGACTGCCTTATGTTATACTCCCCCATGAGCACATTAATGTCCAGGAATATATCTATCTATATATATATATATATATGTATATATGTATCACTTTGGTCTCGGCAATTTTCTTTGGATATTGATGTTCTTTTTGTGTAGGAATTATATGAAGCACCTCAAGCTTCATCAGTCCAGGCCATTGGATCAGAATGCAATCAGAACTATCACTCCATCGTCCCACTTATTGATGGGGATTCAAGCTAACCCTCTGCTGTGGCTTATGCTGCACACAAGCCAAGAATGCGATGGACGCCTGAGCTCCATGAGCGTTTCATAGAAGCTGTTAACAAGCTTGATGGAGCTGACAGTAAGCAAATTGACCTTTTTTTTTCTCTGCTAGGCATTAGTGGTCAAGGGTGAAAACAGGTTTCGAATCCGGGTGGGTCTGTGGTATTAAAACACACGGACTTTACAAACTAGGAAAATTAACCTCTCTGGTTTTTGTTCATAATACTAAAATGTGTTTTCTATCTCACGAGTTTCACTATGAAATGTAGAAGCCACTCCAAAGGGTATATTGAAGCTTATGAATGTTGAGGGTTTGACCATCTACTATGTGAAAAGCCACTTGTAGGTAGCGTCATGGATTTATTTGGTGGATTAGATTTTAATTGAATTAGCTGCTATTCTTTCATTGGAGCTTACATTCCATGTTTTGCAGAAATACCGACTTGCCAAGTATATTGACTTAGCTCAACTATTTGAATCTTGTTCAACCATTTCAATCTTTGTAGAGCCATATCTTCTGTTAACGCGTGTGATTTCAAATCTTTTCTCACCACCTTAATTTGAGTCCTTTCATCCTTCCATAACTCTTTCATAGCATTTAACCTGTACCAAAGCACTTTTCCCACTGGTGCTGTATGCATAATGTACTACCTTGTGCTGTCAAGGTAACTAGAATATTTGAAATATTAGATTACTTTAACTAAATTTCTGAAAATGCGCAAAAATAAAAAGAGACTAATTTTGAGGCAGAGCAATGCTTCACGACGTTGAAGCAAGAGCTCCCTATTTTAGTGTATGACAGAGGCACTTTTGTAATTACGAGGAGAGGCAATGGTAGTTTTGCATCTCACTTTTTCTCTATTATTACAAGATTGTCACCACCATACACGAAAATGGAGAGCTCCGCTAACAAAGGGGAGCCTCCGCCTCAACTAGGGCTGTCAAAGGGCAGGGCCGGGGTCGGCCCTAGCCCTAGCCCTAGCCCTACCCTTCCCTATAAGAGTAGGGCCCTAGCCCTTCAGGGCCGGGATTTATTAGGCCCTAGCCCTGCCCTCAAGGTTCAGGGCAGGGCTAAAGGGCCGGAAGAAAGAGCATATTTTTTTTTTTGATTTGAGATGAAAATATTTTTTTTCTACACCGACTGTCAACCTGACAAGGAAATGGACACCCGCCTCTTTTATCCGGGCTTGGGACCGGCATTGCAACAAAAAGAGCAATGACAAAGTTAAAAAAAAAATTTCCCTTGTCAGTGACAAGTAGACATAATACAATAAAATAAAGTAAAACTATATAGAAAAATATTTATATTATGTTTAATTATCTATATCATTCATTAATATATCTAATGTATCCAATTCTACTAACTTTGATTCCTTTTGTTTAGTTGTACGAATCCAATCTTGGCAACAAACTAAGGCTTCTACAGTGTCGGATTTTAAATAACTTCTAAATTGGTTAAGTACCGTACCTCCAGTGCTAAAAGCAGATTCAGAAGCTACTGTTGTCACTGGAATTGCTAAAATATCACGAGCCATTATTGATAAAATTGGATATTTTTTTGAATTGACTTTCCACCAAAGTAATATATCTAAATCGTCAGATTTATCTCTTGGCTCTTCCAAATACAAATCTAATTCTGATCTTACTTCTAAATTAATACTTTGGCTCATGTTTTCTTCAAATCTCAAAAAATCGGCATTTTTTCTCTTTGAACTTGTTGCAACAATATTCTCCTCACTTGACTTCAAGACATTAGGGGTACTAAATTTAACATTATATTCCTTATACAAGTCTTTAAGATTCTTAAGGGCTTTATCCTTACGTGTCTTCACTATATCGCTTTCCCCAAATAACTTTCTCAAAACATATTATAAATACAATTGTTTATATTGTGGATTAAAAAATATAGCAAGCTCAAAAATAAGATTATAATCTTCCCAATATTTATCAAATTTTAGTTTCATTCTTGTAGCTATATCACGGAGCAAAAGATCTTCACCATGTATTTTTTCCATTAATTTAATATGTATCTTAACTACTTCTTCCAAAAATAAATGTATAGTTGGATATTTAATTCCAGAAAATATATTTGTAACTTCATAAAAATTTTGTAAAAGCTCGCAAATAATCTTTGCATGATCCCACTCATCATCTAAAGAATTTGTTTTATAGTTTGAGTCTATTACTTCTAATCGAGTAAAAACTTCCCTAAATTCTAATGCAGACTCTAGCATAAGATAGGTGGAGTTCCATCTCGTAGAAACATCGAAGGGTAAACCCTTTAACAGTATTTAACCCTAATTCACTAACAATTTCCTGGAATTTATGTGTACGCGATGTTGAATTCTTAATAAATTTTACTGAATCCCGAATATTTTGAATAATCAGGCTTATTTCTCTCAACCCATCTTACACAATAAGGTTGAGGATATGTACAGAACAACGCATATGAAATAACCTACCTTCTAATGGAAGAGCTTCTTTTCTAGAAAGATGAGTTTTCATAACTTTTACAATACAATCATTTGTACTACAATTGTCTAAAACTAAACTAAATATTTTATCATCAATTTTCCATTTTAATAAATTTGATTCAATAGTTTCAGCTAAAACTAACCCTGTATGGGGTGGATCAACATTAATAAAGTTGATTATTTGTTTTTTAAGGTTCCAATCTGAATCAATATAATGGGTTGTAATAGCCATATACCATAATGTTTGGTTGGATGTCCACATATCAGATGTAATACTAATTCTCGATAAATTACTTTCAAAAATTGTTTTTGATTTTTCTTGTTTATAAATTCTCATGCATTCAGACTTGATGGTGTTACGTGACACCATCTTAAATAGAGGTTGTAGTACACTAGTGTAATAAATAAAACCTTCATGAGAAACTATATTAAATGGATATTCATGTTGAATAATCATTAATGCAAGTGCTTCTCGACATTTGTCTTGGTCAAATTTATGGGCTGTAAGACCACTACCATGTAAAGCTGACCTCAGGAGTGGTTATTTGGGGTCAAGGTTTGGCCTCTTTTTACAGGTCGATTCTAGGTGTCTTCTAATGTGATTGACTCCATTATTTTTAGTATTGTCCATTTCTTCGTTACAATGGTAACATATAGCAACGCGTACATCTTTTTTTTTTTACCATCTTTTCATTTTCTACTTACTACCTTTTGGGTGAAATGATCCCAAATTATAGAGGTTTTTCTAGATTTCTTTTGCACGGGTTCAACATCGTCAGTCTGTGGTTGTGAGGAAGAGGGTGATGGATGAGTTATATTCCCCTCTCCAACTTCCACAATTCTAGGATCATCGGGATGTACACCAAATGATGACTCAACTAAGAGAGAACTAGCATTACTACTAGCACCGGGAGTCGACATTTTACCTTAATAAGCAAACTAATTAATGTTTGGAATCTAATAAAAAAAAAGTAAGTAAATCAGCAATATATGAATTAGAATTAAAAAAATAGTATCAGAATCTTCCAAACAATATTATCAGAAATATCAGAACAGTTTCAAAATCAATATTAGAATCTCTCAGAATCAATAGCAAAATTTCCTAAACAATATTAGAATCGAATAGAATCAATATCAGAATCTTCCAAACAATATCAGAAACGTTCCAGAAATATCAAAACAGTTCCAGAATCAATATTAGAATTTCCTAAACAATATCAGAATATCGGAATCAATATTAGAATTTCCTAAACAATATTAGAATCGAATAGAATCAATATCAGAATTGAATCAATATCAGAATCTTTCTAACAATATTAGAAAATTTTCAGAAATGTCAGAACAGCTCCAGAATCAATATTAGAATTTCATAAACAATATCAAAATCTCAGAAACAATATTAGAATTTCCTGAAAAATATTAGAATTTTAGAATCAATATCAGAATCTTCCAAACAATATCAGAATCCAATCACAAAGGCCAAAACCAGGCTTTGGCTCAGAAGGAAAAAGGAAAAAATAAATTACTGATAAAAAAAATATATCAGAATATAATCAGTTTAGGGTTTGGGTAATTAGGGTTTAGGATTAGGGGTTTTGGTATTTAGGGTTAGGGGTTCAGAAATATTAGAGATTCAGAATCCAATATAGGGTTAGAAGTTTTCGAAAATATCAGAATCTAAAATTTCAGAAATTTTCGAGAGCAGAGAGTAGGAATTTTAGAAACGAATTCAAAAAATTTAGGTTTAGAGGTTTCGGTATTACTAATTAGGGTTAGGGTTTTCGAAAATATCAAAATCTAAAATTAGGGTTAGGGTAACCTGGTCGTGAATCCGAAATCCTTTGAGCAGAGAACAGGACCACAGGTCCACAAAATCGTGAGAGAAGAAATCACCCAGAGGGTCTTAGGGATTTTCGAGAGCAGAACCACAGCCACAGCTCCTTAGGGATTTAGACAATAAATACTAAAAATTAGGGTTAGGGTAACCTGGTTGTGAATCCGAAATCCTTTGAGCAGAGAGCTGAACCACAGGTCCACAAAATCGGTGAGAGAAGAAATCACCCCGAGGCTCTTAGGGATTTTCAAGAGCAGTCTTTGAACTTCAGGTGAGATCGTGAGAGCCGAGAGCAACTGTCGAGGTCGAGACTCGAGAGAGCTTCATTGCTTTGGCTTCAGCTAAGAAGAACTCGAGATCGAAGTTCGAACAAGAAGATGAAGTGAAGAACAGAGAGAGAGAGAGAGAGATCGGCGTCGATTAGATTAGGGTTTGAGAAACGAATACGCAAGTGACCTTATATAGAGGGGAGGATTAAAAGAAAATTACAATTATACCCTCATATTTAAAACGTTATTAAAGGATATATTTGGAATTTCAGTATTGTAAAGGGCAGGGCCGGGGTGAGCCCTGGCCCTGCCCTTAATAAGCCGGGCTGCCAGATTTTGGGCCCTACCCAGCCCAAGGGCTGGGAAGGGCAGGGCTTTGCAGGGCAGGGCATTGCAAGGCTTTGCAGGACAGGGCAGGGCCGGGTACCCTTCTACATGGGCTTTTTTGACAGACCTAGCCTCAATGTCATGACCCGAGAACTCCACTTTATATTTAAATTGAAAAAATTATAAATAAATTTTATTAAAAATAATAAATTATTATTCATTCCTTGTTTATATTAAGATTATGTAAAATAAAATATATTAATAACTAGTGGGTGGCACGTGCGATGCACGTGAGAGAGAGGGGAAGGGGAGAGAGATAGGGAAGAGGGACTCTAGTGAGGGAATTTAAAAAAATTTCGTTTTAAAATTTAACTTAAAAGATAGTGTAGTGGGTTGAAACTACCTCATAATACATGTCTCTACTTTTTCTCTTGAAAAGTATTTACAACCTAAAGAGGGTGTGCATCTTTGTTGAGAAACCAATGAGGAAACATGAGAAAATATAAGGATAGAGATTCGAGAGAATTGTGGAGATATTGAGGGATTATTGTTAGTTGTAATTGATATTACTTCAATACCCTTACTAACCTTTCTCATGTAAAATAAGATGACAAAATATCTTAATTTTTTTATATGGAGTTATGGACAAAATAAAAAAAATTCACCCTTACTAATTGTAAGATCCATAAAATTGGGACTCATTAGGAAGATTAGAAAAAAATCATTTTAACCCCGCTTCTCTCATTATAATAGTAGAGAAAATATTTTAGCCTTATAAAATTATAATATATTTTGCATATGTACATAAATATATTATCTTATTGGTCGGATATTTATCGAATTGGATATATCAATGTTCAATTTTTATCCGATTATAAATGGATAATCAAAATATTATTTGTATACGCTTTGTCGGATACCTATTAAGATAATTATCCGAGTAAACAAATTCCCACATATCGGATATTGATAATATTTGTATCCCTTTTTTTGGTGAAAGGTAATCATGTAACTATAACACACACTATACTCACGCAACCGGACCTAAGGTAGCCGCTAAGGTGTCATAAGGGTCCAAGCAATCATTCCAAAAGGGCTTAAGGAGGGTTGATGGCTCTTTATACGCCCCTCTGAAATCTTGTTCCCAACTGAGGTGAGACTAAACCTGGGATAGTAACACCCTAACGCACACGGAAACATATGGTTATCTAGAAATAGTCTAACCAATTAACTATTGCATGTCCCACTATCCCATCCAAAAATAATAATAAAAATTAAAAATTAAGGAGATTAATATTGGGCAGAAATATGAACCTCTACCAAATGGCGTAGTCATGAGGCTGAACGAACTCGGAGTCAGAGAGAATACTATCTAGATAGAGGTCAGTTGAGGTCTTAATCACACTATAATTGAAATCAAGGGTGGGTAAAAAGCCTCATCAGTTTTTCATGGTGGAGAACTGAATATCTCTAGGATTTCATCGGCATAACTAGGGATGTATTCAAGTCAAGTTGGTTTGTTGGCTCGGCTCAATATAAGCTGAAATTTTTGACTTGATCAAACTGAAACAAGCTTTTCTTCATGCTCTAAATTGTGTTCAAGTCGAGCTTGGGCCAAGCCCGGTTTGATTTGGTGCGGCTTGAATATTATAAAATAATAAATATTACTTATAATAATAATATTATCATTATATTATTGTTACCTTAATTTTTTTTATGAAGCTCAAGCCAATCCAATCTCTGCTCGAACTCAATCAATTCAAGCTCGAGCCAAGCTATTTTTTTCGAACCGAGCTTCAAGCCTAGTTTTTCGATCGAGCTCTAATCGAGGTTGAACCTGGCTTGAACAAGTTCAAGTAGAGCTCGAGCTCGGGTCAGTTCGTCTTGAATACACCCTAGGCATGCTCCAAAATTTTGCCACTCCTGCACTACATTATCACACGCTCCTGCCACCAAGAACTAGAATGATGATTTCGTCAGTACCTCTCTTAATGCGTTAAAGTCTCTAAATTTGTTTTATCTTTCGGGTTTTGAACCAATATTTGCAAAAACCACAGTGATCTAGCAATCTAATCGATCCCATTTGAAATAGACACTACATAATTGTTGGTAAATGTTCACAATCAATCCTAGTTTTCAGAGGGTCATGATCATGATCAAACAGATGGGTGCAGTTTTAAAGCTAATGATCCTTATCCTCCGACAAGAAAGCAACATCCTTGACTTTTAAGTGGTTAGTTACTGCAGATTTAGAAAATAAAGTGTCTCTAACATGATGTCTAACCGATTTCTAGCTAATTATGATTTTGGTAATGCCACAAGAAAAAGGAAAAAAAAAATTAGATACCCCAATAAGATTTTTGATATATTGAATTACATAAAGATGCTACAAGATCTAGAAAAGGTCTTCATATCCCTTTCTCTTTTTGCCAAAAAGTTGATTTAGATTTTAAGATTCCCTCCTCTATAATCAGTTTAGTGTCTTGTTTTTATGTATCAATGATTAGATCTAATCTCATCTCAAATGGACAATTTATCCCTTATTAATAGTATATTTTTATATAATAATGGGTGTTATATATTTTAGTGGAATCTAGTTCTTTTCATGTATGATGATAGATATATCTAAACAGTTCAGAGAGTAAAAGATTAGGCAAAATGAGGATATCTTTTGGGTTGTTGAAGGGAACGGTGATTGAACATAGAATGATTAAGGAGTAAAGGAGAATCATCAACATCATTATCTCCCTGCTAGGTTTTCAAGCAAGAAACCCATACCATGTTTAAAGCACTTTTTTGCACCCTCAGGAGAGCTGGTCGTCTCTAAAGAAAGAAGACTCGAGATCCAGTGAGAGCTGGAAGCCCGAAATAGCTACACACTTGGTAGGTATATACTTTAATTTATTTTTTTTAAAAATTGTTTGTATGTGAAAGTCGTAAAAATCGATGTTTGGAGGCTGCCAGAGCGACAAACATATTTTGAGCACGGATTTTCGCCCACCTAGGTTTGATTAGGAGTCCCCACCTATTTATTCTAAGGGATAGGTCCCGGATATGGATAAAGTCTAATGCTCTCAATGAGAGTCTAAGTAAGATGTTCGATTAGGCTCCCTGGGGTGCCCATTTTATAATGGTTACTTACTCCCTACGTGTAAACCAAATTAATGTCAAAATTGATTAAATGTCTAAGTGTTTAGAGTATACTAATCCAAGAAATGAGAAAATCCTAATTAGGGTCGAACCCGGGTTGGGTTGTCTACGTGCTCATCGGAGTGAGATCAGATCGAGCGTAGTTCTGACACATGAGCCCGTGCCGAGACTAAGGGGAGTGTGTGTGTGCACCGGGGTGGATTAAGGTTAATTAGGGTTAGTCCGGAGACTAAGGTTGATTGATTGGGGAGGTCAAGTGCATTGAAGTGACATATGGTTAGAGAGATTAAAGGATTAAGCTCGGAGGCTAGGGTTTGGGCCCAGAGGTTAGGGATCGAGCCCAGAGGCTAGGGATCGAGCCTGAAGGCTAAGAGTTTGGGCTCAGAGGCCTAGGGTTAAGCTCGGAGGCTAAAGATTGAGCTTAGAGGCTAAGGATTGGGCCCGGAGGCTACGATTCAAACTCGGAGGCTAAGGGTCAAGCCTGGAGGCTAAAGGTTGAGAGCTAAATGTGGTTTAGTATGTTAAACATGATTAGGGTGAATGTTAACCATGATTAAGGATGTTAACCATAGTTACGGGAGTATACTAGAGTGGCTCTAAGTTGGATTGTCCATACTTTGCATTTTTGGCATTTTTAGGATTTTTCAATTTTGAGAATTAACTGAGGTTAAGGGGACTAACGAGGGTTAAGTTTAACCCTGGTTAGGGTCTGGTTTGAGTCGGAAGTGGGCCAAGATGGCTTAGCAGGGCCTAGAATGGCCTCCTACCAGGTCTGGCCCCTAAGCAAGGCCCAAATCAGAAAGTTGGAATTGGTGGAAGAAGAAGTACCGCCAATTCCAATTCTTTGCAGAATTGGAATGGTGGTAGAAGCCTTACCGCCATTTCCAGAATTTTCCTAGAAATGGCTTTACAGGCTAGGGGGAGTTCAAGGGGAATACCCAGAGGGTCAAGGGACCCTTAGGAGCATACAAGGATCCATTTTGGGCCTTGAGCCTGGTTTTAAATGGGCTCCACAATGGTGTTATCAACAAACAGGGAATCCCAGACTGTCGGTAAACTCAGTACCAGCATTCTGGGTGATCTTCATTTTAGCCTTTGTTTAGCCATGGTTAAGAGGTCCACCAAGTCTGGGGTGATTAGTGAAGATGGGGGGAAGACCCTAGAGGTTAGTCCAAGCCCTGGAGTGGACCAGGGCCCTATGGCATGGATGCATGGGCCACTATTCTGGGAGGCATCCAGAATGGCGGTACTGTATTTGTCGCCATTTTGAATTTTTTCCAAATTTCAAAATGTTCTCCCGGGCTTTGAACCAGGACTACTCCAAAGTCTTCCCTATGGATTTAGGGATACTTTAGGAGTTTGGGGAGTTGGTGGGCCATAGACCAAGGGGCTATAGCTCTGCTCTTTATTGGGGTCCCCTATCCCATACATGGATGAGATTGGGGGGTCCTAATATTTCAGTAGAGAATGAGAGCAGGTCCCTGGAAATGGACCAGAGACTCCAGATAATAAGAAAAAGCAGAAAGAAGGATGAGGAGGGGGAGTCCTACCCTCTAAACTTTAACTCCAATAGTGGGGATGGTTTGGGTGCAAGAGAAAGGTGCCCTCTTCAGTGAGGGTAGCCCATCTTAGATCAGGATTTCGGGGAGGGAAATCTGGATTTCTCTGGGAAAGGGGATTGGAATCCTATAGGGTTTTTCCTACAGGTTTTTGTCATCAACTAGAAGCTTGGCTAAAGGTTCGAATTTATAGGCAAGGGAGGTTGGGGACACAAGTGAGATTCGTAGGAGGGTTGGTGAGAGGTTTAGGAGGAGGCCAGAGGCGTTCCTAAAGTGCACAGGGGGCAGTCGAGTTGCTTTTACGCAAACTCTGGGAATGATGGTAATTCCAGTACCGTCATTCCCTTGCAAGAACAAAATGGTAATAGCGGTAAAATAATTACCACAATTCCTAGATTGTTTCTAATAAATGGTTTGCCCTACTGACTTTACTCTTGCCCGTGGTACAAATTTTCTATAAAAGAAAATGTTGGTAATGTTATTACCGACATACTAAGAATTTTTAGGGCTGGACCCTTCTAGGGCCTGGCTTGGATCTGTGGGCCCATGAATGGGTCCAGGCTATTTAGGCTACCAGTCTTGGCCCTAGTGGCCTCTGTTTTGGTCATAGATGGGCCTTGGGCCCATGGCTCTTGATCTAGTATTTAGGGCTAGGGCAAGCTAGAGTTGACCGAGGGTTAGGTTAAGGTTTGACTAAGGTTTGGCCCAGGGTTTGACTAGGATTTTGACCTAGGGTTAGACTAGGTTAACCATAGTCAATTTTCTTAACCATAGTTAAGGGAAGGGTGTAAAAATTGGGTGCATACACGTCTAATGCATGACAAATGCGTAAGTGTTCAATTTTTTTTTATATTGAACTGTTGTTTTTTTGCTAGTATAATATGCTGCTATGTGTGTATAAACTAAGAACTACTCATGAATATTAATGAATAATAGATTTTAGAATTCGTTTCTTTTTACCCGACATTTGTGAATACAAGATCGTCTCTTTCTCGCCGCCTAGATGGCATCACGATAATTGTCCTTCATGTTGGCCATCTAGAATGAACTCTTGTAAGTCTCCGCAAAAGAACGAACCCTTATAAGAAAGCAGTTTTTACATTGTAGAGATCCGAAATTATTTTCCTTGACATTTTGTGCAATTTATTTAATTATATAGAAAAATGTGTTTAGATTTTAATGTGTTTGTTCCTATAAAAATTAATGTGAAATATATGAATATTGAAACTCAATTAATTTGTTTAATCCAGCTTGTTTTTATCAATAAGTTGCATGAAAAAGAAGTAGATCAAAAAGTACCGAAAAAGTTCAAAAAATTAATCGGCGAATTGGCCGATCGATCACCGTGCAGTGGCGATCGATCGCCCGAAGAGTTGATTTTCTCGGGATTCATGATTTTTTGACTTTTTAAGCCCCCTTGAGTCCTAAACCCTATAAATAATCTTTAACTCATGAGTTTAAGGTTCGCAAAACTTTTTAAACCTAAAAGAGAGAGAAGAAGTTATTTGGAGAGATTCAAAGAAGGGAGGCCTTGGAAATCATAAGATCAAATTGAAGAATAGGGAAAAAGACTGTCAAGACCTAGATCGAGACATTCGCAAGCACTAGATCTATAGCACCTCGGAAATTTCCGTACCGAATGAACAGTGTTTTCGTAGCCTCTTGGCCTTTCATATAGTATATAATTCATAAATAAAGAAGAAATTGAAGATTCTAAAACGTCAAAAACGTTCATTTTCGAATGACGAATCCAACGCAAGTCAAATCGTCAAAATCCGACGAACGAGCCAAAAGTTATGGCCGAAATACCAAAGTGGGGGAAAAATGGAAGAAAACAATGAAATCTGGGGAGTGCGATCAATCGCAGGTTAGGTGCGATCGATCGCATGCAGGTGAAATGAGTTCCAAACTCTCTGGACCATATGTGATAGATGGGATCCCAGGTGCGATAGATCGCAGGGGTCTGTGATCGATCGCAAGAGTGTGCAATCGATCACATACAGGGGGAATCAGACAAAGTGTTCGGGTTCATGTGCGATTGATCGCATCCATGTGCGATTGATCTCACAGTCCCACGATCGATCGCACACGGTAACTGATGCCGAATTTGAGGGTTTTAAACTCTTGATCTATTGGGGGTCCTCACTTTTGGGGATTTCTAACCTAGAGGAGAGAAAGAAAGAAGAAAGAGGAGAAGAGAAATTGGGGGAAATCCAAGAGAGGATTTTGGGATTGAGATCAAGGAGCTCCAAGCTTGAGGATTTCAAGCAAGGATCTTCCCCAAATCAAAGGGTTTCCTTCCAAAAAATCAAGAGGTTCTTAAAGATCAAGTTGATCTTCAAGGTTAGTATACTCTACTAACTACCTTAGCATTAACCTAGCTTCTTGTGATTATTGTGCATGATTCTTCCCTATTTTCCCTTTTTGCTTGAAATACGCTATTTTCCCTAAACCTTCACAAGATAAATGAGAATGAATGGTGGAATGTATGAATGGAGGAGGGGTTAAGGCGATTGAATGCCGTGTTGTATAATGTGTGTTGGGTGTGATGGAAAATGGTAGAAGGGTACTTTATAAATAATGAACACACTTTGATGTTTTGAAGGAATGTACGCACTAAAAAGAAGTAATGAAATGTTGCATGCTATGTGTTTGATTAAATGCCCACATGAGAAATTGTCAATTAATGAAGGATATGAAAGCATGAATGGGTGTGTGTTTCCTTCAAATTCATGACCTTGATTCCCACATGCCTATACTATGAATTGAAATGCTATACTTCATCCTTCATGTCATATGTCATCATGTATACTACAAGTGCCGCACACATCCATGCACGCATGCATGAACCGACGTTTTCAAGGGCATGTATTTGGATGAAACAAACAAGAACAAGAATGTGATTCACGATGAAATCGATAAAGCCGAACATCGGGTCGGTCAAGGGTAGGGCATATCCCTAGGATATGTCATACCTAACTTCCAAGTTAAACAAATATGAACGTCAAGGGTAGGACATATTGCAAGATATGTCATGTCTGGTTCACAAGAAAACAAGAAAACAAGATAAGGAGGTTGGTGTGCCTTTTCATATATATATATATATATATGTATGTATTTTATTTAAAAGAATTTACATTACCGACTCACAAGTCGTATCAATGAAACTAACCTCTGGCTCACAAGTATACAAGTCAAGAACAAGTCAAGAACAAGCACGACATGTGATTCCAAATAAGACAAAACACACATGCATGATTTTCGCAAGTAAGACCATGAACAAGTCCAGGTTTCCAAACATGAGTTTTACCTGAGTTTTCGCATTCATGCACGCATGTCAAGACTATCATGTTGCTTTACTTACAATGCTATTGTCATATGTTGCGATTATCTGTTTTGAGTTGCTGTAATGAACTATATCTTGTTGCCTTGTGTGATTGTTATTGTTATTGTTAGCTAGTAGTTGTACTCGCTGAGTATTCCATACTCAGCCGTACTTTTATGTCGGCAGGTACCGAGGAGGTCCTCAACCCCGAGCCTTGGGTTGAGAAAGAGTATGTTGAGGAGAGAGAGCCTCCTATCCCGATCCAGTCGTAGGAGGATAGGGATCACGACGTCTGGCCCTATTTGGATTACTGTTGAGCATAGTGGGCTCAATAGTCTTTTTGTATTTTGGGTATATTTGATAGGTGGGCATGTCCACCTTAGACGCGATTTGTTATGTGTATATGTTAACTTGGAATACTATTTTGGAATTATAGAAGGAAAGAAAATTTTAGTTTACGCTTCCGCATCTTTTGTGAGCTTCCACGCTCTGATTATTGTCCTTATTGTATTATGTTAGCCTTGTTTACTTCAGGATGGTTTAACAGGTGTGAATAGTCACTCCTAAAGTATCCCTTAACTTCTAGGGGGTATTTTGGGGTGCGACAAGATCGTAGGGAAGCGATCAGGAGAGGTAAATATGGATTTTGTTCTACCAATAGAGTAATCATTAATGTAAATAAGCATGAGAAGATCAAGATCTAAATAAAGGAATAGATTAAAGCATGTTTATATTACGTATGTCCTTTAAGTAAGATTTTCATGAACTTTTGAGAGGTTCTCTTATGATTTTTATTTTGTATATCAACAAAGGAAAATAGAATATTTTGTGGTGTATGTTTGATGAAGAATGGAGGAAAGGATGATTGTTGGATTTGATGGAATGCTTATGATCGTGATGCAAAAATTGTGATGTGTTGTGAAATTAGGGTTTTTGTCAAATTCTATTTATGAAATTATATACATGGAATGGATGTATGATTTTAATTTGATTTCTTGATTGCATTATGAAAAACCTATAGAGTATGTTTTAATTTGATCACCCATGAGAATTATGATATGCGTTAATTTGATGAATGTGTACAAGTTGCATGGATGGTATATGTCGGTTAAAACAAACCGTGAATTATAGTTGTGTGGCCTATCTAGGGGTATTATTATGATGACATTAGTCTTAATGATAAATCTTTGAGAGTCTTTGACCAATAATTTAAGGTACGATTTAATTGAGGGTTATCATCATTCACTCATACTCGCTCATGATATCGAATATGTACAAACATGATAAGAAAAACGATTACAAGTATTTACACAGGTATAAATGCATTATTGAGTTTTGCACTGCCCGAGTATCAGTAAGTCTAAGATCAAGGCAAGATAAGTCCAACAAGTAATCACAAACAAGTCGTACGCACCGGAAAATGTGTTAAACCATATGCCCCGGGTAATGTGCAAAAACAAATTTTGGTACCTCGGTAAGTAACGTATATATTAACCTCTACCTAATATATGGAATATAGTTATTTTAAGTTATTGCATAGTGCATGTTGTTGAATACACTCACGGATAAGAAAGACAAGTAAGACAAGTAAGAAATACAAGTACATGTGAGCACATGTAAGGACTGGAAAAAAAATGCTTCTGCACTCTGATTTGTTTGTATGTATACACGTATTATTAAATCATGATTTATGCTTTGTATTAATGGTTGTTATATTATTAGTTAGGAGTTCATATACGCCGAGTGTTTTCAATACTCAACCGAACTGTTACTTTCGATAGGTTCGATATTTGCGTACCTGGACCTTTGGAAGATGAAGAAGATCTAACAGGTGATTATCTCAAAGGTGAATGGAATCTGGATTGTTGGCCGTATTCCATAAATTGATTTATTAGTATTTAAATTGAGTTCAAGAATTTGTAATGAAATTGATTTTTTAATTATGGTTAGGTTGAATTAATGGTTAAGAATCACGAGGATGATTCAGATTTTCTTATTTAGTTTAATTGTGAATTTTTATAAATGCTTTTTTGAAGTATCAATTTATTATTAATTGAGGAAAAAAAACTTCAGGTTCAGTTTTTAGATTGTCTTAAATGCATATGACAAGATGGTATGATGGCTAAGTCATGGGCCAATATCTCACTTCAACCTAGGTGAGAATTTGGGGCATGACATACATCATCAAACAAAATTATCCTTATCTCTGATTATTGAAGTAATTAAGAAATCTATTTATGTTTTTTCTTATCTTCCAGGCTCCACATGATGAAGTGAAGATCTGTGACATGAACAATTGAGAGAGAAAATTTAACCTTGATATTTTTCCTTTTTACAACTGTTTATAAATTGGAAAATTTAGTATAGTACACTGTTTTCCTTAAGCATCATTTGTGAACACGATACTGGTGGTAGAGACGATCATGACCCAACATTTGATGGGTCTCATCTAGTTCTTGAGTACCGAGAATCCTTTTGATCAGATGATATCACCCATCTGATGTTACTCTTTTCCTTCAGATTGGTGTTCCCTGATTCTCTACATAAACAACACTATAATTAAGTACTTATTTATTTATTCATGAAAATAAATACTTATTTATAAATAAGTTTATTTGGTAAAAATAAATAAACAATAAGTAAAAGTGGTTAAGAGCCCAAAAAAGTACCTATAAATAAGTAGAGCTCCATACCTACTTATTATAAGCACTTACTTAAAAAAATTTGTTTTCTTATTAAAAGTGCTTATTAAGCTTTTGGTAGTGTTGTCAAATGCCCTAGAAGTCAGTTTTAAAGACCTTACACATGTGCCTTTTCACACGTGCAGATTTGTAAATGGAGGGAATTCGAAGCGGACAGTGTAATCTCTAATTACATTCGATTAAATATTTAACAAATAGTAAAATATAGTATTAGTATTCAATTTCCGTTTAAAATATTTGAAATATCTAATAACTCTAACAAAATTTTAGAAAATTTTAAAATGCAAAAAAATAAAAAATTAGAGACTAATTTTGATGCGGAGCACTGCTTTTGGAGCGGGAACTCCCCATTTTAGTGTATGCTAGTGGTACTTTTGTAATTATGAGGAGAGGCAAGGGCAGTTTTGTAGAACACATTTTCTCCATTATTATAAGATTGCCACCGCCATACACGAAAATGGGGAGCTCCGCTAAAAAAGGGGAACTCTGCCTCAATGTCGTGACACAGAGCTCCACTTTGTATTTAAATTGACAAAATATTATATATAAATTTTATTAAAAATAATAAATTATTATTTCATTCCTTGTTTATATATATATTGTGCATACATAATAATATATTATTTTATTGGTCGGATATTTATCGAATTTGATATATCAATGTTCAAATTTCTATCCAATCGGATAGTAAAAACTTTATTTGTATTCACTTTGTCGGATACCTATTCAGATAATTATACAAGTAAACAAATTCAAATACAAATCTGATATTGATAATATTTGTATTCATATTTTGGTGGAAGGTTCTCATGTCACCAACACATAGGTAGACATAAGGTAGTTGCTAAGGTGTCATGAGGATAAGTCCAAGCAACACTCTAAAAGGGTCTGGCGTAAGGAGGGTTGATGGCCCTTATACATCCTTCCGAACTGATATGGGACTAAACCCGGTATAGCAACACCTTAACCCACGCGAAAACATATAGAAACAGTCAAATCAATTAAGTATTGCATGCCCACTATCCTATCCAAAAATTAAAAAAAATAAAATAAAATTAAATTAAGGAGATTAGTATTTGGTAGAAATATTCAACCTTTACCAAGTGACGGGAAGTGAGGAGTGTTTGGGTGATGCTTATGTTGGGTTGCAAGTGTGGTTGTGTGTATGAGTGAGTGTATGAGATGTGTGTTTTCTTTGTCTTGCTTTCAGCCATCGCCTTGTGGTGTAGTTGAGTTAACAAAACAAAAAAAAAAAAGTATAGCTAGCCTTCTTTCAATTATTTTAATTATAGAGGCAAATGCATTGAGATGATATGTACAAATGAAATAATTGAATGAAGCTAAGCTTAGCTTATTAGATGTATCTAATCTGAGGTTGTAAAGTGAGATGAAAATTTTGGAATTTTGCACGCCATGAGTGATAAGACCCTACTCTTCTACATTCTCACATGCCTGTGCTGTTCATTACGCCAAGAACACATGACAGAGCCATCATCATCATCTCATCTCTCACATGCCTTTGCTCCTAGGGTTTGATTTTTTTCATTTATTTTTTTATATTTTCTTGTTATCTTAATAGGGTTAGGCCACAACACCGGTTAACTGAGTTAGTATCTGTTCTTAAGGCTTTTTTGGAACTCGGGGTGTCCCCAACCCTTTGGGTCAAGACTAATCCCCAAAAGTGCGACGTGAACCTGCAACCCGTCACATCAGGTAAGTTCAAGTAAACCCGTGCAGTGCTGACCCCAAAGAGGGAGTAAGAAATGGAACCCAGGACCTCCCACTTGGGGAAAGGCCCAGGAATCACTGACCCACCCTTTTGGGGTTATCTGTTCTTAAGTTAATTGTTAGATGCCTAGCATATTAACAACAGGGACTCGATCCTGGCCCTCACACTTGGAGGTTACGATGTCCACCACCGGATTGAAGGGCAGGTGTGACACGTCACTTTTTTTTTTTTTTTTTTGTAACTCGGGTGTCCCCAACACTTCGGGCAGGACTAATCCCCGAGGGTGCGACAGGAGCCCACAACCCAACAGGTGTGTGACACGTTCCTTGATTGCTCATTTCTACTTTCTAAGAGAAGTTTTAGGGGTGGCAATGGATTGGGTAACTTGGGTTTAGAAAGAAAAAGCCGAATACAATCCAATAATATAGAACCCCTCAACCCTACTCGACTAGCCAAGAGTTGTTAAAATTATAATGAAATTACATTACAAATTAGAATAACGTACAAACTTAAAATTAGTTAAATAATGAATGTTAACTCAAACTCTTTGACAACATAATAGATGGGTCGATAAAAACAATGAAACCAATTATCAATGGGTCAAAGAAAAGCTGGGTCGGGTTGACGGGTTGGTTAGAAACTGCATTCCTAAGAAATGTTAGATCTAAAATACAAAACATGTAATATCAAGGCACGTGATGCATGTCTGCTGCTATGGACCCACCATTTGACAGGTCTAACCTATCAAATCTTAGGACCCGAAATGCAACCTGATTGAATGATAATAACCATCTGATCAGGGCTAGTGGACCCACCATTCACGGCATTGTTAAAAATCAAAGGGATGATCAGAACCGTCCTAGCTGTATTCTACAATACGGGACCCATCTCTGATATATGGCTAGGAAATGGGAGACCATTTTGTTAATAGTGGAGAGCGTCTGTTGATTGCATGGTTTGAAACCTCCAAAATTTCGGTCCTTTTGACCCTCGATACGAAACAAAAAAATTCAAAATTTTGAAATTTTGGATTATATGTCAGGCAAAATCAAATTTTAAATATCTTAATTGGACGGAATATATTTTCTAAAAATGTCAATTTCCCATAATTTCAGGATTTTGTCTGAAATTTTTTTGTTTCTCTTATTTATGATTTTACATATTTTAAAAATATATACTGTATTTGAAAGGTATTATATGAGAGAGTACTAATGAGTCATGTTCATTGAAACCTTTAATGAGTCTCTAAAAGGATGACATGTGTCAGTCATTTTTTTAAACCAAAAAAATGTTAAGGTAGGTCTATTAGGAGACACGTGTCAAAAAATCAATTTAATCAGACGTGTTTAGACCGCTCGATTGTTCCCTAATTTTTTAGCATTAACCTCCTAAGGTTCATTAAACCCTACTTTTTTTTTCATTAAATCCTACCTAGGTTATAGAAATGATTGTTCTTCTCCTCGTTGATCGAATTAATTTTTTGTCATGTGTCTCTTGGGAGACTTATCTTAACATCCAATGATCAGATTCTAAAACAACTTACCATGTGTCAAGTTATTAGAGGTTGCTTAACTTTAATGAGCATGACTCACTATATGCTTATATAGTTTATACATATACTACAATTATATAGTTTATACATAAACTGCAATTATAGTTTACATAGTGTATACTATATTAAGCATATGATTAGTCTTATTCTTATTAATTATATATTATAAAATATACTTACAATATATAGTTTATATTTTATACATTATGTTAAGAAAGAACTATTACTTAGATAAGTGTAGTTTATAATCTACTATATAGTTAATAATTAAATAAGTATAATAAAAATATAGTTAATAAATAATTGTATAATTCTCTACTATTATTGAGAAAAGGAGGGATTGACAGTGTTGATTGATTTCTTTTACTATGAATAAAAATAAAAATTATATTATCCTATTACTATTTAGTGAAGAGATATTTAAACGCATTGAAGTAATTTCAAATCCATTAACTTCATTTCAATTTATAGGACAACTATTCAGTATTTACTCGTAATTTTTTTTTTCTCTATGTATTTTCAACCGCCACACAACTTACCGTTTGTAAAACATTTTCTCTCTCCAACGCCTCCTCTCTAACACACATGCATCATGTGGGTCTCTCTTTGCACTCTCTCCCATTTATCTCTCTCTCACGTACATCGCACGTCGCATCTGACTGGCAAGAGTCACTTCTTCTTAAAGAGGCGGCTCGAGCGCAAGAAACAGGTGAACAGCCCACTAGTTATTTAATAATAATATTATACGAAAATTTTCATATACTTATGAGTATTTTGTTATAGTATTATATCATAATTGCACATAGCTATTAAATTAATTATGAGTTATAATATATTTTAAAGTTTATAATTAGTATAACATAGGAATAGTTTATAAACTATTATAAGTAAAATTGTTTTAAAGGTCTTTGTATATTTTAACCTATTAGGTATTTTATCATAAATTTAATACTTTAGAATAAAAATAAAAATTATCTTTCTAAAAATTAAGTTATTATACTTATCAAGTATCCTAATATATATATATATAGGTTTTCTAGTTTAAATAGGCTAATAGAAGTGTTTAAGGGTCTTATGTATCCTAACTTAACGTATTATGTATTCTATTATGATAAAGAATAAACATATAATTTAGTAATAAAATATTATTATTTATTTTTAAACAAAATTGTAATACTTCCAAAAAAAATAAAAAAATTTCATTTAATATATAAATAAATTAGTAGGTTTTCATAAATATGAGTGTTTTTTTATTAAATATTTTTAAAAATAAATCAGCAATAGTTCACCAAAAATATGCAATGCAAAATGCATTAATACATATACCGATTTTGAAGGGAATACCCTAAAACCCTCAAGGGTGTAGCCTAGTCGTCGAATGACAAACCATAAATCTAGAGGTCTCGAGATTGAATCTGGGCTCCTCTTAATATCGGATATATGGTTTAAGGTTTACCTATATATCACGTGAGACTAGTTTGAGTCTAGGCCCAAGATACCTGTGTTCACAAAAAAAAAAAACCCCTAAATTTTGTCAAAATTAAATATTAAGGATTTTTATTTTATTTTATTGTTAATTTGTTATTATTATTTTTGTTTTGTTAACCAACAGTGGAATTAAAGATGCTTGAAAAGTAAGTGGAGAAACAAAGTAATGCCGAAAGCAAGGAAAAAAAAAAGGTAATTTAAAGAGGGGTGGACTGAGGAGAGGAGCGTCTGTGAGATTGTCCTTGTGCTTGGAGTGGGTCCCACTGCCTCCGCGTTTTCGCCCACCGTGGCCATGGGGGCTTCTCTTTTTACAAGTTTAAAATAAATACTGGTCGCTGCACCGCCCGGTCAACAATCTAACGTCAATGTTATCTTCCACTGTGTCCCCTACTTGTGCTATTACCATAATACCCCTATCCTCCTCCTCTTTCTTTCCTTATGACCTCGTCAATGGCCACACAGAGACAACCAAGAATATATTAATTCTAATTTTCATTAGATTCCATCGAATAGAAGGCATATTGGAGGGATTATACCCCCCCCCCCCAAAAGCTTAAACAATAAAGATTAAACCATCGGATCTATTCCCTCTTCATCTTTCAATGGCTAGAAAATGACATTGCTATGATCTCATCACCGATTTGATGGTCTAGATCGATGTTGAATGAGCACAAATGACATCACAGAGATCAGTCAATGCCAAATAATAATAATAATAATAATAATAATAATAATAATACCTGCAAAATCAATAGAAGAAGCCTTTTCCTACGTAGATGTCACAGTTATAATCTTAAAACTTTGAAGGGGAGCCATGTTACACCCAAAATTCTAAACTTTTGGTAAATTTCGAAGATAAATTTTGGTTACTTTCATTAAAATATAATTTAAAAATAATACTAAAAAATAAGTGTTATTTTGGCCAAAATGATAAAATTTCGCACTTTATGCAACCCAAAATATTTGTAATATCGATTTACCATGAGGAGCAGAAAACCGAAATTTCACCGGAGTTAGAAACCTTTGGTTAAACCCAAAAAAAGGTCTTATTTCCTTCAAAAAAATTGAGGGGCATTTATGTCTTTCCACAAATATTATGAGTCAGAATTTCTACTCACCCATCCCTACACGGTTACACCTAAGAATTTCTACTCACCCCTCCTTACACGGTTACACCTAAGAATTTCTACTCACCCCTCCTTACACGATTACAAGTTACACCTTAAGAATTAAGAAACAAGACAGTGATTTGTAGAACCCTCATGCCACAGATACAATAATTCAATTCAAAAACTAGCCAAACAAGGCTCATTGGAATTGTCACCTCCTAGTGCAAGTCAGCATCAAATACCTATCTCAACCATATTCAAATTTGAGCTAACTAACAGTTGAAATTAAAAAAGATGTTGAAAGAAAGAGGCCACCCACTGTAGCCAAAAGCCAAACCTGGAATCTCTGCTTCTTGGGTTCTCCTCAATAGCTATCTTTTTGTGTTCAACTTTCATCTCAGACAAACCACAAGAACAAACACTACTTTTCTTCCAGAGCCCAGGAAGAAATCCCAACCCCTTTACAGAACCATAACCTTCACTCACTTCTCATCTTTCCTGCTTCTTCCTCATCCTCCCCTCAAAAAAAAAAAAAAAAAAAAATTTTAATTCCTGCTTCTTCAATTCACAAAGCTTATTCTGGTCTTTCTTTGAAGATGGTCCAAAGACAAGCCCCTAACAAGCTTGGAATCCAACCTGATTCCAAGAATTATGTTAAATCCGATAAGCGGTCTATGGCCCTTAAATCATCATCATCTTCTCAACATCAGGATAGCAGAAACAAAGGAGGAACTGAGCTGAAGAAGAAGATGAAGAAATCGAGATCAATGAAGCTTGCAGATTTGGAGAACATGGGATTACCTCCTATGACACGGGCGAAATCACGACCCAATAGGCCTACGACCACTGTATCTAGCAGTGCAGCTACTCCACAGAAGCCATGTCCGGTCAAAATATCGGATTCTTCGCCGAATTATATGAAGTCCACAAGCAGTTCTGATGCAAGGAAGGAGCAGTTGCAGGTAAGTCCTGGCAGTTCTCAAACTAGTTGCAACAGTAAGAATTCAAATCGAAGAATTTCAAATTCTTCAAAACCAAACTCTGCTTCTTCTGGCCACAAAACATTGAGGACTTTAACGAAAACATCTAGTTTTAAACCGGCGAGGCCTTCGTTGAAGAAGTGCTCTGGATTTGCTCTATATTCAGACCTAAAGGTAGACAAGGCTACCTGTTCATCCACTCTGAAGGATTCCAAGTTTCCTGATTATGTGACTCTTCATCCGGGGGGAACTGAATCAGAAGGAACATCAGTCCTTAAGGTCTGCCCATACACTCATTGTTCTCTTAATGGTCATTGCCATGCTCCGTTGCCTCCCCTGAAGCGCTTCTTGTCAGCAAGGAGGCGCTTGTTGAAGACCCAGAAGAGCATGAGACTGAACTGTCTATCCCCCCGTAGAGCAAAAGCTTCTAGCGAAAGAAAGAAAGAAATTGATACGGGCCAGATGGCCCCTACTGAAGATCTTGCAATTCGAGAAGCAGATTCGGCTAGCTCCGTAATATCTCCTATGACGGAAGAAGTGGGCATAGATTTCTTTGTAGAAATCTATGCTAAACCGAGAGAGGACAATGCAGAATCAATTGGAAGAAGCATCTATGATGGGGATGATGAAGGAATTATTGATTTCATGCCATCAGATGGAAAAAAATTAAAAAATGAAGATAGAGAAGCTGCTGAAAGCCAGCCAGATGAATCATCAAACTCCGAGATATGTTTTGAAGATGATCTCGATCAAAACAATGATATTTTTGTGGCAGAAATGGATGTGATGGCCTTTCCTGAACATTATCAGCAGGTAGAAGTTGAGGATAAGTACTATCCACCTTCCTTTGCTCAAGCAGAAACAGGTTTGGGATGTTGCATTGGGAATGAATTGGAAGGCAGAGACCCTGCAGAGATTGAACTGGGTGAATCCGTTTCTGAAACCACTGAAATGGATTGGGAGGAGATGCTATTTGCCGCTCCAATTCTTGCTAATGGAGCAGATAATTCTACCCACTCTCATGATGAATCAGATTTGATAAATGTGTATTTACCAGAGTTTGACACCAATTTTGGCGACGAGAAATATGAATCGGATGACGCATATCAGAATATGGAGACTGATGTTTCTAGTGATGGATCTGATAGCCTAAGTCAGGACCAACTTTTTTCCTCTGAGGATGCCTGTGAGAAACCAGAAGCTTTTAGTGAAGAAAAAGATGGAGATGCCAAATCAGATGACAACTTCATCATCAACATGGTGTCTCCAGCGTCTGCTCAGGACCCACTGGAGGAACTAACAGCAGCCATCCAAGAGAAAAATGGAGTTTCTGAACCAGAGAGCAAATTCCTCCAAATGTATCCTCTATTCGGGGATGATGAAACTGATTGCATAGCTGATGTAGAATATGAAACCGTGACGGGAAAACAGGAAAATGGTTCTGAAATAGATCAGGATGTAGCTCCAGAGGAACTAAATATTGAGGCAGAAGTTGGACCCCAGCTAGATGACCTAGCTGGTGAGGGGTGCATGCTCAAAGGCCAAAAATCCGAGTCTGTTGATTTAGAAACAGATCAGGATGTAGCTACGAGTGCTCTCGGCCTAGAGCAGGAACTCTCCAGTGCTGATGCAGCGAAAGAGAAAGAACAAGTTGATGTAAGCCTTCCACCTGTAACTGAAGAGCAATTTAAGAGCAGTAACCTAGTTGGAAATAAGGAGCTCTCAGAAAAAGATCAGGGCGAAGGTTGGACGCTAAACATCTCAAGCTCCATTGATTCTACAGAAAACGGTGTTTCAGAAAGGAACAAATCCAGTTCTTCAGATGACAGCATAGGTGAAGCTGGAAAAATGCAAGTGGAGGATAGCATCAAACAGGAGGAAACAGAAGAAACATGCCTCACAAGCGCAGAAAAGGAGAAAACAACCATTCACATGGGAAGCGATTCCCACCAAGAAACCCCCAAGACCTGCAGCAATCTGAAAGGAACAATTAGATGCAAGAGGTCTGTCAAGGATTTGGAGGAACCAAGGAAATTCAACCCACGGGAACCACAGTATCTGCCCCTGGAGCTTGACCCTGAAGCAGAAAAGGTTGATCTCAGGCACCAAATGATGGATGAAAGGAAAAATTCAGAGGAGTGGATGCTCGATTATGCACTCCGGCAGGCCGTCACCAAACTCGCTCCAGCTCGCAGGAGGAAAGTGGCGCTGCTTGTCGAAGCTTTTGAAACAGTCATTCCAATACCCAAATGTGAAACCCATCTTAGGGATACTGCAGCAGGTTTTGCTCATGCAAGAAGCATTCAAGCTTGTAACTAAAGATGGTTGTTCAGGTAAGAACAAAATTCTCAGTTAGTAAGTTTAAACTAATAGTGAAGTAATCTATGGATTATCTTACGGGTGGACTCACACTTTTCTAATTGTTAACCTGCAGGTGATGATCACAGGAAGCAGTTTAGTTACATTATAACTATTATAAGTCAATGAACTAGGATGGCACATTATAAATTTTATCCAAGGGGCTAGTTTTAGGAGAAACTACATGTTCAGTAGAACAACTAACTTGTTGTTCATTGCTGTTCAGGAGTACTAGAGACAACGCAGCTTTGATGGGAGTCATGGTTGAAATGTGCATGGAGTACTTTAGTTTCTTCTAAGCTTTGAAGGTTATGTGGAAGTTATTAGGTTGTAATAACAAATACTGATGGTCGTTCAATATTTTCTGTACTGAAAAAAGTGTGTTGTTTAGTTTCTTCAAGGGGATATTCTCTATCCTCTGTTGTTGTAGAGGGTACTGTTACCTCCAGTTCCTGGTAATTTAGTATGGTAATAGTTTGTATGAAGATTATCTATCAATAACCATTAGTTTAAAGTTAATGTCTGGCTGATGGAAATTTCTCTTCTCAGTATTACACATGAGCAACGATCAAATTTTACACATGCTAAGATCACACTACTGATTCTTTTACTCTTACTGGAATAGTATATTTGATTATATCTACCATGACGAATGTGTGACGAATTGGAGTAAATTAAAAATTCAATGGTATGGACTGGTTTCTTCAAAGAAATCAGTGAGGAGGCCGGAGATTTTAGGCAGTGTCGTATCCTAATCTGCTACTTCTTTGCATGGACTGTTCCCAACCAATCCATTGACTGTCTTGAAGAAGGAGAAGATTTTAGACCAAACATATTCCTAAATCTGTCAGTTTGGTGAACTAATTGGATTGTTTGGTAAGGAATTTCATGAGTTTGGTGCACTATTTGGATTTATTTGCTAAGGAATTTTACGAGACGTGCTTCTCTTAAAGGATTGTTTGTGGTTTTTTCTTTTTCTTTTTTTAATTCATTTTTCTATAGGAGTGGTAATGTTTGTGGTTTTTTCTTTTTCTTTTTTTAATTCATTTTTCTATAGGAGTGGTAACTGCAAATATTTGCAGCTTATATCCATTTCTGTACACTTGGAGTCACACTTACACAAAAGAGGTGTTTGAATACTCTTAAGTCTTAACTAATGCACAAGGTGTCACGCTTATGTTTGAGCCTCTTCATCTACCACACAAGTCATTTACGAATGATATCCGCAAATTAGATTGTCCAATAAAAACAGGTGGTGATCTTAGCAATGGCGTTAGCATACAAATTCATAAACCATATATCCATAAGAATTTAAACGAAGATAACTACTCATTGAAACTTCTCTATCATGAAGAGACTTTGGACCTTGAGGCAATCCTCAAAGCAATCTAAATCTCTGATTATTAGAAGAATCTATGAAACTATAATCTATCCCAAACTAGGTTCTAAATGGAAAAATACAAAATGGACCAATATTAACTTTAGTACTAAATTTATTCTTATTTATCTGTAATTCTGTATCTCTATTATGCATGCAAAAAGAAAGGAAAAAATAAAAAAAAATAAACCCTCAAATGTGAAGCTCTAATCGTGTATCACCAACCTGTCAAGAAGTAATGAGATCCAAACATGAAATGGACATAAAAGGAACCTGTTAAGTGCTGGTTAGAGTGCCTAAAATGAACAGACCATTTACCCTACATGCCGTATAAGTCCATCCCTAGCAGCACGTCTCATGTAATTCTAAAGAGGTTATAGCATCAAATACTTCATACTAAACATGCATTTTTTTTGTTGTTGCAGTAGTTTATGAAAGAAAGAAAAATGAAAATAAAATTAAAGTTTAAACAAAGCATAGAAGCTTCTCAACAACAGTTGGATAAACCTAACGCATACTGGTGAGAGTTAAAGGATAAAAGCAAGCCATATCTTAATTGAGTAATAGTAGTATCAATCCACATAACTAAAAATGCCACAATATAAATATAAGAGAATGAAGAACTACTACTACATATTTCCAATCTCATTGCCATGGATCACACAATTGGAACATAACTCATGCTGATACATTTTCTTCAGTCGAATTAGATCCTAATATCAATAAAATTACAATAAAAATCACCAAATTTATAGACAGTAATAAACCAGTTATAGTTTATCACACCATCTTCTGATCCAGTGCCGAATGCACTTTAATTGCAGTTGCAGGAGATTCATGAAGAATGGATTCAAGCTCCCCAAAGTACCTTCCCAGATGATTGAGGCCAGAAATTTGATCTGGCATAGTTGCTGCATGGGAGTTTCCTACTGAATGTTCACTGCATTCCTCTGATCTGCTAGCCAGGACGTCAGCACCAAACAAGCTAAGTGCCTCTGTTGTTGAAAGAGAATGCACAGATTCATAGAGGTTCTGAAACTTCTCTCTTTTTTCTAGTGTTCCAACCAACTTCTCTTTTAAGTCATCAGGAAGGCACACCAGCGCACTTCATGGGTTTTCAGACACCAAAAAACACATTGAAGATGGAAACAAACTCAGTTTGTGCTCGTACCATAAAGAATTTAAAATTTCCATGCATGCTAGAGACAAATAATAAGAACAATCTTATACATTTTTTTTACCTAGTAACACCTCTAACAAGGCCCCAGTTGTACCCAACAAGCACCGATTTCTTAAAGCCAATATTGAAACCCTCTTGTGCTGAAGCTTCTTTCCCTGACATGAGGCCATCACGATATCCAATCTAAAAATTCATCAAGAATCACAAAAATATCTTGGGTTTTTAAAACACTCATCGGCATAGTAACAAAATTCTCTGAATTTTCGAAAAATTCACATATTTTAGGTGTGCCGAATATTCTCTTAATTATTCGCAAATTTTAGGTTTGCCGAATTATTCGCAGATTTTTCGAATTATTCCCGTATTATTTGCGAATTTCGCAATAATTCGTTTAGTTCGACAAAGTAAACTAGTTATTATATATATATATATATATATATATATATTATCTAATCAAATTGTTGGATTTATTTTTTTTTATAATAATTAATTTGATCCCGAGTATTTTCCGGATTTTTCCAAACTCGAACCTTGCCAAATCATTCCCGAATCCCGACTTTGTCACTATGTTCATGGGTGATGTTGTGCACATTAAAATAATACATAAAACACAAGAAACCAGAATTAGTTTGTAAGGATACTGTATGGAATTGGTTGTGCCTCCTCTGCCACTCCCTGTTCAAGTCAGATGCCTCCAATGCCTCATTTGGACCATCGCATAAAGAGTCATCTTCGCACCACAAGTCGTCACCCCCAGAGTCTGAAAGTTGACATTCTAATCAAACTATTTCTTTGAAAGAAACCCAAATATCAGAGCATAGAAGGATCTACAACACTTCAGAAGTGATTCGAATTAAAACTGTTAAATGAGAACCTATTGGAAGCAGCCCAAGCTAAAATAGGGATTACCATAAAGTGAGTCAAAAAGTATTCAATGGACTCTCAAAATCACAAACTATCTGTTGCCATAAAATGGATTATTTGAAAAACATCAAGAAGGCATTCTCATCATCTCACTAGATACATGATTTAAACAATGGTTTTAAATAACGGATTCGTTTACATAACAGACCTGACCGAAATCATTACGTAACGTTGAAATGTGAAATGTAACGGTTTTGGCCGTAACGGCTGGAACCCATAATCCCCCTATTTGTAAATAATAAATTTAAAAAAAAATAAATTAAGAACACATGTTTAAATTTAATAAACAGACAAAAGCATCCACATTAAAAGCATATTATGCATGATAATGCTTATTTATCAAGTTTTATTAACAAATAATGAGATAAAAATGAAAATTCATTACCCAAATCGTCAGAGATTCATGGATATTATTTAAAATCGATGAATTTATCTTCTAAATTTGCTAATAACGTTAATAATACCAAACACATTTTTATTGGTAAATAAAAATAGAATAATAGAAAGGCAGAAACAAGGTATAAGCCCGACCGAATAGCCAAGCAGAAGTTTAAAGAGTTTAGAAGTCGATGAACCCTTAAACATGAATGTAGCAAAAGAAGAACATAATGAAGAAGGTTATTGGAAAAAGTTTACTAACATAAAGTTAGGCAAGCAGTAGTTTTTTAACAAACACTTATTGAAAAAAGTTGAAAGATCTTACCCAATCAAAAGAGCCCAAATGGATATTTTTTTTAAAAGTGGGTTGTTACAGTTCAAATCATTGAATCATTGATCTAGTTTTTGATACAAAATATAAGATAGAGTGATTATATGTGGCTTGAGAGGGGAAGAAAGTTCAAATTTTAAAAGAAGAGAATGATTTTCTAAAACTCATGGTATGAAAAACAACGTTAACTAATAGTCATTTGGTAATCTAAAGTGGCCCGTATTGGTTCAGGTATTGCCGAAACCTTTATGTGATGGCAGTTTTGTAATGGTTTCGGTGAGATTTATTACCATGATTTAAACAGATGGGACTCAAATGTGTACCGATTTTCTCACCACCTTCATTAGATACATGATTTAAATAGGATGGGACTCAGATGTATACCATATGAATCATTCTGCTGACTGTTGGAAGTTGGCATGCGGTCAATTTGTATATTTGATAGCTGCAAAGTTTCAATCGAAGAGTAAAGCTTCTCAGCAAGGCTGTCCTCCATATCAATGAACCCTGCACGATGCTCCATAATGTTCAAAGTTCAAACTCACAGCGAAAAGAACTCTCAAATGTACTAAAGTGATAAATAAGGCATCAGAATTCAGAAGCACATGCAGACATCACAAAACAAGGCACGGTTCATGTCAAATTGCCATAAGGCCATGACAAATATAAATACATATATATATATATATATATACAGTGAGACGGATTTCTCTGCTTCATTAGGCAGGTTCCCATGTGAACTTTGTGTAGTAAATGTACCATTCTTGTAGTGGTGATATAAGTGAGTAACACCAAACATACATATTTATCAATACAAATGGTTCCCATTATTTCTAAAATTAAATTCCAAACATGAATATGCAATCCACATAAAGAAATAATATTACTCTAACAAAAAACGAAAGGACCTAAATAAAAGGAGGCACCCCAATAAGTTATCACTGCAAGATGAACCTTATAGTACTACCCCTTTCCAATGGCCTAAAGCTACAAACTACAAAGAAAAGCCTATAGCACCATGCCCTGCCTTTGGCAGTGACAATCAGGAAGAAGATGGTAACACTAGCAAGTAGAATTGTTGCCAGTGTTCTTTGAACTTGCTCCAAACAAGGATGACAACCCTGACGATTATGCTCAGTTGCTTACGACAATTCTGAAGAACCTCATATTTGATCAGTGTCTGCTCTCTATTAAGTGTTATATGCAGCGTGGAGCCACATGGGGCACAGGGGGGGTAAACTGTGAAGCCCCTTCTGATTTTTTTAAAAAATCCCATAGTGGCTGAGCTGGGGAGAGGGGTAGAGCCGGGGGGGCTCCAGCCCCCCCTAAGCTTTTGAGAAAAAATATATTCCTTACAAACGGGCACAAACAGATGTGATGGCCAATGAACTTGGCCTTCAAAAAACAATTTGGGGGCTAAAGCCGCTAAACCCCCATTGTTAGCCCCCCCGCACAAGAGAGTCCTGGCTCTGCCCCTCCTTACATGTCATCAAATTTAGAGGCACATGAGGGATACACCTACTGACGCAGCTTTAGTTCAGGAGAAGATCACTAAGTTAAACAGCCCAGCAGAAAAGGAAGTTGCATATACATTTAAAAAAAAACAGGGTTATGATGCTATAGAGACACACATTCAATGATTCAATAAATTAAACCATTACAATGATCGTTGCTCATAATTATTGTTGGCTATTGAAAAGTAAGCTATTGCAGTGTTACAGATAATAAATGTGGAAAATTAGAAGTCAAGTTCCTACTTCAAATTGAAATACTAAAGTGGCGTTTGGATTGGATTTTTTTGGTCAAAAATCAATTTTGATAAAATTGATTGTGTAGAAATTCATGATCAAATAATCATTTTTTCAAATAATAGCTTTCGGAGAATATGAAGTTGAGAGACTCACCTACGTATTCTCCGAACACTATTATTTGAAAAATTGATTATTTAACCATTAATTTCTACACAATCAATTTTACCAAAATTGATTTTTGGCCAAAAAAATCCAATCCAAACGCCCCATAAGCAATAATCATGATAACTTTGTATCAATAAGAATACAATGTTACGTGACTAGGGTTAGGGTTAGTTAGAGTTAGAGTTAGGATTGGTTAGGGTTAGTGGTTGGTTAGAGTTAGGAGTTAGTTATAGATAGTGGGTGGTTATAAAAAGGAGTCTTCTCTATTTAAACTTATCTTAAATTTGTAATTGGGTATCTATCAATCAATTAAAATCAGAGATTTTCTCTTATGGAGGTCTGTTACCCTTGAAGTAACACCAAGGAGGTCGGTTACCCTCGAAGTAACCTCAAGTTACATAACAGTGGTATCAGAGCCAGATTCTACAATGGCAGGAGATCCTAGAATCGACAAGCTTGAAGAAATGATGAGAGAATTGAAGGAGGCAACTGAAAATAATGGTAAGGTGCTGTGGGAATTACTTCAAAAGGTCACGATCATGGATTCCAAAATTAAAGTTCTTTCCGGCGGCCACAACATAGGGTTAGTTAGAGTTAGAGTTAGGATTGGTTAGGGTTAGTGGTTGGTTAGAATTAGGGGTTAGTTATAGATAGTGGGTGGTTATGAAAAAGAGTCTTCTCTATTTAAACTTATCTTAAATCTGTAATTGGGTATCTATCAATCAAGTTAGGGTTAGTTAGAGTTAGAGTTAGGATTGGTTAGGGTTAGTGGTTGGTTAGAGTTAGGGGTTAGTTATAGATAGTGGGTGGTTATGAAAAGGAGTCTTCTCTATGGAACTTATCTTAAATCTGTAATTGGGTATCTATCAATCAATTAAAATCAGAGATTTTCTCTTATGGAGGTTTGTTACCCTTGAAGTAACACCAAGGAGGTCGGTTACCCTCGAAGTAACCTCAAGTTACATAACATACAAAAAGGATTCGATATCGAACAAAAGAAAAAAAAATTGAAACTTAGAATACACCCATTTGCAAACACACACTTGCACACCATTGGGTCGGCAAAAACCACAAAATCATTCACTTTAAACATCTCCTTTCACTCGATGAGTATAATCTGTGAAACCCAGTTATTAAAATAGAGAAAAAACGAAATTTGGAAGAACATAGCCTCAAAAATAGAATCTAGATTCTGGGCATCGTATTTGTAACTAGTTTATAATTGAAGGAGAGTAATTCTAATTGAAATAAAAGAGAGTATTTTTACATTGAATGTCTGTAATTCATCAACGTAGGAGAGTAATCATTCAGTATCTAATATATTATACTAATCTATATATTAATCTGAAGTAAAAACAAACCAACAAATTCGACAGGTTACCATGATATCATGTATCGAATATATAATAAAACCCCAAAAGAACAAAGATAAAAAAATTATAGATTTCCATGCTTAAAAAATTCATCAGAGAGACAGAAATAGGAAAGATCAACCTTCTTCTTCTTCTTTAAGAGATGGAGAGAGATTCCGGTTTGCTCCCAGGAAGAGATTATAACAACAAAGGAGGAATTGGGTTTATTCCACAACAACAACGAGAATAAATGAATGATATTCGGGAAAAAAAATCACAAAAAGAAAAAAGATAATATCAAAGAGATAGAAATCAGAAGAAAAAAAACTGATATTTCTTTTCCTTCTGAGAGGGGGATTTGTTTTGCTTGCTTTTCCAGAGGATACGACATAAGTAAGGGCTCAACATTGGGCCGGGCCCACCCGTCTTCTACACAGCCCAAATTTGGGCTTGGCTGGTATATATAATATGAACAATAATCCTATCCTTGAGCCAGGAACGGAAATTGCGTTTTTTTGTTTTTTTGTTTTTGCCCTCACAAAGCCCCCTTAACTGTCCTTGAACTATGATTAATAAGTTTTAACTCCTGTGACTAAAAATTTTGTAATTTTTTTTTCCCAAAAACAAGGTTACATGCTTTAAGTACCCAAAGGGTTAGTGAATCTTAACCATTATTAAAGAGCGTTTTCTTTTCGGTAGGAGATACGCAGTTAGGCCGCAACCCCGATTAGTAGGTTAGTTTCTGTTCTAAGTCATGGACTGGTGGAGATGACACACTCATACCCTCTCGAGAGTGGAACTCGGATCAATGGAGTGGTGACTAGCACACACTACTGATGGGGCACTATAAGGTTAGAATTTTTGAAAAAACTTTTGAATTCTAAGGTTGTACAAGTAAAACTATATTTACAATTATAAGGTTGTATAATTTAAAATTATTTTCATGAAAGCATTCTATCCATATGAGGTGACATTTGTATACATTGTGTCATGCAAAATCACATTTCAAGCTTCTTTCCTAATAAATAAATGTCGATGTAAAGAATAAATTTTTTTTTTATAAAAAATTAACTGGCATTCACCATGTTCATTTAATAATTACAGTTATAATATTCAACCTCCTAATTTCAATTTTTAAACAAATGATTCTTTAAATTCTAATTCGAAATCAGGTCAATAAAGCATAAGAAAAAAAATGTCAGATATACATATAGGGTGCACAATCCCAATTTACGTGCTCTACACCATTATCTACTGGGTGTACCCACATTACCTACTTTACACCTAAATTGATAAGGTGCGGCAAACCTTCAATGCACCCTCTCTACATGAAATTCAATCGTAAGGTGCACCTAGGGGGCCGGTGTATCAATTTGGGTACATATGCTTCATACCAAATCATAGGAGTAGGGTGTACAGTGTACCATTTCACACCCACCTTCTCTTCTATCTCTCATCTCTATCCCTTATTTATCTCACTCCCCACTCACACCTAGACACCTACCCCACTCATCCTCTCTTTTCATCTATCTTCTTTCTCTCACCTCATCCCTCTATCTCTCACAAACCATATTGAAGAGGTGTTCAAACACCTCCCCTCTCACCTCACATGTTCTCCCCCATTCAAATTACAACTACCCACTTCCTACTCACACCTACTCTCCTCTCACCACTTGCCTACTCACCCACTTATCACATTCTCTCACCACCTCTCTCTCTCTCTCTCTCTCTCTCTCTCACACACACACAAATCGTATGATTCTCCACACATCTCTCTTCCTTCTTCGGTTACAAATAACCCAAACAGCAACGTCCATAAGAGAGAGATCACATGATCTCACAGGGACCCTCTGGATTATGCCTAGATTTCTATTTTAAGTGAACTTCTATTATGGAGTTACCTCTTTAGGATTAGAATTTGGGAAATTCCTAATTGGTTTAGGAGTTTTATATTTATAAATATAGGCCTAGGGTGTAGGCTTATTAAGTATGAGTTGTTGAGATTTGAGTTTTAGGGTTTATAGGGAGAGTGAATTTGCTATCATAGAGAGCCCTAGTTTTGGCTCTTGGGAGGAAGAGCATTCTCACGGCTTATCTTCGGGTTGGTTATCCTTAATACCTCAAAGAATTCGGGTTTTATCAATTCACCTAAAAGGATTCGAATCTCTATGATAGAATTTAGTTTAGTATTCTATTTTATGCAATCTCGCTTGAGCGAGATTGCGTTTGGCTTAAGCGACTGGCAGCGAGTTTCAAAATTTGGTCGTGAGAGAGAATAAGAATTTTGTGGGTTGTGTGGGAGCTATTTAAGGGCTGTGTGAGAGCTTTTGATTTTATATTCTTGTTTCTCTTCTCTTTGTAATCTTCTCTATTACTAGTAAAGGCTTTTCGGATCGTCTTTTGATCATGGATGTAGCCCTAGGTGGGTGACCACATATATTTCGTGTTGTGGTATGAATTATTTTCATATGTGTTTATCATATTTTCTTTGGACCCCAAGATCGCATCGCTTCCTCGTAATACCACCACATGTATTTGGCGAATTAGGTAGTTGTAATTTGAATGGGGGAGAACATGTGAGGTGAGAGGAGCGGTGTTTGAACACCTCTTCAATATGGTTTGTGAGAGATAGAGGGATGAGGTGAGAGAAAGAAGATAGATGGAAAGAGAGGATGAGGTGAGAGAAAGAAGATAGATGGAAAGAGAGGATGAGTGGGGTAGGTATCTAGGTGTGAGTAGGGAGTGAGATAAACAAGGGATAGAGATGAGAGATAGAAGAGAAGGTGGGTGTGAAATGGTACACTGTACATCCCACTCCTATGATATGCACGTGTAAGTTCAAGAACATCAATAATCACAAATTCAAAATGTAAATGTTGTCTCTTGAAGATCCCATATCAAAAGGAGAAAAAGAAAACATGAACATAAAAATTCAAATTAATTGGATCTATCACTACAATAGATGAACAAATGCAGACATTTTTAGAAAACATAGGAATTTGGAAGACGAACTTGAGCTTACACGGACATTGACTTCCACTTATCAATATGAATGGAAATGGCATATGCGTCCCTAGGAGAGATTCAACAATTTGTAGAGATCACGGATTTGGTGAATTGGGTCTATCACTAACATAAACGAAAAAATACAGGAATTTTGGAAAGCTTAGGAATTTGGAAGACAAAATTACACGGTCATTACCCTCCACTTATCAATTTGAATGGGAATGACAGTATGTGTCCCCATGAGAGATTCAACAGTTTGGAGAGACCACAAATTCATGATTTCTCTGTTTATATAATATTATATGAAGTTGGACAACAACCTCTAGTTTGGTTACACGCACAATATATTACAAGTGTGTAAGGGGAAGCAAGGGGTGGTAGAGGATAATAAAGGAAGACAAATCCAAAGCCCATAGAGAGTGAGGTTGTGAGAGAAGAGAGAATATGAAATTGAGGGACTTATATATGGGTCGTATTGGAGAACAGAGAAGAGAGAATAGGGAGTTGAGGGCGTGAGAGAAGCGTGGTATTTGAAGGGATTGTGGGTAGTTATGGTAGAAATGACTATCATACTCTTAAGCAACCACTCTCAAGTAGAATATGATAAAATAAAAGTAGGGTTTTATGGTCATAATAAAATAAATTCAATCAACGCTTCTGCCTCCTTCTTCTCTCATTATAATTGTAGAGACGTAGCAAACAATTTGTGTGAGAGAGATGTTGTGGGAGAATTTGAGACATAGGTGAGTGGGCAGGTGGTGCGAGGAGAGTAAGTGAGAGTGGGTAGTTGTAATTTGAATTGGTTAGGGAAGAGAGACGGGATAACATGTGAGGTGAGAGTAAAGGTGTTTGAACACCTATTCAAGATGGTTTGTGAGAGATAGAGGGATGAGGTGAGAGAAGGAAGATAGATGGAAAGAGAGGGTGTGTGACATGTGGCTAGGTGTGGGTGGGGAGTTTGATAAATAAGGGATTGAGATGCGAGAGAGTGGATAGTTGAGATGAAATAGGCGAGAGATAGAGTAGTGTAGTGAGATGTGGGTGTATTGTGATAAATACATCTCCATAGAAAAAGAAGGTATAATAGGAAGAGAGTCAATCAAAATGTGGGGTGATGATAAGAGGAGAGAGTGATATTGGGGTGTTATTCGATACACCATCTCTATGCTTCAATATTGAGCATATATACAATAATTGCTACAACCCCTAGGTGCACCCTATTATTGAATTTCATGTAGAGATGGTGCATTGAAGGATCTGAACACCTTATCAATTTATATGTAGAGTATGTAATATGGGTACACCTAGTTGATTAGGGTATTAAGCGAGTAAATTAGGTTTCTGCACCCTATATGTATATCTACCATTTTCCTGATGCTTTATTGACCTGCTTTTTAGAATTTAAGGTTTCATTTGTTTAATAATTAAAATTTGGAGTAATTTAATAATTGAATTTAAGGATTTAGAAAATTTTGTAATTTTCTTTTTTATTTTGTTAATTATAAAAAGAACCACATCTTTCATATGATTATCTATATATCTGGTGATTGTCAAATGTTTGATACATTGATGTTTTCAATTGATTTTAGATGGTCATCTTCGCTTTTCGTTGATATTGTTTTCATTATCACCTTATTTTAGCCTCTTAATTGTAATTACAACTTCTTCCACTATTTTATTTCAAACTCCTCTATTTTTTTTTTCATTTTCAATGCTAAGATAGGTGTAAAATAAACAAATATGTATGTTTCGTACTTTATTGCACTAGAATTAAATTATTATTGTTTTATTTGGTCTACATATAAAAGTTCATTTGATGTATTGAATGTCAAGTTCTTTGAATTAACAATTCATGTCGCTTCACCTACTATTTTACAATCATTCACTACAACAAAAATGCTCATTGCTCACGGTTTCTATCTGTGACTGTAAGACGTTGATCACGGTTACCGCATGTAAGCACCCAATTTTTACACCCCTAGCTAACCATGGTTAAGCCTCTTAATCATGGTTAATCCCCAGCCAATGCCCCTTGACCATAGCAAAAACCCTAGCAAACCCTAGGGATCAACCCTAGCAAACCCTAGGTTTTAACCCTAGGTAAACCCTAGAACCTAACCCTAGGAGTAACTCTATCAAACCCTAGGTTTCAACCCTAGTTAAGCCTAGCCCTAGCCTAGCCTAGTCAAAACCAACCCTAGTCTAGGATCAAACCCTAGGTCCTTAAGGCCTAAAACCCAAGCCCTAGTAAGCCCTAGGCCCTTAAGGCTTGAGCCCTAAAGACCCATAGGAGCCCAAACCTCAAGCCCAAAACCCTTAGGCCCTAAGCCCTTAGGGCTAACACCTAAAAAACCTTAAGCCACGGCATGCCTGGGCCAAGCCCTGTGGGCAAAATCCGCTGGGTGTCGGTAATTGGATTACTGACACCCTTAATTTTCAAAAGTTCGATGGTGTCGGTAATCCCATTACCGACACCACTGGATCTCATTTTCTGCTGCACGCCACCCCCTGCGCGCATAGTGCACGCTTGCACCGCCCTCCTTCGGTTGCAGGAGGCCTCTCCATGCCATCATGCCCCCTCCTACCCTCGTCCTAATGCCAAGGGTGTCTCCAATGGACTCCCCTATAAATGGCAGTGTACCCAAAGCCTCCAACCCATTCCAAAAACTCCAACTCGAACCCCTGCTCAAATTCCAGACCCCCAATCCTCTCCTTAGGTCTCTAGGCAAGCCTTAGCAACTCGAAGCAGCATCCCAGCTCGTCCCTCCGAGCTCCACCGCCTGCGTCAGCACCTCCAGAGCGCCACCAACGGCCACCACCCCATCACCGGAGTTGTAGCAGGGTAGGGCTTCCCCCTACCCCCTTTTTAACAGTATTATAATCGCTTGTGAGCCCCTGGTCCACTCTAGGGGACTATTTTCTTAGTTTTGTAGGTGACACCCACTGTGGGGGTCTCTCCCACTTCCATAGGTGTGGGGAACCCCCCCAAGGGCACAACACCACCTCAGTAGGGTTCTGGGGGTCCCTCATACCATGAGGGAACCCTTGGATATACCCCCATCGCAGCCCCCAGTGGCACATTTAACTTTTGAAAAATTTACAGGGTGATATTTTATAAATCTTCAAACAAGTGAAGATCAACATCCTCTTGTTAGATGCTATCAAACAAATTCCATCCTATGCCAAGTTCTTAAAAGATTTATGTACAGTCAAGCATAGGCTTAATGTACAAAAGAAAGATTTCTTGACAGAACAAGTGAGTGCAATCATTTAACATAATACCCCACCCAAATACAAAGATCCAGGGTGTCCAACAATTTCTTGTATTATTGGGAACTTCAGGATAGAGCAAGCTTTGCTTGACCTTGGGGCTACTGTTAACCTCTTACCCTACTCGGTATATGAGCAGTTGAGTCTTGATGAGCTAAAGCCTACTAAGGTAACACTCCAACTTGTTGACCATTCATTGAAAACACTGAGAGGGGTAGTTGAGGATGTGTTGGTCTAAGTAGACAAATTTTATTTTCCTGTTGACTTCATTGTCTTGGACACACAACCCGTGTTGAATGCATGTACTCAAATTCCTGTCATTTTAGGCCGCTCATTCCTTGCAACCTCCAATGCTTTGATCAATTGCAGGAATGTTGTAATGAAACTCTCGTTTGACAATATGACTTTGGAATTAAATATTTTTAATATTTGTAAACAACCTGGGGATGATGATGATGTACATGAGGTAAACTTGATAGAAACTCTTGTGCAAGACCAATTTCTTCAATCTTCTTTTTCTGATCCTCTAGAAGCTTGTTTGACACATTTTAATGATTTTGATGAGTTTGTTGGAATCTGTTCCGGTGTTGGATACTAACAAGTGGAGATCACGTTTTGAGGAATTGCCACCTTGCGATACCGTGCCCCTCCCTTCAAGTATCCAAACACTAAAGTTTGAGTTGAAACCTTTGCCAGCTAAGCTAAAATAATCATTCTTGGGCCAAGCAAAGACATTCGCAGTGGTCATCTCCTCACAATTGAATGAGACTCAAGAAGAAAAATTAATTAATGTTCTTAAATAACACAAAGGTGCAATAGGGTGGACCATAGATGATATTAAGGGAATCAATCTCTTAATTTGTACCCATAGGATATATTTGGAGGATAATGCTAAACCCTCTAGAGAGATGCAGCGCAGGCTGAATCCCAACATGAAAGAAGTGGTTAGAGCAGAGGTCCTAAAACTTTTGCATGTAGGGATTATAGACCCTATTTCTGATACATAGTGGGTAAGTCCTACCCAAAAGCCCAAGTCCAAGAAGCCAAGTCTCAAGTCAAAGAGTCAAAGCCCAAGACCAAGTATAGAAAGATTCTACAACATGGGTGGAGAATCTTAGGAAGATATGAATGAATGTGATTTTGATATAAAAAAAGATGGAACTCTCTTGAATTAGAAAGAAGAAGTGTGTTATATTGATGTTTCTATTTCTGAAAAAAATGAGAAAGCCTATTTTGGTTACAGGAACTCTCTATTTTGGGTGGATTTTGAAATTCAAGTAAGGAGCTTAATGGAATTCAACTAAATCTATAAGAAAAGCAAGAAACTGGTGGATGGCTAGAGGAGTGCTATTATTTAGCAACCAATCTCAAATAAAGAAGGAGGATTTCCCGGATTCCCGCTTAATTTGGATAGTACTTACTAATTTAGTCATAACTTTTGACTCAAAAGTCGGATAAAGGCAAGACTGAATGTTTTGGAAAGAATACTCAAAGGGGAACAAAATTGTATTTCACAAAAATCTCCAAATTCGGACGTTTAAAGGGTCAAAATAGTTCTTCAAGTTAAAGGAAGTGCAATTTTGGTTAAAATTTTTTAATTTGAAGTTTCTCTTTTGCTTATTTTCCATTCTCTTCTTTCATTTAGTCTATATTAACCTAAAGTGAGAGAGATTTTGGCTCTCTGATCTTTTCTCATTCTCTTTTCTCTTTTGTTTCTTAGTTTTGTTTTGCTTTCATTTCTTCTTCTTTTTCTTTGAGTTATTTGATTGTAATGTTTAGTAAACTATTAAGGAGGATGACAACTCCAATCATGGTTGGCTAAACACCTTTCTAAGGTTAGGGATTCAAAGCTTTTCCTGACTTATGTAAATGATATGGATGGTTTGATAATTGATTTTAATTGAATAATTTTCTTAGTTTGGTTAATTGTTTATCTTTATATGTTTGATTTCATATGATCTAATGATATATGGAATGCTTGGATCCCCTGTGAGTTGGATACAAATTACTTTTTAAATTGCTGTAATTATTCAGTTAGATTAATAATCAGTGGTTTTATCGTAGTATTTTTCATCTAGTTTAAATCTTTATTTAATTTTAGATGTGTTTTCATCCTAATCTAAGCATAAGGAGGGATATGTGGATTTTCCTGAAGTTTTAGACCTCTTTCTCTTGCTTTATATTCTTAGTGATTTTTGCTCCATTCTTATTGAGTGGAAAACCAATTTTATACTACTTCTTTCTTTAATTCGTTTCCTTAATTCTTGTTGCACAACAGTCAATCCCTGTGATCCAACCCTATGCTCACCAGATACATCAATCATGTCACTTGTGTACTTGCAAGTATATTATTTTTACTCTTGATTTTATGTCCATTAATTTGGATTAAATTAAGTTGTAACACTTATTATATGTTAGTTCCTTCACAAAAGAAAATAATTGTTCATTCATTTTGAATCCTTGGTGTTTTTCTATTAAGGACAGTTGAACAGGGAGGGTACTTTTTGAAGGACCGATTAAAGGCGATCTCTATCCCATTTCATTTCAGCATGCCCGTGGACATTCGGCTCTAACATGTGACATCTCCTCAGTTGATCTTTGGCATCGAAGACTCGGTCATCCATCTTCTTCGATTTTAAGTTATTTGTCATCCAATAATCATTTGCATCTCAAGGCCATAGATAAAAATTTCTTTTGCTCTAATTGTCAATTATTCAAAAGTCATCGTTTACCATTTCACAATGTTATGCACAATGCTCCTTTTCCCCTTTTTCTCGTGCATAGTGATGTTTGAGGCCCCTCTCCAACTCCCTCTATCAGTGGCTATCGATATTATATCATCTTCATAGATGATTTTAGCTGGTATACATGGCTTTATCCAATGAAGAGCAAATTAGATAGTATGGCTTGTTTTGATCACTTTCGCAAATTAATTGAGAATTTATTTTCCAGAAAAATTAAATATTTACAGAGTGATGGCGGCGGTGAATTTGCAAATGGTGCTTTTAATCAACTTATAGCTTCGTGTGGCATCACACACCGACACTCTTGTCCTTATACTCCCGAGCAAAATGGTATTGCAGAAAGAAAGCATCGCCATAGTATTGAAACTAGCAACACATTTTTACAAAAAAGTAACTTACCAAAGGCGTATTGGTTAGAAGCAATGACAACCGCAATATACTTAATCAACCGAATGCCTACACCAGTACTTGACAATAGATCTCCATTTGAAATGATGTTTGGGAAAGTACCTGAATACAAGATTTTACGCACCTTTGGGTGCGCTTGCTACCCTCACTGGTGCAACTCGTCTAGACAAACTGAGTCCGAAGTCCGCCACATACATCTTTCTTGGCTATTGCTCATCTCACAAGGGTTACAAATGCCTTGATTCTACAACAGGTCGTCTCTACATCTCAAGACATGTTACCTTTAACGAGGTGGATTTTCCCTCTATGCCTCCTTACAGCTCTTCCTTCATCCACTCAAGCAAACAACACGTCATTCTCTTTGGCACCTCCAATTTAAAATGCATCAACTCGAGGGCTGCTTATTCCTTCTTCATCACCACCACATTCACCATCCATACGGGACTTGCCTAGCATATCTCATACTGATCTCATAGTTGATCATGATGTTGTCCCGTCCCGTCCCGACCTATTGGATCACATGAGTTACCTACTCCGACATCTATACATCTGGACACCACTTCTACAATTGCGGCACCATCTACCTAGAACTCTCTCAGTGAACTACACACTAATGTAGATCCTCATATTCCACCAGCCCCATCTCATCATTCATCAGTTCATCCAATGACCACTCATCTCAAGGATAGAGCCCTCAAACCCCGGTCTTGGTTTTCTTCACACCATCCGATTAATACGGCCCTGCTCTCCACTATCTCTTTAGGTACACCAGATTTAACATGCTTCAGTCAGGCCATAAAATTTTCAGAATGACGAGATGCTATGTCAGAAGAGTTCAATGCCTTAATCAAGAACCATACCTAGTCGCTTGTCCCCATTCATTCCAGGATGAACATCGTTGGGTGTAAGTGGGTCTTTCGCACCAAATATAAGAAAGACATAAAGCTCGTCTAGTCCCCCAAGGCTATATCCAACATCAAGGGTGAGACTTTGATGAAACTTTCAGCCTAGTGGTCAAGTTCACCACCATTCGCACCGTCCTTGCTATTGTTGTTGCCAAACAATGGCCCATTCGACAACTTGATGTACGAAATGCGTTTCTACATGGGCACCTAAATGAAGAAGTGTATATGCAACAACCTCTTGGCCTTGTTGATACTGAATTCCCTACTCATGTTTGTCGTCTCCATAAGGAGATTTATGGCCTCAAGCAAGCACCCCGTGCATGGTTCCAACGATTTAGTTCATTCTTACTTGAACATGGTTTCAAATGTAGCGGTGCCGATTCTTCGATGTTCACTCATCAATCTTCTTCCGGAATTCTAGTATTACTTCTCTATGTCGACGATATCCTTCTCACAGGTAATTCGGCTACTACTATCAACATTTTCATTTCAATACTTCTCACTTCATTCAACAAGAAGGACTTGGGTGATCTACACTACTTCCTCGGCATGGAAGCCACTCGCAACTCCTCCGGTCTCACATTAATGGAAACCAAGTATTCACTCGGTTTGCTTGATCGAATGGACATGGTTGATGTGTTACTCTCATAGCCATTGGTTCAAAATTATCAGCCTTTGATGGTGAACCCCTCGCTGATCCTACAGTCTATCGGCAAGCAATTGGCGCTCTTCAATATCTTACCATGACCCGGCCAGATCTTACCTATGTCGTCAATCAATCCTACCAATTTATGCATCATCCTACAACAACTCATCTTACAGTTGTCAAAAGAATCTTAAGGTACTTAAAAGGTATTCTCAGCTCTGGGCTTCAATTTATATCCACCTTATCCTTTGATCTACACGCTTATTCTGATGCGGATTGGGCTAATTGTCCTGATAATCGAAGGTCCACTACTGGGTTCTCTGTGTTTTTGGGTCCAAATCTTATCTCTTGGGGAAGTAAGAAACAACCCACTATTTCTAGATCTAGTGTTGAAGCTGAATACCGAGCGTTAGCTTTCACAACTGTTGATATTATATGGATTGGCTATTTACTTCATGATCTTTCCATACCAATCAATACACCTGCAAAGATCTATTGTGACAATGTCAGTGCTACTTACATGGCCTCTAATCCTATATTTCATGCGCGCACAAAACACATTGAGATCGATTACCATTTCATTCGTGAAAAAGTCATTCAAGGTGACCTGCAAATTGGCTTCATCCCCACACGTGATCAAATTGCTGATATCTTTACAAAGTCTATAACCGGACCCCAATTTCGACATCTTAATTCGCTCCAAGTTAATGGTTGTCCAATTATCAACTTGGAGGAGGGTATTAGACATTAGATCTTCTTCGAGTCAAATTGATAAGGAAAGAGATTCCTCCACACGTAGGTTACCATAACATTCCGGGTAACCGACTGTCATACAGCTCTTGCCATCCATACTTATTTCAAATATGACATGTTGTATTTACTCTCATTATCTTACACGGTTGTAAAGATACTTGACATATTCTAGAGTTTTATATAAAGAGAATAAAGAACAATAAGAATAAATTCTCTCTTTACAAGAACAATATTCAAGCTTTTACATGTGTCCCTTTTAACACATCATAAACCAGGATTAAGCTTAACTAAATTAAAATTGCTAATTTTGTTTTTTCTGTTTTTTTAAAACTATGGTTAGATTGCTTAATCCTAACCAAAGTTGATGTGGGTGGTAAAAAGAAGACGTGGATCAATGAGATCACGGGGTCAGCCTGGGTCCGTTTCCCATTTCCCTTTAAAAAATAAGTCCGACAGCCAAGACCCACACGTGTTGCTTTGCTTTATATACTAAATGTGTTTATTATCATTTCCATTGAATTATCTATTGAATTATCAAGATAGAAAAGTTGGTAGTCTTGTCAGAAATTCATTTGAAATGATGAACCTCTCTCTCTCTCTTCACAAATCACAACCACCACAAATTAAAAGAGAAGTACTGGACCACCCTCGCTCAGCCCCAAAAATAATTAAAGAGCAGTGCGTGGGAAGTGCAGGTAAGAGAAAAGCTGTAGGGGTTTTGATTCAACATGAAGCAAGCATGCTCTCACACCATTATGACTTCAGGTCCAAGCATGAGACGAATCACAGCCAGTCGTGATTGAACTCGGGAAGAGTTCATACACATCCACAGGTCAACATGTGTCCCTTTTTTTTTTTAAATATTTTATTATTATAATGAAAGAATGAGAGGTAAGCGACATTGATAGACTTTTTTTTTTTTACCGACAAGAAAAATTATATATTATATTATTTTAATACAATTTAGTGAATAGATATTTAAAAGTATTAAAGTCATTTCAATCCCCTTAATATGACTAATTTTCTCAATTATCTACTACTATTTTTTTTTCTCCTACTCTTCCAATCTATGTGTTTTGAACCGCCGCACAACTCACATTTCTAGAATAATTTCTCTCCCGCGTCTCCCTGACCTGTAACACATGTGCATAGGTTCTTCTTTCCACTCTCTCTCCCCTTTCCCTCTCACGTGTTTAGCACGTGCAGTCCACTAGTGTTTATAATTGGATTGGTTTTTTAAAAAATGGGTTTGGGTTGAAGGTCTCTAACCATTTTAAAAACAATTCGATTAGACCTGACCTAGAAAATTTGGCAAAAGATTACCTCTAGTGGCTGCCGGAGCTAAGCGCTCGGGCATCCACAAACCATTAAGCACCTGACGTTTTTAAAGGGAAAAGAAATCAAATGCGGAGAAGTCAAAATCAAGGGGAGACAATGAAATGACTTCAAACCTAAAATCTAGCCAGCTGCCCAATGGTTTGTGGATGCCTGAGGGCTTGAGGTACTCTTTTGCCAGAAAATTTGGATAGAGCTCCACCTCATATTAACACTCATAAAAGAACTTGATCAAAACCAAATCCATTCAATGATTTCTTCAAGAACGCATCAACCACGCCAAACTCTCTCCTATAAATACCCACTACAGCTTTCTCCATTTCACTCTACTGTAACACATCTGAAACTGTTCTAATGGCTTACTATAACTTTCACTCTCTCTTCACGTTCTCCATCATCATCATCTCCACCTTCTTCATCACCATTAATGGTGGGTTTTCCGAGGAAACAATACCCATGAAGCGCATGGAGAAGATGAGCCACCTCCACTTCTACTTCCACGACATCCTAAGCGGCAAAAACCCAAGCGCTGTGCTAATCGCGAGAGCGAAGAATAGCACAGGTGTTGGGTTTGGCAATACTATGATGATAGACGATAGCTTGACGGAAGGGCCAGAAGCAGACTCCAAGCTTGTTGGAAGAGCTCAGGGATTGTATGCTTTGGCTTCGCGACATGATGTGGGGATGCTCATGGTCATGAATTTTGAGTTCATTGAGGGTAAGTATAATGGTAGTGTTCTCAGCATCATGGGGAGGAACCCGGTTTTGAATCCTGTAAGAGAAATGCCAATTGTAGGAGGAAGCGGACTTTTCCGGTTCGCTCGCGGCTATGCTTTAGCACATACACTTTCCTTCGATATAAAAACCGGAGACGCCATTGTTGAATACAATGTGTTTGTATTGCACTACTGAAATTGATCGATTCTTGTTTCTAGTTGTATTTTGGATACCTTTTTTTTTCATGCTACTTCATACTTGTAGTCAGAGGCGGAGCCAGGATTTTCTTGTAGGGAGAGGGGGGCAGGAGGATGGTTAATTAAAAAGTGATTAACTATGAACAGGAGTTCCGGTTGAATAGATAACAGCAACAAAAAAAATGCCTTTGAGAAATGACAGTTTGGTAATTACAAATAGAAAAAATGGTATTTCTATCATTATTAAACATTTTTCCTGTAATGCAATACAAACACATTGTACTCAACAATGGCGTCTCTGGTTTTTATATCCAAGGAAAGTGTGAGTAATTGTTGATTTTTGTGAAGCGGAGCTCCCCATTCCTATGAATTGCTAGGTAGCAATTCTGTAATTATGAGAAAAACAATGGTATTTTTGTTCTAATAATTACAGATCTGTCTTCAGTTCAATACAGAAGGGAGCTCCGTTTTAAACATGGTGAAGTAGAGCTCCGGCTCATATTAAGACTGGGTTTTTTATTTTGAGGTCGTTTGTGGGCTATGTCCTCCCATATGTTGAGGGAGCGATAGTCTTAGGACCGAGACCATCGAGACTATGCTCTAAAGTACAGGATTTCATTTCAAGTGAGGCCCATTTGACATAGACATTGGATAAAAGACCGTTCCTAAACTTTTGAAAAAAAAATAAAACTAAGTTTTTATACTATATGATTTAATTTAAGATGACATAGCCATGAACAAGGGGCTTGTCCTAACTTATAAAAAAAATATACTTCAAAAACGAACCCAAACATACGAGATAGCCCACAAACTTAACCTTCTCAAATTTTTTTTTTTTTTTAAAAATAATCAATCTTCAAAAATCCATCAATAATAGTTACTAACATTAACGAGCAACCATCATTAGCCCCCTACAAGAAAATCCTGGCTCCCTTGTGCTCAACCATGATATGCGCGACTCCAATTGGGACCGTTAATCAAATGACTTACTTGATTTAATTTGTACAATGTTTCACCTTTCTCGTCTGAAATTCATGTGAAAATGGACCAGCTTCTGGGGTCAAGAGAAGAAGGATAGTTGGTCAATACTAAGTTAAAGATTTTGAATTTTGTTAGAATCAGCAATGTATAGGTGCCTATGTTTGCAAGAGTGGGCAACACCCTTGCTGTTTGCATTTGCAAATGGCTTGATTTTCCAAGATTGTATAGTTAATTTAAGAGCTCAAGAGACATTTTACTTGTGCCTCAGCTCTTGCCAGAGAAGCTTATTTCTATTTTAAATGATCTAATCAAGAATATATATTTTTTTTGTATATTCTAAAAAAGTAGGAGCAGTTTGCCAACAAGTTGGAGAAGGTTTCTTGGTTTTATAGGCGCATACAAAATAATTTTATTGCAGGCACATAGGGTGCGTTTGAGTTTGATTTTTTTTCTGATTTAATAGCTGAAAAATGACTCAAATATTGAATTTTTCAATAAGGGTGCATCTGGGTTGGATTTAATCAATTATTTTCTCTGTAGTTGTATGAAAAATGATTTTATTATAAACCTTCAGGACCAAAATAATCAAAGCCAAACCAACCCTAAACCTATTTGGATACTCAGTGATTTAATAATACTACTTAAAACAGTTGAGACATATTTATGACTTAATAAACTATTTTTTTACAGTGATTGTAAGTCCAATGATTATATTATAAACCTTTATGACCAAAATAATCAAAGCCAAACCCACCCATAGTGTCTCCACAATGTATGATTGGCAAACTCAATTATGTGTATGACGGTATCTTGGCTTCCACTTATACTGCTGTATCTCCACAAGATTGACAACCCCAAAGTAATTCATGATGGTAACGTGCCTTCCCAATTACATTGATGGTCACATTTATGAACATAAAAGATAATAAATCAAATGAAAGTACAAGAAATTCTCAAATAAAAGCTAAATATATAAATTAAGAGACTTGCCCCCTCCCCCTCTTTTTTCCCAGTAGAGACTTGAATTATATTTGTCTGATAGAATATTGTCAATATATATGTAAATAAAACCCCTTTTAGGGTTGTTTCATATACGTCTCCTTTCGGCTTGACTGAACATTATGAAGAAACTTTGTTATGTTATATAAAACAGAAAATTCTTCAGTGCTTTCCATTCTTTTGATCATTTCAAACACTTCAATTGGTATTCAAGAAATAGTTCAATTCCATTCAATTTCTCGCGGAGTCAATTTCTCAGTCCGAGTCAGAAAAATGGCTCCATGCCTCCGATTTCCATATAAAAGGACTACTTACTGTTTTAAGAATCAAAAATCTTGATAAGAAGAAAATGCTCGAGATAGCTGCGGATTATGTGTCAAGGTTTTTGGATAAATTAATGTCGCCAGTCCTGGATATCTTTATTCTGCTACGATGATAACTTTATGGTTGGTTTGACAATAGGATGCTCGTCTTCGGGTGTAACCTATAGGTGAATTCAATTTGCATACAGAGGAAGAAGATGGCACTCTTAATGGAGTTTTTTTATAGCAGATAAGAGCGGGGTCAATGGCGGCACCGTTTTGTTGCAAAAATATGCTTTCAATCTTCTTATGATGGGGGGGCTTCTAGCCGTAATTGCCTTAAATGTATTGACACACCTACTCACCGACAACACGACATATGAATGCACTTTTTTCAATTATTTGTGCAACTGATTAAAGTAATAACTACTTCCACATCAAACATGATTCTATTCAGCTAGCCTGATTTGGTTGCGGCCTCAGTGGACAACACTTATTTATACAAGAGAGTAGACAAGGTGTTGATTTGCATACCAACATTCTACGAACTCCACAATCGGTTCGAGTATCACCATGCCTCGGCAGAGTTCTTGAAGGAATAAGAGGTTGTCTAAGACTAAGAACACATTGGATGTTTTGATGCAACAATACCTATCATTTTCCTTGGTTCAGAACTGTAAACCATTGCTTTTGGGAGAGTACTGTTATCTCTACTATTATAATGAGAGGGGGGTAGGTGGCATAAATTGACTTTTTTTATTATGACAAAAAACCAAATATTATATTATTCTATTACTATTTAGTAAATAGGTATTTAAGAGTCTTAAAGTTATTTCACATCTATTAACTTCAATCCCTTAGATAGGGCTGATTCCTTCAACTATCTACTCTTATTTTTTCTCTTCCACTCTCCCACTCTTATGTGTTTTCAACCGCCGCACAACTCACTTTTCTAACACATTTTCTCTCTCTCACAGTCTCACCTCCCCTTGTATAGACTCACTAGGTTCCCCTTTCCACTCTCTCTCCCCTTTCCCTCTCTCACGTGCATCGCATGTGCGGTCCACTAGCTCCTAGTAATTGAAATACACAAAATGAGCCTCTCAAGAGAAGAGAAGAAATTTGTGCCCTCATAGTGTCCTTGAAGGGAAGCAATAAAATAGCTCTTATGGAGGTGGTGGATCCAGAATACATTTATAACTGTAATCAAACATTGAAATTAAAACATACCCAAGATTAGTCTAAGGTATTGTTTGGAAAAGCTTAATTGTTAAGTTGAGATATGTGCCTTAAATATCTATAACTATAAGCTCTGTAACTAATACTAATTGTCCAATTAAGAACGTTTAGTAACACAGACCTGAATTTGGATTAAGATTCAAAGCTTATTTGGCTAATTGCTAGGGAATAAAAAACTTTTGTAGACAGTTTTTCAACTAGAAGGATATTTTTGATATTTTGAATTGTTTATGAGGATAAAGTAGTCAAACTCTTAAGTAAAATTTTAAAGCGCATGATAAATAAATATAGCTTAACGCAAAAGCTCATTCATGATAAAAAAAAAAATATCTTAATTAAGCACCGACTTCATTAAGGACCAGCAAATAACATGTTCTTAAACAAACTTAACAATTGAAATTCAGACCTTAAGCATTCCCAAACACTACCAGAGTCTCAAAAGAGAAAAAAAGAGAAGGCAAATATATAGATAAACAAAATGTAGTACAAAGAAAAGAAAACTCAAAACTTCCTCCAAAAGAGTAGGCATTTGTAGATGAAAACTTCAAATCTTTTATACAAAAACCTCTTAATCATACCTCCTACACCTCCAAGCCGAAACGGAAAAAAGGGATCGATCTTGCCAGCAGATTACCAGACAGCCATTCTCCTCTTTGATCCTATACCCATCACAACCATAGCTTAGCAACAACCTCTTTGCCTGCAGCAGTCCATAGTAGCTCAGAGGGACCTTTCCGAACCCAGCCAAATCAAGCCTTTGAATCCACTTCTCAAGTTTCTCGTGCCTCTCCTTCCTCTCGGCCCCCTCACATGCTATAATGTTTTTGATTTCCTCCCCGAATAGCATCTTCTCCACCTTCAGCCGCTCCATGGATGCCCTTGATAAAGTAGATTCCAAGCAATCAAACAGTGCTGCATAGAAGTACAGCGCTTCAAAGAGCCTCTCCATCAGAGTCGACCCATTATGGTTCGACTCTTGCTCAGTTACCACCATAAGCTTCGGTGATAGACCCCACAGAGCAGTAAGGAAGCTCTCCATCTTTGCCGAAGCAGCTAAAGATTGTGGTGAAGATGATGCCGAGTCAGGACTCGGGCTGTGACCATTGATCAAATCTTTCTCGAGCAACTCGCCTAAAGTGCTCTGATTCATCTGCAGTACTCTTTGCAAGTGAACCGAATTTGAATTCTTGGATGTCGGTGGGGATTTCTTTCGAAGGAGCTCATCATCAGATGCCAAGATGTAATGTAATTGGAGGACAGAGCTTATGGCTAAAGCTTCTCCAGTTTTAACACGCAGGCTTTCCACATCGAGATTCTCCAATTTACAGACTATGGGATTGAACTGGAATGCGATATCTAACTTTTCAGCTTCTTCCGTCAATCGAATAGCTGTTTGTTCCAACACCTCTTTCTGTTCATGTATGCCTGTAATTCTCAAATGTGGTGGGCCTTCAGGTCGTGCGCTCAAGGCCTGAAGAAGAGCAATCCACTGTGCAGGCTCTGCAGAATGGAGATCAATAATGTGGACCATCTTCTCCCCTTCCATAGCTTCTATGATTGCCTGGTTTGTAATCACATACGAAAGCTTTAAGAAGGGGCAGAGTTCAAAGAACAGTCTCTGAACAAGAATTCCTTCAGAGATAGATGATATCCTTGTGGAATTTAGGGCCTTGTGCAGACCAGGCCAAGCTTTAAGAATCCGGTCTGCTAGAGCCTCAGTGAAGTAAGCAGCAATTCGTTGCATAGTATCGCCATCCGGAGAGGCAAGATGGGAGATTTGCTCGAGGCCGATGTTGGCATTCTCAAGGCTACCAGCAGCGACATGATTGGCGCAGGAGAGAATGAGATGGATCAAATACAAACCCCGCTCCTCCGATTTCAATTCTCTGAGCCAAGGGTAAGGTGATCCTAAATTAGGAGAAAGCGACATCAGTGAGAAGAACTGAAGAGGCGATGAAGTTACAGACGATGATCCCTCGTCTTGAATCATTCCTCCCATTAACAACCACAACGGTTCGGTCCTGAGAATAAAGGGAGACAAATAATTGTCCAAAAGAGCTAGAATCAGACCCAATTTACTGAAGAAGAGTCTTAGTATGCAAAAATTTTGCTACTACAGTATCAAATTTCTAGTGGTTGAAGCAAATATGCAAAATTATAGTGTCAAGAAAACGATAATTATCATAATTATTTGTAAGAACCAACCGAAAAGAAATCGAATTTAGAGAACTGTTCTTCCCAAAATTGGGCTTAATAATAACACTGACCGAGATCTTCGGATAAAATATGCAGAGTAAATGGTATAAAAAAGGAACAATTAAATAAGCCTTTGATTCTAAGGGTTTGGATTGAATAACAGGTAGAACTCAAATCAGGGAAACATTACCAGAAATACAATCCTCACAAAAAAGGCGAAAATGGGTATCAATAATTTCTAGAATCCATAAGAAATTTCAATACAATCAAACGAAACATAGACAGAGAAAAGAACAATACCAGAAACAGCTAACTAGTTCCTCCTTGAAGAGATGAACAACCACATCAACAACTCCTAAACCCCAACTGGGTTTTCAAATTCATCAGAAACCCAGAAGAAACCCTTTGAAAATCTCCTTAATTGCTTCCCCAATCATCCTCCCCATAAAAAAAAAAAAAATGGTTTCAGAGCTATTTAGGGGTTCTGTTGCAGGGACGAATGGTCCATTGAATTAAAGCTCTGTTTTGAAGGACTTATCCGTGACTACGTTGGCGACAATGTGGGTGTGCTCTGTTTTTGTCATTACTAGTTTGGTGTCGTTTGAGCACTCAGAGGAATATGGAATTTGAGAGAGAGAGAGAGAGAGAGAGCAGAGTCTGCTGTACTCTGTTCTCTACTTTTTGTTTTTGTCTTGGCATTAGATGGATTGGGAATAAAGGCAGGCCAAAACTTGTTAATTATTCTTCATCCAAACATGCCCTCACAAAACAAAACAAACAATCTTGTTTTTTAGCTTTGTGGGTGCGTGTGAGGATTGCAAGGAGAGCTCTCCAAATCCATCCAAAACCCCCTCAGGTTGGTTTTTTCTTTTCAAAGGCATAGACCACACAATCCAAGTGGTGTTATCTTCTTATATTAGGACAAAGGGACAACGAAGTTGTACAAAAATCCAAAAAATTACATAGCACATTTTAACTCTACCTATGGAGTTTTACATGTTAATCCTGAACAAACCCTAGCTCCACTGACATCGAATCACCAATCGCGATTGAATTTGGGGAGAGTTCAATCGCACTCATAGGTCAACACGTGTCTATTTTAATTCTTATTAACCATGATTAAGATTTATTAACCCTTAGGGTTCAATAATCTTAGTTTTTAGAAAAAGATATTATTAAAAATTTAACCTTAGGATTCAGATATTTTAACCTTAGGTTTAATTTTTTTTTTTTAAAACCAAGGCTACATTGTTGAGCCCTAAGTGTTAATAAATTGTAACAATGGTTAATGTGGGTTAAAAGAGACATATGTTGACCACTGACTAGGATTGAACTCTCCTGAGTTCAATCGCGATTGGCTGTGATTCGATCTCAGTAGTCAGCTCAACTCCTTCAAAGCTTAATTATATCAATTAATCACCTAACCCGTGCCACATCATTGTTTCTCACGTGAGGCCTCATCACTTAATTTCATATGTCGGTCTACTAATGAGGTGCCACATAACATATGTTAACATATATAACGGCTAGGAAAGAAAATATATCCTTCATGGACGGCCATTCTCAGTACAATTAGATCTCCATCGCGCAAGAGCATGTTCACAAAACGGCATTACGATGCCCAATGGTGCTTGGGATATAATTTTGGGTTGTAATGTCATTTGTGTTTAAAAAATTTGGAGCAATTTATCAAGAGCAATGAACGCCATCTTTCATAATCTGTTTAGAGACACTAGAAAAGCATATATAAATGATGTAGTCGGCAAGTCGAAATTTGATAACTACTCTTTTAAAACAATGATAAGGTTAAAATGGCTCAGTGGTAGTATCCTTTCCTTAAGAAAGAGGTTTTGGGTTCCATTCCGGAGAGGGTGAGAGTGTTGTACTCTCGACCCATCCTTAACTTCAAACAAATACTAACTACTAATCGGTTACGGCCTGCGTGTCTCAATACCAACAAAAAAAACAAAAGAAAAAGAAAGGAGGTTAAAATGGTATAGAAGGGGTTATCAAGACCCACTGTTTAATATACCCACTAGTTTTGAGATCCTCAAGAACTCTGTCTTAGTATAGGAGGTGAGATTGTAGCTTTGGAGCTGGGATACATTTAATACAAAATCTTATGACAAGACTTTTGATTCGTTGATAAAAGAGAATAGTATGCGACTCACATTTTTTGACCTTTTAGATCCTCAAGCTCTTAAATCAATGAAGTTGATGACCACATTCGTTCCATCTATGGGCTCTTTTCTCAAAGAGCATTGATAAGGTTAAAATCGAATATTAAAAGAGGGCATGTATCAATCAGGTCCAACCTTTGATTTTAAAATCCATTTCTAAAGTATGTTTAACTATTTCCCTTTCTCAAATATTCACATAATTTACTAACCATCAAAGAGATTTATATAAAATGGATTCTTGTACGCTTAATTACTCAAGTGGAACCTATACATGATGGGTTGTACCTTTCCATATACTTATATTAAGCTTTTTTTCCCTACTTAGGTAGCCTTTATTTTTTTAGTCTAAGCAACTAGTTTTAGAAAATGCTGAGTGAGCCTCTTTTGTCGGTTCCACCAAATTGAAAATTGTACCTACCATTACTATAAGATGATAATTTCCGACATGGCACAACGTGATTGAGTATTGCTGTTGATGTTAACCCTAATTCAACTCGATTCCCAATCCACCTTCAATTGAGAGGTACACCTAGGCCATCCGAGTTAAAGGAGCAGGTGCAATTAGATTAAGCTAAAGGCCTCGGATTGTCTCCGGCAAAGCCAGAAAGGGCTTAACTCGGGGTTCCATAGAATAAGTGACAAGTGGTGGAGAAATCAAAATCATGGGCCCATGATTTTGACTTCTCCTCCTATAATAAGACATGTGGTGATAAGTGTGTGAGAATAAAGGGGAGAGATATCATATGGGGGAGAAGTCGAAAAAATGGGGAGAAAATAAAATGACTTCTCCCCATATTTTTGCCAACTGTCGCACAATGTATGGAACCCCGAGAGGAGTTTCTGGCTTCGCCAGAGACAAGCCAAGGCCTAAGCTAAAACATACCATTCACATCTGACCCGTACATGGGACATCCTTGTGCTGTTTCAGCCACATGTCGCATCCTCAAACATCTAAATTAACTAGGAAACAAAATTGGGGTGTTTGGATTGGATTTTATTAGTCAAAAATCAATTCTGATAAAATTGATTATTTAGAAATTAATGGTTAAATAATCATTTTTTCAAATAATAGTGTTTGGTCAACTTCCTATTCACTAAATACTATTATTTGAAAAAATGAGTTTTTAACCATTAATTTTTAAATAATCAATTTTATCGGAATTGATTTTTGGTTAATAAAATCCAATCGAAACGCCACCCTAGCTCTATCTTCCCTTTACCCATGCCTATGCTTTGTCATGTAACCCCACCTTCTTTACATCAAAACGCATGCCCAAAAATGTCTACTACTTATCTTTCTAGAAAGCTAAATGAGAAGTGTTTTGACATATTTGGGATTTGCTTAGGTTAGCCTGCGACTTATCGCTAGGGTTGATGTTAGCCATTTTGTCTTGAATAAAGCTATCGGTCTAAGCAATGCTATATGGGAGTTGTTTACAAGGGAAGGCAGCTTTGTAGTTTTGTGGGTAGGTTTTAACCTGACATTCCAAGCTCTAACCATAAGGGGTGACTGAGAATTCTCTGAAACTTCAGGGAAATTTAGCAGATACAGAGCTCCAATGGGTGTGGACAGGAACAAAAAACATGAAGGGCCCACAAAGATATAGAGAATTGTAATGGGGCTTTGGTAAGTTCTTCCAACTTTGGAGGTTTCTTCGAAGCCAAACTTGGAGGTGATGAGGAAATGGGTATTGGACAAGAAGATCAAATCATGAAGGGGACAAGCACTGATATGCCTGGCATGAATTCATCTAAGGTTTGGTCACGGACTTGAAACTCTCTAAAGATAAGACAATTACAGCTTAGCATACACAGAAAGAGAGAGAGGTGGTTTCTTCTCCTGTTGCTATATGACCAAGGGAAGGTGGTGGCATTTGGCATCAGGGGCGGATCCAGGATTCTCTTCCAGGGGCTAACAATGGGGGTTTGGGGTGTAGCCCCTGATTTTTTTAGGGCCAAAATCCTTATGGCATCTATTTGTGTACGTTTGTAAAGAATAAGTGTTTTTTCAAAAGTTTTTTTTTGGGGGGGGGGCTTCAGCCCCCTCGAGTTCCATGTGGCTCTGCCCTTGATCGGCATGACATAGTCTCCTGCCTTGTCTCTATCGGTTTTTTAAAAATCGGATCGACTCGGCTGGTCTGACCAATTGGCCCAAGGCCTGATTCCCTCATCAGTCTAGTTTGAACCTTCTATAAGGTCAAACTTTAGTAACTCAAATCGTCTATCCGCTCCTGCTTTCAAACTTCGTCAAGGTTTGATAGCGAATTTGCCTTGGAGATGCGATTCTTCGTTGTAGAGGGTGCGATTTCAAAATGTGAAGAGTACGGTATGGATTTGAAGTGCACAAAATGTCCATCTTCCAAGTTAATGGCAACCGATAGAAAGACGAAACCTCCTTTTAATGAAGGGAAATGACCTTTTAAGTGTTTTCACTTTCATTTCATTTGTTTTAACTTTTTTCTTTACTTCTTTTACATCTATCCAATCCACTTGTACATTTACAAAGATAAGAACTAATTGAATAAACCAAATTCAAATGATCATTCCTAATTACTCAATCTCTTAAACTATTTTTGATGATTGAAATAAATGAAAAGTTTTTACACTTCCAAAACTTTGGCTGCGGGCTTGCATCTTCTTACTATAACTAGTATTTGTATGGTTTTAGTAACTCTATAAATAATTTTAAAGAATTATTAAAGATATATAGTGTTCTGGACCCTATTATAAATTGAAATTTGAAGCTCTCCTGCCATGTGCTTTGGTTAATTAGGGTCAAACATGAAACTCAAAACGAACTAGTTCGGTCTGCTTGACCTAGCATGATTCGTGTGACTTGGACAATTTTTGTTTAACCGTCGAGGTTAGCGAAAAAGCTAAATATAAACAAACTAAGCCTATAAGCTGAGTCCAAGTTTTAAAATAGCAATATAAAAATAAAATTAATAACTATTAAATACAAGAATATAAAAAAGCATGATAATGGTTTTGAAACAAAATCATACCAAGAAAAATAATAAGAACAAAATCTATGAACACAAGAAAGTGGAGGGAGAGGTTAAAATTGGTCAGACTTGTTTTTTGAAAAAAAAAAATCATTATGATCTATATTTTAAACTTTTTCGAAGTTATTATTGTATTATTATTACTAGCAAAAACTTCGTGCAAGTGCACGAGGTGTTGAAAGAAAATAAACAAACGAAAAATATGATGAGAAAATTAAAAATTGACAGTAAGAAAAGATTAAAATAAAATAAAATAAAAATAATGATAGTTTAGTCATCTCTTGTGAGATTTTTTTTTATATGTATCTTATTAAAAATAGCCAATATAATCATTTAAAAATTCATAATTTTGATGTTATATATAAATTTTTATCTCGTTATTATATAACTTCAAGAAAGTAAGTTTGCATCATTATAAAAAAAATTATCTCATCTCATCTAAAGATTTAATGTGTCAAAATTATTTAAAAGTTGTAGAGATAATGATATATCTTGTAAATAAATAAGTTCTTTAAATAATTCTATTTAAATAATTAGTTATTAGAAAGAAAAGTTTACATATAAGAGAAAATATTAGCATCTTCCTATTCTTCAACCCAAAACAATATCAAATTAATTTTTTTTTCTAGTGGGACCTACTTTACACCACCACTGGTTTGCATAATATAACAAAATATAAAATAAAAATCGAATAGAGCTATCATGTCAAGAAACTCAATTTCTTATGGAGTATTTAAAAATTAGAGAGTTAATTTAATTAATTACAACCTAAGTAAATCAATATAATTTATTTATATATATTTAAAGAGAGATTAGCCATTATTTTAGGAAAGATCTATTTCCTTTGTTTATTATTGTTTTTTTTTTTTTTCTTACAATTAGTTGAGAGATGAAAGACTTTAGAGGAAACCACTTGATATTTTAATACCAATGAATATCAAGAATAATTTGAATTTCATTTTATTACTCTCAATATCAATAATAGCGTGAATCTCATTAATTTCAGTGAGAATATGGAGGGAAGAAAGAAGAGACCCTTAGGTTTCATATTTTTAATAATTTAAATGTTACAACTTAATTAGTTGTAATTAAAGAGTAGAATTAGAATAAAGAATAAATATTTAATGGTACAATTTAATTTATTATAATTAAAAAATAGAATGTGAGTGGCTGAAGGTGGGCATTTAACCCATCACTTAATTAGGAATGAAGAAAAATAATTAAAAGGGTGACGTGACATCTCCTTGTTGGATCAATTAGAAGATATGTGGCATGAACCAGAATAGAGGCCAATGCGATATGCCACGTGGAACCAGTCGGCATATAGTATTAGTATAAATAAATTAACTACATTTAGGACACCACTTTATTTAATTGGGCTGTTTAGCCGATGGTCCGACCGGTATCATTAGTGTCCTGTCTGGTTTTTAAAACATTGGTCACAACATGACCAAGGAAAAGCCGCATGCAAAGTGAAGAGCATTTGGCACATTTCTTTGTCATTCATAGGCTTGGAATCGCTTCAGCAGGTTGTGAGTGGGGCGTTTGGTAACTGTTGGCAAAAACTGACTTATAAAATAGTAACTAAACAATTAGAGCTAATTTAAAATTAGAACTTATTCGGACTTTAGAGAGCTTGATAATAGCTTAATTGAAGCATTAAAAAATTTAGAGTAAAGGTAATAAGCATAGAGGGAGGGAGCTCCTTTTTGATTTAGGATTTTTTTGGATCTAATACACTTAGATGTAAATTTCAGCACATGCCCATAAAAATGTTATTATATTACATTGGAATTTTATGTCCTCAATTTTGTTTTTGTAATTCCAACATGAGTTGGTTTATGGGTACTCCCAAAAATACTCCCTAATCCTAACAGTTTATAATCAACTACTAAGGGCCATGATTTGAGTTGGCATATTTTATCTTTTTTAATGCCACATCAACTCTAATCCTAACCATTTAATAATTGAGAAAATGGTTAGGATTTGGGAGTACACTTTGAGAGTATCCCTAAACTAATTCTTCCAATACCCCTCAACCCTTGTTTTTCTCTCCTTAGAAAAGGTTTTACAAAACCCACTAATATTAAATTAGAGAAAATGATTAGAACATCAGCAAACGACCATTGAGTAGAGTTTTTAAAGCTTATTCATTTGAGTAGAGTTTCCAAACGGACCTTTTCATGAGAACTATTAAGCCCCGTTCTTTTGGTGGAACTTTTAGAAGTCTGGAACATTAATGTTTTGGAACAAGAGGCAAGAGTCTGGGAAGAGAGGGGTTAGAGTTTCTAACCAATTTACTTAATGGTATCTCATATTTATTAAGTTCAATTTAATTAGAAGTTCCACATCCATGGAACTTTAAAAAATCTAAAATTCTTGGTGGAACTTGAAAGTTTCATATTTGTAGAACTTTTGCATTCTATGGAATAATTTAGTTCTAGATATTAAGTAAAATTAGACATGAAACAATGAAAGTTCTAGACTTTTAAGTTTTAGAGATTAAAGAGGAGTATTGTAATAAGGTAAATGAAATATACTACATTATTCAAGTGTATCTCATCACAATATTAGATTGACATCAATCAAGGGTGTAATATATTTGACTTTACTTTTCATAAAGTCTACGTTGTTATCTCTATATTAACCCTATTTAGGGTCATTGTAATCATCCAAAATCTATTCACTAATCTATTAATTTTCTATCAAGAACTTCATAGAAACAATGTAAAAGTATGATCCAAAAGCTGGTCTACCCTCGGTCCTAATTGGTCACGGTGGGGGAGTGAGACTGACCATTGAAAAGAAGATGGTACATTATATGGTTAGGTTCATCTGTCATGTAGATTTACAATGGCAAAAGGTATCTACTGGGGCGGACCCATCAAGTAGTTGGTTCCAACTAAGGGTGCAAATTGGGCAGGCTTGGCCCCACCCAAACCGAACCTAATTCAATCAATAGTGAGATTGGGCTAAACTTCTCATATGATCAGTTGGACTTGGGTTGGGAGAATCTCAGGGAACAAAAACCCTACCCGACCATATGTACATATTACCAAATACATACCATAGCTAATCCTAGGAATCGAGAAATGAGTTCTTGGTTTGGGCTTGGATTACAAGCCGTTGGCTGAAGTAGGTTTTGGTTCGGCCATAGACAAACCATTCTCCTCTTAGGATTGGGCTTGGGTCGGCCCTCATCTTACCAACCCACCCATATGGGGACTTTCCTCGTATTTATAGTATCCCATACCAGTGATTAAGTCCGAACAAATAAGACCCTCAAAATGATCAGATCCAACTCTAATACACAATACAATAATTAGATTTGTGAACATTCCCTAGTAGGGTTGCACATTGACCCAGGCTGGTCCAAGGCCTATCTAACCCAGACCACGTTAAGGACAGGCTAAGCAAGTTTTTTAGTAGATTGGCCCGGTGTTTAGGGCTCAAATTTTACCCTGAAGTTGAGTTCGGATGGGTTTGTGTCATCCCTAGTCCAACCTGAAGGCCCAACCTAAACTACTGCAGATATTTTTATTTTGCGCATGAATGCCTGTCAAAATAGCCTGGGTCGAAGGGGACCTAGCCAGTCCAAATCTGCCCAACCCCTGCCCTTCGCTAGCCCTTGGGCCGAGCAAGGCTCGAAATCAACAATCCCTTCCTCTTTAAAGGCCGGGCTACAACACTCCCCTGCCCGGCCCGTCCAAACCTGGGCCTTCCTCAGTAAGCATTGTTAATTATATTTATGAAATTACGAATATAGCCCACACTAATGGTATTAATATGGGGTTATATGCGTAATTTCACAAACAAGCCACTTTATATATCGATGATTGCATTGAAACCCTAACCCTACGCTTCTTCTTCTTCTTCTCTCTCTCTGGCTCTCAAGTCTCAGCTCAATCGATCGACGAATGTCTCAAAAGTCGACCTCTTCTAAGTTGTGCTCTCTCAGACGATTGTTCTCGCTCTTTCTTAGCGATGTGCTTCGAAGACGCCATTACTACGGCCGATGTCAGGATCGGCTCTTCGACAACATCAGAGTGCTCGCCATGCCCGATTCAATTGATTGCCTCTGAAAACACTACAAAAATAGGGTTAAATTTCAAAGGAAAGCGATAAGAACCTAACATCAGTTCGAAATCTCCGCACCTTCTTCTAATTCCGGAACTTTTCTATAGAAGGAAAAAACGCTGTGAAAGAAACCAAACAGATGTTATACAAAAAAACTACCATTTAAGGGCATTTCCATCTTTTCCATTATGATATATACATTACCCTGATTGCGGCATCACGCTTAAACCCTAAACCTTGCGTATTGCAGCAACCACTGCTTGAAACTCGAAAATGGAAAAGAAAAGAAGCTTTGTACTAGAGATTAATGAAGGATGAAAAGTCAGGGAAATCCTTCCCTGTGAAAGCTAGACTAAAAGCCACATCAAAAAAAGCTTCGTTTTCATCAGAATCAAAGTACTGGAGATTCTTCAAGACCCAACAAATCTTGGATCTAATCTCGGCAATCACCTCCATCGATTTCTCTCCTGTTACTCTTCACAACTTCGCTACCACCGGGATTGATTAGGAATTGCCACCTATTTATTCTATGAGATAGGTTCCGAATATGGATAAAGTCTAATGGTCTCAATGAGAGTCTAGGTAAGAGATTCGATTAAGTCCCGGAGAAGGTGTTAGGCACATGGGGCCCCTATTTTACAATACATGGTTACCTCCTCCCTAGGTATAAGCCAAATTGTGTCAAATTTTAATGAAATGCCTAAGTGTTTAGAGTATAGTAATCCAAGAAAGGAAAAAATCCTAACTAGGATCGAACCTAGGTTGGGTTGCCTACGTACTCACCGATGTGAGATCAGACCGAGAGTAGTTCTGACACATGAACCCGTGCATGAGTTAAGGGGAGTGTGTGTGTGCACCGGAGTGGCTAGGGTTTAGTCTGGGACTAAGGTTGGTTGACCCGGGAGTTCAAGTGCATCGGGATGGTTAAGGTTTAGCCCTGCGGCTAAAGAATTAGGCCCAGTGGCCTAGGTTATGGGACCAAAAGCAAAGGTTAAGCCCAGAGGCCTAGGGTTGAGCCCGGAGCTAAGAGTTTGGGCCTAGAGGTCAATGGTTGAGCTTGGAGGCTAGGGTATGGGCCCGAAGGCCACGGATTAGGCCTGGAGCCAAGGGTTGAGTCCAACCACAGTTAGGGATGATTTAACCATAGTTAAACTATTAACCATGGTTAGAAATGTTCCAAATCAGATTATTTGGTCTCTTTGTATTTTCTTGGATTTTTTGGGATTTTTTCAAGTTAAATTGATCTAATTGTTAGACTTATATGCCCACGAAAGCCATTCCGGAATTGTATTAGCCTACTTAATTAATAAAAATATATTTTACATTCACACATTGTCTTCTATATTGGGTAACATATTAAAAGTATCTCATTAGATGAGACTACATTGTCCCTTAGGTAACATTGTAGGAAAATCATCAAATTAGTTTTTAACTAATTGCTAGGGAGATATGGTTTCCGGTTCCTTGTAGACCAAGAATTGTTCAAAGTTATTTAAGATACATCTAGACAATGTATTACTACTAACTTACACATTGTTAGTTCCATATGATGGAGTGATGAATCTCAATCACTGAGAGAAGGGTCTCTTGACTAAGATGTGGATATAAGTAAGAAGTACTTATATTACAACTGGATCGCTCAGTGGATACCCTTAGAAATATATTGTCTATATGTTTAGGGTTGTCCATTTGAAAGATTGTCCTTAACCTGAGCGGTCGACATCTTCTCTAGTATTTGCCTATATAACTTTGATGTAACCAATCGTCAATGTCCAACACACCGGACTAAATACGGGCTCGTTGGGTTATGTACGCTATACTAGAAGAGGTGTGTGTACGCTCAATAAGGATTCTACCACTCTTCTACAGTAATTTATATTGAGTTGATACTTGTCAAACCGGACTAGGAAAACCAGCGCTGGCACTTATCGATGAAATGGTTTTATCGAGAAGTTTATTTTCTATATAAAAGGAATATAAAATTATTATTATTTCTTGTAAAGAATTTCTAAAAAATAGTTTTGAAAGTCCAAGTTTGACTAAAAGTATTAAAGAGAAAGGGTTCTCATCATAAGCAAGGGATTTCAGACAATATAAGATATTGTCCCGTAAGCTTATAACAATATTAGAAGTAGAATGATGCATCTGTAAACAAATCTTGTAATAGAAATACCTGCAAGTAATTCTTTATTTTCTTAGGGCTAGTCACATTGTGTTAATAGACATTATTGTGATTGGTGGAATTCCAGGAACATAGATGATAGTGTATGATCCTAATACCTTATAGGAAAATGTTTCCTAGTAAGAAGGCTTTAACCAAAATGGTTAAGCATTTGGTCCCACAACTAGAAATAGGAGATCCCTTTAGATCCCACACACTAGGACCTTCTTAAAGATTTTAATTTAATTATTAATTAAATTAATTAATTTCTCTAAGAATATCACTATATGGTATGGTAAAGCTCTAATATTAGGTGAAATCACATAAGATGTGATTAAGCAAATGAGTAGGACCCATATGGGATTTTGATAAAGATCAGAGTCTAACCAAAATAGAGTTTAGAACTCTCAAAGGGGCATGAGATAATGGGGCCCACCTAAGGTGGGACGCCCACTTCAAGGTTGACCCTAACTAATTTAGTTAGTTGACCTTATCCAATTAATTGGTTAGATATATTTATCTCCTAATAATTAGGGATAAGATTACTTGGTTGCTAATTAATGTTTTCTTATAAGACTAGTAGGGCCCTGCACGTGCATGTTTTGCATTTCAATTGGCATCATAAATAAATAAATCATAAAAAGCATATATTTTTTTTTTTCTTCACCGCCAAGAGTAACAGGACCTAAAAAAATCTGTTAGGCATCTTATTTATCATTTATTTACTTCTCTATTGTTCTCACAATTTGGAATGAAATAAAAACACAAAATTTAAAGGTTAGAACAAGATAGAAGAAATTATTAGGACCACTAATTATCCATGCATTTAGGTGGCAGAAAAAAATAGCCTTGCATACACCAAAACAAAGAAAATACAAACAAACCGATAACCAAATCTCTCTCTCTCTCTCTCAACAAAGTAAATAACTATAAAAATAAAAAATTTCATTGTTATTGGCATCCTCTTCATGTCTAAATTCATAAAAATCTCCACAGATTTGAAGGCTGAAATCAAAAGCATCATCTAGAAACATAAATTAGCTAAAATGAAAGTAAGAAGACAAAACATATAGTATATTTCCAACATAAAAGAATACACTGCCCACCTGCCATAGAGCCACTCAAAGAAACCTCATCACAACTAAATTTATTGCGCAATCTTTAATGGTATTGCTAAGTCTCAGTTTCAACAAAACAATAAAATTTATGTCTCGACCATCAGCTTAAGTCTTATACCTTTGAAAGCTCAGTAGCAGTAACAGTAGCTGGGGCAATACCACCGGAGGTCGGCTTGAACATATGCAACCAACCCCAATGCCAATTAATTGAATTCTTAGCAGTAAATGGAACTTGCTAGGAATAAAAGCCTTCAACAATCTCAAAAAATGGGAGAAAAAAGAGTAATTGCAATAAGGGAATAAGCTTAGCAAACACAAGGAGATGAAACTTACAGACCAACAAAAATATGAAAAGCATAACTTGGAAAGCGTCACAGATTCCCCACTGAGAGTAGTAGTATTCAACTTCTCCAACCAGAGAGCACCAGAAGATACTACATGAAGTTTCTTAACAAAACATATTTTCTAGTAAAAGCTCATTTAATAAAAAATTAGACCATAGACAACTGCATTGCGTTAACTATAATTCCACCTATCTTCCATATTACAAAGGCGATCAAAGTGCTACCAAACTTTGTAAATTCTTGCATCGATTTAATTTCAAAACCAACACATAAATCAATTGAATTCAAGACAAGAAGAATGTATGTAATAGAAAAGAGAAATACCATACTAAAGACATAAAGCACACTGAATCAACACTTTTGATCGAGAACTTCAAATATGCTTCAACACTCGTAACAACAGATAGAGGTCTGAACTCTGAACTGGTTAAATTATTCAGTCCTTTGTACAATATTCCCCAATGTTTCATAGTGTAAGTAAAATATTTCCCAATAATCATGCTTGTAATGTTGCATAATGTATCACTTATTGGATGTTCTGGCTATACTCACAATTGGGTGCGATCCAGAGTTTCAGGTATTTGAGGAATGAGAATAGATGTCTTAACCACCATAGTAGAGAGATGAGCTTATATAACATGATTCTACTATTATCACCCTGATAAATGGAGCTCATGTACTTGTTGGGATTGCTAAGGCTCTCGCCATCGCTACTTTGAGTTTGAGCATATTATCTAAAAATAACACAAACTCAAGGTATGACCATATTCTCTAGATATCGAGTTCATGTTTTGAAATCTAGTGAAATGCAAACTTTCACAAGAAACAATAGAGAATTATAAAATATGCAAAGAAACACATCATGTTAATCTTTTTACATTCCCTTTTTTCCTTCTTCGGTGATCAAAACCACTCAATTAAGCAAAACCCATAAAGAATATGAACCGCTCTACTACTTCTCAAAGGGTTTCTTAAATAATAGAATGTAATTCAAGAGAATCCCACAAAAACGAACATACATGAAGTCTGCAAAGAGAGTTCTCATCCAACCCAAATCAAATTTTTAGCCCTTTTTCCCTGAATCCTTTGGCTATACACATCAAACAATATGCAGTATATTATCCAATTAAGAAAAACCATGAAAAAGAATGAATTGTTCTATTTCCATTGAGGATAATTCAATCAACATTATGAAGTTTACCAGAATACTCTAAACCACACAAGCCCTATTATAAATAGATGAGAAGAAAGAAAATTAAAAAAAAAAGGATTGAGCAATGGCAGGAGTAAGGGGCAGGAGCAACGGGGCAAGCAAGGGAAAAACACAGCAGCAGAATACTTAATTTTTTGGTTTGTTCAAATGTTTGGATTTGTAGCAATTTGCAGTCAACAAGTTGACAATAAGTAACTTGTATATACATTCATCAAAAGCATTGTTATTCCAGCTAATTGAAAATTGAGGAATTATATGATCATTTGAAACTGATTGAGCTCAATACGCAATATGTAGGAGGTGGTCCCTATCCTATATCTTCTGTCGTTCTTTGCCGTCTTGAAATGCAGATTTCTATATGACAACACATAAAGACAATCTTTGTCATGTAGAAATTTGAATTTCAAGATTTAAAATAATACGCTCGAACATGTTCCTCTTCATCATGGCTGCCACATAGCAGAATTTGATGGGTTGGGCAACCTGCAAGTTATCTTTGGTCATCGTGCTATTGTAAAAGAGAGGGTGTTTGAATCAAATGGTATTGTTTCCATACCTGAATTTCCCTAAAGCTTCACTATTGTGTTTAGGAGATACTCTTTGATAGTGTTCGAAGACTGTTTATCAACCGAATAACGAAAAGAAAAAGTCTCTTTCCATGGAAGCTTAGTGGAGAACTTGCCAGTAAAGCTACTGGCATATCGACAACGTTCACCAAGCTTCCTCTAAGCCCTCTTATTTTCAGAAAGTAGCAAGTCAAAGAAGTCCATGTAGTGATGAGCATCTGTGGTAAGCCCTGCATTAACACCATGATCGATCAACAACAAGAAACAACCTATGCTTCTAGCATGCATCACCGACAAGCCTAGATGCTTAGACCCTTTTAAACAGTCCCCAAATGAGCTGAAAATTTGGGTTAATGACACCAAATTGATCAGATTTCTTACGCTCCACACAACCCAAAAGACCTTGGTTTTAAGAAGCTAAAATCAGATCAGTTTATAGCCCCTAAAGAGAAACAAAAATATGGGTCTTTAAGGAACCCAGAGTTCTGCTCAATGCAGCCCCGAAAAATCTGAAATAATTTTGGGTTTAATATCCCCCAGTCTAATCAATTTTCAACCCCAAAACAGTCATAGAATCTAGGTATTTTAAAGAACATGGATTTGCTGAGTTTGCAGCCCGTAGAACATCCCAAAACTACGGTTGTAACCCTAGATAATAGTAACCTAATGACCCTTGGATCATAATAAAATCTGAGTTTGTTGACTCTAGACAAGAGACCATGAATAGAATTTTAAAAAAAACCACAAATCATCCGGTTCATGACAATAGCAGTATATAAACCATACAAAAAAAAAATAGTGCATAAAGCTCACCATTTTCAAAATCAGACTTCCATGAAATCCTAATATGAAAGTAGTGAGAACCATTGCTAACATGAAATATGTTAAGAGACATAAACGTGACCCTTTCTACATTGGACTCCTTAGACATGAATAGTAGATGAGATACCTAATTTTTGCCTTTTTGGGTAAGAAATTTACCTTGTCTCAGGTACTTTCAGATAAATGGACAAGATTTCTTTTTCAGTGACCTGAAAGAAGTGGAGCAATCTCAGTTTCTTCATAAATGGAAACTCAACCATGAGTTTATAAGAGAATAGCAAGTTACCTATAACTTACTTTGGCAAATTTCTTCAAGATTCTCACAAAAGCAGATGTACAAATTCCTGCAAATTAACATATAAGAACCTCTCAAGTATCCATCTTTATTTCTCTCTTCCCTTTTCGCTTTTCCTTCTAAATTTGCATGAAAGTGAAGTTCAAGAAAGCTGTAAGTTAAAAGAGAAAATTGAAACCATTAAAACTTCATTTTGCTATGTACAGAAATTGAAAGAGAAAACAGTCAAGTCACCAAGTTATTTCAACAAACAAGAGAACTGAGACCACATATTTAGCAACATTTCTTAAAATGCGACCATATTTAGTGACAGTTTTACTTGGGGCATACTCAAGCAATGTAGCTCATGTAGAGTCTACAGATACTCATCCACTGGGCAGAATGTTGCTTACAGGTTCCATGACACAAGGAAATGGTCAACACCTTTGGAAGTAATGAGCAAATCACGTGCAGCATATCACTACAACCTTTGCTTGAGACCAGATTCATAAATTAAGTTGTAGAAGCAAAAATATATAAGGCTAACCAAAGGTATTACAACTATCAATTTTATATAAACTTTAAACAATAAGAAAAAGAAAAGTTGTAAATAAACCTCTCAGAAACACGAAACCTTTGTACATTTTCTAGGAGAAATGGATCATCAAGAGGCACTGTAACTTTACCATCAATATGGCTTAAGCTCCTATTTTCCAGCATTCTGATCATGAGTTAAATAATAAAATTTAAAGTACCATAAGAAACAGGTGGATGTAAGGATTGATGTAGATATTTAGAATTCCACAAATGTAGAAGCCCCAAAAATCTATGCATATAAAAATTCACCATTAACAAATGATTTGAAAATACATAAACATACAGGACACCACATGAAAAGTAAATATTTTCCCCATATTTTTTCATCTGGATAAAACAACCTAATAAAAATACAAGAATAACAAACATTTCAACAGTGTCATCCTATAATGTGCCTCCAAGTCAACTTTTAACAATTATATTACAGTTTTTTTGTGATCTTTTGACACTTTTAAACATTATATAAATGGATAAAGAGTCCATTGGAAATTAAAACAAGATGACAATTTCATAGAGAAAAGACCTCTAAAATATGTACGAATGAGTGCAGAATTGAATTAAAATTTTAAAAAAAAAAAGAAAAAAAAAAGAGCCTACCCATCAAATTGGATGTGCAGAGCAATTCGCGAACCCACTAAAGAAACCATAACTTCACAACTGTCATTTCATTGTTTGCGATTAAGATACTGTGGATAGGCTTCTTCTCGCCAAGTGCATAGCATAAATCATTAACTACAAATAATGAAGTTGGGTGCCTAATTGGGAATGTTCCATTTGTGATTGACTATATTCCAACCCCAAACCTCAGCCGTTGTCAGAACCATTGGGGCTTCAGAAATGCTACATTAACAAAACCCATATCTCAGACACGGCACTATTACGAATTCTGGTATAGTAAAAATAAAATAAAGGGAAAGCTTTCAAACCCAAAAACAAAGATTCAACAAGTGTTGAGTGAGATCAAAGTCATGGATTAAAAGATAAAAAACCCAAACTTGAAGGAACAAAACTACAATATTAACAGGTTAATGCCTTGTTAAATATCAGACATTTTATCAAAAAAACAAGATCAAATTAAGTAAACATAAAGAACAAGTTTGAAAAAAGAATTGGGAGACTGAAATTTGGGGGATGGAGTAATTTCGGACTAACCAGGCCGAAAAGCTCCGACGATATTTGATCCGACTTGAAAAATGGTTGAGCGCCATCGTCTGGGGAAAGGGGTTCTTGCAATTTGCTAAAATGGGTGAAAACTGAAAAGAGAACGAGGGAGATGGAGAGGGAGAGGCGTAGAGGGGTTCTTGCGATTTGCAAACCCTAAAATGGGTGGAAGACTGAACGAGTAAAGGAAAGTGGGGAACTTTTGAGAGAGAGAGTTGAAATGGAATTTGCTTAAAAGATCTGAGACGAAAAATATAAGTGAGGGCAAATTAAGCCTCTTTAAGGGTTAATAGATAAGGATAAGATTAGTTTGTTCCTAATTAATTATCCTAATAGATAAGGATAAGATTAGTTTCTTACTAATGGATAGGGTTAGTTTCTAATTATGATAAATCCTAATTGGATTAGGACTTATCTTTAAGGAATCAATTAAGGGAATTCTAATTGGATTAGAATTATGAGAAAAGAGTCTTGGATTGCAAGAAAGCAATCTGTAGAACCCTGGAACTTTTTGTATATGCCTTGGTATGAGTGTTAAGGCATATTGGCTTGTAATCTCCAAATTCATGAAATGAGAATTTGAAACTTTTGAAAATAGTTTCAAGAATGCTATAATTAATTAAATAAATTATTTAGTAATGTCTATAAGCCTTGAAAGAGTCCTAGGCATGTTTAGAAAATGTCAAAAGGGAAATAGGACAAGTCCAAGTAGTACGAATGGGTGAAAAATGAACTTAGTGTCCAAACTTGCAGAGAACCGATCGCTCGGTCCATGTAGCGATCGATTGGTCCACAACCGATCGATCGGAAGCTATCGACTGGTGCACTTTTTTGTATGGGGAAAAAAATCTAGAGAGCTTGTTTTTGACCAGTCGATCGATCAAAACACCGGTCGCTCGGTAGGCGACCGATCGCTCGGTAGTAACCACCGATCACTCGGTCTATCGTGTTTTGCAGAATTTCATTAAGGGTTTTTTCGTCTTTTGGGTGTTACACCCTTGCCACTTAAGGCTTGCCCGAGCCTTTAGAGTCTCATTCACCATACTTAGAGTGTTTTGAGAGATAGAGAGAAAGGAAAAAGGGATTCTAAACCTAGGGTTTGCAATTGAGAAGGAATCAAAGGGTTTGAAGACCCTAGATCGTCACAAGCTCGGATTTCTTCAAGTTCACGGCTCAAGCACTTGAGGAACACGTTCTCCAAGCTAGGGCAGCGACTCCACACATGTTTGGAGAGTCTTCCTCGCTTTTCAAGGTCAGTACCTTATGCTACCTTCCTAGTTCATACCCTCTTTTCTTTCCTTCTTCTTTGTTTTGCCTAATGTATGAACCTAATGAGAAATGAATGGATGTGGTATGAGAATGAATGTCGGGCGATGGATGCCGTGTGGATGTATTGTGATGAATGAAATTGGGAAGGGTATTGTACCAATAATGAATGCACATGTATGTTGTGAACACAAATCCACCTAGAAAAGCATGGTGTAGGCTTTAACGAATAATGTACACACCACATGTTTGATGAAATGTCAAGGTGAAGAAAATGAGTTGTAAATCGAGAAATGCATGCTTAAAAGCTTATGGAATTGCTAGGGTTTATGATAGTGTGTTAAATTGCCTTTTTCCAATGGTATGAATGATTTCTTGATAAAATAAATGCTATGCTATACTTTGTTGAATCTCAATGTCATATTTAATTCCAAGTGAAAGTATGTACACGATTCCACGAGCACGGGATGCATGACATGGTTTACCGGCGTTTTCAAGAATAAGGTTTAGAGGTGGGACATATCTTATGATATGTTTTACCTCGCTTTTGACAAGGGTACAAGAACAAGCATTGCATAAGAGGGAGTTTACACTTCCCTCCCTTTCATGAGGGGTCTCCCCTCACTCATAAGTGCATCTCATCGAAAGAAGGGCCTCCCTTCCTCTCAATTGCATCTCATCGAAAGAAGGGTCTCCCTTCCCTCTCAAGTGCATCTCACAAGTTATATGAGCATGTTTAATTTCCAAGCAAGCATGACACGCATGACATGACACGCTCGACAAGATCAAGCAAGACCGACATGACAAGTTTTCAAGTACAAAAGGGTATTTAAGTTAAGTCAAGTGCACGATGATTTCAAGAGTTTTATCGGCTTTTATGTGATGTAAGCATGAATATAAAATGTTTTACCTTCCTGTTATTATATGAATTGCTTCCTGCTTTATATATATCATTGTTGTTATACTATGACTGTTGGTTAGCATTTGGTACACGCTAAGTATTCCATGCTCAGCCGTACGTTTACGTCGGTAGGTACTGAGGGAGCTGCTGCTCCATTTGATATCTGTGCTCCTGGCTCATGGGTGGAAGAGGAGTACGTTGAGGAACCTACGAGGAGCCTCGAGTAGACGAGTACTACTATGTGGTGGATTCTGAGTGAATCACTCTGGGTGTGAGCTTGGGAGATTGTATTTGGGTATTTGGCGGCGCACTTTCTGTTGTGATATCTTTTTGTACAACTTGGATCATGTATATATGTACTCAGAGGTTTGGTTAGTCTTCTGCTGTGCTATGTTAGTTATGTTTCCGTAATTATTGTCCTCTTTGTATATGCTCCAGGTAATTGTGCAGGTTATTTTGTCAAGCAAGTCATGTAAGTCATGATAAGTCGTCCAAGATTCACTCTAACTCCTATCGTGAGTTTTGGGTCACGACAGAAGTGCTATCAGAGCTTAGGCTTTAGGTCTTTAGGGTCAATTAGAATCTAGTACCACAGGTTGATAAGAGCATATGGTGGGAAACAAGTTAGGAAGGAAGTAAGTCGGAAGCGAGTTATGTTCCAAGTGTAAGACTAAACTTTAGTCTTAGTCTAAAGGGTTGTTTCAACCAAGTACGGGTCTTAGGGACGCTAGAACACCAAAGTATAATATTATAAATACTCTGATGACTTGATGTGATTTATATTAGTATTATAAAATTAATACAAATTGAATTATTGTGAAATGACATTGTAATAAATTGTGGTTTCGAGTTTGACTCATGTGGTGCTATTGTTCTCAGGACTTTAGTCATGAGGCGGGGCACACGGGGTCGTGGGTCACACACTAGATCTTTCTCTTCTTCACGGGATGAGGATGAGCAGCCGGACCTCTCTCAGGTCTTAGGTTCTATTGCTGAGATACTCGCCATACTGGCGGCTCGGTAGTCTATACCATCATCAGCGGTACCTACTCCACCGCCCGCAACTCCAGTACATTGTACCGCTGGAGTTGAGGCATTTCGGAGATTGAGGCTTCTATCATTCCATGGGAGTGTGGACCCTCTTGCTACAGAGGCATGGATTCTCTAGTTGGAGAAGATATTTACGGTCCTCTCACCCACAGAGGAGGATAAAGTAGCATGGGCTGTTTTCATGCTAGAGGGTGAGGCACACCATTGGTGGTTGTTCGCCTTGAGGACTCGAGATTTGACCATGCAAGGTCAACCCTGAACTTGGGAAGAGTTCAAGGATACTTTTTATAAGAAGTATTTCCTAGTTGGAGCTCGGGAAAAGAAATAAAAGGAGTTCATCAACCTAGAGTAGGGTTCGATGACTGTGGTCGCTTATGAAGTCAAGTTCTCGGAGCTCTCTAGATTTGTGCCTCACATGGTTGCCACCGAGGCAATGAAGGCAAGAAGGTTTGAGCAAGGGCTCAAAGATGTCATTATGGAGAAAGTCTCGGCTTTCAGGCATGCTACCTACCCTGAGGTAGTGGACAAGGCCCTATTGATCGAGGCCAATTCTGAGGCCGTGTCCAAGAAGAGAGAATTGGCGAGAGGCCAACCTAGCAGTTCAGCACCTCCAGAGAGGCGGGCTCAGACCAGCCCTTATCAATACACATGGCCAGCACCACCTCAGTATGCGTGGCCAACACCACCGATGAGGCCTTCTTATACACCTCCAGTCCCACGGCCATACGTGCCACAGGCGCCACGACCTCAGGCTCTTCTAGCTCCACGGCCAGTTACACCTCAGGTGGCGAGGTACGCTCCACCTCCGGCCCCTCCGACCTATACACATGAATTCTGCACTTTATGCGGCCAAAGGCACTCGGCAGGAGATTGCCGAAGGGTATCAGGTGGATGTTTCCATTGTGGTCGCCAGGGCCATATGATTAGGGATTGCCCTAGTCAACATTTACCAAGCCAGTCTCAAGGGATTAGGCCCCCAGCACGCCCAACAGGATCATACCAGGCATCCTCCCAGCCTACCTGGTCTACACCTCCACCTCGCCAGGCGAAGCAGAGACGAGTTTTTGCCTTGACAGAGGGTGATGCACTTGCATCTGATGATTTGGTGCAAGGAACATGTTTAGAGTTATTCATTTACCCGCGATTGTCATGTTATGTCTTATTCCTTGTGTACGTATATGGTATGTTATATATCTATATACCTATACTTATGATGTTGATGCATGGATTGACTTAGTTAGTTAAAATTTCAGGAGCCCTGTTAGTCAATGAATGTTTGGCTAGAGTGTTGATCGATACCAGGTCTATTAATCCGTTTGTCTTGCCGAGTTTTTTTCAAGGTTTTTCTATGGAGCCTAGTCAATTGGAACTGGAGTTATTCATTTCAACTCCTCTCGGCAAAACAATAGTGGCAGATAACATTTTCAGAGGGAGTACAGTCCAAGTTGCAAGCCATGAATTAGCACTCGATCTCATTGTCCTTGGATTCCAGGGTTCCAGGACTTCGATGTTATCTTGGGAATGGATTGGTTAGCAGCGCATCATGGACATGTGGCTTATTTTGAGAAGATGGTACTCTTTAGGCCGGTGGAAGGGAAGCCATTTCATTTTCAGGGGTTGAGAAGTAAAGATATTGCTCGCCTTGCGGTGTTGAGCCTTACGAACCCCGAGGCAAAGGACTCTTCGACTATTCTGGTCATGAGTGAATTCCTGGATGTATTTCCAGAGGAGTTGCCAAGGTTGACTCCAGACAGGGAGATTGAGTTTGTGATTAAGCTTGCACCAGGCACAGCTCCCATCTTCCGGGCTCCGTACAGAATGGCCCCGATTGAACTCAAGGAGTTGAAGACTCAGTTGGAGGAATTGCAAGGCCTTGGTTTCATTCGCAGTGTTATTTATTAAGAAGAAAGATGGATCGATGCAGATATGCATCGATTACCTGCAGTTGAGCGAGGTCACTATAAAGAATAGGTATTCATTACCTAGGATCAATGACCTATTCGATCAGTTAAAGGGAGCGAGATTTTTGCTCTAAGATTGATCTTCGGTCCAGCTATCACCAGTTGAAGATCAAGGCGGAAGATGTTCCTAAAACCACTTTCCAGACTCGATATGGGCATTACGAGTTCTTGGTGATGCCTTTTGGTCTCACGAACGTGCCGGCAGCCTTTATGGATTTGATGAAACTGGGTGTTTCGGCCATATCTTGATCGATGCATGATCGTGTTTGTCGATGACATACTGATATATTCCCAGACACGGGAAGATCACGTTCGAGACCTTCGCCTTGCTTTGGAAATGCTGAGAGAGCACAACTTATATGCCAAATTAAGCAAGTGTGAGTTTTGGTTAGAAGAAGTGGCATTCCTAGGCCACATTGTTTCTACAGAAGGCATCTCGGTGGTACCGAAGAAAATAGAGGCAGTCATGAGTTGGGCAAGGCCCAAGAGTGTTACAGAGATACACAGTTTCCTTAGGTTGGTAGGCTACTACAGAAGATTTGTAGAGGGTTTCTCTAGCCTTGCAGCACCGCTCACTTACCTGACAAGGAAAAATGTGAAGTTTGTGTGGAGTGATATATGCGAGATCAGTTTCACGGAACTGAAGAAGAGGCTCACCACGGCCCCCATCCTTACTGTGCCATCCGGACGTGGTGGGTATGAAGTTTACAGTGATGCCTCGCAAGTTGGACTTGGGTGTGTTCTTATGCAACACAAGAAATTCATTGCCTATGCATCGAGGTAATTGAAGGAGCATGAAAAGAATTATCCCACGCACGACCTAGAGCTTGCTGCGGTCATGTTTGTGCTCAAGATTTGATGACATTACCTTTACGGGGAAGAGTTCTATGTGTTCACAGATCACAAGAGCTTCAAGTATCTCTTTTCTCAAAAGGAGCTAAATCTACGACAAGGGCGTTGGATGAAATTTTTGAAAGACTATGAATGCATCATCCAGTACCACCCGGGCAAAGCAAATGTAGTGGTGGATGCCTTGAGTAGAAGATCTCCGGGTCTGTTGGCCCACATGTTGGTGCAGGAATGGAGACTATTAGAAGATTTGGCTATTCTGGACATCAGTGTGAATAATTCTGTTCGTGGTCCTATTTTGGCAAATGTCATGGATCGGCCGTACATTATAGATTTGATCTAAGAGTATCAAGCCATGGATGCTGACTTGTTGGCTTTCCAAGATAAGAAAGTTGCCAAGGGTGGTGAAGACTTTTCTCTCACTAGCCAAGGTGCTATTACATTCAGGGGAAGATTATGTGTTCCGGCCAATGCGGATCTTCGACGAGAGATTATGGATGAAGCCCACTGTTCAAAGTATGCAGTGCATCCTGGGGGTACAAAGATGTACCGGAACCTCAAGAGTCACTTTTGGTGGCGGAATATGAAGAGAGACGTTGCGGAGTATGTGGCACGGTGCTTGGTGTGCCAGCAGGTGAAAACAGAACACATACGACCGGCTGGTCTATTGCAGTCTCTCCCGATTTCCGAGTGAAAATGGGAACACATATCCATGGATTTCATTATTGGATTGCCAAAAAGGGCAAGGAACTCGGATGCTATATGGGTAGTAGTGGACCATTTGACAAAGTTCGACCATTTCTTGCCTTATCACACTACGTTCAATTCGAGTCAGTTGGCCATGCTATACATCAAGGAAGTTGTTTGGTTGCACGGGGTGCCAGTCAGTATTGTGTCGGATCGGGATTCAAGATTCACGTCCAGGTTCTAGAAGAGTTTTCAGGATGCCATGGATTCCCGACTTGATTTCAGCACCGCATTTCATCCACAAACGGATGGACAAACCGAGAGGATGAACCAAATTATCGAAGACATGCTTCGGGCATGTATGTTGGATTTCAAGGGCAGTTGGAAAGAACACTTGCCTTTTGTTGAATTCGCCTATAATAATAGCTACCAGGCAAGCATCCAAATGGCACCATTTGAGGCCTTGTATGGGCGAAGCTACAGGTCTCCTCTTTACTAGGATGAGGTAGGAGAGAGAAAAGTGTTAGGTCCAGAATTGATCGAGCAAACTGCGAATAAGGTCAAGATCATCCGAGATTAGTTGAAAGCTGCTCAAGATCGTCAAAAGAGCTAAGCGGACACTCGCCGCAGGGACTTTGAATTCCAAGTTGGGGATCAAGTCTTTGTGAAAGTATCACCTAGTAAAGGGATTATGAGATTTGGCAAAAGAGGCAAGCTTAGTCCTCGATATATTGGCCCGTTTGAGATTATCACACGAGTTGGTGAAGTTGCTTACAGGGTAGCTCTTCCACCTCACATGGCCGCAGTTCACAACGTCTTCCATGTGTCTATGCTTCGGAAATACATTGCGGACCCTTCGCATATCATCGAGTTGGAACCGTTGGAAATCCGAGAGGATCTCACTTTAGTTGAAAAGCCGGTCCAGATATTGGATCAGAGAGATCAAGTGCTTCGCAACAAAACTATTTCGTTAGTTCTCGTGTAATGGCAACATCATGCTCAAGAAGAGGCTACATGGGAGCGTGAGGCCGAAGTCAAAGCGAAGTACCCCAAGTTGTTTGAACAGGCTTTTGTATGTGACTTGTAATTTTGTTTTGGTTTTGCAATGTGTGTACCGTCCAAATTTCGAGGACGAAAGTTTTGTTAGGGGGGAGGATGTAGAACCCCGGAACTTTTTGTATATGCCTTGGTATGTGTGTCAAGGCATGTTTGCTTGTAATCTCCAAATTCATGAAATGAGAATTTGAAACTTTTGAAAATAGTTTCAAGAATGCTATAATTAATTAAATAAATTATTTAGTAATGTCTATAAGCCTTGAAAGAGTCCTAGGCATATTTAGAAAAGGTCAAAAGGGAAGTAGGACAAGTCCAAGTAGTAGAAATGAGTGAAAAATAGACTTAGTGTCAAAACCTGCAGAGAACCGATCGCTTGGTCCATGTAGCGATCGATAGGTCCACAACCGATCAATCGGAAGCTATCGACTGGTGCACTTTTTTGTATGGAGAAAAAATTCCAGAGAGCTTGTTTTTGACCAGTCGATCGGTCAAAACATCGGTCGCTCGGTAGGCGACCGATCGCTTAGTAGTAACCACCGATCGCTCGGTCTATCGTGTTTTACAGAATTTCATTAAGGGTTTTTTCGTCTTTTGGGCGTTACACCCTTGCCTCTTAAGGCTTGCCCGAGCCTTTAGAGTCTCATTCACCATACTTAGAGTGTTTCGAGAGATAGAGAGAAAGGAAAAGGGGATTCTAAACCTAGGGTTTGCAATTGAGAAGGAATCAAAGGGTTTGAAAACCCTAGATCGTCACAAGCTCGGATTTCTTCAAGTTCACGGCTCAAGCACTTGAGGAACACATTCTCCAAGCTAGGGCAACGACTCCACGCACGTTTGGAGAGTCTTCCTCGCTTTTCAAGGTCGGTACCTTATGCTATCCTCCTAGTTCATACCCTCTTTTCTTTCCTTCTTATTTGTTTTGCCTAATGTATGAACCTAATGGGAGATGAATGGATGTAGTGTGAGAATGAATATCGGGCGATGGATGCCGTGTGGATGTATTGTGATGAATGAAATGGGGAAGGATATTGTACCAATAATGAATACACATGTATGTTGTGAACACAAATCCACTTAGAAAAGCATGGTGTAGGCTTTAACGAATAATGTACACACCACATGTTTGATGAAATGTCAAAGTGAAGAAAATGAGTTGTGAATCAAGAAATGCATGCTTAAAAGCTGATGGAATTGCTAGGGTTTATGATAGTGTGTTAAATTACCTTTTTCCAATGGTATGAATGATTTCTTGATGAAATAAATGCTATACTATACTTTGTTGAATCCCAATATCATATTTAATTCCAAGTGAAAGTATGTATATGATTCCACGAGCACGGCATGCATGACATGGTTTACTGGCGTTTTCAAGAATAAGGTTTAGAGGTGGGACATCTCTTACGATATGTTTTACCTCACTTTTGACTAGGGTACAAGAATAAGCATTGCATAGGAGGGAGTTTACACTTCCCTCCCTTTCATGAGGGGTCTCCCCTCACTCACAAGTGCATCTCATCGAAAGAAGGGCCTCCCTTCCCTCTCAAGTGCATCTCATCGAAAGAAGGGTCTCCCTTCACTCTCAAGTGCATCTCACAAGTGCATCTCACAAGTTACATGTGCATGGTTAATTTCCAAGCAAGCATGACACGCATGACATGACACGCTCGACAAGTTCAAGCAAGACCGACATGACAAGTTTTCAAGCACGAAAGGGTATTTAAGTCAAGTCAAGTGCATGATGATTTCAAGAGTTTTATCGGCTTTTATGTGATGAAAGCATGAATATAAACTGTTTTACCTTCCTGTTATTATATGAATTGCTTCCTGCTTTATATATGTCATTGTTGTTATGCTATGGGGGTTGGTTAGCATTTGGTACACTCTGAGTAGTCCATGCTCAGCCGTACGTTTATGTCGGTAGGTACTGAGGGAGCTGCTGCTCCATTTGATATCTGTGCTTCTGGCCCATGGGTGAAAGAGGAGTACGTTGAGGAACCTACAGAGGAGCCTCGAGTAGACGAGTACTACTAGGTGGTGGATTCTGAGTGAATCACTGTGGGTGTGAGCTTGAGAGATTGCATTTGGGTATTTGGCAGGCTTGTCCGCACTTTCTTTTGTGATATCTTTTTACACAACTTGGATTATGTATATATGTACTCAGAGGTTTGGTTAGTCTTCCGCTGTGCTATGTTAGTTATGTTTCCGCAATTATTGTCCTCATTGTATATGCTCCAGGTAATTGTGCAGGTTTTGTCAAGCAAGTCATGTAAGTCATGATAAGTCGTCCAAGATTCACTCTAACTCTTATGGTGAGTTTTGGGTCGCGACACAATCCAAACAAATCTATATAAAGGGTGGGACGTCCACTCCTTGGAGTAGAATGATCCCAACATTTTTTTGCTCTCTGTCTCTCTCTCCCTTGAAGCTCACGCCCCTCCTTTAGTTGTAAGGTCATACTCCCATATTCTTTTCTCTTTGTTTTTATTTGGACCTTAAACAAAATCAGAACTAATCTTGTTAATCAAGAAAGGATCTTGCGTTCAAGAAAAGAATAAAAGATCATAGAGATTGAATTGGAAGAGCCATTAACTTCCATTAGAGAAAAGTTTTAAAGGATTAAAAGAGGTTCGTGTGAATCGCGAAGGAGACTTTTCACTTGCGAAGTTTTGCGGGCATTGTTCTATAACATGGATTAGACTTATCAATATCAAAGTCACTTGCGAATAAAATCAATTACAATCGTAGTCAAGTCTTGGGATTCGATGCATGCCCCCCAAGAACTGTTTTTCTAAAATTAAAAAGAGGCATACTTTCAGTGGTATCAGAGCCTTGACTATGCTTATCTTTGATTTTATTGTTTTTAATCATTATTTATATAAAGGTATACACCTCCTATAAATTTCGGCCACCATGGAGTTGAATCTTTTAGATTCTTGAGTATTAGATAATCACTTTCCTATGGTTTTAAAAGGGATCCCTCTCTAGTTCTTGAGGGAGTAATCATGCCCTTATAAATTAGTGTGTTATTAATTTAAGTTTTCGATGATTTCAAAACCTCTCGAAATTTGATATGGATAGTTATATAGATATATAAATTTGGTTAAAGCCTTTAGAGATTTAGAGATCCTTTTTAGCATGTTAAATTAAATTGTTTAATTTATTCTCGAGAGCCTCGGGCTAGCATAAAATAATAATGTATTATATTTATCATGATAAATAATTATTATTGTATGTGCTGGATGGGTTCCACAAATCATATCTCCTTCTTTTTCCCTCCCCCTTATTCTTATTTTAGAATATGGTTGCTGATTTATGGTGGAGTATATCAACCGAAGGAGTTTCCTGGTGAACCATTGCATGGTAGAAGATCTTCAATAGTTTTAGAGCTTTATTTAATTTCCTTATTTTAATTAAATAAGATTGTATGATTTTTGTGAACCCATTGTGAGATTATAATATTATTATAATTATAATTATAATATTATTGTTCATGTGATGATTAATAATATATCTTTTAAGCCCGGAAGCTTAGATAATTGTGATTATCACTTTTTATGATAATTTAGGATAATTGGATTATACTCATATTAATTAGTTATGTTTAATTGTAAATTATTTATATTTAGACATAACACATTACTAGTACTCTTTTGGACGTGGAGTTTGTGACCCATGCCGAGATTTTTATGTAAAACCTTTGCTTACAAGATTATTGGATAATCGCGTCTGAAAAGACATTAAGCGCTGTTAAAGGTTGATAATTAAGTAAGATGGATCACTAAACTGACATCCAAATACCCTAAGATTATAGGGATGAGTAGATTTTGACCATAAGGTGAAAACCCCCTGTGAGGGCTAGTGGGAGTTAATCACTCCTTGATAATCCTGTTATCAAAAATTTCATAATTCATATGATGATATTTATATGATGTTTATGCATGATTATTTTTATTCCCTTCAAGAAAAATATTAAGTGATTCTAAATGGGATTATTAATCCTATGACCTTCCATTATCAATAAGACTATGAATTAATTAGCCCGAGTCATATCTCTCTGATAGGAGTTCGACATAATTTAGTCTAAATTAAACTCCTAGTGCATTATTTCTATAGTAGATAGGTTTATGTATAGCCTGATAGAGAGTGTCAACTAGTATGGGGGCACATCCCTACTTGATTATATGACAACCAAGAATAATGGGTTTCACTTAAACAAAGAAACATGACGCCTGACAAGTGACAGTCATGTTGTCCATTGGAGATCACAAGAAAATTGGAAATCATTGATTTACATAAGGAGTTATCCAATAGATGTTCAGTTTGATGGATAGCTACTATCCACCTTATAGTATATTTATAATACTATCCTAGCATGGAAGATTACATGTGTATTATGAAGATCCCAATACTCATCTGAAATAAAAGGTTTATTTCCTAATTTCATATAATGAAGGGAATTATGAAATTTGAAGAAAGATGAGAGGATCATCGCATATTTAAAATCCCAAAATCTGATCAATATATGTGTGAATTATAATGTAATAATTTATGCTTTATTTTATTGTGTAGATAGCTATGAATCTCCTTTCCAAGATTCAAGATGAGAATCGTTTGACTTGTCCTAATTTTGTAGACTGGAAAAGAAACCTTGACATTGTGCTAATCTCTCAGAAGATTTCTTATGTTCTTACTTCCGATTATCCGAAATTTGATGAGGCAATTTAGACCCCAGAGCAGGTTGAGAAAACCTCAAAGTGGCATGAGTCAAATAGTTTGGTCAAATGCTACATTCTTACATCTATGTCGAATGTCCTTCAATAGTAGCACGAGAGTTTTAGTACTGCTAAGGACATAATGACAAATCTCAGGGAGATGTTTGGGGAACAGGATAAGACTGCTAGGCAATTGGCTATGAAATGATTAATGGGAACCAGGATTTCTGATGGAAGCCTAGTCCGGGAGCATGTCATCAAGATGATAGGGTTCATTAATGAACTTTTGACTCTTGGTCCAGATCTTGATCAATAGAGTCAAACAGATGTGATCCTAAACTCTCTCCCGGAATCCTTTTGTGCGTTTGTGTTGAATTTCAACATGAACAAGTTAGAGACTGTTTTGTCAGAGCTCCTAAACATGTTGCAAGGAGCTAAAGACCTTATGAAGCATACTAAGCTCTTTGCATATGTGGCAGAGGGAGTTGGACCTTCGAGACCTAAGCCTAAGGGCAAAGGCAAGAAAAAGAACAAGTCCAATTTATCCAAGTTCCTCAAAGGGAAGAAAAAGAAAGCATCTTTCGAAAAGAAGGACAAGGATAAGAATTAGAATGTCTGCTTCTATTGCAAGAAACCAGGTCACTGGAAGAGGCAATGCCGAGTTTACTTAGCATCCCTCAAGGATGAACCTTTGGAAGGTATGTTCGAATCTTTCATCAATCCAACTTCATTGTTGGTTCATCTAACTCTTGGTGTGTAGATGCATGATCTACCTCACATATTTGTAATATGTTATAGGGGTTTTAGGAGAGCAGAAAGCTCAGTGAAGGGGAAGTCAATATAAGGATGGGAACGGAAGCAAGTGTTACTGCGATCGTCATTGGAACTTATGCTTAAGAATTTGCTTTAGATAGGATCTTAGTTTTAAAAGACTGTTTATATGTATCAGACATGCACAACAATTTGATTTTTGTTTCTAGTTTAATCTCTATTGGTTATTCAGTTCATTTTGATACTAGTGTAGTTATCAAGTACAATAATAGATTTATTGTTTCTGGTACATTGTTTAATGATCTTTATTATCTTGATCATATATGCAATTCTATTAATAACATTGAGGATAATAAGTCTACAAGTGTTAAGCCTCAGAAAAGAGGTAAAGATTCTGTGAATCCAACATACTTGTGGCATCTTAGATTAGGCCATATCATTTTGGATAGGATCAACTGATTGGTAAAGGATGGTCCTTTAAACCACTTACATGTTGAACCTTATCCAACTTGTGAACCTTGTTTGAAAGGTAAAATGACCAAAAGGCCATTTACAGGTAAACCAAAGAGAGCCACTAGTATATTGGAATTAACTCACACTGATGTATGTGGACCCATGAATCATTCAGCTAGAGGTGGCTTTATCTACTTCATAACATTCACAGTGTAGTTATCCAGATTTGGTTTTATATAACTAATGAAATATAAGTCGGAATCTTTTGAAATGTTCAAAGAATTCTGAAATGAAGTAGAAAAGAAATCAGGTAAAAGTATTAAAACTCTCAGATCCGATCGAGGAGGAGAGCACCTCTCGAATGAGTTCATGGATTATCTTAGAGATAATAAAATTTTATCCCAATAGACTCCCCCAGAAACACCTCACCTTAATAGTGTTTCAGAAAGAAGAAATCGAACCTTATTGGATATGGTTCGTTCAATGATGAATAATACTGATTTGTCAATTTCTTTTTGGGGATATACATTAGAGACTGCTATCTATCTATTGAATAGGGTACCTTCTAAATCTGTTTCCAAAACTCCATTTGAGCTATGGAATGGGTGAAAGCCTAGTCTAAAGCATGTTAGGATATGGGGTTGTCCAGTTCATGTACGAAAATAGAACTTTGACAAGTTGGAAAGTAGGACTAAGAAGTGCTTATTTATAGGATACCCAAAAGAAACTCTTGGATTCTATTTCTATAACCCTAGTGAACAAAATGTGTTTGTAAGCAGGAATGCCATTTTTCTATAAGAGGATTTTATCCTCAATAGAGAAAGTGGATTTAGAATAGATGTTGAGGGGCAAAATTAGAATAAATTGACCATGGTTAAGCCCATTTTAACTGAACCTTTAAGTACACAACAACCTAAGAGAAGTGAAAGGATTAGTCGACCTCCATATAGATTGTCTTATCAGCATGAGGTATATACTATGAAATCAAATTCCTTAGATGATGATCCTTATACTTATCAAGAGGCAATATGTGATATTGATTCTGATAATTTGTATAAGGCTATGGAATCTGAAATGGACTCCATGTACTCGAATGTTGTCTAGACCTTGGTTGAAAAACCTGAGGGAATAAGACCCATTGGGGGCAAATGGATCTACAAGAGGAAATGTTGATCCGATGGAAAGGTAGAGACCTTTAAAGCAAGGTTTGTGGTGAAAGGTTATATAGTCAAAGAGCTGGTATCGACTATGAGGAAACCTTTTCACTAGTAGCAATGCTTAAGTCCATCAGAATTCTGTTATCAATTGCTGCTTACTATGATTATGAAATTTGGAAGATGGATGTCAAAACCGCTTTCTTGAATGAAAACATTCAAGAGGATATCTATATAAACCAACCTGAAGGTTTTTAAACTTCATAGCCAAGATAATATTGTATGCAAATTGATAAAATCCATTAATGGTCTTAAGCAAGCTTCTCGGAGTTGGAACATCCGTTTTGATGAATCAATCAAATTGTTTGACTTTCACCAAAACATGGATAAGGCATGTGTGTACAAAAAGGTCAGTGGGAGTGCAATCTAACCCTGGTCTTGAGCATTGGACAATAGTTAAGCATATTCTCTTAAATTTGAGATAGATTAAATTGTCTAGCTCACAGTATGGATAAAGAGTTTATCCAAGCACTTGGTGTTGTTTCCTTGATAAAATCTCCTATCGTACTTCATGGTGATAATAGTAGTGTTATTGCTCAAGCCTAGAGCAAATCAGAGGACTAAGTACAATGAAAGGAGATTTCATCTGACTTGAGACAATAAGATTGTCAAGAGAGGAAACATCGAGTTATCCAAGAGTGCATCAGAGGACAATATGACAGACTAGTTTACTAAAGCTCTTCCTCAGAAGGTGTTTGAGAAATATCTAGAGGTGATGAGTATTAGATACATAGGAGATTGACTTTGAATGCAAGTGAGAGATTGTTAGAAATATATGCCCACGAAAGTCATTACGGAGTTGTGTTAGTCTACTTAATTAATAAAAACATATTTTACATTCACACATTGTCTTCTACATTTAGTAACATATTAAAAGTATCTCATTAGATGAGACTACTTTGTCCCCTAGGTAACATTGTAGGAAAATCATTCAATTAGTTTTTAACTAATTGCTAAGGAGATATGGTTTTCCGATTCCTTGTAGACCTAGAATTATTCTAAGTTATTTAGGTACATCTGGACAATGTATTTCTACTAACTTACACATTGTTAGTTTCATATGATAGAGTGATGAATCTCAATCACTGAGAGAAGGGTCTCTTGACTAAGATATGAATATAAGTAAGAAGTACTTATATTGCAATTGGTTCGCTCAGTGGATACCCTTAGAAATATATTGTCTATATGTTTAGGGTAGTCCATCTGAAAAATTGTCCTTAACTTGAGAGGTCGACATCTTCTCTAGTGTTTGCCTATATAGATTTGATGTAGCCAATCGTCAATGTCCAACACATCGGACTAAATACGGGCTCGTTGAGTTATATATGCTATACTAGAAGAAGTGTGTGTACGCTCAACAATGATTCCACTACTCTTCTAGATTAATTTATATTGAGTTGATACTTGTCAAACCGGACTTGGAAAACTAGCGCTGGTATTTTTCGATGAAATGGTTTTAATGAGAAGTTTATTTTCCATATAAAAGGAATATAATAATTATTATTATTTGTTTTAAAGAATTTCTAAAAAATAGTTTTGAAAGTCCAAGTTTGACTAAAAGTATCAAACAGAAAGGGTTCTCATTATAACCTAGGGATGTCAGACAGTATAAGATATTATCCCATAAGCTTATAACAATATTAGAAGTAGAAGGACGTATCTGTAAACAAATCTTGTAATAGAAATACCTGCAAGTAATTCTCTATTTTCTGAGGGTTAGTCACATTGTGTTAATGGACATTATTGTGATTAATGGAAGTCCAGGGACAGATGATAGTCTATGATCCTAATGGTTTTATAGGAAAATGTTTCCTAGTAACAAGGCTTTAACCAAAATGGTTAAGCACTTGGTCCCACAACCAGAAATAGGAGATCCCTTTAGATCCCACACACTAGGGCCTTCTTAAAGATTTTAATTTAATTATTAATTAAATTAATTAATTTCTCTAAGAATATCACTATATGGCATAGTGAAGCTCTAATAGGTGAAATCACATAAGATGTGATTAACCAAATGAGTAGGACCTATATGGGATTTTGATAAAGATCAAAGTTTGACCAACATAGAATTTAGCAATCTTAAAGGGGAGTGAGATAGTGGGGCCCACCTAGGGTGGGACGCCCACTTCAAGGTTGACCCTAACTAATTTAGTTAGTTGTTCTTATCCAATTAATTGGTTAGTAATGTTTATCTCCTAATAGTTAGGGATAAGATTACTTGGTTGCTAATTAATGTTTTCTTATAAGGATAAGATTAGTTTGTTAATAGATAAGGATAAGATTAGTTTCTTACTAATGGATAAAGTTAGTTTCTGATTATGATAAATCCTAATTGGATTAGGACTTATCTTTAAGGAATCAATTAAGAGAATTCTAATTGGATTAGAATTATGAGAGAAGAGTCTTGATTGCAAGAAAGCAATCCAAGCAAATCTATATAAAGGGCGGGGTGTCCACCCTTTAGAGTAGAATGATCCCAACATTTTTTTGCTCTCTCTCTCTCTCTCTCTCTCCCCCTTTAAGCTCACGCCTCTCCTTTAGTTGTAAGGTCATACTCCCATGTTCTTCTCTCTTGGTTTTGATTTGGATATTGAACAAAATCAGAACCAATCTTGTTAATTAAGAAAGGATCTTGCGTTCAATAAAAGAATAAAAGATCGTAGAGCTTGAATTAGAAGAGTCATTAAAGGATTAAAGAAGGTTTGTGTGAATCGCGAATGAGACTTTTCACTTGCGAAGTTTTGCGGGCATCGTTTTATAATGTGAATTAGACTTATCAATATTAAAGTCATAAAGGTAATTGTTGTTTTTATCCTTCATTGAATAAAATCAATTAGAATCGCAGTCAAATCTTAAGATTCGATGTATGCCCCCCAAGAGCTGTTTTTCTAAAATTAAAAAGAGGCATACTTTCACTGACTATGGTTAAAAGTTAATCGGGATTAAGTTTAATCCCAATTAAAGGTCTGGTCTGAGGTAGGCCCATATGGCATTGTAGGGCCTAGAATGACATTCTACCAGGTCTGGGCCCTATGCAAGGCCCTTGTTCTAATGAAATTGGGATTGGGGGTAATTATCGTATGACAAATTCCAATCACACACAGATTGGGAATGACGGTAATTATTGTACTGCCAATTCCAATCTCACATAGATTGAGAATGACAGTAGAATAATTGCTACCATTACTTGATTTCTAGTAACAGTGGCTTTACAGCCATGGCTAGGGTGAGGGGAGGTGCTCAGAGGTTCCCTAGACCCTTAGAGATGCTCTGGGGCCTGATCTGGATTGGGCCCACAATGGGGCCTTTCATTAAGACCCAAAAAAACTTAGAATATGTCAGTAAACTATTTACCGACATTCTGAACCTTTTTTATTTTTTTGAATTTTAACCATGGTTAACGGGGTCCATGAAGCCTGAAATGATCAAGAGAGATCAGGGGGAGCTTAAAGATCATGTCCAAGCCCTGGAATGGACCAGGGCCTCAATCAAATGGCCTGAGAGTTGTTGCAAGGGGGAAGGGCCCAGAATAACAGTACTGAGTTTACCGTAATTCTGGATCTTCACCAGATTCAGTGTTACACCCCCGGTTAGCGAACTGCAGCTACTCCAGGGCAATCCTTATGAGTTTCAGATGCCCTGGGGAGCTTGGGGGATTGAGAGACTTGGCCCCTATGCAGTACAAGAAAGGGACCCTCCTTTGTGAGGGAGTCCCCTTTGCCCATGGGGAGGGACAAGGGGACCCCCCTCATGATGGTCAACGATGAGATAGACCCTTGGAAATGGATCAGGGGTGTACAGATAAACAAAAAGGAAGGAAGAGAGATGGGGGGAGGTCCTACCCTTCTCTATGCTCCTATGCTTGGCTATGGCAAGGAGGCCTGGAGAGGGTGGTCGTACACGGAGGGATATCCCAGGCTATCTCTCAGACCTACTCCCAAATCCAGAGGCCACGGATGCTAGAAGAGAGGTATTTGAAAGTCAAGGGTATCCTATAGAACTGAGGCTGTGGGATTTTTTGAATTTCTTAGAGTTTTCCCACACAGGATTTGGCATGGGGAAGATGGCTTGGGTAGGGTCTGAATTTATAGCCAAGGGAGGTCAGGGATATGATGGAAATTCGGACAGAGGTTGTTGGGGAGGAGTGGAGGACTCAGGAGGTGTGCCTAGAGTGCACAGGGGGCGCAAGAGCTGATTGCATGCAAACAGTGGTAATTACAGTAATTCCAGTAACACCATTCGCCTACAGGAGCAACTAGATAATGACAGTAGAATATCTACCGCCATTCCTAATTTTTTTCAAAAAAAATGTCTGGCCTAAATTAAATGTACCCCATGCTGTACAAATTTTACCCTAAAAATAAATGTCAGTAGATGGACTACTGACATTCTGGAAAAAAATTTGAAATTTAGGACTGGGTCCCCCTCCTAGGGCTTGGCTTGGGTCATGGGCCCATGTTTTGGCTAGGGTTTGTTTGCCTACGAGTTTAGGCCCTAGGGGCCTTGTTTTTGGTCACCCATGGGCCTAGGACTAAGCTAGGGCTAGCTAGGTCTAGGGCTAGGCTTAGGGTGGACTAGTGTTGACCTTAGGGTTAAGGTTTGACTAGGCTTAACCTAGGATTTGAGTTTGACTAGGGTTGACCTAGGGTTTGACTTTAGGGGTTTGACCTAGGGTTAGACTAGGATTTGACCTAGGATTGGACTAGGGTTAGACCTATGTTTAAATTTCTTAACCATGGTTAAGGGAGAGGTGTGAAAATTGGGTGCTTACAATATCAATATACACAACCAAACAATAACACCCAGATCAATAAAAAATATGATGAATAGGTCATAACTAAGAATGAAACCCTAGAACATCATAAAGACGAAGGTTGATAACATACCACATATGCATAATTCAAATACTCTATCAATGTCAGTTGTAGCGAAGCGAATAGGACAACATGTGCATATAGACATAACAGGATGCATAGTAAGGTTTGTAATTTTTTTAGTAAAGATAGAAAAGGAAGTTGGAGAGAATCTTCTGTAAATAGATGTCTCTATAGATAATTGTATATAATGCCAAGAACAAACCTGGAAGAGGAAATTACAGTCACAGAGGTATGAAGTACAAACATCCTATATTTATAATTTGAATCATATCTCTATTACATCTTTCTTTATGATTGAAAATTTAAGGAAACAAACAAGACCCTTGTCAAGAACATTATTCTTACAAGCTCAGGACGCTAATTGGAAATCCACACAAAGATTCTTCACTCAACTTGAAGAAAAAGACATGAATACTTGATCTAAACTATGTTAATTAGTTCTTCATATCAGATTTTGTAAGATCAGAAATTAAAATGTTGAGCCTTGTAGCATGAGCTTGAACTAAGCAATGACATATTGCGAATCGATTCACCTCTGGCTAGAACAGTTGCATAAGATTTACAAACCTGAATTTCTCAGCCCAATATAAGAAGTCGGGTTATAATTGTTTTTAAGTACTAACTAGAAAAAATAAATTTAAAAACATATATAAAAGAACCCATTTTGAAAGATTTCTAACATAAGCAAGGGGATGAGAGGATACCAACCAAAGACACTCATCTTGTAGCACAACTTCCATTACAAATACAACATCCCCAAATACGAATAATTTAGATTTACAAACCCAATTCTGGTCTTCACCGAATAATTCAATCTCAATTTCGTGCTTGAGACAAACAAATTATTAATTTTTTAAGGGCACAGGATTCTCTCGAGTTCAACTCGAGAGAATCTCTCGAGTTGGAACCCCTAGAGGTCGCCACGTGTCTCCTTTGACACCCCTTAACCATGGGTAAGGTTCACCCACCCCTAGGGTTCACTCACCCATCCTTGGTTTTTTTTTTTATTAATTATTATTTTTTAAATTAAAAAAACTGTTTTTAGAGTTTTTTAATATTAAAAATATTTTTTTAATTTAAAAAATAATAATTAATAATAAAAAAAAACCAATGATGGGTGAGTGAACCCTAGGGGTGGGTGAACCTTACCCATGGTTAAGGGGTGTCAAAGGAAACACGTGGCAACCTCTAGGGGTTCCCACTCAAGAGATTCTCTCGAGTTGAACTCGAGAGGATCCTGAGCCTTTTTTAAGTAATGCTAGCCTTTAGGGTTACCAAAATTTTTTTAAAAACAAATCCTAAAATACAAAAAAAAAAAAAACAGCCACCAATTTGAGGGACAAAAAATGCACTAAGAAAGAGAGAGGAAGGGGTTACCAGCGGTAGAGGGGCAGTGGCGGCAAGGGCATGCAGCGAGAGAAACCTGTACAAAGAAAATGAGAGAGTTAGAGAGCATAGAGATAAGAGTTGCAACAGAGAGAGAGAGAGAGAGAGAGATACTGTGAGAGAGAGATTGCGAGAGGAAGAGAGACTGCAAGAGAGAGAGAGAGAGAGAGGGAGAGAGAGAGAGAGAACTTACCAGAGTAGGTGGCTGGAGAAGGAGGCCGGAGCAGATGGCCGGAGCAAAGAACTGGAGGTGGTAGCTGGAGGGTGAGTTGCTGTGAGGAGGTGTCTGCTGTGAGGGTGATCTGCTGTGAGTGGGTGGCCGTGGAGGTGAGACGATGGAGATTGGGAGAGAATGAGAGAGGGGAGCAGATAATAGAGAGAAGGAGAGGGAAAATTGAGCAAGCAGGAAAGTGAATAGGTAAAATGATTGAGGCCCAAAATAAATATAGGGCCTCAATCATATACACTTAAAAACCGCCGATAATATACACTTAAAAACGGCGGTTATTATAGAACCACCATTACTATAGACATAATCAATGGCGGTTATTACAAAACCTTCATTGATACAAAGGCGGGAATTGCCCAGGTGGGAGCCAAAATAGTGGTGGGAACTCTTTTCAACGGCGGTTCTTTAATAACCGCAGTTACAAACAACATATCAACATCAACAATGGTTTTCAATTAACCATCGTTATAACCGACATATGTTCGATGGTTACGTAAACTACCATTGAAAATATTTTAGTGGCAGTTTTTTGGAACCGCCGGTAAAGGCATGTAGTTTGGTAGTGTAATGAAAAAATTATCTATATATCTATACTGCTACTATAAAACATAGTTAGAGTGTTTCTATGAATGCCACCTATCCCTTTCTCTTGATGCCACCTAAGCCTACTATTCATTTGTGAGGCCACATCATCACACTATAATAAATAAGTGGGATCTACCTCTCTTCTCACTCCCATGAAACCCTCTCTCTAGATCTCCAAATCATCCCCCTAAATAATACGTAAAGGTTCTCTCCAATATTAGGTTATTTGGGAGATAATAATTATTATAGTGGAGAGTTACACTACTAACCTATATTCTCTCTCCTTAATATTGGCAGTTACACCACAAATAAATGGGTGAAATATTTAGAATGATTTATTTGGAGAGGTGTTTTGGGGTACTTATGGCAATCACTAATTAAGAGATCATGGTGAGTGGCGTGCAGTTGTTAAAAGCTTTGCAACTATTTCACTCTACAAGGATCACTATATCTTAGTAACGGAAATTGGTTTAATGTTGAAGATAAGATTGTGAAATTATTTTTATCAGGTAAATGATTTATTTTCCATTTCTTCATATCTGTCTATGATTTTTATATATTCTATTTACCCTTCCATCCGTTCTCCCGCTTTTCACAAGAGGGAGACGACTCTACCAAGTGCTCTTCACAGAATCAGATACCCCCCCTCCTTCTTCACTCTCTATAAGCACATATGTTGTTCTGTAGATATATCTGTAGTTCTGTGCTTATATATAAAGATATGTTATTGTGTTGTGCTTATACTTAAAGATATGTTGTTCTGTTCTGTATACTGAGAAGTAATTTCTCATTAAGGGTCCCATAGATGGTGAGTCCTAACCCATGCATGTGGTTGTGGTTTACAACTCTCCTAGGCGTCTCTTGATGAAGAAAATTGTGGCCCACCATGGGCTCCACTGGTGGCCACCACTTGCTCCTTGGGAATACCATATGGTCTTTCCCATATAAATTTTTTGGTCATCAACAAGCACAAGGGATGGAGTATTTGGGGCATTAGGCATGCCTGTTATCTCTCTCCATGAGATCGCATCACAGCCCATCGCGATTAAACACGGATTTTGGAAAGCATGAACAGACTACTGGATTTTACCATGATGATGCCGTTAATCTCAGCCGAAGTGTAGAACAGTAATCATTTCATTATTCCGGTTTTATGATTTGTTGTTTAAAGTGTTCAGTTTTTTATTTGGTACTGATTATGCGACATTAACATTATTTTTTAGGTTCTGTTTTTAGTTTGAAGTAAGTAACGTGGCTGTTGTTACTAACTTACAGTTCGGGGACTTGGATACGGTAACCTGTCATTCCATCTGAAATTTGAATTTGAAATGCCAGTGGTTGGTAGACTCCGGATATTTACTGAGTTTGATGGTATTATATTTAAAGTAATGGTTAATTCCCTTGATATAGATTCTTCTAAGCGTGTCTGTTCATGGAAGTACTCATTCCAAAAAGGGTTGGATTTTGTCTGTTGTGCTGTTCCGCAAGACAACAAGTACTTTGAGAATTGGGGTGACTATGGCAATGCAGACACCAGACAACAAACCCACAACATTTCCAAGGACTAGAATGATAAGAGCTACTACACTATTTGTTTGTTTTAATTTAAACAAGTGATAGAGACTGTTCTTTGGAGATTCCATCAGTACCCGTTGTGGTTGCTTGAGTAACTTATATGAAGTTACACGTGAATGAGGATGGCTAAATTATTAGGAGTGCTGCAGGGAGGATAGATGACTCCAAGGAGATGTCCCTCATACCATTTCATTTAGGGTTGTAAATGGAGCGGATTCAGAGAAGGTATTGGTATATCCGAATTTGTATCCGATTATATATCCGGATATCCGATTCCGAATAAATATCCAGCGGATAGTGAAATATGATATCCGTATCCGTATCCGACTCCGATTAAAATATCTGGATTCGGATAGTATCCGAATTATCTGAATAATATTTTTAAAAATTAAAAAATACAAATTAATATTTAAAAAAAGTAAATATATATAAATTTTTATTTTAAAAAAATATTTTAAAGGTTATTTTAATTTTATATATTTAAAATATATTATTTATATATATATATATATATATATATATATATATTATATAATCGGACGGATATTTATCGGATCAGATATAACGGTATCCGAATCCGTATCCGATTATAAACGAATAGTATTTTACTATCCGAATCCGTTCCGCCGGATACCTTTTCGGATAATCATCCAACTAAATGGATTCAGATACGAATCGGATACGGATAATATTTGCATCCGTTTATTGCCCTAATTTCATTTCCTCATATGTTTTTTCATGGGTATAGTGACGCATTTTAGGATTTAACAGTCATGCATCGCACGGGCTACTTACTAGTACTAATACTATATGCCGGTTGGTGCCACGTGGCATATCTCAAACCTCTCTATTCTCGCTTCAGGTTAATGACATGTGTCTGCTCACGTGGCATACTACCCTTAGCCGAACCAATAAGTTGGCAACACGTCGTCACTAATTAAGCCAAATAATGAGTCAAAATTGGGTCCCATTAATCAATCTCCATAATTAATAGCATTAAATTATATTTATTTTGACTTGAGTTAATCAAGAGTCCCATACACTCCCTCTTTAGATTAATTAGTATTAATTTTTAATTGAAAGCAATTCAAAAGACTTACCTCCCTCTTTCCAAATAATTATATTAAATTATTTTATTTTGAGTTGTTCATGTACTCATCTTTATATTAAATCACTAGCGAAGACCCCGTGCGATGCACGGATGTTTAATAAAAAAAATAGAAGATTTTTAAAATAACCATTAATGATAAACATAAAGATAAAAAAGAAAAAAAACTGTTTAGCCTTTTTTTTTGGTAGGGCATTCTCTAGACCACCTTTGAACCCCCTATGTAAGGTTGATGCGGCTAATCTAAGTTGTCTTGATAAGCTTCCATAATTCCGTAGCATACTCTAGGAAAATATGACAAAGAATACGCATGTGCCGGTACACACTCCACCGTCACACATGACCCCACCAACCTCGTTGGCTGAGGCACACCACCACCGGCTATAACGTTTTAAAAAGAATAGAATGATAGGAGAAAAAATGATGCACACCCAGGGAATCACCCCATCTTGAAATGTAGGAAATACGTACAATGAAGTTAATCTGCTTATGCTATTGTTGTAATTGTAAATCATAATTAATGGAAAAAAAAAAAAAACTTTTTGGTTGAAGTGTTCAAAATTCATAATCGTCTCAAAGCAGCATTCCTTGCCACGTTGCTTCATTTCATGCAACATAGTTACCACACAGCGGGCACCTGTTGCACCTAAAAGATGCCCAATAGCTATTGCACCTCCATTAACATTGATTTTTTCTGGATTAAGCTCCCGTTTCTTAGGGAAATGCCTCCTTTAATTCAAAGAGATCAATGTCATCAAGGTCAAGACCCGTGAACCATGCATCCAGTTTGAATTGCAATTTCTAGGCCAATGCCCATGGCATTGGGATCCACACCAATATCAACAAAACTTCTTAATACAGCAAGAATGGGAAGCCCTTTCTATAGTGCCAGATTTCTATTCATAAGGAGGACTGCTCCAACACCATCACTCACTTGTCTCTTGATTGTTTCTCCATCCCTTCTCTCTCTCATTAGCAATTCTTTAGCTCTTTAGTGGGTAGTTGTTTGCTTTTAATAGGAAGAAGAAAGTGAAGAGGGAAGAATTGAAAGCAATAAATCCTCTCATTTAAATCTTTTATGACCCTTAAGTGGGTTGTTGTTTGCTTTAAATGAGAAGAAAAAGTGGAGACGATTAGAAGCAATAAACTGCATGTTCTAATCCTCTCATTTAAATCTTCTATGACCCTTAAATGGGTTGTTGTTTGCTTTAAATGAGAAAGAAGAAAGTGGAGACGGTTAGAAGAAATAAACTGCATGTGAAGTGGCATACAAAATGAGAAAATGGAGCTCAAAGAGATATGCCACGTTGGCACCCTAATTTCTTTAGTATATAGTATAGATATTAATTTTTACAATTAATTACATTAAATTATTTTATTTTGAGTTGTTCATACTTCATATACTCATCTTTATATTAAATTATATTAATATCTATACTACTACTATAATCCAATTGGTCTCCACGTGGCTTCTCCAAAAGCCTATGTTTGAGTTCCATATTTTTGACACATGTTATGCCACATGTCGTTCTCTCTCTCTCTCCCCAGCTCATCCACTTATGATTTTGAGTTCCATGAGTCACGTATCCCATTCTCTCTCTCCATTCAATTAATCCACTTATGATTATTTAAAAATAATTAATTACTTATTTTCTTCACGAAAGTGGACCTACCCCTTTAATTATCGGTTACTCTTCCTCTTCCTCTATGGCTCTACCCCTATTCCTTCCCCATCTACCTCCCCCTTCTCTCTATTCACTCATGCATTCATTACTTTTTTTCATCTTCCCAATAAAATGTTTCTATCTTCCCTCTCCTATTCATCTCCCCTTCTCACTCTCTTGTTTCCGTGTACTTAATAGCACCTCGTCTCATTGTCTTCTCCATCCTACATCATCTTCGAAATGGTAGTTCTAAAAGATATATATTTGTTTTGTACCATTCCACCAATGTATGACTGATTTGGCCTGATTGCAGGTGAACAAATACGATGAGAATGCAAAAGAAAGAATGCTTCTTTTTTCTTGCATAAGGAAGCAAAGAGGTGAAAAGTCTACGCTTTCAAGAAATTGGAGAAGAAGAACGTAATAAGAAATGTCGAGAATTTTGTATTGCTTTCAAGACTGAAGAAATAGGTTTTACTCTTTCTTCGATTGAGAAATTGGGATTTCTGTCTAAAGTGGAAGAGTTAGAGTTTCGGTGGTGCAGCCGCTCTTCATGGCTGCAATTGTTGCTATTGTTTTGATACCCGCTGATTTAATTGATCTCGTCACAATGCAGGTTGTGCTTATGGGTGCCCTAGGCATGGGTGTGGTAGGTTTAATCTTTTGGGTTGGTGGTGTTAGTAAAAGTATTGTAAGAGGCAACCTAGGTTGTTTGGAAGTGCTGTATTTGCATTTTACAAGTTTAGTTGCTTTCTCAAAAAGTGTAGTAAACAAAAGTAAATAGGCACTTTACTTTTGTTGTTTTTTGTTTTATTGTTTTTTTGGTTAAGAAATTAGAAGTGTATATTTTCGTAGACATTGTGGTCTATTTTTTTTTTTTTTCTAGGGGAGTGCTATCCCCAATCGCAAAAGGTTCCACAGATGCAAGATTAGCGTATCACATAGAGTTGTTTCATATTTAACACATTAAAAAAATTTGACATTTGTGGTCACCAATTAAGTTGTGTCTGTGGAAGGCTTGCGACTAGGGCTAGCAAAATCCTTTTTTCTATGTTTAGAATCGGCTGTCGGTACTGTTGTTCCAAGGTTACCTGTAAACGCTAATTCTAGAAAATGCAGACCCGGAAAATCACGAACAATACAGCAACCACAACTCAGAAAAATCCTACACTTGAAATTTGTTCAGAAACTTGGTAGTTCTTGTGAAGTGAGGTGCGGATCATGTCGCTCTCCTTAAGACAATTTGTGCCCCCACAGATGCAATGAGTTATCGGTCACGATGCCTCCAGGATACAACAGCTCCACAAAATCTATCATTGACAGTAGAAAATGCACCTTCTACTATCGTTCACCAGTCTGTATTCTTAACCCAGCAAAATCGAAAATATAGAGATAAAAGATCCAAAACCAGAGGAGGAAAAAACCAACTCTCGGAAGCCAATTTCGTATATATAATAAGAACCTAGAAATTATGTGTATATAATCTGTATAAAAACTCTCCTTATATAGAGTAAGGAATAAACTGTTGATTTCCGAAACTGTCATTGTAATACTGAAATTAATCTCAATTAATTACCACTAACGGGAATAAAACTGTCATAAGGTTTAATGGTATGCTAAACGGTAATAAAACAGTAACCTTGTTTAATAAAAAAATAATAATAACCTTTGTATAAAAATACTGTTTTATACTTAATCAAAGACTCAACTTAACTCAACTCAACCCAACCCAACCCAGCCCGGCTTGGCTCGGCGCGTGTGTGTGTATGATTTGTAGCATAGCATTGTGACAATATATATGCAATGGGTGGGTAGACAACAAATTCAAAGGCCCTTGAAGGCCCAAGCCTTCTTCCAACTCTCCTTCTTATAAAGAGGTAAAACTTTTCATACTTTTCCAATGTGGAAAAAGAGAAGTACCCAAACACAATAGACAAGTTTTCCCTTTTGTTTTGAATCACAAAATACCCAAGACCACAACAATCCCTTGATTCAAAAACAATAAGTTAAAAATTAACATAGCTGGGTAAGATTTGATTTAATGCATAAACAAAGGTGTCACATAAATTTGAACTTTTGCATAGTTTAAAGTAAAATTCTCACCAGATACTCAGTTACCATAGATCATAGATCTTGGTATTCAAAACTGAGATCTTTAGTGATGAGTCTTTATACTTTAAACACACTAACTCTTACAGAGTCTACAGGTGTCTAAGCCAACACTTTTCGACCATGTGTTTTTATCCCAGTTTAATAAGTACTTTAGAGAAATAGTCAATTTCTCATAGGAAGCGGCCCCACTTCCACACTTATATAGTTGAGTCTATCAAGAATGCATATGTGACGACTTCATATCCCACTCAACAGAGCTATAGATCTCATTAAGAGGAAATCCTAAACCTCTAATCATCACATACTTTATGCACTATTTATACCATAGGAAGGAACTAGAAGAATAATAATATTAATCTCCTTTTATAGTGCTTTCACCTCAAACCACTTAATAACTCGTTCTTCCTATTAAACTTGTTCTTGGGATCTCCAGTCTTCAGGTTGGGTATCCATTATAATTAGTTTATTTTCAATTGGCTTAAGTCTCATTCCCTCTGATGTGGTCCATACTTTTTCTTTTACTAGACCTTTAGTTAAGGGATTTGCCAGATTTTTAGGAGATCTGATTTCATTAACAGATATAACTCCATCTCGTAAGAGTTCTCTCAAACATGCATATTTTTGACGTATTTGTCGTGATTTTCCATTATATTGAGTATTATTAGCTCTTCCTATTGTAGCATTATAATCACAATTAATTTTAATAGCCGTGATTGGTTTATTCCAGAAAGGAATATCGAACAAAAAGTTTCGAAGCCACTCTGCTTCTTCTCCCGCAAACGAAAGAGCTATTAATTCTGATTCCATAGTGGAATTTGACATAATTGATTGTTTCTTGGATTTTCAAGAAACTGCACCACTACCAATGATGAATATATAGCCACTTGTAGCTTTAAATTCATCAAAGACAGAATTCCAATTAGCATCACTATATCCTTCTAGTATAGGAGGATATCTATCATAGTGAAGACCATGATCTATAGTTTCAAAATATCTAAGAACTCTACTAATTGCATCCCAATGCTCTCTACTGGGATTATTAGTGTATCTACTTAATTTCCCGATTGCATATGCAATGTCCGGGCGAGTACAATTCATAGCATACATCAAGCTTTCAATAACACTAGCATAATCATTTTGGTTTATACTATCTCTTTCATTAGGTGATAGATGAACATTAGGATCATAAGGAGTACATATGTGACTACAATCATAATGATTATACTTTATTAATAATTTTTTAATGTAATGAGATTGTGATAAAATTATCCCATCATCCCTTCTTATTATTTTAATTCCAAGAATTAAATTTGCTTCTCCAAGATCTTTCATGTCAAATTGGGATGACAGAAATTCTTTTGTCTCATTTATGATTTGATCCAAAAATCAGTAAATCATCTACATATAGACAAATGATAACTCCACAATCACCATTATATTTGTAATATATACATTTATCACTTTCATTTGTACTATATTCATGAGTTATTAACACTCTATCAAATTTCTCATGACATTGTTTCGGAGTTTGTTTTAAATCATATAATGATTTTACAAGTTTACACACTTTATTTGATTGTCTAGGGACAATAAACCCTCTGGTTGATCCATATAAATTTCTTTATCTAAATCTTCATTTAAGAATGCGGTTTTTACATCTATTTGGTGAATAATTAAGTTATGTATGGATGCTATAACAAATAATACTCGAATAGAAATAATTTTTGATACAGGTGAATATATATCAAAATAATTTATTCCTTCTTTTTGCTTAAATCTTTTGGCTACCAACTTAGCCTTATATTTTTCTATTGATCCATCTACTTTAAGTTTTCTTTTAAATATCCACTTACAGCCTATAGTTCTAATTCTAGGAGGAGGATCAACTAATATCCAAGTGTGATTGGACATTATTGAATCTATTTCATTTTCCACAGCTTCTCTCCAAAAGGAAGAATCATGTGAATCAAATGCTCATTTAAAGAAATAGGATTGTTCTCTACCATATAGGTATAAAAGTTTGACCTATAATCTTTACTCTTTTTAGGTTCAATTTCAGCCTCATCTGAATTTATTAATTCAAGAGTTTTAGAACTAGGAACATTAGATACATTAGGGTTTTGGTTTATTAAATCCCTACTATTTGACGGATTAAAAGGAAAAAGATTTTTGAAAAATCACCTTCCCTTATTCGATAATAACATTATTTTTAATGTCTGAAAATCTATATGTTTTACTATTTATTGCATTACCAATAAAAGCACATCTCTTAAATTTAGGTCCTAATTTATTTATTTTAGGATCATTAAATGTAACCATTGTTAAACATCCCTATTTTTTAAAATAACTTAAATTCGGTTTTCTCCATTTCCAAATCCCATATGGAGTTATTTTAGTTTTATAACTAGGTATTCTATTTTGAATATAACTAGTAGTGAGAAGAGTTTCTCCTCATAAATTTAAAGGTATGCCTGAGCTGTTAAGTATTGCATTAACCATTTCTATCAATGTTCTATTTTTTTTTCAGCAACTCCATTTTATTGAGGGGTATAAGGAGCTGTTACTTGATGTATTATTCTATTTGATTCACAAAATAAATCAAATTCGTTAGAGGTATATTCACCTCCTCTATCACTCCTTAATATTTTAATTTTTAAATTTAATTGATTTTCAACTTCTGCTTTATAAATTTTAAGAGATTAATTTTCATGGGGAGCTCTGCATCATGCGGAGCCCCCTTTTTACACTACAGGGGCAAAATATGTAATTACACATTTGCCCCCCTTAGTGTAAAAAGGGTGCTCCGTATGATGCAGAGCTTCGCTTCATATTTAAACTGAAATTTTAAACATATTCAAAGCTTCATTTTTAGATCTAATTAAATACACATATGTATATTTAGATTTGTCATATATAAATGTAATAAAATAATTTTTACCACCTCTAGTAACTGTTTCTTTAAATCACAAATATCAGAATGGATTATGCCTAAAATATCTGATGATTTGTCCACTTTGTAAAAAGATTTTTTAGCTATTTTTGATTGACTGCAATATACACATTTATCAAATACATTATCATTTAATTTAGGAATAATTTCTAAATTACTCTTATTTTTCACATATTTTTTATTTGTATGTCATAATCGAGTATGCCAAAACTTAACTGAACACACAATATAAAAAAAAGAAGTTTTACTGCTCAAATCAACATTAAGTTTAAACATGTCATTGGCTACATAGCCTTTTCTTACAAATTTTTCAGATTTGGAAATTACATAGTTATCAGATTCTATTACTTGGTTAAATCCAGCCTTGTTCAGAAGATAGCCCGACACCAAATTTTTCCGTAAATCTGAAATGTGAAGTACGTCCTTCAGAGTCACAGACTTCCCTGAAGTGAAATCGAGAGTGATATCTTCAACTCCAACAACCTTAGAGGTTGAGGAGTTCCCCATCTGGACATCATGGTTGCTTTTGACAGTCTCATATTTTTTAAACAAATTTCTGTCATAGCAGACGTGCCTCGTCACACCCGTGTCTGCCCACCAATCCTCACTGAAACCCATCATGTTGATTTCAGTGATCATAACACCTAGGGGTTCTTCCACCATATTTGCTTGCGAATAATTCTTTTTACGGAATTGACAATTCTTAGCAAAATGTCCAAATTTCCCGTAGACAAAACATCCACTCGATTTTGAGCTTTCTCATGTCTTCTGAAAATGTTGAAATGATTTCTTATTCTTTATAGGCTTCTTGATAGTTTTCAAGATTTCTGTTTTTTCTAACCCGAAGAATCAACAAAATTTACCTTTAAAGTCATCTCAGAATTCTCTTATTATTTTTTTTTAATCTTGGGTTCTAGATTCCTCTTCAATCTAAATTCTCATTACTAAATTTTCAATCGAAAATTTATTCGATTTATGGCAAATAGAATTTTTAAAATCCTTCCATGATGGAGACAATTTCTTTATAATAGCAGCCACTTGGAATTGCTCTGGAATTTGCATTCCCTCAATAATAATCTCATGAGTTATTATTTGTAATTCCTGAGTTTGTTTTACTATGAATTTATCATCAACCACAATAAACTTTAAAAATCTACTCACTGCATATTTTTTAGACCCAACCTCCTCAGTTTGATATTTTTTCTCTAAGGCTACCTATAGGCTTTTTGCAGATTTTTTAGTGTAATATAAATCATACATAGCATTTGTCATGCCATTTAAAATGTGTCATTTGTACAGAAAATCTGCGGATTCCCATCTTTCCTGATAATGAGATCTACCTGGTTATTCTTCTTCTTCTTCATTAGGAATATTAGTTAAAATATGCTAATTTAAGTGATGTGAGCAGAAAAAACATTTTCTGTTGCCAGTGCTTAAAATTAGATTCATCAAAAAATTCAGTCCTAATCACAGAATCATTTGTTCTAACGTTTACAGAAGTCATGACGAATTTTTCTTAAAATTGTTGTTCCAAGGTTACCTGTAAACGTTAATTCCAGAAAATGCAGATCTGGAAAATCACGAATAATACAGTAACCACCAACTCAGAAAAATCCTGCACTTGAAATTTGATTAGAAACTTGGTAGTTCTTGTGAAGTGAGGCGTGGATCACGTCGCTCTCTTTAAGACAATTCACGCCACCACAGATGCATTAGGTTATCGGTCACGATGTCTCTAGGATACAATAGCTCCACAAAATCTATCTTTGACAGTAGAAAATGCACATTCTATTGTCGTACACCACTCTGTCTTCTTAACCCATCAAAATCGAAAATATAGAGATAAAAGACCCAAAACCAGAGGAGGAAACCAACTCTCGGAAGCCAATTTTGTATATATAATAAGAACCAAGAAATTCTGTGTATATAATCTGTATAGAAACTCTCCTTATATAGAGTGAGGAATAAACTTTTGATTTCCAAAACTGTCATTTTAATATCGAAAATAATCTCAATTAATTACCACTAACGGGAATAAAACAGTCACAAGGTTTAATGGTATGTTAAACGGTAATAAAACGGACCTTGTTTGATAAAAAAAAATAATAATAAACCTTTGTATAAAAATAATATTTTTTACATAATCAAAGACTCAACCCAATCCAACCCAACCCAACCCAGCCCGACTCGGCGCGTGTGTGAGTTGTAGCATAGCATTGTGACAATATGCAATGGGTGAATAGACAACAAATTCAAAGGCCCTTGAAGGCCCAAGCCTTCTTCAAACTCTCTTCTTATAAAGAGGTAAAACCTTTCATACTTTTCCAATGTGAGACTGAAAGAGAAGTATCGAAATACAATAGACAAGTTTTTCCTTTTGTTTTGAATCACAAAATACCCAAGACCACAACATGTACTGGTTTTCAAACTCCATAATGAAGCCTTGTGAATGACAACGGATTTCCTCGGGTAGATGCCAAGTATCACACTCGGGCATGGCCTCTTCATCCGACGCATGAAAGGGTGTTTTACTAAGTAAGTGTTAGCATACATCTCGCCGGTTCCATTGGGCGGTACATGCACTCCTCCCAACATTAATTGTGGTTAAGATTTACTTACCCTTAAGGTTAAATTAATAATTTGGTTTTTTTTTAAAAATATTTGAAAATTTTAATCTTAGATGTTTAATTATAAATTAAATATTATAATATCTTTTTATATAATTATTTATACTTATATAATATTATAATAGTAAATGTAATAATATACTATTATATTATTTAAAATTTATTGATTATATAATTTTTTTAATTATCATATAAATAGTATTAATTTGTTGCCAGCCGAGGCATAACGAAAAGCCCATCCCCCTCCCCCCCACATGTTACTGGTCTCTCCATGTTTCTACTCCAATTATGTGTACAAACTACAAACCTCCCTTTCTCTCTCTAAATGTATGTATACAGCCCATAATTCTCTGAAACAATTACTATTATGTTTTGAAAGATGTTTAGCCTACTGCGCAGTTGCGCGGTAAGCTAAATAGCATACCATGCGATCCTCTTAATTTGGTCCATACGCTATTTTTAAGCACCCATTAACTGTGGTAATTAACATTCACCCATCATTAGGATTCATCCATCTAACCTCGATTTTTTTCTTAAAAAGTAAAAATAAAAATTTTAATCTTAATTTAGCCAAGTTTAATCATGGTTAAAAAATGATTAATAGAGAGACACACAGTGGTACAATAGATAGCATAACACATGGTACGCTAATCACTGCTCTTATGTTTTTCTAATATACAATGCTATAATTGCAAATCTCAAATTTAGTAATTATATTGTGACTACAAATATAATCTGCAATTTTATCGGCCTGTGATGAGAATACAATGTGTTACTTATAGAATATGCCAAAGATGTTTCATTTTCAACCATGGATCAAAGTTCAAATCCCCTGATCATGTGGTATCTAATTTTTTTAAATTAAACCCGTGCATTGCACGGGGTTTTTGCTAGTATATATATATGATTAGTCATCCACACTATCCATATAAAGATAACCTCTTCTGTTTTTTGGCTGCCATGATACCAGGTGGAAGAAATCTAGGCTATCCTGCCATGATATACCAGGTGGAAGAAATCCTTGAACTAGGTTAGTTACATGGTGTTTGTTTCTCTGGGATTTCCCACCTGATTTACATCTTTTAGCCAAAGACCTTTCTCATACAATTGGGTTGCCTCAGAAGAGAGACCATTTCGGTGGCGTTTGGTCCGGCGGTTTAATAGGGTAAAATCTGAGTATGGATTAGAAACAACTCCTATTGTAGCCCAAAGGGTTACTGGAGCAATGCTATTGGTCCAACCATTTTATAAAAAAAAAGAGAAATGCTAAACTCAAAAAACTTCTAAATTCTCACTATAATAGCGACATCTGTAGCTAGTTTTTCTTCTTACCTTTCGAACTAGCTGGAACCACAACTTCGTATTGGCTAAAAAATTGTCTTTCATAACCAGTTGTAATGGCAAGTATTTGCATCCACAGTGAGAATTATGAATTTTTTTTTAAAATTTGACATCTGGGGCTACCACTGCTATTAGAATAAATATATTTTTTTGATGAAAATGTTATCATGTAACTAACACACAGACGCTAAACTCACACATACAGCCAGACATAAGGTAGCCGCAGCCATAAGACAGGCCTTAAAAGGAGTGGTTGCTTGGACTCTAAAAATAAAGGGAAATGCTTTTGAGACCACAAAAGGGCCGAGATCACCTAGACAGTGCACAGATGCATGGGATTTCGGGGGGGTCCACCATATGAATGAGGGCCCCACCTGAAATCCCATGCACCCATGCATGGTCTCAGTGGTCTCGTCCCTTTCGCGGTCTCAGTAGCAAAGTCTAAAAATAAATACATAGGAGGAATATTTTTTTTTTTTATTGAGAGAATGTTACACTGGCAAAAAGCCGTTTCTTTCGAATTTTTTGTTGGGTCGACGAATCACATGCCAGCTGCAGACTTTGTGGCTACAACAGCTGTGTTGCCAATGCACGCACTCATTCTAAGCTTGTCCGGGGCTCCGGGCTGGCCCATGCCCTAAACATCGCACCATCTTTCGGTTGTCAACGAAGTTAGGCTTAACGATGCAAAATGTTTGGCGAAACAAACGTATATGTCTGCTGCCTACCCAAGAGGTCACGCATGTGATGGATTATGGGCAAAGTTGCGTGCACTGCCGCACCTATGTTGTGAAGCACCTATCATGTATTAATTTTCGGGTATGAATTTTGCTAAGCATACTCTACATTGTCCTAGTCTCACTCACCCCTTTTTTTATATAATCGAACAAATGACCTTGTGTGGGGTTTGACACAAAGAAAAATTGTTTTTATTATCATAAGATGAGTGAGTATGAAAATGTTTTAATTGTGATCAAGTTTTGAATATTTTATTAGACAAAAATATATTGTGAAATTTCTCACAAGGCTCCAAAATTGTGAAGTTTCAATCGAAATAAATCAATTTTTAAGTTTTTAAATATTTTACATTATTAAATTAATTAGGTAAGTTCATAGATTAGTAGTTTTAATAGATTAGGAGAAGTGTTTAAGGTTTTAAGTATCCTTACTTATTAGGTATTTTATTTCAATAATGGAGAAACATTTGATTAAAGTTGTAATCTAGTAATAAAATATTATAATTTTTTTTAAACCCTAAAATTATAGAAAAATTTACAAATTTTGAAAAATTTGCTATATTAGAGTATATATTGGTATTCTTATTAAAAATAAACCAGTAATATTTTAGCTAAAATTTTGGTCAATATTGCAGCTCAAAATAATAGTCGTATCAAATTTGGAGAGGGGACGGGGACAGGGACGGGGACGGGGACGGGCCGGGAACCAAGACCGATAGCTCCATGTCCCCTCTTGCTTTAAATGATGGCCTCACTTATTGCTTGAAACCGTTAGATTAAAAATCCAAGGGTGTAGCTCTCGATAGTAGGCTCTATAGTTTTAAATCACTTTCCAAATTAAAAAGAGTAGTGATTAGCGTACCGATGGGTGGATGCCTTAGGTTAGCAATTGGCCACCATGGGTCCGTTAACTATTTTGCCAATTAAAAACTATGGTCGTGAGTTGTGAGAGCATGGCCGCATTCCCCTTCTGAGTATATCCTCCAAATCTTCCAAACATGGCAATAAAATAAAATAAAATATTATTATTCCAAGGTACAAGATTATCCAAACTAAAAATAATAATTGCTAAGTAATCAAATATGTTATTTTACCTCTGTAACATATATCGATCCCACCGTCGAATCTTCAGGCCCCATCTGGAAAATAATGGTCATACAATAGTAGTCTTGACTGCCTAAGTCAAAGTCCGTTCAATAGATGGATAGGATTATCCCATAAGTCTCATCATTAGTCTAAAATCGTCTGTGAACTGTAGATCAGACAGTCCTGCATGTGATGCCTACAAAACTATAGCCGACTCCTTATTGGTATCTCCACAACAAACATTCACTTGAGAAAATTAAACAAACTACCACGAAATAATCGCCTACATATATCTGTTTCGCCCATTGAAAACGGATCCCATATTCATGTTTTTGTCAAAACAACACCAAAAAATCTGGAAACAGGAATCAACTTCGATTGATGTTTTCATCTTACATTCTCACAATCAAAGAAAATTTTAAAAAGGAATGAGAAAATGAAGAAAACCCAAGTTCCAAAATCTTCTTTCTAGTGTCAAGAAGATTGTTTCAATCATGTCTTCTCTCACAAAATTCTCTAGTTTCTCTCTAGTGTGGTTTCTTCATTTTTTCTTCTTGCTCATGCTTCCCTTACTTTGCTCATCATCATCATCTTCTTCTTCTTCTTATATTATCAATTCTACCGAAGAATTCCGTCATTACACCGCAATTTCGGAGTTTCGGGTACTGAACAGAAGATCTTTGTTAGAGTGTCCCGAACCAAATCCGTTCCTTCAAGTTAATATCAGCTCAAGTTCGGGGATTTCAGATGAAGAATATGTAAACGTTACCGTTAGCGGAGTTTTGATTCCTTCAACATCTGATTGGGTTGCCATGATTTCACCTTCTCATTCTGAGTAAGTTGGAAGAAAATTAGAGCCATCTTCGCTTTGTTTTCTCTTATGAAATATATGTTTGTGTTAAGCTTATTTTTGTTTCTTCTTATATGGGCAGTGTTTCAAGTTGTCCTTTCTATTCCCTACTTTATAAGATGACTGGGGATCTAAGTGATCTTCCTCTTCTCTGCCATTATCCTGTTAAGGTAATCCTAAATGGAGTTTGAAGATCAAAGGCATATGTTTTTCAATTCTTGGTGAATTACTATATTAGAATAGATAGGTTTTCTGACATTTTTTAGACACATGGAGAATTGAGGTGGCAAATCCAGACCATCCATCTGATAGGTGGTCCGGATTGGCCACGTGTGCAGCTCCTTTGTCCACGTCACCTACCAGGTATTGGGATCATCTCCCATGCCTGAACAACAGTCATTGAATCTGGGGTCCTCCCGATGTAACCTACATAACACAAAATTATTTAGGAAAATACTTTTGAGGCGCAGGCCGAGACCTCGCGCATGTACACAGGATTTCAAGTAGGGCCCACCATGTGAAGATGGGCCCACCTGAAATCTCACGCACGGACGCGAGGTCTTAGAGGTCTCGGCCCTTTTGCTCTCTAAGTAGCAAAGTCTAATTATTTATTTTAGGGCTTTGCTAATGAGACCTACTTAGAATTGAGACCACCGAGACCTTGCTCCCAAGCAAGAGATTTCAGACGACCGTGCTCCCCGACCGGTTCCACCTGAAATCCCGTGCTCGGGTAGCAAGGTTTCGACCCTAAGATGGTCTCAGAAGTCTTATCCTTTATTTTATTATCCAATGAAATTGTGTGCGAGTAGGCTTAGCATTCCTCAACTTATAGTTTCTTTCTTCACGTGGTGGGGATATTGGTATGAAACTTGCCACATGAGGAGCGGTTAAGATCACCATGGGATGGGTCGGGTTTGGCCCGGATCAAGGTTAAACGCCAACCCAGTCAACATACATTCAACCCGAATTTAACCTATTTAGTCAACTCATTTGATTATAAGCTATATTCAGCTTGAGACCTAGGTTGAGGGCTGGAATTGAGGAATTTGTTTTCGAATCCAACCGGTTGTTTTTAATGTGGCTCTCTTGAGAGACATGTGGTAAAAGATAAGTCCAATGAAGGTGTTCAGACCATTCGATTAGATGCAGGAGGAATAAGTTTTTTTTTTATATTAGGTGGGGTCTTAGTTAATGCTAAGTGTTAATGCTAATTAGTTAAGGTATAATCGGACGATTTAAAAATAACTAATTAGGCAATTTCTTTTACGATTTTAGTGAGTTGTCCCATCATAAAAAAATGAATATGTGACATGTGTTTTTTGAATTTAACAATCCAATTTCAAATTGCGTATGTTGAGAGATGTAAAAATTTTAGTCCAATTGAAGCTTTCTAAACCGTCTAATTGGAGGTCAAAAAGTCAGCGATTTCTATAACCCAATTTAGTCTAGTGAATCATAAAAATTAATGCTAACTAATTATGTCAAATAAAATGGTCTAAAAACATTTGGTTAAACTTTTTTTTGCCACATGTCCCTAAAGTGGCCCACATGGGGAGTGTAAACACCCCAATTTTGCACCTTTCTAGTCTATTTGCATACTCTTAAAAACTCTTTTAAAACTCCTCTTTTAAAACCCTCTTTCCATGTGCTTCGATTTCCAGAAATACCCTTGAGGTAAAAAAAATGACCAAAATACTCCTGAAGTGTAAAATAATAAAAAATAACTCAGAAAAGTTTTGAACAATTCAAATTTTATCTAAAATATTTTTTTTGACTTTATCAGTTCAATTGCACCTATTTTTGGGATCAAATTAGGCATAAAATAGAAAAATGACCAAATATGCCCCTTTGGTATAAAATGACTAAATAACCCTGAAAAATGCTCAAAAGTTGTTATTTTATCCGATATAAGTTTACAAATTTTTTAATTCAATTTTGACTATTTTTTAGGTCAAAACGGGCTTAAAACGAAAAAATAGTTTTTCAGTAAATTAGTATGACAAATAAAAACCATTAACTACCCTCTGGAACTACGTGTAGTTTGATTCCACTAACAGTTAATACGTAAGCAATCCTGATTGGGTTCAGCTTACCTAGGATAGAGCTTCTATCCTATCCTTGTTTATTTTAACATGTATATTACTGTTCATATAACACATATTTAACATATATATGAATTATAAGCTTCTCTTATAGTTTTCCTCATTTTAATTTAAAATTATGGAGTAAGTAATAATCTCCAGATGAGAGCTTAGGGGTGCCTAACACCTTTCCCTACCTCAAATGAATCCTTACCCTGAACTCTATTTTCAGACCAAAGCCTTATCCAATCACTTCAGGAATCCTGTTTTCCCTCATAATTTAAATAGTTGGCAACTCACTTTTTAACTTTTTTAGCATTATTCCTCATTGGGTTCAATCCTGATCGGGAGTGGGGTTAAAATCCCGAGTCTACAGGAGGTTAACAACATGCCTAATTTTTTTAAAACTAGACTACCGGTGAAAACAATCTTTACTTTAGAGTATGTAAGCAGTAATTTGATAGAATAGGGCAAAAGTAGTAATTTGAATAAGAAGGGGATTGGTAGCCCCACTCTCTCTTCTTGCACTCACTCACAAGGATTGAGCAAAAATGCGATTGTCGCTAGCAAAATCCTTCAATAAAATAGGTCACCAAAAACAATCTTCAATTTTTTTTTTTTGGTATCGATCGTTAATTGAATCAGATGAAACCAATATATCCAAAAATCTACACTGCAGATGAGAATAATAAAATTGGAATATTTTTTTGAATGGCAGGCCCAATTCATGAGCAATGATCCTGATTATCTGAGTTGCAAGAAAAAGGAATGCAAGAAGTATAGAAACGACACCTGTATCCTGACAACTTGCAGTGCCTCCCTAACGTTTCATGTCATCAACATCAGAACTGATATCGAATTCGTCTTCTTCTCCGGTGGCTTTGAGACGCCTTGCATTTTGAAAAGGTCCACCCCTGCCACTTTCACTAATCCAAGAACACCTTTGTACGGTCATCTCTCGAGCCTAGACTCAACTGGAGCTTCGGTAATTCGGATTTCCATTAGCAAATATATATATATATATATATATATATATATATATATATATATATATATATATATATATACGTACATGCGTAAATCCAAATAACATGTTGGAACTTGGAGGTTCTTAATATGTGAGTTTTTTTGAATAGTGCAGATGAGACTAACATGGGTAAGTGGAGATAAAGAACCTCAACAAGTTCAATATGGGGATGGAAAATCTCAAGCATCAGAAGTTACCACATTTACACAAGATCATATGTGCAGTGAGTTCCTTCTAACTTCTTTTTTTAATTGACTCAACCATCAGCTATTCGCTCCACCTCATCTCTAATTAGTTAGGTTTGCAATGTATCGACCAGATCAACGATTCGGTTGAGTTCTAGTTAAGCATATGTGTGGTAAGAGACCAGGATAATCCAACTCGGTTACCCCTCACACATTCACTAATTAAGTAGCGTGGATAACCCAAACTTTTTATTCCCGAGTTAGGTTTCACATCTTTAAACGCTGGGTTGGGTCCGGATAATTAGACTCATCGGATTGAACAGATCATAGTAACTTAGTAATTTTAATTTTAAAGGTATCTGTGATTTACATTAGGATTGTTTTGTTTATTTTATTAATAATTATGTTGTAACCATGTTAAGCGGGCATAGGGGTGAGGGTTTCCTTATGGAGTTCCGCGCTGGTTTCCCTTTTTCAACCTTAGTAGTAGTAATAGTAATTATAAAAATTTTGGAGATTTTAAGGTACTTAGGTTTTGTTTGGTGGTTGTGTATTTGGTAACGTAGACTCCAGTTTACCAAACCCAGCAAAGGATTTTGGGTGGCATGACCCTGGTTACATTCATTCAACAGTGATGACAGGGCTGAAGCCTTCAAGCACCTATTCTTATAGATATGGAAGGTAAGCAAGATTATCTTATGGTATCTCTTCTCTTCTCTAATTCTAAGTTTTATTGCATTTAGCATGGAAAATAAAATCGCCGTAACCGATATGAAACGGGTGATACGTATAGATATCGATAGTTCCCTATACGATATTTATACTGATACGAAACGTGTGATACATATCGTTTATTAATTATTGATGCTTTCATTCATTGTGTAATTGTAATTTTGTTTGTTACTTTATTTTGAATTACTTCTCATGATTTTATATTTGGTTCTTATAACTCATGTGATATTTTTAAATTTAATTAGATTTTTTTTAATTTTTTCTTAAAAAGAAAATTTTATATGTGATACCGAAACCGATACATATAAGCTTCGGTTGACACCGATACATCCTCCGAAACCGTATTTTTAATCCTTGACCTTTAGACTCCTTCCATTAACATTGCAGTGACCTTATTCTTGTGGTACAGTGATTCAGTTAGTTGGAGTGATCAAATTCAGTTCAAAACTCCTCCAGCAGGAGGAACAGATGAGCTCAAATTTCTCGCATTCGGCGACATGGGAAAAGCTCCTCGTGACCTGTCTGTCGAACACTACATTCAGGTAATAACTTCAAAAATACTCTACTTTCAGTCGCTATAAATCATATTATATAGAACATAGGTATACCAAATTAATAGAGTTTAATAAAGTTTTTAAGATATTAATAAATAGTCATCTAATATTGAGTTCATATAATTAGGAAAGAACCATTTTTCATATTGGTCAATATAATCACAAGGGATTTTGTGGTACATATAGCCAGGATCCCTCTCGGTGATCAAAGCCATGATCGACGAAATCGCTGCAGGCAATGTTGACTCCATCTTCCACATTGGAGATATAAGCTATGCCACAGGCTTCTTAGTAGAGTGGGATTTCTTCCTTCACCTTATCAGCCCAGTAGCTTCCCGTGTCTCTTACATGACAGCAATCGGTAACCACGAGAGGTAATCTTACACACCTACTTACTCCTGCGAGTGAATGCAATCATAGAAGTAGTAGTAGAAATGAGAATATTAGCTTTGTTATGGGGATCAAATCTGTGCATTTTGTGTTGGTGTAATTAGGCTAAATTTCTGTACACGTGGCCACTTAGCAAATACAAATAGATAATAATGCAGTTAATAAATAATTAATTATTTAATTAATTAAGATAGAGAATCGTTTCACTGAGAGGCACTACAAATAAGTCTTTCTTGAAGATAGTCGAAGCCTCCCATGTGCAAGGGATATGACAACTCTATCTTTGGGATACAACTTAGCTCGGATTCTCTCCGGTCTTCCCAACGAGTTTGCATTAATCTGTATAAGACTAAATTACTGATCTTCCTTTAGGATGCCCTATAAAATTAAATATATATATTCATTTAATTTGGGTTTGTCATTAATCCAAATGTCCTAAAGTCTCATTAGATTTATAGTAAGAGATAATCTAATTAATTAGACAATATCCAAAATTACCATTTTACCCTTTAGGATTTAAGGGTCTGTTTGGTTACAGGGTTAGGTCCATTCTGGTTTGGTCTAATCCTGGTTTAACCTATTCCAGAATAGGTCTGCACCTATTCTATTTAGCTACAGATTCTGGTTCTATCTAGAATCAAAACTACACAAAATCTGTTTCTAGTTTGGTCAGAATCAATTCTTCCTTGAGTCTTATTTGGTTACAGTTTTAAGTTAATCAATTTTAACTTAATCCGAGTCTGTTTGGTGACAAGATTATACTTAATCTGATTTTCTCAGTTTGGGTTCAGTATGAGTACAAGAACAGGCTTGTCCAGATTAATCCATTCCACAAGATACCCCAGATTGGGTCCATCATGTGGATATGGTAGAATCACCCGAAATCGGATGATCACCAAGATGGTTCTGCTCATGTAGGACAAATCCACTGTTCTACTCGATCTAAAATCCCAGATCGGGCAACCGAACAATATGGACGGTTAAAAAGCCCGAAGGCATTCTGTAACCTCATCAAGAGCTGGGCAAAGCTGTCTATTTCCTGGTATCCATGGATCTGGATCAATCCAGATAGCTTGCTAGGTCTGGTTCTGGGTTCTATGCATTTGGATAATGAGTCAGGGTTACCATTTTCTCCATCGAGCTCAAGGACTACCATTAATGGATATCTCTAGGTTAGGATCCTCCTAAGAGGTCATTGGTACGAAGTCATCCTGATGGACCATGGCTACTCAGAGTAGACTGGACTAGGGTATGCCTACTCTGGTCTAGTGGCTCACTGGATTCTAGGCTCCGTGGTATGGGCCCACGGATCAGGCTTGGGTCTCTAGGCTCCGTGGTTTGGGCTCACGAATCAAGTTACACTCCACGGATCAGTCTCTAGTCTGGCTCACTGGTCTGAGTTCCAACAACTCTCAAATGCTCCCCAAGCCCCTCTATTTATAGAGGACCTAGGTCCCCTTGCATGCACATGGGCTCAGCCACCTGGCTGGGCCCTCCTGCACCAGATAGGCTACATGGCACACAAGGTCAGGCCTTGGTTAGAGCAGCCCATCATGGGTCTGCACGCACGAGCCTGCACCCATTGACTCAAGGCACTCATGAGATTTGATCCACCTGACACACTTATGTGTCTCCTCGGATCTCACACACTCAAATCCGACAGCCAAGATCAGTCCTAGCCTGAGACTTGATCAGACGGCTTTGATCAACCACTCTAATCATCCGATCAGGGTCAACCTAGATCTACGGTTGAGATTAGATCAACGGTTCTGATTACTCAAAATAAATAGAGACCCAAGTGACTCGCGAAGTGCAAAGTGCGCCTCATAGCGCCCAAAGCCCTATGCCCGCACCCGACTCCGTGCCCGTGCGTGTGCGCTCGCTACGAGCGCAGCTCGCGCACCCTAGTTATCGTCTAAAGGAATTGATGGGTCAAAGTTTCCACCACATGCTTAGTTGTTGACAACTAAGCAAATAAGGGGTAATTAAACTCTTTAGATTTTCTCTACTTTTCCGATGTGGGACTAAAGAACTAAGGGAAATACACTGAAAGTGTGTTTTCTTTCTTTCAAGAGATTAAACACTCAACCTAAACAAAGATTAAATTAATGAGAGATTTTAGTCCACGATTAAAATCAAAACCCAGGATCCTAATAATCCGGTTGTTATTAATTTAAAACAATTTTAAATCAAAAATCAATATTTTGTAAACCAAGCAACAAGCAACGAGCAATGGCGTGGTAGTTGGTACCACAACATGAATGGATTATGTATGCTAGGCACAAATAAACATATTGAAGGTGAACCATAAGATTAATGACATGCCGATACATTTGATATTTACAGGGATTTTGTAGGCTCGGGATCACTATATATAACTCCTGACTCAGGTGGAGAATGTGGAGTTCCTTATGAGACATATTTTCCAATGCCTACCGCCGCAAAGGATAAACCATGGTACTCCATAGAACAAGGAAGTGTTCACTTCACTGTAATTTCTACTGAGCATAATTGGTTCGAGAATTCCGAGCAGGTCAGATTAGTCTTAGATCATGTTATAAGCCTTGAAGATGACTTCTTCTCATCTAATAAAAAAAAAATTACACCATTTTACAGTACGACTGGATGAAAAAAGACATGGCTTCAGTTGATCGATCAAGAACACCTTGGCTAATTTTTACCGGGTAAATATGACCAAACCCCCTATCCTTGTTTACTTTTTTTGGTTAATCGTTATTATCATTATGTAATGAATTTAATTGTATACAATTGCATATATCAGGGAAGAAATTAACATAGAAGATATGAGAATATCTGAGTTGAATTTGGAAATGGTTATTGCGAAAACCTCCATTGATGAGAATCCCCATAAATTAAATAATGCTTATTACTGATGAAGGTTTTTTTATAGGTTGTTTCATTGCAATGCTAAGATTGAATGGCGGGATATTTATCCGGTGCAATGTTATATTGTGCTTGGCTCAGACTTTAGTTTGCAGAAAGGGGATAACAATTTGTGTTCACGCCTCTCAGAGTCTCGAAAGGGCTATTTAGGATTAAAAGCCATGCATCTGAACTCAAAAGAAGATCTTGGTTTCCACTTTTGAGGGCTTCTCTTTGGGAAGTTAAAAATACATTAATATCAAGAAATTGTTGTCATTTGAGAAGAGCCACAGAACGTAACTCTCAAAATTTAGTGTTTTGAACTAACACTACTGTAAAATAAGGACTGTACCTCTTATATTCCAGTAGAATGACCTATTTTCTCATTAGAAGATATAAATTTAAAGAAAAATAATGTTTGTTCTCTGCTTGAAAACAATTTTTTTTTTTTTTTTTTCTTATCTAACTAAATAATCTATGATTAGAAAAATGATTATTTGTATATAATTTCTTACATTTCTCTCTCTGAATCCGGTGAAGAAACTTTACTTTGATCACCCGCTACCTCTCTTTCGCCCTTTGAGTATGTCAGATTATGAACATCGTTTATCTTCCGTTAAACCCTACACTTACTTGGACAACAGTCTTCCCATTTTTTGATTGATATTTCCTTAGTTTAGAGCCATGTCTTAAATTTCTTTCGTTTTACAATTACAGATATTATTAATCGAAACATTTTTAAATGCAGACATAGACCCATGTATTCATCCCAATCAGGAGGGCTTATTCCAAGTGTGGATGACGAATTTGTTAAAGCAGTAGAGCCATTACTACTGGACAACAAGGTAAACTTATCTTACTTAACTAGACATTTTATAAGGTGACTTGAGTTGCTTAGAACACACATTGAGATCTGAAATAGCATGATTAAATTAGATTTTTCTTTTAAAAAATTGATATTGTATAGTTACCGGAGTAAGCTAGTCTGTAGGGAATAAGAAAAAAATGGTATCATGAATCAGGTGGATCTAGTGCTCTTCGGCCATGTTCATAATTACGAGAGAACGTGTTCGGTGTATCAAAACGAATGCAAGGCCATGCCTAAAAAAGATGGAAATGGAATTGATACATATGATCACAGCAACTACAGTGCCCCAGTTCAAGCAGTGATCGGAATGGCAGGCTTTACACTGGATAAGTTCCCGAATAACGTAAGTCGATGAGTCATTTATAGTGGATTTTCTTCTTTTTTTCCTCCCAAGTTTAGAAAGTTTTCTAATATTTGATTGATATGGATATCATGTTTGTTTCGACCTTAATTGCCAAATCTGAATGGGTATCACCAATGCCCACTGCAAATCAATATTTCAGCAGGTATGGCTCACCATCTGTTCATGTAGGGAGTATCATCCATAAAGCTTATAGCCTAAAAAACATAACTTTCCTATTCTTGTATGGACATATTTTCAATCAGTCATGACCGTGAAAATTAGGCGATCCCTGAGATGGGCCATAGCCCAAATTCTATTGATTTTGGACTGTAGGCCATGTCTTTCATTGTTTATTGTGCATTTGTTCGGATGTTTAATATCAGTCTATCAGTGCCACCAAAGCATGAAAATATATGGTTTCTCATTATCTCATATAATTCTTCATCACAGATTCACAGAGAACGAAAAATAAAAATAAAATTTTGTTAGATAATTAAAATATATGACATTTACTTGTGTTTTGAACTATGGACAGGCTGATAGCTGGAGTCTATCAAGGATTTCTGAATTTGGATATGCAAGAGTGCATGCGACAAGGGAAGAGATAAGGGTAGAGGTTAGTACTTATAAACTCATACCCCAACCTCATAAAAATAATAATAATGAAAAAAGGAATAGATGACAGAAAGAATGTATAATTGTGTGTATAAATATTATTCCAATTTTTTTATTAAAAAAAATGTATATTCTTCACTATTTATCCCAGCAACACACACGCCTATGATCCCAACTATCCCATTGATGAGTTCTAAGCAGAAGGAAGTGTATCACCATCTCCAAATGATCCTAACTGCTAAACAAATGGATCAATATATATTTTGGATCTTTCTCATTATTTAATCTACTTCCCAAAATCAGATGATCATCGGCAAGTCCAATTTTCAGCATTGACCCTGTTAAAGGTATTGCTTAGATGGATGGATGTTGCTTAGCGATAGTTCATAAAAAATTTAGTTTGAAATAGATTTTTGCTAGGAAACTTGTCGAGTCACTGATAATCGGCTAAGTTGATACAGATCGAAAAGTTCAACAATTTTCCAAAACAAATTCACTTTCACAATAATGTATTCAGACCATTTAACCATCAGAAGATGGTGAAACAAAAAAAATTGTCTATTACCATTTCATCTGTTGCTTAACTGACAATAAGGCTATTGCCCATTCTGGGTTATAGTCCATCAAGCCAATGGTTTGGGTCATTAATTAACTTCAATTCAGTCTTATGTTTTGCTCTGAGAATAAGCTCATCTGAATTTTCATTTCCTGTTTTTGTAACTTCAGTTTGTGAATTCAAATACAAGGAAGGTTGAGGACAGCTTCCGCATCACCAAAAGTTAAAGGCTCCTAGGCTTGTGTTGTGAGCTACAAACATAACTTGGTGGGGTTTTGAAGATGTGCTGAGAGAGAGAGAGAGAGAGATTGTGTTATACAATGAAGTGATAGATCGAATTTAAGAGTAGTGAAGAAAAAGTTCTAGGCTGTATCAAGACACAAGAATTACATTGATGAACTCTAGTTTCAATTACAGTTCAAAACTCATTTTCTTCATGCAGATCTAGAGATTATCTTTATGTTTAAAGCCTTTAGCATGTGATATTAGTTCAGTTATTTTCTTTCTCTCCCTCTACCAGCCCTTGAACTTGAGAATTTCCCATGAAGGCTACATGGAGCTGGGGTTGGTTGATATTAAGTTATAATTTTAGCTGTCAATAAGAAATTATCTTATGTAATTAGTTTAAAACCATAATAAAGGACTTCAATGATATTTTTTTATTTATCCAAAACTCACTTGTATTGACTTAGTATTCACATTAAGCCTAATTTCCTAAGTCTGAACATGAAATCCAGTACATTAACCATTTGGTCGTTTGAGCTACAGGCTCAAACAAGGATTAGTGTGCCTGTATATTTCCCAATATTGAGAAATAAATTTTCTCGATACAAAATATTTGTGGTACATCTAACTTCTTTTATTTGTTGGCTAAGTCAGATTCAATTAGGCAATGCAGTACGTCAAGCATTTGAGTTATGTGCTCAATTCCATCAATGCCTTTCGTCTACTGTACTGATTTCACACATTGATCGAATATTACCATCTAATTATAAACTTTTTACTGAATGGAAAATTCTATGTAATCAGAAAAAATGAATATCGTTGAAAACTTTGATATGCAAACTCATTAACGATGAGCTACTTCAAACAACATAGTAGATGGAAGAGTGTTACTTAATATCCATTAAAAACACCTTTTAATAACCAAACTGAATAAGCATTGCAATCTGTTGATGGCATAAATTGGGAGGATTGACATGTGGAGTATATGATTTAATTAGATTAGACATCCACAATGGATGAATGCCACATGGATTATGTATATAAAGATAACATTTATCTAATTGATTTTGGCTCTAAGCCTTTCTACTTGTTTGACTTTAACGCCTTTATGATGATTTGATCAAGAGAAGGTCCTGATCTAGTGATGTATCAATGCTTTACACCTTTCATATGATATGCTCAAGAACAGGTCTTGATCCAATGGCAAAACAGGTTTTCATGCAAATTGATGATGAAAGCTTGAAGGAGTTACACTCTGAAGGAACTAAAGGCAATTTTGATTAAGTCTTGTTCCTTCTTAGGGATTCGGTGAAACTAGATCACCATGTATGTACCCTAAGCTTGCTTTATCATGGGGATGATGCATGGTAAGCCCCTGTCTCCTTGTGGGAATGGGCATGTGTGTTCTGCCCGTTACCTACTTCAGTAGTACGGGTTACTCTAGGCTGACAGTCAGGAGGGTTTTGGGATGTTACTTGCCCCATCTCCTTGTGGGAAATTGGAGAAATGTGGTCTCCATAGTCTCATTCTCTTACAATTGGGTTTTTGAGGCCTGACGACAGATATAGTTTCCGCCCTGGGAATGGTCCCTTCGTCCAATACCTATGATTTCTCTTAGGACAAGAGATTATATAAAGAAGGGTGTCTTCATTCAACACCTATGATTTCCTTTAGGAAAAGATATTATAAAGGTGTATGACTCGCCTTCATGATATAATATGATGTTTTGGGGGAGATGATAAGTTGTAGTTTGGAAGGCTCGAATGGATTTTTGTTAAATTGATAAAAACACCTCGAATGTTGTTTTCTCTTTAACCTTTGAAAAATAAGCCTTGAAGGTTGTTTAGGTCATAAACAACCTAAAGGAGTCAGTTATAATCGAATAAGTTAGTTAAGTGACAAGTGAATTGGTAGTTTCCACAACTAAATACAGTTTTCTCTAACACATTACGTTATTCTAACTACTTTAAACTGAAGAAATACCACTTGATACCTCTATAAATATAGGTAACTTTATGAGCTCTGGTTGATAATGAAAAAATGTGTGAATTTGAGAGATCAAGAGAAATTACTCGTGTAAGAGAAACTAGTCATGGAATCCTCAGGGAAATGTCACTCCACATTTTTTGTTCTTCATTGATTCTTTCTCTCCCGCTCTAAACTATTACCACATCACTCCTCTTTTCATCCTCTTCAGTGATTTCTTTTTCTTTTTTGGTGTGAAAACAAGACTTTCATTGAAACTGCACAGGAAACATTACATGAAGATTGTGTGATTCCCGCAAGTGGGAGTGATCACCCAAAGTATTTTCACCCACCCTTTTCTGACAGATACTCTCTTGTAAAGCCCCTTTAGCTACATCATGGGCTAAGCCATTACATTGATGGTGAATAAACTGATACTGGATCTCACCATTGTGGTGGCTTTGAAGATGCTGAATGTCATTGATAATGGAATGGATTTCCTAGTGGTGATGAATTGATACTCCTTTAAAATAATCAATGAGTTCTTTTGCATCCGTTTCAATAATAACTTTGGGACATCTACTAGACATAGTTGCTTGAAGCCGCAGCTTGATGGCTTCCGCCTCCGCGATGCAGCTACTACCCCGAAAAGAGCCTTTCGGAACACTATTATTATCTCGCCCAGGTAATTTCGAGCAACTCCACCTGCTCTTGCTGCGAGGCCACTCGGAAGGGCTGCCCCATCCACATTCAGCTTGAGCCAATCCTGAGATGGTGTCATCCAGTGACCCAGAACCTTGCTCGGAGCGCCTGATCTAGGAGAAAGCGTTGATAGCTCATGGATGTATTCCTCGATCTTTAAAATGGTCTTCCTTGGGTCTAGGATGGCATTGTTGAACACAACCTCATAACGGAGCTTCCATGTAAACCATAACGTGAGGCCGATCCGAACTGCTAGAGAAGACTTGTTGTTCAGAAAAGTTGGGTGCTTGGACCAACACTGCCACCATAATTGGAAATTACTATCTTCATCAAGCGATAACCGAAGACTCAGCTGGGACCCAAACCAAATACTACGAGCGCAAGGACATTTGAGAAATAGATGCACGATGGTTTCTTCATGAGACTTGCAAAGCGGGTATATCTCATCAATCTGAATTCTCTTCTTCTTTAAATTTGCTGCTACTGCCAAGGCGTTATGATAGGCTCTCCATACGAACAACCGAATTTTTGTTGGAAAGGGCACTTTCCAAATCTTTCGCCATGACTTATCCATAGGATCCAAAGGACCCCTACTTGAGCAAGGGCTTTTACTATCAATCCAACTCATGGCTAGGTGGTTGGCGGAGCTTACCTTGAAAACTCCTAACTTTGTGTAGTGCCAAACATTCTTATCCGGGGTCCCATAAGAACTAACCAGAATCTTGAGAATTTCCTTTATAGACTCTAAAGAGAGATAGCGCTGAAGAGTGGTGTGATCCCAACAAGCAGAATCCCTGTCAAGGAAATGAGGGACTTTCAAGTTGCCGAGGGAAAGGCCAGGTAAAGGGATAGGCTTGAATTGGCGCATTCTCGGCACCCACGGATCTTTTCAAACCGAGACTTCTATGACATTGCCTATTTGCCATCCAATCCCTGTTTGTAGAATTTTGCGCTCCGCCAATAGGCTCCTCCAACCCCATGAAGGTTTCGTTCCCATTGTAAGCATTCAATTTTTACAACCCTTGTTAACCATGGTTAAGTTCCTTAACCATAGGTGAACCCTAGCCCTAGCCCTAGCCCGAACCTAGCCTAGCCCTAACCATAGGTAAACCATAGCCTAGCCAAAGCCTAGCCTAGCCTTAGTCTAGGATCAAACCCTAGGTCCAAGCCCTAGTAGGCCCTAGGCCCTTAGGGCACAAACCATAACTCCACAACCCCTAAAAACCCCTTCCAAAATTTCAAAAATACCAACTCCCCTGTACGCGTGGATGCTTGGGCCAGGCCCTGTGGGCAAAAACCAGTGGGTGTCGGTAATGAGATTACCGACACCCTCATTTTTCAAAGGGTTTATGGTGTCGGTAATCTCATTACCGACACCACTGGGTTTCGATTTCTACAGCACGCCGCCCCCCTGTGCGCACAGTGCATGCCTACACCGCCCATCTCCGGTTGCAGGGGGCCTCTCCAGGCCATGATGCCCTCTCCAACCCTCGTCCTAATCCCATTTGTGTCCCCTTGAGGCTCCCCTATAAAGGGCAGACCTCCCACAGCCTTCAAACTACTCCAAAAACCCCATACTCAAGGCCCTGCTCAAATTCCAAACCCCCAGCCTTCTACTTAGGTCTCTAGGCAAACCCCAGCAACCTCCCTTCGCCTGCAACAGTGCCTCTAGGTACCACCACCGTGTGTTGCAACCCACCACCGGCCAACACCACATTCGGCAGCAGAACAGCAGGGTAGGGCTTCCCTCTACCCCATTTTTCTTCATTTCTGAATCACTTGTGAGCCCTTGGTCCATTCCATGAGACCTTTTCTCCTTGTTTTGTTGCAGCTACACCCCAATGGGGGGTCTCTCCCACTTCTATAGGTGAGGGGAACCTCCCCCAAGGGTACAGTGGCCCTCCCTTAGCCTCAGGAGGTTCTAGGGGTCCCTCATGCCATGAGGGAACTCCTGGTTCCTCCCCCCCCCCCCCCCGGTAGCAGCCCCAGTGGGGATTTGTAGGTTTTGAGAAAAACCGAGGGTGTCGGTAAACTCAGTACCGATACCCTTATGCATTGCTGTTTAAGGGCCTACGGGCCCCACCTGAGTCCTTTTGGCCCAATCCAAAACCAGGGTTGTGACCCCTTAGGCCTCCCCTACAACTTACTTGAAGACCCCTTAAACCCTAGTTAAGTTTAACTAGAGTTAAAATTCAAAAAACCTGGAACATTCCAGAATGTCGGTAATCAGATTACCGACATTCATGATTTTATGTACAGGATGAACAGTGTCACTTTGACCCACTGTGGGTCTCACACCAGGCCATCCCTGGAGTCCAACCCAGGCCCATCTTGCTCCCTGCATGGCCCTCTTCAAAACCAAGTGTCAAACACTCCCTAACTCACCCCCTAACTCAAGTTATAGGGGTGTGAATCTGGGCAAAAACTGCCACATTGACGGTAATTGTTTCATCGACAGTCTGATTCTATAAAGAAATAAGATTGGGGGTAAAACAATTACCGCCAATCTCGACTTTGCCTTTGTTTGGGCTTTACAGTGGGCCCACAGCCCATGAGGGTCCTCCATTGACCTAGACTCAACCCCTAGGGCCCACCCAGGTTTGACCAGCCCATACCTTGCCTTAACCATGGTTAAGAGTTAACCATGATTAATTCATGCTCATTGCCTAACCATGGTTAGATGAGCTTAACCTTGGTTAACACTTGGTTTAACCATGGTTATACCTTTTTAAAGCTTGGTTAAATCCCCAAAAGGCATTCTAAATCCAAATCCAACTTGTAGAGTGCCTAACCACGGTTATCCGGACTAACCATGGTTAAAACTCATGTACTAACCATAGTTAGCCCATTTAACTTGAAAATTTTTCGGAAAAACCTCTAAAAATCCTCAATCACCATTTAACGACCATAAAATCGAACTTAGACCTTACCCTTAGGCCCACCGGGCTCCCCTTAGGCCTACCAGACCAAACCCTAAGCCTACTGGGCTCACCCTAAGGCTCACCCTAAGCCTACCGGGCCTAATCTCGGCCTATCGGGCCAAACCATAGTCTATCGGACTTCCTCTCGGCTTAGCTAGACTAAGCCTACCAGGGTTCAATCTTGGCCTACCGGGCCCAATCACTTGACCAACCCGGTGAACTCAACCCTAGTCTACCGGACTAGACACTAAGCCACCCTTGGTGTGCACAGAACACTCCCCCTAGCCTCGGCACGGGCTTATGTGCCAGAACTACGCTCGGTCTGATCTCACCCCAATGTGAGTACGTAGGCAGTTCAACTCGGGCCCGATCCTAGTTTAGCTTTTCCCTTCTTGGATTAGTATAAACTAAATCTACGGCATCTGACTAGCAACTAAACCTAGTAAGTAGGGAACCGTTGTAAAACGGAAGTGTTGGGGTGCCTAATACCTTCCCCGGGCTTAATCGAACCTCTTACCTAGAACACTAAGCAGATCAAGACCTTATCCATTGTATGTGACTTATCCCTATCGAATAAATAAGTGGTGACTTTAAACATAAAATCAACCAACCACATCGCCAAACAGCACACCCATGTGGGCGGGGACCAAAATCCTTGTTCACAGCTCTAGTGACTCTACTGGGGACTTTTGAGGTTCAATCCGGAACGTAGGTTTAAGCCACTTCAACCTCAATATTACTCAAATGCCTTAAGACTTAGTTTAATACTAATTTTTTCGTCTCTTTGGTTGTATTGTGTACTGTGCATCTCATACATGTCATAATAGTGTAACAACCCAACACCCATTAGACAAGCTTAATACGCTTATGCCTGCTGGATGAATATCCTCAGTAACAAAGGCTTAAAAGTCTTGAAGGTTTGCGGAGTTACTCATGCTAGGTGATTACCCTCAGGGAAAGATTCTAAACACTCCCGCTTACACCAATCGTCCATTTTTCAAGGGAGTCACATATACGGTGTTAAGTGATCCCTCCATCCTTAGAAACACATTTGCATCACCCCAGCATGAATACATGTAGCCTAGGCCAAGGTATAGTCTATAATCAGCAAAACCTGGAGGGATATTCTAAACCCTAACCTGCTTGCATCCTATATCCGTCCCCATCATGGTTCATTACCTGAGTACATCCTACCCGGATAAACACTCACCCAGGGGCATGTGATGAGCCAAACTTGTGCTTGTAATAAAACACATCATACCCCCCATCTTGACATAACATATGAGGTTCAAATCCCCGGCATATGGGTTGTCACTTAGACCTATCCCTTGCCCTGACCTGATAGGTCCCTAGTTCCCAATAACCTAGGTAAAGCATACTGGATCTCTGTCCGCTTGCCCTATCAGAGCATGTGTGCCTTATCACACCCGATAAAAAATCAAAAAATACAATTATCATTTGCATCATCTTTGCATCTTTCACTTGCATACACAGTACACTTACACAAAGTCTGTATATTTGTCCAGGTAGATGGCAGGTCCGTCAGGAATTGTTCCGCCAAATGACCAGCCTTCACGACCAGCACACCTTACTTCCTGGGGGCATGTGACAAAACCCTCTATGATACAATTGAGGCCCTATCTTGGGATTAGCGTCTCGCTTGGGCCCAATACTACAGACTAGGTAACACCTTAGACCTATCCTTGGTTAAGACAAAATGGCACCTCCTAAATGCAGCCATCCAGTGTTAGAACCCAACCTACACGGTGTTCCGTTTCGGTAAGAACGAGTTGTATCCAACACTGGAGGAGATACAGCGTATTCTGGGCTTAAACATGGAAGGTGATGCCATACTGCCGTGCTACAAGACAAACTTTCAGGCAGACCTCTCAATGTTCTTACGAATCAAGCCTGTCTCCTTACAGTACGATCCTAGCAGCACTTATAATAGGGTGCCCATACAATTTCTTGAGTAACTGTACTGGCCCAGGTGGGACCATGACTCCCTAACAGCTGAGCTCTCCGGCCTCAATGCCTTTACACTGTTCATCATGTCATAACTGGTGTTCCCGAAAGGTCGCACCTTTGCCGACTCGGTACTATCAGGGATCATCAAAGACATATGGGAGTCAAAGATAGTTGTCTTGGTCATCCTAACATAGCTACTCAGGGCTCTCAACCAAGCATCAGAACGTAGAAAGGGCGTCATCCATGCCAGTGCACCACTTCTACACATGTGGTTGGTATCACATCTACCTACCGTCTTACCGGTACCTGACGTACCTCGAGTGCATACAGCCTGCCTAGGAAGATTTCACAGAATCAGGGCCATATTGTGAATACTGATGTCAAGACTCTCTATTGGCTTTTCCAAAACCTGACAGAGGAGCAGATTACATGAGAATGCATGTGGTTGATTTGCAGATAGTTACCATGCGTTGTTATAGCAGGTAGACGATGCATGGTCCTAGCAGGGGTTACCGGCTCTGCAGCCTATGTACCACTCCGAGTCCTTAGACAGTTTGGGCTCCCCCAGCGCATCCCAGTGATAGACAACCTGGAGCATGACTTCATCATCTTCACAGTGCAGTCTGAATGCCTCATCCGTCGATTTCAAGTAGATTGGTGAAGCTCCCGAAGAGATCAGTGGCCAGATTTCATGGTTACAACAGGACACCAACTGATTCTGCATACCGACAGTGGGTGGAAAATCCTGACATTCTATCCGGTATGCCTGCACCAAGAGAACTCCCCACACCAGTTGCAGCACCATCCCGAGAAACCATACCCATAGCTGAAATGGTGGTTTCCTGGACAGACTTCTTCCTGGAGAGGCAGCTACAGATCTAGGAGAAAGAGAAGCAGCTTTGGAAAACCCAGCATGCATTCAGGCAACAGAAAGCGGAGCAGAACTGCAAACTCCTAGCCATGCAGGAATAGGTTGATTAGCTCGAGCATATAGTCCAGTCTCTTCAGAAGATACACAGGGGCGATGCACGAGAGACCGCCATCATCAAGGCCCAGTTGCACTTCTATCAAGAGAAGCTTGACGGTGCAAAGGCAGAGATGACCAGTCGAATCCGTCAGTACAGATCTCACATGTACAATGCTTCAGAAACAATTGAGCGCATGGAGGTTGAAATCACATCCCTCTAACAACAGATTATGGACCTTGAAGGTGTGCCCCGGCCACTTGACTTTGCCATCCTTGATGGACCTGCTTAGGTTTGAGTATTTTCTCTTCATTGAGTCATAGTCCTGTACTCACTCACTCAATCACTATAATTAATGAAAATCTTTCCTGTATTTTCTGCCTTGCACATCATGCATAAACATGATTAGCCGTTGCATTCTTTTCAGTTGCATGAGTCGACCCATGACTCGATTTATCACTACACTTCTCACAGACGTAGAAGACGTAGTCCTAATAGAGATACCAGTCTCAGAAAAAGTACCTATCAGAGCATAGTCTGAGAACAGCTCCGATACAATGGCAGAGTCAATTGACCAGTAGTAGAGAACCAAAGAGATTCTACAGTCTCACGAAAGGGACATTGCGACCATGTAATCCAAACTGGACATGGATTCCCTGACAATTCTCCTGGGTACCCAAATCGAAAAACCCTCTTCCTGGAACCCGACCGACGAGTTAACCGAAAAGCCCATCCCTGAGCCTCACCAGAACCTGTTCATCATCCCTAACCCTGGACTTGCCACAAGCGGAGGAGATGCAGAGTATGAGCAGTTTGAGGGTGCGAAACAACCCAAGACTTCGCACGTCAACCAGGACAGACCATCCTTTTCTACAAACCCAATGTCGGCTCTTTGTGATCAGCATGAAAAGATCAAGCAAATGAAGGAAGAGCTGAAAAGGATGAAGGGTGCTTCTGCCAGCACCAGTCTGTCTCTAGAGGATTTGACTTTCTCTATAGGAGAGATTTTACCAGGAGGCTTTAAGGTCCCAAACATCAATAAGTATGATGGTCAGGCTATCCGAAACAGCATTTACAGTTATACCTGGGAGACATACTCCTACACCAGAAGAATCAGCCCCTCCTCATACAGTACTTCCAGAAAAGCCTGAATGAAGCGGCCATAACGTGGTGGATGTCAGTCGATAAACAGAGGATCAAGACATGGCAAAACGCCATGGACTGCTTTGTCGAGCAGTATTCCTTCAACCAGGAACTCCGGCCTCAACGGAGCTAGCTCGAGCAAATGAGCCATCGTAATAAGTAATCATTCCTAGAGTACGCTACCCGGTAGAGGGAAATGGCAGCTAAAATCCCTACTCCTATCCCGAAGAAAGAGCTTGTAAGCATGTTCATGGGCACACTGAAGCAGCCCTACTCGACCCTGATGGTCACATTGCCTATGGTAGATTTCGGCACTATCGTCAAGATTGGTGCCTGTATAGAAACTGCCATCAAGAGTGGGGCCATCCACTCCAGTCTAGGGCTTGATTTTCTAAAAGCAACAACCTATTCCAACTAGAATAGCGATCTGTGGGACCATAAAAAGAAGGAAAGTGTAAACATGGTGGCTTCTACAGCACCCATAAGACTTCCAGCAGCTCCAGCTCAGCCAGCAATCAGAAATACCCCGCCAGCCCGACCTAATCAGGGGTAAAACCAACATCAGAACAAGCCCCCTTGGAATTTCACTCATCTCCCTTATACTCTCAGCCAATTGCTAGTGTTCTTCACCAAACAGGGTCTTCTCACCCTGAGAAGCCCTACACCTCTTCTACCCCCAGACAAAAGAAACAAAAATTATGATGTCAATCCATACTGTACCTTTTATCAAGGCCTAGGCCATGCAACAGACTACTGCATAGGTCTAAAGTGCGCCATCCAGGATCTCCTAGATGAAGGTAGGGTTGAACTGGATCCAAGCAATGGTAGCATCAACAAGGCACCACTGCCCCTATATAACAAACAGATTACCTTCATACAGTGAGAAGAGCCTGTGGCAGGGCAGCCAAGACCTATCGCACCCGCAGTAGACGATGGCATCATCAGGCCCTCCTACAGACAACCAGTCATTATCCCTCTCCCTCTGAAAAATATCCAGGCCCCAGTCCAATTACTCGCTCTCGAAACTGACACAGAGCAGATTGTCTATACAATCCCTTGTCCCCCCAATTGGCCCACGGCTCCAGCCCAAGCCTCTTCTTCCACTGGCCTAGTCTAAATTCCTCCTATCTATTCTCAGCCTTTCTCCCTCAATCATGTACCAGCTCCCCGCTCTCTCATCCTAGAGAGCAAGAGAATAGCCAACCTCACCCGTTCTGGCCAGGTGTACCAACCACCAGCAATTGAGCTGGCCAAAGGAAAAGGTAAAGAGAAAAAAACAGAGAAAACAAGGGTACTAGACCCTGAGAAAGAAACAGCAGACTCGGCAGTTTTGCTAAAAATCTTGGAAAAGGCGGAAGAATTTAACATTATTCAACAGTTGAGTAAAGTCCCGACACAGATTTCAATCTTGGGCTTCTTCTGACTTCCGAGCACCATCGGAAGCAACTCCTCCGGGTATTTAACAGCGCTCATATAACATTAGACATCACGCCCGAGAAACTGGTGCATATGATGGGGCAAGTACTAGAGCCACGAGTTATCTCCTTTATAGAAGAAGAGATACCGGATGGATACAAGGACTATACTCGGGCCCTCTATATTGTAGTACAATAAATGGATAGAACTCTCTCTTCAGTACTTATCAATAATGGATCCAGCTTGAACGTCTGTACACTGTCAACACTGTAAAACTTGGGTATAGATCTCAGCCAAGTGCAGAAGAGACTCATGACAATACGGGCTTTCGACAACTCAACAAGGCAGAATCTGGGCGATATCGATCTGGCTATCAGAGTCGGACCTGCTCAATTCAGTACAAACTTTCAAGTGGTAAATGTGCTTGCCTCATTCACCTTTCTCTTAGGAAGGCGGTGGATCCACACGGTCGGAGCCATCCCCTCCTCTTTGCACCAGAGAATCAAGTTCATCCAAGATGACCACCTGGTCGTAATACTATCAGAGGAATTGGCAAGTTCCTTCGAGGACGTACAGGAGCTCGGGCAGGGCACATCCTTCATGTCATATCAGTTTGAACAGGTTAGATCTATCGCCCAAATAGAAAAGCAAAACTAGCAGCAGATCCCGTCATTTGTCCAGATGATGGTAAAGACGAACTACAAGCCTGGGACAGGCCTAGAGCCCGAAATCAGGGAATAAAGAAGAGATATACTCCTCCGCGGTACACTCCATCCTTTGGATTAGGCTAAAGGTCCACATATCAGGATTATCTCGCCAAGCTCATAGAAAAAAAAACCAGTCGACGAAACCTGAATCTCGACCCCACATATCTGTAACCTTTCCAATCGGAACCTTCGAGCCTTACCCTACTGCACCCGTTGCCTTAACCCCTCAGCCAATGTCAAATTGTCAGGGAATCTAGACCCAGAAGTTTTCAGCATGGCCACTTTGTTCGACGAGCTAACTATCAAAGATGCTGCAATAGAAGCAGAATATCTAGCGGGAGAATAGGTTTACACCCTCTCCAACAGTGCCGAAGCATAATCCAGACGCCAGCCACTAATCCGTTGGTGGACTGAGGCTCTCATAATCGAGGCCAGCCAGGGTCGGGGTAGCAGCAATGCAGGAAAGGTCAAGCAGTGAATAAGCATCACCCTTCTTCTCCTTCTATTTCTCTGTGCTCCCATTTGCAAAATCCAAATGTCAGGCCACTGTCGGCCTCTTTCTTTTTGTTTGAGTCAACTTTTGTAAGCAATCATACTCGTTTTATGAATGAAATCTGATCTTTTGACTCAAAATCATGTTTTGCAATTTTGGCTGATGACAAAAATCACACGGACTCTTCCCCTACAAGGCCTAGTGTCTTGAAGCCACCAAAACAAAAAACCATAAGCATGTTAAACTCAGCTAATTGATTTGCCAGGAAATCACCTACACTAAGGCTACTCCTGAAACCCTTCTGGAACTGACGGAAGTATAATATGACTCAAAGCAGGAAGAGGAACCACCTCAGGAACTCCTGGACCTTCTTGAACGCAGTGAGGGGCTTCTGCAGTCTAATATTGAGGATACCGAGATAGTGAACCTTGGATCTGAGGACAACCCTCAGCTAATCAAGATTGACACAAACATGAACTCTCAAGAGAGAACAGATATGATCAGTTTTCTGAAGAACTACAGTGATGTCTTCACCCAGTCATATACAGACATGCCCGGCCTGGAACCAGCTTTGGTAGTGCACTGACTACCCCTGAACCCAGACGTCAGAGCAGGTAAAAAGAAGCTGAGACGAATGAGGCCCGAATGGTCATAGAAAGTCAAAGAGGAGGTAGAAAAGCAGATCAATGCAGGCTTCCTGACAGTAGCAACCTACCCTGAATGGTTGACCAACATTGTGCCCGTACCTAAGAAAGATAGTAAAGTCCAGATGTGCATCGACTACCGGAATCTGAATAGGGCAAGCCCCAAAGACAACTTTCCTCTCTCGCATATCGACATTCTAGTTGATAATACTGCGGAGCACGAGACTCTCTCATTCATGGATGGTTTCTCCGGATACAACCAGATCAGAATAACAGAAGAAGACATGGAGAAGACCTCATTTATCATACCCTGAGACACATTTTGCTACAAGGTCATGCCCTTTGGACTCAAGAATACAAGGGCAACCTATCAGAGGACTATGACGGCACTATTTCATGACATGATGCACAAGTCAACTGAAGTCTATGTGGACGACATGATCTTCAAATCGCCTACTGCCGAGCAACACCTGAAAGACCTGAAAAGACTCTATGACAGACTCAAAGAGTTCGGCCTGAGACTGAATCCGACCAAATGCGTCTTTGGAGCCTCATCAAGAAAGCTCATCGACTTCATCGTCAGCAAAAGAGGCATCGAGATCGATCCAGCCAAAGCTATGGCTATCATTGAAATGCCAGTTCCCCAGACTGAAAATGAGATCTGTGGTTTCTTGGGCAGAATTCAGTACATAAGCCGATTCATCTCTCAGCTCACTCTAATCTGTGAACCGATCTTCAAGCTTCTCGGAAAGAGTACACCGAAAGTCTGGACAGACGAGTGTCAGGAAGCCTTTGACATAATAAAGCAATATCTACTCAACCCTCTAGTACTCGTGCCTCCTATGTCAGGACGACCCCTATTACTTTACATCTCAGTGTAAGAAACCTTCATGGGGAGCATCCTAGCATAGCAGGACGAGATAGGCAGAGCAGAGCAGACTATCTAATACATTAGTAAACGCCTACTGGAGTATGAGGAGAGGTACAGTCCTCTTGAAAAGCATGTCTGGCACTTGTCTCGGCAACTCAGCATCTACGGCACTATCTGCTTTCCTACTAGGTAATCCTGATCTCCCGGATTGACCCACTCAAATACTTGCTTGAAAAGCCAACCACCACCGGAAGGACTGCCCGATGGCTTATGATGTTGTCTGAATTTGACATTACATACATGACACAGAAGTCAATCAATGGGCAGGCCATAGCAGATCACTTGGCCCATAGTCCAACGGAGGATTATGTCTCAGTACATGATCAGTTTCCAGATAAAGCCATCTTGTATGCAGAGGAAGAAAAGCAAGAATACTCCAACTGGGAGTTATACTTTAACGGAGCTGCCAACAGTCATGGGAACGGGGCAGGAGCAGTCTTAATCTCGCCCAAGGGAGCACACCTCCCTATCTCAGTCAAGCTTGTAAAGTCCATGTTTTTGTATTGGCATATTCCGGTGTCAAAACAAGTGAGTCTAGGTGTGTAGGAGTGTATCTTGTGTCATTTCTATCAAGCATCCACGACAAGTGAAGTTGAAGCGCGTTGCAGAATCGGTTGATCCACTCATCGATCATTTCCTTCATAGGATGGTAAGTGACCTAGATACCATGTTATCATAGGTGGGAATTGATTTAGAATAACCCTAACATGTTGCCTTAGGTGGTAAGTGTCCTAAACTAACCATACGGATCCTAGGTGATGAGATAAACAGTGCAAAAATTGTTTTAAAATTCTGAAATTTTTTGAAATTTTTCTAAAAACCAAGGTTTCTTATTTTGGACATATCTCCCAAACCATAGCTCAGATTTTGCTCTATAATATATTAAATTGACCGTGTTGAAAAGAGCTACAACTTTTGTGAAGGAACCAAGAGCTTAAAATGAGGTTTGAAATTTGGTTTTCACCTCAGGGTCGACCGTGGGCATTAAGGGTTGACCCTGAAGTGCCAAAATTATGTATGGAGTTTTGGGACAGCAAGTTGAAAAAATGGAGGTCGACCCTGAAGGATGGTTGGGTTGACCGAAGTATACACTTTGGTCGACCGAACCATCCCCCAGGGTCGACCCTGATATGGGAAACATGCCCAATTCATTTTTTTTTCTATTTTTGGAGTTTTTAAACACATTAAGCAACTTCTAACCATGGTTTTCACTTCTCTATTTATATAGAACCCTTCCACTTCGTGGAGTACAACTTAGGGAGTGTGTGGAGAGGGTTTTTAAGTTTCTCCAGAGGTTATAGAACCTATGGAAATTGTTGTTCCCTACCCTCTTTGTCAGGTGCATTCTACCTAGAGATTACAAGCCTAAAGCTCCATATTAGCTTGTTTAGACTTGTGCATTGAAGGAGTCCATCTAGGTGATGATTCTTATCAAACCATCAACCCATTCTAGATAGAACACCTTGGCCGGAGTGTTCCGGAGCCTTTGCGAAGGAGATCAATCCGAGAAGGATCGTGGTAGAGTGATTTGGTCGGTGGATTCCGAAGTCATCATTGACGGAGATCGATCGGAAGATCGTGGACTGTTTTTGAGACACAAAGAGAAGTACAAGGGGCTGCGGTTGATCACGGGACTTCACAGTACGTGGTGACTTTTCAAGGCATGGAGGACTAAGAACTGAAGGATCGAAGTGTCGAGTCCGAGGGAGTCAAATTTTAGTCTTGTAAGTTCTTGTTTACTTTTTCTTAGTGGATTCTCATGGCTGAACTAGGTCCTGTGGTTTTTTCCGGAAGGGTTTCCACGTAAAAATCCTTGTATTGTGGTTTACGTGGCTTTCTATTTTCCGCACTTAAAGTACATCATCCCTTAACTTAATAACTTAATTGTTAAAACATCAAAAATGGTATATATACTTATAGGAAGCCCTAAGCATCCCCTTGACTTTGTGAGTTCTCAACTCAAACCTTGATTTGAGGTTCACCGAATTTTGTTATTTCAATTGGTATCAGAGCGGGTTCACTAACTTTTTAGTGTGATCTTGTCTCATATTTTCGGTGAATATGAATCTCCAACGAGAGGGAGGATCAATCTCTTGTCCCCCATTATTTGATGGAAATAATTATGCCTATTGGAAAGCTCGAATGAGAGCGTTTCTAAAATCATTAGACGAAAGAGTATGGTTCTCCATTGAACAAGGTTGGACCCTTCCAACAAAGACCATAAATGACCAGACCATCCCTAAACCTTCTTCTGAATAGACCAATGTAGAGCTTGAGAGTTGTAGATGGAACAGTAAGGATCTAAATGCAATCTTCGCTGTTGTCACACTCTAAGAATTTTGACGTATTTTTAAATGTGACACTTCGAAGGAGGCATGGGACATTCTTCAAATTACCCATGAGGGGACTACAATTGTCAAGATCTCCAAACTTCAAATGCTTACCTCTAAGTTTGAAAAATTGATGATGGATGATAATGAAACCTTTGACAGTTTTTATGCTAATCTGAGTGACATTGTCAATTCTAGTTTCAATCTAGGGGAAAAAATTCCTGACTCCAAAATTGTGAGAAAAATTTTGAGATCTCTACCTGAGAGATTTCGATCGAAGGTTACCGCCATCGAGGAGAGCAAAAATGTTGATGCTCTCAAAATTGAAGAGTTGGTTTGTTCTCTCTAAACCTATGAGTTAAATCTGAACCCATTTAAGAAACCAAAATCTATTGCCCTGAAATCCTTCAAGGAATCCATGGATGGTTCAGATAATGACTCTAAGGATAAAGAAGAAGAGTTGGCTTTATTTACGAAGAAATTTAGAAAAAATTTTAAACTTAATAAGAGATTTAATCCGAAAGGACAAAAATCTTTTGAAAAGCCCAAGTCCAAGTACTTTGAAAACAAGAAACATTTTAAAAGTGTGGACAAGAAATCCCAAGGTGTTCAATGTTATGAATGCCAAGGCTACGACCATATTGCCACTGAGTGCTCTAATAAGAAAAGGCAGGGCAAGGGATGACAGTGAATCTGAATCTGAGGAATCAGATAGTTCTTCTTGTGAGGAGACTAGGGGTTATGTGGCCTTCACTGCATCCTTATCTGGGATTGAAGAATCTTCTTCAAATGTTGTGAGTAACCAACAATGTAGTGATGGTGAGGAGGATGATGAGAGTCAGAATGACTCAAATTCTAAGGGAGACCTTGAGGTAGCCTATGATGAACTATTTCAGTAATGCCTAAAGTTGAAAAAAGTTCAGTTTTCCATGTCCAAAAAGATCAAATCTATAGAAATGGAAAAAGATGCCTTAGACTAAGTGGCTTCAGGGTTGAGAGCTCTTGTGTCATAGCTTGAGGAAGAGAAGGCTTCCCTCCTTGCCAAGACTCAGCTTCTTGAATCTAATTTACATGTTTGCCTTGATGAAAAGACAAGTCTTGAAATCAAGTTGGCTGAGCTTGAGCAAAATCAGAGGTGTAGAGATGAGAAGAGAACTCCATCCACCTCGAACACTGAGCCTGGTGCTAAAAGGCACCCTCTTACTAAAGGGAATGACCTTTCAACTCAGAAATTCATTCCTACATATCATAAATGTGGAGTGAAGGGTCATATTAAGCCTCGATGTCCTAAACTTCGAAGAGTGCCCAATCATGGTTTTGAGAACTACAACAACTTTAATGGGAATCTTCAAATGAGAGTTGAGGTCCAAATGAAGAAGTCTAGGAGTTTGTGTGAAGATGTGATGAAGATGGCTCACAACTCTAGATAGTGGCATGGCCATGACACTCCTCATACTAGATATAGAGGAGGTAACAGGGAGAACCATAGTGCCCGCCATAATTCTAGGACTTAATCCTGGAAAAGGAGGAATAGGAGGAAGAAGCAATAGGTCATACCTACCTTAACTGAAACGGTTAGAGACCAAAGGGTCAATCAAACTTCTAAAACAGTTTGGGTGAGAAAGGAAGACCTGAAGGGCTTCACTTAGCTCATGCCTGTCATAGCCTAGGGTGTGCTTGTATTGATATATCTTGTCCTAGTGTTATGCTATATGTGTATACAAGTAGTTTTTCTTTTTACTATTGTTTATTTGCTTTGGTATGTTTTTTTTTTCTTTATTTTGAAAGATCCAAAAACATTGAAAAACCATAAAATCCCAAAAGATTTTTGTCATGTTGCCCTTGTTTGAATTGCATGATCTGCATTCCTTGTGTGATCTTTATTTCTATACTTTTCCAATGTTGAACATGAGTTTGTTGCTGATTGAGGATTTATCACCTTCCTAGTCTCTTGTTAGGCTGAAAATTAGACCGGTTTTATCTTGAACAGTTAGAGACTTATTCATGTGTGTTTGCTCTACAAATTTCACATGCACTCTGACTGATTCTGTTGAGAGGTCTATTTTCTAATCTGTAGGTGTTTGACTTATCCTATAAGTGTGACCTTGGATGACCAATCTAGAATGACCATTTTGTCGGTCATCCCCATTTTGTGTATCCTCTATGAGCTAAAATTGTTGTAATGAAAAGGGCTACCTACTGGGATAGTGTGAAAGTCACTATTGGATGCAAACAGTATGAAGTGTCTACTTAGGCGAAAAATAGGTATCTATCTGGGTCACTAGAGTAAAAGCCCTTGCTGCTAATAGCCAGGACTACCTACCTAGATAGTATGAAAGCCATCATTGCATGAAAAAGATATGATCAGATAAAGATCATCAAAAGAAATCTTACAAAGTTTGGAGGTATTTGACCAATTGTAAAAGAAAAATAATGAGTCAAATAAAATGGATAAAGGTTCACCAAAATGTAAAAAAATCAGCATATCTGGATCTAACTAGGTTTGACTTCTATGATGTATATCTCCGGGAGTCTCCTTAGTGGTTAATGTCATATCCTTGGAAAGGAAAAGAAACTTTGATCTAGTATCTTGTCAGACCACCACTACACACAATACTTCACTTTTGAACTGTTCACTAAATGTGTCTAAGTGAATTGCCTATAATTTAGCACTCTGTAAGATTTAGTTAGATGTGTATCCTCAATTGGACTAACTAATCATGTTCTTCATTGGATTTGTAATCTAAATTACTACTACTTGGAATGCTTTTGATGCATATTTGTGTGGCACATGATATTTTTTGTGTGTGTTTCTTTCTTTTGGCATGGGCCTTTCTAGCATAGGTGCCATATTTTTGGTGGTATCCTTGATCTTAGGGGGAGAAGATCAGGGTAAGTTGTTGAGGGGGAGTTTGTGCTTGAGTAGCTGAGGGGGAGTTTGTGCTTTATATTTCTATCTTGTTCCCCACTTTTTAGTCCCCTCATTGTCTGCATTTGATTGGTTGTATATTGTGGTTGCCTTAATATTTCACCTTTGCTAAATTGGTATATTTTTTTTGGAATATTGGCTTCCTGCCTACCTTTGGCAATTGTGCCAAAAAGGGGGAGAATGTTAGGGTAGTATTTCCCTAGTTCAGTACATTCCTTGCTTTTCCTATGGTTACTTATTGTCATATTCCACACATGCTTCACTGGGTGTTTTGTTTATGAGCATGTGCAGGTGCGGGGTTGCAGTAGACTGATTTTACTTGACAGACTGATTTTATCTTGGCAAGAGATTAAGTGTCTTAATTTAAGATGATTTTTCAATTGATGTCATGTAAGAGTGTTGGAGTCATGTAATGTCTTAATTCACCGTTTTGATGTGTTTGGGTGAGTTTGTGTCAAGTTATGTACTTCAGTTTTGTTTTGCCACAGAATTGCCAAAGGGGAAGTTTGTAAAGTCAATGTTTTTGTATTGGCATATTCCGGTGTCAAAACAAGTGAGTCTAGGTATCTAGGAGTGTATCTTGTGTCATTTCCGTCAAGCATCCACGACAAGTGAAGTTGAAGCGCGTTGAAGAATCGATTGTTCCACTCGGTTGAGCATTTCCTTCATAGGATGGTAAGTGACCTAGATACCATGCTACCATAGGTGGGAATTGACTTAGAATAATCCTAACATGTTTCCTTAGGTGGTAAGTGTCCTAGACTAACTATACGGACCCTAGGTGATGAGATAAGTAGTGCACAAATTGTTTAAAAATTTTGAAATTTTTTGAAATTTTTCAAAAAACCAAGGTTACTTGTTTTGGGCATATCTCCCAAACCATAACTCAGAGTTTGCACTATAATATGTCAAATCAACCGCGTCAAAAAGAGCTACAACTTTCATGAAGGGACCGATAGCTGAAAATGAGGTTTGAAATTCGGTTTTCGCCTCAAGGTCAACCCTAGGCGTTGAGGGTCGACCCTGAAGTGCCAAAATTATGTATGGGATTTTGGGATAGCAAGTTGAAAAAATGGAGGTGGACCCTGAAGGATGGTTGGGTTGACCGAAGTGTACACTTTGGTCGACTAAACCATCCCCCAGGGTCGACCCTGATATGGGAAACATGCCCAATTCGTTTTTTTTTTTTTGCTATATTTGGAGTTTTTAAACACTTCAAGCAACTTCTAAGCATGGTTTTCACTTCCCTATTTATATAGAACTCTTCCACTTCGTGGAGTACAACTTAGGGAGTGTGTGGAGAGGGTTTTTAAGTTTCTCCAGAGGTTATAGAACCTATGGAAATTTTTTTTTTCTACCCTCTTTGTTTAGGGCACAAACCCTAAGTCCACAACCCCTAAAAACCCCTAGAGTATCCAGCACCTCGGCCTGGACCTAAGCCCAGGCCCAGAACATCAAAAATACCAACTCTCCTGTACGCGTGCATGCTTAGGCCAGGCCCTGTGGGCAAAAAACAGTGGGTGTCGGTAATGAGATTACCGACACCCTCATTTTTCAAAGGGTTTATGGTGTCAGTAATCTCATTACCGACACCACTGGGTTTTGATTTCTACAGCACGCCACCCCCCTATGTGCATAGTGCACGCCTGCACCACCCATCTCTGGTTGCAGGGGGCCTCTCTAGGCCATGATGCCCTCTCCAACCCTCGTCCTAATCCCATTTGTGTCCCCTTGAGGCTCCCCTATAAAGGGCAGACCTCCAGGAACCACCACCGTGCGTTGGACCCACCACCGGCCACCACCACATTCGGTAGCAGAATAGCAGGGTAGGGCTTCCCCCTACCCCCTTTTTTCTTCCTTTCTAAATCACTTGTGAGCCCCTGATCCATTCCAAGAGACCTTTTCTCCTTGTTTTGTTACGGGTACACCCCAATGGGGGGTCTTTCCTACCTCTATAGATGAAGGTAACCTCCCCCAAGGGTACAGTGGCCCTCCATTAGCCTCAGGAGGTTCTGGGGATCCCTCATGCAATGAGGGAACCCCTGGTTCCCCCCCCCTAACCAGCATTAGTGGGGATTTACAGGTTTTGAGAAAAACCCAGGGTGTCGGTAAACTTAGTCCCGACACCCTTGTGCATTGTTGTTTAAGGACCTGTGGGCCCCACCTGAGTCCTTTTGGCCCAATCCAAAACCAGGGTTGTGACCCCCTGGGCCTTCCTACAACTTACCTGAAGACCCCTTGAACCCTAGTTAAGCTTAACTAGGATTAAAATCCAAAAAATCAGGAACTATCCAGAATGTCGATAATCAGATTACCGACATTCATGATTTTATGTACAGGATGAATAGTGTCACTTTGACACACTGTAGGCCCACACCAGGCTACCCGAGGGTCCAACCCAGGCCCATCTTGCTCCCTGCATGGCCCTCTTCAAAACCAGGAGTCAAACACTCCCTAACTCACCCCTTAACTCAAGCTACAGGGGTGTGAATCTGGGCAAAAACTGTCACATTGGTGGTAATCGTTTCACCGACAGTCTGATTCTGTGAAGAAATAAGATTGGTGGTAAAAGAATTACCACCAATCCTAACTTTCCATTTGTTTGGGCTTTAACTGGGCCCACAGCCCATGAGGGTCCTCCATTGACCCAGACTCGACCCCTAGGCCTACCCCAGGTTTTACCAGCCCATACCTTGCTTTAACCATGGTTAACTCAACCATGGTTAAGAGTTAACCATGATTAATTCATAAAATCAACTTGGAAAAATCTGAAAAAATCTATAAAAATCCAAAAATAATCCTAAACTTTGGAAAACATCACTTGTGGAGCATGCTCAATGCCTAACCATGGTTAGATGAGCTTAATCATGGTTAACACTTGGTTTAACCATGGTAAAGCCCATTTAAAGCTTGGTTAAATCCCCAAAAAGTATTCTAAATCCAAATCCAACTTGTAGAATGCCTAATCATGGTTATCCGGACTAACCATGGTTAAAACCCATGTACTAACCATGGTTAGCCCATTTAACTTGAGAAATTTTGTAAAAAACCTCTAAAAATCGTCAATTACCATTTAAGGACTATAAAATTGAACTTGGACCTTACCCTTAGGCCCACTAGGCCGAATTTAGCCTTCCGGGCCAAACCCTAGGCCTATCGGGCTAAACCCTAAGCCTACCGGGCTTACCCTAGGCCTACCGGGCCGAACTTAGGCCCACCGGGCCAAACTTAGCCTACCGGGCTAACCTTAGGCATACCAGGCCAAACCCTAAGCCTTTTGGGCTCACCCCAAGCCTACCGGGCCCAATCTTGGCCTACCGAGCCAAACCCTAGTCGACCGGACTTCCTCTCGGCCTACCGAGCCTAAGCCTACCGGGCCTAAGCCTACTGATCCTAAGCCTACCAGGCTTCAATCTTGGCCTACTGGGCCCAATCACTCGACCAACCCGATCAACTCAACCCTAATCTACCAGACTAGACCCTAAGCCACCCTTAGTGCACACACAACACTCCCCCTATCCTTGGCACGGGCTCATGTGCCAGAACTACGCTCGGTCTGATCTCACCCCAATGTGAGTAAGTAGGTAGCCCAACTTGGGCCCGACCCTAGTTTAGCTTTTCTCTTTTTGGATTAGTATAAACTAAATCTATGACATCTAACTAACAACTTGAACTTAATTGGCTTAAACTTAGTAAGTAGGGAACCTTTGTGAAACAGAAGTGCCATGGTGCCTAACACCTTCCCCGAGCTTAACCAAACCTCTTACCTAGAACTCTAAGCAGATCAAGACTTTATCCATTGTATGGAACTTATCTCTACCGAATAAATAAGTGGCGACTCTAAACATAAAATCAACCAACCACATCATCAAATAGCACACCCTTAAGGGCGGGGACTGAAATCCTTGTTCACACCCACCTTTGCTTCAAGAAATTCACAATGTGGAAAATAAGTTGCTTTTAGAACCAGTGCCCACAGGGAGTTTTGGTCTTCTAATAATCTCCAACCTTGCTTTACCAGCAGGGCTAAGTTAAAAGCCTGCAGATCCCGAAAGCCTATGCCACTTATGTCTTTTGCCTTGCATAGCTTCTTCCAAATAATCCAGTGGATCTTTTTCTCTTGAGCATGGTGCCACCAAAACTGAGAGGTAGCAGAATTTACTTCCTTTTCTAGCATTGTGGAAGATTAAAACATTGCATCGCATAGGTGGGTATAGCTTGAGCAACAGTTTGGATAAGGATACCTCTTCCGACTTGCATCAATAGCTTACCATTCCATCCTTCAATCGTCGGAGGATTCGCTACTTGAGACTTTCAAAAAATGGCATTTGGATCTCCCAAACTCTGTGGGCAAACCAAGGTACTGACGGGCAGGAATTATGTGTCGGATGTTCAAGGATCTCGCTATCATCTTTTAGAATCTCCTCGTCGTCTTGGCACAAAAAGAGATGGCTGATTTGTTGTGATTTATCTTTTTTCCCGATGCCTTCTCATAAAAAGATAGGAGTTGAAGAAGGCTTTCTGGTTCCTCTAAGTTTGCCTGCATAAACACCAAGCAATCGTCTACAAATAGCAAATGAGAGATAGTTGGGGCTGACCTAGCAATTTGAATACCACTTAACAAATTTTGGTTTACTACACTATGGATCAGCTGGGATAGTGCCTCAGCACACACAATGAATAAATATGGGGACAGAGGGTCCCCTTGCCGAAGACCCCTAGAAGGCATGATATGTCCTTTGGCCTCACCATTAATTTTGACAGCATAAGAGACTGTTGTAATACATTGCCAAATCTATGAGATCCAAGTGGAGCAAAATCCCAGTTTATGGAGCATTGCCAAGAGGAAAGGCCACTCAACCCGATCGTATGCTCAGTTCATATCCAATTTTACTGCCATGAATCGATGCCCCCCTTTTCTTTTCCGGTGGAGAAAGTGAAAAACTCATGGGAAACCATGATATTGTCTGAGATGTGTCTACTCCGAATGAAGGCTGATTGTGTCGGATCAAGTATATGGTCGAGACACTCCCTTATCTATTTGCTAGAATCTTGGCTATCACGTTATATGAGACATTAAATAGGCTAATCGGCCGCTAATGGTGTATCATATCTGGCTGTGGCACTTTTGGAATTAGCACAATGTGAGTTTCATTCAGAGTTGCAATGTCTGCTTGTCCCCTAAAAAATTTTAACACCACCAAATACAAATCTATTCCAACAGTTTCCCAGTGAGATTGGTAAAATAGACCAGGCATGCCGTCAGGTCCTGGGGCCTTCAAAGGACTAATATCAAAGAATATGCCCTTATCTCTTCCGAAGTTATCTCTCGACATAAATCCATATTCATTTGATCTGTTATCCGAGGTTGAACATCTGTAATTGCTTCTTGAATTTCATGGGGATGAGTTGATGAGTAGAGATCTCAGAAGTGGTTTAGAATGTGTAGCTCAATCCCCCCTCCTAAGAGATCCAACTACTATTATCAGATCTGATAGTCAAAATTCTATTTTTTTGCGTTCTCTGAATGGCTGATGTGTGGAAAAAGCGAGTGTTTCTTTCACCTAATTCCAATCACACAGCCCGAGATTTTCACCTCCAAAAGGCTTCTTCCTGGTCAAAAGCATTAACCAAATCCCCCGTTATTTGAGCTAGGCGTTGTCTTACAGTTGGATACTGAACTCTTGATTGCAAGATACCAATTTGGGACTGAAGGCAAAGGATGCGAGTCTGAAGGTTACCAAAAGCCTGCTTATTCCATTTCCCCAATGCTTCTCGATAATATCTGAGTTTCCTGTTGAATAATTCGACTAATGAGCCGATTGAATTTTTATTCAAGGATGATTTGATAACCTGAGCACAGTCAAAATGAGATTCCCACAACTGTTCATAGCGGAAAGCACTCCTCCTCTTGGATTGGAAATCTAGTCTGAGAATGATTGGGCTATGGTCTAACCCGATTGTCGGAAGAACCTTTACAACATCTGATGTGAAGGTCATTCTCCATTGTGGGTTTGCCAACACTCTATCCAATCTTACTGCGATATACCCTTGCTCTGCCCGTTTGTTGGACCATGTGAATGCTGGCACCCTGGAAACCAAGGTCTAGGAGATTTGCTGTAGAAACCATGGACTGGAATAATCTGAGATGAGCTGAGTTAGGTGGGTTACCTCCTATTTTCTCGATGGGGTCTAGAATCTCATTAAAATCCCCCATGCATGCCCATGGACCCTTTTGCTGGAGGCCTTGCTCTGTGAGTTGGGCCCACAAATTAATCCTCTGATGATCATTTGTTGGCCCATAAACGAAAGTCGCATTCCACGCCACAGGCCTTTGGGGACCTTCAATTCTTGCTTCCATGTAGTACTTGTGGGCCACCTTGATCGCTACAGAAACTTCATTTGTCCAAAACAGTGCTAGGCCAGCCGACAACCCCTCAGGCTCTACTATGAATACATTCCCCATCTTATTCTTCTTTGCTACTTGTTGTATTTATTGATTTTTTTTTGTTTCCATTAGATAAACAACCCCCAGCCTAAAACGAAGGAGTATATCCTTCAACATTCGAATTGTCCAGGGTTAGTCGAACCCCTTACAGTTCCAGGCTAAGGTTATCATCGGGCATGGGGTTGCTGCACCTCGCTAGGCACCCCTTGAATTTTGATTTGTTTCTCCGTAGATTGGAAGTCCTCCCCCATTGTTTTCTCTGGCATGATAGTTTTCTCTAGACCTTCCGTATGAGGGGATTGTTTTTGTTGAGTGGGTATAGTATCAGCAATAGCCGGTTGGGTGGGAATGAATGGGAGGTTTGGGCTAGGTGGACATTACTTCGAAACACCTTAGAGATTGTGAAATAGTCTTGGGACAGGCTCGGGCTTTTGTTTGTTTGAACTTAGGGAAGGTCTTTTGATGGGGAATGTGAACCTTGAGGTTGGATGGGCTTAGGAGAGCAGGAGGTTTGAGAAGACTTACATGTTAGGGACTGGATATGGGTTTTGTTACTGATGTAGTATTTTTGGGTGAGGCCCGCCTTCTGGATGAGCTCCGAATCCATGTCCTAAATCTGGGTCTGGGTTACCCGAACATTCAGTGAAGGATTTGGGTCCGATCCCCATAAATACTGGAGGACAAGTTTTGGGAATATCTGAATTCGTTCCTACTGTCTATCTCTTAGGGGATATGGAGGGGAAGTTTTTTTCCCATCAGGCTCAAGACGTACATGGTGAAAACTACGTTCAGTTTCTACAGAGATTGTCGGCTCACTATCACCGGGTGTCAAATCGAGGTTGAGTCTACACATTGCCTTTTTTACAGTGATGACAGTAGCTGCTCTGTCCTTTGCGCCGATTTCTTCCTATGGCACTGCTGAGAATTGTACTGGATTTTTCAGTCTTATCCATCTCCACGGGCAAACCTGGGGAAGTTTCCAGTAGTCGTTTCTGGCGCTCCTTTCTACACTCGCTAATCTCAATCTCCATTACCATCGGTTCCAAGCCTAATGAAGTTTGTCCCTGTCGCTCGTTTGCAGGCAGTAAATGGTAGTGTTCTAATCGTAGTCATGGTCCAAAGATGTCCATGCCATTGCACATTTGGCGTTGGATACCCTTAGGGTGTAGTGTGGAATTTCTCCGACCACGATGATTTGCATCATGTCCCATGCAGCCATAGTAGTAACAAACCGTTGGTAATCCTTCGTAGGTGAGAGGGAAAATTGTTGGTGTGTTATCCTGAAGCGTTAAGATGACATAAGGGCTAAGAGGTGTTCTGATGTTTAGACTAATGTGCATTCTCATATATTTTCCACGCAGCAAGCCTCTCTTTGGGGTATCCATCTCCATCAGAACTCCTAGTCTTCCGGCCACCAAGTTGTCCACTTTGTAGGTGTTATATTTAGGGGGTATACTGTGAAGCTGTGTCCATATAGGGATAGTGGATGGTTCCAGCTCAGATACGAGTATGTCTGGTCTCCATCGGAGCATTAACAGAGGGTGGCCATTGAAGGACCAAGGCTGGTGATTCCAGACTCTGAGCACTTCTTTTCCTGAAGAGAACTTGAACAGATTAAATCCATTCTCGAGATCTATTGCACTGACCGGCGACTGAGAATTCCAAGCTCTGATTTTTTTTGCTCCCAATAACACTGTGTTGGCATTTGGCTACTCCATTGTCTAGGATCGACAAATTAATTTATCTTTGAAGGACTAGATTTTTTTGGATTTCGTCAGATAAGGAGTCTGGGTTCTGATAGCTGGTGGGAGGGTTTATGCTGTTTGCGGATAAGTTGGCTGGTGGCTGAACACTGGATATATGATTAGACATGATTACAAGAGCTGGACGTCGGAAGTTGAAGAGTAGGCTCCTGGTAGGGAATGGAAGTAGATGAGTAGAGTGTGGTCAAGGCAAAGAAGAGGAAGGGATGGGTGGCTGAATTCTTGTAGGAGTAGGGTGGAGTATGATTGAGGAGGAAAGCAGCTTCCTCAATGAAACGCCGAAACCCTACCAGCAAAGTTATCGGAGATTAGGACAAATCTCTACTCAGAGAGAGAGAGAGAGATCACAACCTCCTTCTTCCAAGATTTAGCAAATAAGGAGATGGACTCGTGTCAAGCTTCACTTCACACTCTGTTATTTAATTTCACCTCCATTTTTCTAGGAAATTCAATCTAGAATGGTTTGTATATCAGATTTAGGCTAGGTTAAACTTGCAACAACCCATTGAATCTGATACTAAATTTTGAAATAGCTCCTCATTGATTTTTTTTATATTAAATTCAATTTCACCCTCTTACACAATCTATAAGGAGAAGAGGACCTCTCTACCAGTCACTATTTTGGTTGGGAAAGGTCCCATCCAGAGCATCTGAGGGTGGCGACCTGGTGACTCTGGGCCATGCCATTGGAAGCAACTGTCAGTCAACAGTGACCACACTATCCCTAGATGACCTAATACAAAACCTATTTTCTGTTTCTTTTTACTAGGTTATCAAATACCCAGCCTAAGTCCCCAATTCTACATATGGTGGTCCCAATGGGATCCATTGAGCCTGATGACTCCTTTGTCGGTTCAGGCAATAGGGTTATGCAGAAAAAATGCCATTAAAAGCTATTTCATAAGAACGAAAATTATGTATGATTTCTTGAACGTGGTTGAGAAACACACTCACTCTGAAATCACAAATAATTGTTATTATTTGAATATTTTTAACGTGCATTAATCAAAACAATAAACATTGACATAATTTGGAGATACTGACACGTGGAGAATGCCACCAAATCAAAGCATGGTATGCCACCACCTAGAGTGACTAAAGGGCATGTGGATTGAATTATTAAACCATGGACCGCCTTGCCCTTGTGGATCCATAGAACCACCAGACCAATCCCAAGGCATTGAGAGTTTTCAAGCTCTAAGCAGTTTCATTACTCCGTGGGAAACAAAGGTGGTTATAAGTCTTGTTCTCGTGCAAGAATTTGGTGCAATCACCATACAACTTGTGTCTTCCTTGTCAAGGAGCTAAATGTGGTTGGCCACTATTTTCCCCTTGGAAATGGATACATGTGCGTCCCCCCATCTCCTATCTCAGTGGTATGGATCATTGACTAGCTAACGACTAGGAGGTATTTAGGATGACCCCCTGCCCCCTTTTCTTAGTGGGCTAGTGGTAGAGACCCAAAATTTTCATTTCTTGTTATTCATGCAAATTGAATGAAAATCTTGGTATTTGTGTCAATTTATAGCATTTAATGTTTCTATGTCAGTTATAAGTATTATGTACTATCATCAAGTGTTTAAATGAGCTAAACTGAACAAAACCAACCAAAAATAAGGTCCACCGATCGACTAGTAATGCAAATCAAGGATTAAAAAATTTATGGGCTTTATGGGCAAAGAAGGAGTAAACCCCCGGTCAACTGCCCATTAAGATCAGTCGACCACCTGTTAAGTGTTTAGCTCAAAAACCTTCTAAAAGAAGGATTTCCGAGAATTCTAATTAAAGGGGGGATCTAAAATCTTTTAAACATACCTTAAACTCATAGGATTTTTAGGGTTCCAAAAAATTCTAAGAGTTCTTAGAGATCCATGGATAGAAAAACCTAGGATTTTGAAAGGGCTTTCACTCAGAGAAGAAGAAAAGGGTTGAAGATCGAAATGCAAGGTCATTCGCAAGCTTGTGATCGTAGGGAAGTGATCAAAAAAGGTAGATATATTCTCCTAGTTGGCTTTATTCACTACAAAATTCAAGGCTTTTAGCGGTGGTTCAACACCGCCGCTAAAAGTACGTAAAACGCCGTTATTATTAACTATGGCGGTTTCCTGAAAACATCGTTATTGTTCTTGTCGAGGAAGCATATAAAGGTGGTTTTTTTCATCGCCGTTGTTGAGTAACTATTTGCGGCGTTTCTTTTGATCCTTTTACGTCGGTTATTAAAGGACAATTCCATCATTCAAAATAAGCTTATTGCGGCGTTTAGAAACGCCGGTAAAGAATGAATATATAACGACGGTTATAACACACCGTGAATGAACCAATCTATAACAACATTTAAAGAGTGCTGCTAATGATTCGAGCGATAACAGCGTTTAAAAGGCGCCGTTAATTATCCAATATATAACGGTGCATTTGAAAATGCCGTTGTAACTAAGAAATTAATACCAGCGTTTCACAAACGCCAGTGATAGTAATATATAAAAAAAACATTTTATTTTTGTAGGTTTTTTTTTATTACTTGTATTATTTTGTACCTGTTAGCAATATATAATAAAAAAAGATGTATTCATACAAAATTTTCTACCTGTAATCCATCCAATCCAATCCAATCAATATATATAAAATAAAAGAAATTCATCCAATCATAATCATAATACATGTGCCACCCACCAATAATTACATTATTGGACATGTACATACTTTGGCCATGTACATGTCTAACATACTTTGGCCTAAACCTAGAACCACCCACCAAATGCTAATCAGGGCTTGGTTTTTTATGTGGTTTCTTCTAATGCGTGTATTTTGACACAACCTAAGTGTAGGAATTGGTTTCGAGGGAATCCGAGGTCGTTTGCCTGATTTGGGCACCGAGTAGGCCGAATTCTCAACTCTTCTAATATACTTTGGCCTAAAACTAGAACCGCGCACCAAATGCTAATTGGGACTTAGTTTTTGATGTGGTTTCTTCTAACACGTGTATTTCGATACAACCTAAGTGTGGGAATTGGTTTTGAGGGAATCCGAGGTCGTTAGCTCGATTTGGGCACTGAGTATGCCAAATTTCCAACTATTCTAACATACTTTGGCCTAAACCTAGAATCGCGCACCAAACGCTAATTGGGACTCATTTTTTGATGCGGTTTCTTTTAACACATGTATTTCAACACAACCTATGTGTGAGAATTTGTTATGAGGGAATCTGAGGTCATTTGCCCGATTTGGGCACTGAGTAGGCTGAATTCCCAACTCTTCTAACGTGTGTATTGGATGAAGGATGTTTGCTCAACTTCCACCCGTGGGAAGACACTAAGACAAGAATTGGTGACACAAGCAGGGAGGGAGAAGTTACTAAACTAGAGGCAATGGTAACTTGTGGACTGCCAGAGACAAGATCACCATTATTTGGAGAATGGTATCTCAAAGAGGATACAGTTAGATCAAGTTAGGCTCAACCAATGAGATGAAAGTACATATTATACGCAGTGATAGCTCAGGTGTTTATTATGGTGGTGTATGCTAGTCGTAGTTCATATCCTTTGAGTAGCAATAAAAGTTATGCTCTTATTAATATTGCTCGTTCTAATGTGTGGGGTCCTGCTCCTACGACATCTTTATTTGGTTACTTCTATTGCTGAATGAGAGCTTGGATTCTTTTTATTGAATAGTGAAGTACTTATTAACATAGGAGGATTACTTCTATTCTTTTATTCAGTAATAAATGTGATGCTCTTACTTCTACTCCTATAGTTGTCAGTTTTTTTATGCACTCACCAAGTTCTACACACCTAGGGGCTGCTTATATGGTCCTAAAGTATCTCAAGTCTTCACTACGAAGAGTTTTGTTATTTTGTAATCATGGACATTTGAAGGTCGAAGCGTTTACGGGAAAAAATTGGGCAAGTTCTACTTTGGATCATATAGTCTAGATCAACACGATAGAACAAAATACATTAAAGCATTAAAATGATGGATAGTAGTTGTTTTATTGAAGTTCAACCATAGTGTCTTCTAGAAACTTATGTCATTCTTTTAGTTAGTGATTTAGCTTAACAAGAGTTAACTAAAAGCTTAAACACTTCATTTTCGTTCCAAGTGTAATAACTAATAAGAGTTATTTTGCTAATCAATGATGGAGGTTTGGTTGAGTGGAAGAATATTTGAGATATTAGATATGTGTACAGAAAGCCTGAGAATTTTTCAATAAAATTCATCACACAGTTGTGAAAGTAGGCCAAGGCTATGATTCATGAAAGTAAGCCTCTCGTTGCTAAAAATGAAGTGTCAGAAACCCTCACTCAACAAAATCCTACTCCTCTTCTTGCTACCAGCCACCTACAGGCAGGGGCGGGGGGGGCCATGGCCCCCCCAAATTTTTTGTAAATCCCTATTGTACTAGTATGACTAGTGGGCCCCTCAATTAAAAAAAATATATTTTTAGTATACTTGGCCCCCCCAATTATTTTGTCCTATATGATGTAGTGGCCCCCCAATGGAGTCCCCTTATGCTCATGTCCCTATTGACACCCCTTAACTATGGTTAAAATTCACCCAATCTCATGGTTCACCTACTTATCCTTGATTTTAGAAAAAAATATTTAAATAATTTTAATCTTAGGAGTTAGTGAATTTTTAACAAGGGTTCAAAAAGAAATCTGATATATTTTTTTTTAAACCAAGGATAGGTGGGTGAATCTTAACCACAATGAAGGGATATTAATAGGACACGTGGCGACCTCAAAGGTATTACTGAGAAAAAAAAATTTCAAAATAAAAAAACTACCCCAAAAAAAATTTTCTCGGGGGCTATGCCCCCGAACCCCCAAATCCCATACCCTCAAACCAAATTTTTTTTTGTATACATGTATTTGGGCCCCCCCAATGAAAAATTGCTGGCTCCGCCCCTGCCTACAGGTCACCCTCATACCCTTCTTTTGTTGCCGGCCATCCCTGTAGACACCGCAGTGCTTCCGTAGGCCCCCCAGCCAATGACTTGTACTGCCGCACACCCCACAACTCACCTTGATGGTGCTGTACCTCTGTCCTAGCTGCTTCCCTAATTCCTGCCCTATTCTAGTGTTCTCTAACCATTTAATATATGCTAGACTCTTCAACATAACTTGAAGTCTTGAACTAGAAAGAAATTATTATCCTTAAGTTATCGAAAACCAATAGACCAAATACATACCTAGAGAATCTATCATAAGCCTCAAAAACATAGGTTGTTGTCATGCTTAAATAAAACCATGTAATCAAATAGTTTTGAACTGAGACTCAACAAAACTAACTACTTAAAAAATGAGATTGAAACCAACTAGAAGAAGTGATTTACCCTCACCCCTCCACCACTAGCACCACCATTATCCACCCACCCATCCACCACTAGCACTGCCACTACCCACCCCCCACCACCACCAACAAGCTGTAAAAAAAATTATCAATCGATTGGAAAACTACCAAATGATTGCAGGAACTGAATTCGAACAAACATATGTTGTTAAAATTACCTCATTCGGCGTTTCTGGTGCCGTAGAAGGATGATCTACAATCTATTGTCAAAATTTACAATAAATAAATGATTGAATATCTAAATTTTTAAAATGATTTATTAATGCTTGTTAGATTATATACTTGCCCATGTAACATCTGTTGGATCGGCCGCTGCATGTCATCAATCTGAGTTTGTTGGGCCGCCATCAATGCTTGTTGGGACGTCATCTGAGCTTGTTGGGAAGCCACCCAAGATTTCGTTTCCTCAAGTTCAGCCTGCAGCATATGGGTCTTGGCAGCACCACTACCACTAGCACCGGAATGGCTCAAAGATGACCCTCATAACCTAGTAGGAGTCGGTCCCAATCCACATCCACGGATGATTCCAGAATGCTCAAGCCCCAAGACCTGAGATAAAACATCATCTCGTCCCATGCTATCTTGCGAGCCATCCGGTACCTAGCCGAGGAGGTCCCTAATTTGGTGCTGCAAACATTTTGAAACATTTACTATCTTGAATTCCAATTAAAGTGTTATATGATATAATGAATATTTAAATTTCTTACAATCGTTTCTCCCACTTGAGAGTTGACCGGTAGGCCATCCTTCCTTGTGTGCATCTTTATCCAAATCGCAGCACTTTCCTTGGCTATCAAAGAGGGACTCGCCAATCGCTATGGCAGTGACAATAGTAGAACAACAAATTTTTAACCCATATGCATCAAATTGTTAAATAAATTATTAAAATTAAACCAAACATACCCTCTCCTCTCTGACTCTTGTGAAGCTCTTTGTGCTCGCCGTATGGGGAACCTTCTGGCACTTGTGATTCCTTTTATTCGTGGCCTTCCATTTCTACAATATTATATTAATATATCATATGAGAGAATTCAAATCAAAACAGTACAAGCATAATTGAATTCAAATCAAATATACCTGGCCCTCCTCAGAGTACCAAAAGTCGATGAGTACATTCCATTGTTCTCGGAAAATATCAGAGGGGCACCGGGCATAGTTCTCAGCAGGAGGGTCCGTGAAAACAAAATGTTCTCCCCATCTCGGACTTATTGGCCCACCATTTCTTATCTAGAGACATCAAAAGGTAGTCCTCTAGGAAAGGTGGGTAGTCGAACATCTCCTACAAAAACATGATCAAATTATTAATATATCAAAGAGCTACATTAGTGGGTTTTAATAATAAATTACCAACTTTTTTGTTCTTACCCGTATCATACCCAAAGCACATTGTTCGTCAACATCATTGATTTCCATCCAATTCTGCACATCGACTCGAAATAAGTGGGCATCTCGTACAATATTGCCCGCCCACCCAGCCATATAGAGCACAAAGACATGATTTCATGGAACAATGAAATGAAAAGTAAATCATAACATAGGTACCAATAACTATCTATCTTGAAATTAAAGACACTTAAAATTGTACCAAATAATAATGTCATGTTCAATAATTCCCAGACCCATATATATGCCATCAAAGGATGAATAACAAGAGTTTTAGCTAGTTCAATTGTACACTTGAGTTATAGTTCAATCTTGAGGGGGGAAAATACCGGAAAGGACACGTGTCAGCGGCAACTGTTCACCTCTGGTTTACTGGTAGAAGGTAGAAGTTGAAGGGTATCATACCCTAACCTGTACTCCGATGATAAAGTAAGTAGATGAAGAAGATGATGAACAGTAAAGCAAACAGGAGCACTGAAAAATATGTCTATCTTTCGATCCCTGTAACACTGAAATTCTCGGGGTATTTATAGGTTAACCTTGGTATGGCCATAGATGACCATAGATGCCCATACCACGTGCCCTGCACTCATTACCAAATATGTCAGTAAAATCTACCACCTGTTGCATCACACGTGAAAGCCTACCATTAGTTCAGTCGGTTGAGTCTGACAGCACACAGAAGTGACCTGCATTAAATGCCAAGGCAGTGCTTTCGGCCCACTTGTCAGAACAATCGATCGCCTCCTGATTATTCCCTCCTGCGAGTCGGTCTCGTTGTTGACTCGAGATCGGGTACGTTGTATATGTCTTAAAATATGACCTGGACATCCTTATCTGAATCACGACGGGCTCGTTGTTCAATTAACACCAAAAACGTTGTCGAGAATACAACGTCTACGTTGTGCACAAGACAACGGAAACGTTGTCGAAACCACAACGATAACGTTGTTTCGCAAGACCACGGATACGTCTTAATTTGTACAACGTGAACGCTATGCATCAGATAATGTGTATCCTCCTATTTTAAGCACGTGACTCAAACACACGTCCACGTGTCACTTTCATGCACAAAACAACAAAAGCCAGCTCGTTCCCCAACGTTAAAGAGTTTTTACGAATTTTATCCCTTACAATTTGCCCCTTTATGAGGCTTAGAACGTAGTTCGAAGTGTCATAAACGAATAAAAGAGTGACAATCCATACCTCAATCTTCTTCCAGAATCTAGATCGCTGCGTGGTTTACGCTGAGAAGATAGAACGCCCAAGCCAGCTGGTTTACGCGTGCGAACCGTCACGCCTCATTAATGCAAGACAGGCTGTCATCATTACCGTTTCGGAATTCAAAACGCTTTATATCTCTGACGGTTATTCTCTTTACGTGAAACGTCGATCCTACCACCACTCCTTCCGGCTTCGACACAGGTGTACGGCTCTGATGGAGGGTATTCTTGTCTTTTCATTTCTCTAAAGTATCTATAAAAATCCCTCTTGGCTACCTTGTTTCACTTATCTCGCCATTGAAGTACTGTTACTCTGCCTCATTTGCGTCTCAAGCGAAAGTTCAAGCTCTCTTCAAACCCTCTTGTTTCTCTTTGCGGTACGCTCTTCTCGTTTTTCTTATTTTCTTTACTGATTCTTCTTCTCTTTCTTTCTCTGTCATCAGTCTGCCCATTTTTTCCCTTTTCCTTCCCACTATTCTTTGTTCCACTCCCCTCAACCCATGGCTGCCGAGACACCCATAGAATCCCTTAGGGTAAATGAAGTTAGAGGCCAATCCGAAGATGAGGCTAGCTGTACTGGTAGTGCACCGTATGGTGCCTACATTGAGAAATCTTCCGCCCTACGCCAACAACAATTAGCATATCTTAATCATTTCAGGGAACGTTTCGAGTTTCCCTCTCATGTCAATCTTCACTTCAAAAGAGAAGATGCCTATATTGACAAACGATCAGCCTGCATCGTTGTCTACCTCTCTCAACTCGAAGCTGGTCTTCGATTTCCCCTTCATTCCGTTCTGGATGAAGTCCTTTCCGCTTTACACCTTGCCCCGGGGCAAATGCACCCCAGCTTCTACAAATATATGTCCATGATGATCAAATTCATCAAGGACGGATACCCTATAGAAGCTAGACACCACTTTCATTTCTGTCATGCCGTCAGATGTAGAGGTACTGACGATGGCCCACACAATTATTATTCCTGGAACAAGAAGCCGTTGTACCCAGACCTCATTTCCGGCATCTTGGATAGAGAAAGGGGGTGGAAAGCAACTCCCTTCGTTGTCTCAGGGGGCTGGAAAGCTGAGCCTTCCACTGTGCCCAATGTTTTCCAGGATAAACCAGGTAACATGATACCGTTGTCCGTTGTCCGTTGTCCGTTGTGCTTTTACTTCTTCTGTCTTTCCGTCCCATCGTCCGTTGTCTGTTTACTTTCTTCGTCCTGCTTACTTTCGTTGTCTGACACTTTAACTTTTACTTTTGCAGTTGAAGGAAAGAAACTTTCATTCAAAAAACTCGTGCCTGAAGAGGAAGGTCTTCTTACCAATATTAAGCGCGTACGAGGTGGGGAATACATTCGGTGGATACCACTACCACCTGACACTTGGAGCCTTTTTAGCAGCTCGAATCCGTCTTCTCAAAGGCAACAAGGCACCTCTTCCTCCTCACCCGTAATTGAGCCAAGCTCGGAAGAAGAAGATATGGCCGGCACCAACCCTCCTGCTCTGATCCGAAAGCCAAGGACAACTCGTCCTGCAACTGCGCTGCCCCCTCTTCCACCTCCTCTAAAAACAGTTCCCTCCACAACGGGAGCGCCTTCCGAGCCGAAACGGAAGATTCTGACCCAGGCCGAGTTCGAGGCCAGAAAGAAAAGAAAAGAAGAACAACACCGAGAGAAGGACACTGCTCGTGCTGCTACTCCTTCTCCTTCTGCTCCTGCTACGCATCAAGGAGCTGAGGTTGCAACGGGGACATCTGTAGCCAGCACAATGCCTGCTGCTACTCACACTGTGGCTGCCCCAATCGCTTCGAGCTCCGCTCTGGTCACCGTTGCCACAACAGAGACAACCACACCTCTTCTCCCACTAGGAGCACCACCTTCAGATGATATCAACTGGTCACCCGACTTCACGCGTTTCGGGAGGCCCACCATCCACGACTCGGTGCAGACCTCGGAGAAGGTTGCTAGGGCCTTAACGCACTCCATGAGGCTTCCTCAGGACATTGCTGATGCTGGCAAGATGTCCTTGCCCCAGGTCTCTTATGCAGCCTGCCAGTCCATGGCCTCGGTATGACTTCTGTTCTTTGTTCCCTATTCACTTTATTCAATTCTCGTTGTTACGAACTGATATTCTTGATCTTGTTTATTATAGCTGAACGTCCTCCTCCACGAGCTATGTGATCGTAGTACCTATCACTACAATCACCTCAAGGACTCCATCAGCTACTGGCAAGGAAGGACTGAGGCGCTGGAGCGAACTCTCATTGAGGATCGACTCAAGATTGAGTTTGATCTATCTCAAGCCCGAGCTGAAGTGGTGCGGGTGGAGGAGAAGTTCATTGCCGCCTTCAAGGGGCAAGAGAAGGCTGAAGGCGAAACTCGAGCAGCCAAGGAGGGAGAGAAGAAAGCCAAACAAGAAGTGGAGAACGCCGTTCTCCGGATCAGCGAGTTGGAGCTCGTCTCCCAGACTTTGAGTAGGCAGCTAGAGGAAACTGAAGCAGCGAGAGCCACGCTAATGGAGGAGCTCGAGGAAGCCAAAAGAGCTGAAGAGGCCATCGAGCAAGCGGTGACCACGAGACTGCAACAACACTATCAGTCGCAGCTGGACACTCTTCTCGACGAGGACAGGGCAGAGACCGAGAAGGAGGTGATCAATATGCACCGTCAACAAGGTCGACTGAAGGAGGATAACGAGGAGGACGTGACTACCTTCTCCGAGCTCCAGAGCAAGGATGTCATCGACCTTGACAACGAGCCCGAAGTTGAAGGGGTTGAGAAGCCACATCCCCTCGAAGGCCCTGCACCTCTTCCATCTGAACCATTCTTTGAGCCAGCTGCTCCTGAAGCTCCTCCAGTTACCGAAGATCCTCTCATTGCTGCTGAAGCTGCTGATGTTGCTGACCCTGTCTCTCCTTCCGCTGTCCTTGCTGCTGCTGCCGACTTTTGACTTCTTCTCTTCTTATTCTCTCTTCTGCTACTTGTAATGCATCATCTTCTTCCCTGAGTTATAGGGTTTTCTGTACTGGACCCAGCAATGGGTTTTTATAAATGAATGATCATTTTCTCTTTTCCTTTTGTTTTTCTTTGTATTGGAACTTGAAATTGCAGAGCTCGCACAACGTATGCATACACGAAAGAATGTAATATAAGTGTATGAACATGTTTTACGGATCATAGAATTAGACATGATCATAAATAGCTCATAATGTAGGCACTTGAGTATATGTAAATGAATCCTTTTCGTAATGATTGATGCACACATCGAACAAAGCACTCTGAACCACATACACAACGGAAGCATTCATACAACGGAAAAGAGAAATATGCCTAGGTACATCGCCATGTAGTTCACTGTGAATGTAATCTGACAAATAAAATTCCATAAGATGAACATAAAGTAACTCAGTTTCGAGACACTTGCTCAGAGGATGTCATTAGGATAAGCCACTGGATTTGCTCAGATGACATCCTTAGGATAAGCCACTAGTGTCTCGTTGTGAGTATGGTGTCCAAGCGAAATTTTATTCGATTTTGCAAAACATTCACAATATTACACTGATGTTCCAGACAACGAGTTGATGTAAAAAGTTCAAAGCAGTAATTTAAATGCTCATGTAATAACACTGGAAATTTTTTTACTGCAACACCTCATTTATTCACCATAGATTCTATTGAAAGAATTGCCTCAAGTTCATAATGTTCCAGGATTTATGGATGAGATTACCTTGCAGATCTTTTAAGTAGCAAACGCCAGGACTCCCCAATCGTTCTACGATATATGGTCCTTCCCAATTAGGTCCCAGTTTGCCACTGTTAACCGCCTTGGTATTCTGAAATACTTTTCGGAGAACGAGATCTCTGACCTGAAGGATTCTTCGCTGTACCTTTCGGTTGTACGCCTTTCTTAGCTGTTGCTGGTATCTCTTTGTCTGAATGCTGGCATCTTCTCGCTTTTCTTCTAACAAGTCGAGGTGAATGGCCATGAGCTCAGCGTTCCTCTCTTTCTCTCCATTCTTCTTTTTGTTATGCCAAGAGCGTATTGTGGGTAAACTAATCTCAGTGGGAATGACAGCTTCCATGCCATAGGCCAAAGAGAAAGGTGTTTCGTTTGTAGGACTCCTCGGTGTCGTCCTGTATCCCCATAATACGTTGTGCAGCTCGGTAGTCCACTTCCCCTTCGAGTCTTCCAATCTTCTCTTCAAGGCGTTCAATATATTTTTATTAGCTGCTTCAGCCAAGCCATTCCCCTGAGGATAATATGGAGACGAAAAAATATGTTTGATCTTTAACTCGCTGCAAAACTCTGCAATGATACGACCAGTAAATTGTTTCCCGTTGTCAGTGATAATGGATTGAGGTATGCCAAACCTACAGACGATATACTCCCACATGAACTTCTTTACTTCTTGTTCCCTGATACGAGCAAGGGGAATGGCTTCAATCCAACGAGAGAAGTAATCGGTCGCTACAAGGAGAAAAATGAGATTTCCTGGTGCCTTAGGGAAAGGTCCCACAATATCTAGGCCCCACCGTGCAAATGGCCAAGGTTGAAAGACAGTGTTAAGTTCTTGAGCTGGAGCATGAATTAAACGAGCATATCGTTGACACTGATTACACTTCTTAACATACTTCTGAGCATCAGCTTGCATATAAGGCCAGAAGTATCCTTGGCCCAGGGCTCGATGTGCTATCGTTCTGCCGCCTGAATGTATACCACAAATCCCTTCATGAAGCTCAGCAAGAATCCTCTCCACATCTACAGGATGAACACACTTCAACAAAGGTCCTCCAAAAGACTTTTTATACAACTCTCCCTGCACCAAGACATAACGAGGTGCCTTGAACTGGATTCGTCTTGACTCTTTTGTAGTGATAAGAAGAACTCCATCTCTCAAGTAGGCCGTTAACCCTGTCATCCAACTTGGTACTGGATTAACAAAACATACCTCCCGCTGAGCCTGGAGTGCTATCGAAGGATATTCTTTGTATTCCATGAGAACGGCTTTGGGTTCATCAGACTGCATCATGGAAGCAAGATAAGCCAGAGCATCAGCATGCCTATTCTCATCTCTTCGGGTATGCTTGATCTCCACAACGGTGAATGCTTCACACTGCGAACGAATGAGTGCAGTATACTGTTTCATTCGATCATCCTTGCATTCATAGTCTCCATTCACTTGATTCACTATAAGTTGTGAATCACAAAAAACTCTCAATCTAGAGATCTGCAGCTCGTGCGCACTCTGCAAGCCAAGCAGCAATGCTTCGTACTCAGCTTCGTTGTTGGAGGCAGTAAAACCAAGACGTGACATCTTCTGTACTTTCACATTCTCCGGACTAATGAGCACAACACCAACTCCTGAACCACTTGCATTAGAAGATCCATCGACGTACAACAGCCAATCAACTCATCCGGAAGATTTATCTCCATCTACAACGATATCATCGTTGTCAACCTCATTGGGGAGCTCACGAAGATCAGCAATCACCTCCTCCTCCTCCTCCACAGGGAAGTTTGAAAGGAATCCTGCCATTGCCTGCCCTTTCTCTGAACTTCTCGCTTTATACTGAATATCGAACTCACTCAGAGCCACGGCCCACTTCGACATTCTTCCCGCCAACTCGGGTCGTCCCAACACGACTTTCAAAGGATACGTTGTGATGGCAACGATAGTATGAGCATGAAAGTAAGGACGAAGCTTTTCAGCAGAAAAGACAAGAGCAAGACACACCTTCTCGAGCTTAGTGTAATTACGCTCTGCCTTAAGAAAAGTTTTGCTGATGAAATACACAGGTTTCTCGACGCCGCCACAACACCTGACCAAAACTGAGCCAATGGCTTGCGCTGAGACAGAAAGATACAGGTACAAGACTTCACCTGATTCAGGGACAGAGAGAATAGGGGCCGAGCCTAAATACTCCTTTAAAGCAATGAAAGCTTGAGAACACTCTGGCGTCCATGTGAAAATAGAATCCTTCCGTAGGAGCTCAAAAAGAGGTTTACAACGATCAGATGACCTTGAGATAAAACGATTGAGTGCAGCGATACGCCCTGATAACTTCTGGATCTCCTTCTTCGACTTGGGCTCTGGCATGTCCATCAGAGCTCGAATCTGAGCTGGATTAGCTTCAATACCCCACTGACTCACAAGATACCCCAAGAATTTGCCAGAGGTAATCCCGAAAGTACACTTCTCTAGGTTAATCTTCAAACTGAAGGTTCTCAGAATAGAGAAAGGCTCAACAAGATCTGTCACAAGGGTATTCCGAAATCGGCTCTTCACAACGATATCGTCAATGTAAACTTCAACCGATTTGCCGAGGAGTGGCCCAAACATGAGATTCATAAGACGCTGATATGTGGCACCGGCATTCTTCAGACCAAATGGCATAACGCGGTTGCAGAACAAGCCACGCTCTGTAATGAAAGTGGTCTTCTCTTGATCTTCTTCCGCCAGGAGGATTTGATTATAGCCCGAATAACCATCCATAAATGATAACATTTCATGGCCAGCAGTGGCGTTGATGAGCCTGTCAATTCTTGGCAATGGGAAAAAATCCTTGGGACAAGCTTTATTGACACCAGTGAAATCAATACAAACTCTTACCTTCCCATTCTTCTTAGGTACAGCTACTACATTAGCTATCCAGGCAGGATACTGCACTTCCTGGATGAACCCAAACTGGATCAGCTTGTCTATCTCTTCATTCACTGCATCATGATAAGCAGGGGCAAGTCTCCGAGGTTTCTGCTTCACCGGAGGGACAGCAGGATCAACATTGAGGTGGTGGCAGATAATGCTCGGACTGATGCCTGTCATATCTTTGTGCGACCATGCAAAGACATCAAGGTTCCTCTTCAAGAATTCCAGCAGCTCGCCCTCTTCGTCCGTTGTCAAGCTCGTCCCGACCTGCAACACCTTTGGCTCTTCTTCCGTTCCCAAATTGACTGCCTTCGTGGGCTCAACGGAAGGTCTGCACAATGGGGCCTCCGAGCTCTCTTCCACAACGGAGTCGACCTGTAATTGCTATTTGGGCACAACGGAAGGAGGGAAGTCACACTTCTACGACGCCAATTGATCCCCTCTGATCTCCTGGGGTCCATCCTGTGTTGGGTATTTCAACACCTGATAGTACGAGGAGGGAACAGCCTTCATCTCGTGGGTCCACCACCGACCCAAAATCGCGTTGTAAGGCGATGGAGCATCCAGAATGAAAAATCTGGTTTGTAGGACAACAGGTCCTGCCACAACGGGTAAGACGATGTCTCCTAACGGTTTCATCAAACTGCCATCAAACCCAAACAGCGGGGTCTCAGCAGAGATGAGAACGGAGGGATCCAACTTCATCTGATTGAAAGCATGAAGATACAAAATATCTGCCCCACTCCCGGAATCCACGAGCACCCTTTTGATGTCGAAATCTCCTATTCTCATGGTGAGAACAAGAGCGTCATAATGAGGCCGAACTACCATTGCCAAATCATGATCAGAGAAAGTAAGTATCTGCCCCATGCTTCTTGCAGGCATCTGCACCTGACAAACCTCAGCTTCGTGAGACATCTTCCTCGTCTTTGCTCTAAAATCTCTCTCCACGTCCTCCTTTGGTGCTCGCATTCGGCAGATGACGTTGATAGTACCTAAAGGAGCTCCCCCTCGTCCTCCTCCGCTGGTACTTGGATTACTGGCAGGCTCTCCTGTACGAGGTTGAGATAACGGTTCTCTGGTGCGCACCGCATTATCGTTATCAAAACTGCGATACTCTCTTAAGTATCCATCCTGGACCAATCTCTCCAAGTACTCCCTCAAGATACGACATCGGTTTGTAAGATGACCACGACACTTATGATATTGACAATACTCATGTGCCCGTGGTCCCGACGTAACATCTTGTACAGCTCTAGCAGGCCATTCGAAGTATGCTTGGCCCTCCATCGACTTCATGATGGTTTCTGGGCTAACAGTAAAATGGATGGGGTCTGTCCGAGCTGCAAAAGGTCGCCTCTCTCTAGGCTGAACACCTCTCTCTTGCAGCACTGGTGGCTGCTCCTGGCGGGGCTGATGATGCTGCCTCGCTTGCTGTTGAAAGTTTGGGCTAGGACGTCTCTCCGTCCTACCCTGCTGCTGGGCTTGATTATAATTACCTTCATACGGGCGCCGAACCGGCTGATCCCGCTGAGTCACATACACTACTTTCTCCTTCTGCTTTCTAGATGGTGAGTCCTCAGACGATGAAGACTCATACCTCTGCCTCTTCTCCTTCCTCCTAGACGACCGGTGTGCTTTCTCTATCACGTCCACCCCTCTCGTCTTTGGCTTCGGCACAACGGAGACATCATCTTCATATCTTCCACACTTGGTCGCACGAACCATCATCTCATCCATCTTGACAGGATAGTCAAGAGCCAGGGATTTGTAAAGCTCAGAATGCCTGGGGATGGCATTCTTAAAAGCAGCAATACAACTCCCTTCGTCGACTTTATCGATGCTATGGACTTCATCAGTGAAGCGCGAAATGAAGTCCCTCAAGGATTCCGCCGATTTCATCCTTAGATAGAAGAGAGTATCTGCACCTGCTTTCTTCTTTTTATTGACAATGAAGTGATCAATAAAAGCCGACCTGAGCTCGGCGAAGTTGCTGATTGAACCGGGAGGCAGATTACGAAACCATCTCGATGCCGCTCCTGCCAGGCTGTTGGGGAAGGCCTTGCAATACAGATTATCATCTGGATTGCGAACTGCCATCGCATGCTTGAAGTCAAACAAGTGCTCCTCCGGATCTGTCTTTCCGGTGTACATGGGAAAGATTGGAGTCATAAACTTGGAGGAAGTATATGACTGATTGATGACATCTGTGAAAGGAGAGTTCTCGACGTTGTCCTTTGCCGACTGAGCAAAGTGATCAGGAATCCCTCCTTTCATGCTCTTGACACGAGCACTGATCATAGCCTCCACCTCCTTGGAAGTCATCCAAGTCTTCTGAACAACCGCTCCCTCGGCAGCACCTCTCGAATCTTCTTATCTGCTCCTTCTCGCAAATCAATACGATCAGAAGGGACCCTCTGCTCTATACGAACTGGAAGTTGTCCTGCCTCTCTCTCAGTAGGAGGAAACACGAACCTGGTGTCGCGGTTCTCTGGTGCTAATGGGGGGAAGAGAAGTCAAGCTGACGTCTCACTAATGGTCTCTGAGATGGCCCATCATCTACTTCGAGCCTACTATGCTCAAACGCATCAAGCCTTTCTTGCATCATCTGCTGGTGTCTAGTGATCTGATCCAGAGCAGATTGCTGCCTTTGCAACATCATCAAAATACGATCAGAGAAAGAAGGTTCGATGGAGGGGGGCATAGTCCTCTCTGGCTGGTCAGATGATGGACTGACCCCAGGAATGAAAGTTTGTACAACAGAAGGTGCGAAAGGGGTGGCCTGAGGGGTTTGATTCTCACGCCCGGGCACAGAAGTTTGATCAGTCATGATCACAAAGAGCTAAGGGAGGATCGTTTATTAATTTCCCACAGACGGCGCCAATTTTTTAGAGGGAAAAATACCGGAAAGGACACGTGTCAGCGGCAACTATTCACCTTTGGTTTACTGGTAGAAGGTAGAAGTTGAAGGGTATGATACCCTGACCTGTACTCCGATGATAAAGTAAGTAGATGAAGAAGATGATGAACAGTAAAGCAAATAGGAGCACCGAAAAATATGTCTATCTTTCGATCCCTGTAACACTGAAATTCTCGGGGTATTTATAGGTTAACCTTGGTATGGCCATAGATGACCATAGATGCCCATACCACGTGCCCTGCACTCATTACCAAATATGTCAGTAAAATCTACCACCTGTTGCATCACACGTGAAAGCCTACCATTAGTTCAGTCGGTTGAATCTGACAGCACACAGAAGTGACCTGCATTAAATGCCAAGGCAGTGCTTTCGGCCCACTTGTCAGAACAATCGATCGCCTCCTGATTATTCCCTCCTGCGAGTCGGTCTCGTTGTTGACTCGAGCTCGGGTACGTTGTATATGTCTTAAAATATGACCTGGACATCCTTATCTGAATCACGATGGGCTCGTTGTTCAATTAACACCGAAAACGTTGTCGAGAATACAACGTCTACATTGTGCACAAGACAACGGAAACGTTGTCGAAACCACAATGAGAACGTTGTTTCGCAAGACCACGGATACGTTTTAATTTGTACAACGTGAACGCTATGCATCAGATAATGTGTATCCTCCTATTTTAAGCACGTGACTCAAACACATGTCCACGTGTCACTTTCATGCACAAAACAACAAAAGCCAGCTCGTTCCCCAAAGTAGTGTATGTGACTCAGCGGGATCAGCCGGTTCGGCGCCCGTATGAAGGTAATTATAATCAAGCCCAGCAGTAGGGTAGGACGGAGAGACGTCCTAGCCCGAACTTTCAACAGCAAGCGAGGCAGGATCATCAGCCCCGCCAGGAGCAGCCACCAGTGCTGCAAGAGAGAGGTGTTCAGCCTAGAGAGAGGCGACCTTTTGCAGCTCGGACAGACCCCATCCATTTTACTGTTAGCCCAACAACCATCATGAAGTCGATGGAGGGCCAAGCATACTTCGAATAGCCTGCTAGAGCTGTACAAGATGTTACGTCGAGACCACGGGCACATGAGTATTGTCAATATCATAAGTGTCATGGTCATCTTACAAACCGATGTCGCATCTTGAGGGAGTACTTGGAGAGACTGGTCCAGGAAGGATACTTAGGAGAGTATCTCAGTTTTGATAACGATAATGCGGTGCGCACCAGAGAACCGTTATCTCAACCTCGTACAGGAGAGTCTGCCAGTAATCCAAGTACCAGCGGAGGAGGACGAGGGGGAGCTCCTTTAGGTACTATCAATGTCATCTACCGAATGCGAGCACCAGAGGAGGACGTGGAGAGAGATTTTAGAACAAAGACGAGGAAGATGTCTCACGAAGCTGAGGTTTGTCAGGTGCAGATTCCTGCAAGAAGCATGGGGCAGATGCTTACTTTCTCTGATCATGATTTGGCAACGGTAGTTCGGCCTCATTATGACGCTCTTGTTCTCACCATGAGAATAGGAGATTTCGACATCAAAAGGGTGCTCGTGGATTCCGGGAGTGGGGCAGACATTTTGTATCTTCATGCTTTCAATCAGATGAAGTTGGATCCCTCCGTTCTCATCTCTGCTGAGACCCCGCTGTTTGGGTTTGATGGCAGTTTGATGAAACCGTTAGGAGACGTCGTCTTACCCGTTGTGGCAGGACCCGTTGTCCTACAAACCAGATTTTCCATTCTGGATGCTCCATCGCCTTACAACGCGATTTTGGGTCGGTGGTGGACCCACGAGATGAAGGCTGTTCCCTCCTCGTACTATCAGGTGTTGAAATACCCAACACAGGATGGACCCCAGGAGATCAGAGGGGATCAATTGGTGTCGTAGAAGTGTGACTTCCCTCCTTCCGTTGTGCCCAAATAGCAATTACAGGTCGACTCCATTGTGGAAGAGAGCTCGGAGGCCCCATTGTGCAGACCTTCCGTTGAGCCCACGAAGGCAGTCAATTTGGGAACGGAAGAAGAGCCAAAGGTGTTGCAGGTCGGGACGAGCTTGACAACATACGAAGAGGGCGAGCTGCTGGAATTCTTGAAGAGGAACCTTGATGTCTTTGCATGGTCGCACAAAGATATGACAGGCATCAGTCCGAGCATTATCTACCACCACCTCAATGTTGATCCTGCTGTCCCTCCGGTGAAGCAGAAACCTCGGAGACTTGCCCCTACTTATCATGATGCAGTGAATGAAGAGATAGACAAGCTGATCCAGTTTGGGTTCATCCAGGAAGTGCAGTATCCTGCCTGGATAGCTAATGTAGTAGCTGTACCTAAGAAGAATGGGAAGGTAAGAGTTTGTATTGATTTCACTGGTGTCAATAAAGCTTGTCCCAAGGATTTTTTCCCAATGCCAAGAATTGACAGGCTCATCAACGCCACTGCTGGCCATGAAATGTTATCATTTATGGATGGTTATTCGGGCTATAATCAAATCCTCCTGACGGAAGAAGATCAAGAGAAGACCACTTTCATTACAGAGCGTGGCTTGTTCTGCAACCGCGTTATGCCCTTTGGTCTGAAGAATGCCGGTTCCACATATCAGCGTCTTATGAATCTCATGTTTGGGCCACTCCTCGGTAAATCGGTTGAAGTTTACATTGACGATATCGTTGTGAAGAGCCGATTTCGGAATACCCTTGTGACGGATCTTGTTGAGCCTTTCTCTATTCTGAGAACCTTCAGTTTGAAGATTAACCTAGAGAAGTGTACTTTCGGGATTACCTCTGGCAAATTCTTGGGGTATCTTGTGAGTCAGCGGGGTATTGAAGCTAATCCAGCTCAGATTCGAGCTCTAATGGACATGCCGGAGCCCAAGTCGAAGAAGGAGATCCAGAAGTTAACAGGGCGTATCGCTGCACTCAATCGTTTTGTCTCAAAGTCATCTGATCGTTGTAAACCACTTTTTGAGCTCCTACGGAAGGATTCTATTTTCACATGGACGCCAGAGTGTTCTCAAGCTTTCATTACTTTAAAGGAGTATTTAGGCTCGGCCCCTATTCTCTCTGTCCCTGAACCAGGTGAAGTCTTGTACCTGTATCTTTCTGTCTCAGCGCAAGCCATTGGCTCAGTTTTGTTCAGGTGTTGTGGCGGCGTCGAGAAACCTGTGTATTTCATCAGCAAAACTTTTCTTAAGGCAGAGCGTAATTACACTAAGCTCGAGAAGGTGTGTCTTGCTCTTGTCTTTTCTGCTGAAAAGCTTTGTCCTTACTTTCATGCTCATACTATCGTTGTCATCACAACGTATCCTTTGAAAGTCGTGTTGGGACGACCCGAGTTGGCGGGAAGAATGTCGAAGTGGGCTGTGGCTCTGAGTGAGTTCGATATTCAGTATAGAGCGAGAAGTTCAGAGAAAGGGCAGGCAATGGCAGGATTCCTTTTAAACTTCCCTGTGGAGGAGGAGGAGGTGATTGCTGATCTTCGTGAGCTCCCCGATGAGGTTGACAACGATGATATCGCTGTAGATGGAGATAAATCTTCCGGATGGGTTAATTGGCTGTTGTACGTCGATGGATCTTCTAATGCAAGTGGTTCAGGACTTGATGTTGTGCTCATTAGTCCGGAGAACGTGAAAGTACAGAAGATGTCACGTCTTGGTTTTACTGCCTCCAACAACGAAGCTGAGTACGAAGCATTGCTGCTTGGCTTGCAGAGTGCGCACGAGCTGCAGATCTCTAGATTGAGAGTTTTTTGTGATTCACAACTTATAGTGAATCAAGTGAATAGAGACTATGAATGCAAGGATGATCGAATGAAACAGTATACTGCACTCATTCGTTCGCAGTGTGAAGCATTCACCGTTGTGGAGATCAAGCATACCCGAAGAGATGAGAATAGGCATGCTGATGCTCTGGCTTATCTTGCTTCCATCATGCAGTCTGATGAACCCAAAGCCGTTCTCATGGAATACAAAGAATATCCTTCGATAGCACTCCAGGCTCAGCGGGAGGTATGTTTTGTTAATCCAGTACCAAGTTGGATGACAGGGTTGACGGCCTACTTGAGAGATGGAGTTCTTCCTATCACTGCAAAAGAGTCAAGACGAATCCAGTTCAAGGCACCTCGTTATGTCTTGGTGCAGGGAGAGTTGTATAAAAAGTCTTTCGGAGGACCTTTGTTGAAGTGTGTTCATCTTGTAGATGTGGAGAGGATTCTTGCTGAGCTTCATGAAGGGATTTGTGGTACACATTCAGGCGGGAGAACAATAGCACATCGAGCCCTAGGCCAAGGATACTTCTGGCCTTATATGCAAGCTGATGCTCAGAAGTATGTTAAGAAGTGTAATCAGTGTCAACGATATGCTCGTTTAATTCATGCTCCAGCTCAAGAACTTAACACTGTCTTTCAACCTTGGCCATTTGCACGGTGGGGCCTAGATATTGTGGGAGCAATCCCTAAGGCACCAGGAAATCTCATTTTTCTCCTTGTAGCGACCGATTACTTCTCTCGTTGGATTGAAGCCGTTCCCCTTGCTCGTATCAGAGAACAAGAAGTAAAGAAGTTCATGTGGGAGCATATCGTCTGTAGGTTTGGCATACCTCAATCCATTATCACTGACAACGGGAAACAATTTACTGGTCGTATCATTGCAGAGTTTTGCAGCGAGTTAAAGATCAAACATATTTTTTCGTCTCCATATTATCCTCAGGGGAATGGCTTGGCTGAAGCAGCTAATAAAAATATATTGAACGCCTTGAAGAGAAGATTGGAAGACTCGAAGGGGAAGTGGACTACCGAGCTGCACAACGTATTATGGGGATACAGGACGACACCGAGGAGTCCTACAAATGAAACACCTTTCTCTTTGGCCTATGGCATGGAAGCTGTCATTCCCACTGAGATTAGTTTGCCCACAATACGCTCTTGGCATAACAAAAAGAAGAATGGGGAGAAAGACAGGAACGCTGAGCTCATGGCCATTCACCTCGACTTGTTAGAAGAAAAGCGAGAAGATGCCAGCATTCAGACGAAGAGATACCAGCAACAGCTAAGAAAGGCGTACAACCGAAAGGTACAGCGAAGAGTCCTTCAGGTCGGAGATCTCGTTCTCCGAAAAGTATTTCAGAATACCAAGGAGGTTAACAGTGGCAAACTGGGACCTAATTGGGAAGGACCGTATATCATAGAACGATTGGGGAGTCCTAGCGTTTGCTACTTAAAAGATCTGTAAGGTAATCTCATCCATAAATCCTGGAACATTATGAACTTGAGGCAATTCTTTCAATAGAATCTATGGTGAATAAATGAGGTGTTGCAGTAAAAAATTTTCCAGTGTTATTACATGAGCATTTAAATTACTGCTTTGAACTTTTTACATCAACTCGTTGTCTGGAACATCAGTGTAATATTGTGAATGTTTTGCAAAATCGAATAAAATTTCGCTTGGACACCATACTCACAACGAGACACTAGTGGCTTATCCTAAGGATGTCATCTGAGCAAATCCAGTGGCTTATCCTAATGACATCCTCTGAGCAAGTGTCTCGAAACTGAGTTACTTTATGTTCATCTTATGGAATTTTATTTGTCAGATTAAATTCACAGTGAACTACATGGCGATGTACCTAGGCATATTTCTCTTTTCCGTTGTATGAATGCTTCCGTTGTGTATGTGGTTCAGAGTGCTTTGTTCGATGTGTGCGTCAATCATTACGAAAAGGATTCATTTACATATACTCAAGTGCCTACATTATGAGCTATTTATGATCATGTCTAATTCTATGATCTGTAAAACATGTTCATACACTTATATTACATTCTTTCGTGTATGCATACGTTGTGCGAGCTCTACAATTTCAAGTTCCAATACAAAGAAAAACAAAAGGAAAAGAGAAAATGATCATTCATTTATAAAAACCCATTACTGGGTCCAGTACAGAAAACCCTATAACTCAGGGAAGAAGATGATGCATTACAAGTAGCAGAAGAGAGAATAAGAAGAGAAGAAGTCAAAAGTCGGCAGCAGCAGCAAGGACAGCGGAAGGAGAGACAGGGTCAGCAACATCAGCAGCTTCAGTAGCTTCAGCAGTAATGGGAGGATCTTCGGTAACTGGAGGAGCTTCAGGAGCAGCTGGCTCAAAGAATTGCTCAGATGGAAGAGGTGCAGGGCCTTCGAGGGGATGTGGCTTCTCAACCCCTTCAACTTCGGGCTCGTTGTCGAGGTCGATGACATCCTTGCTCTGGAGCTCGGAGAAGGTAGTCACGTCCTCCTCGTTATCCTCCTTCAGTCGACCTTGTTGACGGAGCATATTGATCACCTCCTTCCCGGTCTCTGCCCTGTCCTCGTCGAGAAGAGTGTCCAGCTGCGACTGATAGTGTTGTTGCAGTCTCGTGGTCACCGCTTGCTCGATGGCCTCTTCAACTCTTTTGGCTTCCTCGAGCTCCTCCATCAGCGTGGCTCTCGCTGCTTCAGTTTCCTCTAGCTGCCTACTCAAAGTCTGGGAGACGAGCTCCAACTCGCTGATCCGGAGAACGGCGTTCTCCACTTCTTGTTTGGCTTTCTTCTCTCCCTCCTTGGCTGCTCGAGTTTCGCCTTCAGCTTTCTCTTGCCCCTTGAAGGCGGCAATGAACTTCTCCTCCACCCGCACCACTTCAGCTCGGGCTTGAGATAGATCAAACTCAATCTTGAGTCGATCCTCAATGAGAGTTCGCTCCAGCGCCTCAGTCCTTCCTTGCCAGTAGCTGATGGAGTCCTTGAGGTGATTGTAGTGATAGGTACTATGATCACATAGCTCGTGAAGGAGGACGTTCAGCTATAATACACAAGATCGAGAATATCAGTTCGTAACAACGAGAATTGAATAAAGTGAATAGGGAACAAAGAACAGAAGTCATACCGAGGCCATGGACTGGCAGGCTGCATAAGAGACCTGGGGCAAGGACATCTTGCCAGCATCAGCAATGTCCTGAGGAAGCCTCATGGAGTGCGTTAAGGCCCTAGCAACCTTCTCTGAGGTCTGCACCGAGTCGTGGATGGTGGGCCTCCCGAAACGCGTAAAGTCGGGTGACCAGTTGATATCATCTGAAGGTGGTGCTCCTAGTGGGAGAAGAGGTGTGGTTGTCTCTGTTGTGGCAACGGTGACCAGAGCGGAGCTCGAAGCGATTGGGGCAGCCACAGTGTGAGTAGCAGTAGGCATTGTGCTGGCTACAGACGTCCCCGTTGCAACCTCAGCTCCTTGATGCGTAGCAGGAGCAGAAGGAGAAGGAGTAGCAGCACGAGCAGTGTCCTTCTCTTGGCGCTGTTCTTCTTTTCTTTTCTTTCTGGCCTCGAACTCGGCCTGGGTCAGAATCTTCCGTTTCGGCTCGGAAGGCGCTCCCGTTGTGGAGAGAACTGTTTTTGGAGGAGGTGGAAGAGGGGGCAGCGTAGTTACAGGATGAGTTGTCCTTGGCTTTCGGATCAGAGCAGGAGGGTTGGTGCCAGCCATATCTTCTTCTTCCGAGCTTAGCTCAATTACGGGTAAGGAGGAAGAGGTGCCTTGTTGCCTTTGAGAAGACGGATTGAGCTGCTGAAAAGGCTCCAAGTGTCAGGTGGTAGTGGTGTCCACCGAATGTATTCCCCACCTCGTACGCGCTTAATGTTGGTAAGAAGACCTTCCTCTTCAGGCACGAGTTTTTTGAATGGAAGTTTCTTTCCTTCAACTGCAAAGTAAAAGTTAAAGTGTCAGACAACGAAAGTAAGCAGGACGAAGAAAGTAAACAGACAACGGACGATGGGACGGAAAGACAGAAGAAGTAAAAGCACAACGGACAACGGACAACGGTATCATGTTACCTGGTTTATCCTGGAAAACATTGGGCACAGTGGAAGTCTCAGCTTTCCAGCCCCCTGAGACAACGAAGGGAGTTGCTTTCCACCCTCTTTCTCTATCCAAGATGCCGGAAATGAGGTCTGGGTACAACGGCTTCTTGTTCCAGGAATAATAATTGTGTGGGCCATCGTCAGTACCTCTACATCTGACGGCATGACAGAAATGAAAGAGGTGTCTAGCTTCTATAGGGTATCCGGCCTTGATGAATTTGATCATCATGGACATATATTTGTAGAAGCTGGGGTGCATTTGCCCCGGGGCAAGGTGTAAAGCGGAAAGGACTTCATCCAGAACGGGATGAAGGGGAAATCGAAGACCAGCTTCGAGTTGAGAGAGGTAGACAACGATGCAGGCTGATCGTTTGTCAATATAGGTATCTTCTCTTTTGAAGTGAAGATTGACATGAGAGGGAAACTCGAAACGTTCCCTGAAATGATTAAGATATGCTAATTGTTGTTGGCGTAGGGCGGAAGATTTCTCAATGTAGGCACCATACGGTGCACTACCAGTACAGCTAGCCTCATCTTCGGATTGGCCTCTAACTTCATTTACCCTAAGGGATTCTATGGGTGTCTCGGCAGCCATGGGTTTAGGGGAGTGGAACAAAGAATAGTGGTAAGGAAAAGGGAAAAAATGGGCAGACTGACGACAGAGAAAGAAAGAGAAGAAAAGAAAGAAAGAGAAGAAGAATCAGTAAAGAGAATAAGAAAAAGGAGAAGAGCGTACCGCAAAGAGAAACAAGAGAGTTTGAAGAGAGCTTGAACTTTCGCTTGAGATGCAAATGAGGTAGAGTAACAGTACTTCAATGGCGAGATAAGTGAAACAAGGTAGCCAAGAGGGATTTTTATAGATACTTTAGAGAAATGAAAAGACAAGAATACCCTCCATCAGAGCCGTACACCTGTGTCGAAGCCGGAAGGAGTGGTGGCAGGATCGACGTTTCACGTAAAGAGAATAACCGTCAGAGATATAAAGCGTTTTGAATTCCGAAACGGTAATGATGACAGCCTGTCTTGCATTAATGAGGCGTGACGGTTCGCACGCGTAAACTAGCTGGCTTGGGCGTTCTATCTTCTCAGCGTAAACCACGCAGCGATCCAGATTCTGGAAGAAGATTGAGGTATGGACTGTCGCTCTTTTATTCGTTTATGACACTTCGAACTACGTTCTAAGCCTCATAAAGGGGCAAATTGTAAGGGATAAAATTCGTAAAAAATCTTTAACGTTGGGGAACGAGCTGGCTTTTTTTGTTTTGTGCATGAAAGTGACACGTGGACGTGTGTTTGAGTCACTTGCTTAAAATAGGAGGATACACATTATCTGATGCATAGCGTTCACGTTGTACAAATTAAGACGTATCCGTGGTCTTGCGAAACAACGTTTTCGTTGTGGTTTCGACAACGTTTCTGTTGTCTTGTGCACAACGTAGACGTTGTATTCTCGACAACGTTTTCGGTGTTAATTGAACAACGAGCCCGTCGTGATTCAGATAAGGATGTCCAGGTCATATTTTAAGACATATACAACGTACCCGAGCTCGAGTCAACAACGAGACCGACTCGCAGGAGGGAATAATCAGGAGGCGATCTATTGTTCTGACAAGTGGGCCGAAAGCACTGCCTTGACATTTAATGCAGGTCACTTCTGTGTGCTGTCAGACTCAACCGACTGAACTAATGGTAGGCTTTCACGTGTGATGCAACAGGTGGTAGATTTTACTGACATATTTGGTAATGAGTGCAGGGCACGTGGTATGGGCATCTATGGTCATCTATGGCCATACCAAGGTTAACCTATAAATACCCCGAGAATTTCAGTGTTACAGGGATCGAAAGATAGACATATTTTTCAGTGCTCCTGTTTGCCTTACTGTTCATCATCTTCTTCATCTACTTACTTTATCATCGGAGTACAGGTCAGGGTATCATACCCTTCAACTTCTACCTTCTACCAGTAAACCAGAGGTGAACAGTTGCCGCTGACACGTGTCCTTTCCAGTATTTTTCCCCCTCAAAAAACAATACTAGAGAGCTATAAGAATTTCAGTAATGTACCGATCAAGCAAAAAAAGAATTTCAGTAATTTAGGAAAGGTATTCATCTGTATAGTTCAGCAAGAATGACCAAGGCTGAGATAGTACCACAAAATACACACAATGGAAACCTCTTATATACTTTGTTGGTTTGAGTCACTTCGTCTATATGTTTTAGGGAATGCCCAAGTTGACACTTCACTAATAACATCAAAATATTCCAATCGTTATATTTGAAATGAAATTTCTTTGTATTTCATTATTTCAACTACGTGTTTTATATTTTTCCCAATTTAATATTTATTGCTTCATCTTAATTAGATACTAGAGGAATGCACGTGAGTGAATAGTTCTAGTTACTAAGAAAAATATAAAGAATGAATTGATGGAAAAGAATAATTTGAATACAGGTAGTACCACCACTCTCGTCCATGGTCCTCAAACTGCAAAAAGTGGTATGATTGCACTCCATGTTTAAGGCATGTTGATCCTATAAATCCTAATTTTAATAACTCTAAAAGTAAGGAATCCCTATATATCCGTAGAATAAATGGTTTAATCTGCATTTTTTTTCTTTGTTTTCCACTTACGATGGCTGAAATCCAAATGTAGTCGTTTGCATGCTATGGCTTGATGAAATGAATGAAGAGCATCAACTCTTTCCAAAGCTCGTTGAACTAACTCATTTATCTGTGGTTGGATTTATGGAATCGGAATTACTCTAAAAAATTGAAGTCAATGCAATTAAGAATGTCCACTTGCACTTTGTCATCATAATAATTTGTTTTTGTGGAATGCTAGCTTCACTTTATTGCTATTGCACTATCCTTTTTCATGCAAGATAAGGATTTTGTGTCATTCTCTTTCAAAGTCATTTTCTTCAAGGCAATAACATATATGATTCACTAAAGGCACATGTTTTACACTAACACGTCATATCGTAAAAAAGGATTTTAAAAAAGTGAAGTTAGCATTACCCATTTATATACAATGCTTTTAACGTATGTCCCTTCTGGGAAGACTAGGGTTCAAGTCTAGCCAATATAGTGGTTGAAAAACTTATCATTTAGCTATTTGAATGTGTCATTTGCAAAAACTAGTTTTATATAAAGAATGGTCACAAATTCACAAAGTACTCGACATTTTGTTTCGACAAGACAATCATCAACAATAATAACAATGCCTCAAATTTATATACTTGCTCACATTTAAACAAGCAAAATCTAATCCGTACAACAAGAAAGAATCATTTTGTTTCATCGTTATATTCTGATTCAATGTCGTCATCACTAGATTCAGTAGAAGGAGCTTGTTGTTGTAGCAATTGAGGAGGTGCATCCACAGTTGCTCCAGTACTTCCTAATCTCACCCAACCTATACCTCCATCATCGTCATGTTCAGTGTCATCTAATTGTTAGTTGTTGAAGGGCTCGTTCTCCCTGAATGCATAATCGTTGACAATAGATTCCTCATTCATGTCAAAGAAGTCTCTTGGCTTAGTCTTGATGACAACATTCCGATTTGCTTCCGTTGGATCTTCAACATAAAATACTTGTTCTACCTGAGATGCCATCACATATGGTTCATAAGACTCAGAGTGTGCCAGAAGTACGCCATCACATTTGAATGTAATTGAATGGTTATGTAAATATTTAAGTTTTTGTAAGGACTTGCTATGATGACAATTGCGAATGGGAAATGAAGGAATTTGAAAACTTTAAATTCCTTTGTGATTTTATGCTTCCGCTATTTGATGAAAAAGTGAAAAGAAAGTATTCACGATCGGATTTACTCTTAAATTTCATAAGTGAAATTGTAAGTTTAAGTCAAGTCGTGACAATGAGTATCCATTGTCACTGATAGATGACTTATTCGATCAGTTGCAAGGAGCCAAGTACTTCTCAAAAACTGATCTTCAGTCAGGCTACCATCAGTTGAAGATCAAGACAAAAGATGTTCTGAAGAGTGCTTTCAAAACTCGACATGGGCATTACAAATTTCTAGTCATGCCTTTTGGTTTGACTGATGCTCCAGCAACCTTCATAGATTTCATTAACAGAATATTCAATCCAGCCTTGGATATATATGTGGTGGTGTTTGTAGATGACATCTTTATTTACTCATCGAAACGGGAGGATCATGAGACACATCTCCGGATCACTCTGTAGACACTAAGACAACATGGGTTGTATGCTAAGCTTAGAAATGTGAGTTTTGGCTGGAAAAAGTGGCATCTATAGGCCATGTGGTTTCAGAATAAGGTACCTCAATTTAATCTATAAATATAGAGGTAGTAGCTGATTGGGGTAGACCCAAGAGTGTCACAGAAATTAGAAGCTTTTTGAGCTTTGTAAGCACCCAATTTTTACACCCTGTCAAAACCCTATCCCTCGATGAAGTCCTCTGTAGAACCCTAAACAAGTCCTAGGTAGGTCCTAAAACCCTAAAACCCTAGAACCAAAACCCTTGAGCTCAAAGCCCATTACCATTAGGAAAACCCTAAACCCTAGGCTAAACCCTAGTGTGACCGTAGCTATACCCTAGCTAAGCCCTAGACCTAACCCTAGCTTAAACCCTAGCCAAGCCTAGGTACAAATCCCTCAGGCTCAAAGCCCATTTAGCAAAGCCAAACTCCCAAAACCCTAATCCAAACCCTAAGCTAACCCTAGCTAAACCATAGGACTAACCCTAGGTGTGCCCTAAATTAAACCCTAGACTAACCCTAGCTTAAAACCTAGTAAAACCCTAGGACAAGCCCTCATGGGCTCAAGGCCCACCTAACTAGTCCAAAACCCCAACTCTTGAGAGCCTAGGCCTTTATAGGCCCAAACTTGGGCCCACAAGCCATAAGGGTCCACTAGGGTGGGGCCTGCACCCCTTATGAGTTCGAATTTAGGCAGAAAAATTTCCCAAAAGGCAAGCTTATCCTCAACTCGGCCCAAGTGTGCGAGGGTTTAGCCCAAACAAGAAAGAGCCCAGGGTGCTGGTAATCGAACTACCGACACCCTCAAAAAACCCTATCAACTTGGTGGTGGTAATTCAATTACCGCCACTCCTGAAATTCTGTAATTGCATGTAGCAGACTCCCCCTGCCCACCTGGGTCCTCTCCTGTTGGTCCCCCACGCCTGGGGGATGACCCTTATACCCCCAAAGCCTTCCCCCACTCCTCTATAAGAGTTCTACCAACTCAAGTGCAAACTCACGCCTCTCATCTACCTCAAACCGCTACCCAAGTCTAGCCAGCCCACCACGCCAATCACACTTGGTTGCACCACTCCAAGCTAAACCGAACCCCTAACCTACTACTTCAGAGCACCTCAGATTTCCCAGAAGCTTCCTAGGCCTCCCTAGGCCACTCCAATCCTTCACTAGGCCAGCCTAGGCCTGTGGCAGTCACCAAGGAGTTCACCACAGCAGTGTAGGACCCCCCCCCCTCTCTTCTTATTTTTGCAGTCGTTTAGCTTCTCGGCCAAGGACAGGGCTCCCCCGCCTTCACCATAGGCGTGGGGAACCCCCTAGAGGCTTGGTACGGGTGTAATACCCCTCTTCTTCGTGCATGGTGCTCCCTACAAGGTCTGGGGGTCCCTCGGTCCATGAGGGAACCCTCAGACCCCTGCTAGTTCAAGGCTAGTAGGGGAAAAATCGTTTTCCTAAAAATCCCAGAAATGTCGGCACTATCTCTACCGACATTATGAACCCTCACCTGTAACAACCTCTTAACCCTGATTAAGTTAGGCCCTGGTCAGTTCTAGGACCAAGATTAGGTACCTCAGTCCCTTACCTACTTTTCCACCAATTTTCAGACCCTGACCCGACCCCTAACCATGGTTAGTGGGTCTGCAAACCTAAACTAGCATAGTGTCGGTACTCCTATTACCGACAAATTTTACTACTTTTTGCAGTGACTTTGGGCCTTCATAGGGCCTACATACCTCAACCCCTGGGGCCCACTTCAGGCCCATTGGGAAGCCCTTACTCCCCTCTTACTCCCTGTAAAATTTTAGACTCAGGGGCTAAGCCTAACCATGGTTAGAAGGGCCCAAACCCTGGTTTAACATACTGTTCAGGCTATCGGTAATCAGATTACCAACAGCACGGACATTTTTTTTGCATACTGTGGGCTCCTGTGGGGCCCACAACTAAGGTCCTCTTGGGCTGAGACCTAGAAAATTGGACTCCTAACACTCCAGGCTATCTCCCTATGCTTTTACTTTCCCCAGGGGTGATCCCTAACCATAGTTAACCCCCTACAAAGTTCAGTTAAAAATAAATAGAAATTGAGGTAATCCGATTACCTCCATTTTTGATTTTTTTAATCTTTGGCTTTGTGCAGGGTCCAGACCCGGTAGGAGGCCATTCTAGTCCCTGCCATACCTTCTAGGCCCATTTGGACTAAGCTTGATCCTTAACCATGGTTAAAATGACCTCCGGTTAATTTTTAACCATGGTTAAGCACCACTTAACCCTACAAAAATTTGGGAAAATCCTTAAAAATCCAGAAAAATATAAAAGATCAAAAAATCAACTTTTTAACCTTTTTAACTATGGTTAACTCTCTTTTAACCCTAGTTAGAACCCTGACCCTAGGTTAACACACCCCTTTGCCTCCGGGCTTCATCCTTGGCCTACCGGGTCCACACTTTGCACATTGACCAACCCCGGTCAAGCAAAACCCTAATCTATAGGATTAGGTTCATTAGCCACCTTTGGTGCACACACCCACATCCCTTAGCCTTAGCACGGGCTCAAGTGCTAGAACTATGCTCGGTCTGATCTCACCCCTAAAGTAAGTACATAGGCAACCCAACCCGGGTTCGACCTTAGTTAGCTTTTACTTTCTTTCGGTTAACATTAACTTAAACATTTCGGCATTTGATTAACATTGAGACTAATTTCGGCTTAAACCTAGCAAGTAGGGAACCACTATAAGTGGAAGTGTCGGGGTGCCTAATCCCTTCCCCGAACTTAACCAAACTTCTTACCCTGATCCCTTATCAGAGACCAAGTCCTTATCCAACATTTCTTGGGGACTGATCCCTTCTAAATGAATAAGTGAAGACTCTTAACAATCTTATGAGATTTTCCTAAGGAGTGAAATTCCGTGCTCACGGGCTTTGCTGGTTATTATAGAAGATCTGTGGAGGCATTTTCTAGTTTGGAAGCACCGTTTACTCACCTGACTAGGAAGAATGCCAGATTCACATGAGATGATAAATGTGAAAAGAGCTCCATAGAGTTAAAGAAGCGCCTCACTACGACACCAATATTGACAGTTTCATCCGGTAGTGGAGGTTATGCTGTGTATAGTGATGCTTCACATATTGGGCTAGGATGTGTTCTTATGCAACACGGGAAAGTCATCGCATATGCTTCCCAGCAACTAAAGAACCATGAGAAGAACTATCCTACTCATAATCTAGAACTTGAGGTAGTTGTATTTACTCTTAAGATATGGAGGCATTACCTATATGGAGAACAGTTTGAGATATTCATCGACCATAAGATCTTGAATCATCTCTTCTCTCAAAAAAAGATAAACTTGAGTCAAGGATTATAATCTTAATAGCCAACATCACAGTCAGGCCAATGCTATTGGACAAAATCGATGATCTTCAAGCTACAGATGAAGAACTATTGGAGTTTTTCAACAAGATGATTGACAAAGGAAACAAAAACTTCAAGGTGAATGAAGATGGTGCTCTCACCTTTGATGGGAGAATATGTGTTCAAGCCAATGAGGATCTAAGGAGAGAAATATTGAATGAAGCACACAAGTCGAAGTATACTATTCATCCTGGAAGCACCAAGATGTACCAGAACTTGAAGAAGCACTTTGGTGGAGTGTTTGGTTTGCCAACAAGTTAAGGCCGAACACCAAAGACATGCAGGACTCCTTTAGTCACTCCCTATTCCAGAATGGAAATGTGAAAACATCTCTATAGATTTTGTGATAGGTTTACCAAGGACAATAAACAACTTCGATGCTATAAGGGTTGTAGTTGACTGATTGACTAAGTTAGCTTGCCCAGTAAAAGGACCCTAGAGGGGGGAGGATGATTAGGGTCAATGGCAAATTTAAATTTCTACCTTAATCAATTTTTGCGGAATTTAAGATTAAGCTAATTTATCAAGATATAGAATCTAGTAATGGAAAGATAAAAGAGAGATCAGTGATAAGGAAAACAAACACCAAGAATTGATATCGAGGTTTGGCAGTTCCAGCCTATGTCCCCGCCTCAAGCTCTCCTACTCACAAGTTTTAACACAATCCACTATCGCATAAGCTTCTTCCTAGGTGAAGCTCAAACCTTTACAATCCTTTTCCAGGTGAGGATTACCACCTTTAATGCAAGAGAATACACTCTCTTGTCTGTACAAAGTTATTCAGCTTCTCGGACAAGAATCCTCGATTCTTGATTTTATTTAATACAAATGAGTGTTTGGATTTGAATCCAGATAAAATGCTCCTTAATGAGCTGAATAAGATTGGAATCAATAATCTAAAAATCTCTCAAAAGAATAGGAGTTGAAAGCTCTTATAATGAGAGTTTGGGATTTCTCGGTTTTCAACAAAGACTTGATGAGAATTGAATGCAACTTTAAGATATGATCAATAGTTGTTCAAGTAGTGCTTGATGTTCATAAATAAACTCAATTTATAGTTGTTGATTTAATATAACCGTTGGAAACTCATTTGATGCGGTTTTAGCCGTTAAAAAACTAGCGCCATTGGAGTGTTCCTGTAAGCAGTCGTCGACAAGTGAAACTGCTGAATTCAAATTCAGCTACTGTTTTCCACTCGTCGACGAGTGCTGAGACCACTGTCTCACTCGTCGACGAATCCTCTTTTTAAGACCAATTAGATGTGAATGAATTCCTAGGTCTTTTAGTATCCCTTTAACATGATTTTAACAATATTTTAAAATATCTTAGGGCCTTGGAATGATTTGCAATTTAGTCATGACTTCCAAAGGTCAATCTAGGCTTTGAGCATTTCAATTTTCCAAACTATTGAGGACTTTTCAAATTAATTACTAGACTTTTTCAAATAAATAAAAATTAATTTGAATCTTCTTTAAAGATAGTCTTCAACTTGATCTTAGATCTTCCAACTTAAATAGGTCTTCATGATCTTTGTTGTTGTTAATGATCCGACTTGGACTTTGGGATTGATCTTGAATTTAACTTTGAATATGGATAATTCTTCTTGATTGGTTCATCTTGGATATGTGGAGTCTTTTACATACATCATGCTTTGAGTGTTGGGCTAATGTTCTTGTAATCTAAATTTACATAAACTTCATAGAACCATTAGTACAAAAATGATCATTTCATTATTAGGTTATCATCAAAATTATTAGGGGTACACAAGGTTGTAACCTTTAGGCTAACAATCTCCCCCTTTTTAATGATGACATACTAATGTAATGAAATGGGAATAAGCTCCCCCTCAGTATATATTTTCAATAAAATTTTGAGGTTTGCTCCCCCTAAACATATGCATTCATATAAATTTTGTCATTTTCAATTTAGATGCATATTTTAGATTATTCATAATAAATTAAAGATATTTAAGGAATATGTTACCAACATTCAAGATACCAAACAAAATTCATTCATGTTCAATCAAAAGTATTGACATTTACAAGTAATCAAAGTCAAGTTATGTCAAATACAAAAGTATGCCAAGTCAAACAAAAAGTCAGAAAAGTTTCACATTTTCATTCATTCACATTTCTCCCCCTTGGAATTATCAAAGAGAAAAAACTTAAGATAAAACAAAAAAAATTCTTCATTTTTCTTCTTCTCTCTTGCTCTTTTGAGAGATCTTGGACACCGGATGCTTCTTCTTTCCTAATGGATCACTAGGAGAGCTATCACTAGAAATGACTTGCTCTTGGGGTCTCTCCTGAGTTTTCTCTGGAACCTTCACATCCAAGGGAATTGGAATGTGAGAGAGCTTGCTCTTTATGTCCATTAGCTCAATAGCAACCTGAATCACTCTGGAAGTGCACTCATGAATCATAGGACCTTGACACCTGAGCTGCTGACTCACCAAGTCTGATTTCCCATCAATGACAGCTAGTCTCTTTCCTATAGAGATAGACTCTTCAGAGGCATCATGTGCCTTCTTCTGGACAAGGGCAGAGGTAGCATCTACTATGTTCATCAAAATGCCTATATCTGCTTTCACAAGCCCCATAGAAGTATCTAAAGTCTCAAAAAGATCACTAACAGTGGCCTGTAAACTAGAGACTCTCTCTGTCCTGAGCCTGAAAGAACAACATGCTATCCCTCATCTCTTACTGGAAAACCATTATACTAGTCCCTGGAGACTCTATCTAACTCATCATGAGTCACATAGCATCATCTGATATGGCTAGTCTCTGAGATGACTCAAGCAAGTTATGAAGTCCACCTCTCTCAAGCTGAGAGGAGTCCTCCCTCTCAGGGATCTCTAACTCTAGCTTTGGCTCACTCTCTGGCTCTAGCATCTCTGGATCTATGGCTTCTGAAGAAGATGGAATCTCTTATGGTCCTGGAGCGGAGGTAGATGGAATGACAAGAGTAGAGTCTGGAGTAAGAGCTAAAGAAGATAGTCTTCAACTTGATCTTGGATCTTCCAATTTAAATAGGACTTCATGATCTTTGTTGTTGTTGATGATCCGACTTGGACTTTAGGATTGATCTTGTCTTTAACTTTGAATATGAATGATTCTTCTTGATTGGTTCATCTTAGATATGTGGAGTCTTTTCCATACATCATGCTTTAAGTGTTAGGCTAATGTTCTTGTAATCTGAATTTTACATAAATTTCATAGAACCATTAGTACCAAAATGATAATTTCATTATTATTTTATCATCACAATTATTAAGGGTACATAGGGTTGTAACCTTTAGGCTAACAGTCAGCTCATTTTCTTGCATTTCGCACTACATTCAATTCGAATCAGTTAGCACACTTGTACATCAAGGAAATGGTTCATTTGCACAGAGTGCCAGTTAACATTGTGTCGAATAGGGATCCGAGGTTTACTTCAAGATTTTGGAAAAGCCTTCAGCAAGCTATGGGTTCTCGACTAGATTTCAGCATAGCCTTGCATCCTCACACCAATGGACAGACTAAAAGAGTGAATCAGATTATTGAAGATATGTTACGGGCATGTATGTTGGATTTCCAAGGCAGTTGAGATGATCACTTGTCATTAGTAGAGTTTGCCTACAACAACAGCTATCAGGCAAGCATTCAAATGGCACCCTTCGATGCACTTTATGGTAGAAGTTGTTGTTCATCACCACTATGTTGGGATGAAGTAGGTAAAAGGAAGATTTTGGATCCTGAATGTGAGCATGGGATTTTACTATCTTTCCTTCCAGGTTGGACCCTGTGAAAGAACAACGCTAAAATGACCCTTTAGGGACTCACGGGTTGACTAAGAGTCGCCACCTATTTATTTGGGGAAAATAGGACCCGGGTTGATTAAACAGGATCTATGTCTTTGATTAGAGTCTAGATAAATGGTTTGATTAAGTCTGGGAGAGGTGTTAGGCACCTCGGGATCTCGTCTAAGAAGGTTACCTACTCCCTAGGTATAAGCTAAATAGATTAAAATTTAACAAAATGCTTAAGGGTTTAGATTGTACTAACCCAAGAAAAGGAAAATCCTAAACTAGGGTCAAACCTGGGTTGGGTTGCCTACATACCCGACCATACGGAATCAGACAAAGTATAGTTCGGGCGGTACTTTAACTCCTACCAGGGTTAGGTAGTGTGTGTGTGCACCGGAGTGATTAGGATTAGCCTGGAGGCTAGGGTTGATTGGCCGAAGAGGACGAGGGTTGCCCCAGAGTGGCTAAGGTTGGACTAACCATGGTTAAGGCTATTAACCATGGTTAGGGGTGAGCCTTGGGATGGCCAAAGTCTGAATTTTGTATCTTTTTAGATTTTCATATTTTTTCCAAGGTGATTTAATTAACTAGAGTTAGGGGTAACTAACTAGGATTAAGTTTAACCCTAGTTAAAGTTAGGTCAGAGTATGGAATTGGCCCAGGATAGTTTGCAGGGCCTAGACTGGCCTCCTACAAGGTCTAGGCCTAGGTAAGGCCATTGCAATACAGAGATTGGAATTGGCGGTACTGGAATTGCCGTAAATTCCAGCACTTTTTATTTCAGGGCTTTACAGTAATGGGGGAACATAGGGGAGGACACCAGAGGGTCTTGGGACCCGTAGCCCAGCTCGAGGCCCTGTTTAGGCCCTGGCTCAAGTCAGGGATAGAGCCTATAGTGGAGATTTACAATTAAGAGAAGGCTACCAGAATGTCAGTAAACATAGTAATGACATTCCGGTGCTTCTTCAAAGTTTTGAAATTTAGCAAAGGTCAAGGGCCCTGATGGTTTAGGATGGAGAGGGGCATTCAGGGGATCCTAGGGGGATTGACACCATGATCTAGAATGAACTAAAGATCAAAGAAATGGAGTGGAGCTTCAGTAATGGAAGATGCCCAGAATGGCGGTGAACACAATACTGTCATTCTAGAATTCTTCCAGAAACTTAATTTTTTCTTATGGCCTTGAGCCATGACACTTCCAGGGCCTTCCTAGTAAGCTTGAGATGCCTTGGAAGGCTTGGGGATGCCTGGTGTAGTGAATGACCAATGAAAAAAAAGTGGGGTCATAGTCTACTTCAATGCATGGGGTTCCATATCTCATATGTGGATGGGATAGGGGGCCTATGCCTTCTAAAAATTGAACTCAGGTCCCTAGAAATGAACTAGGGATACCAACTAGTAAAGAAGAACATAAATAAAAAGGGGAGAGGGAGCAGTCATGTGACACCCCGAACCCGCACCCTAGGAAATCATGTTTAATCCTCTTCTAGTCTGATTAGACTATCTTCTCTATTGGGACATCACTGCTCTAGATGAGTTGATCCAGTGGGCACAAGTCTAAGAACATGATTTCCTAGGGCATGGTCGGGGCGTCACAAGTCATATTATAATGACCCGAAATTTTAATATAATAAAATTATGCGTTTATGAGTCCTTAATTGAGGTTAATTAATTAAGTGTTTGTTAAATTGGTGAAAAGTGGGTTTTGTCAGGATTAGATTATACCGATAAAACTTCAGTGTTTTTCCTTAAAAATCGTACACAATGTATGGGTCAACTATTTGAACGATCACCCATCGTACCAATTCCATTGAGTATCAATTCGCGAGACCATAGGGGTCTTGAATGTAAGAAAATCGAGAAAATAGGAATTTACCGATTTTCGAAATTCAGTTGGGACTCAATAATTGTAAGAGATTTTAATAGAAATCCGTAAAACTCATACTATTGCATGTCCGGAGACCCTGTGGATGATTGTTTGTCGTTTCGGCAGTTCATCATTTCAAATGAAGAAACGGCAGCATATTTTGTGTCCGAAATAAAAAAAAATTAGCGAGTTTTGCAGTTTTCTTTCGGACTTACTTTTTACAGTCAAAACATAGTTTTTTCCCCGAAATTTCTATAGCGTGTGTCAAACTATCTAAAGTTTATTCAACTGAAGTTTCATCAAAATCAGATGTCATATAGTAGGGTTTCGAAGGCCGTATACACGACAAAAACTCAGAATTTAGTAAACTGGTCAAACCGTTGACTCGATCAACGGATCACATCACTATGGTCATGTGCATGGCACATGACCTTGGCCTATAAAAGAGGAGCCAACCCCCTCATTCTCACCATTTCTCATGGATGAAAAGGTGCTGCTGAACCCCCTTCTAGAGAGAGAAATTCTAGAATGAGAGAAAGAAAGAGAAAAGAAGAGAAAAAGAAGAGAGAAAGGAAAGGGAAGCTACCTTGAGGTATTTAGACGCTCCCAACGCTTTGGCAGTGTCTAATTTCTTTCCTGGTACCTCGGTTGGCGTATAGAGAGAGAAAGAGAAAAAGTTAGAGAGAGAAAGTGCAAGTTAGAGTGAGAGACGTTCTACCTTGGGGTTGAAAGCTCTTCTGAGCGCTTTAGTGGTGTCCGTTTCTTCTCCAGTCATCTCAAAGTTTGAGTAGGAGGTAAAACCCCTTCCCCCTTCTCTATTTTTTTATTTTTAAGCTATGTGGAATGTATGTTTTTTTTTTTGCGTAGATGAAAAAGGGTCGGAGACCCCATGGATGATGTATGGAAGAGTGGATTGGAGTGGAAAAATAAGTAGAGGGGTGTAGCCCTCGGTCTAGGGTGTAAAACCCCGGATTTAGGGTCACTGTGCAGTGGGCAATCGGTCACTGTGCAGTGGCCAATCGATCACTTTGTATGGAAGATCGATCACCGATTTGCAAATACCCAGGCTATCGATCACTTTATATGGAAAATCGATCACCAACATGCAAATGCCTAGGCGATCGATCACTAGTATCTAGAATGGGATTTTTGGGCTGTGATGATGTGTGGACTTTAGGTAGACCTTTAGGGAGCCTGGATTGGATCCCGAGTATGTGGTATCGCCACCTTAGGGTGTCGAAAAGTTGTCTGAGTGTCGTATAAGGTGATGGACACATCCATTGGCCTGGAAACATTCCCTAATGGGATGGTATGTTATTGGACTTGGTTTACAGGCGTGAGTCCCAACCGTTTCAATTAATCAAGCGAGGCTTGGGTTAACTGGGGTTAACCCTGTGGTTAGAAAACCTAACCAGGGTTAAGTATAGTATGTGGTGCCTCTTTGACTAAGTTAGGAGTGGCGGTGTCCAGTAAGGCCCATGGTTCCTCTGTGACTGATAGTTGGGAGATGTCGGTCTGCTTGTCTAGGTCGTTCATGGTTCCTCTTGTAGTAGGTCCAGATTAGTGGTATCCAGTAAGGCCCGTGGTTTCTCTGTGACTGATAGTCGGGAGATGTCAGAGTCATAGGGAGTTTAAAATGGCTGAACATCAGATAGTGTATAGTCCGAGGTTCCTCTCTAGGTGGGCTAGAAGATGTCGGCACCATGTCTATCGGGGTCCCTTCTTGGTGGAATGTCAGGAGATGATAACATCAATAAGGATGTCGTGGTTCCTCTACAGACTAGCCAGAAGATGACGGTAGGTAGGTTGCTTGTGGTTCCTTCTTGACTGATACCCAGGGCGATGGCAGTGAATACACGGTAGATGTTGTCAGTCAGTTGAATTGAGAAGTATCTCCTTACCAGGTGAATGCCCAAGTTATGTGTAATCTTCGGATACAAAGTTATCTGGGTTGGCGTACTCGGGGTTTGTGTATTTGTCTGAGTTGGTGTACTCAGGGTTCAGTATGAAATCATCGGATTCCAAGTAGTTTGGGTTGGTACACCCAATGTGTGGTCATGTTCGGGTGAAAGCCAAAACAACGTATGTGAGTTTAAATAGCTCCATGTATGGTTGTGATTTAGAGACCTTAAGATAAACAATTATGGGCTATGGCCAGTAAATAAAGTCTAAGGACTCGAACTGAAACATGATTTATGATCGAAATGATAATTTGGTAATATGAATACCATTTCATAAATGAACTTCATAATTGAAAAATAATGAGGTCGGTAACCTCGGTTAGGGTGACGTAACCCTAAGTGACCTTGGTTCACAGTTTATTATATACTATCCTATTTTACTATAACATGCAACTGAACTATTTTTATTATATCATTATTGATGCATGTTATTATATGAAAAATAGTCTAGATAGATTGTGGTTTTATTGGGCTTTATAGCTCACTGACATTTTATGTCAGCAGATCTCGGAGCGGTTGATCTGTAGGTGATGAACTTCTGGATTTTGGATATGGTACAAATTATACCTGGTGCAGTAGTGGTGCCTGCTTTTGTAAATAGACTCTATGTAATTAAAACAGGTATATGGTTTGTATGATGGCTATTGTGATAACAGTGCATATTGCTTTATCGAAAGCATCTGATAAATTATTAAATTTTCCGCATTTTCGCGGGTAAAGTCTTTTGCTTACGTGTTTATAACGAACAGGCACGCGTCTCGGAACTTGATTCCCTAGGCCTGAGTTCGGGGCGTCACACATATCCTCTATATTCCAATCTCCAATGGTGGGGGAGTACAGGCTATATGTGAGATACCTTCTAGGAGAGGAAGGACCAAGGTCTTCCCTCAGGTTCAACTCAATATAGGAGACTGAGATCCCTAGGCAGGAGCTGGGAGGTTTCAGATTCAACAAGGCTACCAATATGGATTCCTACAAAGGTTTTTTTGGATAATTATAAAATTGAGTGAATGACTTGAGGGTGGGGGTATTTATAGGATTAGTGAGGTTAGGGTAGTTTAGGAATTTGGAGAAGAGTGAGGACACCAGGGGCCTATTTGTTGCTTACCTGAAGGGTCCAGGGGAGGTACAGGCCTGTTCTGCGTATTCTTCAAGGAATGACTATAATTCTAGTACTGTCATTCCTGGCTTAGGATAAACAAATAATTGCAATAATGTTATTACCATCATTTATCAGTTTTTTTCAGAAACAGCCCCAGCCAGTCTACTTTTTCCTGGGGGTACTGTAACTTTTTCCCAAAATGGAAATGCCGGTAATGTTATTACCGACATCCAAAAATTCAAATTTTTGAATTATGCGGGCCCCCAAGGTCTGGTATGGGTCTATAGGCCTATGTTTAGGCCCATAGGGTATCTGGTTGTGGTTTCTTGGCCCTGAATCTTGGTTTGGTTTTAACTGGGTCCTGGGGCCCATAGGTTAGTTCTAGGGCTAGGCTAGGATTAGGGTTTGGGCTAGGGTTAGTCCTAGGTTATGGTCAAGGTTAGTCCTAGCTTATGGTCAGGGTTAGGTCTAGGGTTAGTCCTAAGATTAAGGCTGGGCTAGGATTAGGGTTTGGGCTAGGGTTAGTCCTAGGTTATGGTCAATGTTAAGCCATGATCAAGGTTAGGCCTAGGTCAAGGTCAAGGTCAGGGTTAGAACATGAGAGAGATGGCAGGGGTATAAAAATTGGGTGCTTACAAGTGACTCTCTTTGTCGGAGAATGTCAGATTAGTAGTTGAATGACAAAGAGTGGAATCATTATATTCTTACACCAAAAATATGGTGACACGATTTGTGGGCTGTCGGGTTAAAATGATGGAGATATACATAGATGTAGTGGAGATACGATCAAGAGTGATTGGAGACACTTTTAGAATAAGATGGAGGACAGACTCAGGATTGGTCGAAGACGCATTCAGGATTGGTTGGAGGACACGTGGGATGTCGATAGACACACTCAGGATTAGTCAGAGGACGCATTCACGCGGGGACGCATTCAGATTTGGTCCAAAGACGCACTCAAAATTGGTCAAGGACACATGGGGTGTCGAAGGACGCATTCAAAATTGGTGAAGAACACACGGGGGTGTTGAAGGACGCACTCGGGATTGGTCGAAGGACGCACTCAGAACTTGTCAGGGGACACACGCGGTATTGAAGATACATTTAGGATTGGTCGAAGGACGCACTCAGAATTTTTCAAAGGATATGCGGGGGGTATCAAAGGATGCACTCAGGATTGGTCGAAGGATACGTGGGGGTGTCGAAGGACGCACTCAGGATTAGTCGAAGGACGCACTCAGAATTGGTCTAATGACACACGGAGGTGTCAAAGGACACACTCAGGATTGGTCGATGTTTTTGCTGGGGATTGTAAAATGTCTCAGAGGCACTAGCCGGATTGACTGAGATAGCATGTCCTTGAGGTGCTAGCTGTGGAGATTGATCAAAGTGTGATGCAGTTATGCAACTTGAATGCAATCATGTTGTCATGCTCGAGAAATTACTACGATCAGTTGTGGTGCTTGAATGCATCTATGGTTCGTGCAACTTGAATGCAGTGATCTCATGCTGGGATGATGCTTTCTCATGACTCTCTCGACTGCGGCTTGCTAGGATGTAGGGTGCCGCAGTCGAGAAACTGGTCTCGGGGTTCCATACAGTGTGCGACAGTTGGCATAAAAATGGGGAGAAGTCATTTTATTTTCTCCCCATGATTTTGACTTCTCCCCATTTGATATCTCTCCCCCTTATTCTCATACACTTATTGCCACATGTCTTATTATGTGTCCATGATTTTGACTTCTCCACCACTTGTCCCCTATTCTATGGAACCCCGAAACAAGACAAGCCCTTTCTGGCTTCGACAAAGACAATCCAAGGCCTAGTTATTGTCATTAGTGGAAACAGTGGGCCTTCTAGCCACGCTATTCAAGAAATTATTTTACTAATTTATTGTGGTTTCGCCCTCTCTAGGGATTGAACTCAAGACCACCTCCTAATGAGGGACACACCTTTCCCATCCTAGTCTTTTTTTTTTTTTTGGGGGGGGGGGGGGGGGGGGGGGGGGGGCGAAAGAAACATATCATTAGAATGGAGGGATAATTACAAGACCGAGAGGATGGGGAAGAAATCCTCAACTCCTCATCCTCTATGGAATGAGAGATAATACTCCAATTCAAAACTAGATGAGCTTGCCAATGAGCCTCCGTGTTTACCCCATGCCTAACGAAGTTAAAAGAGATATTTGTAAACCGTGATCTCAGGCTAAAAATATTGCTCAACAGAATTTGGATTTTGCAGGGGACATTTAGGTAAGTCGAACTCTAATAGATTAGGTTTTTTTTTTTTTTTTTTCAATTAAAGAATTCTCATAGATGGTTTTTACGATTTTTTGAAGTGCATACACATCAAGTTGCAAAATGACGTTCCTAAAATCTTTACTATTATAATAGGAGAGGCTGGCGTAGCCTGAATTTTCCGAAATTCCTAAACTACCCTTATATAAAACAAAACTTTAATTTAATGTTTTACTTTAATTCCCAAACTACCCTCATCTATCTACTTAAAGAATAGAATCACAGTCAATCGCGATTGAACTCGAGGAGAGTTCAATCGCGATTGAACTCGAGGAGAGTTCAATCGTGATTGAACTCGAGGAGAGTTCAATCACACCCACGGGTTAACACGTGTCCCTTTTAACTCCTATTAACTGTGGTTAACTCCTTCCCCTCACTCTCACGTGCATCGCATGTGCCACCCGCTAGTTAGAGATAATGGATCTACCCAGTGGAAAGTGGGGCAGTCTTAATACATTAGAAGACTGCTGATGTAGTGACTACTTTTAGAGTCGTATTCTTCTCCAATTGTAACCGGTTTTGCCAAAACCGGTTACACCCCTAAGGTGGCCACATGTCCCTTTTGACACCTCCTAACTGTGGTTAAGATTCACTAACTCCTCGGGTTCATTTTTGATTTTTAGAAAAAAAAATAATAGAAATTTTGTTAATTGTGGTTAAAATTTATTAACTCCTAGGATTAAATTTTTTTTTTTTTTCTAAAAACCAAAGATAGGTGGGTGAACCCTAGGGGTAGGTGAATCTTAACCACAGTCAAGGGGGTGTAAAAAGGGACACGTGGTGACCACAGGGTGGTAACCGGTTTTGCCAAAAACCGGTTACATCTAGAGAAGATTACCGGTCCTACTTTTAATGTTGACCGGTAATCTTCTCCAGTTATAACCGGTTTTGCCTAAACCAGTTATCCCCTAGGTGGCCACATGTCCCTTTTGACACTTCTTTAACTTTGGTGAAGATTCATTCACCCTTACGGTTCACCCACCTATCCTTGGGTTTTTAGGGGAAAAAAAATTATCAACCGTGGTTAAAATTCTTGGGTCAATTTTTTCTAAAAATCAAAGATAAGTGGGTGAACTCTAGGGATGGGTGAATCTTAACCATTGTTAAGAGGTGTAAAAAGAAACATGTGGGCAACTTAAGGGGCTAAACCGATTTTGGCAAAACCGGTTACAACTTGAGTAGATTACGAGTCTTTAACCGTGGAACCAAATCGTCTATGTTATTCCCTATGGCCTGGTTGTTTAATAGCCAGGATCTTCTACAATTGTTTGCAGTTGTTAAATCCGTCCAAAGCAAAAGATCTTAACCTTTAAACACTCAAAGCCACGAGGAATAACACACAGACAATTTGATTCCGGGAACCATAAATAATGGATGATTGAGACATTCAACTCTATATGTTAACAATAATTCCTTTATGAGTTAAGTACTGTTTTATCGCCTTAAACTTAAAATATCACTCCTTAGGTCATGTGGTTTGAAATTTTTTTATCAAAAATGGTATGTATTCCAATATTAACCTTATAGTGTTTGGCTTTTATATACATAGCTTAAGAGTAAATATGTCAAAAGCATGGGCATGCCCTTTTAGGTGAAGTGCCCTAAGTTGTAATATTTTTAGTTTAAGGCGACAAAATGGTACTTAACTCTTCTTTTCTTGTTAATAGCAATATGATAGATCATAGGGTTAATATCTTCGATTTGATATTTTACTAGGGGCATGGGATTATCTTTGGCAAATGCCACAAATTTGGTCTCCAGAGTCCACAACTCATCCGACATCTGGTGATAAAAAGGGGAGAGATATCATGTGGTGAGAAGTCAAAAACATGGGAGAAAATGAAATGACTTTTCCCCTTTTCATCGTCACATGTCAGATGATGTGTGGATGTCCGGAACCAAATTTCTAGCATATGCCAGAGACAATCCCATGCCTTTACTAACAGAAACTTTAGGGGTGACCCTCTTGACTCCTTTATAGGCCAACCTTCAAAACTTAATCCTTCCTTTTGAGTGGTCAAGCAAAATGCAATTCGTATGATGAAACTAATCATTCAAAAATAATGGTTTCATCTTTTGCATGATTTTTATTTATAAAGTATAAAGTTCATTTCTAAACTAGTAATAAGATGTGAAACAATGAGTTATGGGTTTATATACTTTAATATATTGAGATATTAGAGTAAACTAATAAATATATATTTTATACATAAGTTGTTCAAAGGATATTTACAACTTCCTTGAAATGTTCACTCATATTTTTTTATCTTATTTTTATTTTTTATAAATCAAATAGGATGATTATCTATTTAACACTCTGTACAGCTTTAGTAACTTAAGATGACTTGAAATATAGGTCAAGTTACTAACAGATTGTGCACCAGTGCCACCACCAGCATTTGCAAATGTACTGCATTGGTCTCATCTCATAAATATATATTTGAAAGAAATTCTTAAATTGTATTCAAATAAATAAGATATTCAATATTATCTTTAAAAGTTATTATCAAGTGATAAAGAAGATTAAGAATCAGCTAATCTTAATGTATTGTTTGAAGTGTAATTATCATTTAATTTTTCTTATTATAATATTAGGCGACCTCATGTATGCATGAGATAAATAGACAACAAATTAAATCTGAAATAATTTTTCTATAGATATATAATAAAATATAAGTATTATGTTACTCAAGAGGAGTTGTTGTTAATTTATACTCAATTTTAAGGAAAGAGAAAATGGAAACCTATCTGCAAGGAGAGATTAGAAAACCCATCAACCCATTGACAACCCTATATTTATATTTGCTCAATCATAGTGTTAGTATTGAGGATTGATTTTCAATCTAGCTGTACAAATCCTTCATCTCTTCCTATCTCCCTTTATCCCTATGCAATCCATTTGTATATTCAGAATCATAATTTGGTCGATAGTCTTAACCCACATTACTATCTTTGTACTTAGTAAGGGTACAGTTTTCTTTTCATTTTTCCCCCTTTTTTTTTCCTTTTTTTTCCTTCAAAATTGACTTTCATATGTATTCTAATTTTCACTCATAATGTCAACTGGTGTCAAAAAAATGTGAGAAATAGAACTTATTGAGAAATTTTCTCTTGTTTTATGACTGTAGATCAATGCACTCAGGTGATTGTTGTGACAAATCAATATACTCAGGTGATTGTTGAAACGACACTTGATGGTTTAATTCGGGAAAGAGGGGTTGTAATTTTCATTATTCATTCTTTTGAATAATATCATAATGTCTTTCTCTTTTAATTATGGATAAAAATTGTTTCCTTTTTATAGAATTTTAATTATTGATTTATGAAGGAATAAAGAGAAAAAATTGTAGATTCTACATTTGATGTTTATATTACAATTTTCATTTTCTTTTGCTCGTTTCTAGGAAATGGAATCGACCCATTTGGTAAGGAGAAAAGATTTATAAGCTTGGCGAGAAAGTGAGAAAAAGTAAAAAAAAAGTGAGTTTTCTTACACTTTTCTTACATTTGGTGTACAAAGAAACGTATTTTCATTTTATTTTATTTTTTGCACTTTCTTAATAGTGATAAACTATCTCAAAAACTCCCTCCATTTTTTTATGGTAAAGAAAATTTAAGGTGACTTTTTAAATCTTTTTTTCCACCCACTTTCTAGTCAAATGAACACACCTCTAAGGAGGGAGAGCGAGAGAGAGAGAGAGAGAGAGGTAGAACTAACACATTGAAGAAACTATACATAATACAAAAAGGAAATGGACTCCTCCCTCGCTCTTTCCTTTATCCCACTCTCTTCGCCATAAACCAGACCACCACTAGAAGTAAGTCTATAGAATTGGACCAAAAAAAAAAGAGTCTATAGAAGGCCCATCATTCCTTCGGGTTATGTGAGAAGTCCGGGATTTGGGGACAACTGTTCAGGAGATGGTGCAGAAGATCTCTTGCTCACTGCGTTTCCTCCTTTATAGGCCTCTCTTCTTCCCAAAGGATTATAACCGCAATATTCCCTATCACAACGAACATGGGGAAGAATAGGAAGGGGAAGAATAGGAAGAGAGAGGGAGATCTAAATGCCGAAAAATTTGTCCATGGCAACTCTAATCATTTTGTTAGCTCTGTGGGTCAAGTTCTCAATATGTTAATTTTTTTTTATAGAATTTCCTCATTTCCTAAGAGAAATGCTAGCCCAAGTTTTCGAGATTTCCAAGCTCTCATGGTGGTAGTGACAAGTGTCGCTACTTTTACCTATTACATGGACAACCGGTATAAATCATTCATTCTTTCTGGAAATTTTTTGAATTATGAGTGTGGCTGGCACTCCTCTTTCAAGAAATGCTAACCTCCATTGAAGATTTCCAAGCTCTCATAGTGGTAGAGACAAATGTCGCTATTTTTACCTGATACTGGAGAACTGGTATAAACCATCCACTTTTCTTTGGAAAATTTTATTTTTAAAACCTATTGAAGTGGTAACGCTACTTGTTACACCCACTGTGGGAGTTTGGAAATTTTGAATTATGTGGTTGGGTATGAGCACTCCTCTTCCCAGAAATGCTAGCCCCAGTTGCAAATTTCCAAGCTCTCATAGTGGTAGCGACAAATGTCGCTATTTTTACCTGTTACCTGAGGAACTGGCATACACCATCCATTTTTCTTTTAAAAATTTTATTTTTAAAACCTCTTGAAGTGGTAACGCTACTTGTTGCACCCACTGTGGGTGTTTGGAAATTTTGAATTATGTGATTGGGAGCGAGCACTCCTCTTCCCAAGAAATGCTAGCCCCAATTGCAAATTTCCAAGTTCTCATAGTGGTAGCGACACTGTGATAGCGACGCAACCTTTTACCTGTTACATAGAGAACCTATAAACCACCCATTCTCAGGGGTGGAGCTAGGTGGGGGCCTGCGGGGGGGCACGTGCCCCCACTGAATTTTTTGATTTTTTTCCCTTTATTTTAAGAAGCCTAAAATTGTTGGATCATTCAATTGTGATTGAACTTGGGGAGAGTTCAATCATACCTAATCAACTCATCAACACATGTCCCTTTTAACATTTGTTAACTATAGTTAAGATTCACTAACTCTTGGGGTTCAATAATATAACCTTGTTTTTAAAAAAAATATTAACCCTAAGATTTAAAGTTCCAAATCAAAGTTTTAAAAAAATTCTACTATTTTTTCTTCTAAAAACCAAGGGTCTATTGTTGATCCAACCCAAGAGTTAGTAAATCTTAACCACGGTTAATAGAGGTTAAAAGGGACACGTGTTGACTTGTGGGTGCAATTGAACTCTCCCTAAGTTCAATTGATTGTGATCCGATCTCCATGCAATTGCCATTGAACTTTAAAAAATATATATTTTTATACGAAGTCATTTAATTATTTGATTGAGCGTAATTATGGTAAGGGGCAATTGTCTCTAAAAAATATATTATAGTATTTAATTATTTAATAGGTATAGCCATGAGGCAAGGAGGCAATGTTCCCTCAACTTTTAAAAACAAAATATATCTTTTATATCATGTTGTTTAATTATTTAACGGTGAGAGCCATGGAGCAAGAGGATAGCTATACCGTAAACAATGAGAAATATATAATACTCGTAAGAAATATGGGCGAAATGACCCAAAAACTTAGTCATAAAAAATAAAAATAAAATCGTGGAATACGCCCACGAACCCCATAACGTGCCCCCACTACTAGAAAATCCTGACTCCGCCCTTGCCCATTCTCCTTTTGAAATTTGTGCTGAAACCTATTGAAGGGGTAGCAACGCCACATGTTGCACCCACTATGAAAGTTTGGAAAAGAAAAATTGTTGTGTGATTGGGGCTAGCACTCCTCTTAGTTGTTATTTCCAATCGTCTCCCACACAAGGGATATGAGAGAAATTTATTTATTGAAAAGAAATGTACACGTTACGAAAGAAAATTAGGGATATTTATAGAATTTCTTAAAAGGATGTCAGACGAAATTATTAGTTAAGGGAAAAACAAACATCTTTTATGCAATGGTGTTGTAGATATACATAATAATATACTGTAAGTTTATAAAATTAAAATATCCTTATATTAATATATATTTTATATACTTTTAAAATATTAAGTTATAATTTTTAATATAGACAAGGACAAAGTATATATATATTTTTTAATATAATTTATATTTTTCACTTTTTTGATAATATTTTCTTTCTTTTATTTTCTTTTTGAAGTAGTCAAAAATTTTAATTATTATCAAAATTCAATGACTCGGACTCTCTCACTTGTATACCGGTCTGATGTGGTTTCACTCTTCCAAGAAACTTGAATCATCTCTAGGCCCCCTATTTGTGGAGGGTGGAGGCTCTCTTGTTTGTGCACGGGCTTAGCCTATGGTTGTACACTGCATTGGACTGGCCAATGGCCCGCACGATCCAGTCCATTAGGGGCAGGTTGGGCTTTGCTTCATGGGTTTGGGCTTGGTTTGGGTTCTATTTTCATTAAATATTTGAGTTTGGTATGGATTTGGATAAAACTTAATAAACCCCGGTTAGCCGAGCCCGGCCTGGCCTGAAATTTAACAATTTTTTTCTTATACCCAAACTACCTCACATAATAAAACCTTTAGTCGATTAGTCTTGCATCCAAAAACCACAAGAGAGAGAGAGAGGGTTTTGGTTTTTGCTTTCCCTCTTTCTCTACTTCTTTAATTTGTACAGTTGGATCTACTCTCCACTCTCCGACATTTGGTTTCTATAATTGGACATACTCTCTCTTTCTCTACTTCAATTTCTATAGAAAGATTGATAAGAGGAATCACTCATGTAGGTTTAAATATCTCGAGTATTATATAGGTTTAAATTTTATTATATGTTTTAAGGTTTAAAAATATTAAATTAATATTTCATGTTTATATATATTAAAAATTACAATTTAATGTATTAAAGTATGTAAAATGTACACATTTATAAGGTTATTTTAGTTTTATAAACTTATAATATGTTATATATATAATATATTATATAAATAGTCGAGTAGCTGGATTTCATCCATGTAAATCTTATACCTCAAAGGGGTAAAATGGTCAACATTAAATTATACGCCATGCTCAACGTCTATGAATTGTCTTGATGGTGAATTTATCTTAAATTATATCTTGGAATGATTAAAAAGTATAAAGGTTACAGCAAACAAAACAAAAATTGAATAAAAGAAACTCTAGGACTTTCGTTTGAATGAAATTCTCATTCGTTCGAACGAAACCAGAAAATCCAATTAAAAATGAAATTCAGCAGTTATTTCCATTTGAAATGGCTGAATTTCGTTCGAATTAAAATACTTTCATTCAAACGAATACTCGCAGACTGGTTTTAAAAAAAAGGGGGTTTAAGTCCGGATTTTTGTGTTTTAAACTCTTAGACTATGGATAGAACATCTAATTCGAGGGTTTAGAATATCCTTATGCTTTTTCACCCAATTTGGAAAAGGAGATGAGAAAACCCGAGGTTTTCAAGAGAGCAAGCTTGGAGAAGAAGGAAAAGCTTGGTTTCTCCACAAGCCTTCCTAAAACTCTAGATCGAAGGGATTCGATCTCAGAAGGTCGATACTCTCTACTAAATTGTATTGTTGTAATTCTTTAGCTTAAAATGAAATGAAAAGCATGTTATTCTATGATGTGTTGAAGATTATCATACACTATTGATTTTTATTGTGATTTCCCCATGAGAAATAAAAATGAAAGCATATGAATGATGAATTGTAGTAGTGAAGCCCTATTAAATGACCTAGAAGTATTCCTACTGAATTAAATTATACAGATAATGTGTTTAATGCAATGCCCTTATGTATGCTTCGTTAAATTGTCCATGTGGTGAATTCTTGATGAAATGGGAGACATGATGCATTGATTTTGATGAAGAGCATGTTTAATAAATGGAATTATGTGTTTAAACTATATGTGAGCACGTTTAGAACTATGAATTGTTAACTGAAATGCATGTGCCATGTTATTGAAGTCTTATGGCCTATATGTCACTTACAAATGTTATATGAGCACTTGAAATTACATGATCGAGGTTTTTTTATCTAAGTATGGATATCCAAAAAGTAAAGTAAAGAAGATGAAAGAAAGAAAAAATGTTATTGGGTAGATGATAGTGTTCTTAGCCACTAGCCATCTTGATCTCAAGTAAAACAAAAGAAGAATACGCTATTGGAAAGATGTTAATGTGCTTAGACCAGGTATAGTCACTAGTCATCTTATTCCAAGTAAATTTATTGAAGAAGAAATGTTATTGGGAGGGTGATGATGTGCTTAGAGTAGGTACAACCACTAGTCACCTGATCCCAAGTAAAACAAAAGAAAAGATGTTATTGGGAGGATTTTAGTATACTTAGACCAAGTACAGCCACTAGTCATCTGATTCTAAGTAAAATAATGAACAAGGATGTTTTTGGGAGTGTATTAGTGTGCTTAGACCAGGGATAGCTACTAGTTACCTGATCTCAAGTAAAAAGGATCAACTCGGCTAAGTTAAGTAAAGGAATGGAAGATGATAATTGGAAAGAAAAATACATGAAGAAAACTGTAAAAGTATTTGGTTTTCAAAGAAATTAAAGTAAAATATATAGTTTTGAAAAATATGCACATTAATATCAAAGTTTTTATTTCTCCGCATTCTGAATTGAAAAATGTGTGTGTTTTGATAATTGAGATATATGAAGCATATAAAATCTTGTTATTATTATAACATCATTATTTAGTAGTTACTATACGTTGAGCCTTCAATGCTTAGCCGAACTGTTATTGTCAGTAGGTCCACCTTTCGACATTCGTGCTCCAGCTTCGTGGGTAGAGGAGGAGTACATTGAAGAAGGCCTCGAGCAAGAACACCCGGGAGAGGATAAGGGCCTCGACAAGTGGCCTTATCATGATTAATGTTGAGAGGGTGAGGGAGTGATTATATACATTGACTTTGGCTTGTTTTAAATTGGGGATGTCCACTTATGTTGGTTTCTTTTGTTAAACTCTTATCGTACTAGTTTATGTTGAACTTGGAATACTGTTAAGTATTGTTAAAAAAATTTTAGCTTCCACTTTTAGCATTGCTTTAATTGATCTTGAAGGATGGTTCGAAGTATAAGTTATGAACCAAAGTCCCATAACTTCTAAGGGGATTTTGGGTCACGAAAGAGTTGGTATCAGAGCAAAGGCATTAGGTCCGTGTAGGGAGTCGTATTCCAAGTATAGACTAATCCTTAGTCTTAGTCTTAAACCAGTTGAGGTTTCAACCGAACTTGTGTCTTAGCTTTGCTAGGAATCTGAATTGTATGCTTATATTACTGTGTATGCCTCGGTGTAATACCATCTACGTTATAAGTGCATTATGAGTATTGAATTATTGGCTTAAACTGGTTTCCAAGTTAGACTCATGGGTTACTGTTGTTCTCATGATTTGATCATGAGACAAGGGGAAACTCCATTGGACAATGAATAACCCGACTTCTCTCAGCTTTTGGAGACTATGGTTGACATCATGGCCATTCTTGCAATCAGGCAGCCCGTTGCCACTCCTACACATATGCCTCCACCTACACACCCCATTTCAGGACTTGAGGCGTTCCGGAGACTCCATCCGCCCTCCTTCTATGGGACTATAGACCCCATGGTTTCTGAGGCATGGATTATGCAGTTGGAGAAGATCTTCTGGTTGCTCTGCTGCACTGATGAGGAGCGAGTGGACTGGGCTTCCTTCGTGATGGAAGGTAAAGCCGAGCATTGTTGGAAATTGCCATTGAGATAGAGGGATGCCACTAAAGCAAGAGTGTCATGGACATGGGGAAAGTTCTTGGACATCTTCTACGGGTAGTACTTCCCTATGTTTTTCAGGGAGCAGAAGAATATGGATTTTATGTCTTTAGAGCAGGGAGAGATGAGTGTGGCTGAGTATGAGGCCAATTTTGTGGAGTCGTCAAGGTTTGCACCTCATCAGATCGCATCAAAGAACATGCGAGTTAGGAAGTTTGAGAGAGGATTGAAGGCCTTTATACAAGATTGGAGTTCTTCAGGAGGAGAGGCAATGGCCTTGGGAGAGGCATGATTAGAGGTCATTCTGTTGGCTCAACACCGCTTAAGAAGAGGGCCAGGACTGCCTCGTACCCTACCTCCGGGCTGACACAGGCACAAAGGCCTCTTGCACCATAAGCTCCTCGCCCTGCTACTAGTCAGGCTACCCCAATTATGCAGAATGCATCTTCTGCATTAGGGCTTGATTTTTGTGGCCATTGTTGAAGGAAGCATACCAAGGATTACCCAAAGTTCTCGAGTGGATGTTTCCATTGTGGCCTCCAAGGGCACATGATTAGAGATTGTCCTCCAAGGGCACAAGACCCTCCAAGCATACCAAGGGCAGCCATCACAATCTCTGGGGAGCAGACCCCCAGTCTGATAGGCCTCGCAGTAGGGATCTTCACATGTCTCTAGGACCCAACCGCCTCGCCAGGCAAACAAGGGCAGGGTCTTCGCCATGACGGAGCAGGGCGCACATGAATCGGATGATGTTGTGTAAAGTACATTTAAGTCAATGTTGTCTAAGTTACGAACTATTGATAGAGTTGAATGTCCACTAATATGTCCTTTTATCCACATGCTACTTACATGCTAGGGTTGTCTTTCTTCATTATGATTGACCAATACTTGTAGTTTCAATGAAACTATCCTAGGTAAGTCAAAACTTAGGAATGTTAATTCTCGGGTGAATTTAATACTAATCTTGGAAATCACTTCATGAAATTGTGATTTGGAAGTATGAGCAAGCTAAGGGAGAGAGTTTAATTAAAACAAAATTCTAAATTCGTTTTAAAAATAAATAAATAAATGATAATAATAATTCTCATTAGGAGTTTATTGAAGCGTGTCTAAGGAAAGGATTGTCCTTATATTGTTGAAGGACAGTGGGTTTCGTAAAGAGTACAAAAAAAAAATCAATCACCTTCGTTCGAACGAAGTCGCAAAAGTAGATTTTATAAGCCCTGGCAGAACTCATTTGGGTCATTTATGTTCGAACGAGCTTCCAAATGTTTAGGGGTCTTCTCTTCCTCTTCATCCATTCCAAGGTAATACTCCTATTTGTTGCCCAGTTATTGGACCCTAGAGGAGGGGTGATTAGGGTTAATAGCTGATTTAAATTAATATTTAGCTCATATTTGCGGAATTTAATATAGAGCTAAATTAACAATGATAGAAACAATTAATTGCAAAGATAAATGAAAGGATAAGAGATAAAGAGTACAAACACAGCAGAATGGTTGTCGAGGTTCGGCACTCCCGCCTACGTCCCTGCCTCAAGCTCTCTGGCTCGGCACTCCCGCCTACGTCCCCGCCTCAAGCTCTCTGGCTCAAAGGATTCAACATGATTTCACTATCACACGAGCTTCTTCCCAGGTGAAACCCAAACCTTTACAATCATTTTCAGAGGCGAGAATTACCACCTTCAGTGCAAGAGAACACCTTCTCTTGACTTCACAAAGCTCTCCGGCTTCACAGACAAGAATCCTCGATTCTTGATTTCCTTTAATACAAAAGAGTTGTTGGGTTTGTATCCAAATAATAAAGCTCCTTAATGAGCAGAATAAGATTGAAATAAATACTCTAAAAAACTCTCAAAAGATTGGGAGTTGAAAGCTCTTATAATGAGAGTTTGAGATTTTAGGTTTTGAACGTATATTCTTGATGAGAATTGAATGTAGCTAAAGATTTGATCTATATTCGTTCAAGAGTTGTTTGATGTTCATAAATGAACTAAATTTATAGTTGAGCATCCAATCTAGCCGTTGGGAACCCATTAAATGCAAAAATGGCCGTTAAAAAACTAGCCATTAGAGTGTTCCCACAAGCAGTCATCGACGAGTGAAATTGCTGAATTGAAAATCAGCTACTGTTTCTTCCACTCATCAACGAGTGTTGGGACTGCTATCCCACTCGTCGATGAGTCCTCTCTTTTTCAATAAGATGGGAATGAATTCATTGGTCTTTTAGCATCCCTAATCATAGATCTTTGATAATCTATAACAAAAAAGTCCTTCAAATTCGGATTTGAGAGGCCTTTGGAAAAATAGTAGTGGAAAACAATCTGTTTCTCAACCTACCTATTATCGCATGTGGGAGCAACCATTTCCTCACTTAAAAGGTTCTCACAATTCCAAAAAATTATTGAATCCAGATAATATTTTGTGGGATCATTCTCAAACTTATAAAAATCATTCAAACATTAATCCTTGCTCAATAAAAGATATTGAATTTTTTAGGGATGAAGGGAAATTTTTTTTGCAAAGATTACTTAATTCGGAATTATTTTCTTCCTACCAGGAGAAAACAGGCATGACTAAAACTAAAGACAACAATTATATGCTTTCATCTGGTAGAATTACTCGTTCTAGATCAGCGATCCTTTCCTTGGCTTCCAATCCAAATAATGTTAGTAATAAATAAGTTTCTTATTTGGAATATTCGAGGTATAGGAAATCTAGCTTCTAAAGCTAGATTAAAACTGTTCATCAGGTAGAACTACTCGTTCTAGATCAGCGATCCTTTCCTTGGCTTCCAATCCATATTGATTTATTGGCCATTATAGAACCAAAAAAAAAAAGTTGGATGTTATTCAAGAAGTTTGCTCTTTTATTAATATGGATAAGCATTTAGATGCTCAATTTGCTCATGCTAAAATTTGGTTATTCTGGAAACAACATCTACAAGTTCAATATATTTCCTCTTCTAATCAAATATTAGTAGTTGATGTTTCTTTTGTAGAATTTAATTCTATTAGATGTGCTTTTATTTATGCTAAATGCTCTAGAAGGGAAAGGTTGACCCTCTGGGAAGATCTCGGTGTTGCCTTTTCTGCTTTTTCAGGGCCTTTCTTTATAGGTGGTGATTTCAATGCTATTGCTACTTCTGAAGAAAAGTTGGGTGGCAGAGATGTTAACATGGAATTAATGGAGAATTTTAATAATATGATCAATGATTTGGGTCTGATGGATTTGGGCTTTTCTGGTAATAGATTCACTTGGTGCACCAATTAGGTAGGTATGCATTGTATTTATGCCCGTCTAAATCGTATTTTGTTTAATCATGTTTGGTCTAATAATTTCAATTCTTCTTCGATTAACCATCTCTCTAGATTTGTTTCGGATCATGCTCCGATTCCATTGGAGTTTGGTAATAATCTAACTAGAAGGCCCTCTTCTTTTAAATTTTAGCAAATGTTGATTAATCACTCGGATTTTTCCAGAATTGTTACTGAATATTGGGGGCCTCCAATTTTTGCAAATCCCCTCATATATTTTTTCCTTAAACTTAAAAGACTAAAAATTCTCTAAAAAGCTTAATTAGAGATGTCTTTAGTAACATTTTCCATAAGATTAACTCTCTCGAGAATCAAATTTCTAAGTTGGAAGATGACATTTAAAGGTCTTGGGATGATGAAAAAAATATTTCTTTATCTAATCTTAAAATTGAATTGCAGTCTGTTCTTCTTTATGAAAAGATTTTCTAGAGGTAGAAATCTAGAATTCAATGGCTCAAAGAATGAGATAATAATACAAAATTCTTTCATATGATCATTAAATCTAGAAGGGGCCGAAATTGCATTTCTAGAATAAAAAATGCTCAAGGTATTTGGCTGGAATCTCAAGATGATATAGGAATTGAAGCGGTTAATTATTTTATAAATTTGCTCACTTCAGATAATTCTATTATTGATGATAATATTTTGCATCATATTCCCTGCATCATTACTAAGGAAAATAATAATTTCATATCTTCTCTTCCCTCTTTAGAAGAAATTAAAAAAGTTATTTTTAGCATGTCTGCGGATAGTGCTCCTGGTCCTGATGGGTTTTCAGGTCATTTTTTTCATTCATGTTGGAATATTATTAAGGAGGACTTATTTCATGCTATTTCTTTATTTTTTCTTAACTGCTAAAATTCCTATAGCTATAAATGCTACAACCATTGCCTTAATCCCAAAAAGTAACTCTCCTATGACTTTCTCGGATTTTAGACCTATCAGCCTATGTAATTTTCTTTACAAGATTATATCTCGAATTTTGGTTGATCGTATTAGTGTATTGCTTCCTTTCATTATATCTGATGAGCAAAGTGCTTTTGTTAAAGGAAGAAATATTCTAGATAATGTTAGTCTAGCTCAGGAGATGGTGCAAGGCATCAATAGGAAAATTCCGGGAGGTAATATTATTTTTAAAATTGATATGTCTTAAGCTTATGATAGAATGAAATGGAATTTCATATTTTCTGTTCTTTCAAAAATGGATTTTAAAGAAGACTCTATTAGATTGATCTGTGGTTGTCTTATCAATCAATCTTTTTCTATTCTTATTAATGGTTGTCTTCAAGGTTTTTTTCAAAGTTCACGGGGTCTTCGTCAGGGGAACCATTTATCTCCTGCTCTTTTCATTATTGTAGAAGAAGCTCTCAATAGGGGACTTAAAAACATTTCTGAGACCATTTCTTCTAAATTTAAACTGGGCAGGTACGGATATCCTGTTTCTCATCTCCTGTTTGCTGATGATACTCTCATCTTTTGTAATGATAGGAAACATAATATTTAGAAAAATTTTTAACTCGTCACTAAATATGAGAAATCTTCAGGAAAATTGATTAATAGATCTAAAAGTTCTTTTTATTGTTCTGATAAACTTAGTAGAATGAGAATGGATAATATTTCTAATTGGGTGGGTATTTCTAGAAAAAATTTCCCCTTTACTTATCTAGGAGTTCCCATTTATAAAGGTCATCTTAAAAAGAGCTATTTTAACTCTCTTATTGATAAAATATCCTCTAAGGTGGAAGGCTGGAAGGCAAAACTTCTATCATCCAGTGGACGCTCATTTTGATTAAACATGTCATTTCTTCTGTGCCAACATATCTTCTTGCGGGCATTCATGTGCCCAAAGGCATTACTTTTCAAATTGATAGAATCATGGCCAATTTTTTTTGGAATAATACGAAAGAGGTTAGAAAACGTCATTGGATAAATTGGAATATTTGCTCCCTTCCCCAGTTGGAAGGGGATTTAGGTATTCGCAAAATGAATGATTTTTCTAATGCCCTCATATTGAAAAAAATTTGGAATCTTTACCAATCGAACAATCTCTGGTCAAATTTTTTCATAAATAAATTTCACTTTGATCATATCTGGCAAGCTTCCTATAGTCCTAGTGCCTCAAAAACCTGGATTAAAATTACCCATTTATGTAAAGATGTGCTCTATAAATCAACTGCGTTAATTGGTAAAGGCACTAAAATAAATTTTTGATTAGATCGTTGGTTTGGTGAAGCTCCTCTTATAGACCTTGCTTTATCTCCACCTCAATATTTTCCTTTCATTTCAGATATGTTGGATTCTAATAGTACTTGGGATTTCTTTCTTGTTAATGACTATATTCCTATTTATTTGAAGATAGAAATAAGATATGCAGGTTACTTTACTTCTGAATTTGATGATACTTTCATGTAGAATCTCAGTCATAATAGTAAGTTTATTGTTAAATCTGCTTGGGATTCGATCCGCAATTCTAATGCTCGAAAGGACTGGAGTCTTAATATTTGGAATTCTCATATTCCAAAAAAAATTCAAATATTTGGTTGGAAGGTAATGTATGGTGCTATTTCGACAAATAATATGATTCAATCTACAGGTATTCCTATTGCTAGTCGTTGCTATTGTTGTAATTCTGGTAATATTGAATCTGTATCTCACCTTCTTTTTAAAGTGATATTGCAGTCTGTATTTGAAGTTTTTTTGCTAGATTCTGCTCCATTGTTTTGCAGCCTAGTGATTCCATACAATATCTCCTTAGACGATGGTTCAAAGTTTACGGTAGAACTCACAATGTGCTTTTCAATATTCTCCCTCTGCTCATCATTCGGGAAATTTGGAAGGCGAGATGTTCGAGAAGATTCAAAAATGTCCGGAAGCCTCTAGACATTATCATTGCTAGAATAAAAGTTTGGCTTATAGAGTTGGGCAAATTATCTTCTAATCAAAGACTGGATCTCTCCCTTTTCAGCAATGAGTCTCCTTCTTCCCAAGCCAGAAAATCTATCTCTATTATTAAATGGATCTGGCTTCTTCAAGGGACAATAAAGTTAAACGTGGATGGTGCTTTTAGAGGTAATCCTCGGTTAGCTGGTGGAGGAGGTATCATTCGTAATCATCATGGTGATATGTTAGCTTGTTTCTTTTCATTCTATGACCATTGCACAAGCTATGTTGCTGAAACAAGAGCCCTCCTGGATGGCATCTCTCTCTATCTTTCTTTGGGTTTTACTTAGATTGAGGTTGAGTCGGATTCTAAAACTCTTGTAGATGCTTGGAATGGTAATTACCATCACTCTTGGACTATTTGGTTCTGGAACCAAAAAATTAGAAAAATCAACCATATATGTTCATCTTTTGCTCTTATTTATAGAGAAGCTAATCAGGTTGCTGATTTTTTAGCTAATTATGGTTGTGATATTCAGAGCTCAGGTTTGGTCCAGACTAATCAGGACTACCCTCCTCACCTTAGGGCCCTTATATTTCTAGATAAAGTGAGTTTGGGTAATATTAGATTATCTTGAGTTGTATTGTGTTTGGTTTGTTTGTATAGGGTTAGGGGTTTTTAATCCCCCCCCCCCCCCCCCCCCCTCTTCTAGTTTGTTTCTTTTTAGGGGTAAGGTTTTATGTCCCCCCCGCTTTCTTTGAGTCTTGGTAGGGGTAAGGTTTTATGTCCCCCTCCCCCCCCCCCCCCCCATATTTTTTCTTATCTAATAAACAAGTAGGGGTCTGCCAAACCCTCCACTCCCCCTGAGTGGTTTTTTTTATTAAAAAAAAACAATCTCCCCCTTTTTGATGATGACATATTAATGTAATGAAATAGGAATAAGCTACTCCTCAATATATGTTTTCAATAAAAATTTTGAGGTAACTCCCCCTAAACATATACATTCATATAAATTTGACATTTTTGCAAATTTTAGAACATTCATAATCAGTTAAAGACATTCAATGAATTTGAATTTTCAACATTCAATCATTTAAGATATTCAAAGAATTTCACTAGACATCCAAAAGTGCATGAATTAAAGTGATGGAACCAAAGATAAGTCTCATTCAAATTTAAAACAATCAAAGTATGACTTACTTGTCACTTTCATACAAGAAAGTAGAAACTACAAGCTACTTGCAATCAAAACAAATCCATTTCATAACATTTTTCTCCCCCTTGGCATCATCAAAACAAGCAAAAAAAATAAACAAGGGCAAAGAAACAAAAAATGGAGAAAAATTCTTCATTTTCCTTCTTCTCTCTTCCTCTTCTGAGATTTCCTAGAAGAAGTCTCTTTCTTCTTGCCTTTGGGATCACTAGGAGAGCTATCACTAGAAATGACTTGCTCTTGAGGTATCTCCTGAGTTTTCCCCTGAGGCCTCTCTGGAATCTTCACATCAAATGAGAATGGAATTTAAGATAGTATGCTCTTCATTTCCATCAGATCAATAGCAACTTGAGTCACACTAGAAGTGCACTCATGAATCATAGGGCCCTAAGCCCTTAGGTGCTGACCCATCAAGTCTGATTTCCCATCAATGGTAGCTAATATCTTCCCTATAGACATAAACTCCTCTGAGGCATCCTATGCCTTCTTCTGAACAAGGACAGAGGTATCATCAACTATGTTCATCAAGATGTCCATATCTGCTTTTACAAGTCCCACAAAGTGTTCAAGGTTTCAAAACGATCACTGGCAACGGGCTGAAGACTGGAGACTTTGGCCTCTAGAACACTCAACTGCTCTCGACACTCAGCATGAAAGAACAACATGCTCTCCCTCATCTCTGACTGGAATGCTGACATACGAGTCCCTAGGGACTCGATCTGGCTCATCATGAGTCGTAAAACCTCATTTAATATGGTTGGTGTATTTTTGATCTCCTCGGTGACTCAAAGTCTGGTCCAACATCCTCAAAGTGAGGTGAGTCCTCTCTGTCAGGAATCTTTGACTCAGGTGCACTCTCTGGCTCTACTGCTGCTGCAGCCAAAGTAAATGGAATCTCTGATGTTCCTGGAGCTAAGATAGGAGGAATGGCTAGAGTAGAGTCTGGAGCAAGAACTAGAGTAGAGGTAGAAGGAGCTAAAGTAGTGGGATCTAAAACAGAAGCAACTGAGGGGGCAAGAGCTGGATCAGCTGGAGTAATGGATTTTGGGACCCAGACTTGGTGTTCATCTATCCATGCATATCCCATCCTTCGGATAGTAGCCATGGAGTAGTAGTTAGAGTCTGACACATCTACTCTATCAGGATAGCCTAATAAAGGGACTTTGAAGAATTTAAAGAGACGGGTTAGAGTCTGACCAAAAGGTAGACGGCCTTTGTTTCTCTTGGAGGTGTCTAGCATGATATGAAAGAGAATAAAGGATAGGTCAATTGGTTTGGTGGTGAGAATGCACCACATTGAGAAGACATCAAAAAATATCACAAAGTCTCTACCACCTCACCTAGGTATGATATTGTAGGAGATGATATGATGGATCATCCTAGCCTCTAAGGTAAGGTCTTTGAGACCGGGTTGAAAGGTATTTGATATGTCCTTGTTTACACAAATGAGTTCTAAGGCATTTATTGTGTCAAAATCAAGATGGACAGCCCATTGATTAGTGGTGTAGACTTGAAATTCACCACTAGGGAGATCAAAAAATGTGGTCAAGAGCTTTTATAGGAAAGGTAATGTCTTTCCCATGGGCACGAGATGACATAATAGAGGATTTTTCATCACATTTGAAATGAGTATGGAACTGACGCATGAGGTCAGGGTACATAGACTCTTGGATTTAAGAAATGAAGTCCAACGAAGAGCTTTGAAAAGGTCAGTAATACAATCTAAACCATTTTCAGAGAATACGGAAAATTTGACAAACTTACCATATATGGGAAATTGTTTCAGGAAAATGGATTGGAATCTCTCAGCGGCCTTTGGATTTTTGAAGAAGGAAGGTTGTGGAGCTCATGAACTTGCGGCTTCCTTTCCTTTGGAGTTTGTCTTCTTCTTCTTCTCTTAATCTTTAGCAGAGGTCTTTGTTCTTGGTGGCATTTTGCTCAAATGTGAGATAGGTCAAAGTGATTTGAGAAGATTTTGGGGTTTTAGAAAGGATTAGAATGAGTTTAGAAGGATTAGAGCAATGGAATAGGGTTTGGAAGGAGAAAGGGATTCGTATTCGAAAAGAGGGAAAAGTTTGAGTTTTTAAGAAATCATAATTTTAGGTTTATATTTATACTCATGAGTCCAAACGTCGACAAGTGGAATGAATCCAACTGTACTCATTGTTGAGTGGCCTTAGCAAGTTTCTGGAATTTAAAAATTGCATTGAGTAGTCAACGAATGAGATGCATAGAATAGTACTCGTCGACGAGTCATGCACAGATTCTGAAAATTTTTTATTTTTCAACATGAATCCATTTTTCTCTTGATTAAAATATTATTTTAAAATTCAAAGTATCATTCCAAGCATCAAATCATTATCCAAACAATTCAATATAATTAACAAATCATCCAATCCATTTCTAAACAAAATATCATCATTAAGCTTAGTCCAAGCATATTTTTCACTTTTAAACATGTAGACATATGATCATTTAATTTCATTTTGTCTAGTCATGTGTAATTTTCTTCTTAGTGTACTGAACCTTTCATATTAAAGGGGTTTTGTAACAATATCAGCAAGTTCGTTGTTTGTATCAACAAACTCCAACACAACATCCTCATTTTGAACATGGTCTCTAATGAAATGATATCTAATCTCAATGTGCTTTTTTCTAGAATGTTGGATAGGATTTTTAGTCATACAAATTGCACTAGTATTATCACATTTGATATGAATTTTATCATAAAACAATTTAAAGTCTTCTAGTTGTTGTTTCATGTATAGAGTTTGAGCACAACAACTCCTAACTGATATATACTCAGCCTCAATTATAGATAGAGCTACAAAGTTTTGTTTCTTACTAAACCATGAATATAAGGAGTGTCCTAAGGAGTGTCCTAAGAAGTGACAAGTGCCACTAATACTTTTCCGATCAACTTTGCATCCACTAAAGTCAACATCAGAATAACTAATTAGTTCAAGTGTAGTATTCTTAGGATACAATAGTCCTATATCAATTGTGCCAAGCAAATATCTAAAATTTCTCTTTACAACAAACTTATATGATTCTTTAGAATTGGATTGAAATCTAGCACATAGGCAAACACTGAACATGATATCTGGTCTACTAGCAGTTAGATATAGTAGACTACCTATCATACCTCTATACTTTTTTTCATCAATAATTTTGTCATCTTTATCTTTGTCAAGCTTTGTTGAGGGACTCATAGGAGTGTCAATCTCCTTGGTATTCTCCATTCCAAACTTTTTGATAAGTTCCCTTGTATACTTGGCTTGATTGATGAAGGTTCCTTCCTTAGTTTGCTTGATTTGAAGTCCGAGAAAGAAATTTAATTCTCCAATCATACTCATCTCGAACTCATCCTGCATAGTCTTAGAAAATTCTTGACATAATGATTCATTAGTAGATCCAAAGATAATATCATCAACATATATTTGCACAATAAGCTATAGAGACCCAAAATTTAGTTCCTCTACATTTATGCCATTTATATGAATTTCTAAGAATGTGTCTGATTTTAAATGCATGTGTTCCTATGAGAATTAATGTAAGATGCCTAGATGTAGTAACTCCTTATATAATAATAATAGTGATTAACTTATTATTAAATTAAAAGTTTTAGGTTTAAGGGTTCACCTCATTGCCTAAAATTATGTTAAAGTATCTATTTTGTAACTTCTAGGACTCTAGGGTTCGAACCCATGTTTCGGGGTTCACTTTCACCTTCATCCAACTTGATGAGACATTTTGACTTCCATAGACTTGAAATTTGGGAATTGTCTATTAGACAAGAAATTGATCCCCTTCGAATAATGGTTCTAATGCAAGCTGAATCGTCCAATTCTGATAACCATGTCAAAAGTTACTGGTAAATTACCAGCGCAAGATTCGAAAAAAATAAAGGGATCTGACCAATCGGCCAACTAGCATCAATCAATCGGCAGAGATTGGGATCGATCGGCCAAACTCGCTGATCGATCGGTGGGAGCTGAGATTTGCGCGAAAACACTGATTTTTGACTTTTTAAAGTCCCCTTGAGACCCTAAACTCTATAAATACCTCTTTAACTCGTGAATTAGGCTTCCTAGAGCCTCATAAACATAAAAGAGAGAGAAAATAGAGTATTTTGAGGGATCCAAAGAGAGAAGACCTAGAGATCACAAGATTCAATCATAGAAAAAGGAAGGAGACTTGAAGATTTAGATCGAGACGCATTCGCAGGCGTAAGATTGTAGGAAAGCGATCAAGAGAAGTAAATAACGATCCCTAGTCCTCAATATTTTGAATATTAATCTAAAGGAAGAATTAAAAGAGATAGATCTAAGTAAGAACATGAAGATAAGTAAGATCTATAAATTGCTATTATCCCTGATTTATTGTTTCATAAATGGTTAAAGTAAGATGTGAATAACATGATTAATTAGGATGTGAATAACTATGTTTATATTTTTTTTATGCTTCAACAAGGGGATTGGGAATTTATGATGGATGTATGTGGATATATGAGGAAGAATTGATGAATTTTTGAAGTTGAATGGAATGTATAAAAGAATTGAATGATGGATGTGGGCTCTTTGTGATATTAGAATTACATGATAGTGTGATTTTGGATATGCTTGATGAGATTTAGGATTGATAAATTAGGTATTATTTGAAATATGAATGTTGTTGTGTGTTTATTTTTATGTTGTTATACGTGATATATTGTTGGGTAAAGGAACCTTTGATGAGAGTCTTGCTTGCCTAGGTCTGGTTAACATAGTGGAATGAGACGCTATGATGAGATTTCCTATGACCCTTAACTGATAGCCTTAGGTATAATTTAACCAAGAGTATATTACCGCACTCACTCAAGATAATCAATATGTACAAGTATGATAAAAAGCAAGATTACAAGTATACAAGTACACATGAAAACAATAAATGCATGATTGAGTTTTGCACTGCCCGAGTACCAACAAGCCTAAGATCAAGGCAAGACAAGCCGCATGCACCGGATAATGTGCAGACAAGCCGTATACATCGGATTATGTATAGTCAAGCCATATGCACCGGATAATGTGCAGACATGCTGCATACACCGGATAATGTGTAAACCATGTGGTACCTCGGTAAGTAGGGTATATGTTAATCTCTACCTAATATATGAGGTAGAGTTATTTTAAGTTATTGCACAGTGCATGTTGTTTGATTTCTTCACGAAAAAAGAAAGACTAGTCAGAAAAGTAAGACAAGTCAAAAAAAGTAAGACAAGAAATACAAGTCAAGTAATAAGACAAATAAGATAAATGCAAGTAAGCATATGAAAGAATTGAAAAGAAAAGATGTTTCCGCACTCTGATTTACGTATGTGAATTGTAATTGAACTGTTACTTGTGTATATTGTTTACGATAGATTGTTATATACGCGGAGTAACTTGTTACTCAGCCGTTATCTTTGTTGTCGGCAAATTCGAGATTTGATAATTGTAACCAGGAGCCTTGAGTTGAAGAAGATTACGTAAGGAAGATCTTGCAGGTGATCATCCATAAGAGGAATGGAATTTTGATGGATGGTTTTACTATTATTTTAGTTTATTAGAAATTGTTTAAATTCCAGAGAGATTTTAATTGAATTATTATGGAATTATGTTTTGATTTAATGGATGGTTGAGAATCACGAGTATGATTCAGATTATGTATGTTTAATTTAATTACAGATTTTAATTGATGTTTGGTTGAAGTATTAAATGTTATTTCATTGAAGAAATTTTTAGGTCCATAATTTAGTATGTTTTTATTGCTTCTAACAAGATGGTATGATAAGTAAGTCACGTGCCAAAGATCTTGCATTCTCCTAAGGAAATTTTGGGGCGCGACAGAGGTGGTATCAGAGCTCAGGCATTAGGATCATAGGGATTGAGGTGTTTTTCCAATTTAGACCTATGATTGATTTAATAAATGTCCGATACCATGACAGAGGTGGTATTAGAGCTAAGCCATTAGGTCACCTAAGGCTAAGTGTCTTCTAACTTGGAACTAGGGTTATTTTACTCTAAGTCCAATACCAGAGGTGGTATTAGAGCAAAGGCTTTAGACCCATATGAGATAGTTTTAAGATCATGAGAATTAAGGAGATTTATCAAGATAGAAAAATGGATTAGTCTTAAATCCGGATTGATACCATGACAATTATGATGTCATTAGGTTCGCTAGGACTTAGGCCTGTTATGAAATTGTATGTTAATAAAAGTTATTGTTTATTACTATGTGTTATTATATGTTATTATGAGTTTGTTATGATACAGTCATGATAATGATATGTTAAGAGGACTGATGTCATAGTGAGACATGAGTTATTCTTAAATTCGAGTTGGAAAACGATAAAGTTAATACATTGGGTTCCTTAAGGTTAAGTATATTAGAAGGAGAACTTTGAGCGAATAAGATTTAAATTCTTTAAGACTTAGATTTTAGACTCGTTATAAATCTAGGTTAAAATGATTTCAAGTTGGACTTATATTTCATTGATTGCTCTCAAGACCTACGTCATAAGGCGCAATAATTAAGGTTGCTATTATTCAAATTTTATTAGTTTGACTATAAAATCTCTATGATGATTGTAAATATGTTATTATATTATTATACGTGAACCATGATATCTTATATGATTGTGCACCTGATTACAACACGTAGTTATGTATATGTTGTTGCCTAGTTAATGGACCCTAGAGGGGGTGATTAGGGTCAAAGGCAGTTTAAAAAATAAGCTAAGTGATTTTTGCAGAATTAAAAATTAATCACTAATACTGCCAACAATAAACAAAAATGGAGAGAGAGAGATAGAGATACTAAACACGGGTTATGTTATTGGGGTTCAGCAACTTGCCTACGTCCCCGCCTTTAAGCTTCCCGCTTTAAAGATTTTCCCACGATTCCACTAATCGCACTCTTCTTTACAGACAGAGAGTAAGCCTTTACAATCCTTTTGCAGGCTCAGGAATACTTACAATCCTTTTAACAGGCTAAAGAATAACCTCTACAAGAGAATCCTTCTCTTGGATACAAGAAGACCTTCTTCTCAAATAGTGCAAGAATCCCCGATTCTTGACTTTCAGCTTTTACAAAAATTGATTGGATATAAAATCCGAATTTGAAAGCTCCTAACTGAGCTATATAAGAATGGAATACAAAGCTTATAATCACTCAAGATTGATTGGAATTGAATGCTCAAAGAATGAGGGATTTGGATTCTGGGTATTCAATGCAAAAACAGAGTATTGATTGCTGAAAGATTTTAAGAGATGTATGAATGATTGAACAATGTTAGAATCTTGTATTTAGTTCATAAATAATCTCTATTTATAGTTGAGCAATCAATATGGCCGTTGGGAGCACATTAAATGCGAACTAGCCGTTACACATTTTTCCCGCAGGTACTCATCAACGAGTGAGTGTGGAAAAGCCTTCAATTGTCACCGAGTGGGAACAGAAGCAATTGATACTCTTTTGTTCATCCACTCGTCAACGAGTCTTTTGCAATTGTCGACGAGTCTCTTGCACTCGTCGATGAGTCTCTTACACTCGTCAACGAGTCCACTGAAATTTTTCAAGGAACTCATCTTTAATGAGACCAATCTGATGGGAATGGTGCTTGGTCCCTTAGGCAATCATAACATCATTATTTTAATTATTTTTAGGCCCTTAGAATGATGTCCAAATTATCCTAAATTTCCTAGGGTCTATCTAGGTAAACTTTGAGCAAACATTTCCAATGTCTTGAAGATTTTACAAGGTCCTAGACATTTACACTAGTCTTCATTTAGTGATTATCTTGTCATGGAGCTTCAGTTGTGACTTGACTTTATGTATTGGCTTGAGTCCTTGAAGCTTTTCTCATGAAGAGACTAGTATTTGAATTTTGACCTTTATGACCTTGATTGATTTAGCTCTTCAATTCTTCATAACTTAACTTTTGATCTTAATAGACTTTTTCTCTGAAATTACACATACTATATAGAAATATTAGTACCAAAATGATCATTCCATTGTTGTGTTATCATCAAAAAAATTAAGGGTACTTAGAGTTGTAACCTTGAGGCTAACAATCTCCCCATTTTTGATGATGACATAATAATGTGAATGACTTAGGTTGAGCTCCCCCTCAATATGTATATTCCAATAAATTTTTTAGGTTGGCTCCCCCTCAACATATGCATTATTATAAAAAGTTCAGAGTATAATGAAATTCAGAGTAATATTCAAGATCAATCAAGAATCAATAAAAAAAAGTTCAATCATACTTTGGAACCAAGAGAAGTTCCATAAGGAAGATTTTTATTTTAGATTGTTAAACACATATTTTGGAACCAAGAGAAGTTCCACAAAAATGATTTTTCATTTTAACTTTTGTAAGCAAAGATTTCAAAGTATTAAAGCATTAAATTTCAAGGTATCATAGCATTCACTAAGTCAAAGCATTAAATTTCAAGGTATCATAGCATTCACTAATCCATTTGCTTCAATTTCTCACACACACCATGCATAACATTCACATTTCCTCCCCCTTGGCAACATCAAAAAGAATAGATAATGAAAAAAAATAAAGTAAGCAACTCATTATTGGAATGTAAGCAGGATGTTATATAGATAAAAAGTTAAGTACAAGTATGAGTGGTCATTACATCCAAAAACAAAAAAATTAAAGGACAAAAACAATCAATAAAAAGAAGAAAAATAGAGAGAATGACTTCATCACAGCTTCTGCCTTTTGATTGGTCTGTCAGGTTTGCAAGTTGGCTTCTTTGGCTTGAAAGTCTTGGACAAGTCTGCAGAAGAATCAGAGGAGATCTCAGCTGGGTGCTCTTGAAGTGCCTTTTCAGTCTTGGGTTGAGGCTGCCCTTGAGGTTGCTATCCTTGAGGAGCTTGAGATGAAGATGAAATTTCCACAGCATTTGGAATGGGCACAAGCTCAAGCTTCTTGATAAGAGGTATCTCAAAAGCAATATAATCAACCCTTTTAGCCATCTCTCCAACTACTGGGGCCTGGGAATTCAATAAATTTTTCATCCGCCAAATATATGTGGCTTGGAAGTTCACTACCTTCCCCACACTAGTCAGGTCTGTGAGCACGGGTTTCGGAACCCTAATTAATCTCATGCGATGTTTAGAATCGCCACTTATTCATTCAGAATGGATAAGTCCCCAGATGTTGGATAAGTTTTTAGTCTACGATTTGAGATTAGGGTAAGAAGTTCGGTTAAGTCCAGGGAAGGTGTTAGGCACCCCGAGGCTTCGGTTTTACAATGGTTCCCTACTCCCTAGGTTTAAGCCAATTTAGATCAAAGTTTGTTAAAATGCCTAAGTGTTTAAAATAAGACTAATCTAAAAAAGAAAATCTAAATAGGGTCGAACCCGGGTTGGGTTATCTACGTACTCACATTGGGGTGAGATCAGACCAAGCGTAGTTCTAGCACGTGAGCCCGTACCAAGGCTAGGGAGTGTGTGTGTGTATACCAATGGTAGCTAATGAATTAGTCCGATAGACTAGGGTTTGGTTGACCGGGGTTGGTCAAGTGCATGATATGGGCCCGGTAGGCCAAGGGGTAGCCCAGTAGACTAGGGTTTGGACCCGGTAGGTCATGGCAAAGTTTGATCAAGATTAGGATTGCTAACCTGGGTTAGGTCAAACTAATCATGGTTAGGGTTGCTAACCAAAGTTAAAGAGGTATGGTCAAGCCCGGTAGGCTGGGATTGGGCCCGGTAGGCCAAGGGTAAGCTCGATAGGCCGTAAGATTGGCCCGGTAGGCCAAAGAATGATTTAACCGAGGTTAGGGTTACTAACCGGAGTTAAATGGGTGTTAACCATGGTAAAAAGGTCTAAAAATAATATTTTTGATCTTTTTGTATTTTTTGGATGTTTTTAGGATTTTTCTAGATTTTTTCCCGGGTTAAGGATCGCTTAACCACAGTTAGGAGGGTAGGTCACCATGGTTAGGGCAGTTAACTGTGGTAAAATTGCCAAAGAAGGATATTTTTGGGCATCTCAAAATATTTTTTGAGTATTTTTCCAGATTTTTTGTGGTCAATGGCTGCTTAACCATAGTTAAACATTAACCAAAGGCTAGGTTAACTATGGTTAAGGCAGATGTCTAATCAGGATTGGGCCTAGAGGGTATGACAGGGCCTAGAGGGTATGGCAAGGCCTAGAATGACCTCCTACCAGGTCTCAGCCATGTGCAAAGCCCATTAAAAATTAAAACCAGTAATGACGGTAATGGGATTACCGCCATTACATGTTCACTTTTAACCAAGGTTTGCGAGCCTGTAACTCGAGTTAGGGATTAACCCCGGGAGTTCTGAACCCACAGGAGTGAAGAATAAAGTCCATGGAAGACCCTGGGCCTGATATAGGCCCTGAAGATGGTCTAGAGTGGGCCCCACAGTGGCCCAAAGGCACTGTGCTTGGCAATCTGAACTGGCGATAGAATAACTACCGCCATTAGCTAACTCTGGCTTTGAGGCCATTTTAACCATGATTAAGGTCAAGGGTGGGGCCTAGGATGACCAAGCCAGGTAGCTCAGAGGTAGGGGGTCCTGACCATGGCCCTGGAATAGAACAGGGGCCTAACCTAACTAGGGTTAAAGGGCCTGCAATAGTAGGGTTAAAAAATGGTGGTAGTTATTCTACCGCCATTGCCTAGTTTTTCTAGAAATCAATTTTTCCTTTACGGAAGTTGCACCAAGGGTTACCAGGGGTTCCCTCATGGCATGAGGGACCCCTAGAACCTTTGGGGAGATAACCATGCATGGAGGGGGGTGTTGAACCTAAGCTAAGCCTCAAGGGATTCTCCCATGCCTATGAGGAAGGCAAGGGGGACCCTGTCCTTGGCTGGACAGTAATACAACAGCATACAAAGAAGTATGGGACCCCTGGAATGTCGAGAAAAGAAAAATAGAGTTTTTAAAAGGGTTTTTAGAGGTGTGCAAAGAGACTAGGGGGTGCAAAATTGGGGTGTTTACAAAAGTGATCAAAAGAACTTTTCTTGGGGTTCGCTATTTAATTACTTACCATAATATTTGGTGGAAAATATTTCTTCTTATCATCAATTAATTGCTTAACCCCAAAATCTAACCCTAATTAAAATTTTACCAAATCCCAATTAAATCTCCCTGCAAAAAAAAAATGGTCTAGCATCTTTTAAGGCTAATTTTGCCATTTTTCTAAATGAAGATCAAAAAAAAGATATCAAGAATTATAAGGTAATTTTCTCGATCTCTATATATATGGGTCATCATTGGACTAGCATTCTCACCAAAATCATACTGCTAAGTCAGGGAGTGTGAGATAAGAAGAGATGGCAGTGTTTAACATTCGTTGCTTGGCCTTTGCAATCTTAGTGATTGTCGGAGTTGTAATCTCCTCCGGCAGTCGAGTCTCTGCCCAGAGTTGCCAAGGCAATATTGCGGGTCTAATATTGCAGTGTCAACAGTATGTCCAGAAATCCGGTCCTAAGACTCCACCATCGCCGGGGTGTTGTGGCGTTGTGCAGACAGTCGACGTACCGTGTGTGTGCAAGTATGTCACTAAGGAGGTGGAGGACATGATTAGCATGGAGAAGGTGGTCTATGTCACTCAGTACTGCGGCAAAACAGTCCCCCATGGGACCAAATGTGGAAGTAAGAATCGATCTCTTGACTTCAACCTATGATCTAACCATTTGGTCTATGATTTTTCTAGATTTTAAAAAAAAAAAAAATTTAATTTGTCATTTGTTTGCAGGTTACACAGTACCAATGGCATGAAGTTGGGAGAGTAGTGAGTAGACGTAGATGGTGAGAGCTTTGATTTGATATTGTATGAGTTTAAAACGTTTATTCCATGATGCTTGATTATAGTAACAAATTTCCTTGGAGAACTTATATTATGGTTTGGTTTCTCTTATGGTTCATTCTTTCACAACTTATAAAGTTGGGCATTTTGCAAGTCTCAAGTGCCGAATTTTGTAAGTTTCATCATTTGGCATCCGGATATAGTACAAATTTCTATCATCATCACAAGACTTCAAGTCCCTCTATTTCTTGTGAGACTTGAAATCCTTAATTTTGAGGCTTTTAAAGTCACACATGAATTATAATCTTACGAAATGAGAAGCAAAATAATAGCTTTTAAATTTATAATTCCCATAAATTACGTATTCTCACTTCTTCCAATTCCCACAAAAAGAACAAGGCCTTAATATATCCTATAGAGATGTGTTAATCCTACTCTCATGCATTCCCTACTATCACCCACATGCACATCAACACCTGTTAAAGGAAGGACTTGCAAATGTTTGGATTTTGGCAGAGGATAGGGCTAGTTAGCACGGCTCTGCACTGCAACTAATAATGATTGTTGATAAAGAATGATTATTATGTTATGCAACGAGAGAAATGCTACCCCAGTCGGTCGCAGTCTTCCAAAGACACAAGGTAGTGGCAACCATCTACCTATTATATAGCAACAGCATGTGTTTTGCACGCTCTGCGTCTTTGGAAAATAACAATTGACTTAGTGCGTATGAAGCTTGGAATAATCCTCATGCAACAATTGATTAAAGAGTATTATCCTCCCTTCTCCGGCCATAAGGTAAGATTCATCCACACCTAGGGTTCACCTACCCATTCTTGGTCTTTAGAAAAAAAATATTAATCCTTTTTTAAATATTGAAAACATATTTTTAGGGTGTTTTTAATATTAAAATATTTTTAAAAAGAATTAATATTTTTTTCTAAAAACCAAGGATGGGTGGGTGACCTTAGAAGTGGGTGAATCTTAACCACAGTTAAGAAGTGTCAAAAGGAACATGTGGAGGCCTTAGGGGTGATAACTAGATTTGCCAAATCCAGTTATCACCGTAGAGGATTTGGTTTTGGCCCAAAAATGGCTCGTGCCCCATTTTTAAGCTATAAGAGGTAGAGTCAGGCTCAATAAGTGGAAGCCGCAAAGTTTAGGATCAGGCTTTGATTGAAGCCTGAAGAGGACAACCTGATCATATATATATATATATAATTATATTTGATATATTGTGTTAATTACAAATATAGTTTATTATAAACAATATTAGTTTAACATAAACTTCCTAATTAATGAAAGATTAAAATATTTTACCTAGATCAAGAATGGAAGAAGACAATATTGATATATATGTTCTTTAACTTTGTGTAATAATTTTTTTAACTTTAATATGTATTTTTTGGTTTTGTGGTATGATATTTTTATCTTTAGTCACATCTAAGTTTTTTTTAAGGCTAGGCCTTTCTGGAGCTTGAGTTCATCTTCTTGTTGTCCTTTCATAATAACTTCATGAGTCATTAGAGAGCCGAGAAACTCATCCATTTAAAGCTTGGTCAAGTCTTTGGCTTCTTGGATGGCTGTCACCTTAGGAGTTCATGCCTTTGGTAGTGAGCGAAAGATCTTCCTCACATTTTCTGCATTTGCATAAACATTTCCAAGTGATTTTAGTCTATTCAAAATATTAGTATATCTTGTAAACATTTCACTAATTGACTCATTTTTCTCCATTTTAAATAATTCATATTTATGAACTAGCATGCTTATTTTTTCTTTTTTAACTTGATTAGTCTCCTCATAGGTGACTTGAAGTTTGTCCCAAATTTCTTTGGCCGAATCACACCCCAACACTCTATTAAATTCTTGGGGACTTAAGGCACAGTATAGATTGCTAATAGTCTTAACATTTGTTTGGATAAGTTTAATATCCGCCTCATTCCACTCTTCCTCAACTTTGGGTATTTGAACATCATCCACATTTTTTGTGGAAAGATGTGGACCTTTGACTATGACTTTTCAACATTCATAGTCAAGGTCTTTGATGTAATACATCATCCGGATTTTTCAATAATTATAATTCTCTCCATTGAACAATTGAGGCCTAGTGGTCGATTGGCCCTCTTCTAGTGAAGTTGCAAAAATAGTTGTCATATTAGATCTTTAACTCTAAGATAGTTAAATCTAAATATAGAGTCCTACGCTCTGATACCAATTGTTGCCCAAGTATTGACCCTAGAGGAGGGTGATTAGGATTTTGGCAAATAAAAAAAAATCTATTATCTTTTTTTGCGGAATTAAAATTAACAAGGGATTGCAACTTAACAATTTCTAAATTTAAGCAATAAAGAAAATAAGGTAGAGAGTTAGAGAATGCAAATATCAAGATATTTTTCTTGAGGTTCGGCAACCCGCCTACGTCCCCGCCTTTTAGCTTCCCGCTTCAAGGATTCACAACGATTTTACTCTTACAGACTTTTCACTAGTGAAGCCCAAACTGTTTACAATTCTCTTCTGGTTGAGAATTACACATTTACAATCCCTATTCCAGGTCAAGATAGAACCTTCACTTGCAAGAGATCACCCTTTCTTCACTTCTTCGAAGCTTTCACTTCAATGCAAGAATCCACCGATTCTTGACTTTTCCTTTACACTTTGAAGTTTGGATTTTGAATCCGAAATAAAGCTCCAGATATGATCTAGATAAAATTGACAAACAATACTCTAGAAACATCTCAAAGATCAGGAATTGAATGGCTTAAATGAGATTGGGGATTTCTAGATTTCTCAAAAAGCTATGTATGGTGAAAAACAGACTATGATTGATGAGAGTTAATGCTTTTGTCTTTGTTGGATCAATGGTTATTCAAGTGTTGTTGGAAGTTCATAAATGAACTCAATTTATAGCTCTCAGCCCGTTTTAGCCGTTGGAGAAACATTAAATGTGAAACTAGTCATTTAAAAACTAGCTGTTATAGGGTTTCAGCTTTTCTCGCATGATTTCGTCAACGAAATTGGGTTACCAAATTCATTTCATCACCGAGAACAATAACAGAGAAGACAGTATATTTTCTGTATCAATTTCGTCACCGAATTCAGGGATCCCCTGTGATTTCGTCGACAAAATCATAGTAAAAACTTTGTTTGCTCACTAGATTGAGACCTTAAAGATGGGATTGAATTCTTAGGTCTTTTGGCTTTCCTTTTGCATGATTTTTATGATTATCTAAGACCTTAGAATGATTACCAATATATGTCTTAGGCTCTTATGGTCATTCTAAGTATTTGAGCATTCAACTAACCATACTTAAAGGACTTCTTACATAAGTCCTAGACTCTCTCAAAAGTAAAAATTAAGACACTTAAAGATTCTTGAGAGTGATCTTTGGATCTTCAACTTTGTCTTTGACTTCATGATTTTCTTTGTTGTTCATGATCCAACTTGGACTTTAGGTATGATCTTGATATTTTCATTTTGATCTTGACTTTTAGATTGAACAATCTTTTGAAGACTTGCATAAGGTTAAAAGACTTGCTTGAGTAGATCTATTTTGATTTGCCTTGAGTCACATCCAAGCTTCATGCCTTGATGAATGTGCTAATGTTCTTTATAATCTGAATTTAATAAACACTAGATAGAAACATTAGTACAACAATGGTCATTTCATTATTGTGTTATCATCAAAATTATTAGGGGTTCCCAATGTTGTAACCTTGAGGTTAACAATCTCCACCTTTTTTATGATGACATAATAATGTAATGAAATGGGATTAAGCTTCCCCTCAATATATATTTTCATTAAAATTTTGAGGTTAGCTCCCCCTAAACATATGCACTAAATAAATTATGTCATGTTTATTTCATTTTGCATAGTTTAGAGAATTCATTTCAAGGTCATGATATCAAAAATATTTAAAATATTCATGTCAAGCATTTTGAGGTACATGAAGCCATATTTTAGCAATTTTGTACAATTCTAGCAAGCATTCAAGTTAATCTTAGCAATTTTCAAAATATAACATCAAAAGATAGGAAATGAGACATATGTAGAGAAAAGTCAATTTTCATTTCCAAAAAGTATTTCTTGAACATCATTCATTTCAAAAATATATTCCCAAGAAAATATATCCAACCATACATTCATTTCATATTTTCAAGACAAAAAAATAGAGTCATTTCATATTTCTTCTCCCCCTTAGCATCATAAAAAAAAATACAAAACTTGCAAGGAATAAAAAAAATATATCTAGATTTCCTTATGCTTCTTCTCCTTCATCTTTGTCAAAAAGCATCCTGTGAGGAGCTAGTGGAACTGGAGTCATTAGAGGAGCTAGAGCTAGAATCTAGGTTGGTGATGATAGGTGCCTTTGAAGATCCGGATGTCTTTTGGCCTTCAGGTACTTCAAATAGCTTAGTTGATGGCTTAGGTACTCCTGACTTCTTGATGTCAAAGATGTGCTAAGTTTTGATCTTCACCACTTCAGAGATAAGTTGGTCACCTGAGTGGCCATCTGGTGAATAATGGGGGCTTGAACACCCATCAAAGAAGCTACCTACTGAAAAACTGGTCTCTGAGTCCGGAGCTGCTGATCTATTGACTCAGTCCTTTCTCTAAGGATAGACATCATATCATCCATCCTAACACACTGCTCAGCAGTATCTACTGCTCTCCTCTGGATGATAGAAGTAGTGGTATCCACTCTCTCTATGATGATCCTCATCTCAACACTAATGTCCTCCAATCTAGTCTCTGCAAACTCAGAACTGCCTTTGACCTCAATCTGAAAGCGAGCAACATTGGACTTGAGAGTACTCAACCTCTTTCTAGTCTCTGACTGGAAACTCGAGAGGCTCTCCCTCATCTCAGTCTGAAAGGACATCATACTAGACCCAATAAACTCCATCTGGGTCACAAGAAGACGCATGAGCTCATCAGAGAAGGCAGGACACCTAGGAGACTCATGGCACTCAAAAGTTCCACCTGTCTCAAAATGAGGTGGAGACTCTCTTTGATAGGATGTCTCTAGAAGATATGGCTCAGCTAAAGCTTCTGGAATCTCAGGAAACTCAGAAGGTATGGATGAGGGTCCTCCTGGAGCTGCTGGAATCTCTATAGGAGTCTCAGAAGGAATAGCAAAAGATGATGGAATATCAGATGGTATGGCTGAGGAGGATAAAGGACTAGGAGCTATTGAAGTAGAGGTAGGAATAGTGGACTCACTGCAAGGAGCAGACTCAAAAGTAGGAGGTGCAGAAGAAGGCTGACTGGAAGACTGAATAGTAGAAGATTTAGGCATCTAATCCTTCATGACATCAAGACACATATAACCCATTCTTTGAATGGTGGCTTTGCTGTAGATGTCGGAGTCATCAACTTCTATTGGGTCAAGGAAGGAGGAAAGAGGGATTCCAAAATATCTGAAAAGTTTGGTCAATGCTTGACCAAAGGGAAGACACTCTGATTTTCTCCTTTTTCCATCATCCATGCAATGAACCATGATGTATGAGGTCAATTAGTTGGGAAGTAAGAATACACCACATTAGGAATACATCAAAGTAGGTCAAGTACTCCCTACCACATGCTCTAGGGACTAAATTATAAGTGATTATATGATGGATAAGCCTAGAGGTGAGGGTGAGTTCTTTGAATTTAGGTTGAAAGGGTTTGGTGATGTCTTGGCTTACACAAATAAGCTTGAGAGCTTCAATTACATCAAACCCTTCATGGGAGGTCCATCTCCCATTGATAAAGACTGGAAAGAGCCTTTCAAAATTCAAAAAATGGCTGAAAGATTGTCCAGGTGAAATGAGTTTTTTTCATGGACAAAAGAAGTTACAGTTTGGTTGGATTAATCAAATTCAAAATGAGGGTAGAAGATTCGAACAAGTTCGGGATACATGGACTCATTTGAAGCAACAAAAGAATCTCACTTAAGGGCTTGAAACAGAATATTAATAACTCCTAAACCATGAAGCTCTAAGTTGTAGAAATCTACGACCTTACCTTATAAAGGAGATCAAGATAGGAATTTATCCTTTAATAACTTCTCGTATTTTGCTGATTTGAACTTGTGAGGAGCAGACGAGAAGGAAGCAACCTCTTTTCCTTCTGATTTACGGGTTCTCGTTTGAGGTGGTTCCTCATGGGCGTTCTTCATTCGAGCAGGCATTGAGTAAAATGATGGTAGATAGGTTAAGAGATGATTTGGAATGTTTTTAGATTGATTTGAAGGATAATGGAAGGGATTTGGGTAAAAGATCAATGGAATGGTGAAAAAGTAGGGAAAAACCTAACTTGGGGTTTATGAGAAATGATTTGAAGAATTATGGATTTGGGGGTTTTATTTATACCCTCGATCAATTTTGTCACCATAATTGAATAGTGTATTCAATTTCGTTGTCGAAATTGAGAAAGGAAGCTTACTATTTCCTAGAAGAAATTAATTCGTCGCCGAAATTGAATAGTATATTCAATTTTGTTGTTGAATTGAAGATAGAAAACATTTTGTTTTTTGATTGAAGAAAATTTGTCGCCGAAACTGGAGATCCATTCTAATTTCTTCACCGAAATCAATGTAAACACTAAGAAATCCTACTTTTTTTAATCTAACTCCATTTTTCTTAAATCTTTTGACTATATAAACTTCCAAAAATTGTATCAATCATCCAAAACATACACATATCATAATCAAACAATTTTAGTTCAATAAAATATCATCATTTTGAGCATAATCAAGCAAGATTCATTATTTTGAGCATTTAGGCATATAGTCATTTAATTTTACTTTGCCTAGCTATGCCTAATTCTCTTCTCAAAGTACTTCATATGTAGGGGGCTTTGTGAAAATATCAGTAAGTTGGTTATTTGTGTCAACAAATTCCAATACAACATCTTCATTTTGAACATGATTTCTAATAAAATGATATATGATTTCAATATGCTTAGTTCTAGAATGTTGAATAAGATTTTTGGTAATAAAAATTGTACTAGTATTATCACATTTGATTGGAATTTTATCATAGAATAGTTTGAAGTCCTCTAATTGTTGTTTCACGTATAGAGTTTGAGCACAACAATTCTCAACTACTACATACTCAACTTCAACTGTAGATAGAGCTACGGAGTTTTATTTCTTGCTAAACCATGAAACTAGGGAGTGTCATAAGAAGTGACAAGTGTCACTTGTGTTTTTCCGATCAACTTTGCATCCAGCAAAGTCAGCATTAGAATGACTAACAAGTTCAAGTGTATTTGATTATTGTGTTAATTACAAATATAGTTTATTATAAACAATATTAGTTTACCATAAACTTCCTATTTAATGAAAGATTAAAATATTTTACCTAGATCAAGAATGTCGGAAGACAATATTGCTAAATATGTTCTTTAACTTTGTGTAATAATTTTTTTAACTTTAATATGTATTTTTTGGTTTTGTGGTATAAAATTTTTATCTTTTGTCACATCTAATTTTATTTTTTTTAAATTCAAACATGTTTTTAGAAGAGAAAAAAATATATAGACCATTTTATAAGCCCAAGCTCGGCTCAACCTGAGCCTATTGTGAGTGTGAGAATTTACCATCTTTCCATCTCGGGGCAATCCTTTAGTAGAAAGAATGTTAAACATCTTTTTGGGAGTCGCTACCTTTTCTAATTAGGGTGAAATGTGACCCCAGTTGAGAGGATAAGGCCTAAGGTGACATGAGATTCTAAGTTAACAAATTTTATTAAGTTTAAGGGAATGTATTAGGCACACCTAAACCCCATTCAAAAATGATTATCTACTTTCCAAGTCTAAGCCAAATTAAAATGAAATTACAAAGGAGATTTGAAAATGCTAGCTTAAAAGACAAACCATGGTTGGACTAGAAAAGAGATTAATTAACCTAGGTGTGATGGATCCCTTAGGGATGCCTACATACCCAACTTGATGGGATTAAAGCCAATGTAGTTCAATCACATGCTAAGTTGGTTTTTTTTTCAAACATTATTTGAATGTTTTTGGGGATTTGTTATTATTTAATAGCTTAGATTCATACATGGAGCAATAAAGGATTATAACAAGTTAACCACTCAAGTTGGGTTAAGAAGTCTGAAGAATTCAGGTACAATTACTTAGGATCAATTAGACTAACAAAATGTGCATCAAATTCAACATTTCAAATCAGAAGCCCTGAAAATTGAAGAAATTGAGGATAACCAAAATGTAGAAGATATTCTCTATCAATTATGACTTCTAAAGCAAGAGTTAGCACAATTAATGGCTAAGGTGATTGCTCTTGAGTCACAAGTATTAAGAGCACAATCATCTGCTCGTAGTTCATGTCACAGAGTACATAAATGCATGGTTTGGTTCACTAGCAAGATATGTTATTACAATATATTGCTTTAATTATTTGTTATTTGTTGTATATAATTTTTTAATAACATTATCCATATTGAGTTAATAAATTTTATTTATCATAGGTTGAAGCTACACAACGAATTGAAGAATTATTTGAGGAATTTAGTTATTAGTTTGAGTACAAAATAAGTAGTAGTAGACTTCCACTGATAACATTTGATGTTGTAATATTTGGCTGAAAAGCTACTTCAACGTATATCCTACAACAAGATGTCACGGATTTATGTACAAAAAAGGATATTGGTGCAAATTTGATATTGCTAAACATAAGGTGAGATAACTCAAGATTTAATTAAGTTGTTTTCCTATTATTATAACTTTATGACTGACAATTTGAATTATTATTTAATTCAGAAAAATAAATAAATTATTGAGGGATAGAAAGAAAGAACATAAATATATGTTTCTTAACCTTGAACAAACAGTAAATACTACCGTGGGCAATGAAATTGTCACACCTTAAGGAGTTGGACACACTAAGTTCAATGCATCTTCGTACACCTAATCTCTGCCCCTGATCCAAGAGGACAAAATCTCTCGGATACCTTTTAGTGCTAGCCCTAATGTGGTTGAAAAATGTTCAATCCGTGAGGCCTAAAACCTCACGGATCAAGTCTTAGTGTCGGCCCCCATGGCGCTAAAACCTATCCAATCCGTGAGGCAAAACCTCACAGATGAACTTCTTAATGCCAGTCTCCATGAGGCTGAACTCTATCCAATCCGTGAGGGCAAAACCTCACGAATGAACTTCTTAGTGTCAGCCTCAGAGAGGTTGACACGTGTCCAATCCGTGAGGTCAGAACCTCACCGATGACCTTTGAGTGTTAGCCTTTGAGAGGCTAACACGTGTCCAATCCATGAGATCAAAACCTCACTGATGACCTTTGAGTGTCAGCCTCCTAGAGGCTGACACGTGTCCAATCCGTGAGATCAAAACGTCACGGATGACCTTTGAGTGTTAGCCTCTGAGAGACTGATATATGTCACATTCGTGAGATCAGAACTTCACAGATGACCTTTGAGTGTCAGTCTTGGAGAGGCTGACTTGTGTCCAGCCCGTGAGGACCAAAACCTCACAAATCCATCTTGTGTAATAGCCTTCGAGAGGCTGACATGTTTCTAACCCGAGGACGAAAAAACCTCATGGATAGCTCTTGAGTGTCAACCTTCGAGAGGCTGACACATGTATAATCCGTGAGGATAAAACCTCATGGATCAACCTTTAGTGCCGGCCTCTAAGAAGCTAACACGTACCCAATCCGTGAGGACCAAAACTTCATGGATCAACCTTAAGTGTCAGCCTCTGAGAGAATGACTCGTACCCAATCCATGAGGACCAAAACCTCACGGATGAACCTTGGTGCCAACCCCTTGGGGCTGACACATATCCAAGGGAATGGCCCATGGACCATTCTTTGACCGTCAGGTGGTAGTCAGTGGCTAACTGCTATGTATTAAAGAATCTCAAAAAGAGATCCTTCTGACTTTGGGGATCCCGGGATAAGGATCCCCTCTTTGAAATCCCATAATAAAGTGACACATGGCACCCCAGAGTTGAGAGGGATGAGGACTTTGTCCTCAATCCCAATAAAGGATGTCATTTGGCACCCTTGATTAGAGGGGATTATCCTCTCCTCTCTTTGTGAAGAGGATCAGGGGTTTCCCCCCCAAAAGTGGGAAAACCAGTACAGAGTACTCTTTTGAGAGGACTCTGTTCCTTTTGGTCTCTTCCAAATAAGGGAGACCGGTAGGTGGCCCTCTCTAAGAGTGTGGCCCCAAGTTTCACCTCCCCAAAAAGAGGGAAGCCAAGAAAGAGACCAAAAATGAACTCTCTCACATATATAAGGGAGTCTCTCACAAGAGACTCCCTAATAAATCACAAAAACCCCTCGAGAATACACAGAAGAAAATAGAAAGCTCTTTTCTCCTTTGAAATAACAGCAAGCAAGAAGCAAGCTCTAGCAAAAGAAGAAGACTCCCCCGACATGAAAAATATCAGGTGAGCCTCTTAAAATGGTCACCACTCTTCTCTCTTATTTTCTGAATTTCAAGACCTCAAAGAGACACCTTGTAATGCCTACATGGGGATTGGGCAACCCCTCTGAATAAATAAAAGTATAAATTTATTCATTCTTTACTCTTCCTGTTCTTCTTATTAATCAGAGGTTCTTCCCCAAATCGGGAAGATAATTAACAATTCGGGTTTTCCCAGATTGGAAGGATAGTTCCCCCCACAAAATAATAAACTCTACACAATAGTGGAGTTTGACATGCATAAAATTTGCGCGTTACAAATTTTTGACATGCCCGGTGGGACCTTCTTCTTCTCTCACTTTTGAAGAAGAATAAAAAAAAAAGAACAAAAAAAAAGGTGAGTGATCTTTTCCTCCCTTTTCTTTTTCTGTTTTGTGAAGGATGATGAGAGTTATTGCATTAATCAAAAGTTATCTTTTGTTCATTTATGAACTCCTTTTATTGTTCTTCATCTAATATGGCCGTTAGTGAAACATTAAATGCGAAAAAGGCCGTTGAAAATAGCCATTACAGCGTTTTTAGAGTTTCGCATGATTTCGTCAACGAAATTGGGTTCCCCAATTCATTTCGTCGTCGAGATCAAAAACAGTGAAGACAGTGAGTTTACTGTCTCCATTTCGTCGCCGAATTCAAAACTTCCCTGTGAATTCGTCGACGAAATCAGAGTAAAAACTCTGATTTCACTCTAGATGAAGACCTTAATAATGAGAATGAATTCCTAGGTCTTTTGGCTTTCTTTTAACATGATTTTTATAATTTTATAGGGCCTTAGAATGATGTCCAATAAAGTCTTAGGCTCCTATGGTCAATCTAAGTATTTGAGCATTCAACTAACCATACTTTGAGAATTTCTTACATAAGTCTTAGACACTCTTATAAACTAAAATTAAACGTTTATGTCTTCTTGAGAGTTGGTCTTCAACTTGATCTTGAATCTTTAGATTTGGCTTTGACTGAAGATCTTCTTTTCTTGTTAGGGTATCCAACTTGAACTTTGAGTACGATCTTCAATCTTTACTCTTCACTTGAGTCCAATGACTTGAGTTGAATATTCTTTTTGATGACCTGGACTTGATTGAATGACTTGCTTAAATAAATCCATTTGATTTTACTTGAATGATTTTCATTCTTAATATCTTGAAAGATGTGTTAATGTTCTCATGATTTGTATTTAACAAACACTTAGAAGAATCATTAGTACCACAATTGTCATTCCATTATTATGTTATTGTTAAAATTATTAAGGGTACCCAAGGTTGTAACCCTGAGACTAACAAATTTGTGAGGACAAAAACCTCACGGATGAACCTTGGTGTCAACCCCCATGGGGATGACACATATCCAAGGGAATGGCCCATTGATCATTCTTTGACCACTAGGTGGCAGTCAGTGGCTAACTGCCATATATTAAAGGATCTCAAAAGGAGATCCTCCTGACTTTGGGGATCCCGAGAGAAGGACCCCTTCTTTGAAATTCCATAATAAAGTGTTACACGGCACCCCAGGGTTGAGAAGGATCAGGACTCTGTCCTCAATCCCAGTAAAGGATGTCATTTGGCACCCTTGATTAGAGAGTAGATTATCCTCTTCTCTCTTTTCGAAGAGGATCAGGGGTTTTCCCCCAAAAGGGGAAAAATCGGTACAGAATACTCTTTTGAGAGGACTCTGTTCATTTTGGTCCCTCTTAGATAAGGGAGACCAGTAGGTGACCCTCTTTAAGAGGGTGGCCCCCGGTTTCAACTCCCCAAAAAGGGGGAAGTCAAGAGAGAGACCAAAAATGGACTCTCTCACATATATAATGGAGTCTCTCACGAGAGACTCCCCAATAAATCACAAGAATCCTCCGAGAATACACAGAAGAAAAGAGAAAAGCTTTTTTCTCCCTTGAAATAATAGCAAGCAAGAAGTAAGCTCTAGTAGAAGAAAAAGACTCCCCCGACATGGAAAATATAAAGTGATCCTCTTAAAATGGCCATCACTCTTCTCTCTTATTTTCCGAATTTCAAGACCTCAAAGAGGCACCCTGTAATGCCTACATGGGGATTGGGCAACCCCTCTGAATAAATAAAAGTATAAATTTATTCAGTCTTTGTTCTTCCCATTCTTCTTCTTAATCAGAAGTTCGTCCCCAAATCGGAAAGATAATTAAAGTTAAGTGCTTAATTGAAATTACAATTTTGGAATTCATTATTCAATTGCAGAGAACACTGGTGCTTGTGTTTAATCCTTCCATCAACAACTTTTATGTATTGGTTAGATCCATTGCAGTTAGGCATATACGCACGCCCAAAAATTACAAAGGTCCTCAATGAGTAAGTAATTTCTTCCCTAACCTTCACACATTAATTTACATCTATGTTTATGTTTTATACTGCCTTTTTATAGTTGATCAAATTATTATCTTAAAGGGAAATTGCATGCAAGTCGAGTCTTTTGAAAGACAAGATTAGACCCATAAGAGCGAAATTTATCAATATAAAGGTGTGTTGGACATTGATTAGTCTTTTTAATTGTTGTTTTAGAAATTTTATGTACTAGTCATAACTAACATTCCGATCATTATCTTAATTTTTTTGTAGTGTCTCAAACAAAAAGATAACTATGAATGTGATTATTACACCATGTTGTACCTAAGGGACATCATAACTAGCAATGAAATAAAAATAAACGATAATATTGCTAACTATTTTTTTAAGGGTAATGAACCATATAGTGATAAAAAAATATAAAAAACTTTTAAAAGATTTGACTGATTACTTAAGTGTTATTGTTTAGATTAATTTTCATTTGTGCATATATGTATTTTGATTACATTATAAACAAATTTCTATTAATTAATGAAAATATAGTTTGTTATTGTTGTATTATTTATGATAGAGGTTAATTTACTCTATTATTTGCAAGTTGTTGTACAGAGGGATGCTTTATTTAATTCATGTATAAATTTAAAAGTGGTTGTGAGAGCTATAGGTGATAGGGATTGCATGAACGAGGATTTTTATTGGAAACCTAAAGGGAGAAATATCATGGAAAAAAAAGAACAATAATCACGGTTTATTAAACAATCGTGAGCTTTTAATTTTAAATAATCACGGTTAATTATAAACCCGCAATTGTATGATACACCCGAGATGAACGTAGTTTGAATGTATAATCTCGGTTATTTCACATATATATTCACGGTTATATAACGTGATAGTTGATACGACATATGATCACGCTTCAAAATGTTACGGTTCGTTCTATGCACTATAACCGCGATCATTGACCTACGGTAAGGAGAGAAAACCGTGAGCAATGAACCTTTTTCTTATAATGGTAGTTTAGAAGAACCAGATTATATTATGATATTATGTTGACGTTTGGATGAACTATATTATATTTTGTTGATGTTTTCTATATCTGTTATATTGATGTATTCATCCTTAAAGACGATTTATCATTATTGTTAGTATATGTATTTTTATTAGCAAAATGTGTTATGTGAACAACTACCATGACACTGAACAACGAAGAATTGAATCTCTTAGAATTATTGCTTTTAAAGCAATATAATGATCATTTAGAACCAATGAACCTTGCAGGACTTCAATAGTATCAAGGCATATTTTTATCAATGACTTATTAAATAGTCATCCAAAAATATGTTCGAAATTAGTACGTATGGAAAATCATGTGTTCCTACGATTGTGTATATTGTTTAGAACTAAATTACTACTGGAAGTCACTCGTTATATGTGCGTGGAGGAGCAAATAACCACCTTTCTAATGACAATCGCACACAATCTTAGGCATTAGGCTTCTGCAAGATCAATTTCAGAATTCAGGGGAAACTATTCATTGACATTTTCATGCGAGTTTGATAGCGATGTTATAGTTTTCAATAGAGATAATAAAACCTCAATAAAATCACCAAACTCCCTAGAAGATCTTGTATACTTATAGATTTTATCCATATTTCAAGGTGAATGCATAACTACCTTCTCTCTAAACTTGTATATTATTTTTGTCGTTCATCAAATATAATTTAAAGAATCAAAAATGTTTTGCGGGGATGCATTGGAACAATAGAAGGCCCCTTATAAGTGCAGTGATTCCAACAAATAAGCAAGTAATTTATAAGGGAAGAAAATCACAATGCAAGCAAAATGTGTTGGCAGCTTACTCATTTGACATGTGCTTCACATATGTTATGGCTGGTTGGGAAGGGACCACACATGATTCACATGTTATGATAGAAACCATCAGGGATCCACTCCACAACTTCCCACATGCTCCTCTAGGTAAATAATTATTATTAGTATACATTGTATTAAAGAATAATTATATTTATTAATAATAATTTGTTGTCCTCCAGGTAAATTTTTTATTCATGTTGGGTACACCAATATGTGCGGGTTTCTTGGACTATATCTAAATGTTCGCTATTGATTAGCAGATTTCCACCAAGGTACACACTCTCGTGATAAGTAGGAGATGTAATAAGCAAGAGATGTTTAATTACATTCATTCTTCTTTGAGAAATGTAATTGAACACTCCTTTGGGTATTAAAGGCTCATTTTCCAATATTAAAGAAAATACATTCGTACTTTTCCCAGTTCAGAGAAGTATAGTAGTTGCCGCAATAGTAATTCACAACTTTGTTAGAAGAAGAATGCATTGTTGACATACTATTTCAATAATATGAATCAGACAAGGTGGTTATTGATGGTAAGAATGGGGAAGCCGATGAAGAGATGGATATAAATGCGTAAATGGAAATGTCCATTATTAGAGATGCAATTGCAAATGCAATTCGAAACATGAATCGCTAATTCATTTTCAGAATGTATTGCTAGTTTTTTGACACCATGATTTGTTTTGACACCTTCATATTGGATGGTAAATTTTGTTGAATTTAGACATGGTTATAAAGCCTTTTTTTATATATGGTAATACAATGGCTAATTGAGAAAATAGTGATGTCATTGTAGTTAAGGTGGTTGTTATTTATACTAAACAATGAGAAAGGCCCCAAGGACAACATTATTTCTTGAGAAACATTAAACCATGTGAAGTGAGTAAAAAAAAGCATTTGTTGATTGATAAAAGTGGTTGATGTCAATTTGGTAAAATGTGATTTAAATACACAGTATATATTAAATTGATCACACAAGATTGAGAATGATTTTAATAGTTGTTCACAATCTAATAAATTGAAATGGAATGATATTTTAAGAATTGATAGCTAATACCCTTTTTAAAACATAGATGGTGACAATCTTGTAATTATTAAGACATCCAAGGGCAATTTTGTAGGCACTTTTCTTCCCCATAATTACAAGATTGCACCTAATTTTACACTAATGCACCATTTGTTTTGATGAAAAATAAGGGAAAACAAATTAGTCCATGAAAATATTTTTGGTGTTTGTGTGCTCATAAAATCTTTTATAACTAAAATGTTGTTGGGGATAATAGACCTTGACGGAAAAGATAAAGAAGTACAAACACAAGAGAAAACAAGAGATATATATGGTTTGGTAATAATTGCCTACGTCCACGGGTCAAGATCCGATTACTTCTTCTTTATTTAAAGAAACTTTGAGGAATCAATACAATATCACTCAACTCACATTCTCAATGAAGCCCAAAGAAGAATCCCTAACAATCATCTTTTTTACCTTTCCCAAGCCCTAGTATGCTTAAACCCTGTCTATTATTTCACACTCTCAATACCTTGCATTGCCTAGCAAACGATAGACCTATAACTACGTATTTATAGGCTTATACAAGAGTCATAGACTAAATAAAAACAACCTCTCTCAAAATAGGAGTTTCCAAGCAAATTCCAGACTCCAGCCTGCCTATGACCGCTCGAGCGGTGCCAAGCTCTGCCCGAGCATAATGCTCCAAGGGACTCCACAAGATTTGTTGTGAAACCGCTACATCGGTGACTCTAGGTAAAACCTATTCCAGCCAAAATTCTCACAAATCTCCACTTTGTCGAGAATCTTCAATTCACCACCACAACCAGGAGAACCGATTTGCTAATAACCAAGCAAACCTCTAAGACAGAGCACCACATCACCCATATCTAAGATCCAACTTTACATCGAATCAGAATCTCTCTCAAAATTCTATAGCCCGTTTGCAAATATTGCAAACCTGTTTGCAACTACCGCAAAAAACCCTTTTAACCTAACTCACCTCTACACAAGTTGCGAAAGATACCCATTAGCTACACACACCTTCGAATCACCTCAGAAAGTCATCCACCAGATTCGATCAAACACGGCCAAAACCCGTATGTAGCCTGAAAAATGTCATTCTTATAAAATAACCCCGAACGAGGACATAAACTCGTCCTCTCCGCTAAAGGCACCTCACAATCTCCTTCCTTTCAGAAATCCTCCGGAATATTCATCCCCACACTGACTGTGAAAGAGACCCTAGGCGAGCTTCCTATCTACTGCATAACATTCGGTTTCCGATTTCCTGCAAAGCCCATAGTAGCTCCACCTATAACCGTATTCCCATCTAGGAGATACAAATTATCACACTTCTTCCATTTCATCACATTTAAGTATCCCCACTTAATTTTAATAATTTCACCTCCTGTTGGTGTAGCAACAACCCTTGAAGTCTAACTGACCAAGAAAAATTAGATTCATTCGCAACTTAGAGACATATACTACCCCTCCTAAAGTTTGAATTACTTTATCAAATATTCTTATCTTCACAGTTCCAAACCCCGTGATTTCACATTTAGATCCATCACCCAAAGACACTTTTTCTGCCCCTTTTAGAATATATCAAAAATTCAATATTTGAGCAAATATGAATCAAAACCCCCAAATCTAATACTCATTCACTAGAAGAATTGTTGGGTAAAAGAATTGTCGAGTTTGGCGAGCAAAATCATGTTTGTCATCATCTGATAACCCCGGTTGGAGTATCGAAAGGTGCTTCAGTCTCCCTATTCCAGGGAAGAATGAGTTGCAAGTCAAGCTTTTTAAAGGCAAGAGTAATGTGATGGATTGTAATGAGAATTTTTTTAAAAAATTTATTTTCATTTTCTAAGTGTTAATGTCTCAAATGTAATTTAGATAAAGAAAAACGTTTTAATATTTTTTTGCTCATCCAATCTAACTCATGTGTCAAATGTGGATTGGATGAGGAAAAAAGATTGAAGTGTTTTCCCCTCATCTGACACATACTAATAAGCATTTGACACATCTTTACTATTATAATGTGAGAGGCATGCGCAAATGATTTTTCTGAAATTTCCAAATTACCCTTATATAAAAACAAAACATTGATTTAATGTTTTACTTTAATTCCCAAACTACTCTTGCCTTTGATTTAATGTTTTACTTTAATTCCTAAACTACCCCTTGCCATCTATCTATTTAGAATCACAGCCTATCGTGATTGACCTCGAGGAGAGTTCAATCACACCCGTGGGTTAACACATGCCCCTTTTAATTCCTATTAACTGTCGTTAACTCCTTCCCCTCGCTCTCGCGTTCATTGCGCATGCTACTAGTGAGTTCAATCAGGTGTCGTTAACTCTTTCCCCTCACTCTCACGTCCATCGCAAGTGCCACCCGCTAGTATTAATTAATCAACATTTGATACCTCATTTAACACCGTTTATAAAAGGAAAGAAAACTTTGATCTGCTCAACGTGCGGCTGTGAGATTATTGCTGCTAGTAACAAAGCCTCGCTTCAAGCCGATGTGGGACTATCTTTTTCTATCTGTTTTTAACTCTCCACAAACACTCCCAAGACCTATTCCTCTTTCTATCAACTACGATTAACACTTGAAATCTCCGCCAAAACGTTCTTCCATTTGAATTTCCTTTTCCCGCGCCTTTCGCTTCAGGTCTTGCTCCCCATTCTCTCTCTCTCTCTAGGGTTTCAAACTCCTGACTTGATTTTTTCTCTGTTCTTTTTGCTGCTATTTCAGAAGCAGAAGTTTAGTTCAGAATTCTAGGGTTTTCGCTAGAAGGTATGAATTCTTTCCTAATTTACTGAGTTCAAAATTTTTTTTTTTTTAAATCTTTGGTCGTGTTGGAACTGTGGAAAAGCAAGAAAGAAAAGGTAATACGATTTCGCGAGAGTCGGTTGGTTGATTCGAATTCGTTTACGGTATTTCTCATGTTTTAATTGCTTTGTTGTAATTCTTGTTTTCTATTTCAGAAAATTTCATGAATGGGAAATTAGGGGTTTTGCTAACTTTTTATTTTATTTAATTTTATTGTAGATGGAGTCGCTTTACTCAAAGCTCTACGATAAGTACACGAAACTGAAGGTTTTCACCACTTAAATCTGATTTCAATTTTTTATCGAACAACATTCATTTATCTCATACCGTTTCCTTGCTTGAATTGCAATTAAAATACAATTTTGGTCATTTTTTCTGAACTAGTTTATGATTTTGTGTGTTTAGACTAGGAGGGACTCTGAAATGGAGCAGCTCACTCGTGACCAAGAAGTAAAATTTATGAGTTATGTGTCTGGTATGTTCTTTTAATCCATCTTTTACTTACTGTGTTTTATCTTAATTTTGAGTTCTTGTGTAAACAGGATGTTGAAGCATGTTTTTGTATTTTATTTTAATTTCTGTCACCTGGGGGCATGGTTTTAGTAAATGTATTAGAATTGCAATCCCAGAGTATGGATATACAGCCATAAAATTGAAATTTAAAGTTATAGGTATTGAATTTTAAAAGTAGTTGGGTTATTACTTAACCATATCCATCACAGACCGAGTACCCATTTCATGTTGGGTTGGCACGGATATCTGTGGGGGTTTGAACGATCTGGGTGCTTTAGAGCTTAGTAGGAGTGTTATTGAATTTTAATAGTAGTTGTTGTATGACATAACCATAGCCAACACAGATTGAGTGCCCATTTCATGTTTGGTTGTCATGGATACCAGTTGGGGTTTGAACGATCTCGGCGCTTTAGAGTTAAGTAGGAGTGTTTGACAGAGCTATACTTGAAGGGAACTGAAGTGCATCTTTTAATTTTCTTTCTTTCTTTCTTTCTTTTGTTTGCAGCTGCGGAGGACCAGATAGAACATTTAAGAAATGAGAATGATAGGTTACATGCACTGATAAACAACTTGACAAATGAATTGGCTTCAATTAGGCATGTATTTTTAAAAATTATTTGCTAATTCAGTTTTTAAGATTGCAGAAAAATAATTGAAGTTTAAAGCATATGTTATCTGATTTTAGATCTGCTAAGGATGGACACTATGCTGAGTACCAAGAGCTTCTGATGGAAGAGAACCGAAAGAGTAAGAAGTAATTGCTTGTTTCTGATTCATAACTCTCAGACCAGCTTAACTAACTAAGAAAGTTATACAGTGTGGTAATTGCCACATCCTTGATGTTGTGGGTTAGTTTCCAGCTTAACAATAGATGAAAAGATAGAGAAAATGTTACATGCTTATGGGTAGAGGAACCATACTTTCCCAGTAGCTCTTTTCATGTTGCCTTAATATCACAGCTTGGTTAATAACAATGTTGTACACCATAGTTACGTATGGGTACGAGTATAATACGACAATGATCCGTTCAGGAATTTACGGGTGTTATATGGCAAAAACACAGCATAAGTGTGGGAAAATAAAAAAATAATTAATAATTATAAATTAAATTTATGATATTAACTATTAACAATCATTTGATATGGAATATGCGTTTAACACGTTAAAAATACAACAAAAATATGCGTATTAAGTGCATACTATTATATGGATTGATTTTATTCTGTTAAACTAGGTTCAGTTTTCCATAAATGACGTTCTCATGTAGTAATATTTTTGCAAGATCTACTTCCTGAAATTGTCATATATCTGCTAGGGCCTTTCTGCCTTTCATGTTCTTATAAGTATGGGTCTCAACTTTATAAGATGGATCAGGATGAGCTTGACAAACTTATAATAAGTTATATATGTCAAAAGCAAATAAAATTTGGTAGATAGGTGAATATTCGCCTATACATTTGGACTCAACTGATTCATTAATCATTTACATTTGGACTCCACTGATTCATTAATCATTACCAATATTATTTAGGTCACTCCAAACTGATGGTAGGCTATCGTCTGTCTTACTCCTACCTATGTGGTACACATGGGAAGCATGCAAATGAGTCTAACCCCACCATTTGGTCGATCCCATGTAGGAGACTTCCTGTGCCCAAATTCAACTGAATCATGTGATGATGTAAACCTAACCATCTGATCAAACTTTTTTTATGGATCATGTTCCACATATCTTCTGATCATCCAAATCAATGTGATATATTAGACAATTAGCATAATCACCTCAAGGCGATTTTGGCCAAGGAAAACTTAATAGGCATAATTCACTGAATGGTGGATCCTAAATGACATTTACTTCACATATATGCGACAGGCAGAACCAGCTGTACTTTAATGCCCGTCCAAGTAGCCCTCTCTTTCAAATCAAGTACTCTCTTTACTGATTGTCTCAAACCCTTGAATTTATCACAGATAAAGAGCTTTCTGAAGAAGTTGAGAAGCTCTGCAACCTACAACGAGAGGCACTCTGCTGCAGCACAAAGGATGACAAAAATGAAAACAGACAGTTAGGTACACCTTCTGGAGGTACTGAAGTTGGATCAAGAGATTTATCCTATGGCTCGACCAGAAAGATGACAAGAAAGCGCACTAGGCATGCTATGGTTTTATCGGAAGGAGCCAGAGTTAATCCCCATGCAAGTGGTCAAGTGGAGAAGGCCCTGGTAAGAGATCCAGAAACGTATTCATATAAAGGAACCCTGTCCAATGATGCTCTCAAAAACATTCAACAGGTATTCTAATAACTTCTACACATGTATAGTATAGGCTTTGTCTTCTACTCTGACCCTGGTATTGTAAGTTTTCAGCCAGAATGCTGTAGAAGAAACATTTCAAGTTCAGGTATGTATCTCAAATATTTAAAATTGCTGCCATTCTATTTGAATATTGTTTAACTATAGTTGTTCAATCACATTTTCTAGGAGGTGGTATATATGATGCTGGCCCTGCCAATTGCATGTTTCAAGCCCTCATGGGATGCTTAGTTGGCATGAAACTGTCAATGGTTAATCAAACAGAAGGAATATGTGTTTCAGCACTTCATCAATCAAGTGGTAACTTTTAAATCCAGAATGATTCTTAATTCCTTGAAATCTGGGGCTCCATCTTCCCGTTACTTCTCAATATTCTTTGTCATTTTTATTTGTTTTGTTTTAAACTGTTTCACTGTCAATGTGCTAATGGTGGATTACGTTTGTCAGTTTTCTAATTTTTGCAATGCCTCTTCAGCTATATGGTCAGGTAGTAGGCAGCATTGTGAATGCAACTATGTATTTAAAGCGTTTATGCATTGCCTAGGCGAGGCATTTCTTAGTGATGCCTAGGAGAGCAAATTTTAGTTAATTTATTTAAGATTATGAAACATAAGATAATTATATATTATATTGAAAGTAAAAGTTAGAAATAAAGCATACATAAGAACGAAATGTCACTACTAAAAAATGAAAATTGGAACCAAAAGTCATTTAGGCAGCACCCTCATGGTTAGCTTCCTACCTTAAGGATTAGCTTATTGGGACTTCCTCCTCGGAGATCCTTCTATTTGAACTCCATTCTTGCATTCATGCTTTGAGTTGAAAGTTCATTGTTCTGGAGCGACGAGACTCATAGGAAGCCTGGCTTTTGAGCCTATGCGTTGATGATCACCAGATGGATCGCTTGAGGAGGACATCGATAGATTCTAGAGAATTTGCTTTGTTTCAAAATCTGGGAAGACCATTAACTAACAGTCAGAAAAGTCCTATCCTAAACATCATTCCTTCCCATCTTATACGATGTGATTTTCACCTCTCTATACAAACAAGGAAGAAAGCCTGGCTCATCGTGATACAGTAGTGGCTTAACCCATCCGCAGAGATTGATGATGATATCTCTTAATGATGTTCATCGGCAAATTAATGGTAATGAAACTTGGTTTCAAAGTGGATTTTGAACTTATCGGCCATCAATAAGGTGCTTACCTTGAGGAGCTTAAAGAAGCCTACTAAACATGGTGTTTTAAGGCCTTTCAGCAGGTCACTCCTTGATATCCCTATATTCTTATAGCCCCCCTTGCTCACGGAACAGTAACTCAACTGACCAATAGTTCTGAGAATGAAGGCTTCCCTTCGAGCTCAATTTTTCCTCCCTGGTCCCTACGGCAAGCATGGAGCACTGGCTTGAGAGGCGAGGAAGAGCTCCGGAGCGGGCAGCTCTGGCATGGGGAGCTAAATGAAGGAGTACCCCCCCTTCGGGAAGGGAGGGCACGCGGGGGGGGGGGGGGGGTTCAGTTAAAAGAGAAACCGCTCTTTCTCCTACTCCTAAGGTCAAGTTTGCTCAAGGGTCTCTTTCGTTGATTGAGTTGTCCTTGACCCCTTCATACCCACTTACCTGAGCTCTTAGAAGCAAGCGAAGCTTCGGGGCTGCCTTTCCTTCAAGGAAAGGAGTAAGGCCCTACCTTTCCAGGCAAGCAATGGCCCCACCAAAGATTGCATTAGGAAAGAATAACAACCGGGATATGGATAGAGAGACTTAGGTGAAAGTGGAACAAAGAGAAGAAACCGTAGATCTCACAAGAACCAATTGAAAAGGGGGAAGTGAAGCAGGGGGGTCAGTTCCATCTGGTCTTAGCAGCTACTTGCCTGGCTTTCTGCTCTAGAGCATAAATAAGATATTTGTTTCTTGCCCTGCAAATATCAGAATTGTCTTGCAAGATGGAGAAATGAATTAAAACTCATTGGAGATGATGGCCTTTATTCTAGTGTTTATGGCTCATTTGGTACCAATGTAGTCAAGGCGTTGCCTGGGCGTTGCCTAGGCGGTCGTCTAGGCCATTTTGGACTGCCATCGCCTGGGCGCCTCTCTAGGCGGGCGGAAGTCACCTAAACCCTTTAATAGTTATCCTGTTTTACAACTTATTCACACCTAGATATCATTTAAGTAAATAGTTTTACACTTTACTTTCATTTATTTAAGATATTTATATGAAAAAAATGTTATAACCCCCATTTGAATTCAATAAAAATTATCCTAGATCTAAATTCTTGAAGAATAAAAAGTCAACTTTCCAAAAGAACAAAATTCTCTTTTTATCGTCTTTTTCAAAATTTCAACTTGCAAATGCTAAGGTATTTCTCAAAATTTAAAATTTCATAAATTCTACTATAACAAAACATCACTAAAACCCAAAACTCTTCTAAAAAAAGTTTCATATTTTAGTCTTTAAAAATATTTTCATTTACAGGATCAAAAAAATCAATTAAGAGTTTAGCAGAAAAAGACTCACATTCAAACTTTACAACATTAAATGTTAATACCCTAGATTATTGTCAACCCTGGGAGGTTTGAATCGTTATGTGTATATATTAATATTATATATATGTAATTTAATATTTATAATTTAATTATTTTTGTCACCTAGGCAATGCCTTGCCTAGCCAGGCCTAATTGCCTAGGCATCGCCTTGACTACACTGTTTGGTACAAATAGTTAGGTTGTGGTCTCCGTATATGTTTACATGATATGTTATCTAGTTCAAGCGTTCATTGATAGTTTGTTCAACTTAGAACCACTGCATATAAAACTATTTATTGAATTGGGTGTTTGGCTCAACTAAGAACGATGGAGTTCGGCTCATTTGATTACATACAAGATTTAGTGGAAAATGATGATTTAACCAATGAAAAGCCTTTGTAAGCTGTCTGGCGCACTAAGAAAAGTCTTATTTTTAAATATCCGTTGGTCATTTGACTGAGGACATGAGTGACCATGTGGCCCTAACTTGGCTTCCTAGAATCTAACCACAGTTGAGGGAAAATCTAACTTGGGGGCATATTCTCACACCATGGCTGTACTTTTAAAAGTGGGACTACATTATCGAAATCTATTATTAAAATAAAAAATTGCTTCAGAAAAGGGAAATTAGCTGAAGTTGAGTTGACGTGCAATTTGTGGATAGAACTAATTAGGTAAACACTTTGCAACTATTGGGAGTATTTCTTATTAATCTGTAACCTTACAACTTGATTAATTATTTGTGAGAAGATTGCTATTTTATAGTTTTCCTTATTCTTGTTAATTAAATTTTGATCTCAACACATTAGATTTTAGGTCATTGCATAGTCCTACATCAACTTTGGTATTAGAGCTTAAGGTTAGCTTAGGATTTGTCTCTTGCATTTAGGTTTCAGGCTCATTAGCATCTCATGCATCATATATCGCCTTAGGACACTAGTTAGTGGGGTAGGGGGCTTTGGCGGACCCTTACCTGTATATTAAGAAATTAGAACTGGAATGCAAAAGAGGGGGGGGGGGGCATAATACTGAATTCCTAAGAATCATCATAATCTAATATTGAATAAACTCGTCTTATTAGTGTAAGCACCCAATTTTTACACCCTGCCTTAACCATAGTTAATACCTTTAAACCATGGTTATCCCCAGCTGAACCCCAGTCAAACCCTAGGCCTAATCCTAGGTAAACCACAGTCAAACCCTAGGCCTAACCCTAGGTAAACCACAATCAAACCTTAGATCTAACCCTAGGTGAACCCTAGTCAAGCCCTGATCCTAGGTAAACCCCAGGCCTAATCCTGGTCAAACCCTAGGTAAACCCTAAACCATAGGTAAACCCTGCTCAAACCCTAGTCTAACCCTAGGTGAGCCCTAGCCCAGCCCTAGAACTCTAAAAGCCCTAAATTCCAAGGCCCAGAACCTTCTGTGAGCCCAAATAGGGGTCCACAACCGTTAGGAGCTGTTGCAGTAGGGCCCACTGGCCCAATTCAAAAATCCAGTAATGGCGGTAATATATTTACCACTATTACCATAATCAGGCCCTACTACAGTGAATCAGGCTAAGTGAGAACAGGTTGGGCCTATTTGGGCAAAAATCCAAGAATGGCGGTAATACTATTACCGCCATTACCAAAATGGCCTGGTTCAGTAATGGCGGTAATGGCATTACCGCCATTACCCAGTTTCTGCAAATTCGTAGCTGGCTCCTCCCTAGACCACTCTTGCTCCGCCCCCTCAGTGTCTAGCACGCCTATACTAATGCCCAAACTACCCTAGGCTTTCCCAAGCCTATATAAAGCCCCCCTACTCCAAGCTTCTCCTCATTCAAAAACTTCCATACCCAAGCTCTACCACAGTTCGGCCAGCCCTAGTCCAGCCTTGCCAGACCTTTGCCCTCCACCTAAGGTGATCCCCAAACCTCTCAGGAGCTCCCTTAGGCCTGCCTTAGTCAGCCACCACCGTATACCAGCACCACCACTCCAAGCCGTGGGGTTTTGCAGCAGAGGGTAGGATTCTCCCTACCCCCTCTTTCTTTTCTGTTTCAAGCTTCTGTAAGGCCCCTGGTCCTACTCCAGGGGCCATTTACTTCAGTTGTTCTTGCTTTTAAACCAATGATAGGGGTCCCCTACCTTCCTCATAGGTATGGGGAACCCCCTTGAGGTTTCGGATCATTGGTACAATACCCCTTATATCATAGAACTCCCCTCTAGGTTCTGGGGCCCCCTCAGGCCATGAGGGAATCTCTGGAACCCACTTGTGCAGCCGGGGAATTTTATTTTCTGAAAAAACTTCAAGAATGACGGTTAAATAATTACCGCCATTCCTGGACTCTTCCTTTGCAGCATCTGTACACTTATTTTGGTGGGCCTTGGTCCATTCCAGGGCCATGATTAGGTCTCCCTACCTTTTAGCTTTCTACCATGGTCATTCTAGGTTGCTCCCTGTTGGTTAACCATGGTTAAGAGGCCAAAAACCAAGAACTGTCACATTGGCGGTATAGTTTCTACTGCCATTTTAGTATATCATGTACAATGGCTTCAGCCCACTGTGGTGCCCACTCTAGACCTCTCCATAGGCCTAACAAAGGCCGAGGGCCTTCCTGACACTTCCCTCTTTAACCTCTATGGGTCCCTGACCCTGGGGTTCACCCCTAACTCAACCCATGGACCTGCGAAGACCCCCTGGTATTGCTTCTGTAATGGTGGTAATCTCTTTACCGCCATTACTGATTTCTGCTATTTGGGCCTTTGCACAGGGCCTAGACCTTGTAGGAGGCCATTCTAGTCCCTGTCATACTTTCTGGGCCCACCCTGACCTGCCTGGACCCTTAACCAGGGTTAACCCAACCTTGGTTAACTTTTAACCATGGTTAAACACCCTTAACCATTGGTAAAAATCTGGAAAAATACCAAAAAATCTGAAATCTTGCTATGTGTCCAAAATGTTATTGCTTTAGCCATTTTACCACGGTTAGCAACCCTAAGTATGGTTACTTTACCCATTTAACTCCGGTTAGCAACCCTAACCTCGGTTAAATCCGTTTTTGGCCTACCGGGCCTAATCTCTTAGCCTACCGAGCTCACCCTTAGCTTACCGGGCTCAACCTCAGCCTACCGGGTTTGACCTTGTTACCCTCAACTGTGCTTAGCAACCCTAATCATGGTTAGTTTAACCCTTAACCTCGGTTAGCAACTCTAACCTTGGTTATTTCCGATTTTTGGCCTACCAGGCCTAAATCAAGTCTACCGGACTTACCCCTTAGTCTACCGGACTGACCCTAAGCCTATCGGGCTCAAACCATGCACTTGACCAAATTCGGTCAACCAAACCCTAGTCTACCGGACTAGTCAATTAGCCACCCTTGGTGCACACATACACACCCCCTATCCTTAGCACAGGCCCATGTGCCAGAACTACTCTCGGTCTGATCTCACCTTGTGAGTGCGTAGGCAACCCAACCCGGGTTCGACCCTAGTTATCTTTTCTTTCTTAGATTAATATTATCTTAAACACTTAGACATTTGAACAAACAACCTTGATTTTAATTGGCTTACACTTAGAAAGTAAGGAACCGTTGAAAAATGGAAGTCTCGGGGTGCCTAACACCTTCTCCAGACTTAACCAGACCTCTTACCTAGAACTGTACCGCAGACCAAGACCTTATCTACAACTCAAAGACTTATCCCTTTTGAATTAATAGATGGTGACTCTAACATATTCTCGTGAGTTAAAAATCCGTGCTCACAATTAGTTCTGATAATTCCCTTAAGACTAACAAGAATCTCATTAAAACTTCTGAAAATCTTGCTATTAGAGATAATGCAAGCTTCATAGCTAAATAGTCCGCAACTTGATTGCTTTCTCTTAAGACATGATTGAAAGTCATGTTGCAATTGGCCTGAATTTGGACAACTTCCTTTCTCCAATATCACGCTTGTCAAGGAGTATTTACAGTACCTTTGATAACATCAATCATAATCTTAGAGTCACTCTCAACCCCTTGACGTTTTGTATCCCCATAGAATCACAAAATTTGCACCCATCATAGATCGCTCTGATTTCAGCCATGTTGTTAGATCCCACCTCATAAAAAAGAATGGAAAGCCAGTAAAGTATTCCCTTTGGAATCCCTTATGATACTCCCACTACCACTATTTCTAGAATTATCTTTCGGCCAGGTCAGAGGTGAATCTAGTGAGATTTTGAGGGCACTAGTGAGAAGTCTAGATTCACGCCCCATAAAAGGATTGGAAAGCCAGTAAAGTATTCCCCTTGGAATCTCTTATGATACCCCCCACTACCACTATTTCTAGAATTATCTTTCGGTCAGGTTAGAGGTGAATCTAGTGATTATTTTGAGGGCACCGGTGAGAAGTCTAGAGTCATGGTTGTTAGGTGTGCCCTAACTCAAATCAAGGAAGATGATGACTAGCGTAGGAACTCTATCTTCCATACTTACGTCAAGTGTGGTGAAAAGAGTTGCAAGGTTATTATAGATAGCAGGAGTTGCACGAATGTGATTTCATCTAGTACTATCTTCGGTCTAGGATTGACGCCAATAGCTCACCCTCAGCCTTATCGAGTTGCGTGGATAGATACATGTTCCATCCCAGTTGTCCAGAGGTGTCTTGTCCCTAGATAGTTTGCTTCATATAAGGACACATTGTGGTGTGATGTTGTGTCTATGGATGTGGACCACATCATTTTGGGTCGACCTTGGTTATTCGATAGGGATGTAACAATATTCGGTAGATCAAATACATGCTCCTTTATTCATGAACGCAAGAGGATAAAGTTAAATCCTTTACCACCCAAAGTTCCCACTGTTGGGAAGGACATGAATAAAGGCGAAAGTCATGAAGAGAGCAATTCTCAATCCCTTCACAACATCAGTCTCAAGGAGTCCCTTATAGAGCTACCACCGGCTCCTAAGCCTCCTATGGAGCTACTATCAGCTCCTGAGTCCCTTGTGGAGTTACCACAAACTCCTAAGTCCTTTGTGGAGCTTCCACCAGCTCTTGAGTCCCTTGTGGAGCTTCCACTAGCTCATTAGTCACTTATGGAGCTTCCACCAACTCATTAGTCCCCTGTAGAGCTACCATCAGCTCATGAGTCCCTTGTGGAGCTACCACAAACTCCCAAGTCCCTTGTGGAGCTTCCACCAGCTCCTGAATCCCTTGGGGAGCTACCATTAGCTCTTGAGCCCATTGTGAAGATTCCACCAGTCCCTAAGTCGTTTGTGAAGTTATCACCATCTATGGTGCCGAAAGTCCCTGACTTTCATGAGGTCTTCCCTGAAGATGTACCTGATTAGTTCTCACTAATGTGTGACATCCAACATGCACTAGATCCCATTTTCATAGTCATTAGATAGAAGAAGAAAGAATAGACAAACGGTGTCAAGTATGTTTCTCATGTTAACTTGTTCTCTCTCTCAATGGGTGCAATTGGTCTCTCCCCCTTTGTATATGGGTGGACCATATTGTCCTTATTTGTTTTTTTTTCATAGTTGTTAAATTACAACTAGCTCAGGCGGCCCAATAACAAATTAAAAGCCTTTAAATGCCTTAAATTACTTCTAGGACCTCCAAAACTCTCATAAACTCATATTAGGGGTCTGTTATAATTTAAATTAGTGCAGGCCCTATAGTTATATATTTTACTTATCAATATTATTTTTATTACTTATTGAGTATAATCGAGAAAAAGAAAGAACTGAGAGTAAGAGGTACGACATCTCCCTCTCCCCTCACTCTTCTTTCTCCCTTGTTCAGTGTCACATTCAGTGCTCAAAAACTTGAAAACTCGATTCGACCCGGAAGTCAGTCGGGTCGAGTAACTCGGAAGACTCGAAAAAAACTCGACTCGGATATATATATATATATATATATATATATATATTTCAACAATAGTATCATCAAATAACTAGCATTCATGATAGAATTGAATATTAAACAACCCCAAACTAAACATAATATTGTAAAAAAAAAAACTACCAAGATCCAAGTTCAACATTCTTCCAAGTTTCAAGTTTCAACATCAAGAATTCAAGATATAATCAAATAAAAAACTATTATAAAATAATTAAATATCCTCCTCTTCATTATATTGATCCATGCCCTCCTCCTCATTAGACTCCTCTCCAATAGTTGTAAGGTTTGCATCTGCATCACCATCCAACCAACTTAAATCATCTCCATCAAAGTCTCCATTATGCTCATGAATCCACTCATCAATTTCATTATTAATTAAGACATTGTCAACATTTGTAGGATCATAAATTGAGGTGTGTCTTCTCATTTGGCTTTCCCGCAATCTCAAGTTATAGTGAATGTACACCAAGTCATTCAACTTTTCTTGCTTTAAGCGGTTCCTTTTCTTTGTATAGATCTGGTCAAAGGTACTCCAGTTTCTTTCGCAGCCTGAAGAAGAGCAACTTTGACTCAAGATACGGATGGCAAAGTGCGGGAGTTCAGGAGTATCATAACCAATGGTTTTCCGCCAAGAAAATGCAAAATATAATATAATTATAATTATATAAGAAACCATAATGTATAAAAGTATAAATTAATTTTTAACTGAATATTAAATCAAATTAAAACTCACCAGGAGACAACTTAGTTCTTCTACGAATCGCTTGCTCAATTCCAAATGCCTTTTGTGCGGAAGCAAATATTGCAATCTAAAAATAAATTAAAATATGAGATAAGTTATATAACGACCCTGGAATAGACAGTAATTTTAATTTTGATCTTTAAAACATATTATCTGTAAACAATATACCTCATCCATCGCTATGATCTGAATATCTATATTCATTTCAAGTCGTGCTATTGCTTCATGCAATCCACGACGGACCTCGGGATGTGTTGAGAAATTTGAACGATATCGAGTTGCTAGGTTCAGAAAGTAACCCGCAATATGAAGGGGAGAGTGGAGAGTCGAATCCCATCTTGCATCAATGATGTCCTAATACTTTTTATAAAATCTTTCATCATCGTTATAAACTTCTGCAATCTCAATCTTTGCTTGATCCATTCTATCATATATATCTCCCATTACTGGCTTGTCGCCATCCACTAGCCTCAAGACCCGAATAATGGGAACAACTGTCTCATTAATTTTCTCCATCTTTCGCCAAAAAGAAGAGTTTGTTATTATCTTCTCAATACATTTCCCCTTTTCGAGAATCGAGATTAGCAAATTTTGATTTCGCCTAATCCTCCGAAAGAAACATCTTTCTCAATGAGGCCCTCTAATATAAATTTGAAATGATAGCAGAGATTAGATTAGAACTAGATATTAAAATTTGAAATGAAAAGGCTTTCAAATGAAAAGAGTTTAAAATTTTAAAAATTACCTACTCGATAAGACTTTCAACAAGGATGAACTTTGTGGCAAAGCGAGTAGCTCCCTGTCTTGGAATCTCTTTATTATCAGTAAATGTTCTCATCATGTGTAAGACTTGACCTTTATTGTAAATAAACTTGGTTATGCTTCTGCACTTGTCAACTATTGTTTCAATTGGAGACAATTTTCCGATTTTCTCAAGAATGAAGTCAATACAATGTGCCGCACAAGAGCTCCAAAACAAATTCTTTCTTTTCACCATCAGAAGCTTCCCAACAGTTATATAATTTTCAGCATTATCTATTATCACTTGCACCACATTCTCTTCCCCCACTATCTCAACAATTTCATCAAGTTGAACAAATTATTTGCATCTTTCACAATGTGTGATGCATCAACTGACCTGATAAACATTATGCCTCGTGGGCAAGACACTAGAAAGTTAATACGTGTCCTACCCTTTTGATCCCCCCAACCTTCTGACATTATGGAACATCCAGTTTCCTTCCAAGACTCCTTGAACTCCCGAAGATAAAGGTTTATGGACTCCACCTCTGCTTTTAAAAAGGGTCCCACCAACTCATAAGGTGTTGGAGGCTTCAACCCTTTACCAAACATGCCAATTGCTTTGCATGCCGTTGGAAAGAATATCGAGTCGGCAACATTAAATGGGATACCAGCATGATAAAATCACCTAGCTATGATCTTGCACACCCACTTTCTTGAGTTCTTATCGAAACTTGTGTCTATCCTAAGTTGTGCCGTGCCAACTTTCGGAAATTCCTTGGCTTTTTTAGTTAGGCACGTGACCTCATCTTCATTTTCTTCTTCAGTAGCTGAACTTGAACCAAAAACCCCCACATTTCTTTTGTGATCTTTCCTCTTCTTGCTTTCTTGAGTCTTGTCTTCCAAATACTCTTTTATCTCCTTAGAAATTTTTTCAGGTACTTTCTCACACTTCTTTGTATCACCAGGCAATCTAGCTAGATGATGTTTCAATCAATGAGTCCCCCCATGCATCTCCTTCCCACAATAATTGCACCTCACTTTCTTTTTTATCAATAGTGACTGGGGTGCCATGATGACAACCTATGTCAGTTAAGCGGGAAGTGTCTACTTCCGTAGTTGGAGGAATTGCCGGTGAAGTTGCTGATGCCATGCTGCTAGAAATGGCCATTTCTATATTGTATTAAAGCAAACAAAATTTTAATAATAGATTAGAGATTAAAAAGTAAAAACTAAAAACAGTAAACTAATTTCTAATTTTCTACTTTCTAGTTCTACAATACTACATACATACAAAATTACAGATTTTTTGCAGGTTAACAAAACAATTACTAACTAATATTGTATTTTACTGTTACAGATTTTTTTAACAATGGAAAAAAGGGTTGTATTTTACTGTTCCAGATTTTTTTAACAAAGGAAAAAAGGATTGAAGGAGAACAATGAAGCTGGGCAAGTGAATGAGGCTGCATTCAACATAATAATAAAAATAGCATGATCAGGGAAAAAAAATAGAATGTGTATAGAATATTGAAAAAAATTAGCATGCATTTGAATTAAGGGTTGAAAAAAACCAGCATTTAAATGGGCAAGTGAATGAGGGTTGCAGATTTTATTAACAAAGAAAAAGGGGCTACATTCCAGATTTACTCTGGAATGTAAATGGATTGAAGATTCTTAATAATAATAAAAAAAAACAGAGCACGAACGTAGATGAGTTGCAGACCGTAGATTCTCAAGAAAAAAAAGGGGCTACAAATTACAACACTAAGAGGCGTACTGGGCTTGTTCTTCTTCTCCTTCTCTTCTTCATTCCTCTGTTTAGAGTTTCTTTCCTCTCGAATTTCGGAGCCCTAGAGCCCTTAAAAAAAAGAGGCGTTACAGAGAAGAAGCTTGCAGAGGAAAGGCGATGCAGAGGAGGCCTTAAACTCTTAAAATAAAAAATAAAAAAAGGTTAAAAGAAGAGGCCTTACAGTTCTTCTTCTTTTTTTAAAACCCCTTTTACTAGCTCAATTATTCAATGTGGAGGACCTTGTTCTTTTCAGAAGTCTAGCAGCATCACCTATTGACCCATATGATAGCTCATATGATGACCTTCCTGATGAGCCTAGTCCGGATTCACCCTAAACCCGCCTCCCCTAGACCTACCTCCCCTTCGTGATGATCCCCATGCTGATCTTATTTCATACCCACCTTCCCTACCATTGTCTCCTAGTCTAGACTCATTCTGTTCCCCAGGTCCACTTCCACTATTATTGTCTCATTCATTTCCATTGCCTCTACTACTCATGCTTAGCAATACAGAAAAGATAGATGATATTTGGGAAGTTTACATTGTTTCCACTAGACACGGGAAATATCAGAAGTATCTCACCAAGTGGAAAGACCGATCGGATGGATCATGTCGAAGACAAATTATAAGTGGCATTCACAATGGATCATGTGGGACGAGTTACAACAACTTCTTGACTTTTTGGAGCAGTACGATAGTTTTATTTCGCTAATGGCGAAATCTTCTCAGCCGAGGAGAATTGATGTAGACATTGGAACATAGATTTTGTTTATAATGGAGATCCACTCTTGGATCATGACTTGAAGGACGATCGACTGTCTGATCAAGAAATGAAAATCGAAGGGCCGGGATCAGGCCATAGATGGGCATGGGCTGCCACCCGTTAAGTTCTTTATTTTATCTAGTTTTTTTTTTTTTTACTTTGTTTTGTCTCTTGTAGTTAGATTATTATGAGAGAACATAATAAGAGTAATTTGATACTTTTCTTTTAGGTAGGGTTTTATTCTTTTGTTTGTAAATACTCTCTTTGGAGATTATAAATGGACAAAATTTTTATGAATGAATTATGAAGAGCTTTTTGCTTGTGAATCTTGTGATGGGAATGGTGTGATGCCATTGTATGATGTCAATCTTAAAATGATTCCAAGGTAATCTTCTTTATTTTTTTCTTCTCTCTCTCTCACATCACTATTCACGAGTTACTGTTCATGGTACTATTCACGAGTTACTATTCACAACAACTATTTTCTATTGTTTCTTTCTTATTCTCCATCGCTTTTCTTTACTTTTCTGTTTGTTTCTTGCAAAACCCTAATTAAACCAAAACTCTAGATTACATTCCGTGCTGTCCTACCATTCCCTAAAACTTCCAATCACTGCCATACCCCTCCATTGTCATTCTCCTTGCCGCCGCCCCTCCATACAACCCCTCCCCTTATTTCCCCATTGTTCTACAGCCAGTATATCCCCCTACAGTGACTCCTGCAGGTTCTTTTCCCTGCCCTAGCTGCTGCCTCAGCTCTTATCCCCAGCCACTACCACAGCCCATCTTTCCATATGCCTTGCTGTAATAACTTCTATACAGCCCTTTCTTTTACTGTGGCAGACTTATTACCCAGTTTCCATTACTGTCCAGCCTGTCCCAGTCCTATATAGCCTCTGTTATGCTGTTACAGCCATCATTATCCACCCATAACAAAGCCACATCATTCCCAATATTATGAAACCCTAAAACAGCAAACCTCTTTAATTTAACCATAAATTTTATAATCTCATTTAGTTATTGCTGCTGGTTTCTTTGATACTCCATTACATGTTGAAACATTCATGCATGATCCAAATAATAAACCATTATTGAGCCTAAATTGATTTTCTTGAAATCCTTGATTAACAAGAAATTCTCATCGACTATTGGTTTAAATCTCTAAGCTAGTGGAAGTTCCTACTTCTATTACGATCACTCAATTTAGTTTGGCAAATCCTTTATTGCGGGATTGTGACTTAACTTGGGACATTGCTAATCTCCTTTTTGGAGTTCTTTATGGCGATTGTAGGATTTAGATAGTTTTATATTTATTATTATTGCTGCAATTAAGAATTCTGATCTCACAAACATATCATCCTAGGTTAGTTTGCATTGTCTTGCATCAGATTAGGTAAGCACTTTGCAGCTATTGGGAGTATTTCTTATTAATCTGTAACCTTACAACTTTTGAATCCAACAAATTTGTCCGCTCTAATTAAATCACGGATCTGGACCAGTTCTTATGTATCCCATTAATTAATATGAGGACAAACAGGATGATTATAAATTTTGATCTGGAATTTGCAGGGAGAAAAAATATACTAGAGCAAACTCTGTAAAGTACAAATGTTTTTTATTCTGTCTCCCAATTGTGATTAGATTTGGTGACACTTATTCTTAACATACTCTTCGATTCATTCATGACCATTTTGATGATAACGTGAAACGACGCATTATTTATCATTTGATAACCAAAGAAATTCCATGCCTTAGCTTCAAATAGAATTCAAATGGAGGAATTAGAAGGATATTTCAAAATAGATAGATCTCGGCAACAAGACTTCCTATATCCACGTCTTTTTCAGAAGTATATTAATGCACTTGCTCATGATCATGGTTTAAATGGAATGGTTCTTTACAAACCCATGACAAATTTAGGTCGACAATAAATCCAGAACTTGACATGAGAACTTGGCCATCAACTTTATTAAGATTATGTTTCCCACTGAATGAACATAAAATCATTGTTTTATATTGTTGGGACTTGGGAGTATGTCATGCTTTTGTTTTTTGTAGGAAAACAACGAACTTTAAATTGTATACTTTGTAAAATGACCTCATTGATCATGCCATGCTGCAAAGGTTTCTGAACTAGTTTAATTACTCCTGTAAATTGAAATTATCAGGTTGCAAGTTGTGCTCAAGTACAGATCTCCTGCTTATGAATATAACTAATTCGATTTTCGTATTGTGATAACGTTTATGTTTATATGCCGCTGTGTTCTTCTTTTGAGCATCTCAAGAAACTTTTTACATTTTGGAAACATTTAATCTTAGTATCTAATTTCAGAATTAAATTACAGGTTACTCATTCAGTTTAACATGGGTGAGCACAGCAGCTGGAGAGGAAGCAGAATTGGTGTACCGTGTGTCGTCATTGGGGACATTTGAGAGAGTGGCTCCAGAGTGGATGAGGGAGGTCCTGATGTTCAGCACACGCATGTGTCCCATCTTCTTTGAGAGGGTATCTCGAGTAATCAAGCTGAATCACTAATTCTTGTTTTTAAGGCAGTCATTGGTGTTGTTTGCGATCATGTAGTATAATAGCGTCTTCTTTTCTATAGACATTACTAGCAAAAAACTTTTGAAGAATACTATTGAAGCATGCATCTGCAAGGCACGCGCATGCTTTGTATACTTGTCATAGAGAACATTCTTCAAATCTCATTAAGATTAAACACACATATTCCTAAGTGATTGCTCCTACTACAAACATTACCAACCTAACCCATGCTTACTTTCTAAGGCAAATCAATTGATAATTGAAGGTATAAAATTCAAGTCTTTTCACGCACCGCACGTTGAGCCATTCTAAAAATATAGGGATGTATTTATTTAATGAAAAGTAGGTGATGCTCTAAATGAATAAAGTAACATAGTACATACATGGTTGTCTCACAACTAGTGTATCATTGGTTCATGCACTACCAATAAGAAGTCTATTATATGGTCACCTTTAGCTTGGAACACTTGCTCTTAGTTGTAGATCGTGTAGGGAAAACATAGATTCATTCTTAAATATTTTTATGGAATCAACATATTATGAGTAAGAGATGCAAATCAAGGTATTTTTATTTATTATTGTATTTTTGTTAAAAAAAAGTCAACACCCACAAATAAAAGAAGTAACCATTTGCAATTGTAGAGGAAATTGTATGATGAATAATTTTTTTAAAGGTCTATGGATTCGACAATAGTTTGTATCTAAATTTGAAATTTTTCAATAAGGTCTATGAATTCGGATTATTGCAATCATAAGTGATTATGCTGATAAGCACTAATGCGAATAAGTGTTGATAAATGTAATCTTGTTTGGTTTGATATTGTCAGTAAGTGTTGATGTTGATAATAATTGATTATGTGCAATCCTGTTTTGTTCACCCAAATGCAAAAGCTGATTAAGTCAATTGTTCATATAGAGCACCTTAGCGGCTACCTTAAGACACGTCCTTTTGGAGTATGTGCTTGGACTTACCCTTATGACACCTTAACGGCTACCTTAGGTCTGGCTGTGTGTTTAGAGAGAGTGTGTTAGTTAAATGATATCATTTCAACCAAAAACAATTATTCATATAAAGATAATATTGATTCTAATTTTTAATTGATGATTTTTGTTTTACAAAGTCTCTACTTTAGGATAATAATTACAAAAGATATTTCAATATAAGTAATGAAATCTGATAGTCACTTAAAAGTGCTTATTTTCACTATTATTCTTTTAAGCCTTATCGAATTCTCTTACGTAAAATCTTCATTTTTATCAATTTTTTTACGTAAGAGTTTTCGTCATTGCATAGAACGCACTTTTCTGGTCAAAACGGTATATTAGCATGAATTAAACATATTTATGAAAGTCTAGATACAAAGTTATTTCGATGAATTCTCATTACGTGTTTTTAATTGTCTCAGAAACCTTGACTGAATGAATTTCAAGAACTATCGAGGTCTATCATTGAAAGTTAAAGAGACGGATTAAGTATGGACTGAACCAGTGACTGAACAAGGCCAAATGATCTACATAATAAATTTCCAAGGGAAATATGACTAAATTGATAAAGATTCATTTATAAGTCGAAGAAAGAAGAAAGCTTAATTGGCAAAGGTCGAGGGAGATCATGTTAGAGACTAAGGTTCAAGACCTTTTGCTTCTTTTTGTTTGTTTTTATTTTTTAATTTTAAAACCTTAACCAATTTCCTCTCTAATTAATTCTAGTCACCCATTCTTATTCTATCTTAACCATCTATTTCAAATCCCTACTTTTCATCTCTCACATGGTAACTCTAATTCCAAAATATATTTCCCTTATAGCTCTCCCTAAATTCTTCATTGTGTTAAAACCATAATCTCTTTATCTACAAAATTCTAACCATCCATCTCTTCTCTATCACCAAACCCTAATCCTAGTCACCCATCTCTTTCTAAAACCCTAGCCCACTTTTCTAACCCTAATTTTTATAAAATCCTAGCCACTCTCTATAAATACTCATCCCTCTTTTTCCCTTATGGATGGTTCCCTCCCCCTAATTTCTCTTCTCATTTCTCTCTCATTTCTCAACTCCTTTTCTATCTAAGCCTGTCAACATCTTCTTTTCTCAACCCTTTCTCAAAAACCTCTCTTAGAATACTTGCAACTACGTTTAGCGAGAGTTTTCGGATTGCTGAATTTTTCTTGAATGTAATGAGATTTAATTCAACATTGTAAGTAACTCTTTATTTTAATGCAATGAATGTGATTTTTATTTAATGCCTTGATGTCTTTTTAATTTAGTTTATTTTATGTTCGTGTCATTTAATTAGTAGATTTTAATAATTTCTCAAACAAATGAGTTTTTAAAAATTTATTCCATCATTTTCATCCCTCCATCGTTTTACAATTTCCTCTTCTTTTTAGTTTCTTTTTTATGCTAACCCCATAGTTCACGAGTGAGGATTCGACATTCGACACAAGCTCTATACATATCATATTTTGTAGGTCTTGGATTACACTTAAAGACTTGATAGTAGGGTGATTCTAAATGACAGAAAAATCCAACTTTCAAATGGCGCCGTTGCCGCTCGTGTAAAGGGAAAGTGTGAAGAAACACACCAAAAGAAAAATCAAGAAAAAAAAAAAAAACAACACGGAATTTTTGGATTCCATCATTCTTTTCTTCTCTCTTTACTACTTTATTTTATTTTTTTTAGCCTCGGATGGCTGAGTGCAAGTTGTAAGACCTCTTAAAGAACTTTTTCTTTTTCTTTTAGATGGTTGTTCAAGGGTTTAGTAACCCTTGATTAAAAAAAAAAACCTTTGTTTTTGTTGTAGTCTTCAAAAAAAAAAAAAGTAGGGTTAGATTTACATTCTATTTTTATAGGTGATTAGTTTTTTGGGAAAGTTTGCATTTTGTGAAGTTTACAAAATAGAGAGTTTTACAAAGTTGGAAACTTTCAGAGATTTGATATATTTAGAAAATTTTTATTTATAGAGATTTTCTAACTTTGGATATCTAAAATTGGAAAATTTTCCATTTTGAAAATTCCCTCTTTTGGGAAGTTTCCATTTTGCTCGGGTTTCCAAATTTGAATTTGGAAGGTTTAGTTTCAAAAATAACAAGTTTTTAATTTAGGAAACTTCTAAGTTTGAATTCAAACCCTAATTTGAAATCAATTAACCTGCTTCCTTAATTGAACTTTGTGTGCAAACCCTAAAAGGTAGTGACCTTCCGAAAATAATTCTCAAACCCTAGACTATCTTTTTGTGAACTAACTCTTCTGCAGAGGAGTGTGAGTAGGGAGCAAAAACTTGCTTAGACGGAGACGGGTTGGATACCCCTCCCTACCTCACGGAAGCGACCCCGTGGCATAGCCCACGGGTAGGTATGTGTTCTAAATCTCTCTTGAAGGCGATCCTGGGTGTTGATTGAGCAACTAGGTGGTGCTTGTTTATTTTATTCTGTACCTTTTTTTGAACTATGTGCATGGCCAAAAAATACATTAATTAAAAGAGCAAACCCAACTCTACTTGAAACTGGTGGGATTTCATCACCCACCTCGTCACTCTAGCTGTGTGAACCCAAAAGCCATTTAATAAAAGGAACTAAAATTTAGAGCCAAATTTAGCTCGATGTTCATAGGACCATCACAAAATCAGTGAATCCTTCATTTTTGAGTCGAACAAGACCACGAGCACGGGTCCTTGTTTCCTAACATACCTATATGTCCCTACTACTTTAGTATACTGAGCTCTTAAGTGGCCTCCTCAAAATCTTGTTGGTTAACTGTGTTTGTTGACTTAGAAACACAATCTAGCCCAAGTTATTCTTTTGAGAATATACTTGTCAAACTACTTGACTGATCCGACTAGTCTAGGACGTACTTAAGCTTGCCATTGTGCGACACGTCTGTCTAGGCTACGGATTCTCTTGCAGTTAACTCGTGTTAGTATTGAAAGGTTAGCTTGCGAGTGAAACCTTTGTGAGAACCAAGAGTGAAAGTCAGTTCGGCGGACTAACCAAAGATAAAACCAGTGGTTCCGCCCACTGTTATAACTCATTTGCCACCAAAGATAAAAAGATAAATCCTTGAAACCTATTGATTGTTTATTATTGGCTTAAGATTATCTTTGTGTCTTCTTGCGCATCATATAGATTCACTTAGGATTGTGTCTCATTTTGGCAACTTTTTGCCAGGTCTTGGGAGTGTTTCTTCAAACATATACCCAGTTGTTGGCCTATCAGAGTTCGATTCGATCTGAGTCATTCCAATCCAGGAATTAGCCCCAGCTTTTTCACCTTCCTCATCCTCTCCATGGCAGTAGAAGGCCTCTTATTGAGACTTATGCAAATTTGTATAACCAGAATTTCTATTGCCAGAATTCCTATAGCCAAAATTCCTATTGCCAAACTTATCATCCGGATACATGAAATCATCCCAATTTCTCTTGGGAAATTGGAGCAAGAGTCTATTCCACAACAGCAACCATACTATAACACATATCATTCTGGGTTTAACCAATCTGAAATACAGTATGATGGACAATACTCACAGCCGCAGTACCAGCAACTCCCCCAGAATTCTTATTTTGACCAACAGAGCACCATCCCGACTCCTCAGTCCTACAATTATTATACACTGATGAGCTCTAATTGTGAATTGGTACCAGAGCTTCCCTTTGTTGCGCCTCAACAATCTACTCCTAAACCTGGTCTAGAAGACCTTCTCTCCTAGCTTATGACCTGGCAAGAACAATCCTTTCAATGTCTAGAACAACGTCTGGATCAATTAGAATCTGAGAGTGAGATAGGTAACTTTCCGAGCCAAACTATTCCAAATCTGATTGAAGAGGAGACAATTTTTGAAGTTGAATTGCAATTGAAGAACCAAAATTTTCAGGGAGAGATCCAACTGGATACCGCCCTCTGTCCAGGCAAAACTATTGATATAGGAGTACCACCATCCTCGGTGCCCTCAAAAGCACCACCTTCTAACCCTAGCTCAGAGAGTCCCAATTTCACATCCAACTCTGATGTTTCTATGTCTGCACCCAAATCCGATATTCCTGTGCAGATACCTCTAGTTGAGGATAAGCCCATTTGTCAGTTGAAACTACATTTCCCAGCAAGGCTTGTCCAGAATTACTGATACCAACAATTTTCAGAGATCATAGAAGTTTTCAAAAACTTACTGATCAATATCCCGTTCAGTAGATTCCAAACTATGCTAAGTTCCTCAAAGACATATGCACAGTCAAATTGCTTACACAAGCACCTAAGGATCCATTTATAGTAGAAAAAGCCACTGCGTTCAAATTAAAGGATCCTGGAATCCCTACCGTTCAGTGCATCATAGGAAATGATTTCAGTTGTACCACTTTGCTGGTTTTAGGAGCTTGTGTGAATCTCCTAACTTTTTCAGTCTATCAGTCGTTAGGCTTAAAGGACATACAACCTATGGGGGTCATTCCAAAGTCGCCAGTTGGTGTTGGTTGAGACGATCTTATCGATCATTTCTTTATAGACTGATGACCTACTCAGTCTCTCTATGTGCTTCAACTTGTTTGGGGGTACATTTATGTACCCCCGTTGTGTCTAGCTGAAGATGTTAAACTTAGCGCTGTCAGAAAGGTAATTCCGAGATTCATAAGTCGCATGATTATCTTGTACTATTTTTCAGGTTGTATGGTTCTCATTACTTCTACAGATTATCTGATACATACCAATGTACAATTTTCTGCCAAGCTGGTAATACCCTTCCTCAACTTTTTCATCTTGTAGTCCACACTCATATCTTTTTGTCCCAGTCATGAGCACCGAGGATGGTGCTATCTTTTGTTTGAGGGTGGGTATTTTCCAAAATTCATGTTTTTCTATATAAAAAAATTGTTTTCTTTTACTAACTCTTTGGAGCTTTAGAGACTGTGAAAGCTTCCGGCTTGTCCTATAGGCCGCCTAGGAGGTAGAGCTCTGGGTTTTGTCGGTAGGATATCTAGGCTTTAAAAAAAAAAAAAAGAGTTTTCTAGTACTTTCAAAAATGTTTTCAAGTACTTTTATAATGATGAGACAAAAACTAACTGTTAATCTACTTATTGAAAAGGATGTCATCTTTTGAAATACATGTTAGCGCTTAGTTCGATACTGCTATGGATTGATATACTTAGAAATTTCAGATTTGGCACAAATTGCACAAAATCAACATCAAAGTCATCCAAAGTTCAGATTTTCTAGAGATCCAAGAAGAATAGTTGTGGAGACCTAACCCAGCGATCTTTTGAGCATTTCATCATTTCAGAGGGTTATACAAAAATTCCGAGTCACAAGTTGACTCACAATTTCTTCCAGCCCACACATATTCCTTTGAGAGATCTCATTAATTCTTGATTTGATCATTAAACTCATAACGACATCAAACATTGGATCATTATGAAAGAACTTCCTCTGTATTCATTCAAGACATTAGACATGATAGTGCATCCCTAGAAAATGATATAGGCCATGTTTGTAATATGTCAGACTTTTTAGATTATCTAACTTTTACATCTATAGAAAACCTTTTTGAGCCTTTAATGAAAACCTTTTCTTGTCAACCCATTAACCGAAAACCTAATCTAGGTAAGAAATATTACTCGCAACCCTATTTTTGAGAAGGATAAAAGAGTAAGTGGTATGAGTACACCGTGAAAGATAGAAATCAAGAAAGGAAAGAAAAACCAAGTGGGTTCGAATTGAAAAGAAAATATGGAAAGCTGAAAAACAATATTGAGCAATCTCAAAAAGATCAAAAATGAAAGAAGGAAAAGAAAAAGGAACTGGTGTTACTCCCTCAGGAAAAATTGTAAAGAATATTGAGATATCCTCTCAGAACTTTGAATCCCTGTGTCCCCTTTTTTTTTCCTAAACCAATCCCAAGCCTCAATACAACCTAGTAAAGTCCTACTTGATTCTGGGTTAGCACAATCATAGGATGTGGAGAATGGAGAAAGAGAAACTACAGAGTTTTATCTAAGCTTCTAGGTGACATGATATTTCTATCATGAGATCTTCTAATTTTCTAATGTCCTCATTTTTAGATAATATATGTGAGATATTTGCCTGTTTTCATCAATATATCTCCTCACATATAACTTGAGAGAAAAGAAATAAAACAATTTTCGAATGATTCACTTCTGAGTGGTATACAAGTGAGAATTGAGGTCAAGACATACAATCTTAGAGGTGATCTGAAAATCTTTGATGCCGGATAATGATGATGTTGAGTACACACACGCTGAATTTGACTGTTCTTTGTGCTGAGTGTCCATTAGTATTCTTACAGCAACTCACTGACTAAGTTCTAACGTGTAAATAATGTTTACATCCTTGAAATAATTTGACAAACGGAGTTCTCTCTGAGTAATGAGAAATAATGTGTAGCATGTGCCAAGCCCTTTCAAGCTCCATTTTCTCGCACAAATTGCCAAGGACTAGCAATGTGCTGGTTGGGGGTTGTGATAGTCACTTAAAAGTACTTATTTTCACTATTATTTTTTTAAGCCTTATCGAATTCTCTTACATAAAATCTTCATTTTTATCAACTTTTCTACGTAAGAGTTTTCTCCATTGCATAGAATGCACTTTTCTGGTCAAAACGGTATATTAACATGAATTAAACACATTTATGAAAGTCTAGATACAAAGTTGTTTCGATGAACTCTCATTACGTGTTTTTAACTGTCTTAGGAACCTTGACTAGATGAATTTCAAAAACCATCGAGGTCTATCATTGAAAGTTAAAGAGACGGACTAAGTATAGGCTGAATCAGTTATTGAACAAGGCTAAAGGATCTACAGAATAAATTTCCAAGGGAAAAAGGACTAAATTGATAAAGATTCTTCTACATGACAAAGAAAGAAGAAAGCTTAGTTGGCAAAGGCTGGGGGAGATCATGTTAGAGACTAGGGTTCAAGACCTTTTGCTTCTTTTTGTTTGTTTTTATTTTGTAATTTTAAAACCCTAACCAATTTCCTCTCTAATTAATCCTAGCCACCCATTCTTATTCTATCATAACCATCCATTTCAAATCCCTACTTTCCCTCTCTCACATGGTAACTCTAATCCTACAATATTTTTCCCCTTTAGCTCTCCCTAAATTCTCCATTGTGTTAAAACCCTAATATCTTTCGGTACAAAATCCTAACCATCCATCTCTTCTCTATCATCAAACCCTAATCCTAGCCACCCATCTCTTTCTAAAACCCTAGCCCACTTTTCTAACCATAATCTTTATAAAACCCTAGCCACTCTCTATAAATACTTATCCCTCTGTTACCCTTATGGATGGTTCCCTCCCCCTAACTTCTCTTCTCTTCTCATTTCTCTCTCATTTCTCAACCCCTTTTTTGTCTAAGCCTCTCAACCTCTTCTTTTCTTAACCCCTTCTCAAAAACCTTCCTTAGAATACTTGCAACTACATTTAGTAAGAGTTTTCGGATTGTTGAATTTTTCTTGAATGTAATGAGATTTAATTCAACTTTGTACGTGACTCTTTATTTTAATGCAATGAATATGATTTTTATTTAATGCCTTGATGTCTTTTTAATTTAGTTTATTTTATGTTCGTGTCATTTAATTAGTAGATCTTAATAATTTCTCAAAGAAATGAGTTTTTAAAAATCTATTCTATCATTCTCATCCCTCCATCGTTTTACAATTTCCTCTTCGTTTTGGTTTCTTCTTTATACTAACCCCATAGTTCACGAGTGAGGATTCGACATCCGACACAAGCCCTATACATATCATATTTTGTAGGTCTTGGATTATACTTAAAGACTTAATAGTAGAGTGATTCTAAACGATAGAAAAATCCTACTTTCAAAATCCAAAAATGTCAAAACTTTCATGTAAAACATAAGTCAATTTTCGTATAACATTATTGTTGACTATTGATATGACCATTCCACATGTTTTTTGTAAGATGTTCCTTAAATGCTCTCATCTCCTGGTGTGATTGTGTTTGTCTAGAAACATTGACATCACTTCCACTATATGCTATTTCTTAGTTGGGCGCGAGTAAATCTTATACTTCATACTTTCGAAACAAATCATCTCTTTGTGTCTCATCTTATAAAATTGTGGATAACGCAAGCAACAACGACAATATTTCTTTGAGTAAGAGAATTATCATACACTTTAGGATAGAGAAGTGTGCTTCTTTCTAACTCTCCAAAGCAACTCCCAATTACATTTTGTAATGAGGAATGCGCGTGGTTAAACAACTCTTTTGATGTTGTTGGACTTCTGTCACTTCTGTAATCTTGTGAATGGTAGTGAGATCCATGATAGGGTGCAATGAAGCCTGTCATGTTTGGATATTCAGCATCCATAACATAATACTTTCTTGCAACAAATTTCTTCTATTTTAGAATAAAACAAAAAAATTGTCTTAAGTTAAAATTCTTGATAATTAATTCTACCAAGATGGGCATAAGGAAATTTCAAATTAGGAGTGTTGATTGCATACAATAAGATCCTAGAATTGTGTGCATTTCCCTCCCATTCAGTGCAAATGTATATGAATTGCATATTAAAAGAACACACCGCCATCATATTTTGTGTAACAGTTCATTTCCTTTTGCGATAAGGGATCTACTTTTCAATTGAGACTATTGCATCAATGTGCGTCTCATCAATCACATTGATACAATCCGAAAAATATTTTTCACAAACATATTATTAAACATTTGCAAAAAAATGAAATTTTTGTAAATAAGAGCCAAAGAAAAGTGTCAAATGTTACCTAGAACCAGAGGTAATATTTTTGATCTGTAGAAGAATATGACGAAAGAGTTATGATTTGTCTCAACAATTTTATCATAGCTGTATGCACTCAATTTTTACACCCTACCTTAACCATGGTTAAATACCTTTAGCCATGGTTATCCTCAACTGAGCCCTAGTCAAGCCCTAAAATCCTAGGCAAACCCTGATCAAAACCCTAGGTAAACCCTGGTCAAACCTTGGTCAAACCCTAGTCAAACCCTAAACCCTAGTTAAAACCCTAGGTAAACCCTAAACCCTAGTCCACCCTTGGTAACCCTTCCCTAGTCAAACCCTAGGTCAACCATGGTCAAACCCTAGGCCTAACCCTAGGAGGATTCAAACCTTAGGCCCTAGTTGAACCTTATTCTAACCCTAGGTAAACCCCAGTTCAGCCTTAGGACTCAAAAAACCCTAAATCAGGCCTAAAAAGCCCTGTGGGCCCAAACATGGGCCCACATAACCCTAGGAGCCGTTGCAGTGGGATCCACCACCCAAATTTGAATTTTTGATAATGGTAATAATAACTTTACCGCTATTACTAAATATGGTATTTGGTACAGTGAATCAGGCCAATTGTAAACCTGTTGCACCTGTTTTAGCAAAAATCAGGTAATGGCCTTAGAGTTTCTACCGCCATTATTGGTTTTCCTGTTTGCAGCATAGCTCACCCCTCTACGACCCTCCAGTCCGCCTCCCCAGTGTTCCTAACCATTCTAGTAATCCCCAGAATGTCCTGAGCCCATCCCTTGAACCTTATAAGTACCCTCTTCTTCCTTGGTTCAAATCACTCTAAAAAATCTGTAGCAAAGCCCTGTTGGACTTCGGCCGGCTCCAAACCCAGTCTCTCTAACCTCTGTAGGTCATCTAAGGCATCCCCATGAGCTACCCCAAGCCTGCCTCCACCTTCCATCATTGTGTACCAACCACTGTGCAGCCACCATGAGCAGTCAACAATAGGGTAGGGACACCCCTCCTCTTTTCGTTTTGTAACTACATTGTAAGACCTCTTGGTCCTACTTCAGGGGGTCATTTATTTCTGTTTTCTTCATTTACAGTAGTTTCAGGCCAAGGATAGGGGTCCCCCTACCTTCCTCATAGGTATGGGGGAACCCCCTTGATGGTTTCAATATCGGGTAAAAGGCCCAGAATGCTCATAGCATACAGACCTCCCCATAGGCTTCTGGGGGTCCCTCAGGTCATGAGGGAACCCCTGGAACCCAATGGTGTAGCCCTCATAGGGGAAAAACATTTTTTTGAAAACCTTCAGAAATGGCGGTAGAATAACTACCACAATTCTTCATCTCCTCTTTTACAGCCTCTGTAACCTTAGTTAGGGTGGGCCCCGGTCCAATCCAGGGCCATGGTTGGACCCCTCAAACCCTGACCTACCTCCCCTCGTCATACCTGGCCCAATCTTTGACCTTAACCATGGTTAAAATGTTCAAAAGCCCAGACTGTATTTAATTGAGGTAGTCCTTCTACCGCCATTTCAGACTACTAACCACAGTGCCTTTGGCCCATTGTGGGGCCCACTCCAGATCAATTCTAGGGCCCACCAAAGGCCGAGGATCTTCAAGGCACTTCCCTCTTCACCTTTGTGGGCTTAGAACCCCGTGGAGACATCCCTAACTCAATGTATGGCTTTGCAAACCCTAGTCAGAAATGTTACTGTAATTGCGGTAATCTCATTACCATTATTACTGACTTGTTGATCATTGAGATTTTGCACAGGGCCCAGACCTTGTAGGAGGTCATTCTAAGCCCTGCCATACCCTATGGGCACACCTTGACTTTCCTGACCCTTAACCAGGGTTAACCCAACCCTTGGTTAACTTGTAACATGGTTAAGCAACCCTTGACCTTGGTAAAATCTGGAAAAATGTACAAAAATCAGAAATGTTCTGAAATACCCAAAAATGTCCTGCTTTGGCCGTTTTACCATGGTTAGCAATCCTAACCATGGTGAATTACCCATTTAACTATGGTTAAACACCCCTTTAACTCATGAAAAATCTGAAATTTTTTTAAAAACATTCAAAAAATTCAAAAAGACCAAAAATACAGTTTTTGGATCTTTTTACCATGGTTAGCAATCCTAACCATGGTTAACCATACTTTTAATCGCGGTTAGCAACCTTAACCCTTGGTTAAACCCCTGGGCCTAAACCCTTGGCCTACCAGGCCAAACTCCAGCCTACCAGGCTTGATGTTATCTCCTTTAACTATGGTTAGTAATCCTAACCATGGTTAGTTTGACCTAACTCCGGTTAGCAACCCTAACCTTGGTAAAACTTTACCTTAGCCTACCAGGCTTCTTTCTTGGCCTACTAGGCCTTTTCCCTAGTCTACCAGATTAACCCTTGGCCTACCAGGCCCAATACTTTGCACTTGACCAACCTCGATCAATCAAACCCTAGTCTACGGGACTAGTCCATTAGCCACCCTTGGTGTACACACACACCCCCTAGCCTCGGCATGGGCCCTTATGTCAGAACTACACTCGGTCTGATCTCACCTTGTGAGTACATAGGCAACCCAACCCGGGTTCGACCCTAGTTAGTTTTTCTTTCTTAGATTAGTATTATCTTAAATACTTAGACATTTGAACAACATTGACTTTACTTTGGCTTAAGCCTAGGGAGTAGGGAACCATTGCAAAATGGAAGCCTCAGGGTGCTTAACACTTTCCTCAGATTTAACTGAACTTCTTACCCTAATCTCAATCATAGACCAAGATCTTATCCAACATCCCGGGAACTTATCCCTTCTAAATGAATAGGTGGCAACTCTAAACAATTCAAACACTTGTGAGATTTTAATTAGGGTTCCCAAAACCCGTGCTCACAATAGCCTTCAAGACATTATGGAAATGTTGGTTAATCATCTCCCCCAAATATGGAAATCTTTCTTGCATTAGCCTATTTTTTTCGTTGTGTCTTATAGTTAACAGAAAAATTGCATAGACGTATGTCTCATATTCTTCAACAAACTCCTTTTTTTAAGTGCTAAACATGATCTCTAAAATAATAATTTGTCCATCTGAAATAATTTGAAGCATCGAATAGGATGCCCATCAAGTTTTTAAAGTAGAAATGCATATCCCGTGAGTATTGAGTCTCTACATGATACTTTATGCCGCGCTCCAAAATCCCACCTTGGTCGAATGGTTGTGAACAAGGGTTGTGAGACCTGGTTGAAGCCCAAGGATGGGGATAAAAGGTGGATGAGATGATTTGGACAGGTTAGAGGTGGTTAGACCTCAGTAAAAATGGTGGATGAGATAATTTGGAATGATTAGAGGTGGTTAGACCTTAAGTAATTCGGAAAAACAGTGAAACAAAAGGGCAACAAAAAGGTTTTATGCGCCAACTGGTTGACCGGTTTGCGAAGTCAGTCGACCGGAATGAAAAACAGTGAACAAATGCCCAAATAGGAAGTTTCGGGGTCAGCTGGTCCACTAGTTCTCCAGGTCAGTCGACCAATTGCTCGGACTTGGACTGTACATGCTACGGTAAATTGACCATAACTTTTGACTCACTTATCGGATTGAAGCGATTCAAAAGGAGTTGGACTCCTAATTCAAAATAGAATAAATTCATATCTAATACAGATTTCCAAATTCTAATTCTTGAAGGGAAAAACTACTTATCAAGTCGGGTGAATGTTATCCCTAGAAATATTTACCCGGAACCTTATTCCGGTATTCAGTCCATAACAATTGACTCGCTTATCGGATTAAAACGATTCAAAAGGTGTTGGACTCGCAATTCAAAATTGAATACCTTCATGTCTAATATCAAAATTCCGATTTGGAAATATCAAGGTTCGAATTAGACCCTAAAGTTGAGGGTATACATTGACATCCTTTTTTGTGCTTCCAAATCGGGACAATTAAACTTGGACTTGAGTCCATGTGGCATGAGGCCCAATTGATTTGGTCATGTTGCTATGTCGGGCAATGGGAGGATTCGTCGGCCCGAAAAGGGTTCCCAATCAGAACCATTGGTTCGGACTTCTGTCTGAGGGGCAAAGCCCAACTGTTTGCAATTATCCAAGCTTAGCTTGGATTTATTAGAGATTTCCTAGGGTTAGAAAACCTAACTTGTGTCAAATGTTAGCCTTGGTCCCTCTTTGACTAGGTCAGGAGAGGCGGTGTCTGTTTAGAGTTGGGGTTCCTCCTTAACGGATAGTTGGTAGAGTCGGCATGTATGAGTTAGTCGTAGTTCCTCTTTGACTAGGTCTGGAGAGGCGGTGTCTGTTTAGAGCCGGAGTTCTTTCGTGGCTAATAGTCGGGAGAGTCGGTGTCTTAGGAATTTAATTAAGTGACTAAACATAATACAGTGGATTATCGGGGTTCCTTCATTTGATTTCCTAGAGAGACGGTGTACAGTAATGCCTGAGGTTCCTTCATTGGCTAGGTCCAGATAGACGATGAATTGTACTATTGTGGTCCTCCAGTTGGCAGTGGTTCAGGAGAGACAATGTCTAATAAGGCTCGGGGTTCCTCCAGTTGACTTTGTTAGCCTATAGGTTTTCACCTTAAATAACTATATTGATTTTGATGATAACATAATAACAAAATGAGATTTATGTTACTAATGTCTCTCTTGGGTTTATATTGAAAAACAGTCTACTAAGAGCATTAGCAAGCCATTCAGTGAAAAAGCATGACATAGACTCCATCTATGAAGACGATTCATCACCAAGTCAAGCCAAGCCATTAGATCACATTGAAGATATTAAAGATCATATTAAATCTCAAAGTCCAAGTCGGATTATCAAAAAAGATTGAAGATCATATCATGAAGCTTAAAGTCAAATCGTTTCAAGATCAAAGAATAGAAGAATGAAGATTCTCAAGGAGGTTTTATAGTTTATTATTTAGTCTTTGAGAGTACTTAGGATTTATATAAGAAATCCTCAAAGTTTGGTCGGTTGAATCGCTCAAAGCTATAAATTGACTTTAGGATTCTTAGATAATAATGCACATCTTTATGAGGACCTTAGACATACCTTAAAATGATCAAAATCATAATAAAGTTAAGGTATAAGACTAAGGAAATCATGCCCATCAAATTGGTTAAGCAAAATTGAGTTTTCCAAAAAAAAAAGTACAGAGGACTTGTCGACGAATGCTCAAAGTCAATATAGTCTCATCGACGAATGGAGACAGATTCTTCATAAATCTGTCTGGCCTTGAACTCGGTGACGAATCCAAGTTCATCACTTGAACTCGTCAATGAATTCCTGCGGGAAATGCCTTAACGGTTAGTTTTCAATGACTAGTTTGGAATTCAATGAGCCTTCAACGGCTATATTATTGAAAAGACTATAAATTTGAATGATTTATAAATCAAATTAGCAACTCCAATATTTTCAATTATTCAATTCATTCACTAAAAGCTTAGATTGTCAAATCTATTGAGTTCAACCTAGAAATCCAAAATCCTAGTTTTTGAGATATTCAACTCCAATCTTTTAGAGATTTTCTAGAGAGTGTTAAAGGCATTTATCAGTTCGTGTAAGGAGCATTATCTAAGTACAAATTTCTCTTGTAAAAGAGATTGTAAAATCAAGTGGTTCATGGAACATTTGTTCGTGAAGCTGGAGGCTGTGTAAGGTTTGATCTCTACTGCTTTGTAAGGTTTGATCTCTACTCAGAAAGAGATTGGGAATGTCTAGTCACTACCCAGAAAGTGAACTAAGTCTAGGGAGGATAAACAAGGTCTGGATTTCACTCGGAAGAAGTCTTGCGATTTAATAAGATCGTGGTGAATCCTTGAAGCTGGAGAGCTTAAGGCGGGGACATAGGCGGGTTGCCAAATCTCGTGAACAATATCTTGTATCAATTTTTGTTTGGGCTCTTCTCTTTACATTCTTGCTTATATTGTTTGACTAGTATTGCTATATTTATATTCCCTTTAATTTGTTAAGTTGAAATTTCACTTAGGGAAGTAGATAGATTTTTAATTTGTCATAAACCCTATTCACCCCCCCCCTTTAGGGTCCAATCCTTGGGCAACAAGTGGTATTATAGTAAATGTCTCTATTATTATAAAATATTTAACCATCTTAGAGAAAAGATTTTAATTGGAAAAAATGAAAAATGTTTGTACAACTATCCTTAGAGAAGACCATTCCACAACTAGACCTCCATTGTTTGATGGACAAAACTATAATTATTGGAAAGTGAGAATAATGTATTTCATTCAAGCTTTAGATTATAATTGTTAAAAAACTATTATAACTGGTCCCCACATCCCCACTAAAAATGTTAATGAAATTCAAATTTCAAAAGATGAATGGACACAAGCCAAAATATTGAATGTAACGAATGTGATAAATTGAATGCTAAAGTTGAAGATTTGTCACCAAATTCACAAATGGTAAAAAGATCCTAGATACAATGCTAGGAAATCAAATATGTGTTTTTGGTAAGGCGGACTAGGTTATAATCTATCAACTAAACAAAAAGATTATAACAATTTCTTTACCTCTTGTACTTCAAATAATATTTATACTCTTATTGGTAATAAGAGGATTATACAAGTTTGGGTTCCTAAAGGAATAACATCTCCTAATTCTAGTGTTATTGGACCCAAAACAGTTTGGGTTCCAAAGAGTGCTACCTAAACTTGTGGAGTAGGATGCCTAAGTCAAGTTTCTTCAAAATTGAAATTTTTTTAAAAGAACTTGATTAATGATGCTTAATATGCTTGAATTATGTTTTGGATAATATTTGGAGAAGCATTGATCGATGATATGTGTTTGATGCTTAAAATATGTGTTGATGTAATGAAATAATATGTATATGTTTTGATATATTAATTGGTGTTATGAGCTTATGGTATGGTTTGAAAATAGATGTTTCGATGAAATACTTCCATGCTTGAACATGTATTGAATAACCCCCCCCCCCCCCCCCCCCCCACCTCTTGCATAAGTAGTAGGGGTGTGGCCTCCAATAGGGGAGGTCTTGGGGATCTAATCCCACCCAGGTACGAGTCAGCAAGAGCTCCGCTACCCAAGCTAACCCAACTGGCAGGCTAACTCTACTAAGAATTTCCATCACAAAAAAGAAAAAAAAAACATGTATTGAATGATGCTATGATATGCTTTGAAATGTATGATATGATGAATAGTGCTTAATGATATGAAATATGAATTGTTTGATATGTTTCATTGCATAATGTTCAACTGAATGGTGCCGTAAGCCTTTGGTATCCATACTGACTATTACAGAGCAACTACCTAAGGAATTAGAACATTCTTTGCTCACTATTTGATGTTATTTGTATGCATTGATTGAAGATATTGGTATCTTTTGTGTGAAATTATTATGGCTGGTATCATGTAATGTATGCTATGCTTGTTATGCTTTTTTATGATGTCAGTGGGAGAAATGTGATAATTGAATGATATTCCTAAACCCCTAAGTTTTATTTCAATTGGTATTTAGAGTCTATAAAAGAGTAACTAATTTTAATTGATTTTATGAACTTAAAAGATATATTCAATTTCATCCCAATTGCTTAAAATGACTTATCTAAATTGAATCAAATAATTGGTTTCATATCAAATGAATAGTCTAATCTAAAATATGCAATGAACTATAAGATTTATCTATATGCATATGTTTAGAGGGAACTAACCTCAAAAAGTTCATATATTGAGGGGGAGGTTATTCCCAATCTATTTCATTATTTGACATCATAAAAAATGGGGAGATTGTTAGCCAATAGGTTTTCACCTTAGGTCTCCTATTGATTTTGATGATAACATAATAATAGAATGAGATTTATGTTACTAATGTCTCTCGAGTTTATATTGAAAAACAGTCTACTAAGAGCATTAGTAAGTCATTCAATGAAAAAGCAATAAAGAGACTCCATCTATGAAGAAGATTCATCATCAAGTCAAGCCATTGGATCACATTGAAGATATTAAAGATCATATCAAATCCCAAAGTCTAAGTCGGATCATCAAAGAAGATTGAAGATCAGATAATGAAGCTTAAAGTCAAATCATTTCAACATCAAAGATTAGAAGAATGAAGACTCTCAAGAAGGTTTTATAGTTTATTATTTAGTCTTTGAGAGTACTTAGAATTTATGTAAGAAATTCCCAAAGTTTGGTCGGTTGAATTGCTCAAAGCCATAAATTGACTTTAGGATCCTTAGATAATATTGCACATCTTTACAAGGACCTTAGACATACCTTAGAATAAACAAAATCATGATAAAGTTTAGGTATAAGACCAATGAAATCATGTCCATTAAATTGGTTAAACAAAGTTGAGTTTTCCAAAAAAAAAAATACAGAGGATTCGTCGACGAATGCTTAGAGTCAAAACAGACTCGTCGATGAATGAAGACAGATTCTTCAAAAATCTGTCTGGCCTTGAATTTGGCGACGAATCAAAGTTCATCACTTGAATTCGTCGACGAATTCATGCGGGAAATGCCTTAACGGCTAGTTTGGAATCCAATGAGTCTTCAACGGCTATATTATTGAAAAATGTTATAAATAGGAATGATTTATCAATGAAATTAACAACTCCAATACTTTCAATCATTCAATTTATTCACTAAAAGTTCGATTGCCAATTCTATTGGGTTCAACCTAGAAATCCCAAATCCTAGTTTTTGAGCTATTCAACTCTAATCTTTGAGAGATTTTCTAGAAAATATTTAAGGAGCATTATCTGAGTGCAAATTTCTCTTGTTAAAGAGATTGCAAAATCAAGTGGTCCATGGGACACTTGTCTGTGAAACCAGAAGCTTTGTAAGGTTTGATCTCTACCTGGAAAGAGATTGGGAAGGTCTGGTCACTACCTGAAAAGTGGACTAAGTCTAGGGAGGATTGTTCCCTTGCAAAGTCTAGACTTCACCTGGAAGAAGTCTTGCGATTTAATAAGATCGTGGTGAATCCTTTAAGCCAGAGAGCTTAAGGCGGGGACATAGGCAGGTTGTCGAATCTCATGAGCAATATCTTGTGTTAACTTGTGTTTGCATCTCTCTAGTTCTTCTCTTTACATTCTATTCTTGCATATATTGTTTGAGTAGTATTACTATATTTCTGTTCCCTTTAACTTGTTAAGTTGAAATTTCGCTTAGGGAAGTAGAAAGATTTTTAATTTGCCATAGACACTATTCACCTCCCTCTTGGGTCCAATCTTTGGGAAACAGACTTGTCAGGAAAGACGTGTCTAGTAAGGCCTGGGGTTCATCCAGTGCCAGGAGAGACGGTTGTAGAGACCCGAACTTTGTTTGTGCTATTAACATAATTAATCAAAAGTAAATATGTCAGATTATATGCCTTATGATGGTGGATGTTGAACAATGTAATTGAAGCGTTTAAAATGGGAAAAACAACCAAAGCAGGGTCAGGCGATCGATCACCAGCTAACCTACAATCGATTGCACCTTGTCAAGAAATCATCAGGGATACTAGAATTGCTACGATCGATCACAAAACAACCTGCAATCGATTGTAGAAAATCTGAAAACTGGGTGAGCCTCTGTTTTGTGTGCGATTGATCGCACCATATGCGGCGATCCAGACTATATGGCTCCGATCGATTGCATCTTGCACACATGATTTTTACAAAAGTTATGGAAATTAGGGTTTTAAATCCCTAGACTATAAACAATCATTTTAATTCGAGGGGTTTTAGAGTTTAAAAGTTTCTAAACCTAATTTGGGAGAGAAAAGGGAAAAACTATAGGTCACGTGTCCCTTTTAACTCCTATTAACTATGATTAATTAAAATTTACTAACCCTTGATTTTTTTATAAAAATATTTAACTCTAGTTAAAAAATTTATACTTCAAGGTTAATCTTTTTAAAGACTGGTAAAGAAAATTAATCTCTTTAAGTACAAGTCCTTAATGCTACATAGATTTATTGTTAGCCTAGGAGGTAGACGAGGGCTCTCATGGATTTGTCGTTAGCCAAGGTAGCCTATGACGTAGACGAGAGGTGCAACCTGGGAGGGTGGGTGCCATGTAAATGTTAGGAAAAGAGATGACACTACCCCCACAGGAGCTTACTAGTTACTAGATTACACTGTATTAAAGCTTCAAAGGTTTTATTAGGATGAAGAACTTCTATTTTTGCGATGTGGGAGTACCCTTTCAAAAGAAAAAAACCATTTGTGAATGAGCTTGTCTCACTAAAGAGACCAAGCTTCAAGTTACTCCAAATACAAAATAAGCTATTTGATTTGAATTGATTAGGGATCTTTTTGAAATAAAACGTAAGACATTTGAGGACAAAACATAATATTTAAAATCAAATTAACTCATTTTAAACATTAGATTCAACGGATGCAAATCATATGTATTGCATCCATATGTATTCTTCCCTGGGATTTCCTTGCGGTCATGAGTTTTGGAAGGCCAGGATCAATTGGTTTGTATGTATTTAACAGTTGTAACACCTATTGGAGAGATCCTGGCCTTCAAAAACGCTGGCCATTGGGAAGAAGCAAGGAAGAACACAGCCGATATGGTTTCAGATTCAACAGAGTTTTCATCTATTATAGTGGAGTACTCGTGGGGACAACACATCCTTGTATTCAAACAAGTGTAGGCTCACATCAATTCCTTGCTGAAACCGCCAACCCTCCTTGTCCAATTAATGGCTGGATCCGATTCGGGCTCACTTTTTTCCATTCGAGTGATATAAAACCCCAGTGGGTCAATGATTGAACAACCTGGATCAGCTGCCAACTTTTACCCATATACAGGGGCGGAGCCAGGGGGGTGGTGGGGGCGGGCCATGGCCCCCTCAAATTTTTGGTAATTCCTTACTCCACTGGTATGAATAGTGGATCCCTCAATTAAAAAAATAATAATTTAGTATACTTGGCCCCCCCAATTTTTTTTGTCATATATATAGTGGGCCCCCCAATGGACTCCCCTTATGCCCTTGAGGTTGCCACATGTCCCTATTGACACCCCTTAACTATGGTTAAAATTAACCCAATCTCAGGGTTCACCTACTTATCCTTGGTTTTTAGAAAAAAAAAAATATTTAAATAATTTTAACCTTAGGAGTTAGTGAATTTTAACCTAGGGTTCAAAAAGAAATTTGATATATTTTTTTAAAACCAAGGATAGGTAGGTGAATCTTAACAACAATTAAGGGGTATTAATAGGGACATGTGGCGATCTCAAAGGCATTACCGGGAAAAAAATTCTCAAAATAAAAAAAATACCCCCAAAATTTTTTTCTCAGGGGCTATGCCCCGAACCCCCAAATTCCATACCCTCAAATCAAATTTTTTTTTTATACATGTATTTTGGCCCCCCAGTGAAAAATTCCTGGCTCTGCCCTTGCCCATATGCAATTGGAATGATATAAAAAATATAATATAAATTTTGTTATAATATAATATCATATAACATATACAAATTATATTATGTATATAACTAAAATAATAAATTATACAACATATAAATATATATATTGGGTCAGGTCCAGCGTTAAGGATTCAAGGCCAAGATTGGCCCACATTAATATGGGCCTGAATAATTGAGCTCGTTCCTAACCTTAGGTTTAAAATATGGATAATGATAGGCTTTTTGGGTCTGAATCCAGCCCATTAAAGCCATTAGCCAGAGCGAAGAGTGATATGATCAAAATATGATATTTGTATCTGACTCCATTAAAAATATTTGAATTCGGATAATATCCAAATTATTTGATTATTTTTAAAATTTAAAATAAAATGTAAATTAATGTCTAAAAAATATGAAAATACATATAATTTTTTTTAAAAGAAAATAATAAATTACTATTTTTTTATTTATATTAAAAACAACAATGTAATGTATTAAATTATGTAAAAATACTATTTATAAGATTATTTGGTTTTATATACATATAATATATTATATATATAATTTATCAAATATATTAATAACCAAATTCTTATATGAATTTAATGTATTAAATTATGTAAAAATACTATTTATAAGATTATTTGGTTTTATAAACTTATAAATATATTATATATATAAATTATCAATAAATTAATAAACGAATTCGTATCTGGTTATATATTGATAGTAAAATTACTATTTGAATCAGTTTCGAATAGTTATCCAATTAAAAAAAGAGCAATAGTCACCTCCTTGTGCTGAGGAGGGACTATTCATCCTTGCTCTCACAAACCCTTTCAACTATGGTTAAAAATTTAACCACCTCTTATGGTTAAATTTTTTTTCTAAAAACCAAGGGTAGATGTGTGAATCTTAAGGGTGACTGAATCTTAACCACTAACCACGGTTAATGGAAGTAAAAAAGGGGACACGTGAGCCCAAAAAGTGGGGACGAGACTGTAACTCACCTCCTCGGCCGAGGCGGTGACTATTTTCCATCAAAAACAACAAAAACAAAAAAAAGATACCTTAGACCTAGCAACATGAGGCGGTTCAGAATCTTCTGATTGCTCGCGTGTGAGGGATGGAAGAAAGAATGGGTAAGAGGTTAAAAGTAGAGATTTGCATGAACCCGGGAATGTACACGCTAAGAGAAAGACGGAGAGGATGGGTGAGATTCCGAAAGACCTATATAATATAATATATATACTATCCTTTCCTATGGGAGATCTCATGCTCTCTTAGCGTCCACTGCCCGAGTCTTTGCAACATCTTCTTTCAGCTTCTTAGCCGTTCTACTTCATCTCCTCTGGCGACCCCCTTCACAATCGTACTGCCTCAAGATGGTTCATTGATCCCAAGTGGTTTTGCTGGAAGGGATGCGTTGGGTTTTGAGATCTCTTGATTCTCATATGGGTTTCTAGGGTTTGGAGGTCTCTTGGTTTAGATTTAAACGTGGTTTCAGATGTGTACATATATATATATATAGGGATTCATTTGTGTTCGCTTGTAAAGACTGACAGAGAGGATTTACTTGCCGTGTGGGAAAGCAACAGAACGTTAAATAGGAGATCCGGTTCTCAAAAGCTCAACCCCAGTTGGGGCAGGATTGATGGAAAGTTTAGAAACCTCCCCTCTTATTTTTGAAATTACATTGAAACTCTCCTATCAAGCTCATCATATTAACTAATGATCTATACTCTTTTTCAATTTTATCATTATTATTTAGAAGAAACATCGGAAGCTTAGTTTGAAAACTCAACAAAAAATATGTATATAAATATCCTAAGCCACAACGTGTTCCTTTCAACTGCCACCAATTATGAATAAGATTCACTCATCCTTTGGGTTTATCCATCTGGCCTTAGTTTTTAGAGATAAAAATAACCTCAGGTTGATTATCTTTAACCACAATTAAAGGAGGCTCTACAAGTCACTGCGTGTCCTTTTTAACACCCACTAATTGTGGTTAATATTCACTCACCCATAGGATTCATCAATCTAACCTTGGTTTTAAGAAGAAAAATTAAAAATACTAATCTTAGGTTAATTATGTTTAACCACAGTTAAAGGATCTTTATAAGCTGTCACTTGTCCTTTTTAACACCCACTAACTATGATTAAAATTTACTCACGCCTAAGGTTCATCCATCTAACATTGGTTTTTAGAAAGAAAAAAAAACTTAGGATGATTATGCTTAACCACAATTAAAGGGGGCTCTACAATCCACCATGTGTCCCCTTTAACATCCCTAATTGTGGTTAAGATTCACTCACCCCTAGGATTCATCCATCTAAACTTGATTTTGTTTTTTTTTTAAATCTTGGGTCGATTATGCTTAACCACAAATAAAGTGGGCTCTAGAACCCGCCACGTGATCCCTTTAACACCCACTAATTTGGTTAAGATTCACTCCTATGATTTATTCATCTAACCTTGGTTTTAAGAAACCAATAAAAAGATATTAACCTTAGGTAAATTATATTTAACCATAGTTAAAGTGTCTCTATAAGCGGTCATGTGTCCCTTTTAATACCCACTAACTATAGTTAAGATTCATTCACCCCTAGAGTTCATCTATCAAACATTGGTTTTTAGAAAAATAAAGTACATTTACCTTAACTTGATACTATTAACCTTGGTTTTGGAAATATATATTAACGTTAAGTTGATACTATTAACCTTGGTCACCAAACCCAATTATTATTTATTTTACTGTATTAGTTGACTTTGTTTTTAAGATGGGTAATTTAGACATTTTAAAATATTTGAATGATGATATCATCAAATTCTATCAATGTAAGTAATGGCAAATTAACGGAAGATGGTATCTGTTACAGACAACCAAAGTTGAGGGGAGAGCAATGTAATTTCATAAATAAGAGGGGAGGTTTCTGAAATTTCACCAAACCTGATGGGAGGTGATTGTAATTTACCCTTTTCCTTATCCCAAGAATAAAAACATATGTTTGGCAACTCAGTATTCATTTTTAGGAAATGATAGGGAATGATTATAAGAATCCTTCTATTTTAGGCACAATTTTAACTCATTTGTAGGGAAGTATTTTAAGAATTGTTATATTTTAGACACAATTTAATCGGAACAAAAAAATCGCAATTCTGCATGAGAATGGACTTAGATGGGACATAATGAAAAAAAGTGATATTTTATGACACTTATAAATGTGTTAATATAATTATATTTAATGTCTACATTAATCTTATTTCTTATTTCTTTTTTTTCCTCATCGAAGCGTAATTCTGGTTTTTCTTTTCTTCATTAAGGTTACATAAAGAAAAATAAAAACAAAATATCAAAGATTCACACAGGTTCCTACGTCCATGACCACATAGAGATCCTTTGATGTTTGCGTCAAAAAGGGGTTACAATTCTCTGCTTTTCTTTTTTTGCTTAACATTTATTTATCTTGTATAATGACATACTATTATGAATACACGGCACAATCATAACAGAATCAATTCATTTTTCTCATTTCTCATTTCTCATTTCTCATTTCATGGATCCCGCTTAATTTACCTACTTGACTGTCTAACTAAAGCGATTCTAAAATATGCCCGGGGAACAGGAGGGACATAACTCTATTCTTTCTTGGATCTCTCTGAAGTGCACATCAAATGCAATAAGGTTGGCTGCCTTCTAACTTCATTAGTTGCCAATCAGTTCAGCATTGTTAGTTTTATATGATTCTGCAATGTGCCATGTAGGAACTATTGATTTTTTGGCAGTAACAGTGTAGTTTTATGAACATTTGGGTCCATCACGGTCGTTTAATGATCTAGTCAAGTGATTTAAGTTCCTGATCCTGTGGAAAACTAAATTTTCCTTCGAAGGTTGTTCTTACCACATGTTTTATGTATTGTGTTGGCTTGGGCTTGTTAGGGTTTTTCTTATTAAATAAAAACCCATGTGGTCTGGCGCAATCCTTAGTTTTCAAAACTCGGATTGTATTGCTGTTAATAGAGAATGTTAAGGATAATGGGTCCCACTAAAGAGATGTGATCAAACAGGGACTCTTTAAGTGTTATTAAAGCTAACAACATGGTCAGGGTTGGCGACCGTTAGATCTTTGGTGTGATCCCTCTTAACCTTTGGATCTTATGATGGGTAGGGTTCCAAGGGTATATAAAGCAAAGAGGGGGTCCCTCTTTTCTCTTACGTCAATTGGAAGCCCCATTGAATCAGACCTAAGGAGAAAAGAGAAGACTCTCTCATCCCTCTCAAGCGCCGAGAAACACAGCATCACACCGTGAAGGGAATAGGGAAATTCCAGCGAAAGGTATGAGATCATCTCTTTTAATCTGTGTCCCCTTTTGATTATGAATTCTAGAAAAGTTGATTGCATGGTCTAGATTCAGGATTTGAATAATCTTGTTTTGTTTTAACATTATTATTCTTGAATCCCAACAATTGGTATCAGAGCGCAGGGTTGACCTTGTGATTAATTTTTCTTAATAATCAAATCTAAGTGGAGTTTTATTTTCGGATCTAAATAATCAATTTTTTTTTTTTTATTGATCTTGTGATTCGGATTTAAGGAAATTGAGAAATAGAAATTTAAAGGTAAATAAGATAAAGAAATTGATTTCGGATTTGATAATTAATTTTAATTGTTTTGAAATAAATTTTTGGAGTTGAAGAATATTTTTAAAGGATACGAGCGAATCAGATTTAAGGAAATCATTTAAAATTAAAAAATAAAAAATAAAAAAAAAAGGGTTTTTTGGCCGTTTTCGGTTGGACGGCGATTCCGCCGCCGTCCGTCGCCAGAAGGGATCACCGGCGGTGAGGTTTTTCTCGCCGGAGGGTGGCCGTCAGTTTGGCACCGGCGGCAGCCGGAGAGGTGGCTGGTAGAGCCCCCAATATGAGGGAAACAGTAAACGGTTTAGGGTTTGAAAAAAAAAAAAAAAAAAAATAAATAAATAAATAAACTGTTTTCGGGTGAGGAAGATAGAGTCACGAGGGTCACCCGACCCTGTGACCCGATCCATAAACCGAACCGAATAAATTGATCCGGAACCGAATGCTTTGGGCCGATCCGACCCATATACAGATATCGACCCTGAAACCCGAACATAGGCTCGAATAGTTTTGACCCGACCCGATCCATATGGGTATGACCCGAACTGAATGAGATCCGATCCGGTTTAGGTGGACCGAACCGATTCAACCGGATCAAGGCCTGAACCGGACCGATGGCTGAACTAGACCGAACCGAGTGGAACCTGGACCGGACCGCGTAAGCGCATCAGAGCGCGCGCGTGACGCGCAGAACGCGCGTGAGCCAATTCCGTGCGCGTGCAGCAGACCACCCGCGCGTGAAGCGCATTCCCCGTGCGTGAGACGCACTTCCAGCGCGCGAGACACGTCCCCAGGACACGTCCAGGACGAGTGTCCGACCTTCCCTGAAGTTTTTAGATGTTCTGATTCCGTTTTTGGGGTCCATTTTGACTTCTGAGCACTGTAAATAGCTGTTTTAGTGCATGAATATGATTTTCCTAGGGTTTTGACATTAAATAAAGGAAAAACTCGATGCTTTTACCCAAAATTAATATCAGGAATTAAAGTTAGATCATCCTATGGGGTTTAGGTTTGATCTGTAAGGCGTTCGTTCGAATGGTCATAACCAAAGTAGGTTAGATTGTCTTGCCCAAAGGTGACCGTCCTATGGAGGTTATGATTATTCGAATTTAGGGATTTCAATCTCTTTAAGATCGCGAGTTTGCACTCACCTACATTGAATAACTAGTCTTGCCCAAAGGTGTCTAGGGACTTCTTGTAGACTGAGTGGGGCAGAATGATTTGTGCGTGACGGTGAGAGAAGGATAACCCTCTTGCCCAAAGGTGTGGAAGTGTCCTAATCAATCCAATACGTGATAGATCAGTTCTGTGCGCGACTGTTGTCGCCAATTGGGGGGTGAATTGCATGTCGAAATCTCTTGCCCAAAGGTGTGATTAGATGATGCGCCCACCTGTCCCGTAAAGTGGAAGTAAGCAATTTTTAAGTAAACCACTTTAGCTATCCGGCTTAACCCCAAGACCGGATTAGAATCATAAAGCTTAAATAAAGTCATGTAATAACAAGTATAAAGTAAATTATTATAATTTGTGCAATAATTTGTTAGACATACCATAACATAGTAAAACATTGACATTTTCAGATATGGATGAGTCTGTTGTTCAGAAACATTTGATTGGGATTGAGCCTCTGAATGGTTCAAACTATAGTTCTTGGAAGATGCAGCTAGATATAGTTCTTGGTTGCCTTGATTACGACTTTGTCCTATTGGAGGAAAAGCCGGTTACTCCCACTGCTGAGTCTTCAGATTCAGATAAGTCTTTGTATTCGAAATGGGAGAAGGCCAATAGGATGGCCATGATGATCATTAGGGCTTCTATTCAAGAAGCCATCAGAGGTGGTATTCCTGCTGCTGATACTGCTAAGGTTCTTCTTGAGACTATCAAGAAACAATTTATGGGATCTGTTAGGTCTCGTCAGTACAGTTGTTTGACTCAGCTGATTTCATTGAAGTATGATGGTGCTGGAAATGTTCGGGAGCACATCTTGAAGATATCTAAGTTAATTATCTCTCTTAGAGAGCTTGGGTTGACAATTGAGGATGACCTCATGGTGCATTTGGCTGTAGCCTCACTTCCAGAATCATTTGATGCTTTTAAGGTTAATTACAGTGCACAGGATAGGAAGTGGGATCTACATGAACTGATAGCTGTGTGTGTTAGTGAGGAAGAGCGCTTGAAGCGTGGGAAAGCTGAGTATGCGAACTTGGCTGTGAATTCTGGTAGTAAGAAGAATTTTAAGAATAAAGGGTTCAAGAAATCTAATTCACAGAATTTTTGGCAAGGACAAAATTTAGGACAGAGTTCAGGTCATAATTTAGGACAGAGTTCGGGACATCAATTTCAGGGAAATGATAATACTGAGGAACTAGAGGAGATTGAGTGTTTCTTCTGCAAGGGGAAAGGTCACATGAAAAGAAACTGTTTCAAATATAAGGATTGGTGCAGGAAGAACAAAGGAGTTCATTCATCGGCGAAGCGCCAAGGCTGATGAGCTGCTGATTTTTGAAGAACTCTACACCAACAGTATTAGAGGCTGTTGGAACTTGCTGATTAGTATTAGACTTTGTTTCTGGTTTTTACTATTAGATGTTATTTTCATTGTGCCGTTGTTTAGGCGAGATATTATTGGATTGGATACAGTTTAATTTTATCATTGAGGGGAGTACACTCTCCATCAGACATATTTTTCAGACAGTTGGTAGTAATATATTAGTAGATGATCTTTATTAGCTAAACTTGGACTCGTATTTTATATCATTCTTGTTGTATGTTTGTTAACATCAGACATATGTTAAGGTCAGTGGGAGCAGGTTTGTAAGTTATATTTTGGATATCAAGATTACCAGAGATCATATTTCTAGACGTTTGGAGTTATCTCATAGGATTTCAGTTTGGTTTACAAGAGATATATCGAACTAGAAATTTAAAAATTATTCAGACTCTGATTTTGCTTGATTTCAAGATAGTTCGAAATTCTCATCAGATTATGTGTTGTTGCATGTTTGGATTGTGAACCCATTAAGTAAAGAACTCTCCACAAAATTTTTTTTTTTTTAAAGAACTTGTCACTATTATGGAACTTTTTAGAATCGTTTGATTCTTTTATTTAGTGGGAGTATTGTTCATTGTTTTATATTTCAGACATTTATATGATATACATGTCATTGTTTTACACTCTCAGATATTGATATGTTATGGTTATGCAAATTAAAATTGATGCATCATTTGATTATGTTATGTTTTGACTACACGTGCAAAAGGTAAAGACATCAAGTGATGGACTTCACATGACGGATGTCATTGATGTCAGGTTTGCCCGAGAGCCTCGCACAAAGCTCTCAAGTTGCTTGGGCTGAACATGGTTGGGCACCATGTTTGAGGCCTTCATTCTGGATACAAGGTGATGGACTTCACATGGCGGTTGCCGTAAAGTATCGGAATGACATGCATATGCTTAAATGCATGTAGCGTGGACAATTTTTGGACGTATACATTTTGATCACATAAGGTTGTGTATAGTCCATATCACACCATACCTTGCCACCATAAAGAACCGCTCTGAAACATTAGTATTACTAGCTATTTGACCATGGAGTGGCTTGTATCATAGTAAATGAACACTAGTAGATGCTAAATGCTTCCATGATCACCGTTAGTGGTGCTTTTGAATCAAAGTGACAGTTAAAGAACACTTAATTCTCGACAGCAATGTTTTTCAAAATTAAAAGAGTGGCCACTCATGTTGTTAAGGTTGTTCAATCCGAAGAGTCATTTTATTTTATTTAAGGATTGCTTGGACCAAGTGGGAGATTGTTAGGGTTTTTCTTATTAAATAAAAACCCATGTGGTCTGGCGCAATCCTTAGTTTTCAAAACTCGGATTATATTGCTGTTAATAGAGAATGTTAAGGATAATGGGTCCCACTAAAGAGATGTGATCAAACAGGGACTCTTTAAGTGTTATTAAAGCTAACAACATGGTTAGGGTTGGCGACCGTTAGATCTTTGGTGTGATCCCTCTTAACCTTTGGATCTTATGATGGGTAGGGTTCCAAGGGTATATAAAGCAAAGAGGGGGTCCCTCTTTTCTCTTACGTCAATTGGAAGCCCCATTGAATCAGACCTAAGGAGAAAAGAGAAGACTCTCTCATCCCTCTCAAGCGCCGAGAAACACAGCATCACACCGTGAAGGGAATAGGGAAATTCCAGCGAAAGGTATGAGATCATCTCTTTTAATCTGTGTCCCCTTTTGATTATGAATTCTAGAAAAGTTGATTGCATGGTCTAGATTCAGGATTTGAATAATCTTGTTTTGTTTTAACATTATTATTCTTGAATCCCAACAGGGCTCACAGGCGGAGAAAGGGTATGGATACTTTAGATTGGAAAAGCTTGCTTATTGCTGGCTCGGTTCTATGGGTGATGGGATCAATTCACAACTCGTGCCAGATTACAAGAGAGCTGACGGTCATGTTCAGATTCTGCAAAAGAGTGTTCACATTCCATTCTTGATGGGGAGCTTGTTGTTCATGGTGGGTGAAATTCTCTATAGTCGTGAACAAATTGGATTGATCCATCATGGCTTGGGGTTACTGGTAAGTTACTGTGTCTCAGAATCATGAGTTAGTATTTATCCATCCATCTTTGGATAGTTGGATTTGTAGAACATATCTGTGCCATATATTCGACCTGTGCCATTTGATGGGTCTCGAATGGTTGGATGGTTGGTAACAATCCTGATCCGTCTGCAGGGTACAATGTATACAGCACATGTAGGTCAGCAGTAATCTAAAAGAACAAAGGGAAGGGAAAGGGTCTACTTCGGTGGATCCCTCTTGTTCAGTTTAGTCGCCTACGTTTTGGAAGTTGTTTCTATTTCTACGCCTGTTTCTTGGGTACTGTTTGTATAAACTTCTAAATTAACTTGTAGTGACTTTTGGGTCTTGAAGAGTTAAAAGTCAATTAAAATGTCTTTGATTCAGCACTCCTGAGAGTAACTTCTCATCGAGTCAAGTCATAAAAAGTTGAAATGTTAGTTTTAGGGGAAGCTGCCCCCAACTAGTTTTTTATGGGAAGTCTCAAAAAAATAAAAATTTTTTCTTACAAGTTATTCCAAAGAAGTCCTTCCCTTCTCTGAGAATTTTATCCAAATAAGCCCTTCCTCACTTTCACCCTTTCCCTTTCTGAGGTTTCTATCATTTTCTTAGTGACAATATATAGGTGACAGTATTCATCCTTTATCACCCAAGTAGTCCAGTGTTCATACAATTTTGAATCCTGTTACACTAGCGGATATGCACAGTTCATACTGTAAGAGAACTTGTATTATAAGCAACATTGATATGTGCAGGGACATTATTGATTAGTGGGTGTGCCCAGATATCTGTACCACATAAACAGCAGAGACCGGAGGATGACATCTTCCTGTCATTTGGATATGAATTCGGAGCGGTTTTTGACAGTTTGTTGTGTATTATTTTGGCAGGAGAAGAGTTGGGTTTGGTTTGGCATATTTGGTAGCTTCTTGTTCTTAATTGGGGGTTTAACCAATGTGGTAAAAGTGTTCAAGATGTTGCAAATGGATTGAATGAGGCTTAAGAAGCTGCAAGGCAGGGAACAGGAGTGACTTAAGTCAAGAAAGGGAAGGCCAGGTTCCACTCATATTAGAAGAGCAGAGGAGAAAAAGGAAGCAGACCGAGGAGGCGAAACCGGTAGCTGTTCCTACTCCTTACAAGGATGTTCTTGTTGGTCAATCTTAGAACATTAGGGCCCCTTTGGCATCACTCCCAAGAACAATTTTCTATTCCCTGGGAATAGAAACTTTTAAGATTTTAGTTCCAGAGAATAGAGAATTGTTCTTTGAGAGTGATGCCAAACGGGCCCTTAGGTAATCATCTTGGTTTTTCAATTATCGTGTACATTTCCAGATAATGTTCTTTTAAATAATATGTGGGTGTTGGATGTTTTTTTTTTTACAACTTCATGCCTTCTCTGGCTTAGACCAATGTGTCCTTTATTTTTTTAACCCTAATGAAGAAAACACTCCATGTTAGAAGTAGGAACCATAAAGAAAAGAGGGAGCTTGTATTAACAAAGAAGCAGTTGGTGTCTGAATGAGATTAGAGATGCCATACAATGAGAACTCAAAATACTATAGAACTGAAGTTGGCACCAAATTAGAATCATAGGCTCTCTAATAGTGCTGGATTGTGAGTCAGTCAGTCTACAAGCAGAATTACAAGAGAGTACTCAGAAACTGTAGAACATGAAGGTCAGACCAAATGAGAAGCATGAGGTTCTCTGTACAAGTCAATCTTCTTGCTCATTCATGGTTTCTAGCTGTTTTCACAAGAAGGTTAGATTATGAGAGATGGCACAAGAAGTTTTGAAGCATATTCTCTTGTGAGACACCTACTGCTTGTGCCAGTGGCATTGTGGTGATCATGAACCCCCTCGGGGTGTGGCGGTTGGGACGCCCCCGTTTGCCCCAGCTTCCAATAATGTTAGGCTTTCCTGTACCGAAAACAAATTCTCTTGCAAGTGGTAGCATAACAACAACGGCATGGCAGCAACGCAGTCCAGATCAACAATGCGCAATTTTCTTCTTCTTTGCTTGTGGAATAAGGGAGAATAGTTTTATGATAATTAGAAGGTAATGAATTGGTAGGGAAGATGGTGATTTTGTCCATCACCCTTTCCAATATTTTATAACTTAATTGCTAATCTAGTTGTAATCCAAGGTTTTAGAAAACTACATACAATTCCTTCATTATTATTAGTGTCTAATCCAAACTGTTTACTATTGGTAACACGAATAATATTATTCGGCATTGTCATTCCAGACCTCATATATTTTGCAGATTGGCTACATTTTTTCAAAAATTATTCTTCAATTTCCACATGACAAATCCATAAAAGTGAAGTCAAGTGGCAGACAGGATAAATCTGCAACTTGGGGTCCTGATTTTCAATGTCAAACCCTAGTAAAGAAACTTTTTAAGTGATCTAATGGTGTAAGATAAGCCACTTGATCACTTGTTGCTCAATTGACAAATAATGTTTAGATCTCCTTATTAGCTGCTTATGAATAACAAACAAAAGCATTTGCCTCCAAATGCAAAATATTAATCAAATATAGGGATTAGGGAACAAGGAAAAAGTAGGTATTTGAGAAATGTCAAAGAGACTTCTTTGTAGAGACTTAATGGGAGATTAGATAAGGTTTAGATGCCTGTCTAGAAATGCTGCTTTATTCTTTGTTAAAAGAGAATTTGCCTTGCCAAGTCTCTTAAGGGCCAACCTTTATGTCTACTAGTAGACCCTCTTGAGAATCATGCCACTAATTATCAAGTGCCAAAGATATGGAAACCCCATATGTTGACTCTTTTTATTTATTTATTTTTCACACTTCATGGCCTATAAAAAGTCTTCTAATCCACTGCTAAATGAGTCAAACCAATGAGCGATGGAAAGATCGGCATAGCAAGTGTGGAATTCTAAGGCATTGGCTGCTCACTCTCCCTCAAGGGCTTCTAACTTTGCCATCTCGGGCACAATCACATTCATCATGTAGATACAGTGACATTATACCGAGTATGACAGGCTAGAAGAACTTAGAAGAACTTGGGGGGGTATGAACACCTCATGTCTTACTTATGAGAAGTGGTGTTTAATCAAGGCATCTATTGCTCACTCTCCCTCAAGGGCTTCCGGAATTACCAACAGGTTATGCCTGAAGTGTTTTGGGGGCAGTGGTCAAAAGTTGTCATGACGAGGCGGAGTTTCTGAGCAAGAGGTGCAACATTCTGTTACTGGATAAAAGTTGGTATGAAATCAGACCATGCACTTCACTACTCACTCTCCTTCAAGGGCTTCCGTATTACCTGCAAAGTGCAAACCTCAAGTCCTTGGGGAGAGTGGATAATGGTTGTCATGCTCTCATGGAGTTGAGCTAGATGTGCACCAGCACAAAAACAGTGCCGTATTCTTTGGGGTGATGCAATAAGAACTTTATGTTATCTTGTAGAAGGGTGCTTGGTTTATACCACAAGGAGGCTATGATTTTTAATGGGGGTGCTGATTATGGCTTGTAAGTTGAAATAATCTATCTTCTGGGGCATTTGATGAGTGAACAGTGATTAGTGGACCCCAGGTCTGCTGCTCAATGAAAGTATGCATCTTTTAATTTTACAAAAACAATTTTTAGAGGGCATACATTGAATTCTAAGATTTGATTATAGTTCTAATTGATTTTATTCAATGAAGGATTAAAACAATACCTTCAAGACTTTGCAAATAAAAGTATTCTTCGCGATTCGAATGATAAAACAATACCTACAAAACTGTGCAAGTGAAAAGTCTCATTTGCGATTCACACAAACCTTCTTTAATTCTTTAAAGCTTTTCTCAAATAGAATCTAATGGCTCTTCCATTCCAAGCTCTATAATCTTTCTTCTTTTCTTAATTGAAAGAACTCTTCTTAATCAACAAAGAAACAATCTTGATCTTCAAAGAAACAATCTTGATTTTCAAAGAATTATTCTTGATCTTCTTCAAGATCAAAAACCAAACCAAGCTTGAAGATGGGAGAGGGTTGGGCATGCACTATTGAGGGAGAGAGAGAGAGAGAGAGAGAGAGAGAGAGATTAATTTAATCTCTTGAGAGATCTTTCTTAGTGTTGGACGTTCCACACTAAGGATATATATATAGATCCCCTTGATTACTAACTTGTAGATCAAGTATAACTCCTCTTTCTAATTCTAATTTAATTAGAATTCTCTTTCTATTTTAATTCCTCATCATTATCTCTTTCTTATTTTCTAAGAAACAAATAATTAATTACTAACATGTAGTAACTAATTAAAAAAGAATTATCAATAGTGTGGGACGTCCCACCCTAGGTGGTCCCCACATATCTCATGTCACTTTTTGAAGTTTCACCCCATATTGGTCACCTTTTGATCTTTATCAAAATCTCATATGGATCATATCCATTTGGTTAATTACATCTTATGTGATTTCACCTATAAGAGTTTCACTATACCATATAGTGAAATACATGGAGAAATTAATTAATTTAATTCTCAATTAAATCAAAAACTTTAAGAAGGTCCTAATGTGTGGGATCTCCTACTTTCAGTTATGGGACCAAGTGTTTCACCTTTTAGGGTGTAGCCTTGTTGCTAGGAAACACTTTTCAATAATTCCATTAGGATCATAGAATGTTTTCTAAGTCCCTGGACTTCCACTAATCACAATAATATCTATTAACACAATGTGACTAACCCCCAGAAATTAGAGAATTACTTGCAAGTATATTCTATCACAAGATTAGTTTACATACATGTTCTTCCACCATCTGATATTGTTATAAGCTTACGGGACAATATCTTATATTGTCGGTAATGTCATGACCCGACTTAAACTTACAATTTCACTAATGAAATTTAAGAATAAATCTGATCGTGAGATCCTCTTTTCATAAATTGTGGAAGCGTAAAATATCAAGAGAATTTAAACTTTTCAATTCCTTCATTTCTCATTCACAATTATAATCATAGCATGTCCATATGAAACTTAAAGTTTACATAACCATTCAATTACATTTGAATTGAATTAACAAAAACATAAAAACAAAATCAAAAAGCAATTATGTTCTTCCTCGAACGATCATTTTTTTTTCAAATCATTCCTTTATTGTTCATCTGGTGACGTAAAATGTCAGTGAGCTATGAAGCCCAATAAGATTTCAATAATATTATGCTAAATAACAACTTAGAATAAAGTGTAATATAACATTTAAATAAAACAACATTTTCTCATGAATATAATATTACTTCATTAATATTATAAGTTACTTTTTATCTTCTTCTTTTTTGACATCTTTTCTTCATTCAAGATTTTACCAAGATAACTTTTATTATCTTTACTAACAATATAATATTATTTCATTAATATTATATGTTTACTTTCAACATCTTTTACTTGGATCTGGTTTTCTTAATCCTGTCTCTGAAGATAATCGCCGAACGGTATTCCTTATAGGCTCACCCATCTGTCTTAGGAGTTTCCTTAACCCCTCAAGATGATTGCCGAACGGTCTTTCTTTTAGACTCGCCTATTTGTCTTGAGACCTAAGATAAACATTAATTAACTTTCTTTTATCTTTTCATTTATTTTTGACTTATCTTAATCTTTTCTCTCAAGATGATCGCCAAATGGTATTCCTTTTAGGCTCAGACATCTGTCCTGAAATTTTCCTTAACCCCTCAAGATGATTGCCGAACGGTCTTCCTTTTAGGCTCGTCCATCTGTCTTGAGACCTAAGATAAGCGTATTTATCTTTTTCCTTGTATTTCTTCATTAAGACCTTTTAAGATAAATTATTGCATTCCTTTCCATTTATTAGGAATATCATCTTATATATAAATCGTCTCATTACGACTATACATTTTTCCATTCAAAATATCAATATTATAGTTATTTCATAATTCTTTTCCATAACTATAACTCTTGTAGAATTACTACAATTTTTCCCTTTTCAATAGCATTTATTTTCTAACATAGCATTATAAGAGAGTATATAAAGAATATACACAATTATATAACATCATCATTATACTCATTCCAAACCAAAAGTAAAATAGGTACTTTACAGTTACTCAACATTCTTTCTAAATCAGCAATTAGAAAAAGATTATCGAAAATTCTTACTATTATCCTTCATTCTAAATCATCATTTAGAATAATATTAAAAAAAATACTTACTATATTTCAACTTAATTCTAAATCAAACACTTAAATTATTCTTCATTCTAAATCATCATTTAGGATAAGATTACCGAAACACTTACCATTATCCTTCATTCTAAATCATCGTTTCAAATAAGATTACCGAATTTCTTACTTATTTCACTTTAATTCTAAATTAATATTTAGAATAATTTTACAGATTTTACTTACCTTTAACATTCATTCTAAATCATCCTTTATAATAAGATTACCAAAATACTTACTTTTTTTTTTTGAATCCCAAATCGAGTTGACCGGCATTATTTTTCTTTCTCTTTTTCTTTCTTCCATTCTTCTTTGTTTCTTTCTTTCTCTATTCTGTAATGGCTTGACACCAAATGAAGTAAGCAACCAAGAGTGGGCGTGTGGGTATATATAGGCAAAGGGTCTTGCCTCTCATAAATTTTGGTACTCCCCTTTATTAATTATAGTTCATGAACTTATTAAATTCATGTATCACTTAATTTGGGTGCATCCCCTTGATTAGGTTCATCTAATCTATTGCATGAATCTCTTGACACATGTATTAACCTAACCATAGTTTTCTTTTTAACCCATGGTTAATCATTTATCATAAACCATAATACATGTATCTTATTAAATTAGATTCTTTCCACAAGTTAACTTCATGGTTTAACCATGGTTGGGTGTGAGCACTATCCTATTCCAAGAATCCATCTAATATTTCATTTATTATAGATTCATCATTGATAGCATATTCATGAATTATCTCATAAATGAGATTCGTGTTTCTATCTTCTAATTAACTTGAAGGTTATAATCTTAACCTAGAGTCATGGACTAACCAACTAAGGTAAGTCACTAACTTAAGGTTAACTTGGTTGGGTATGTATACTTCCTCATTCAAAGGATTTGTCTTAACTTGTCTTTACTCTAGTGACTAGGTTCATTAACTATGACTGAATTTCCTTATAAATGAGAATCATGTTTCTAGTACTAATTCCTTAAAGTATAATTTCTTAACTTAAATTCATAGGCTAATTAGCCATAGTAGATTACTAACCTTAGGTTTAACTTGGTTTATACCCTAGGGTTACTAAAGTGGGCGTGACCATAGTTGTAGGCATAAGATTTGGGTTCTTCCCCTTTATCTCATACATGTATCTTACTTACTTCTCTTGTTTCATGACATCATTAATGAAGGTGCCATGTGGCACTTGTCACCCATCATTTAATCTTGATCATCGATCATGCCACATGATCATTTTTAATTCCTAGTTGATTCCTTGATTAACTCCTCTAGTTAACCTTATTAACTCATGATTAACCCATCCATAGTCTTTCCGTTAATTACTTGGACATCCCTCCTAAGATGTTGTCATGTGGCACTTGCCACATGCTATAATTTTAGCTAATATCCTCATTATTATTTACATGTATTAATACTAAGTTTAATACATAGTATATAATCATATACTTAAACAATAATTAAGATAATGCCTTTATCAAATTATATATTCAAGTAATTTATACTTAAATTCCATATATACATTAATATCAAGCTTAATATAAAAATTGATCATATACTTTAAGCACTATCTAATGTTACACTGAATTATATACTTATTTTATTTCAATATTTTTATTTCTAGAAATATAAAGGTCGTCACATGTAATCCCTTGCTTATATTGAGAACTCTTTTTCTTTGATACCTTTAGTTAAACTTGAACTTTCAAATATAATTTGAAATTCATTAAAATAATAATAATAATTACTTTTCTTAAATTCAAAAAATAATCATTTCGATAAAACAATTTCATCGATAAACATCAAATGGATTTTCAAGTCCGGTTTTGACAAGTATCAACTCAATATAAATAACTATAGATAAAGATCGGTGGAGTACTTGCTGAGCGTGCACACACTTCTTCAAGTATAACATACATAACTCAATGAGCCCGTATTTAATCCGGTAGGTTGGACATTGACGATTAACTACATCAAAACTATATAGGCAAATACCAGAGAAGATGTCAACCTCTCGGGTTAAGGACATTCTGTCAAATAGACTATCCTAAATATATAGACAACATATTTATAAGGGTATCCACTATGTGATCCTGCATGTTACAATATAAGTGCATGTTACAATATAAGTACTTGTTAATTATATCTACATCTTAGTCAAGAGGTTCTCTTAGTGATTGAGGTTCATCACTCCATCTTATGGAACTAACCATGTGTAAGTAGGAATACATTGTCCAGATGTATATTAAATAACTTAGAACAATTTTAGGTTTACAAGAAACCAGAAACCATATCTCTTTAGCATTTGGTTCAAAACCAACAGGATGATTTTCCTCCAATGTTACCTAAGGGACAAAGTAGTCTCAACTTATGAGATACTTTATAATATATCACTCAATACAGAAGACAATGTGTGAATGTAAAAGATGCTATATTAATAATGTAGATTAATACAAGTCCAGAATGACTTTTATGGGCATAAATTTCTAACACTCAACTTATTCACGTGTCCCTTTTAACACCCCTTTAACCCTAGTTAAGCTTAACTGAATTAAAGTTAAGATTTTTGTTTTCTTTTTTATAAAAACCAAGATTGGATTGCTTAACCTTGGTGGTGAGTGAATCTTAACCACAATTGGTGAATGTTAAAAAGTGGGGCGTGGACCAATGAGGACCTGCCATTTCGTTACATAATAGAAACCCCCGGTAAGTTAACCATTTTCTTGATGATTCTTTTGCCACTGTGTAGAAGCTAGCATCTCATTGGCATCTGTACTAATGCGGCATTTTGTTACAGATCCACTTTTTTTTAAAAGTATAAATCTTCTGAGATCCCCTCGGGGTCGAAACCACCGAGACTTTCAGGTGGGGCCTACCATGTGGAATGGGCCCCACCTGAAATCTTGTGCTCTTAGAGCACGGTCTTGGCCTATAGGACTTCAACAAGAGCAACAACAAGTATTACTCTTTTCTCATTGGTGTACGGATCTGAAGTTGTTGTACCTTTAGAAGTCAAGATATCATCTACTCGAATTGAAGTGTTTGATGAAGAAATTGAAAACCTTCAGTTGACAAAGCCCAACTGGAAGTATTAGATGAAAGGAGTAAATTGGCAATTGACAGATCAAGGACGTATCAAGCTAGAGTTGTCAAAGCGTATGACAAAGTAATACAACACAGGATCCTTAAAGAAGGTGACTTAGTCCTCAGAGAAGCTATTCATGTTCATAATGGTACAAAGGCGCCTAAATTCACTCCAAACTAGGAAGGACCTTTCTCAATCATACAAAACTTTGACAGTGGTTACTGTCTCCTATCAACGCCATCTAGTGAAGTATTACATGATCCGATTAATGTAAAATGGTTGAAAAAATATTATGCATAAAAAGGGAAGAATTGTTCATTCATGATCATGTCATTTTACATGTAAAGCTATGAGGAAAGAAATTACTATACTTCAAAAGTGAAACCCTTCTCATTCAAAGTTATAAGCTTTTCAGTAGAAACTCCAAGATGGCTACATTCAATATGTTCTGCATTAATTTATTCTTGGAGTGTCTTAAAGTGTTCCTGAAATTCAATGATTTGTTTTTTTTTCCTTCTATCAAAGATTGTTGACGAACAATTTCTTGTTGAGCAGCAAGTATGCTATCTTGATTGCCAGTCACCGCTTTTCTGAGTTCTTCTGTGATTGTCAATTAAATAAATCTCGTAATAGTTATAATTCCGTAGAATAGAGACTAGTATGGGGTGTTGAACCATAGAGAACTACGCTGGTTTTGTTGCATTTTTTTCCAGATTAATTCTAAGTCAATGAGTAACAAGATTAATTAATTGATTGATTTTAACCTAATTAAACTATCAGATTTTATTAATCCTAATTAAACTAAGAGCTTTCGGTTATATATCGATGAGAGAAGATCTAGGGCATTTGAGATCGACTACAAGTATTTATTCTGGTTTCTCAAGCATAAGCAATAAGGATAAGATTGACTACAAGTCTCAACTCATCAAAAAAAGAATGATTCGAGGGATCAAACTCTAGGCATATCTTATCTTCGGTTACCACGAGTGATACACACTAAACTAGGGTTGTGACATCACTCGTCTTCCCTAGGCATAGAATATCCTATAATTTAATTCATCGACAATAAAAATCATTGCATAAAATTCATACCAATAATCACAGAAAGAAGATATAAATGAATTCAATCTCAACACAATAAAACTTAAGAACATGATAAGATTATATTGAAACTGAATATAAACTTGAATGAACTTGACTGTAGAACATCCCTCACATTATATGCAATCATTGTTTATACAAGAAAGAAAACCTAAATAAAATACAAGGGACACAATTACTTGGCTATGGTTTCATCTAAACCCTAGAAAAAGAAATTAATTCATGTTGAGGATAAGGAACACCGCTTTCGACGAAGAACATGAAGAACGCGAATAATCCATCTCCTAACTTTCATATATCTCCAGAGCCTTCTCTCCTTCAAATCTCCAAAATTCAGAACTTTTTGCATGGTAGGAGGCTTTTCTTTTTATAGAGAGAGAATCTCAATGAAGTATGAATTTAGAAACATCCAAAACGAGCTCAAATGAGGGTTTTCCAAACTTTTCAAAACAACCAAAAGGCGTCTTCCGATCGATCGGCCAAAATAGCACCAATCGATCGATGGGTATAGAATATGACAGAACTTTCTTCACGGAACTTGTAGATCTTTCGAGACGATCGATTTGATATATTATGGGCCAAAATCAGAGCTACGATCAATGAATTATGCCCTGCACACCAAACAAAGGTTGTTTTGCATTTTCAACTCCTCTTTGGCTTGGATCTTTACTCAGTTGCGATTCACAGGAAACTTTAAAGCTTGTAAATTCTCATTTTAGACTTATTTTCCTTGCATGTACCTGAAAACAATAAACACACCCAAGTGAAGTAACGTAGTGGATAAAAGGACTCAACAAGATTAACAAATTCAGTTTAAGGTGCATAAATGTGTAACAATTAACACTGATCACAACCCTAAACTTATATATTGCTAGTCCTCGGGCAATATAAATAAAACTAAGCTAACCTAAATCTCATTTCGTGGGATCCCCGGTTGTATTTTACATATGCAACAAGTCTTTTAAATCCCTAGGTGGCCTTAATGGATGAGTGAAGTCTCGTGAGAGTTTACCAATGACGATACCCACAAGCATCAGTATTCCTATAGAATTTTGCACATATGCTCAAGTATGACATGCACTAACTAAAAGATTAACTAATACGCATTTCTTAAATTATTAAAGTCATGATACACAAAGCATAATTCTCTCATTATTAACCGGCTTTATTCTTGACTCTCCACATTCTCAATTTCACACAACCTTCCACAATTCTGAGCATTTATGTTTATTAAAGATTGGTCATTGGTCTCACTTGATGTGTAGTGTGACTATGAATTGAATACATGATCTCAACCTTTTCTCTCAACATTTTTTTTATCACCCATTTGTCATCAGGTTTCCTATCAATTTAATCACTGACCCAAGACTTTCTCTTGACACTTTTCTTTCTTTTTATTGAATGAGTGGACTTTGCAAAGTCTATGTTCATTAAGCTTTCTAGACTACCCGTGTAGCAAGTGTTAGGTCAGTGACTCCCAAAACAGAAGGTCATAGGGCACCAGGTGTTAAGACATCCCTAGGGCTTATTAACTTGAGTTAAATAGATTCCGAACTCAGACCAGTCACTCTATGATAGATGTTTGTCCCAAACCTCCACTGTTTGACGCGAATACTCTCTACTTAGTAAAGCAGGATGCCCGGTTACTAGGTAGGAGTTTGGTTCAAAAAATAAATAATAACTAGTGAAGATTCCAATTTTTCTGTGATTTTTTATCCCTTCCAAAATTTACACATTTTGACGCGAACACTCTCTGCTTAGTAAGGCAAGAGGCTAGGTTACTAAGTGCAAACCTGGTCAGGTAACCATTTTGTGTCATTACGAAAATTTCAATTTAGCCAAGGGTGGTGTTCAATTTCTAGGTCACCTAACTTCTTCAAAGGTATCAAAAACATCAATTGATTAATTTAGTTTCAAAACCTACGAGACAATATTTTAGAGTGCTTGTGCAATTTCTCAGAGTGACTTATGACTTCTTAAATTTTCAACATACATAGTTCAGTCAAGAGTAAGAATTGTATCTATTTGGGATCATGTGTTATCAAATTAAGCCCATCAACAATGAGTGGATTATAACATATGTATCACAATTTGATTCAGATTCAGAAATAGATCAATTTTCTCAATTTTATTTGCTTACACTCCCTACCCTCTTGCATGGATGCCTAGTCAGCAAATAATGATAGTTATTTCCCAACCCCAAACTTAAAGATTACATTGTCCTCAATGTAAAAAGAATTAAAGCACAAATAAGGGAAAATAATAATACCTAACAGGTGAAGAAAATCCATGAAAGAAAGATAAAGGAGGAAGAAGATAAAAGATTTATCAAGCAGAGATCACCCCAAACTTCATTGAAACTATACCTTATAGGGTAGAACAAGAAAAACTCACACATACAATTAAGACAATGAAGTCAATAGATAAATCATTGTAGAAAAAGATATCCAAAGTACAGTAGGGAGCAAATTTTTTATTTTTTTTCTGAAACCGAATAACTGTGGGGGGTGGAGAACCACCCCACACTTGTATGTCTACAAACAATTTCTGATAGGTGCGTAATTATGCATATTTAAACACCTCAAATTATGCATGTTAGTTCCTTTGAGCCCATTATAAAACTATTTCACGGTACTCTGGTTTCTTTCTCTATTTCAGGTTCAAATGAAGAAAAATAGTTAACACAACAGTGAATGGACCCTGAAAACATAAAAAGTCATCACCCTTGAGAAAGAAAAAGGAAAAAGAAGACCCTAGGAATCATCTGCTGGGAGCTGAAAAGGGAAAAAGAGGCTGAAAGAGGAAATCCAAGGATACAAACTAGGGTTAGAGGTTCTTCTTCAACAACCATGGAGTTCATCACCTTTAGGATGAACTAACTTCACCTTCTAGGGATTCGATGAAACCCTAGCCGAGTATTGTATTCCTATTTTAATTTATTGTTCTTTTCATGTAAACATTTGATTGCATAATAAAGAGGGTTTCTCAACAACCAAATTTAATGACAAATTATTCTCAATAATGTTTTCCTTGTCTTAGGTTGAACTAAATTGGGTATAAAATCAATCTAGGTTAGTTTCTATGATTCTAATTTAGATATTATGCAATGGTGCTTAATGATTAAGTGATTAGATTTTAGGATGCTCTACTCCTAGAGAAAACAAGTGATACACTCCCCTAGATTAGTGTGGATCATTTGTATTGATCACAGATAGAGCATACCTTAAACCTGATTACTTGAGATCTTTCTAGATATGTTGAGTAGGGACTTATAGTCACTCTCAACCTTCATGTTTATGAGGCAAGAATTTGAAATGAATACATGCGATGCAATATTAGGCTAGAGGTGGATTCCTCTACCCTAGAATTTTCCCATATTTTCACAAATCCTTATAATTGCTTTCTAGTTTGGACATTTTAGAGTAATTTAGTGTTAATTGAGATCAGACAAAAATTCAACTCTTCAACCCTCAAGTTTAATTTGATTTGGAAAGGATAATAGTTAGACTAGCACAATTCTCTGTGGTTCAACCCTTACACCACTATCCTACGGGATTAATACCAATTGCAAGGTATATAATTGAGCAATCAATTTTCGGCGCCGTTGCCGGGGAGTTGTGGTTACGGCCTAGCTATTAGAATTAATAGATCAAATTCAAACAACAAAAAAAAAAACAATAAAAGCTTATTCTTCTGCATTCTTTTTTTTTCAGGTACCTAGATATTGCAAGAAACACAGGGAACTGTAAAGGGAACGATCATGCTTTCGGTTTCTTCCTCGGAAAAAGCACTGTAAGCACTTTTTCCTTGTGAATAAGTTGTCAATTGTGTTCTTTTTCGAGTTGCAATTTTATTGGGGTCTGTCCAACTTAAAGTTTTCTTCTAGGTTATATGCACAGTACGAGGTCTAAAAATCCAGAATTATTCCCCATTGACTCAGAAATAGAACGGATTGCTAGGTTCTATATAGCGTCGACCTTATTCAATTCTACCTCAAAAGCTCAAACTTTAGCCCATCTTGGACCTAGTTCCGAAATTTTTCCCTGTTTCATCATGGCGGAGCCTCCCAAGACACTCAAGGAATTCTTTATTCCTACTGCTTACACCTCACCCTCATGTATTCAGTTGCCAGACATTGCGGTGACTCATTTCGAGATAAAATCTAGCATTTTGCAAATGCTGCCCATATTTTATGGACGTCTAGCTGAAGATCCCTACACACACTTGGGCGGCTTCAATGAAATTTACACAACCTTCAAGTTGCAAAATGTCACAGACGATGCCCTCCGATTACGCCTCTTCCCATTCTCACTTGGAGATAAAGCCAAACAATGGCTTACATCTCTAGAGGCCAATTCCATCACGACATGTGTAGAACTCCATAAACAATTTTTGAATAAATTTTTCCCTATAGGCCGCACAAACCAAATCAAAAAAACCATCACGAGTTTTCAACAACTCGATGGTGAAGCTTTCCATGAGGCTTGGGAAAGATTAAAGGACATCACTTGGAAGTGCCCCCACCATGGTGTGCCTAAATGGCAACTCGTCCAATGTTATTATGATGGGTTGCAAGATCACAACCGCCAATTGGTGGATATCTCATGTGGGGGGATTTTGATGAATAAAACTAAGGAAGAAGCATGGGAACTATTTGATCGGTTGAGTAAAAATTCACTCCACCATGCCTCACCAGTCGGACTGAGAGTCAACCATCTACCTCGAGCTCCAAGAGAGGTATCTATGAAGTGGGTCACTCTATTGATGTCTCTACCAAAGTAGATGAGCTAGCTTGAAAACTAGACCAATTCATGATTGTAGGATCTACTCACACACCCCCACATTACCCTTCCAATTCCAGCGAGGTGTGTTCCCTATGTGCAAGCCCCGCACATGCAGTCTATGATTGCCCCTCGGCTCCTCATTACCCAGACTTTGTCCAAGAGCAAGTGAATGCCAGTTATGCTAGACCGGGTAATGATCAATATTCCAATTCCTATAACCCAGGTTGGAGAAATCTCCCAAATTTCTCTTGGTGACAACCACAAGGGAACTCTTTCCCTAATCAGCCCCCAAGACTGGATAACCGGCCTTACCCACCTCAGCCTAACTATAAACCTCCTCATCCTCAGCAGCAATTTCAACACCCTACTCCTCCACCTCAGCAAAGAAACTCTTCTTTTGAGGATAAGGTGTTGCAAGCATTGCAAAGTTTGCAAAATTCAAACCAAATGTTGCAAAATACCAGTAAAGAGGGCACTCAGTTGCTTAACTCTCACTCTCAGTCCATCAAAAAGCTTGAGTCCTAAATGGGACAACTAGCTAATATAGTCTACAAGAGAGCAGAAGGCACGCTCCCAAGTCAACCTATTAATAATCCAAGAGGAATGACCATGGCTGAACAAGCTGCAAGTGGTGACACCACCTTTGAGCATGTTCAAGCGGTCACCACTCTAAGGAGTGGCAAGGTGGTAGACAATAAGGTGAGGGAACCTCATGGCTCACAAGAAGAGCCAAATGTAGGACTGAACAATCCTTCGAGCGAGGGAAAGGATAATTCTTCCACTTCTTCTCTTAAGAGTCCTATTCCCGAGGCATCCTACTTGCCTAAAGCTCCATATCCTACGTGTTTGAAAGACTCATCCCCCTTTGAAAAGAGGGGACCTAAATTAGAGGACATGATGGAAGTCTTTAAACAGGTAAAAATCAATCTTCCTTTACTTGATGCAATCAAGCAAGTTCCAGCATATGCCAAATTTCTGAAGGACTTGTGCACTCAAAAGCGCAAATCTAGGACACATGTGTCCAAGAAAGTCCTTACTGAGTAGGTGAGCTCTATTCTCCAACACACTACACCCCTAAAATTTAAGGACCCAGGTGCACCCACCATCTCTTGTGTCATCGGAGAACATTCCATTGATCGAGCACTACCTGATTTAGGGGCAAATGTCAATTTGCTCCCCTTCTCAGTTTATGAGAAATTGGGCCTTGGTGAACTCCAACCCACATCAGTCACTCTTCAACTAGCTGATAGGTCCATTAGAATGCCTCGAGGAGTAATTGAAGATGTCTTAATTAAAATAGACAAATTCTATTTTCCGGTAGACTTCTTGGTTCTTGACATGGAACCTATTCCCAATACTAAAAGACAAATCTCGGTCATCCTCGGTCATCCATTTTTGACTACTGTCAATGCGTGTATCAATTGTCAGACCGGAGTGATGGATATTTCTTTTGGGAACATGAAAATCTGCCTCAACATCTTCACTACCTCCCATCAAATGAGGATTGTTTTCTGATTGACTCCATTGATGAAATGGTTGAGGATTCACTTCCTTATTCCTTATCAATTGATCCTATTGAGGCATGTTTGGCCTATTTTAACCAAGATGACTATGACATTAAGGATTCCATAAGAGAAGTTAACAAACTCCTTAATACGACTCTTCTCATGGACTCTCCTCCATGGAGACCTCGCCTAGAACCTCTACCTACCACTTCAGGCAACCCGTCCATTCCATCATTAGAAGTCCAACCTACTCTTGAGCTTAAGTCACTCCCGGCTTCGCTCAAGTATGCCTTCCTAGGATTAAATGAGACTCTCCCAGTGATCATTGCTTCCGATCTATCTAAAGAGCAAGAAACTCAGTTGATGGAGGTGTTTAAAGAACACAAATGGGTCATCGGATGGACTATTGCCGATTTAAAGGGTATCAACCCTTCTGTGTGCATGCACCGTATTCATCTTGAAGATGATGCCAAAACTTCACGTGAAGCACAAAGGAGATTGAACCCTAACATGAAGGAGGTGGTGATGTAGGAAGTCGTCAAACTACTAGATGCAGATATCATATACCCTTTCTCGGATAGTCAATGGGTAAGCCCCACTCAAGTGGTACCAAAAAAATCCGGTATCACCGTTGTTTCAAACTAAAAAGGTGATTTAGTGCCCACATGCACAACCACGGATTGGCGTGTTTGTATGACTATAGGAAGCTCAATTCTCAAACTAGGAAGGATCATTTCCTTTACCATTCATTGACCAAATTCTCGAAAGGTTAGCAAGCAAGAGCTTTTATTGTTTCCTGGATGGATATTCCGGGTATAATCAAGTACCTGTTTATCCTGAAGACCAAGAGAAAAGCACTTTCACATGCCCCTTTGGCACATTTGCCTATAGGCACTATAGGCCCGGGATTTTAACCTCACTCCCCGATTAGGATTGAACCCGATGAGAAATAGTGCTAAAAATGCTAAAAAGAGAGAGTCGCCACCTATTTAGATTGTTAGGGAAAAGAGGGTCCCTTAAAAGGTTGGATGAGGCTTTGGTCTGGAAATAGAGTTCAAGGTAAGGATTAATTTGAGTTAGGGAAGGTGTTAGGCAACCCTAAACTCTCATCCAGAGATGGTTACCTACTCCCTAAGTCTGAATTAAAGTGAGGGAAACCATAAGAGAAGCTTTCATTTCATATATATGCTTGACAAATGTTATATGAACAGTAATGTACATGTTAAAATAAGTTGAGACATGACAAGGGCTCTATCCTGGGTGAGCTGAACCCGATCACCTTTTAAAGGCCTTTCAGGCCTGTTTCTGAGTCTTGAGCTAAAGAGAAAAAACAACAGTAACCAAAAAGGAGAATCTTCCTTTAGTTTTAGGGCCGCCATTCCTGAAAGGAATGGAGTAAGGCCCGTATCTTTACATCCAACTGAGCTATGAGCTATCAAAAAGGAGAAAACAGACAAATAACTATAAGGGAGAATCCCCTTCTAGTTTATGAGCTATGAGCTCGAGTAGAAAGAGGAGATAAAAGAGATGTAACAATGGTTACCTACATATCCACTATTAGTGGACTCAAGCTACACGTAGTTCCAGAGGGTAGTTGATGGTTTGATTTGTTGAGTGTTTGGATTGTGGGTGTTTGAAATGCTAGGATTTGTCTTTTGGATGTTAGGGTGTTTTTGAATGGTTTGGGCTCCTATTCAGGAGCGCTTTGGCCTTCTATACCCTTGTCGAGGAGCCTCTGGACAGTTTTAGCTCATGTCAAGGAGTATTTGGGTTGGGTAAGGGTTTGATAGGATTTTAACCAGTTGAAGCGAGGTTCGGACAGAGGTTCAGCTATAGCAAGTAGGGTTTAAAGCGAGGTTCGGATGAGGTTAGGCTAAGGCAAGTAGGGTTTAAACCGAGGTTCAGACAGAGGCTCGGCTAAGGCAAGTAGGGTTTAAACCGAGGTTCGGAAAAAGTTTCGGCTAAGGCAAGTAGGGTTTGAACCAGGGTTTGAACCGAGGTTCATACAGAGGTTCGACTGGGTTGGTAAGGTTTGAATCAGAGTTTGAACCGAGGTTCGGACAGAGGTTCGACTAGGTAAGTAAGGTTTGAACCAGGGTTTGAACCGAGGTTCGAACAGAGGTTTGACTAGGTAAGTAGGGTTTGAACTAGGATTTGAACCGAGTTTCGGACAGAGGTTCGACAGGGTTTGGTAAGTTTGAATCAAATCGGACAGGGGTTCAACTCGGTACGCTAAGTTTAAATAAAACCGGGCAGGGGTTCGATTGGGTAGGCTATGTTTGAACCGAAGTTCGGGCAGAGGTTCGACAAGGTAGGTTAAGCAAGCAATCTAAGCAATTTAAAAAATAATTAAAAAGCTAATTAAACTACAAAAAGACAAAGCAAAAGTCAGTGTTCGGAGAAAAATTACCTTCCGGGAAACCCAAAAGGGTCTATGAAATAAGAGCTCCCGAGAATAATTCTTTGAAATCAAATTCCTGGGATCGTCAAATCCTAAAGAGGGATTTTTGAAAGAGGAGAGAGAAGAGAGGAAAGGAGAGAGGATGAGTAAAAAATGAAGAAGAGGTGAAGGGTATTTATAGGTTTCGAAAATGGATATTCTAGGGAATATTCTAAGGAATATTCCTTAAGATATTCTAATGAAATATTCTTAGGATATTCCAAGGAATACTTTTTATAAAAAACAATAATTTTTTTATTTTTTGGTGGCGTGTCGCTCTTCGGTTTGCCGAAAACCTGATTTCTTGTTTTAAGTCCGGTTTGAGCCCGGAAACAGCCAAAATTGAACTAATAAAATCCAAAAAAATATTTAAGATAAAATGTCACTTTTTCAAACTTTTTAAGGGTATTTTGGTCATTTTGTACTCCAGGGGAAATTTGGTCATTTTTATTGTTTTAAGCCCGATTTGATCCAAAAAATAGCCGAAATTGAACTGATAAAATCTAGAAAAATATTTAAAGTGAAATGTGAACTTTTCAGAACTTTTTAGGGGTATTTTGGTCATTTTTTAACTCAGGGGCGTTTCTGAAAATCGAAGCATAGGGAAAGAGAGTTTTAAAAGAGGGTTTTTGAAAGAGTTTTTAAAGGTATAGAAAGAGAAAAGAAGGGTGCAAAATTGAGGTATTTACAGTTACCTCACTTTATCGGAGGGTATGGGCACGTGAACAACAAAGGCTGATAACGCTTCAATTTTGCACACGTGTGTGTGGAAAACCTGTAAAGCATAAGAAAAGATAAATTCTACTTAGACTGCTTGCCATGGATAGGATGACTGAATGGTGATAGAGGAAGGGTGTGTTTGTGCCAAGTCAGCAATTGCTGGGGATGGAGAGGGGTATGGTGTATGAAGCTGCTTGTTAATCGATCACATGACCAAATAGCAGGGTGCATGATATAAGTGGGTGAGATGCAAATGAATGATGGTTGTTGCAAAACTGGCTTCACAAGAGGCCGCAACTAATGGTCGATCAGACAACCATTTTAGTTACTCCTCGAATAGTGAGCAAGTAATGTAGTGTAGTGCGGTGAAGTGTTCAAGACTGGCTTCACAAGAGGACGTAACTGATGGTCGATCAGACAATCGTGTTAGTTACTCCTTTAAGAGTGAGCAAGTATTGCAGTGCAGTGCGTGAAGAGTACAAGATTGGCTTCACAAGAGGCCGCAATTGAACCGTATTAGTTATTCCTTTAAGAGTGAGCAAGTAATGCAGTGCAATGTGTGAAGTGTGTAAGACTGGCTTCACAAGAGGCCGCAACTAATGGTCGATCAGACAATCATGTCAGTTACTCCTTCAAAAGTGAGCAAGTATTGCAGTGCAGTGCATGAAGAGTGCAAGACTGGCTTCACAAGAGACTGCAACTGATGGTCGATCAAACAACCGTGTCAGTTACTCCTTTAAAAGTGAGCAAGTAATGCAGTGGAGTATGTGAAGTGTGCAAGACTAGCTTCACAAAAGGCCGCAACTGATGGTCGATCAGACAACCATTTCAGTTACTCCTTTAAGAGTGAGCAAGTAATACAGTGAAATATGTGAAGTGTGCAAGACTAGCTTCATAAGAGGCCGCAACCGATGCTCGATCAGAAAATCGTGTCAGTTACTCCTTTAAGAGTAAGCAACTAATGCAGTACAGTGTGTGAAGTGTGCAAGATTGGCTTCACAAGAGGCCACAACTGATGCTCAATCAGACAACTGTGCCAGTTACTCCTTTAATAGTGAGCAAGTAGTACAGTGCAGTGAAGTGAAATGTGAACATGTGGTGAAAGATACAAATGAGTGAAGGTTGGTTACACAACTAGCTTCATGAGGGGCCGCAACTGAAGATAGATCAGACAACCGTTCAATTACCCCTTCAAAAAAATTGGGTAAGATGCAATCAGTGCTAACAACCGTGCGGTTACCCCACTAGGTAGTATGCCATGGTGTAGACAACCACACGGTTGCCCCACCGGGTAGTATGCCATGGTGTAGACAACCACACGGTTGCCCCACCGGGTAGTATGCCATGGTGTAGACAACCACATGGTTGCCTCACCAGGTACTATGCCATGGTGCAGACAACCACACAGTTGCCTCACCAAGTAAGATGTCATGGTGTAGACAACCGTGCGGTTGCCCCACTAGGTAAGATGCCATGCTGTAGACAACCACACGGGTGCCTCACCAGGTACTATACCATGGTGCAGACAACCGCGCAATTGCCTCAGCGGGTATGATGCCATGGTGCAGACAACCACATGGTTGCCCCACCAGGTAAGATGCCATGGTGTAGACAACCACATGGTTGCCCCACCAGGTACTATGCCATAGTGCAGACAACCACACGGTTACCCCCACTGGGTATTATATCATAGTGCAGACAACCACATGGTTGCCTCCACCGGGTACTATGCCATGGTACAGACAACCACACAGTTGCCTCACCGGGTACGATGCTAGCAAGATGAATGAAGTCAAATTTGAAGGGATCGCATATTCACTTTAGCACAAGTAAGCAAGCAGATGTATAAGTATAGATAGTCACACGGCTAGTCCATGAGCAAGTGTAAGCAAGCAGAGTGTATGATGAATGGAGACAACCACGTGGTTGCTCCATTTCACAAGAAAAGATGTATGAATGGGGAAAGCCACACGACTAACCCATGAGAAAGCAAAAATGTAAGGTTTAGTGAGTATTGGTTACACAACCGTCTTCACCGGGCATGAATGCAAAGCAAGCAAATGAATACGATAAATATGTGAGGATAGGGATAGCCATATGGCTAATCTATAAGCAAGTATGATGTATGAATGGGGATTGCCACACGGCATCCCATAAATAAACAAAGTATGTAAGAATGGGGATAGCCACATGACTGCCTCTAAATAAGCAAAGTATTTAAGTGAATTAATGGGGAAAACCATACGGCTACCCATAAGCAAACAAATATGTATCAATAGAGAGAGCTACATGGCTTATCCATAAGCAAGCAAAGTGTAGATGAATGAATGAGGATAGCCACGTGGCTTACCCATAAGCAAGCAAATGAAATGAATGACGGGGCATAAGGAGTGAAAGTGTGTCCTTGAGCTACTGTCAGTCCTTTGTTTGCATGCCTATCGCCAAGTTTTGAAGGAGATGTGCTCGAGCCTGCTTTTGCTTTGATTGATCTGTTTGTTTTGCACCAGTGATGAAGATCAATTTTTGACTAAGCCAAGAGACATACTAGGATTCTAAAACTTTTAAAGATGAGCTTGTTTTTGAAAATTTTGTTTTTGAATTTGATTTTTGAAAACAAGTAGGGATGCTCTCTTTGTCTGCTAATTTATAAAGAGGTCTACCCTTGCTTGAGATTGTGGATCTTTTGTCCCTTAGAAGACAGAATATAGCAATGAGCAATTGTAACCTTTTGAGCCATGGCTAAGAAAGGTACAAACTCAGTTTGGACTTTGTTGCATGCTAGATCAGACCTTGCTTAGAGCTGAGGGCTTCGAGTTGTTATGTTTTCTAAGCGCTTGCAGATGTGATGTTGTTGGGGTTGAAGTTGAATTTTGCCAAGATCCTGCTACCAACATAGTTCAACTTTTTTTCCTTTTTTGCCCTTGGAATGACCAAGTCTGGGGTCACATAATTTTTGCGCAATGAGGCCGTTTCTGGTTTTCACTTATGCCTGCATAGTTGAATAATTTTGTTCCCTTTTTTGCCCCTAATAACGATATCAAGGCTGGGCTCGCATTATTTTTGTGCCCAGTGCCATTTCTGGTTTTCACTGGGCCTGCGATTTTCTCATAATTTGATCTGTCTTCTCCTATCATTGCCTTGCGGATGAGCTTTATAGCTTTTGATATTTGTCAGTCAGTCTACCAGTACTCTTAATCTCTGAGGGATCTAGGAGGGCTTGGGATAGGACGAAACGTAGGCTAGGGGGTCGAAGATTTGGGGCACCCTGTCTGCTTTTGAGCTTTGTTGAGCGCTTCTTTTGAGCTTATCTCTTTGGATTTTGTCTCTTTTGATTTTGCTCTTTTCTTTTGAATTTTTCCTTTTTGGATTTTTCCTTGTTTTTTGCAAAGCAATATTTTGCTCAAGAATGATGATTGTTTTGTTTTGACCGCACCTAATTTTTAGGTTGCCTATGTACCCTTTTTAGGATCAGGTCATGTCGTAGTTCAAGCAAGTGATAAAAATTTTGTAGGGGGTGTCCCAGTGTATGATTTTAAAGAAAGAAAGGCTACTAGCCTCGAAGGGCTAACTAGCGGATCTTATTGGTATAAGCTTGATCAGTTATGAATAGGGAAAAAACGATGTGCCAAAAATGGCCTCCTTTTATTTCCTACAGCGACTGAGAGTACAAGCAGTTTCTTGACAATATCTTAAGCGCAGTGACCTCTTAATCTGATACATATTGACTGGCTCTGGAAGGTCTTCGTCCTCCATACGGTCGATTTGTAAAATATCGCTAGAAAATCCATTTCTAACCGTAAAAGCCTTCAAAAGATGGACTGAGCTTGCTCCTACTTTGTGATGAATTACTGATGCTTCCATGACTACCAATCAGTCTTCTTTATTATATTTTCTTAAAGGATGGTACTGCCCCCTGTCCTATGTATTGGAGAGGGTGATGTTGTCCTTGTATGTAGTGGATGCTCTATAATGCTCAACTGTATGAATGATTTGTAACTTCGAATTCTGACAGTGGCCTAATGTACTGTGCGGGACCTTCTTGATGAGATAGCACATTTTCTCTTTGCCCCAAGCATAGCAAGGTTCCAATTTTTTCATTCTTAGGGAATTGCTGAGTTTTGTCTCTTTCTCGCTTGGCTCTGTGGGTCAAGGGTTCCTTTTGGAAATTCCTCTTTCGGCTCATTGATATATGCTACCTTTGGAAACTCTGGAATTTTAATCACAATTTGAATGATCCCTTTGTAAACCAGCAAATTAAGTTAGCATGATAAGAAATTTTTTTTTTTTTTTGGTGGCCTCAAGTCACTAGAGCTCTTGGAAGCACTAGATCACCGTCATCACGGGCCTGTTTTTGCAAGTTTGAGAAAGCTGATGTTTTGAAAAAAGTATTGGTTTTGTAAAAAATGATTGTCCAAGACTTGACTAAATTTTTTTTGAAAAAATATCGGTTTTGTAAAAAAAAACGGATTGTACAAGACTTGACTTAAATGTATTTTTTTTGACAATGTTAAAATGATAGTTTTGAAATCCTAGGCTAGACTGACTAGAGTTGGCTTAGTCTCGATTGATCTTGCTTTAGCATGAGGGCTTTCAACCTTCTTCCATTGGCAGGCTTTGGAAATACTTCAATTGGCTGTTCTGTTTTTTTCGGGCACTCGCTCAGGGTATGCTACAAATTGAGATGATAATAAAATGTATGTACAGGAGGGTCACATGACTGTCGCTATTTGGACAAGATGCTAGATGAATGATGCCAAGTTGGATGTAGTCATGATACAAACATATGATCTAATAAAAGGCATTTGACATGGGATGTTGCTCCTTGTCTAGCCATGAATATGAATATGTATAAAGAATGATGGATGTCTAATGCACAAAATTTGAATTATTAGCATGCTGCATGGTGTTGATACAGACAAATGAAATGAATGAATTTGAATTGAGTCAAATGAACTGAGCAAGTATACTCAGAAAAGGGATGAGTCAACTCAACGTATGATCCAATGAGGTGAGTGGACAGAGGTCCATTTCACTTATCTGGGTTGTTGGGAGCCAGAGCCCATTTGGTCAAGATCAAAATGAATCAATGGATTCTCCATATGATTCGCTTTAGAGTCTAAGCTTTTAAACCTCACATGATTGAGCTAGCTAAAGAATGGATTAGGCTTAGACCTATCTAACAATGAAGGCTCACACAAGCTCTGAAAATGGTTTAGGTATAGAGATACGGTCGTCCCTATACCTGAACAAATGATGCAGAAGCGGCTTAAGGGATAAGGTAGTCCCTCCTGGCGGGTGTTCTTGGTTATGCCCAAACAAAGACCTATTGTCTATATGCTTATGCTGCAAGGTTTTTGTCTGAAAGGTTGATGAGCACTTGACCATATATGCGACTCCCTGGTATAGAACATACCTAAAGATGAACGATTGGTGCAAGCGGAAAAGACTAGTCGTGTTTACCAGGAACAACCATCCCTCAGTCTACAACCAGTACTTTCCAACTAGATAGGTGAAGGGTCCTTATTCTGGTATGCAATGAATATGAATGTATATGCATCAATCAAAATCAAGCAATGAATAAAAGAAATGGAATCCTAGGCATGTTGCTAAGTTGACAAACAAATGTCCGATATTAGATGAATGATAACAAAATGAGTTAGAAAATGTAAAAATTTAGCAGCATATGGATGAAAGTAAAAATTTCTGATGTGGTTTCCCTTGTTGAGTTCAAACTTAGGTTTGGGCTCGAATGCTGGACTGCGAAACCAGAGATTCTGGGTACCCAGGATTTTAACCCCACTCCCGATCAGGATTGAACCCGATGAGGAATAGTGCTAAAAATGTTGAAAAGAGAGAGTCGCCACCTATTTAGATTGTTAGGGAAAATAGGGTCTCTTAAAAGGTTGGATAAGACTTTGGTCTGAAAATAAAGTTCAAGGTAAGGATTCATTTGAGTTAGGGGATGGTGTTAGGCACCCCTAAACTCCCATCCGGAGATGGTTACCTACTCCCTAAGTCTGAATTAAAGTAGGGGAAACCATAAGAAAAGATTTCATTTCATATATATGCTTGACAAATGTTATATGAACACTAATGTACATGTTAAAATAAGTCGGGACAGGACAAAGGCTCTATCCTAGGTGAGCTGAACCCGATCAGGGTTTCCTACGCATCTACTGTTAGTAGAATCAAGCTACACGTAGTTCCAGAGGATAGTTGATGGTTTGATTTGTTGAGTGTTTAAATTGTGGATATTTGAAATGCTAGGATTTGTCTTTTGGAAGTTAAGGTGTTTTTGAATGGTTTGGGCTCCTATTCAGGAGTGCTTGGGCCTTTTATACTTTTGTCGGGGAGCCTCTGGATAGTTTTAGCTCATGTCAAGGAGCATTTGGGTTGGGTAAGGGTTTGATAGGATTTGAACCAGGGTTTGAAGCGAGATTCGGACAGAGGTTCGGCTAAGGCAAGTAGTGTTTGAATCAGGGTTTGAACCAAGGTTCAGACAGAGGTTAGGCTAAGGCAAGTAGGGTTTAAACCGAGATTCGGACAATGGTTTGGCTAAGGCATGTAGGGTTTAAATCGAGGTTCAGACAAAGGTTCGGCTAAGGCAAGTAGGGTTTGAACCAGGGTTGAACCGAGGTTCGGACAGAGATTCGACTGGGTTGGTAAGGTTTGAACCAGGGTTTGAACCGAAGTTCGAACAGAGATTCGACTAGGTAAGTAAGGTTTGAACCAGGGTTTGAACCGAGGTTCGGACAGAGGTTCGACTAGGTAAGTAGGGTTTGAACAAGGATTTGAACCGAGTTTCAGACAGAGGTTCGAGAGGGTTTGGTAAGTTTGAATCAAACCGGACAGGGGTTCAACTAGGTAGGCTAGGTTTAAATAAAACTAGGCAGGGGTTCGACAGGGTAGGCTATGTTTGAACCGATTTCTCGTTTTAAGTCCAACTTGAGCCCAAAAACAGTCAAAATTGAACTAATAAAATCCAAAAAAATATTTAAGATAAAATGTCACTTTTTTAGAACTTTTTAGGGGCATTTTGGTCAACTTGTAGTCCCGGGGCAATTTGATCATTTTTATTGTTTTAAGCCCGATTTGATCCAAAAAACAGTCGAAATTGAATTGATAAAATCCAGAAAAATATTTTAAATAAAATGTGAACTTTTTAAAACTTTTTAGGGGTATTTTGGTCATTTTAAACTCTAGGGGCATTTTGGTCATTTTTTACCTCAGGGGCGTTTCTGAAAATCGAAGCATAGGGAAAGAAGGTTTTAAAAGAGGGTTTTTGAAAGAGTTTTTAAAGGTATGGAAAGAGAAAATAGGGGTGGAAAATTGGGGTGTTTAGTGTTTACAGTTGCCCCGCTTTGTCGGAGGCTGCGGGTCGTGAACGACAAAGGCTGATAATGCTTCAATTTTGCACACGTGTGTGTGGAAAACCTGTAAAGCATAAGAAAAGATAAATTCTACTTAGACTACTTGCCATGGATAGGATGACTGAAGGGTGACAGAGGAAGGGTGTGTTTGTGCCAAGTCGGCAATTGCTGGGGATGGAGAGGGTTATGGTGTATGAAGCTGCTTGCTAATCGATCACACAACCAAATAGCAGGGTGCATGATATAAGTGGGTGAGATGCAAATGAATGATGATTGTTGCAAAAATGGCTTCACAAGAGGCCGCAACTAATGGTCGATAATGGTGGGAGTGGACTATGTTTCGAAATGGGTCGAAGCGATGGCCACCAAGACTAATGACCACAAAGTTGTTGTGAAGTTCTTATATGGGAACATCTTTAGTCGGTTTGGTGCACCACGACCCATTATAAGTGATGGAGGTAAACACTTTTGTAATAGAGAATTCCAAGCTCTAACCCACAAATACTCCATTACTCATAAAGTGGCGACTCCTTATCATCCACAAACTTGTGGTCAAGTTGAGGTCTCAAATAGGGAAATTAAGAACATCGTCATGAAAACTGTGAGGACGGATAGAAAAGATTGGTCTTTGAGATGGAATGATGCCTTATAGGCCTATCGGACAGCCTTCAAGACCCCCATTGGTACGTCTCCCTATCGTCTTGTCTATGGCAAGGCTTTCCATCTTCCGGTAGAGTTGGAACACAAAGCCCTTTGGGCCATTAAGAAGCTTAACTTCGACATGGTTCAAGCGGGATCCACTCGAAAACTCCAACTCTCTGAGTTAAAAGAATTAAGGAATGATGCATATGATAGTGCCAAAATCTATAAGGCCAAGGCAAAGACTTTCCATGACAAACACATTGTTCGAAAATCCTTTGAGCCTAATTAGAAAGTTTGGTTATTCAATTCCAAATTGTGTTTATTCCCGGGCAAGCTTCGCTCTAGGTGGGATGAACCTTTCCTAGTTACTTCAGTATTCCCCCATGGAGCGGTAGAAATTCAAAACCCAAGGGATGGGCGTGTTCTCAAGGTCAATGGTCAACGGTTGAAGCCCTATGTTGAGGGTATTGCAACCGGAGACCTAATTGAGGTTCTCAGTCTTCAGGATCCGATCTATATAGATGGATGAGAGTTTACACTAAGTCCGGCTGAATACTCAAAACTTAGCGCTCGTTGGGAGGCAACCCAACATGTAGAGTTCTCTTAAGGGTTTTAGGACCCTTGTTCTTGAAACTTTCCTTAGTAGTCAAATTTAAGTTTGGGGTGGTTTCCAAGTAAACCACCTCCCAAAAAAAAAATTTGGCTTTACGATCGTTCGTATCACCTCTATGAACGATCGTAATAATCTGGCATTCTAACCTAACTCTCTGTTCATTTTACGATCGATCGTAGTGAACCTACAAATGATCGTAAAGTCCCCAAATTCTGGCCCAACTTTCGGTTCATTTTACGATCGATCGTAGTACACCAATGAACGATCATAAAATCCCCACTGTCCAACCAAACTCTCTGTCTCATTTATGATCGCTCGTAGTACACCTACGAACGATCATAAGAATCTATGTATCCAGCTCAACTCTCTGTCTCATTTACGATCGCTCGTAGTACACCTACAAACAATCGTAAAAATCTGTCTATCCAGCTAAACTCTCTGTCTCATTTACAATCGCTCGTAGTACACCTACGAACGATCGTAAAAATCTATCTGTCCAGCCCAACTCTCTGTCTCATTTACGATCGATCGTAGTGCACCTACGAACAATCATAAAATTCTCATTTTCCTAGATATGAACAATCATTCATATCCTAGATACGAACGATCGTAGGCCTTTGTTCCAATTTTTTTTAAAACTTACAATCAATCGTAGCCAAGCTACGAACAATCGTAGGTGAGCGATTCAGTTGCTTAGCAGAGGCAAATTTCAGTTTATCTTCCTACCTCTCTCTCTTCTGATCTCTTCCTCTTCCCACCCCAACTCTTCCTCTTCTCTCCCCCATCTCTCCATCTGCTATCTAAGGTCATGGCTCTCCCTTGGTTCCTCCATTCCAGACTGCCATCTTGAGGTAGGGTTCGCACTCTTTCCCTTTTCCCATTCTCTCACGATTTGAGGGGTGTTCACGACTCCACGCTCGTTTCTTTCTTTCTTCGGGTGGGGTACTTACTCTCCTACAAATAGGGCCACTCTTGTCTCCGAGTGGGTCCCCTTTCTTACTACCCACCTTTGAGTAGGCACTACCTCTTCAAATCAAGGGCCCACCACCTATTCGTTGGATTGCCTCACTCAAAATTTTCCAACTATGGGCCCAAACGTCTGCGTCGTGCCCCTTAAACGCCACCTAAGTCCCCCCCACAGCCTTCATCTCCTTAGTCCCAGCAATCTCTCACCGGTTTGGCATACCGAATCAGAGCCTTACCTCCTCAAATACAAAGTTGGCTAAATGGCTGTCTTTGACCTTGAATTATTCCGAGATATTCCAAAGGCTTCATTCGGCTTGACTCAGCTTGCACAACAAGGCCTTCAGTTCTTCCTTACTCCTACGAGGTCAACTTACCCTCATCTTGTCCAGCTCTTTTACCAGAATATGCACGTCATGGACGGTGAGACCCCCACACTTGAGACCATTATTGATGGGCATACTATCACTATGACCTATGCCTCTATTAGTCAAGCCATGAATTACCATACCTCCGCTCCTGTCAACCCTCACTACCTCACCTCTGAACTGACCCTCGAGTCGATGGTTGAAGACATGTGTGGAGGGAAATTCCACAACTCTACTTGCACTCAGCGCTCCTTTCTTCCTCCCCCCCCCCCCCCCTATTGTTGGTTTTTGGATACTGTGTTCGACCGGAACCTATATCCAATTAACCACAAGATTGAACACCAAAGGCCCCTGTTGGAAGCTGTTTATCATGTGTACAAGGGGGTCTGGTTAGATGTGGTTGGGTCTGTATTCAACACTATTCATAGGGTCTACCGGGAGCAGATTCAACAAAAGCTAAAGAAAGCGGAGAACCGGGAGCTTTATTTTGGTAATTTGATTACCAAACTCATTCTTCAAGCTAGTTTTGATATTTCTGAGAATGAAGAGCAGTGGGAAGAGCTTCCTAAGTTCCCGAACCGAGATTGGCAACGAAGCATTACTGTGCTCAAGAAAGGAACGGCTCGGCTGCTCCACCATCCCCTCGTATGGTCCCTGCAGCCCCATAAGCAGCTGGTGCCTCATCTTCTACGCATCCCCCAGCGTTTCCCTTTCCCTTGCAGGTCATCTAGACAACCTTTGTGCTCATTTTGATAGCTTTCAAGCCACCTACACTGCGGACAGCCGCCGGTTGAACGCCTTCTTGGACGCGTATGAGGCTGATGAGGAAGCCCGTCTTGAGGATCACCGCTTGCTTCACACCATGGTGGAATCCTATTTTGCCCCGGACGAGGATGGCTCGAATAGCTAGGTGTTCTTGCATTCCTAGATAGGTTTTATTATGTTTCGTCTTGTGCTTGTGATGGGCTGTGTCATGTTGCTTTCTGTTGACTTCGGTAGTAGACTGTTGTTTTTGGGGTGCTTTATGCCACCTTTTCTATTACTTGTGCCTATTTCTCCATTATGAATGAATGCCACCTATTTGCCTTTTTCCTACTTTTCTATACTGTGCATTTCATTACTTTATTTTTCTTTGGGCATACTAACTTGTGGTACTAACATCTGTTTTGAGCTATTTTTGATTGAAGTTTGGGGTCCCTTTATATGTCCCCACATTCTGCCCCACTTCCACAGTCTCATGTTTGCTTACTTCCATCCAAACAGTACTATCTCTACCATATTTTTTATGTTTGTTCACCTTTTCATTCTATGACATTGAGGACACTATTAAATTTAAGTTTGAGGTGGGGTGCTTATACGTGCAATGAGTAGACATTCATAGCTCTTGATTTTGAAACTAAACTGTTTTTAACTCCAAAAATTTTAATATGTTTAGTATAATCCAACCTTTATCAACGGACATGAATTAAGAACCTACGATCCCAATTTTACACAGTTTTAAACCTTGACTGAATGTAAAATGCTGAAAAATCTTCAAAAGTCATTAGTAGACCTTAAAAACTCGCACAAGCACACTAAAACTTGCTTAGTGGGATTTGACACCAAATCCCTTGATTGGTAACCTTGTTAACTTATGAGGAGTTAGATGACTTAGAGATTTAACACTACCATTGGTAACGAATTTAATGTCAAAAATCTTTATATATATATATAGCAATAAGGTATTTGACCAAACCAATACTCCCCTACCTAGTAACCAGGCCTCATTCCTAGTTAAGCATTGTGTTTCATGTCAAAAAGTAAGGAGTTTGGAATGGTCACCTATCTTAGTGTGACTAGTTTAGGTTTGTAGCCCCTTTAACCCGAGTTGTTAAGCCCTTAGGAGTGTTCTACACTTAGTGCCCTAAAACCTTAGGGTTTGGGAGTCACTGGCCTAAGGATCACTAAATGGGTTAATTAGAAAGCTGGAGAAACCTAGATTCTACATAGTCACACACACAAAAAAAAAAGGATATATATAATGACAATAATTTTGAATGGAAAGCCAAGGTAGTGTTCAAATTGATAAGGAATCTAATAATTCATGGGTTGACAAGGGAGCTGCTAAGGAAACTAGGTCGAGATCACGCATTCAAGGGATAGATCACTTAACACCAAGGATCTAATAACTAATCAAAATTAAGCATCATACATTTGGAATTAGTTGAGATTGTGTCAAATTGAGAATGTGGGGTCAAAGTCAAAGTTTGTTGATGAATTTGGGATCATATTAAATATATTGTGATTTTGTGATTAAGAGTACATGTTTTTAATTTTGATTTTAAGAGTTATGTTTTTCTTATTGAACTCTAGCATGCAAGCTCATTGGTTAGTATCGAAGTTTGTAGGTACCTTCGCTGTAAACCCTCACGAGACTTTACTTGTCCACTAGGACCACCTAGGGGTTTAAAAGGCTTGTTGAATAGGCTAAATGCAACCGTGGATCCCACATAAGGGGGTATAGCTAGTATAGTTTAGTTTTTGGTTTTCTTCGTTGCATTGCTCTAGGACTAGCAATGTGTAAGTTTGGGGTTGTGGTAGGTGCGTAATTATGCATATTTAAGCACCTCAAATTATACATGTCAGTTCCTTTGAGCCCATTATAAAACTGTTTTACGGTACTATGGTTTCTTTCTCTATTTCAGGTTCAAATGAAGAAAAATAGTTAACACTATAGTGGATGGACCCTGAAAGCAAAAAAAATCATCACCCTTGAGAAAGAAAAGGAAAAAAGAAGAAGATCAGCAAAGATTATAATTTACGATCGATCGTGGGATACCTACAATCAATAGTAGGTTATTTACGAACGATCGTAAATTGGCATTTGTTCTGGATTTTTGTGCATATAAAAGAAAAAAAAAAACCTAGGGATCATCTGCTGGGAGCTGAAAAGGGAAAAGAGGCTGAAAGAGGAAATCCAATGATGCAAACTAGGGTTAGAGGTTCTTCTTCAACAACTATGGAGTTCATCACCTTTGGGATGAATTAACTTCACCTTCTAGGGTTTCATGAAACCCTAGCCGAGTATTGTATTCCTGTTTTAATTTCTTGTTCTTTTCTTGTAAACATTTGATTGCATAATAAAGAGAGTTGCTCAACAACCAAATTTAATGACAAATTATTCTCAATGATGTTTTCCTTGTTTTAAGTTGAACTAAATTGGGTATAAAATCAATCTAGGTTAGTTTCTGTGATTCTAATTTAGATATTATGCAATGGTGCTTAATGATTAAGTGATTAGATTTTAGGATGCTCTACTCCTAGAGAAAACAAGTGATACACAATCCTAGATTAGTGTAAATCATTTGTATTGATCACAGATAGAGCATACCTTAAACCTAATTATTTGAGATCTTTCTAGATCTGTTGAGTAGGGACTTGTAGTCACTCTCAACCTTCATGTTTATGAGGTAAGAATTTGAAATAAATACATGCAATGCAATATTAGGCTAGAGGTGGATTCCTCTACACTAGACTTTTCTCATATTTTCACAAATCCTTATAATTGCTTTCTATTTTAGACATTTTAGAGTAATTTAGTGTTAATTGAGATCAAACAAAAATTCAACTCTTCAACCCTCAAGTTTGATTTGATTTGAAAAGGATAATAGTTAAACTAGCGCAATTCTCTGTGGTTCGACCCTTGCACCACTATCCTACGGGATTAATACCAATTACAAGGTATATAATTGAGTGATCACATTCCAACAAGCGCTAAGTTTATTCTCTTCAGCCGGATGCAGTACAACTCTCAACCATCTTCCTAGACGGGGTCCAACCACTCATTGAATTCGTTCATCTTCTCATTCACAATATCCTTAACATGAAGTGTAAAACCATTGGGCCTAACTCTTGAGTACACGCCTATCTATGTCAAAATATTTGGAGACCATAAACCTTTGAAAGGTTGCAGATGCTTGATATAACTTACATGACTTGCGCCGATAGGAAAAGGGACCGGATTGGCAAGTGTATATTGATTTCTTTTTGGATTTCCCTTAGGTGTTTTTAAATGAATGATATATCGGAAGGTTGGAATCAAACAAAGAACTTACATCCTCCTTGGAATTTTTTGCCACTAAGGCATTCTCGGTTAAGGCATAAGGAGGGTTCTCCTCAACTATTTCTTCACTCACGTTCACAAGAAGCACTCATCTCCCTTCTATTGTTGTTCGGGGGTAGTGAAAATGTGTAGCCGAATTTTCATGTTACCAAATGGCACATCCATTACCCCGGTCCTACAATTTATACAAGCATTGTCCGTGGCCAAGAAAGGATGACCAAGGATGACTGGAATTTGGCTTTTTGAATTATGCACGGGTTCCATGTCAAGGATAAAAAAGTCGACAGGAAAGGAAAATTTGTCGACTTTAATCAGAACATCTTCAACCACCCCACGAGGTATTTTCATAGATCTATCCGCTAATTGTAACATGTCGGATGTGGATTGAAGCTTTCCTAAGCCTAATTGCTTATAAGCCGAGAAAGGCAGCAGATTAACGCTTACTCCAAAATCTAGGAATGCTCGATTAATGGAGTGATATCCAATAATACATGAAATGGTAGGAGCACTAGGATCCTTGAATTTTGGAGGAGTGTTGTGTTGGATAATGGAGCTCACTTGCTTAATGAGAAAGACCTTTTTAGACACATGAGTCTGAGATTTATACTTTTGAGTGCATAGGTCCTTAAGAAACTTGGCATAAGCCGGGACTTGCTTAATGGCATCTATGAGTGGGAGGTTGATTTTGACTTGTTTAAAGACCTCCATCATATCGTCTGCTTTGGATCCTTTTTGTCAAAAGGAGGAGAATATTTTAAGCACTAAGGGTAAGGAGCTTTAGGTATATAGGATGCCGAAGGAGTAGGATTAGATAAAGATGGGGAAAGACCTTGGTCCTTCTCAGAGATACTCACCCCCTCTCATTTGGATTTTGTTGGCTCCACCATGACCTCTTCTTCTTCACCCTTCTTCTCCCTAACATGGTTATCAACTACCTTCCCAGTCCTTAGGGTGGTAATGACAAGAACGTGCTCACGATGAGTTTCATTGTGTTGAGCATCATCAACCATGTTTACACCAATAGGGTTGCTCACTAGTTGGCTTGGGAACTTCCCTTCCTCTCTCTTGTATATGACATTAGCTAATTGTCCCACTGATGACTCAAGCCTCTAGATAGATTGAGAATGAGAGTGCAACAGTTGGGTATCGGCCTCCAACTCTTTTATAGCATTCAACACTTTCTCCTCGAAAGATGAGTTCCTCTGAGGGGGAGGAGTAGAGTGTTGGAATTGTTGTTGTTGGGGAGGATGGTAGTTGAGATGATTTTGAAAGGTCAAACATTCGGCCCTTGAGGTTGGGAGAAGAAGTTTCTTTGAGCTTAGGGAAAACTGATCTCTTGAGCTTGGGACTGTCATGAGAAATTGGGATGATTTCTCTATCTTGGGTTATACGTATTAGAGTAGGGATCATTACCCCGGTGAGTGTAGGCAACATTAGCATGCTCTTGAACATATTTTAAAAATTGAGCAGCTGAAGGACAATCATGGATGTAATGTGCAGGGCTAGAACATAGAGCACATACCTCATTAGGATTGGGAGGAAGATGAGAAGGTTTATAGGAAGTTGGCCCTGCAGCCATGAGTTAGCCTAACTTGTGAGACAACTCATCCACTTTTGATGAGACATCAATAGAAGTGCCCACTTCATAGATGTCTCTCTTAGGATTGGAGGTAGAGGGTTGTCTCTCAGAACGACTATTGGAAGCATTGTGTTGAGAATTTCATTCAGATTTTCAAACAATTTCCATGCTTGAATTTCACTCTTCGTCATAAATGCCCCCCACAAGAGACATCAACCATCTTTCGGTTGTATTGGGGCAGCCCATCATAGAATGATTGGACAAGTTGTAATTTGGGAATTTTGTGGTGGGGACATTTACGAAGAAGTTCTTTGAATCTCTCCCATGTCTCATGGAATAGCTCACCATCGATTTGAGAGAAACTCGTGATGGTTCACCTCATTTGATTCGTTTTGCCTATGGGAAAGAATTTTTTTAAGAATTTATGTTGCAGTTAAGTCCAGGAATGAATGGTGTTGGCCTCTAAACAATTAAGCCAATGCTTGGATTTGTCTTTCACGGAAAATGGGAAGAGGCGCAACCGAAGGATATCATCTGAAAAATTATGCAACCTAAAGGTGGTGCAGATCTCATTAAATTCATCTAGATGCTTATATGGGTCCTCATTGTTAAGCCCGTGGTAAAATGACAACATTTGAAATGTACTAGACTTGATCTCATAATGGGCAGCTATGGTGTCTGGTAGTCTGAAGCAGGAGGGTAATGAGTAGGTGGAATGAATAAAATATTCCCTCAAGGATTTGTTCGGGTCTTGTTCTTCTGTCATTGTAGAGAAATGAGTACTTTTTAGGTCAGAATAAAATTGGGTCGAAGCCTTGAGAAGCCTAGCGGTACGCTCTAACTCTGAATTGATAGGGATTAACTTGGGATTACACGACCTTCTATCGTGCATACACCCTAGAGGAAAACTCTATGTTCGATGGACACCAATTTTTCAAAATAAATCACTCAGGATGAGTGAATGCTTATAGTGCTTTCGGCAATTAGGGTTGAGAAATTGTGGTAGATTTTGTTTTTACAGAACAAATAGCTTCCCTGCTAAAATTTTTAGCAGAGCAGTATTTTGAATCGGAGCAATTGGTACTTGCAACATAGAATTTTAGAGATTAGTAAAAATATTTTTGTGATTTTTTGAATAAAAATGACTATCTTAATCTTTTGAATTAAGCAACTAAACCATTCTAGCGATCCCCGGCAACGGCGCCAAAAATTGATCATCAATTAAATAAACCTCGTAATAGTTACAATTTGGTAGAATAGCGACTAGTATGGGGTGTCGAACCACAGAGGCCTACACTGGTTTCGTTGCCTTTTTCTCCAGATTAATTCTAAGACAATGAGTAACAAGATTGATTGATTTGATTTGATTGATTTAACCTAATTAAACTATCAGATTTTATTAATCCTAATTAAACTAAGAGCTTTTGATTATATCTTCGGTTACCACGAGTGATACACACTAAACTAGGGTTGTGACATCACTCGTCTTCCCTAGGCATAAAATATCATATAATTTAATTCCTCGACAATAAAAATCATTGCATAAAATTCATACCAACAATAACAGAAAGAAAATATAAATGAATTCAATCTCAACACAATAAAACCTAAGACAGGGATAAAGCTTATATTGAAACTGAGTATAAACTTGAATGGACTTGCCTGTAGAACAACTCTCACATTATGCAATCTTGTTTATACAAGAAAAAAAACCTAAATAAAATACAAGGGACACAATTACTTAGCTAGAGTTTCATCTAAACCCTAGAAAAAGAAATTAGTTCATGCTGAGGGTAAAGAACACCATTTTCGACGAAGAATACAAAGAACGTGAATAATCCATTCCCCAACTTTTACAGATCTCCAGAGTCTTCTGTCCTTCAAATCTCCAAAATTCAAAACTTTTTGCATGGTAGGAGGCTTTCCTTTTTATAGAGAGAATCTCAATGAAGTATGGATTTAGAAACATCCGAAATGGGTTCAAATGAGGGTTTTCCGCACTTTTCAAAACAACCAAACGGCGTCTTCTGATCAATCGGTCAAAATAGCGCCAATCGATCGATGGTTATAGAATCTGATAGAACTTCCTTTACGGGACTTGTAGATCTTTTCGAGACGGTTGATTTGATATATTCTGGGTCAAAATCAGAGCTACGGTCAATGAGTTATGTCCCACACACCGAACAAAGGTTGTTTTGCATTTTCTAATTCCTCTTTGGCTCAGATCTGTACTCGGTTGCGATTCACAGGAAACTTTAAAGCTTGTAAATTCTCATTTTAGTCTTCTTTTCCTCGCATGAACCCGAAAACAATAAAAACACCCAAGTGAAGTAAAGTAGGAGATAAAAGGGCTCAACATGATTAACAAATTCAGTTTAAGGTGCATAAATGTGTAACAATTAGCACCGATCACAACCCCAAACTTATATATTGCTAGTCCAGGAAGTTCCTTTAAACCTCCTTCTTTGTCCGAATCAAGATAGATAAGTTGGCAAATCACCGGCGGAAGTTTGATGAAAGACTCAAAGCTTGTAATACAAGCTTTCCACTATAGCTGATAATTCCTTGTGCAATGTCCTATTATGTGCTCACCAACCAAGTAAAAACCCAAAATTTTTGATCATACGTTTGCTGCCCAATTTCATGGCTCGCTTGGTTGATATTGAGTTAGCAAGAGGCTCAGAAACTCCTTGATCTAAGCCAAATTTTCTTAAACAACTTTGTGGGTTATAAGCCTCAAGCATATATCTATTTGACTGATTGCCATCTATATTCTAGATTCCTATAAAATTTCCATTCGAAATAACAACAAAATAATGAAAGTTATTGATCGAAATGTTCTCTCTTTCCTTTGCATCCATGTTGATGAAGGATAAAGTCTCTTTTGAATGAAGAGAAATCCTCTCGATGCCTTTGATTGGTTCAATATAAGGTCAAAAGGAAAACAACTTTTCCTTGTCAAAGAACTCAAACATCGAGGCATCTTTTCTTAGCCTATAGGTTACAACCATAGGTATCCTTAATGATTTTGATGATAACACAATAATGCAATGTCCTTTGTGTTACTAATGTCTCGTTTGACTTTATGTGAAAATCAGTCTACCAAGAGCATCAACAAACCATTCAAGGCAAAATCATGAAAATGACTCCAAACATAAAGATGATTCATTATCAAGTCATAAGCAAGCAATTAGAATAAGTTGAATATCATTTCAAGTCTTGAAAAAGGACAAATCTTAGATCATGAAGAAGTTAAAGATCCAAAGTAAAAAATACAAGTCCTGATATGAAGATAAAGACTAACTAAGAAGAAAATTGATCATGAAGATGAAATCAATGAAGGCAAATCAAAGATCAAGTGTGAAGAAGATTGAAGTCTCTCCAAGGTTTAATGTTTTAGATTTTAGTTTAAGAGTGCTTAGGATTGTAAAAAGTCTTCAAAGTTTGGTGGTTGAAAGCTCAAAGGCCTAGAATGATTTTAGGATCTTAAGAACACATTTGCATATCATTCTAAGGACCTAGGACATCATATTGGATGATAAAAATCTTGATAAGGATAAGTTAATTGACCTTGAAAATCATGCATATCATCTAGGTTGGTTAAAGAGGAGTTTTGTGTGAAAAATCACAAAACCACTCGACTGATTCTTGAAGAGAATCAAAATCAATCGACTGATTATGGCCCAGAGCTACTGGAATTGACGGGGGGTAAATAGGGTCTTGGCAAATTTAAATTTCTTCATATCCCTTAAGCAGAATTTCAATTAATCTAATTAAAAGAGAATTGAAATCTAGCAATTCTAAGATTAATGCAACAATAAAATAAAGAGTAGAGAGAAAGAGAGCAAATACAAGATATGTTATCGAGGTTCGGCCTTCCCGCCTACGTCCCTACCTCAAGCTTTCCCACTCGAGGATTCAACATGATACACTATCTCACTATCTTCTTACCAGTGAAGATCAAACCTTACACTTGTAAGAGAATCCCCTCTCTTGACTTGCCACGATCTTCTTCCGGGTGAAGAACAAACCTTACAATGATCTCTTCACTTCAAGGACAAGAATCCACCGATTCTTGATTTCAAGCACACTTTGTAGAAAAGTGAATTACACTCAGAAATTGCTCCTTACACGAGCTAAATGATCTTTTTAAAGCTCACTGAAAATCTCCCAAAGATTGGAGTTGAATAACTCAAGATTTACTCTTTTGGAATTCTAGGGTTTTTACTCAAAAATGAATCAATGAATGATTGAGTGAGTAATAGAATGATAGGAGTGATAAGAGTTCTTGTTTTAGTTCATAAATCATTTCATTTTATAGCCTAATAAGTTTTATGGCCGTTGGAGTTGCATTGAATACAAAAGAGTCTTTGAAAACTAGCCATTAGAGGCTTTAAATTCCCACCCCTACAAAATCAGTCAACTAGTTTTGATTCTCTTCAAGAATCAGTCGACTGGTTTTGTGATTTATCACACAAAATTCCTCTTTAATCAACCTAGATGATATGCATGATTTGCAAAGTCAATTAGCTTACCCTTATCAAGATTTTTATCATACAATATGATGTTCTAGGTCTTTAAAATGATATGCAATTATGTTCTTAAGGTCCTAAGGTCATTCTAGGTCTTTAAGCTTTCAACTATCAAACTTTGAGGACTTTTTACAAAAGTCCTAAGCACTCTAAAACTAAAATATAAAACATTCAACCTTGGAGAGACTTCAATCTTCTTCACACTTGATCTTTGATTTGCCTTCATTAATTTCATCTTCATGATCAATTCTCTTCTTAGTTAGTCTTCATATCAAGACTTGTATTTTTGCTTTGGATCTTCAACTTCTTCATGATGTAAGATTTGTCCTTTTTCACGACTTGGAATTAATGATCTTCAACTTGTTCCAATGGCTTGCTTATGACTTGATAATGAATCTTCTTTATGCTTAGAGTCATTTTCATGCTTTTGCCTTGAATGGTTTGCTAATGATCTTGGTAGACTAATTTTCACATAAACTCAAACAGGACATTAGTAACACAAAGGACATTGCATTATTGTGTTATCATCAAAATCATTAAGGATACCTATGGTTGTAACCTATAGGCTAACATCTTTATTCTTCGGGATTCCACCCCATCTCCATGCTCTTAGACTGGGATTATCATTTTGCAAAGATGGAAGTTGTCTGGCTGGAGGTGCGTACCCAAGAAAGCATTCCCATAACCACATTTGCAAAAAAGTGGTATGAGCAAAAGATTCAATATGATAATGATCAGCTAACCAAGTTTGGTAAACGTGAAATTGATCGAAATTCTTGAACAATGTTCCCAAAAAATACACTGCCAAGGGAAAACTCTCACCTTCTGCAAAGCATAAAGCCAATGGGAAAATTTTATCTAATACTTTATCAGTTGGAGCTCCTTCAAAAACATACCTCGATAATAACATGCTGAGGAAGCTACAAACTCCAAAGGGGATTTGTACTCTTTGCCATACTTGTATTCTCTCATTCCTGTTTCTTCATTCATAGGTCCCCTTTCTCTGAAGAAATAGTGTACTAAAACCATAAAAATTTAGCCACTGTGCATGAGAATCCTTTGAGCTTCCCCATAAAAGGGGGTTATGTGAGTGTGATTGAACTGTCCTAGTTCAATCACAATTAGACAAGATCCGATTTTATACTGAGTTGTTTAAGTATTTAATTGGACATAATCATTGGACCACTAAATAATATAATATGGCATAGCTTTGGGGTAAGGGGACAACTGCCTCCTAACTTTTGAAAACAAAATATATCTATTAAACCAATTCGATTATTTAACTGGGCATAGACATGAGGCAATGGGACAGCTTTATGGTAAACAAGTAGAAATAACACTCATAAGATAAATGTGTCTTATCTACAAAATGTATGGATGAAATGGCCCAAGTACTTAATCGTCGGTTTAATTTCCGTGGGCTATGCCGCCAAACCTCATCCCTGTTCATAGAATATTTTGCACCCACCTATTCTTTCTCCCCCAAAATCCATTAGCAATTACCAGTATCTTCAATCTACGATGGGTACCCCCTATTAGAAAATCACAACTCTGTCCCTAATTCTAATCATAGTTAGTAATTCGACATCCGGTAAAAATTTGGTACATAAATTATTTGAGTATAATTCATAATAGTAAAACAATAGTTCGTTTAAAAATTTGGCGCAAAAAAATGCAAAATGTCAAATCTTTGGTATGAAAATAATTCAAGTATAATTCAGGGCAACACTCAATAATTCGTTCAAAAATTCGGCTAACATATAAAATTGCATACATAAAATTTCTTAGAGATGTTAAATATTGATTGAACTTCACATTGCAAAAATTGAAGAACAAAGAAGTGCAACAGGAGAATGAGAGAGAGAGAGAGAGAGTCACGTTTGGAAGGGAGATTGAGAGGTGGCAATTGATGGCATTGAAAATGATGTACAATTAGAGACTCGGTCCTTGACTGTTGGTGGTTGCAGTGTCGTTGTGACAAGTAATGACTCTGAAATAGTTAGGGTTAGAGATTTAGGAACAAAAAGAGATTGAAAAAAGATAAGGAGATTGAGCGGTGGTTGGTGAGCGCTTTATGATTGGTGACTGGCGGCTTTCAGTGATGTTGTGTCCGATAAGATAGAGACTTAAGGTTCTAGATTAAGACAGAGAGAAATCGATAGATAAAGGAACTATGTGCAAATGTGAGAAAGAACAAACATGGTTTAGGGACTTACCTTGCATATTTTAAAAAATTATGTCATAGGTATTATTCATGAATAAGTCCCAAACGACTCGTCTCACTTAAAAACATCATGAATGTTTCCATATCTTTGAATAAAACTGACGAATTATACATTTATTCATGCATAATTTGTGGTTGTGACCCATCATCCACTTCAAACTTAGTATGCGAAAAATATTTGGAACTTTTTTAAATTTGAGTTAGGTCAGTATTAATGGCAAACTCACTTTTTCTCTCTTTTTTCTATCACCTTTTTTCTCCGATAAAGGCAAGTTCATATATCATAAGAAAGAAACAGATAAATGCACCGAAAGTGAACAACAGAAAGGAAAAGCAGGGGAAAAGCTAACTAAGATAAACACAATAGATCACAAACCCCTATATATGCCATGAAATTATCTCATCAATCCCTATCTTTTTTTAATGGAAACTCATTCTAGCAACATAGAGGGTGTGCAGGCACACACTTTCTCCAAAGTCAGCAAAGAGTGTCATGCCCCCAGAATCATATATACAACATATCTCATATTTGTACAGATCCCGAGGCGTAAACCTAAAACATATCCTAAGAATAAATGGAATTCATCTCAAAATAAAATTCATTCCAGGTGTGCATATCAAGCAAACTAAAGGTTAAAAAATTAAAAGAAACATTTTAGTTCTTTAAAAGTCCTCACCACAACACTCTCACTCTTCGTTTCAAAAAGAGAATAAAGACAATACTCCACTAGCTAACTCGCTCTTGGAGACTCCCTAGACCTTTCAAGTATCTTCTTAAAAATGTCAACATAGCAAGGGTGAGCGCTAAGCCTAGAAGATAAACACATCCAACACATGCATCAATAAGTTATAATCACATTTGATCAATATGAAATTAATAACAATACGAGTAATAGCACATCTTTTCCATTATGAATTATTTGGTCCAAGCCATTCGACCTTAGGGATCACACATAACTCACACTAATGACAATCATCCGGCATCTCATGGTTCACCTCAAAAAGGACGTTTGGGATCGCACATAATTCACCCAAAGAGCTAAACTAGCTAGTACGTAACTCTTCCAGTTGGGATCGCATATAGTTCACCCACAGTAATTAAACCTGAGGAGTATCTCACTCTAATAATTAACCATCTATTGGGAACATCTTTCTTAGATAGCCCAATCTCAATTTGGGATCGCATGTAGTTCACCCAGTTTTCAATTCAGGGATTACACATAGTTCACCCAATTTCCAATTCAGGGATCGCACATAGTTCACCCAATTTCTAATTCACAGATCGCACATAGTTCACCCAAGGATCCACTTCTGGAGATCAAGCGTAACTCACTCCAGTCATGGACTCACTTCACATGGTCAGAGTATTCCATTATTATAGTCCAGAATAGTTAATATAGGCCTGGATAAAAATTAAACATCATGGTAAACATAACAAGGCATTAAATGACATTGACATGCATACAGTGTTCATAAATCAGATGGTACATGTGATAAATATGGAAAATAGAAACATACATGGGTAAATCCTACATCATGCAACAGTTTCTAAGTTTCCAGTTCAAAACAGTGAAGTTAATTCTAACGAAAAACCATTTGAACTAACGAAAACCCATTCATTTCAATGAAAGCCCATTTGTTCTAACGAAAGCTCATTCGTTTTAATGAACACTCATTCATTTGAATGAAGGCTCATTCATTCTAACGAAAGTCTATTAATCCGTTCTAACGATTCGCGATAGAATACGAAGTAAAACCCCATTTTCACCCAAAAATTCTCAAAATCATTCTGAATTAGACATGAATTGATTTTAAACAATTATATAACTTGTTATAATCATTAAACACAATAGTAAACATGAATTTGAGATCAATGGAGTGTTTACTTGCCTTCTTCCTTGAAGTTTACTGTTAAACAAAGTAAATCCAACCCAAATGAGTTTACTTTGAAGGATCAATTCACTCATGATGGGAAACTCAAGCCTCGAGTTTCGAATCTTGATCTTCAAATTTGAACAGATCTCCCAAAGCTCCACAACCACTTTCCCCTTTCTCCTACAAGTTCTCTTAAGTTAGGTTTTCTAAATAAGAGCTAATTAGGCTTTCTCTTTCTATTTATAATATCTCCCTACTTAGTGCTTTTACCCAAATACCCTTACTAATGGTGTTTGGCTTCAAGCCTTAACTAACCGGTTTGTGTATTATTCTCTTTTAGTTATTCAACCCACCCTCAAGTTAGATAATTTCTCATGGACAAACATTCATCAATAAGATTACCAAAATACCCCTTGACCAGGAAATTATAAAAATACCCTTAGAAGTAATTTAGGAATTTAGGGTCACTACAAAAAGCCTCAAAAAGTCGCTATTCGTCTCATTCCAGAGCGACCACCCTATCTCATAGAAGGTCCACTGGGCTACCCATTGAGAGCCAACAAGATAAGAAGCCCAGAAAGAAAGAAGAAAATATTCAAGCGATACCAATTTGGGAAAGAAAATAATTCTAGAAACACCTCGAAAAGGAACAACGCAAGAATCATATGATCAAAAAATTCATAGAATCAACATGATAGAATGATCCCAATTCCCAATCATCCTATCTCGTTATCATTTTCTTCTCTTTAGGATAGTTTATTATGAATCTCTTGTCATTTTGCAACAATACAATAGATCAAACTTTTAAAACCATTCCAACTGGTTTCCAGTTGGAATGATTCTTGCTAGCCCTACTAAGCATTGTTACCAAGTTCTCCGATATTTTCAAGAACTCCTAAATAATACGTGACTTTTTTTGTCGAACGATTAATTCACGAACTTTTGAATAAATAGTAATTTTAAAAAAAAAAAAGTCACGAATTTATGAATTAAACACGAATTTTATAAATTAAATACGAATTATTCATGACTTTTTGTAAAAGTCGCACGTAAATATCTAATATATGTAAAAGATTTGCTTATAATTTTCTTAATTTGTACTCTTGTAACTTGCTTTATATTTTTTATTTCTTACCCGACATATTCTCAATTTATTTCTAAATTTTGTCGATTTTTTTCGAACTTTTTCCTAGACCAACCTATAATTCCTGAACCCGATGATTGGCGTAGGTTAGTTAAGGCAGACCATTCGCGCATGCTAGCAGTGAGAAATGGGATCTTAGAAATTAGAAATTGATAACTAGCCGTTGGAAGTCTCGACCGTCCGTGTTAACGTTCAAAAGTTTTTTTCGAATCCGCCCATTTATTCGTCGCTTTCCTTGCTGTCTAGACCGTTTTAAATCAAACCCTCACGCATTCCATTCTCATCTCTCTCTCTCTGCTCTCAATCTTCTCAGAAGTAGAAGAGATCGCATCCAGTGTCGTCTCTTCTTCTTCTTTCTTTGTTCTCCCAACAGAGTCCCGTCTTTCTCAATCGCTCAATCTTTTTTGTTGGTTGGTAGTTTACTGGTGATCTACTTGTTCTTGCTGCTGTTTCGCATATCTGTTTCAGACCAAAATTGCTTTTTTCTGTCTGAATCAGAAGATAAAAGAAGATGACTAACATCAATGCGTACCAAGACAATACGCCTGCAGTGGCTCCTGCAATCACCACCTCAAAGCAGCCTCTTCCTGTGGCCAAGACCGTCGATACACAGTCTGTTCTTAAAAGGTATTTTATATAAATCAATGGGTCGATACTGGGTCTTTTGATTGATCCTTTGGGTTTTATCTTGATGGGGGGTGTTCTTTTGTATAGTTGTGTGGATTTCAATTCTAAATGTCTCTCTTTTTATATAGGGATTCGTTTCTTTAATTGTATCTTTTGGATCTTTGTTGAATTGGGTATTTTACATTTGTTTTTCTTATTAATTTCTATGCCTCGATTGAAATGAGTTTTTCACTTCATGTTTTTTTTTTCTTTTGGGTCCCTATCTGTACTGCACTTGGCTGGGGCTTTTCCATTGTTATCTCATTTGGGTTTTGTTGAATCAATCCGAATCTTTTTACGGTCCTTGGCTATTTCATGATACTTCTCAATTGGCAGTTTGCTGGATTCTTAATTGTCTTCTTCTAGAGGTCTTGGGGGGTCTATTATATTGGATCTTCTTCTGGTTTGGGTTTTTCGATTTGAATTTTCAGTGTTATTTTTGGGTTCCTGATTCTGCTTTTTTCCTCTTTCTGTTTATATGCAAACAGGTTGCAGTCTGAGCTAATGTCCCTAATGGTAGGACAAGTCCCTGAATTTGTCCTGTTTTTTGAGAAACTTCAAGTAGTTTAATTGCCTTGTTATAGTTACTAACAACTCACATTTCCTTATTTCTCTTTTTTTCCAATTCGAAATCAGATGGGTGGGGATCCTGGCATTTCTGCTTTTCCTGAGGAAGAACACATTTTCTGTTGGAAAGGGACCATTATTGGAAGCAAAGATACAGTCTTTGAAGGAACAGAATACAAGCTCTCCCTCTCCTTTCCGACCGATTATCCGTTCAAGCCTCCGAAGGTGAAATTCGAGACCAGCTGCTTTCATCCCAATGTAGATGTCTATGGCAACATTTGCTTGGACATCCTTCAGGTAATTATAGTACTCTCTTTCACAATCTTGATATGCTTATGTAGATTTAGTATTTTTGGGGTCCTGTTGATGAATATAATCTTTAAAAAGTTGGGTTTTTTAATGAAATTATAGGATAAATGGTCATCAGCATATGATGTGAGAACCATACTGCTGTCTATTCAGAGCCTGCTTGGAGGTAATACTACTTTTTGTTTACTTAAATTCATCTCTTTAATTTATATTTATAAGCTCGTAATTTGAAACCCATTTCAGTAATTTAGCTATTATATTCATTTCTATCTATTCAGAACCAAACACAAGCTCACCCCTAAACAATCAAGCAGCAGCAATGTGGAGCAATCAAGAAGGTATTCAAATGTGTTTCTCTTACAATATGAAAAGATCTTCCTTTCTCTCTCATTCCTTTGTGTATGTGTGTGTGTCTGATGTGTTTTCTCTTTGTAACTGTGGCAGATTACAGGAAGATGGTAGAGAAACTATATAAGCCTGCTGCTGTTTAGTTTGAGATTCCAAGGATGTTTTAGGCAGTTGAGTTTGATTGTTCAATCTCTTTCCTGATTGCAAGGAAGAGGATGAAAGGAGTCTTTGATATGTTTAAGTTGTGGTTCTTTTGTAGAATATGATTAAAATTCTCATTGCATAGAAGGAAGTTAAGCCAGACTGTCCATTTGATTTAGGGAGTGTGCTTTTATTAGCCTCTCTCCTCCTATTTCACTCTCCCCTTTTTGGGCAAGAAGACAAGGATTTAGTATTAGGGTCGGGTGGGCCTACCTTAAAATCCTTGTCTTCTTGCTCCAAAAAGGAGAGAGTACGATAGGGGAGAGGTTGGACAAACAAAATCCTTTTAGGGTATGTTCTTTTGCTGAAACTTATAATAAAGTTTGGCAGTTTGCATTTAGTCATGGTAGTTGTTAGGAAATTTGAGTCACTTTCTCAAAGTTTCTAACAAAATTAATTTTCTCTTTAATTTTTGTGAGATTATGAGATTGAAATCATTCATTTTGCTACATTTGAAATCCTACAATAATTGCAACCCAAGAGATGAAAATGCTTATTGTCAAATGAAAAAACTTGCAAAGTGCCAAACTTTAAAAGTCACAAAGAGAATGGACCCTTCAAATCTGACATACACGTTGACATGTCGATCCGTATATGGTGTACAAACCTTGTCAATCCTGAATTTGGCCAAACAGAATCTGTGTCGCAAACCCCAATATGAATGGATGCAAGTATCCTCACATTTATGTGTATTTTCCAAAGTACCCGACTTTGGATCTAAGTAACCAGAGCAAGAACAGGAGTGGGAGAGTCAATATTCAATTTAGGAAGCATCGAAATCACCTCTAGATATTTATGTATACTTTCTTTAGAGACTCACTCTCTCCAATCAAAAAGAGAGTGAGTCTCAAAAGAAAGTGATAATAGCACTATCCTTTGATAAAATTATTCATCATTCAAATTTGTAGTCACAACAAACAAAGATGACTATTGATATAATAAATGTACCAATAATTAACAAATCTTACATGAATCCTGTATCCTATAAAGAAGAAAAATACACCCCACTTAAAAAAAAAATTATGATAAAAATGGAACTTTATATAAAAATTGCACTCTCTAGGTGAAGCGAGGTTTACAAAAGTTGAAATTGGGCTCTCGATGTTTAAGAGCGGGAGCGAGTAGCGGGTTGGGAGGTTTGGGTCACTAAGCTTAGGATCCATGTCATGTTTTGGACAAACATAGACGAAAATTTACCCCCGCGGTGACATCTAGAGGATTCGTGTTCCCTAAGGTATATGGGAACAAGAAATGTGGAAGGATTGATGATGTAGCCCCAATCAGACAAATGATATGCCCAATTGATAATTAAATGTTCAACCAAAAAAAAATTAATGGGATGATATGGATCACCTAATTATAAATATAGAGTCAAAACCTCATGTTTTAATGTTTGTGCATATTGAATAATAATCTTGATATTCATGTCATCCATTTAATGTCTCATCACATAATGACCTTAAATTAAATTTTAAAAAATGACTAAGTACAAGAATTTCAGAAATTATAAGAAGAGTGTGGTTTTAGAAAAAATATAAATTATCGAATTTTAAGAAGAATTTTTCCCGGAATGGATGTTTATAGGTTAAATAAACATATGGGATTGTATTAGTACGTTTAGAGTGGTTTAATTGACTATCGAAAATTTTATGACAGACAGGATTTATCATTTTTAGCCTAAAACTGGATAATGAGATTTTGATTTTCTAAGTATTTTTATTGAATCCAAATGGGGGGTATGCTATGTGCCTAGGTAGTTATAAGGGTAGTTATTTAGAGATGGGATTAGTGGGTGGTTTGGGTAGTTTGTAACTACTATTTTCTCTATAAAAGAGTCTGTAATTGTTCATTTATGATATGTGGAATGAAGTTAAAAGTGTTCTAAGAGAACATGTGGAGGTTTGCCCCCTCGAAGAGGCATCAATGGAGGTCCCGGGCTGCCTCGAATCAGCCATATCTCCCTCCCCTTCTTCTTTTATGTTTTTATTTTATTTTATTTAAGAAAAGTACATAACAAATGGTATCAGAGCCGCGTTCTTGCGACTGTGTGGTGATTTCAACAATGGCTAGATAGAGGATTGAAGTTGTGAAGGCTAAAGATTGGAGGAAAACCCCCTCGAAGCGGTTGTTTGGAGGAAGACCCCCTCGAAGTGGTCGTCTTTATGCTACAATTGCAGTTTCTGTTTGTCTTAGTTGAAGATCCAAGAGTTGTATGTAACTTAAACCTTGAGGACAAGGTTTCTTCAAGGGAGATGGAATGTTATGTGCCTAGGTAGTATAAGGGTAGTTATTTAGAGATGGGATTAGTGGGTGGTTTGGGTAGTTTGTAATTACTATTTTCTCTATAAAAGAGTCTGTAATTGTTCATTTATGATATGTGGAATGAAGTTAAAAGTGTTCTAAGAGAACATATGGAGGTTTGCCCCCTCGAAGAGGCATCAATGGAGGTCTCGGGCTGCCTCGAATCAGCCATATCTCCCTCCCCTTCTTCTTTTATGTTTTTATTTTATTTTATTTAAGAAAAGCACATAACAGGGTACTTCCTTATTTTAATTTAAAACTTAAAGTAAATGAATCATTTACTTAAACATTTTAAAGAAAAATAAGTGTGTTGTTGACTGGTGCTGAAGGGAAAAGAGTGTTGTTGATAAAACTGTAGAAGAAACAGAAGAAAACAGGACAATTCGTTCAAACGAAGCCAGGGATTTCATTGGGTGAATCATTCCAGCACCCATTTCCCTTTGAAGGGCAACATTTTTATTCGAGAAAATATATTCGTTCGAACGAATTCATACAAACAGGTTTTTAAAAAAGGAGCTAAGTCCGGATTTTTTAGGGTTTTAAACCCTAGGACTATAAATAGAGAGTCTAATTCGTGGGTTTAGAGTATTCTTACTCTTTCTAACCAATTTGGCAAAGAAAAGAGGAAACCCTAGGTTTTCTAAGGGAACTAGCTTGGAAAAGGAAGGAAAGGCTTGGATCTCACTCCCGGAGTCTTTCTAAAGCGCTAGATCGAAGGGATTTAATTTCGAAAGGTAGATACATTCTACTAACTAGCTTTGTTATGGATTCTTTAATTGGAAATGATTGAATGTATGGTTTTTGATGAAAAGTGACAATTACTCTCTACTAGATATACTTGTTATAATACCCTAATTGGAAATATGAACTCAAAAGCATGTTTGTTTGATAAATTGAAGTAGGTATTCTACACTAAGTGGTTTTGTTATGAAACTGACATTTAAAGTAATAGTGAAAGCATAATTATTGATGATTTGAAGTAGATACACTCTACTAGTTAGTTTTGTTATGAATCATTGCTAGATAGTAGGGTTTGATGAAATCAAGGCCTATGATCTTGTTCTTGTAAAAGTATATTATGGATTATGTGTAAGGATTTCCTCGCTTACCCTATTGCTCACAAATGATGCATATGATCATGCATACTTATATGACAGAATTTTATATTGAATACAATTATTGAAAGAATGATTTTATCATAAAGTATGATTCTCGCTTAAAGTATGATTTTCGCTCAAAGTGTTGTTATACTCAAAACATGGGTTTTGCTTAAAATATGGGTCTTGCTCAAAGTATGAGTTTTGCTCAAAGTATTGTTTGTTCAAAGAATGATGTTCAACTCAATGGCTTTAAGGCCTTGCTTGTAAAGTTAAGGGCCCGATAGTCAACACAAAACGGCCATGAGCCATCTTTCTTTTTCACCAACAAAACAGGGGAGGAATAGGGGCTTATGCTGGGTTGGATAAGACCCGATTCTAGCATCTCCTTCACTAGCTTCTCAATTTCACTGTATATGCGCATAACGAAAGGGACGAACACCGGTGGGTGTAGCACTAGGGCTGATCTCGATATAGTGGTCCTGAGAACGAGATGGAGGTAACCTCTTGGGTTCCTCAAAAAATATAAAAATACTCATCAATAATATTATAAATAGCGAGATGAGTATTAGAGGCTATACCTGTCTCTTCAACCGATATCTGCATGACAATACCATCAATCTAATGCTGCAAAAAAATTTCGATCGTGTGCACATTTGCTAATTTTGGGGGTTTTGTAGTGTCGCCCTCTAAGTGATATTGACGATCCCCAATGGTGAAATCCATCGTGAGTTTAGCAAAATCCCATAGGACCGGCCCAAGGTGTTGGAGCCATTGCACACCGAGAACCATACGAATCGGTCTGGAATCTGTAGCCCTGAATGTCGAATTCCATCCCTTTACAACGCCCCCCGCATTCGAGTTTACTCCCATTGGCGACTAACGCATCAAAGGCGAGAGAGTGATTAACCAGCCAATGTAATCGGTGGACCAGCTGATCACTAATGAAATTGTGGGTACTCCGGTCCCACTATCAATCAGAATGGAAACTAGATGTTGCTTAATGTACCCGGTGACACACATCGTTTGGCATGACAGTTGACTAGACAAAGCATGTATCAATATCTCTGGTACCTCTTCCTCTATATCGGGAGCCTCATCGTCCTACTGTAAACCAGGATCCTCATCGGCTGCTAATAGAAATAATTGTTGTGTCTGACATTTGTGTCCGAGAGCAAAACGCTCGTCACAATTGTAGCACAGATTTTTTTCACGCCGAGTCTGCATCTCGGCCCAAGTAAGGCGGCCCCCTTTTGGCTGGATTATCGTTAAGACACCCCCCGATCATGGCGGTCTTGGAATAGGGGGTCGATGACTCGTCTCTCTCGGAAGATAGGGTACCACGTCTCTATTAAAAGTTGCTGCGAGAATTTTAAAGACGATCTTCTTGCATTCTTGTGAGGCCAACCACGCCTAGCATGGTGGTGGGTCGGAAAATTTTAACGTCCACGCTTATTTCGTCCTTAAGTCCGGCAACGAAACACCCGACAAGTGCTTTTTTGGGCCAATCATTCACGCGATTTGCGAGTTTCTCGAATTCCCGCTGATATTCGCGAATGGTCCCGATTTGTCAAAGTTTGGATAAAGCCTCAAAATCCTTGTAGGTCGAGGGTCCAAACCATACAGAGATGGCTTGCATGAAGGTCGGCTAAGTTAATATGCGGGTCACCTTCTCATGCCATTGGAACCACTGATTAGCTTCACCTTCCAAATGGAAAGAAGCGAGTCTGCCGAAGTTTGGATAAAGCCTCAAAATCCTTGTAGGGATGGCATCTCGAGCTATCCCCAACATTGGCATTGTAGCTGCTTGCTTCTTGGTGTAGGCGAATAGTGTTGCCTAGTAAATGGACCCTAAAGGGGGGTGAATAGGGTCTATGACAAATTAAAATTTTATTTTAATTCCTTAAGCGGAATTTCAACTATATAAGTTAAAAGGAATTAGAAATTTAGTAATTTTACCAATGATGCAAAACAAGAATATAAAGAGAAAAGTTAGAGAGAATGCAAACACTTGACACACGATGTTGTTCACGAGGTTCGACAACCCACCTACATCCCTGCCTCAAGCTATACCCGCTAGAGGATTCACCATGATTTATTCACAATCACACAATCTTCTTTCGGGTGAAGATCAAACCGTGCTAAGAAAAAATCCTCCCTAGACTTAGTCCACTTTCTGGGTAGTAACTAAACATTTACAAAGCTTCCGACTTCACAGACAAGGCTCTCACGGACGTCTTGATTTCAATACTCAATAGATATGAAATCTAAGCTTTGGAGTAATGGATTAAATGATTGGAAGTATTGGAGTTCTTAATTTCATTCATAAATCAATCATGTTTATAGCCCTTGCAAAGATATAGCCGTTGGAGGCATCTTGGGAACTCTAAGAGCCGTTAAAAACTAGCTGTTGAAGTTGGCTCCTGCAAGCAATCGTCGACGAGTGCACCAGTGCACTGTCCAGTCATCGATGAGTGAAGTAGTAAACTCAATCCTGAGCTACTGTTTCTTCCACTCATCGACAAGTGCTGAGACTACAGTCTCACTCGCCGACAAGTCCTTTGTTTTTTTATAGAAAACTCATCTTCGTTTAGTCAATATGATGGGCATAATTTTCTTGGTCTTATACCTTATCTTTAACAAAATATTTATCATCTTTTAAGTCCTTAGATTGATATTCAATGGGTCTTAAGACACTTATGGTCAATCTAAGTATTTGAGCAATTCAACCGACCAAACTTTGAGGATTTCTTACATAAATCCTTAAGTCTCTTAAAATAAGACAATTAAACCTTCTTGAGAGTCATTAATCTTCAATCTTGATCTTGAGTAGATTTTTTCTTCAGCTTCAAGATCCGAATTGGACTTTGGGCATGATTTTCAAAATGCTCAATTTTAATCAAATTGCTTTCTTATAGCTTGATAGAGAATCTTTCTTGCTTGGTTGCTATTTTCATCGTTTTGCCTTGGATGATGTGCTAATGTTCTTCATAAACTGAATTACACTTAAACTCAATAGAACGTTAGTAACACAATTGTCATTCTATTATTGTGTTATCATCAAAATCAAAGATGTTGCCTTAAGTCAAAAACCTAAAAGCTAACAAATAGATTCAGCCGATTCCTAAACACCAAGCACGATTGAAGAGAAGTCATCCATCTTGCGGTCCAAGGCTTCATGATCACGTTCCAACAAAGAAACTCGATAGGCCATCTTATGTTTAGGTATAAGTAGGATCGATGCTCTGATACCAAATGATACGTTCTAGCATCGATTTGAGGGATAAAGGGGTGTCCAAGTTAGAGGATGGACATGTCTCTCTTACTCATGTCAAGAATGGGGAAATTTACTTGATTGATTCAAAAAATACTGCAACTTACACTTTTAGGGTGTGTTCGTTTGGCAAGAAAGTGAGGAAAAGTAAAAGAAAAATGTATTTTCTTGCACTTTTCTTGTGTTTGGTTTGTAAGAAACACATTTTCATTTTCTTGCACTTTCTTAAAAAAATGACAAAGTTTCTCCCAAAAATTTCATCAATCTTTTAATGGTTATTTTCGAGAAAATTTAAGTTTCTTTTATTTTTCTTTTCTTTACTTTTACTCACTTTCTCGCCAAACAAACACACCCTTAAAAGTGGCATTCCTCAATAACAGCAACTACCAATTAAGACTCCAAACTAATAAAAACTCCTACCGATTAAAGACTCCTAATAAGAAAGCAATTTAATGAAGACTCCTAATAAGGACAGCAATCCGCATCTTGAATTGGACGTAATCGGAGGAACATGAGAAGAGGCGTGAGATACAATAAGAACTCACTAGAGACTCGGATAACAAAACTGCCGAGTACTTTCCTCACACTAGAGTACAAGATGTCAGATCATATCTGAACGGGGCAAAAAAAGGGGATGGGGGGTATGTGTTGCGGTGGTGTAGGCGACGTTGGTATCAGTGGTGAAAGCAATGACGGCAGTGTTGGAGGTGGTGGTGGCAACGGCGGCAAGTGGTGGTAGTGGTAGACGGAGGTAGCGGCAGTAAAAGTAGGGGTAGTTAAGATTTGGCACATGATGACATGAATCTAGAGATTCTCTTTATTTTTCTCTCCAAATCCAAGCTTTTTGAAATGATATAAAATTCTTACTTTGAAAGAAAGAAATCGCCCCGAACCAAGAAAAGTCTGGCACCTCTTTTGCTGGCTTAAAATTATTGAATATTACAAAGGGAAATGCTACTGAGACCCCTTTAGGCCGAGACCGTGCTCTAAGAGCACGGGATTTCAGGTGGGGCTTACCATGTGAAATGGGCCCCACCTGAATCCCATGCTCTCTTAGAGCTCGGTCTCGGCCCTAAAGGGGTCTCTGTAGCAAAGTCCTATTACAAATGAGTCAGTCTATGGGTACTCCCAATTATACTCCCAAATATACTCCCTAATCCTAACCGTTTATAATCAACCAATAAGGGTCAGGATTTCAGTTGGCTTATTTTGTCTTTTCTATTGCCACATCAGCTCTAATCCTAACCGTTTATTAATTAGGGTAACGGGTTAGGATTAGGGAGTAAATTTGGGAGTACACTTTGGGAGTTTCCCTAGACTAATTCATTACCAATTAACTGCTAGGGTTCCATTGATGGGACTGTGCTGTGAAGAGTGCTGTGAAGAATGGCCTCACTTACCTCTATGTATATTTCTAAAAATTCAAAGCTGACGTGAAGGGTATCTGCTACACTTAGACAGCACTTGTTGAAGCATTGAGTATTTCTAATTGTGATGAACTTCTGGCTTGGTTTACCCTCCACACACGTCTCTCCAATGTTTGGCAATCAGCAGGTATCCTGTTCTTGTGTCCTTTCCAGAAGGAGGATTCCCATTTCCCCACCACCAACCTGAGATCGGCTTCAATTTCAATCAGAGGATGCGACAATCTCGACTCCCTACCTAGTCTAATCCAAAACTGCACATCTACTGAAAAAATCAATATCGAGAGTTTCCCTAAACTGTCTTGCTTAATTCGCGCAGATAGATTTTGTTCCACTGTCGATAATGCAAAAAAAACCATGATTGCCGTGCTTGATCTGATAACAGAAAGTTGGGCATGAAAAGGGAAAAGAAAGAAAATCTGGATTGTCTATCTACAAGGTACTGTACAACACAAGAAGCTTTTAATATATATTATGGACAGTGAATTCTACATTTTCACAAGGGCTATATACATTCATAGCACAATTACACTATCCACACTTGGCTACGAATGTGAGGCAGCGAGAATGGCCGCTCCGATGCCTGATCCGTCTTCTGAGACCCTGAGAATGACATGTGGGGCCATCTCTGCCCCTAAGATCTCAGCCACGGCTTCATTCAAGTATTCCCTGAAATTTGAATAACGTATATACAGACCGCCCTCAATAGCAACAACTGTTCTCATTTTGCTTGATGATTCATCTCCAGTCTTGGCTCTTCCACTTGTAATGCCACTGCTCCCATCCCTCCCAATCTTCTTCAAGATCCCCACAATGCCCGCAGCTGCCAATCGGGCAGCCCTGCGTGTCACCACATCACATACCTTCACAATGAGCTTTCGTACCTTCAAAGGGATATCAGATATCTGCAAATGCAAAAGCTCGTCAAAGAACAAGATCAGAGAAGCAGGAGTGGTTTGCTAATTTTGGATCATCAGACTGACCAATCCATCTTATGGAAGGAGAAAGAAAAACGGAATTAAGCAAAGAGAAGTAGTGCAACTTATTTACCTCAAGGGTGTCTTCCAAGATTTTAGCTACTTCCCTCAAGTCAGGAGAGTCATCCTCATGCATGTCAGCCATCACTGATGTCCTGAATTTGATCAGGTGAAATGAGAAATTTTGTTGCAGACAGTTCGAGAAATCTTAGCAGAATGACTAAATTAAATGACAATGTATTAGAAATGAAATGAAATAGTTACTCTGTTGTGTGCAGAAACAATAAAAGAGATTTATTTATAAGCACCCTTTTGATTAATGGGGTTTCAGAAACATTGAAGATAATACTCCTACTTGTTGACCTTCTATCAAAATTATATATATGCAGGTATATAACTAATATTCTTGTTGTAATGGGCTTCATAACAGTTCGTTGGCTCAAAGAAGGTGATCGGCACACTAAGTTTTTCACAAAATGGTCAATTTCCATATGAAACGAAATTTTATATCTAAGTTGATGGTGGATGGGGATTGGAAGGAGGGAAATAGAGAGATTGTAGAAAGTGTCATAGCCTACCATAAAGATTTGTACACAGAAATAAAAGTGGTGTCCCAAGTTGGACAGGCTTCCTTCTGCGAATCTTTCCCCTGAGCAAACAGACTTTGAAGGGTCCTTTTGAGTTGGTTGAAGTTTCGAGAGTTATTATAGGTATGGCTGGGGACAAGGCTCCTAGGCCTGATAGGTTTACCATTGAATTCTAAAGATCTTGTTGGGAGATAGCGGATAATGATTTTCTAGCCGTTATGAGGAACTTTTTAATTCAAGTAGAGTAATCAATAGTACTTTTGTGGTGTTGATTCCAACAAAAAGAGGGAGCAATGGACCTCAAGGATTTTCGCCAAATCAGTCTTGTTCGAAGCGTCTACAAAATCATTTCCAAAGTATTGGCAGTTAGACTAAAAGTTGTAATGTGTTCCATTTCCATCATTTCATCGAAACAAGGCACATTTGAATGTATAGATGAGAGTATCAAGTCAACAATCCCTGGAATTATACATAAAGTTGATTTGGAGAGAGCCTATGACCATGTGAATTAGGAGTTTCTGGATTATGTGTTGAACCGAATGGGTTGGGTTTAAAGTAGCGACATTTGATTGGAATGTGCATATCATTTGTGTCATTCTCTATCCTTGTTCATGGCTGTCCTGCGGGTATTTCCAAAGCTCTAGGGGATTGAGGCAAGGAGATCCCCTCTCTGTTTCTCTATCATAGTTTCGGAGGCTTTAAGACGGATGTTGTCTAGAGCAAATGATCATGTGTTCGATGGTTTCTTGATAGGCAAAGACTGTTTATGTATTTCTCATCTCCAATTTGTGGATGATACCCTAATCTTCTGTGGAGCTTTGTGTTAGAATTTGACCTCTCTTATGTGTTTGTTTAGATGCTTCAAAGTCGTGTCAGGGTTGAGGGTTATTCTAACCAAGTTCAAAATCGTGTGTAGGAGAGGTGTCGGAAGTAGAGCGATTAGCGGCTTGTTTAGGGTGCAGAGTGAGTTCCCTTCCATCGGTTTATTTTGGCATGCCCCTCAAGAGGGATTTTAAAGCTAAGTCAGCATGGCCCCGAATTTTGGAGAGATTTTCCAATTAGTTATCAGGATGGAAATCTTCCCTCATATCAAAATGAGAAAAATTAAAACTGAGCAAAAGCACCCTCAGCACTCTCCCTACATACTTCATGACCACCCTTACCATCCCTCGATCGATAGTTGCATCTCTTGAGAAGATGCAGAAGGAGTTCTTCTAGAATGGAAAATATGATAGTTTGAGATATCATCTAGTAGCTTGAGATAGTATCTTGTCGTCCAGAGAGGGGTGGGGTCTGAACTTGAAGTTGTTAGTTCAAGTGAATAAAAGCCAATTAGGTAAATGAGTTTTGAGATTCAGGGAGGAGAGTTTATGGCAATCCGGCATAGTGGCCAAGTATGGGGAAGCGTCTTGTTGGTTCCACAGAAGGTCAAGAATCGATATGGTGTAGGGTTATGGAAGATTATCATGGCAGTAGCGAATTCAGTCATGCCCAATTTAGATTCAAGGTGGCATAGGGTCAGAGGTTTCGTTTTGGAAAGATATTTGGTGCGATTCCATAAAATTAAAGGTTGACTTTGACAATTTTTTCCTCTTAGTCGTAGATGGGGACGGACTAGTGGGAGACCATTTTGAGTTGCATGAGGAGGTTGTGTGGTGTCCGATTCTGAGGTAAGATTTGAATGATTGGGAATTTGAAGATTTGGGTCGCCTCATATCGCGTCTGGTTCTTCTTCTCTGTGCCCTTAAGGCAGAGATCGTAGAATTTGGTCTAGAGGCAAGGATGGTCGATTCTAAGTGAGATCCTTGCTACAATCATTTGGGTCAACACCTTACGCATGTTTTCTTCATAGACTTGTGTGGAATCCTAGTATTCCCTCTAAGGTATCTTTCTTCCTATGAAATACGTATCGAATAAGATTCTTATTTGTGATCACTTAAAAAATAAAGGGTAGAGGATGGCTAACCGCTATTTATTGTGCTTTCAAGTGGAAGAGATGGTGGATCACTTGCTTTTATACCGTCTTAAAGTGGGTGTAATTTGGGGTTATTTCTCGAGTAGGAGTGGATTGGGTCTTCCCTTCTTCATTTCAGAACTTCTTATCCTGCTAGTCAATGGTTAGTGCGGATAGTGCACAGATGAAAATTTGGTGGGTTCTTCCTAGGGTCATTTCGTGGTTGATGTGGAAGGAGAGAAACAAAAGAGTCTTCGAGGACTTTGCTTCTTCTCTTTCCCACATTCGTTAACATATCGAATTACTAGTCTAAGAATGGGTTTCCATTCGGTGGGATGAGGTGGACCTTGGAGCTTTTTGGGTTGAGTTTGGCTAAGGTTAGGCTTCTGACTCTTCCATCAAAGGGGAGATATTAACATATGCTTTGTGTGCTTCCTTCTGTCTTAAGTTTACGCTCCTGTATACTTTTATTTTATTTTCCTCTGTACATCCCTTTTGATTAATATATCCTCGACTATCGATCAAAAAAATTAAATGCTAGTGAAACCGCAAAGGGCCGAGATCACACCGAGACCGTGCATTTAATGCACGGATCTCAAAATTTCAAAAACGGATTTAATGAAATTTTGAGATCCGTGCATCACAAGCATGGTCTCGGTGTGGGACCCTTTGCGGTCTCAGTAGCAAAATCCAAAAAACCAAGGTTAGATGGTTGAACCCTAAGGATTAGTGAATCTTAACCACAATTAAGGGATTTTAAAAGGGGGGCATGACCTGTGGGACGTAACCAGACTCCTTGGAGTTTGGTTACAACTTGAGAGAATTTTGAGTCTTTATATTAAGCCTGTGTAGTAAGCGTGTTTATGTCATTTCTCATCTTCTACTTTATCTCAAACCTAGAATTTTTTTGGTTCAAACTTCAAAGTACTACAATCATCCGGACAACAGTTTATTTAAATGGGAAGAACAAAAAGGGCCGAAGAAGAGACTGCCAACATCAGCAAGGTCTGACCTTTGTAGTCAGACGGACAGCCCCCACCTTTTGAAAATTATACCAAGTTAAAGGAAGCTATTTTGTGATAATTAATTTTCCAGATTTTCAGATGTGATTAAGTGGTTTTTAATCCACTTAATTGATTTCCCGAAAAAAAAATGCAGTCTTTTTAGGAACTTGGAACCCATAAGAGACTGAATTGATGAAGCAAGTAGGGTATGTTTGATGTGATTTATGATTATGAAGTGTTTGAAGTCTTTAAGTCTTAACTCTTAGAGAATCTGTGACGGATTTACATAGTTTTAAAGATTTTTCTTGGGCACAAGTACTACTTTTTTCTGGTTTTTTATGCTATTGGACTGTGCAGTCACAGTTGTTTGGTGAATAACTGATCTGTGGAGATCAGTAACAGTTGTTAATGGCTGGTTTGTGTGGATCGGCCCCCTTATTTGCTTGCAGTGGGTGTTTCTTTTTGTAGTTAGAAGCCCCAAGTCCCTTGTATGCCTTTGGATACTCAAGTGGGAGTAGTTGTGCCCCGTATACTTTTTTACCCAACATTATATCTGGAATGAGGGATATGGGTGATACTTCGTCAAGAATGAATGCCCTGACATTTACTTTCTTTATGGCTCCACCACTGGGAAAGTTGGAAACCTAATATGCAAATGAATATGGTGAAATTGAATGGACGAAATTATTTGGAGTGGTCACTGTCGGCCAAGATGTTCATTGATCGTCGTTGGAAACTTCGATACATTACCGGAAGGATTGTGGAGCCCAGCTTAACTGATCCAGCACATGATAAATGGTAATTTGAGAATCTCACTCCACTTTATTTACAGGTGTCTCGTGGCTTTCTCTTCCTACAGACAGCTAAGAAACTTTGGAATTCTACTGCCCAAAAATACTCTCAAACCCGTATATTGTTTGGATCTATCAGTTAAAACAAGAGAGCTCTCAGCTTTGTCAAGGAGAGAAGACTTTAGCAGAGTACTTTTCTGGCCTTGCGGTCTATGGGAGGAACTTTGCTATTTTCAGATCAAATTGTGTGTACTTCTGATGGGAAGAGTTATAGAAGACTGATAGAGCATAACATGACATTTGAGTTTTGGTTGGATTGAATCCAAAGTTTGAATTAGTTCGAGTCAAATCATAAGGATGAGTTGCCCTCCCTGAATCAAGTGTATGCACTTGACTAATGTGAGGAAAGTCGACGGCTAGCCATATATCTATTCCCTAACAGTTCAGAGAATTCTTTCTTGACATTTGCCTCGTTTTCACAAAGAGGAAACAAGATGGTCCACACAGAGAGGGAGGAGGCAAGGATAAGTTGAAGTGTGAACACTGTGTGGGATCGCGGCACGCTGAGGAGACTTGTTATAACCTTGTTGGTAGACCAGCAAAGTTTAACCTCTCAAGATCATCTAGAGCACACAGTGCCTCATCTACCAGTACTACCTCCTTAAGGGAACCGTCAGCTACTCAATCTCAGCCACCTTCAAAGGAAATGTTGTCAGCTCCCGAAGAGCTTGAGTACCTCATGGCTCATACAACTTTTCTCTCAAATGGACCATTCCACTGCATCATCCACTTCTTTTGCCCAATCAGGTATTCATGCATCTACCCAACTGTTTCCTCTTTAACAACCCTTGAGCTCCCATAAATAATTGATTCGGGAACTTTAGAAAATATGTCCAGTACACCTTCTATATTATCATCTTATAATCCATGTTCTAGTCACCTTAAAGATATAATAGCTTATGGTTCTTTTTCCTTGATGTCTGAAAAATAAAACATCAGTCACTCCTAGTATTCCCTGGCCACCTATCTTGCATGTGCCCAGAATCTTTGCTAATTTATTTTTTGTTAGTAGCCTGACTAATAATTTAAATTGTAGTGCAACCTTCTTCCCATTTTGTTGTCTGTTTCAGAATTTGGTAGCACGGTTGCAAATTGGGAGTGAGTGTGAAGTTGATGGACTCTATCTTCTAGATCAGGCTCTTGTTTCTCTAAATGCTCTTCAGTGTAGTTGTCATGTCAATAAAGACCAAATTTTACTCTAGCATAATTGATTAGGTCAATTGTCTTTCAGTTATTGAAAATTTTATTTCCTAGTATGTTTGTATTTGTCAATCCTCAGAGCTTACAGTGTGAAACTTGTGAATTGGCATAGTATTGCATGTCTCTTTTCCTCCAAATAATAAAACAAAAGTTTATTCCCTTTAGAAATTGTGCATTCTAACAAAATTTTACTCGACGTAGCTCTAAGCTTAACTGCATATGAAAGTAGAAAAAATATACTGGTCAGAGTTGTGCTTACTTGAGTAACCGTATGCCCTCTAGAGTTCTGAGACTCAAGTTCTCAAATCAATTGTTGTATCCTAAGAGTCCTCCCTCCAGTCTCCCTCTTTGGGTGTACCTACATTCTTAATATCTTGGGTCCAAATCGGTCTAAATTGGATCCCAAGTCCTTAAAATATCCGTTTCTAGGATACTACACCCAGAAATAGTATAAACAATATAGGTAAGCTGTTTATCTCCAAGGATGTTATTTTTTTTATTTAGTCCATTTCTTCTTTGGTATTTCTCTTCAAGGGGAGAATGCAAACGCCTTATACTCTTGGTTGATCCTTCTTTTCTACCTCAATCTCCATCCTCACTTGAGTTAGAGAAAAATAAGCTAAAAATGTACTCTAGAAGTTCAAAGGCGAAGCTTCCATCAACTGAGCAACTCTCTTAGTCTACATTTGTTGAACTAGAACCTACTTCTCCAGTTGCTTCTAAGTCCAAGTAATCCTTCATCTCCATTTATTGTTTTTGATGTTGATATTCTCATTGCCTACGCAAAGGGAAAAGGTGTGTGTACCTCTCATCCTATTTCTAACTTTGTTTTCTATAATTCTCTATCTCTGAGCTTTTGTTTCATCCTAATCTTCAGTGTCTATTCCCTCTAGTGTGGAAGAAACGTTGCAGCATCCTAAATGGAAGGAAGCTATGTGGGAAGAAATGAAAGTTCTCACAAAGAATAATACCTAGAAACTGGTTGATCTCCTAATTACAAGAAACTGCGTGGGTGTGCACACAGTAAAATACAAGATAGATGAGACAATTGACAGATATAAGGCTAGATTTGTTGCTAAGGGATATACACAAACCTTTGGGATCATATATTTGCTCCAATGAAAAAGGTGAATACAGTTAAGAGTTCTCTTAATTTCAGTTAACCTATCGTGCTGTCTCTATCAGTTACATGTAAAAAAATGCATTTCATGGGGATCTTTAGGAAGAAATTTGTATGGTTTTACCCCTAGGATTCAATGTTCATAATCAGGATTCAGGGGGGCTTGTATGTAGATTGAAGAAGACAATTTATGGTCTTAAACAAGCTCTCAGAGCCTAGTTTGAGAGGTTCAATGAAGCTGTGAAGAGGTTTGGGTACAAGCAATGCAACTCTGATCATACAATGTTTGTGAACATCTTGGAGCTACTACTACTGCACTGCTTATATATATGGATGACATTGTTGTGACTGGTAATAACCCAAGTGAGATACAGAAGCTTAAGGATCTCCTAGGCACTAACCAAGAAGTTTGAAATTAAAGATTTGGGATTGCAGAGGTATTATCTTGAAATTGAAATGGTCAGATTAAGTAAGGGTATCTTCATTTCTCAAAAGAAATATATCATTGATATGTTGAAAGACAGAGGAAAGTTTTGTTCAAAACTAATAGAGACCCCTATTGATGAAGACATGCCCATGGGCCTCAAAGTGTACAACCGTAGGCTCAAGAAAACCCATGACTATCCATAAAGCCCATGAAATGGGCCCACAAATCTGAAAATCTAACAATGCATTAAAGGGATCTTCTAGAAAGACCAAGAACCTTTTTGGAAGTTGCTATCATTAATATGGTCTTTTCAGAAGATCAAGAATGCTCTAGAAACTTATTTGCATTAATTAGTTCTAGAAAGTCGTAGGACCTTAGAAGTTGTTTTGTATTAATTATTTCTAGGAAGTTGAAGTTTTTACATTACTTAGGTCTTAGCATTTATGAAGAAGGATTCTAGCATTTATGTAAAAGGTTCTATTAATGCCTATATATAGAGGATGTAAGTCAATTCAGAATTGAGTGAATGAAAAATTCTTCTTTAGTAAGGTGTGACTCTTTACATTGGTGGTGTGACTCCATCTTCGGACGCATAATTTGGTGAGACTCCAACCCTAGGTAATCCATAGAAGTAGTGAGACTCTACTTCTCTTCTCTCTTTCCCCTTATTTCATTTCTGATTAAACTTCGTATTCCATTTATTTTAATCTAGCACTATTCTTTCTTCGTACTACATCACCTATGGAAGCCAATATTAAGCTTGACCATGAATGAAGAATTACTCAAAGATGTTTGTAAGTATCAAAGCGTGTTGGAAGGACGATTTATATGTTTTTGGCTAGCTTAAACATTGCTTACGTTGTGAGTGTATCAGTCAGTTTATGCATAATCCAAGGACTATTGAATTAAAAGCAGCTGAGAGAGTATTGTGATACTTGAAGTCATCACCTGGTAGAGGATTAATTTTCCCTAGAAATGGATACTTGCAAGTAGAAGCATACATTGATGTAGATTGCGCTGGATCAGTTACCGATTGCAGATCTATATCAGGGTATTGCACTTTGGTTGGTGGAAATTTGGTTACTTGGAAAAGTATAAAAACAAATAATAGTTGTAAGGTCTAGTGTTGAGGTAGAGTATAGTCATGCCACATAGGGCATGCGAGTTGTCAGTCATGCAAATTTAGCGCTTAACAGCAATTGAATTAGAATGAGACCGTTTTGTCTAATGTCACGAAGGTCTCCAAAATTTTTGAAGAGGGCGAAGGGCCACCAGGTCAATGACGAAAGTTATCAGGAGCAGTACTTCTCTCGTTGGGCTGCCATCGTTGAATCTTTTGATTAATCAATGTGTGGTCTCTAAGGAGATTAGGAATCCAGTTTTCTCTTTGGAGAGTCAGGTGTGAGTGGACATCATCGCTATCGTGACTAAACAAAGTCCTAGCTCTCACTGTTTCTTACCTAGTTGTATTCCAGTCGATGGATGAACTAGTCCTTGAACCTTGTGTTTGTCCCCTGCCTACCTCTCTCAAATATGTGGATCAAAATCTTTATGGTAGAGCTTGATTTTTCAAACCAATTGGAAATGAAATTATAATGTGATAATAAAGTTTTCAACGCCATTGCATATAATCGAGTTTAGCATAAAATGACAGCATATTGAAGTTGAGGTATTTTATACAATAGAAGATAGCTGCTAAAGACCATTTGTCTAAAGTATGTCAAAACTGAAAATCAATTGGTGTTCTCACAAAGGCAGTGGCTTCTACGCGGCATCAATCATCATGAGCTTATAGGCTAGCTAGGCATGTTAGATATCTAAGCCCCACTTGAGGAAGAGTGTCATAATCGGCCTAATAATATATGCCCATAAATCCTTTTATATTAAGCCTGTGTAGTAAAATCATTTGTGTCTTTTACTCTTAAAGAATATTTAAATAGAGAATAGAGGGAATGTAATTCAAAAAATCAAATTTAATTTTTTTTTAAATCAGATGAGTCCAATAATCAATAATAAATTACTAATAAGTCATGGGAAGCAACTCAAAGACAAAGTAGTAAACACAACTACAATTACACAATGAATGAAATCATAAATAACTAATAAACGATACGTATCGCCCATTTCATATCAATATAAATATTGTCAAAGAGGCTATCAAAACCTATACGTATCACTCAATTCATATCGGTTTCAGAATGACATTATTGTGACAAGAAGTGGTTCAAAGGAAATTGATCAACTAAAGAAATATTTAGCCAGTGAGTTCAAAATTATAGATCTGGATTTCTGGGTATTGAAGCAGTGAAATCTTGTAAAGGGATTTCTGTTTCCGAACAAAAGAATATTTGAACTTGCTGCATGAGACAGGAAAGCTAGGAGCTAGACTAGCGGATATCACTATAAAGAAAAACCACAAATTAGATGGACAAAGTGCTGACTAGTTGGAAGGCTGATCTATCTCTCTTACCAGGCCAGATATTACATATGAAGTTAGTGTGATTAGCGAGTTTATGCACTCACCCGGGACTTCTCATCTTGAAGCATCATATCAGATTTTGAGGTATCTCAAATCCCCACCTAGTAAGGAGGAGTTTGGTTTAAGAACAATGGTAATATGAGGGTGGAAGCATATATTAATGCAGATTAATGCTATTATAGAGATGATCGTAGATCCACATCAGGATACTGTATTTTTGTAGGAGGTAACTTGGTGTCATGGAGAAGTAAGAAGCAATTGACTGTTGTCGTTCGCTCAAGTACAGTAGCAGAGTTTAGGTTCATGGCACATAATGCATGTGAGTTGCTATGGCTAAAGATTCTTGTTTAGGAGCTTAGCTTTCCTATTGTTGGGTCAATGAGTTTGTATTGTGATAGCAAGGCTGTCATCAGCATTGCTCACAACCCAACTCAGCACGATAGGACCAAGCACATAGGAGTGGATCGTCATTTATTGGAGAGAAAGGTGGTTACAGGAGAAATATGCATCTCATATCTATAGACAAGTGATCAACTAGTAGACATTCTTACAAAGGCGGTCAGTAGTAGTCCATTACATAACATTTTAGCAAGTTGGGCACTATTGATATCTATGCGCCAACTTTAGCAGGAGTATTGTAATGGTATTTTAATTGTATCTTTTGCTATTATGTCTTAATGGTCCTATATATGTTTCCTAGGATTGTTTAAGTGGCAATAAATTTTACTCCTCACGCCTTGAGATTCACCTTATGATTAGACCTTAGATGGTCAGCATTAACTACCTACAGTTCACTAGACCCTACCTAGGCTAAAATCTCTGATTTTCCGACCAATCCGATGGTCTAGAAACATCCGATTACTCAATTAGGCTATTTTATGTTATGTCTCCAATGGGACACCTAGACTCTCACGGTCAGTTTCCCAAAATAGGCATGCAACTTGTCCAGTTTCAAGAGGGGCACTCACTAGAACCTTTCATGAGTGCTGCCCATTGGAACTCTCTCTCTCTCTCATTTCTATATAAATAAAATTCATATATATATATATATATATATATATATATATATAGAGAGAGAGAGAGAGAGAGTAGCATTCTAATAAGTCATGCTCATTAAAGCCATTAAAGAGCGGTCCCTAATAACGTGACATGTGGCGGGTTGCTCTAAAATCCAACCATTGGATGTCAAGACAGATCTACCAAGAGACACGTGGCAAAAAATCAGCTCGATCAGGCATTTATAGAGCATCCAAAGGATACTAATGAGCCATGCTCATTAAAGCTTTTAATGAGCGGTCCCTCTAGAAAGATGACATGTGGCGATCTTTTTTTTAAATTCGGCGGTTGGATGTTGAGGTGGGTCCATTGGGAGACACGTGTCAAAAAATCAGTCCAATCGGATGTGTTTAAACCGTTCGATTAGACCCTAATTTATCAGCATTAACCCCCTAGGGTTCACTAGACCCTAAATAGGTTATAGAAATAGCTAATGTTCCCATCTTCAATCGGATGGTCTATAAATGTCTGATTTAGCTGATTTTTTGGCACGTGTCTCTTAGTAGATCCGTCTTGACATCCAACGGTTGGATTTTAGAGCAACCCAACACATGTCACATTATTAGGGACCGCTCATTAAAGGCTTTAATGAGCATGGCTCATTAGAATGTTACTATATATATATATATATATATATAGTCAATAAGAAGTTCTCATTACTATTTATTTTTTTATTTAATAAATGAGGGAGCATGAGCTTAAGCATCAGCATCTGGAAGTCCTAAACCTCGACTCACGACTTTACCTTTTAAACACTTGTTGGTAAGACAATAATTGGACAATAAGAACTCTTGGCATTACTACTTCTTGAGTACCCAATATCATGTTATCAATATGTCACAAAGATTGGTAAATTGAATTCTTCTCCTAATATCTTCTAGAACATTTTTAGAACATTCAAATGCTACAAGTCACAATTTAGGGATCCATATTCATACATTCATAGTTGGTTGCAGCAACTATGCATGCCTTCTGAAGCAAATATTCTTTATCCGTCTAAGAATAAGCAACTTGCACCTTCACAAACAAAGAGTACACTTTTTCACATTGTTTTTAGGTAGCCATAACTCATAAGATGAACTGCAAATTTTTGTGCTTCATTTTTCGAACCAAATCACTAATAGAATTCACATAGTAGCAAACTACACACACACCCCCACCTATGTATAGACAAGAAAATCGAGGAAAAACATAGTCATGAACTCTATGCCTAGGTTATATTAATACTAGGAAAGAAACTGAGGAAATTTGAACTACAAACTACTATCATTGATAGTGAGGTTGTTTTATAACTTGAAATGAAGAAGCAAAGGGTTCAAGTAGAAGACATATATCAATGGAGAAAACTTGTTTAATAAAGGTGATGATCAAGCATGGTTATGCATTGCAGCAGCCCATGCTGGCTGCTTAACAAACTCTAGACATAGCAGTAAGGAGAACCTGATGAACATTTCTTTTTTTCTAACTTGGTGCTCTCGATGTGTTATCAAAATATTTATGTTTAACATTTTATCCTTCAATACTACAGTAAACGAATATAATAAGTTGGACCTATGGCATGGTTCGTAGAAAACAAAAACAACCTAAGAGACATTAAATGATGATTTTATTGTAACAAAAATAATAAGTACAAACAAGGATGATAAACATGTTTATCACATGATAGTGCCATATGGGGTTAGGAAATGGGAATTTATGCAAAATGTGCTTGCAGTCCCAACGCCTCGACCACACTGCCAACCATTGTCTTTCCTGTAGGAACATCCTGTAATATAGCTACTTAAAATTGGGTGTCTAACATGCACAATAGATCTAGTGATGTCACTCAAATGGAAGAAAATGCCGTTAATCGGGTATTGAGGAATGTGCACCATCCAACTAGATGGCTGATGTGTGCACACTTAGTGGTTGCACATGTAGAGTTTTTCTCATTTTTCTATTGTTATTCATTTTATTGGGTATTGTACTTTTAAAATAGGAATAGTGGATTCATTACTGTTGAAACATGTAATGTTGAATGAAGGCCCTGATAAGGGAGGATGGTCTTTTGTCCATGATTTATTTTTAACTATTGAAGGGATGAAGTTGTGGAGAATGGATAATTACGACCTAGAATCATATGAATATATGCTGTTGGTATGGTTTTATTGATACATTGCATGGTATTAATCTTTCATACCATGAAGTTGTCTTGATGTGGGCATAGTTACCAAATACGGGTACGGGTATTATACGGTAATGATCCGTTCGGAAAGTATGGGTGTTATAAGGCAAAAGTACGGGAAAATGTAAAAAAAACAATTATTAATAAATAAATAAAAATCATGATATTAACTAATAACAATCATTTCATACGGAATATGCGTTTAACAATAGTCAAAGTATAACAAAAATACGCGTATTTACATGTTTAATACGTAATTTGTGTATTAAACAGGTATTATATGGCAATACACATATAATACGTAACACGATAAAAGTACGCAGTTTTAAACGGCGACCCCCGTTAAAAGTATTATGCAGGTGTAATACGGGTGCTTGGTAACTATGGATGTGGGTGGGTAAGCAACAATTTTTCCTTGCCTTGCAAGGTCCAAAAATCTAATAATCCATTTTAGAAATGAGAAATGAAGGCATTCGAAGCATGTTGTATGCGTACTTGTAACATTTCATGGCAAAAGTGAAGGCAAATAGGGTGAATAGTTCAAAAAACTAGCCAAAGTTTAAGAAATGAAAGAAAACACAATTTTCAGAACTGACTGTAAATGCCCCCTATAATAAGCTCTTATTTGGGTATTTGAACAAACATACTTTCAGTTTACAAGAGCTTTTTTCCTGTAAAAAAGTTGACATTACCAAACAGGCTTATTTTCTGGACAGACCCAAAAACAGATGTCTGTTTTCAGGGATTCAAAATAGCACTCATTTAATTGGATAAGATTTTCCAAATGCCACCTTACTCATCCATTCCGGACCCAATTGCATAGCGAATAAATAAAATCTGTTTTCCAGAAGTTGTAACAACAGAAATAAGCATCAACGCACAATATGCAGCACCCTTTCACATTAATCCATACAATCATAGACATAGTGACAGCAAAATGGTTGTGTTCCATGAACGAGTAATATTGAAGAAAACTTGTACCTAACATGAAACAAAGAGTGAAGTTCAGGATACCTAAGGTGTCAATAACTGCTGCTTAGATCGCGTAATTGCACCTTACGAACGTAACTTTGACAAATAGGATTTATAACTTCAGAAAAGAAAATGATGGGCAAGGGATCTCAAAAGGAATAGCTGCAGCCACAGCACCATAAAGATACAAACCAAGTAAGGGACAAAACATGTGCTAGTACCGGAAGGAGAGGAATGTCCATGGCATAGGAAGAATTATCAAAAACTGAGAAACATAATCAGAGATATGGAGATTCAGAAGACTAGTAAAGAAACAAAATATTGACAAACTTCGACACTGCTTGTATTAAGAAAATCTGCAATAATAATAATAAGAAGAAAAAAAAATTATAGTAAACAGAGCAGAGAGTGAGAAAGAACTTCTATATCAGGAACCATAAATCACACGCTTATGGTTGTGTTATTGTAGATAAGGAGCTGACTGGAAATCGAAAAAAGAGATGTACCAGAGTTTATGATGATCATGATCATTCCCAAGGAATCTATTAAGAAAAGAAAGAGAGAGCAAATATTATACATGAAACATACCTCAAGATAAAGGGGACCGATAGCCTAGCAGAAATATATCCAAATATATCTGACACCTGTGACATCCTAAGAATTACCCTTCGTACAATGTCACCCAGATACATTCCTGAAATCATCTTCTCGAAACCCTGATGTAGATAGGTAAAAGATTATATTAATCACTAAATAATTAATAAAAACAAAAAGGCATAGGCACCTGGACAGATACATGCAGCATCAGCAGACTCTTGCCTGATCATTTGGATTAGGGCTATCAGCATCTAGATCAATATCATAAGAAGTTCTTGGCAGATGAGATGACCAGAAATTTCCCCATTCAATGTTGACAACCTAATCAATAGATGATAATTTAATGAGGAATACAAACAAAACAAGTGATCTTTTCATACAATCAGTACCAGATAATTTATGACTGGAGATACATTAAAAGGAAAAAAAAAAGATACCATGGCTCCAGAACTTTTAAGAAGGCCTTGAGACTTAATAATTGCATCTGCCCGCTCCACATAGCAGGCGTTTGTACCAGTTCCAATAATCACTGCAGCCACAGTGTCCTCGTCATGATAATGTTCAAGAGCTAATGTTCCCACAGTATCATTCACCTGCTTACACAGACCAGAAATTTATGCTAAAAATTCTTATTATATCATATATATATATACACATTCTCAGGCACAAACACATATATAAATACAATATATACATATATATATATAAGAGAATGTTACAGGGCTATTTTAATTTTTTGTTCCAATCAACTTTTAGTGAAATTCCACCTAAAATCCCTACCTGAGTTCACATCATATAGACACTTGTGGAAATGAGAAAGAAAAGGACAGTCATGAAATTTACTAAGTTTTTTTTTCTCCTAATCCTAAGACCTTTATCATCATGTTCATCTTTGAGTAAAATTCCACCTAATCCCCACGTGAGTTCACATCACATAGGCACGCCTATGGAAATGAGAAAGAAAAGGACGGATTGGAAATTATTAAGGCTATTTTCCCCTGCCACCTTTCAGTATATTACTGTTATATCCTGCCTTTGTTCTTCTCTCTTATCAAGGTACCCCAACGCGCCTAGCCGCCTATACCCACTCTACTTAGTTGACATCTAACAAATTTTGAGCTCTCCACTGCCATTCCCAACCGTTTCATGAACCCAAATTATGCACTTGATGAACCAGCATGTCAGCTTACGACACCGATTGTTGACTTTAACTTGACGCGGGTTTTGCAATGATGATATGTATCAGGTGATACTTATCAGTTGCAATTTTTATTTCCATGAGCATAACACTCTATTTGTTTCAATGGGGCAGGCCAATTCCCATAACAAGAATCTACAACAAATTTAAGTTATAACTAAACGAACAGCAAATAAAGATTCGCCCTACATTACCAACCATTAAAATTTTCAATAATCCTCTTAGAGAATATTAGTACACTGCATTCTTTTACAGGGAAAAACTACCTAGGCTCCCACATAACAAAAAAAAAATGCATTTGATCAGGAATTTTGTGTGCTGCCCATGCAACATGAACAGCCATTTGGTTACACACAATTAAAGAACATTCAGAATAGCAGAATTACTTGAGATTAAACAGGAAGTGCTCACCAGTGCCGCTACCCGCATATCCAATCCTCTCTTGGTCATTGCTTGCTGTAAACACCCTACGACATCTTTTCCAACCTGACAGAAAACAGTTGCTGGACTAAATAATATAAAAGTTACAAATTACCACATTGATATGTACCCACTTTGAGCAATCAACAGTAACCAATGAAACAACTACCATAATATTTTAGGATTAACTAGATTGTCTGTCCATAAATTCTTCCAAAAAAATTGAATCACAAACAGCACACCCTACTCCTACAAACCTCTTTGTTTTGACGCTTCATTTATCAGATGATTGGAATATCATTAGTTATTACAACATAAGTACTGGTTACTGATGAGAAACCATCCATCCAAAGTTTCCAGACATGCAAATTCTGAGCAGTTTGTGGCTAACCACAAGGGCAACTAAGAAATATCTTGCTAGCAAGAGAAATATCATACCTATGAAATTATGGCAAAGGCTGTTTCAATTCATGTACATATCGTACCTGGAGTGGACATAGATGGATATAATGAATTTGCGTTTATAGACTTAAGACCACTTGCATTATTACTAATAACTCGAGACTTATTTCACATTGAGAAATCTTCATTTGATTGAAATCGCCAACTGATAGTAAGCCATTTTAGGATTTTGATTACATTCGATTGAATTGAGAGAAAAAAGATAATTTTGCAAGCTGGTTAGTCTGTTGAATTTCCACCGAACTAAGAGAAAATAAGATTTGTGTTATTTATTCTGAGCTATTTCAATATTTTGCTAAATAACTATGTTATGCCAAATAAATACACTCATATATTGTTTTTCTGATTTTATCTATTCAGATTATTTTTCTCGTTTTTATATATTTTTTAATTGCTTATATAATTTGATTTGCATATACAAACATGTAATCTAAATTATTCTTTTTTCTTAAATTACATAAAGCTTACTTAAGCCTTATGTAATTTTTTTCTTGAGTTTGCGAGTTTACATAATGCTTGTTTTTTAGAAATTGGAATAAATGTTAACATAGTAAGAGATGTCAATACATATAGATTGGTAGATGAATTAGTTGGCACCTAGAGCTTGAGTTTCAAAGAAAACAGGAAAAACAATGCTTTCTAAAAGGGACTTCAGAACTGTGAGAAATGAACTCAAAGTCATGCATTTAAATGCACCATAAAATTCAACACCTCGGGGGAGATTTCATGCACGCTTGCTGGAACTTTGCACAAGATTAAAGCTTGTATTTGGAAAGTTACCAAATGGTATTGCATCCAACCCTCTTTCACCATTCATGGTGTAACAGGTCCAGCTTTAAGATTTCTAAAATCCTTTATTTCCCTACTAAGCCAATTAAAAGCTCTTAAAGCACATCCTTTTGCATTTATAAGCATATTGTATAGAATAGACAAGGTTGTCTGCGTCCTTAAGATTCCGGTTGACCATTTCAAGCTTTTGTATGAAATAAAGGGAAAATGGAGTCGGTGAATCACCAAAAATTGTTAATTGTGTGGTGGCTAGAGAGATTTTAAAATACATTCTACACCTGATGGAGATTGATTGGGTTTCCCTTCTAATTTATTGACTTGGTTACTTAACGACAAACAGTTCCTTCTCAGACAGTTCCTTTCGTGAGCCGTTTGGGAAGAAAAACATAAAAGTCTTCAAAGATCTTCTTCAGCAGCTTTGGCATCACTAAAAAAAAAAGCAAAGGAGTATGTATCACATTGCATTGTTACTTTGACTATTTTTGAAGGTGTGACTCGTTGTGATATTATGAGAAATTAGAGGACGATGGCTTCATCTTCTAACACTATTTTTTATCTCACATGCTATGTTGCGCAAACTCTTCAAGATAGTAGACGAGTTATGTGTCAATGCGTGTGGACACGGATTCAGCTATGTACTTCGTTGTTGTGTCTTATAGCAACAAGAGTACATGTCTTTGAACTCATATATGGATTCGGATTCAAATACAAACATAGAAACCTAAAACTAATAAATTGTGTTTATTAGACAAAAAGAGACATACAACTGCATATAATTAGCATACATTTCAACAATTATTTCTAACTCTCACCACTAAAAAGAGAAACCGGTAGGAAAAGATGGGGGAAAACCACCGTCCTTTTATTTTTGATAGAAAAATAAAACAAGAGATAGAATAGGCAAAACTCATGGTTTGAAATATCTTCAATATTTCTGATATATCTTAAATATATTTCCATATCACATAGGTACAAAATATCTCTCACATTTAGTATTTTTTTTACTAAATATCCTCAATATTTTTGATATATTCGATATATTGCACGATATTTCCAATATATCTTTTATAAGTTAAAAGTCATTCTGCCCCTTATTCTATAAAAATGAGAAATATCAACCAAATAGGAGGAATTTTGAAATTTTTTAAATGGTTTGAAGGATTTGAGGGATTTTTCCTTTTTCTTGAGAAATCACTCACTTTAGTACTCACATTTACCTACATTTATCAATCTGAGTGGAAGTGCACTCCATTTGCACAACCTTTTGCAAAATTTCCCTAAAATGCATGAATTTTCTGCATAAGTAGTGTCTCATTAGTCCTAAATTAGTGCAAATGCATCAATTTAATACATTTACACAAAAGTTTTAAGCTCAAATTTAAAATTTCTCACTTTAGGGAGAGAAATTGGGAGAAACTCAAAAAATTTAATTTTTTAGCTTAACCATGTGGCTTTGATTGTAGTTCTTGGGGTGGTTGGATCATGGATATCTTATGTCTGAAACTCTGATTGTATGTTCTTATTGTTATGATTGATTGAGAGACGAATGAAATATTTTATATAAGTTATATGTTATCAATACTAGTCAATCATACATTGTCACCAGCACACACTTTTGCCCTCTTGTCATTGCATCCCTTATATACATTGCTTGTTTCTATATATTTTGATTCTCAAACATGTATTAATATCTATTCTAACATTTCATGAAGTTTCATTCAAAATTTTCATATTTCTCCCCAATTTTTCCCTCGACATGCGATATATTCCCCGCCAAACAATATATCCCGTGATTTATCTTTTTCTAAGGTGAAACATATCTTGCGATATCGACATTCAGAACCTTGGCAAAACTACTAACTCCAATAGGAAATGAAAGGGTGGAGAGAGAGAAAGAGTGTGTGAAGAACCACTAGTCCCCTAACATTGAAAAATAGTAGAAGAGAGAAAAGGAAAAAACAAGTCGTTCAACACACGCAATAAAAACAGGGGAGAGACTACTAGTTCATACAACAACAAAAATCAACCGGAACAGAGGGAGAGACGGTTGGAAGAAGGACCACCTAAGAGAAACACAAAAGACAATATAAACTCACATAAGTATGTACAAATGAGTGTTTAGACGAGAATAAACACAAAATCCAATATAAACTCAAGAACTCATCAAGATACATTATACATATCATAGTTCAAAAACTCGGCGAGTCACCTGAGTAACCCGGCTGAGTTTCGAGTCGAGACGCCTAAAAACTCGAATGAGACACTACTTGGCAAGTTACTCAGTCAACTTGAGTCGTGTTTTTCGATTCGCTGAATTAGGTCGAATCATGGAAGGGTATTTTTATGTTTTTTTAAGAACCTAAACTGAATATCAAACTGTTTTTGCATCATATTTTTTGGGGGCTGCAAAGTTGAACCTATTATGAGTTCTGTTAAACCAAGTTTTTAGGTTTGAGACTACAAAACCAGCTTACTTTGGGTTCTTTTAATTCAGGATTTTAAAGTTAATTATGATTCGATCTTGGATAAAATGTCAAGAAATTGGTAATTGTCTGATCAGTGTGTATATATATATTTATATTCCAAGTTGGACCGAGTAGAGTTTTTTTCGAGTTTTCCGAGTTACTCAACCCAGCTAACTTTTGAGTCGAGTTTTCGGATTTTTGAACCATGATACATACCCTCACCCAAGAAGAAAGGAAAGAATATCCATCTCTTTGCTCTCCTTCCAAATAGAACACCAAGAGATTCGAATCTTGGTTCCCTCTCATCTCCTTTACAATTATGCATTTAATTAAATTCAAGAAAATTATGCTTAATGGGGTAGTTAAAAATCTTGAACAAGTTCTCCAACACTCTTCAAGAGCTAAAAGATTCCCTGTAGAGAATACAGACCCTTTTTTACAAAAATTATATCAAGAATCAGAAAGCAAGCTAAGAGATGCTTAAATGAATTATGATCCAAAGGATATGAAATTAGATCCATATAACACACAGGTTATCATCCGGTATAAACATCAGCAGAAAAAATAAATGGCTACAACAACCATATGAGCTTTTAAGAATTAGAATTGTGTTTGTTAAAACATCAGCCCACTAACTTTATGTTGGCATTGTTACAAAGCTTAAAATGATTTAAGGGTTTTTAAGTTTTAAGAACTAAAATGTACCGGTTACAACATCATACCACTTACCATGTCTTTGATGGCAAATCCTTTTGTCCATTTGATTAGAATACCCGAAGAAGCAGACATTTGTTTCACAGGAAAAGAGAATGTAAACCCAAGATCCCTTCTTTTGACAAGTTGAAGCTCCGAATCGTTTCCTTCTCTTTCAACAAATTGCTTTAGTGACGAAGCAACAAAATCAAAGAGATCCTGCAAGATAACAGCACATCAATTTGCATTACTTCTGAGTCCATGATGCTGCTGCATGTCAATATGTGGTAAAATGTTCAGGGCATGGAGAAACGAGTAAATCCTGAGAGGTAAAACTCAGCTACCTCGCTTGTGCTGGTCATCAAATGTTGGGGAATGGGTTGCTGTTCCACATTGGGTTCCGAAATCGTGGACCTTTTACCACCTAGCTGAACCCGCAAGACTTTAAAATCAGTACTGTCGAGATGTAGTGCATAATAAGTTCCTTTCTCACTCCTGAAGAAAAAATCCTATTTATCAATTTGGCACTTATAATTAACACAAGCATACAAAGGTGAAGCCGGGAATTCTGAAAAAATACAGCAATCAGCAATACATTCATAGCTGTGGCAGATTGATTACACTAAATAACCACAATAGCAAAGATAAATGCAAGAATATCAATCTAACAGTCACATCGGAAGGATTTCAAACCCATCTCCTCTCTCCCATAAAGTTAAACACAAATGAAATTATGCAGAATTGGAAATGGAGAAAATAAATCTGTATCTTCAATTAAATACCCTTCTTCTTTAACAATACTCTTCTACATGAATATACATAAAATTTGTGGAACCCAACATACAGTATTTCTACAACAATTCCACTCATGAGACCAAAGGAACTAGCAAAAAAAACAGAAAAACAACAATAAGTGAATGCTGTTTGATAATCGCTCAAAGCCTCAAACCAAAAAAAACCCAGACAAAGCCCAGACAGAACAATCCACCAAAGTGAGGAATGTGGGAACAGCAAGTAAAATCCCAGAATCAATATCAACCAACCCCCCCCCCCCAAATACTCAAAAATAACAAAAACATAAATCTATAATAACAAACATATGGGACATCACCACCTCAAACCAAACATAAAAGAAATGCCCAAAAGGTATCAAATTAAGTAAATATAGATAATCAGAAGTCATCCAAACATATAGAGAGGACCCCTCAATCACACATGTTTATGCTCACAACAACATCGATAAATCCTCAAACAAAGAACAAAAACAAACTAAACCCCATATAAAAAAAAATGAAAAATAAGTCATCTTATGATCATTACCCACTCGGAAGATTATCGATGAAGGTGAGAAGCATCTTGAGCTTGCTACCTCCTTCAGAAGCCAACCCTGCGTGCATCTCAACAGCCATAGCATCAACAACCTGTCTCAATCTCCCAACCGGCGTCGAACACTCCTCCTCCAATTCCCTCAAAACACCCACCACTCGATTCCACTTTCTCCGACTCTTCACTCTTCTGCTCACCAGAATCGCCGCAATCGCACACGACGCCACTGCACAACTCACCGCCACCCCAAATCCCACCTTCCCCATCTCTTCCTCCGATCAATCACGCCATCCAAGAACAACCCAGAACGCCAATTTTTCACTCAACACGTCCTCTTATAACTGTTCTTCCTTCGCCGAACAAATGCCCAACTGGTTTTCCGACCAGAATTCCGGCGAAATCTCGCTGAAATTCAGGGAACACGAACTGCTCGACGAAATGCTTTAGAGAGTTACCGTTGCAACGGAGATCCGGAGACGGAGAGACGGAGAGCCGGAGCAGCTATTCCTTTGCTCGAAGAGGTAGTGATGTATACTTATTTGGAGTAAAGCGAAATGACTGAATTGCCCTTGCAAATATTGCGAATTCCAGATTTGTTACTATCCGTCTTGTCTCTGTTGCCTTCTAAAATGGAATGAATTTGGGTCCGATAAGGACTTTGGGAAGCTGCTTTGTTGGTTTGGTATGAATAATTGACACTAGAGTTGTTAGATATTACGGTTTTGCCATTGCCTTTAAAAGATTTGGTCAACTAATTTGACAAATTTGAGTTGACCAATTGACCGTTTTGATTAAAACCTCCGAGCCAATTACGAAAGGCCTGACATAATCATAACCTTTTGATTAATGTAAATTTGTTACTTAAATTAGAAACTGAAGTGTGATTATTTGACCGTTAAGATTAAGACCTCCTTCTAATTAGAAAAGGTCTAATACAATCATGGGACTCGCCTCAGCAAACTCGCACGATTTTCAAGAAAGGACAAAGACTTTTGGGGCTTCGGATTCTCTCCGGCAGCAGCCAGAGAGGTGCTCTCGGGCATCCATATATGAAGCGCCGGGTGGTGGGAGAAGTGATTTCATCTTTTCCATGATTTTTGACTTCTCCCCATTTGATATCTCTCCCCCTTTATCTCATCATTTTATCGTCATGTGTCAAATAATGGTTAGAAAAGTCAAAATCATGGGTCCCATGAAATGACTTCTCCCACCCACCTGACGTTTCATGTATGGATGCCCGAGAGGACCTCTCGGGCTGCTGCCAGAGAGACTCCAAAGCCGACTTTTGGTGGGTCCAAATCAATGTTTTGTTTTCCTTAAAAAAAAATATATAACGAGCGAGTATGATTGGGACAAGTCGGCTAGCATTCCTCTACAATAAGACCCTTTTTATTAAGGCTAATTATCCCAAAAAATAGAAAAACAAAAGTATTAATTTTCTAGGTCATTGATGATGTATTAAGGATGACATTATCACTTTATATGTTGATGACTCAACTGATGTCGACGTTCTTATAAAATAAACTAGGACGGTCGTAGATACATTGACTAAATTAGGCACATGGAACTTAAAAGTATTAAATATTGTTTCTTTGGTTGTGATGGGGTAGTAAGGGGATGTATTTTTCGGTAATTTGGTCTAAAGGGGGACTAATAAAACCGAAGATAGAAAAAACCTAACTACTTTTAGATATTGCATGATTTTGTGGTAATTAAAGTTATCCAATAAATCAGCCTAAAATTCTAATCAATTTAATTTTCTGATAGACCCGGAAACGGAATACTTTAGAGTGGATAGTGGTATATCCGATTATACTATATGAATTCGAATAAATATCTTACAGATATTGAAGTATGATATTTATATATGACTCAGATTAAAATATTGAATTCGGATAACATTCAAATTATATGATTACTTAATTAAGTTCTAATATATAATTTAAAAATAATAAATTAATATTTTATCATTATCTATATTAAAAATTATAATAATTTAATATGTTAAATTATGTAAAAGTATATTATTATAAGATTATTTTAATTTTATAAACTTGCAATATAATATATAATTTGTCGGATATTTATTGAATTGGATATATCATCCGATTATAAATGAATAGTAAATTTACTATTAAAAATGAATCTATTTAATGTACTTCTCGATCTAAAAGAATAAGAGTTACAAATAATTAAAAAGCTTATGTGATGTCAATAACTTTTTTTTTGTATGCTCTAATCATTTATCTAACTATGTCAGGGGGTTAGGGGGTCAGCAGGTTAGCACTCATGGTGGGCGTCAACAGCCACACCAAAGACTCGAACACGAGTCTCCACTCCCTAAAGGGAAATACAAAGGATCAATTAAATGAGAAGTTAGTATCGGTTAGCTAATGACACAGTTAGCTTTTCAACCGTTACACCAATTCACAAGAATTGATTCCAATCCGCTCAAGTGGAGGACACACATTGAGACCAATGGACAGGTATTTGAGGGGTGAGTAAGCAATCTAACACATCACCTAAGGTAAACTTCTACTAGTTAATCGAGAGTTTCTCTTCCTAGAAATTGAACTTAGGGCCGCCTCATACCGTGGGTTAGAACTTCACCATCATAGCTACATGGATTCTTTGTAGGGGTATATTTGAGTCGGGCTGAGCCGAGCTTAGCCCTATTCGGCTCAGCTTGAAAGGGGTTTACTCTAGACTCGAGCTCAGCTCGGCTTGAAATGGTGCTCAAAAAATCGGCTCGAATTCAAAAAGTTTGGCTCCATCTTGAATTGATTCAAGCTCGAGCCGAGATTGGCATGAATAATAAAATAATATTATTTTTATATATAATAATGATATAAATTTTAATTACATTTTTTTTACATAATATTCAAGTCAAGCCAAGCTCGAGCCTCAATTGAGCCAAGCCAAATCAAACAGTCTTTGGCCCGAGCTCGGCTTGAATACATTTCAAGCTTGAAAACCAGCTTGTCTCGGCCTGGTCGAGCCACATATTCGAGCTTGAGCTCGGCTTGATCGAGTCGAGCAATCAAGCAAGCCCGACTTGTGTACACCCCTAATTCTTTGATATCCTTTAAGCCATAATATATGAATATCATATCCAAATTTTGCCGAATTTTTTTAATCAAAACTAACCTTCTATTTGCTTGCTAAGAAACTAGATGAAAACAAATTTTATTTTATTTCTCTGTTTTCACCTATTCTCTCAATAACCAAACAGAGGGGAAACCAAAAAGGCGTAAGGGTATTCATCTATATCCAAACTTCAAATTAAATTTTCACATAGTTGGATAGTATACCTGTCTGCCTTATGCTAGTGGCAATGTGTATATGTCCAAGTTCTTGGTGTGGGATTTATTCTCATGAATTATGGTGTGGCGGTTGATATGTAAGACTGCACAGTAGGTTGGGCTGACTAAGGCAAGTCCGACCCAACCCATGCTAAGGACAAAATGGGTTGAGGTTTTATGGGGTGGGTTTGAGTTTTGACTGAATTATAAGCCCAAAATTAAGTTTAGGCTGTGTTCGGGCCAACCTTGCCCTAGCCCGTAAAACCCGGCCTAGCCCAAACTCGTATATATACAAATTATTATAATATATATATATATATCATACACTTCCATAAAATATTATATGATGATTAATGTTGAATCATATGTTAAGACTAAAAAAGACCTATTATTTGAAAGACCACATCACCTTGTTGTTAATTTTGAGTTAGCCTACATGGGCTAAGCTTGAAATAAGAACGCGAGCTCAGTCCGTCCGAACTCTTTTTTTTTTACATGGGCTATGTTCAAGCGTTTATCTCATAGGTTGAGTTTGGGCCGGACTGGATTCAAGCCTATGATAAATATGATAGGTTAGGCCTGAACTAACTTCAACCCCACCCAACCCTCCCAGTGTTGCAGACTGATATGTCCACTTTTTGCCTGTCTTCAAATGTTAGGCTCTCTAATCTACTAACCGCAATTAGGGATAAACAGTAAGAGCATTTTTGTAAAACAACCGCCTCTAAGTCTAAGAATGATGAAAGATTAAAGAACAGTGTACTTCGTGCAGAGTTGCAAGTTACAAACTAGTGAGGACTTATTTGGAATTTAGAATAAAGACAAGGGCAGAACAAAAAGACGAACGGATAAACGGAGTTCAGTTATACTTAGTACATATAGAGACACCGCTGCTACATATCTCAGACAAATGAACGGCGAGGTACAGACCAGCTGTCCTCCGCTAATTCCAGCTAAGCAACAAGTTGCAGCGTACGATTTTAGCAGCTTAATTACCCACGTGACTAGAAACACTGCCTTGGCGCCCTTGGGTTGTTTTTTCGTATATCGTCTCGACGAGAAATAATGGGAATCCGCAGTTTCCATTACGTAACGAAATGTCTGGTCTCATCAAGCTTTTGTCGGCACACTAGACTACGAGGGCAAGTCCGACCTGTCCAGCACTTAGCCTTGACTTACTTAGAGCTATTAGAACTAACACATTGTCCAACACTCACCAACTGTTGTTAAAATTCACTCACCCTATGGTTAAGCAATTCGACCTTAGTTTTAGAAAGAAAAAAACTAAATTTTAATTTAGTTAAACTTAACCCAATGGAGTGTTAAAAGGGACAAGAGGATACAGGGTAAGATCAGCAGTGGACCTCGAGGTTTGCTAATTACGGCTCAAAATCAATAGGGATTTTTTCCTAATTGCCCCTCGAGTTTGGGGTATGTTATCAAACTAGTTAACTTTTAAAACTTCTTTCCTAAATAGGAGGAGGCTTACGACATTTTCATAATTTAATATTTATAAAAGTCTTAAATACCCCTTCATTACCACCTATAATTTAAACAAGAGTTTCTTCTAGTTTTGCATGAAGAAGAAGAAAAGAGCACGTGCATGAGATGGAAGAAGCTTTCCACTAATCTCATCTTTCCATCTCACTAAGCTCTTCACTCATTTATTTATAAATGAGTGTTTTAGCACAAATTTAACAAGAGTGTTCTTAAAAAAATATGAAAAATCTACAAAAATTTTGAATTTTAACGAAATTTTTGCACACATGACTAATACCGGTTGATACACATGACCGATACACCTGCTTGATACCCATCTCGAAACACCAGGTATCGATACATATTGATGCATGTGGTCGGTACACCAGGTATCGATACAAATCGTCTTCAACCTTAGAACACAATCAATATCGTTATGAAGTATCAACCCGATTTGTTGAGTATCGACCGGACACTATAAATCATTAAAAACAAACACGTGTAAAATCATCTAACATTAAATTTAAGGTTTAAAATAATAAATGCAATGATTATACACATTTTCTTTAAGTTAATCATAATGCAATGATCTTAACTAATTCATTTTTTAAAAAAGCACAAGAAATCTAAAATGAGTGTTATTCTTCAATTAATAGCGTTCTCTCACAATCGATGTTACTAGTTCAGTAGAATGAAACTCTCTTGTAGAAATCTCTTTAAATGATAGGTTATAAATGTTGGGAATACTTATAGAACCAGACGAAAAAAGAACATACAAAACACATTCACAAGAGAACACAAGAGATATAAATGGTTCGGCAATAACCTGCCTACGTCCATGGGTCAAGATCCGATTGCTTTTTTATTCAAAGAGACCTTGAGGAACCAGTACAAAAGCATTCAACTCACCTTCTCTACGAAAACTCAAAGAAGAATCCCTATCTATCCTCATTTTAACTTTTCTCAAGCCATAGTATGTTTTAACCCTTTCTATTATCTTCATCTCTCAATGCATAAGCATCTCATACCAAACCCTTAACCCATAACTACATATTTATAAGCTTAAATAAGAGACCTAGATAATTAGAAACCACCCAAATTTGGAATTGGGAGTTTCCCACAGCAATTAGGATTCCAAAACGAAATCCCAGACTAAAACTGCGCTCCACCGCTCGGGTGGAGCCTAGCATCGCCCGAGCGGTTTGCTCCAGGGGTGAATTCCTTTTTTGTATCGCAAAACCGCTCGGGCGGAGCCTCACTTCCACCCGAACGGTGGCCTCCGAAAACTTGAATCGAGCCATTATTTTTTCAAATTTTCACCTTGCCAAGAATTCCACGACACCACCAAATCAAGAGAACCGATTTACTAATCACCATGCAAATCTCCAAGCTAGATCACCGCCTCACTCATATCCAGGAAGCACCTCCACCTCGAATCAGAATCTCTCTCAAAATTCTGAACACCCATTTACAAATACCGCAAACAACCATTTTGACCTTATCCGCGTCTGCATCATCCGCGAAAGAGACTTACCAGCTACACACACCCTCCAATCACCCCAGAAAACCATCCACCTGATTCGATCAAACATGACCAAAACCCATGTGTAACCTGAAAATTGTCATTCTTTCTAGAAGAACCTCGAACGAGGACATAAACTCATCTTCTTCGTCAAAAGCACAGCATCACCATCTCTATTTTTTTGAAAAACCAACTGGAATACCCCTCTCCACTCCAACTGCGAAAGAGACCTTAGGTGAGTTTTCTACCATCTACAAACATATGATTTTCATTTTCTTATAGACCTTGTAATAGCTCCACCTACCACTATATTCTTATCCAGGAGATACAAACTATCAGAGTTTTTCCCCTTCATTAAAACTAAGTACCCCCACTTAATTTTAATAACTCAACCTGCACCTGTGTAACAACAACTCTTGAAGTCTAACTACCCGAGGGAAATTAAATTCATTTGCAACTTAGGAACACAAGTTTCCCCTCTTAAAGTCCGAATCACTCCATCAAACATTCTTATCTTTACACTACCAATCTCCGTGATTTCACATTCAGATCCATCACATAGTAACACTTTTCCCGTCCCCCTTTTGGAATGTATCAAAAATTTATATATTTGAGGACATATAAAACGAAGCCCCCGAATCTAAAATTCATTCACTGGAAGAATTGTTCATACCTTTGGAGACTGTGAAAACATCTCCAATGTATTCCTCTTTGTCTGTTGCTATTGTCGCCAAAAAATCTCCTTCGGAAGAATTTCTCTTCATATCAGCACACCTTGGACACTCCCTTTTGAAGTGCCCTAATTCTTTGCAATGATAACACTGGATCCCGCCTTTTCCCTTGGACATGGATCTGCCCCTGCCTTTTCCAGATCCTCTCTCCAAGTCCCTTCCTTATCCCCGAGTAACCATAGCAAGACTATGATTCATAATTTGGCTTTCACCTAATCTCGTAAGAGAGTAGCGTCGCCTTGACCTCCTCTATCTGCAATGTCTCATTGTCATATATGAGGGTTGTCACCAAGTGATCATATGAATTCGGAAGTGATGTAAAAAGCTCAAAGGTCTGATCTTCTTCATCCACCTTGATATCAACTTTCTGCAGTTGATTCAAGATCTAGTTGAACACATTAATGTACTCCATGAGGTCTACACCATCCGCCGTTTTTAAGGTATTGAACTCATTTTTCAAATATAACCTGTAATACTCTTTCTGATGTAGAGCTTTTCTAACTTCTTCCACAGTTCTCGTGCCGATTCATCATTCATAACGTTATGCATCACGTTATCTGCAAGACAGAGGTGTATTGTGCTGATTGATCTTGCCTCAATGTCTTCCCAATCTGCATCTGACATATTTTCTAGTTTGCCGGATTCTCCTTTCAACGCTCTTGCAAGATCTTGTTGAACTAGGATATCATTTACCTTCTTTTGCCACAGATTGAAACTCCATTTTCCGTCAAACTTTTCCAGGAAAAATTTCTCATAATTTTTCAAAGTCATTGAAAAATAATTAACCCCGCTTTGATACCAATTTATTGGGAATAATAATAGAATCAGATGGAAAAGAACAAACAAAACACACTCACAAGAGAACAAAAGAGATATATGTTGTTTGACAATAATCTACCTATGTCCAAGGGTCAAGATCCAATTGCTTTTTTATTCAAAGAGATCTTGAGGAATCAATACAAAACACTCAACTTACATTCTCTATGAAAACCCAAAAAAGAATATTTATCTATCATCTCTTAAACATTTTCCAAGCCCTAGTATGCTTTAACCCTTTCTATTATCTCCCTCTCTCAATGAATAAACATCTCACATATTTATAAGTCTAAACAAGAGACCTAAATAATTAGAAACAACCCCAACTCGAAATTGGGAGTTTCCCAAAGCAATTAGGATTCCAAAACGGAATCCCGGACTAAAACTGCGCTCCACCGCTCCACTCGAGTGGTTTGCTCCAGGGGTGAATTCCCTTTTTGTATCGCAAAACCGCTCAAGCGGAGCCCCACTTCTGCCTGAGCGATGGCATCCAAAAACTTGAATCGAGCCACTATTTCTTCTATAAAATGTTGTTGGACCCTTCTCAATCAACAAAAGGGGCTCCATTGTTGATAAGGAATGAAGGGGGCTCTCCATGGTTGATAAGGATTGGAGGAGAAACAATTGTCTTTTCTTCAAATAGTTTGGATAAAATGATTCAAAATGGAAAAAGACTGCATGTACGAAAACCTTCACATGTGTGTGGGGGGCATTAAGAGAATAGTTTTTTAAATTGGTACCTGGGGAGCAACCCTAAACTTAAAGGGTAGTCAGCGGAAAACCCCAAATTAATATCTCAAATTCTCAACTATGGGTCAACATTTGAATGATAATTACTGTTCAATTGGAGGACTATCTATGAACTACAAAAATTAGGCTGACTCAAAAAATTTAATGCTCCCTTAGGAATCCAAATGCACTACACAGTACCACAATTAAAATTGTTTGATAACACATAACTTACCTAGACTTAAACACAACTAAAATAGTTTCATAACACATAACTTACCCAAACTTGGACCGTTGGTCAAACCAATTTAGTCTCATATCGGTTATCCCTCCTTGCTAACCTTGAGTCCATATTAGGTTCCTTCCTCTTACCAAAAGATAGGTCCTTTTGGTGATGTGGGTTGAGTTTAGCCTCAAGTGAACTGTGTAAGCACCCTATTTTTGTACCCCCTATTCCTCTTCCCACTTCTTCAAATGCTCCAAGGTTTACCCAAGGCCCAAGCCCATTTGGCCAAACTTGTACCCAAACAACTCAATCAAGCCCAATTACTTAATTCCATTACCCAAGCCCAAGTAGCCAAGCCTAATTACCCAATTGTCTTAGGCAAAACTCAATTGCTTTAGTGAAAGCCTAATTACCATAGCTCAAGCCCAATTGTCATAGCTAAAGTCCAATAACCATAACTCATGACCCATCTACTAACAACCCATGATCCATAAGATCTAGTCCACATACTCACATCCATTCAACTCATATCCAAGACCCACTAACCCAAGTCCACTTTCCACTTTCCTACAAAAGACCTTTTATTTTTTCTTCAAACCCCAAATAGCCCCATTTTTATGTTTACACACCTTTTTGACCACCCAATCATCTCTCACCAAGTACACACCTTTTTGACTAACCAATCACCTCCCATACTCCCTTATACCTCTTACAACTCATTCTTACACCTCTTACAAAATAATTAATTCTCTTACACTCCTTTTGACCACCCAATCACTTCTCATCAAGTACATACCTTTTTGATTACTCAATCACCAACCACATCAATTTTGACCAACCAATCACCTCCCTTCTTCTCACCCAACCCTCTATTAATCACCAAATTGCCACAACCCCTTGAAACCTCTATAAATACAAGACCCTCACAAGCCATTTCTTCCACCTCCAAAATCTCAAGTGGAAACCCTAGCTCTTTCTCCTCTCACCTCTTTTATTTCTTTTTAGCCTTGAAGAAAGTTAGAAGAAGCCAAGGTTTAGAGTGTGTAGAGAATTCTAGGACTAAAAGCCTAGAGTTCTTCACTAACTCTCTTCCTTTGTGGACTCTAAAAACTCATCACCTCTTAGAGCATTGGAGAAGTAGTCTTGGAGGAGTAGGCACTCCTCCTTTTATTCTTTATCTTCTTCTTTAGTTCATATCTTTTTTTTATTTGTAGTCTTCTTCTAGAATAATTTGGGAAGACCTTTCTTTTCTCAAGTTTAGTTGGGTCTCTCTACACCAATCTAATGGTGTAGAGGGACCCCACCTCAAAAGAAAGGAGATGTCTTATATTTTCTCTCGTGTAAATATTTCTTTTTTTCATATGTACCCACTAGTGTGGATATGGGTAGGCCTATAGAGAGTGGAAGCTAAAGCTATACCTCTCTTTTTATTTTATTTCTTTATTTTGATTCTAGTCCTTTTCTTCTAGAATCATTTGGGAAACTCATCATCACTCCAATTTTCATAGTTGAATCTCATTACATCATTCATAATGGTGTAAAGGGACTACATTAGAGAAGAGATGATGAGTTTTCATTTTCTTCACTTATCACTTTTTCATTTCTTTCTTTTTTCTTCATGTTCTATTTTGAATGGATAAATGATGACTTAAGGACCTAGGGACTTAAAGAGGACTTTATCCAAAATGCCTCATATCAAAGACAATGGTATTTGATTTATTATCAACACCAATCCAACAAAATAGGTGTTGGCAATAGACCATTTACTATTCACAATGCACACCCCTCTTTATGTCCTAAAAATAATCTTTTAGCCTAACTTTTCCTTAGTCTTTCTCTTGAATTAAATTTGACTTTAGTTAAGTTTGCCAAAATCTCACCTATATGAAAATCCAAAAAAAAAGAACATGATAAAATCTCAAAATAGCAAAAACATTACAAAATCTCAAAATACCAAAAAAATCTAAAAATACCAAAAGACCAAAAACATGCTTGCTAGATCTTGGTTAGCCTACTCAACCATGGTTAACACCCTTCTAACCGCGGTTAGACCTAGACCTTGCACTTGACCAACCCGGTCAACTAAACCCTAGCCCCTAGGCTAGACCCTTGACCACCTTATGCACACACACACGAACCCTTAGCCTTGGCACGGGCTCATGTGCCAGAACTACGCTCGGTCTGATCTCACCATGTGAGTACGTAGGCAACTCAACTCGGGTTCGACCCTAGCCATCTAGCTTTCTATTTTTCTTGGATTAGCACTCACTTAAAAACTTTGGACATTTTAATTAAACTTTGAGATTATAATTGGCTTAAGTTTAGGGAGTAGGTAACCGTTATAAAACGGAGGTCTTGGGGTGCCTAATACCTTCCCCAGGACTTAATCGAACCGCTTACCCTAACTCTGTAAAGACCATTTGCCTTATCCAAACAAACAAATACCCGGGACCTATCCCTAAGAATGAATAGGTGGCGACTCAAGTCAAAACATATAATTGTGAAAGTGGGTTGGAAAATCCCATGCTCACAAACTGTGTGTGTGTTGACCTATGTGTGTGTGTTTAACCATTCAACCAAAAAAAATTACAAAGTAAGATGAAACTATCATTCGCTAAATAACAAAAAAATGAGCACAATAATTTTCAACTCTACCAATTAACTTGCCCGAAATTGTTGGCTTTTACACCGGTTGAGGTTATGGTTTTGAACCATTTAAATTTGGGTCTCGTATTTTTATTTTCAATTCGTTCGATTCAAAATTCTTCATCCCCAATGTGGAGCTACAGGGGACCGGACCCCCTTGAACTTTGAAAACAAAACTAGTCATATTACAGGGGCGTAGCTTGGAAGCATGGCAGAGTCTATGCGAAGGGGCTCTATAGGATTGGGACAAAGGGGCAAATATTTATCCCAAAAAGGCCGCTTCACCTAAAAGGGCATGCTTGACATTTTTGTTACCTAAGAAGGCATGCTTTTGACATATTTATCAAATAGGGCACCGTTTGTATTTTTATTACTAAAAAAGGCATGTTTTTGACATGTTTACCCTAAAGCTATGCATATAAAAGCCGAACACTTCAAGGATAATATTGGAATACATACCCTATTTGGTAAAAAATTTCAAACCATGCCCTTTTAGGTGATATTTTGTATTTAGGGTGACTAAACGGTATTTATCCCAAAAAAAAAAATTATAATATCTTATTTAATTTAAGAGGGCATAGCCATGGACAAGGGGAGAACTGTCCCTAATTATATATATCTTTACTATTAATAGTAAATGTGCACGTGCCTTGCACGTATTACTTTTTTTTATTTATTAAAATATAATTTTTTTATTATAAAAATAATAATTATATATAAAAGTGTTAAGACCCCAAAAATTAAAATTAAAACAAAAGAAAAAAAAAAAAAAATATATATATATATATATATAGTTCATGCACCATATGATCGGCCACGGGACTCCGGAATGTAGCTTAGTCTCTCCATTTCCAGATCAACTTGGATGTGATCTCGTCATATTCCGAGACATTATCATGGTATACAAGAGAAGAAAATACCCATAAAGGACTATTCTCACCAAACCTTGTTATCAAATCATTAAAACCAGGCACATCTTTATCTTCTTCCCCGTTTGAGCTCTTTGATTTTGTATCTATATTACCGAAATTCCCAAGAAGGTCGTCGTACAAAACTCTCTATTTTGAGGGTGAGGAGAACACATCATCGCACTTGATAGAAGATGAGCTTTTAATTCCCAGAATCCTTAAAAGAAATCGTCACTATAAACAAGCTTCAATAGTAGGAAGATGACTTTCACTTAAGAGTCCTCCATAGAATATGGAGATTGCCTAGTTAGTTAAGAGATGTTTGTAAACAACAAACCTTATAACTCAGATGTATATATCTAAAAACTAAATAGAATGGAGTTTTCTCATCACATGTGTATATGTAATAGAATTCTAATTTAAATATGATACTGTTAATAGAATTTTAATTTAAATAGGATCCTATTAAAGAGTAAACTTTCTTAAATTTATTTGCACATTATTTACGTAGAATGCCATTAAATTCATAATGGCCATACTATCCCTATAAACCACTATAAAAATTAGTCATAAACTTCTCTCTTTATTTATTAATATAATATTTACTTTATCAGCAATAAAGTAAGGAAAGTTAATTTTGTCTACATAAAGTTTAGGTTACTCCTTGTACTTTTATTAGTAGAATGATAATGGGCGAGGCAGGCGTAGCCTGAATTTTCCAAAATTCCTAAACTACCCTTATATAAAATAAAACTTTAATTTAATGTTTTACTTTAATTCCCAAACTACCCTCATCTATCTATTTAAAGAATAGAATCAGTCAATCGCGATTGAACTCGGGGAGAATTCAATCGCACCCACTGGTTAACACGTGTCCCTTTTAACTCCTATTAATTATGGTTAACTCCTTCCCCTCGCTCTCACGTGCATCGCACGTGCCATCCACTAGTATATAGATATAGAGCAAGGATCCGTAGACATATGAAATAGAACATATATGTTCACACGTGCATACATCCATTGGATTGGGAAATCTAATGGTTACCATCACACCACCCATTTATGCATGAAAGGGCATTTAAGAAATTCATTTTTTTAAGAGACCGGTTTCTATATATCACGCCACTTGTCTCTTCCTTCCTCTTCGGGAGATTCAACTCCCACTCTGTATCTTTCTCTCTCTCTTCCTCAGATCCAAATTGGGCAGCTGAAATTAGATATTGTAACGGATAAAATTCGTAAAATCAACTTAGCGTTGGAGAACGAGCTCGTTTTTGTTGTTTTGTTCACGAAAGTGACACGTGGACACGAGTTGGGGTCACGTGCTTAAAATAGAGGGATCACACGTTGTCTGATGCACAACGTTCACGTTGTGCGCATTACGACGTCTTTGTTTTCTTGTAGAACAACGCTTCCGTTGTGGCTTGGCAACGTGCTCGTTGTCTGAAGCACAACGTAACCGTTGTACTCTTGACAACGTTTTTGTCGTTACATGAACAACGAGTCCGTTGTCTCATCGACAACGATGTCCTGGCTGTGTTTTAAGACATCTACACCGTAACCGAGCTCGAGTCAACAACGAGACCGACTCGTAGGAGGAAGTGATCAGGAGGCGATCCATAATTCTGACAGGCGTGCCAAAAACACTGTTTTGTGCCGAAAGCACTGTCTTGGCATTTAATGCTGGTCACTTCTGCGTACTGTCCGATCTCGTCCGATTGGACTCATAGGAGGCTCTCACGTGTGATGCAACAGGTGACAGATATGTCTGACATATTTGGCAATGAGTGCAAAACACGTGGTATGGACACCTATGGCCATCCATGGTCATCGATGGCCATACCAACCTTACCCTATAAATACCCCGTGATTTTTAGTGCTTGAGATCACGTTTTGATCACGTTTTAATCACGTTTTTGGCCGTACTTCAGAGAATACTTGTTCAGTGCTTGCATAACTTTCAGTGCCTCTTTCAGTGTTTACTGTTCATCATCTTCTACATCTACTTACTTTACCATCGGAGTATAGGTCAGGGTGTCACACCCTCCACTCCAACCTTCTACCGGTAAACCAGAGCGTGGGAGGAGCTGTAGCTGACCCGTGTCCTTTCCAGTATTTTTCCCCTTCAAAAATTGGCGCCGTCTGTGGGAAAATAATAAAAGAACCCCCCTTTGCTCTTTGTGATCATGGCTGATCAGTCATCGGTGTTCGGGCGTGAGGATCAAACCCCTCAGGCCACTCCTTTTGTACCTTCTGTCGTGCACATCCCTGGGGTCAGTCCTTCGTCTGGGCAACCAGAGAGGACCGTGCCTCCTCCTGTTGAGCTTTCTATTTCTGATCGCATTTTGGCGATGTTGCAAAGGCAGCAGTCTGCTCTAGATCAGATCACCAGGCAGCAGCAGTCGATGCAGGAAAGGCTGGAGGCATTCGAGCATAGCAGGCTCAAGGTGGATGAGGTGCCATTGCAGAGGTCTTCCATGAGACATCAGCTTGACTTCTCTTCTTCTCCTTTTGCACCGGAGAACCGTGAAACCAGGTTTGTGCTTCTTCCTACTGAAGGGGATGTAAGGCAGCCTCAGGTTCGGGCAGAGCAGAGTATTCCTTCAGATCGTGTGGATTTGCGAGAAGGGGCAGGGCGAGAAGACTTGAGAGGGGTACCGGAGGTGCAGACGCCCAGAAGACTTGGGTGACTGCCAAGGAGGTGGAACCTTGATGTCTTTGCATGGTCTCCATAGCAGTTACATGTCATTCACATTGTGGAAGAGAGCTCGAAAACCTCGTTGTGCAGACCTTCCGTTGAGCCCACGAGAGCTGTCAATTTAGGAACAGAAGAAGAGCCAAAGGTGTTGCAGGTCGGGACGAACTTGATAGCGGAGGAAGAGCTCGAGTTGCTGAGTTTCCTTAGGCAGAACCTTGATGTCTTTGCATGGTCTCACAAAGACATGACTGGCATCGATCCGAGTGTTATCTGTCATCACCTCAATGTTGATCCTGCTATCCCTCCAGTGAAGCAGAAACCTCGGAGGCTTGCTCCAGCTTATCATGATGCAGTGAACGAGGAGATTGACAAGCTGATTCAATTCGGGTTCATTCGGGAGGTGCAGTACCCTGATTGGATAGCCAATGTTGTGGTTGTGCCTAAGAAGAACGGGAAGGTAAGAGTTTGTATTGACTTCACTGGTGTCAATAAGGCCTGCCCCAAGGACTTTTTTCCCATGCCAATGATAGACAGGCTCATCAACGCCATTGCTGGCCACGAGATGTTATCCTTCATAGATGGTTATTCAGGCTATAACCAGATCCTCCTGGTGGAAGCAGACTGAGAGAAGACCACCTTCATAACGGAGCGGGGCTTGTTCTGTTATCGAGTGATGCCTTTTGGCTTGAAGAATGCAGGTGCCACCTATCAACGTCTTATGAATCTCATGTTTGGGTCATTTCTTGGCAAGACGGTTGAAGTTTACATCGATGATATCGTTGTGAAGAGTCGAGTACGAGGTACTCTGGTGGCGGACCTTTCTGAGCCTTTCTCTGTTCTGCGATCTTTCAATCTAAAGATCAACCTAGAGAAGTGCACATTCGGGGTTACCTCGGGAAAATTTTTGGGTTGTCTTGTGAGTCAGCGGGGGATTGAGACTAATCCAGCTCAGATCCGTGCTTTGCTGGACATGCCAGAGCCTAAGTCGAAGAAGGAGATCCAGAAGCTGACAGGCCGGATTGCTGCACTCAATCGGTTTATCTCCAAGTCATCCGATCGTTGCAAACCTCTTTTCGAGTTGCTGAGAAAGGACTCCATTTTTGCGTGGACTCCAAAGTGTTCTCGAGCTTTCCTTGCCTTGAAGGAATATCTAGGCTCAGCTCCTATCCTTTCGGTACCTGAGCCAGGTGAAATCTTATATCTTTATCTATCTGTTTCAGAGCAAGTCCTTGGTTCCGTCCTGATCAGGAGTTGTGATGGCATGGAGAAACCTGTTTATTTCATCAGCAAAACCTTTCTCAAGGCGGAGTGTAATTATAGCAAGCTCAAGAAGGTATGTCTAGCTCTTGTCTTTTCTGCGGAAAAGCTTCGTCCTTACTTTCATGCTCATTCTATCGTTGTCATCACAACGTATCCCTTGAAAATCATGCTGGGACGACCCGAGCTGGCGGGGAGGATGTCGAAGTGGGCTGTGGCTCTGAGTGAGTTCGATATTCAGTATCGGGCTAGGAGTTCAGAAAAGGGGCAAGCAATGGCAGGTTTTCTTTCTGATTTCCCTGTGGAGGAGGAAGTAGAGGAGGTGGTTGTTGATCTTCGGGAACTTCCTATTGAAGTTGACAACGGAGATGTCGTTGTGGATGGAGCCGAGTCATCAGAGTGGAATGATTGGCTATTGTACGTGGACAGATCTTCTAATTTTAGTGGTTCAGGACTGGGCGTTGTGCTTATAAGTCCGGAGAACATCAAAGTGCAGAAGATGTAGCGTCTTGGGTTCACTGCCTCCAACAATGAAGCTGAGTACGAAGCCTTACTGCTTGGGTTGCAGAGTGCTCGAGAGCTGCAGATCTCCATGTTGAGAGTGTTTTGTGATTCACAGCTCATGGTGAATCAGGTGAATGGTGTTTATGACTGCAAGGACGACCGGATGAAGCAGTATGCTACTCTCGTTCGTTCGTAGTGTGAAGCATTCACCGTTGTGGAGATCAGGCACACCAGGAGAGATGAGAACAGGCATGCTGACGCTTTGGCGTATCTAGCTTCCATGGTGCAGGCTGATGAGCCTAAGGCTATTCTGATGGAGTTCCAAGAGTATCCTTCAATAACTCTTCAGGCACAGTGAGAAGTGTTTTTTGTCAATCCAGTTCCGAGCTGGATGACAGGGCTGGTGGCTTATCTGAAGGATGAAATTCTTCCTATCAGCGTGAAGGAGTCGAGGCGCATTCTGTTCAAGGTAACTCGTTATGCCTTGGTGCAAGGAGAGTTGTTCAGGAAATCTTTTGGTGGGCCTTTGTTGAAGTGTTTTCATCCTGCAGAAGTGGAGAGAATACTTGCTGAGTTGCATGAAGGTATATGTGGTATACATTCAGGCGGGAGAACCATTGCCCATCGAGCTCTGGGGCAAGGTTACTTTTGGCCTTACATGCAGGCTGATGCTCAGAAGTATGTGAAGAAGTGCAGCCAGTGCCAGCGGTTTGCTCGTTTGATTCATGCTCCGGCTCAAGAGCTCAGCACTGTATCTCAGCCTTGGCCATTTGCGCGTTGGGGACTTGATATTGTAGGGCCTTTCCCTAGGGCTCCAGGGAATCTGATCTTTCTTCTAGTGGCAACTGATTACTTCTCTCGTTGGATTGAAGCTGTTCCTTTTGCTCGTATCAGAGAGCAAGAAGTGAAGAAGTTCTTGTGGGAACATATCATCTGCAGATTTGGCATACCGCAGTCCATCATTACTGACAACGGGAAGCAGTTTTCAAGACGTTTGATTGCCGACTTTTGCAGCGAGCTGAAGATCAAGCATGTTTTCTCTTCCCCATATTATCCTAAGGGGAATGGATTGGCCGAGGCGGCCAATAAGAATATTCTCAATGCCTTAAAGAGAAGACTGGAAGATTCGAAGGGGAAGTGGACCGCCGAGCTGCACAACGTTTTGTGGGGGTACAGAACAACTCCGAGGAGTCCTACCAATGAAACTCCTTTCTCTCTAGTGTATGGTATGGAAGCTGTCATTCCTACTGAGATCAGTTTGCCTATAGCGCGTTCTTGGCACAACAAGAAGAAGGATGGAGAGAAAGATCAGAACACAGAGCTTATGGCTATTCATCTCGATCTGCTAGAAGAGAAGCGAGAAGATGCCAGCATTCAGATGAGGAGGTATCAACAACGATTGAGGAAAGCCTACAACAAGAAAGTACAACGGAGAGTGCTACAGGTCGGTGATCTCGTTCTCCAAAGAGTGTTCCAGAGCACGAGAGAGCTTAACAGTGGCAAGTTGGGACCTAACTGGGAAGGGCCTTATATCGTAGAACGATTGGGAAGTCCTGGAGTCTGTTACTTGAAAGACTTACAAGGTAACCTCATCTCAAAATCCTGGAACATTATGAATTTGAGACAATTCTTTCAATAGAATCTATGATATGCTACTACATGCATCGTTGTGCTTACAAGTTTTCAGTGATTTTACATAATCATAGTACTCATATTTCAACATATGACTTGCAATATTATGCGCCTGCTCATTGTCTACACTATTCTCTGTCTTGTTCATCAGTGTAATATTGTGAATGTTTTGCAAGTAATTCAAATAAAATTTTGACTGAACAACCTACTCATAACGAACACGAGTGGCTTATATAAGGATGTCATCTGAGCAAATCCAGTGGCTTATCCTAATGACATCTTCTGAGCATGTGCTTCGAAACTGAGTTACATTGTGTTCATCATATGAATTTTATTTGTCAGATTGCATTCACATTGAACTACGCGAATGATGTATCTGGATTAGTGCTTTGCTCGTAGTGCTTGCTCGTTGTGCTTTGCTCGTAGTGCTTTGCTCGTAGTGCTTGCTCGTAGTGCTTTGCTCGTAGTGCTCTATTCGAAGTGCTTTGCTCGTAGTGCTCTATTCGTAGTGCTTGCTCGTAGTGCTTTGCTCGTAGTGCTCTATTCGTAGTGCTTGCTCGTAGTGCTTTGCTCGTAGTGTTTTGCTCGTAGTGCTTTGCTCGTAGTGCTCTATTCGTAGTGCTTGTTCGTAGTGCTTTGATCGTAGTGCTCTACTCGCAGTGTTCTGTTCGTAGTGCTTTGATCGAAATAATTTGTTTAAGTATGTGCATCAGTTATAATTTTCACCCTCATACATACATTCACAAAGTAAAGTGCCATATTCACATCAATGCTGGAACCGTGAAAATTAATTCAACTACTTGTGTTGTGTTGTTTGTGCATACGTTGTGCTACGTTACGAGGAGGAAAGAAACACGTACATAAGAAAGTAAGTGATCCATTCATGCAGAAGGCCCATTTCTGGGTAATTACAGTAACAAAGGAAAGAGAAGAGTTTACATCATCAAAAAAGAAACAGAAACATAAAGGGGAGCAGCAGATCAGGCAAGCTCAAGGTCAGTGTCTGTCGTCGTTGCAGTAGGGACAGAAGTAGAGGCTTCAGCAGTTGGGGTTTTTTCTGGAGTAGCTTCATCGGCAGCAGCAGGAGCTTCGGGAGCAGCTGGCTCGAAGTACGGCTCAGCTGGGAGAGGTGCAGGACCTTCGAGAGAATGAGGTTGCTCGACGCCTTGGACCTCGGCCTCGTTGTCTAGCTCGATCAAGTCTTTGCTCTGAAGCTCGGAGAACGTGATGGCGTCCTCTTCATTGTCTTCTTTCAGACGGCCTTGTTGGTGGAGCGATTCGAGTGTCTCTTTCTCGATCTCTGCCCGATCCTCCTCCAAGAGCGTGTCCAACTGAGACTGATAGTGTTGTTGCAGTCTCAGGGTCACGGTCCTCTCGATGGTCTCTTGAGATTTCTTGGCCTCTTCGAGCTCCTCCGCCAGTGCTGTCCTGGCTACCTCAGTTTCCTCCAACTGTCTGCCCAAAGCTTGGGAGACGTGCTCCAGTTCGTTGATGCGTAGAACAGCGTTCTCTACTTCCTGTTTGGCCTTCTTCTCGGCCTCCTTTGCTGATCGTGTCTCAGCCTCAGCTTTTTCTTGTGCCTTGGTGGCAGCTTTGAACTTCCCCTCGACGCGAACAGCGTCAGCTTTGGCTTGAGACAGATCAAAGTCTGCCTTGAGTCTCTCTTCGGCGAGAGTCTTCTCCAGCGTCACAGTCCTATCTTGCCAGTACTTGATCCCGTCTCGGAGGTGATTGTAGCTATAATGGCTACGATCACAGAGTTCGTGCACGAGAACGTTCATCTGCAAGGAAGTATCCGGGCATTAGCACAACGAGGAGTAAAATTTCAGCAGTAGAGTAAGAAGAAGAGGAAGTGAGAAACTTACTGACGCCACAGACTGGCAGGCGGCGTAGGACAGGTCGGTCAGATTGAGTTTGCCGACGTCAGCAATGTCTCGGGGCAACCTCATAGCATGAGTCAGAGCTCGGGCGGCCTTGACGAAGCTTGGCACCGAGTCATTTACAGTGGGTCTCCCGTACCGAGAGAAGTCGGGCAACCAGTCCAGAGCGCTCGACGGTAGCATACGAGCTGGAAGACTCGTTGTGCCAGCTTCCGTTGCGGCCGGGGCAACCACAGTAGAACTCGAACTGGCTGGAGCAGTTGCAGCTCGAGAGGGGGTAGGTGCCGAGCTGGCTTCGGGCACCGCCGTTGTCACTTCTGCTCCTGGAATTGTTGCAGGAATGGCAGAGGTGGAGGGGGGAGCAGCAATGGATGCGTTCTCTTTCTCCAGGCGTCTGTCCGCCCTCGCTTTCTTTCTGGCCTCGTGCTCGGCCTGGGTTGGCAGCTTTCTTTTCGGGTCAGCAGTCACTGTACCCTTGGAAGGAGGGTTCCTCTTCTTCAACGGTGGTGGCGGTGGTGGCAGCAGAACTGCAGGGCGAGCAGACCTTGGCTTCCTGCTCAGCGGAGGTGGATCTGTGCCAACCATGTCTTCTTCTTCTTTGTTTAAATTAATTGCTGATGAAGGTGCAGAAGTAGAAGCACCTGGATGCTGTTGCTGTTGTTGTGGTTGTTGTTGTCGTCGTTGAGCAGTTGCAGTAGGAGTGCTGGAGGCGACCCACGTGTCAGGCTCCAGTGGTTGCCGCCGGATGTATTCCCCACCTCGAACACGTTTGATATTGGTAAGGAGGTCTTCTTCTTCTGGGGCCAACTTCTTATATGTGATCTTCTTTCCGTCAACTGCACACAGAAAAAAGCAGAATGAGTACAACGAGAGTCAGCAGGACGAAAGCATACAACGTACAACGAAAACAGAGTCAGAACAGTGGTGCACAATGGATAACGGGCGACCGTAGTAGTATACCTTGTTCCGCTCGGAAGACATTGGGGACCGTGGAATTCTCTGCCTTCTAACCGCCAGAGACAACGAAAGGAGTGGCTTTCCACCCTCTTTCTCTATCGAGAATGCCTGAGACGAGCTCTGGATGTCGAGGTTTCTTGTTCCACGAGTAGTAGCAGAACAAACCATCGTCAGTGCCTCGGCATCTGACAGCATGGCAGAAGTGGAATAGATGCCTAGCTTCTATTGGGTAACCGTCCTTGATGAATTTGATCATCATGGACATGTATTTGTGGAAGCTGGGATGCATTTGTCCGGGTGCGAGTTACAGGGTGGACAGAATGTCGTCCAGGACGGGATGGAGAGGAAAGCGGAGGCCAGCCTCGAGCTGGGAGAGGTAGACGACGGTACAAGCAGAACGCTTATCAATGATAGCGTCATCCCGCTTGAAGTGGAGATTGACGTTGGAAGGGAAGTCGAAACGTTCCCTGTAGTGGTTCAGATGTGCCAACTGATGTTGGCGCAGAGCTGAGAATTGTTCGATGTAGGCACCATGAGGTGCGCTACCTGTGCAACTGGCCTCATCTTCAGTAGGGCCTCTAACTTCCTCTAACCTAGCGGGTTCTACGGGAATGTTGGTTGCTATGGTGATTGGAAGAAACAGTGAAAAGGAACAAGAACGGTAAACTAAACACGGAGAGTACACAGAGCAGAATCACTCAAGAACTAGAGAAGAAGAGAGAGAGGGAGAAACAGTAAGAAATATTAAGGGAAAGGGTGAAGAGCGTACCGAGCAGAAGACGACTGAGAGACTGTTGAGAGCTTGAGGAAGATGAACTTTCGTTTGAGAAAAAAAATTCGGCAGAGTAACAGTACTTGAAGGAACAGGGTGAAAGAGAAGGTGCGTTCGACGGAGATTTATAAGCATCACAGATATGTGAAACTACACCACTACCCTTCATCAGAGCCATACACCTGTGTCAAAGGGGAGAAGAGCAGTGGCAAGATCGTCTTTTCACCAAAAGAGAGTAACCGTCAGAGTTATTAAAGCATTTTGAAATTCGAATCGGCAATGATGACAGCCTGTCCGTATTAAAGAGACGTGACGGTTCGTACGCGCAACCAGCTGGCGTGAACGGTCGATCTTCTCAGCGAGCGTTTTAAGCACGCAACGTTACATCTTCTGGAGCAGTGCCAGGTATGATCTTTTTGTCCATTTATGACACTTCGAACTACGTTCCAAGCATCATAAAGGGGCAAATTGTAACAGATAAAATTCGTAAAATCAACTTAGCGTTGGAGAACGAGCTCGTTTTTGTTGTTTTGTTCACGAAAGTGACACGTGGACATGAGTTGGGGTCACGTGCTTAAAATAGAGGGATCACACGTTGTCTGATGCACAACGTTCACGTTGTGCGCATTACGACGTCTTTGTTTTCTTGTAGAACAACGCTTCCGTTGTGGCTTGACAACGTGCTCGTTGTCTGAAGCACAACGTAACCGTTGTACTCTTGACAACGTTTTTGTCGTTACATGAACAACGAGTCCGTTGTCTCATCGACAATGATGTCCTAACTGTGTTTTAAGACATCTACACCGTAACCGAGCTCGAGTCAACAACGAGACCGACTCGTAGGAGGAAGTGATCAGGAGGCGATTCATAATTCTGATAGGCGTGCCGAAAACACTGTTTTATGCCGAAAGCACTGTCTTGGCATTTAATGCTGGTCACTTCTGCGTACTGTCCAATCCCCGTCCGATTGGACTCATAGGAGGCTCTCACGTGTGATGCAACAGGTGACAGATATGTCTGACATATTTGGCAATGAGTGCAAAACACGTGGTATGGACACCTATGGCCATCCATGGTCATCGATGGTCATACCAACCTTACCCTATAAATACCCCGTGATTTTTAGTGCTTGAGATCACGTTTTGATCACGTTTTTGGCCGTACTTCAGAGAATACTTGTTCAGTGCTTGCATAACTTTCAGTGCCTCTTTCAGTGTTTACTGTTCATCATCTTCTACATCTACTTACTTTACCATCGGAGTACAGGTCAGGGTGTCACACCCTCCACTCCAACCTTCTACCGGTGAACCAGAGCGTGGGAGGAGCTGTAGCTGACGCGTGTCCTTTCCGGTATTTTTCCCCTTCAGATATCCACACAAGACTAGTTGACCCCCCATCAACCCTCCTCCCTATTCCTTTGTGACATAGAGTGAGTACCTCAGTACCAAGGCAAAACATTTCAACAAAGCACTATCCTCAGTTCACCTCAGCGTACCTCAAAATAGATCCATCGACATGAATGATCACAATCACGTGAAAGTCAGGATAATTACAGATGATAATCTGGGTTTTCATTGTCATTTTTTCTTTATATTTTACTGTTGATTGGCCATGTTATGGGGACTCTTATTGCTTAGAAGGTTGTGGGTAATAAAAGAGAGGCCAAGCAAGTAGCTTCACTTCTTCATCCAAATCCATCAAAACCTCACTGGAACCACTGAAATACAAATATAATAAAATAGTATGTGTAAGTATAAAAGCATGTAGACTTGATACTTGTTCAGATATAAATTTACTGTAGAAGTATTATGGATGATAAACTGTTCTTATTGACAAGGTTCTAGAAGACGGGGGTGGGGGGGCGCTCCTGTAGAGGTTAGGACTTTAGTATTCACCATTTTCTCTATTGTGAATACTAAAATTTTGTAGAATTTGGCTGGAAGTTTTGCAGAATTTGGTCGTGGAAGTGCTAGGGAGGGCTTGTATGCTGCAAGCAGGGGAGTGACGGTAGCAAGCAAGATGTCCGGAGTTCAGGAAACGGGGGTGGCCTTGCTATGATGTCATTCAGTTATGGCCTTCTTGGAGATAAAACCAATTAAATAACAAGCAATGGAGAGAGAGAGAATGCTAGAGGGGAGAGATGAGAACGTGTTTCTCTTAGGAAACTAAAGATAGAGAGTATCTTTTTAACAATACTCAATTTTCTTAAATGTCCTTTCACATATGAAAATGTGCGTGATTGTGACTGTTAGATTGGGAGATCCATCGATTGTAAGCATATGTGAACTTATATGTTCTTTTTCATATATCTATGGATCTCTTCCTCTATATATATATATATACTAGCAGAAACCTCGTGCGATGCACGGTAATAATTAAGAATATTTAAAATTAAATAATATTATTTATTTATTTAAATATTAAGTAATATATTTTAAGAATATTTTATAAATTTTATTTTTAATAGTATTAGTTTTTTATTATTTGATATACATTATTATTTGTATTAATTAATTAATTTTATAATAATAATTTATTATTATTTTAATAACATTTATAGGAAAATCATAAGTTATTTAGTATTAAACTTAAATTAATACACCCAAGAGTTGGAGATAAGAGAACTCTATAACAGTGGAGATAGATAGGAACTTTAGGATGAGATAGTGGGTCCCAAACCCATAAGAGTTGGAGATAAGATAGGAGTCTATAATAGTAGAGATAGAGAGGGCTCTAGGATGACCTATATCAAACGGTGGAGATTAAAGAGGGAAGCCACATGGCATCCCTAGAATTGAACGTATAGGATTCGAGAGATTGGAGTTTGAAGAGCAGGGAGAAAGTCTTATTTCTTTATATTTTAGTATATATATATATATATATATATATTATTGCGATAATAATTTTCTGGAATTACGAAGTGCTTTCTCACCAGGTTATCTACGGTCTCAGTTTTCCCTAAATGCCTTCATCATCGGCTAAGCGGTACTCACCCTATTGACCTCCTAACACTAGTGATATACATCTCAAGAGTTCTATAAGAACTTATCATTCGGAACAGAAACTCAAGTCAGTTTTGGAGTGTAAAGTCCATGTTTTTGTATTGACATATTCTGGTGTCAAAACAAGTGAGTCTAGGTGTCTAGGTGTGAATCTTGTGTCTTTACCTTCAAGTATCCACGCCAAAGCAAAGATGAAGACCAAAGAAGACCAGTTGATCCACTCGATTGATCATTTCCTTCATAGGATGGTAAGTGACCTAGATACCATACTACCATAGGTGGGATTTGACCTAAAATTATCCTAACATGATGCCTTAGGTGGTAAGTGACCTAGACTAACCATACAGAACTTAGGTGATGAGATAAATAGTGCAAAACTTGTTTTAAATTCTGAAATTTTTTTAAAACCCAAGGTTGCTTGTTTTGAACGTATCTCACAAACCGTAACTCGGATTTTGCTCTATAATATGTTAAAACGATCGCGTCGAAAAGAGCTACAACTTTTGTGAAGGGTGCAAGACCCAAAACGAAGTTTGAAATTTAGGATGACACCTCAGGGTCGACCCTGACCATTTTGGGTTGACCCTGGGTATAGCAAAATTTGTACTAGGTTTTTTGGCAGAGAGTAGTTTTTGTAAGGGTCGACCCTGAGGACCATCCGGTCGACCGAAAGGCACCATCCAGTCGATCGAATGTGCCCCATGGGTCGACCTTGATATGGGGGTTTTGCTAAAACGATTCTTTGGTTTTTAACCTATTTTAACAACTTCTAAACACCGTTTTTGATTTCCTTTATATATAGAACCCTTCTACTTCGTGGTATATAACTTAGGGAGTGTGTGGAGAGTATTTTGAAGTGTCTCTAGAGGTCATGAAACCTATGGAACATATTGTTCTCCTCCCCTTTTGTTAGTACATTAAACCTAGAGATTACAAGCCAAAAGTTTCAATATTGCTTGTTTGGACTTGTCCTTTGAAGGAGTCCATCTAGGTATTGATTTATATCAAACCATCAACCTGTTCTAGATAGAACACATAGGCCGGAGTGTTCCGGAACTTTTGCGAAGGAGATCGATCTGAGAAGGATCGTGGTAGAGTGATTTGGTCGGTGGAATCCGAAGCCGTCATTGACGGAGATCGATTGGAAGATCGGGGACTGTTTTAGAGACACAAAGAGAAGTACAAGCGGCTGTGGTTGATCACGGGACTTGAGAGTACGTGGTGAATTTTTGAGGCGTGGAGGACTATGAACTGAAGGATCGTGGTGTCGAGTCCGAAGGAGTCAAGTTCGAGTCTTGTAAGTTCTTGTTTACTTCGTCTTAGTGGATTCTCATGGATGGACTAGGTCCCGTGGTTTTTCCCGGAAGGGTTTCTACGTAAAAATCTTTGTGTTGTGGTTTGCATGTTTCTCTATATTTCCGTACTTGATTATCGTTTTTCCTTGAGTTAAATAACTTAATTTAAAATCATTCAAAAGGGTAGACAGACTATTAGGGAAACCTAACCATCCCCTTGAGCGTGTGAGATTCTCAACTCAAACCCTAGATTTGAGGTTCATCAAATTGTGTTAGTTTTTTCAATTGGTATCAGAGCAGGTTCACTAACTTTTTAGTGTGATCTTGATCTTGTCTCATATTTTTCGGTGAATATGAATCTCCAAAGAGAGGGAGGATCCATCTCTTGTCCCCCATTATTTGATGAGAATAATTATGCCTATTGGAAAGCTCGAATGAGAGCGTTTCTAAAATCACTAGATGAGAGAGTATGGTTCTCCATTGAACAAGGTTGGACCCATCCAACAAAGACCATAAATGACCAGATCATCCCTAAACCTTCCTTTGAATGGACCAATGTAGAACTTAAAAGTTGTAGATGAAATAGTAAGGGTCTAAATGCAATTTTCGCCGCCGTCACACTCGTAGAATTTTGACGTATTTCTACAAGTGACACTTCGAAGGAGGCATGAGACATTCTTCAAATCACCCATGAAGGGACTACAACTGTCAAGATCTCCAAACTTCAATTGCTGACCTCTAAGTTTGAAAAGTTGATGATGGATGATAATGAAACTTTTGATAGTTTTTATGCCAATCTGAGTGACATTGTCAATTCTAGCTTCAATCTAGGGGAAAGAATTCCATAGTCCAAAATTGTTAGGAAAATTTTGAGATCTCTACCTGAGAGATTTCGATCTAAGGTTACCGCCATCGAAGAGAGCAAAAATGTTGATGCTCTCAAAATTGAAGAGTTGGTTGGTTCACTTCAAACTTATGAGTTACATCTGAACCCATCTAAGAAACCAAAATGCATTACCTTGAAGTCCGTCAAGGAATCCATAAATGGTTCAGATAGTGACTCTAAGAAGGAAGAAGAAGAGTTGGCTTTATTTGCAAAGAAATTTAGAAAATTTTTGACACTTAATAAGAGATTTAATCCGAAAGGACAAAAATCCCTTGAAAAGCTTAGGTCCAAGCACTTTGAAAACAAAAAATACTTTAAAAGCGTGGACAAGAAATCTCAAGGTGTTCAATGCTATGAATGCCAAGGCTATGACCATATTGCCACTGAGTGCTCTAATAAGAAAAGATTTAAGGGCAAGGCAAGGGATGACAGTGAATTTGAATTTGAGGAATCATATAGTTCTTCTTGTGAGGAGACTATGGGTTATGTGGCCTTCTCTGCATCCTTATTTGGGATTGAGAAATCTTCTTCAAATGCTGTGAATAACCAACAATGTAGTGATAGTGAGGAGGATGAAGAGAGTCAGAATGACTCAGATTCTGAGGGAGAGCTTGAGGTCGTCTATAATGAACTATTTCAAGAATGCCTAAAGCTGAAAAATATTTAGTTTTCCATGTCTAAAAATATCAAATCTATTGAAATGGAAAAAGATGTCTTAGACCAAGTGGCTTCGGGGTTGAGAGCTCTTGTGTCACAGCTTGAGGAAGAGAAGACTTCCCTCCTTACCAAGACTCAACTACTTTCTGATTTACATGTTTGTCTTGATGAAAAGGCAAGTCTTGAAATCAAGTTGGCTGAACTTGAGCAAAATCAGAGGTGTGGAGATGTGAAGGAAATTCCATCCACCTCGAACACTAAGCCTAGTGCTAAAAGGCGCCCTCCTGCTAAAGGGAAAGACCCTTCTACTCAGAATTTATTCCTACATGTCATAAATGTGGAGTGAAGGGTCATATTAAGCCTCGATGTCCTAAACTTCGAAGAATACCCAATCATGGTTCAAGGAACCAACACAACTTTAATAGGAATCTTCAAAGGAAAGTTGAGGTCCTAGTGGAGAAGTCTAGGAGTTTGTGTGAAGATATGATGAAAATTGCTCACAACTCTAGATAGTGGCATGGTCATGACACTCCTCATGCTAGATATAGAGGAAGTAACAGGGAGAACCATAATGCCCGCCATAATTCTAGGACTCAATCCTGGAAAATGAGGAACAGGAGGAAGAGACAGAAGGTCATACATACCTCAACTGAAACGGTTAGAGACCATAGGGTCAATCAAACTTCTAAAACCGTTTGGGTGAGAAATAAAGACCTGAAGGGCTTCACTTAGCCCGTGCCTGTCATAGCCTAGGGTGTGCTGTTAGTGATATATCTTATCCTAGTGCTATGTTATCTGTGTATACGAGTATGCTTTTTCTTTTTACTAGTGTTTATTTGCTTTGATATGTTTTTCTGTTTTCCTTATTTTGAAAAATCCAAAAACATTGAAAAACCATAAAATCCAAAAAGATTTTTTTCATGTTGTCTTTGTTTGACTTACATGATCTGCATTCCTTGTCTGATCTTTATTTCTATACTTGTCCAGGGTTGAACATGAGTTTGTTACTGATTGAGGATATATCACCTGCATAGTCTATTGGTTAGGCTGAAAATTGGACTGATTTTATCTTAAACAGTTAGAGACTTATTCATGTGTGTATGCTCTACAAATTTCACATGCACTCTGACTGATTCTATTGAGAGGTCTATTTTCCAATCTGTAGGTGTATGGCTTATCCCTTAAGTATGGCCTTGGATGATCAATCTAGTAGTCATCCCCATTTTGTGTATCCTCCATGAGTATAAAATTGTTGCAATGAAAAGGACTACCTACTGGGATAGTGTGAAAGTCACTATTAGATGCAAATAGTATGAAATGACTACCTAGCCGGATAGTAGGTATCTATCTGGGTCACTAGAGTGAAAGCCCCTTCTGCTAATAGCCAGGACTACCTACCTAGATAGTGTGAAAGCCATCATTGCATGAAAAGATATGATCAGATAAAGATCATCAAAAGAAATCTTATAAACTGGAGGTATTTGACCAAAAATAAAAGAAAAATATTGAGTCAAATAAAATGGATAAAGGAGCACTAAAATGTAAAAAATCATTATATCTGGATCTAACTAGGTATGACTTCTAAGATGTATGTCTTCGGGAGTCCCCTTAGTGGTTAGTGTCATACCCTTGGAAAGGGAAAGAAACCTTGATCTAGTATCTTGTCAGACCACCACTACACACAATGCTTCACTTTTGACCTGTTCACTAAATGTGTCTAAGTGAATTGGCTATGCTTTAACATTCCATGAGATTTAGTTAGATGGGTACCCTCAGTCGGACTAACTAATCATGTTCTTTATTGGATTTGTAATTTTAAATTACTACTGCTTGGAATGCTTTTGATGCATGTTTGTGTGGCACGTGATATTTTTTTTGTATTATTATTATGTGGTCTCTTATTGGTTTACCATAAGCCTTTCTAACATAAGTGCCCGATTTTTGGTGGTATTCTTGATTTTAGGGGGAGAAGATCAAGTTGAGTTGTTGAGGGGGAGTTCTATGCCTGAGTAGTTGAGGGAGAGTTTGTGCTTTATATTTATATCTTGTTCCCAACTCTTTAGTCCCTCATTGTCTGCACTTGATTGGTTGTACTGTGGTTGCCTTAATATTTCACATTTGCTAAATTGGTATATTTTTATTTTTTTTGTGATATTGGCTTCATGAATACCTTTGGAAATTGTGCCAAAAAGAGGGAGAATGTTGGGTATTATTTCCCAAGTTCAGTACATTCCTTTCATTACCTGTGCTTACTTAGTTTTATATTCCATACATGCTTCACTGGGTGTTTTGTTTATGAGCATGTGCAGGTGCAGGGTTGCAGCAGATAAAATTTGCTTGACAAGAGCTTTAGTGTATTTATTCATGATGATTGGTCAATTGGTGTCATATAATAATGTTGGAGTCATGTAATGTCCTAATTCACCGTTTTGATGTGTTTGGGTGAGTTTGTGTCAAGTCATGTACTTCAGTTTGGTTTTGCCACGGAATTACCAAATGGGGAGATTGTAAAGTCCATGTTTTTGTATTGGCATATTCTGATGTCAAAACAAGTGAGTCTAGGTGTCTAGGTGTGTATCTTGTGTCATTACCTTCAAGCATCCATGCCAAAGCGAAGATGAAGACCAAAGAAGACCGGTTGATCCACTCTATTGATCATTTCATTCATAGGATGGTAAGTGACCTAGATACCATACTACCATAGGTGAGATTTGACCTAAAATTATCCTAACATGATGCCTTAGGTGGTAAGTGACCTAGACTAACCATACGGAACCTAGGTGATGAGATAAACAGTGCAAAACTTGTTTTAAATTCTGAAATTTTTCAAAAAACCAAGGTTGCTTGTTTTGAGCGTATCTCACAAACTGTAGTTCAGATTTTGCTCCATAATATGTTAAAATGACCGAGTCGAAAAGAGCTACAACTTTTGTGAAGGGTGCGAGACCTAAAAACAAAGTTTGAAATTCCGGTTGGCACCTCAAGGTCGACCCTGACCATTTTGGGTTGACCCTAGGTATAGCAAAATTTGTACTAGGTTTTTTGGCAGAGAGTAGTTTTTGTAAGGGTTGACCCTGAGGACCATCCGGTCGACCGAAAGGCACCATCCGGTCGACCGAATGTGCCCCATGGGTCGACCCTGATATGGGGGTTTTGCTAAAACGATTCTTTGGTTCCTTCTTTGGTTTTTAACCTATTTTAACAACTTCTAAACACCATTTTTGATTCCCTTTATATATAGAACCCTTTTACTTCATGGAGTATAACTTAGGGAGTGTGTGGAGAGTATTTTGAAGTGTCTCCAGAGGTCATGAAACCTATGGAACATATTGTTCTCCTCCCATTTTGTTAGTGCATTAAACCTAGAGATTACAAGCCAAAAGTTCCAATATTGCTTGTTTGGACTTGTCTTTTGAAGGAGTCCATCTAGGTATTGATTTATATCAAACCATCAACCCGTTCTGGATAGAACACCTAGGCCGGAGCGTTCCGGAGCCTTTGCGAAGGAGATCGATCTGAGAAGGATCGTGGTAGAGTGATTTGGTCGGTGGAATCCAAAGCCGTCATTGACGGAGATCGATCGGAAGATCGTGGACTATTTTAGAGACACAAAGAAAAGTACGAGCGGCTGCGGTTGATCACGGGACTTGAGAGTACGTGGTGACTTTTTGAGGCGTGGAGGACTATGAACTGAAGGATCGTGGTGTTGAGTCCGGAGGAGTCAAGTTCGAGTCTTGTAAGTTCTTGTTTACTTTGTCTTAGTGGATTCTCATGGTTGGACTAGGTCTCGTGGTTTTTCCCGGAAGGGTTTCCACGTAAAAATCCTTGTGTTGTGGTTTGCATGTTTCTCTATATTTCTGCACTTGATTATCGTTTTTCCTTGAGTTAAATAACTTAATTTAAAATCATTCAAAAGGGTAGACAGACTATTAGGGAACCTAACAATCCCCTTGAGCGTGTGAGATTCTCAACTCAAACCCTAGATTTGAGGTTCACCAAATTGTGTTGGTTTTTTCACGGAGAGATCAAGTTCTTAGAAGGAATTATTCAATTGTAGTCTAGTCCCTCAATCTTGTAACCCTTAGTCCAATCTAGTTTAGATCAATCCTCAACTTTGTATCTTTTCTTTCATTTCCATTTCTCAATCATGAAGCTGTAAGTGAGAGATTACATCTTCTTCAATCTGTAACCTTTCTTCTTCAAGGTAATATTATGTATGTTTTCTTTTAATTTCAAGTAATGTCTTTCTCTCTTCAATTATATTCACACTGCACATTGTTCAACTGAGAGACTGTTGTAAGTCTCCGCAGTATCCACACTGGATATTGTCAGCATAGGGTCTATTTAAATCTCAGGATAAACTAGAACAATATTGTGCACTAAAGTATTACGTTATTTATTTTGGCAAATTTATATATGATCCAAGCCTGTGTGTATTATTATATCAGAGCCATGGAAATAGGTAAGACAATTGATTAGACGAAAGATATATATATATTATTTACAAAGGGACACAAATATACAATATGGCCCACAAACTTGGCATTAAAAAAAATTGAGGCCTATGCCCCAGACTCCACACACCTCCTAGACTAAAATATTTTATACATTCTTAATCATTTTTCACAAACCTATCAATAATAATTGCTAACATTGTTAGCCCCCATACAAGAAAATCTTGGCTCTGCCCTTGCTCGTCCCTTAGTCTCGTTATGCTCGCACTAAGTGCTAGCCTATCGTTTTCAAACTTCCCATGAACTATGACAGTTTGGATAATCCATGAAGAGAATCATCATACTTAGCCATCGAGTCATAACACTTCTCTCTTTTCGTCACCATAGTTCATGCTTCGATTTGGAGATTTGTAGATTGGTAGAAAAGAAAACTCAATATATGGGTGTCAACGACAACAAATATTATTCGTATATGATTCCTATCCGAATTCATTTATTCGGATAATTATCTAACTAAGTATTCGGCAAAGTGAATTAAAATTATAATTTTACTATCTGTTTATAGTTTGATATGAATTCGGATATTGATATATGTAATTCAAAAAATATCTGACCAATTATATAATATATTATTATATACATAAATAATATAACATAAGTTTATAAAAATAAAATAACTTTGTAAAAATATATTTTAGCATGATTTAAGATATATTAAATTATTATTTTAATATAAATGAAAATAAAAAAGTAATCTAGTATTTTAAATAAAACTTATACTTTTTTAGCATTTAAAAAAATTATTTTAAATGTCCTTAAAAGTAGATAATTAAGATATTATCCAAATTTGAATATTTTAATGGGAGTTTGATACAAACACCGTATTTCACAATCCATTGGATATTTATTCAAATTTGATAGTTGGATATATAATCAGATACGTACGGATTCAAATATACCACTATATGCTTCGAAATCACTCCGTTGACAACTCTACCCTAATGCAATCCACGCCAACCCAATGTCACCCTTAGCGAGAGAGTAGGTGCGGAGCCAATAAATTTTGATCAATAATACACAAGCGAGGAGCGAACTATTGCTCCTCACTCTCACAAAGCCTGCCCCTTCAATTGCCATGAATTCGGGTTAATTTTTTTTAACCCTGTGGTTAATTTTTTTTTATTTCATTTGAAAAAAAAAACGGTAGATAGGTGAACCCTAGGGGTGAGTGAATCTTAACCACATTTAAAGGGAGTTAAAAGGGGGACACATCACACGTAGCAAGAAAAGAGAGCCGAGATGCCCTTCCTTGCGTCACCGACCGAGGAGGTGACAATTATCCTTAATTTTTTTTTATGGGAGGGCCAAATTACATGTAGCAAGAACATTAATGAGTTTTGTGAAGAATGATCAGGCATGTAAAAAATTTATGGGGCAGTTTTTTTTAGTAATGAGTCTATCGTAGTCATAAAACTAATTGATGTTGCATTCTAATAAAGGTCATGTATACAAGAAAAACAAGGGCCCTCTGTTATGGGATAACCATTATATAAATAAAATTAACTATATTTTTAATTTGTCATATTATTCATATAAAAAATTTAAAAATTTTGAGGTAGCAAACTTCCCACATAATTAACTATTACATCTTTAATTTAGGGGCTATGTACAAAAATTTGATATATATATACTTTTTAGTTATAGAGGGTCATGGCCCCTCCTGGCCCCTACTAGAGAGTAAGGAATTAAAAAAAAGCTCATTAAGCTACTTAATTTTTTGTTTCATTTCTTAAAAAATAAAGGAATTTAAGAGAAATGAGAGAATCAAAAGTTGCATTTGACCATTGCTTCAACCCTTATTGGTTGTCTTATCAATATTAGAAACGTTCTCCCACCAGGACACCGCCTTCTTTCTGTCTGTAGTGGAAGCCCCATGTTCGTAAGTATGTCTGTCGATAGATTAGCACATGTATAATGACCTCAATTTTAATACCTATTAATTTTATCAAGAATGTGTAATAATACTTCTAGACGACTGCTTGTAATTATATGATAATAGGTAATTTCTTACACTATGAGTATTTTGGTAATTTTCAGCGGCATTTAGTCCTCATAGTAACCTTAAATAAGGTTGTGTCAAATAGAGCAGCAAAATACTATTTTTTTTTTCAAAGATATCTAACCTCATCCACATGTTTTGGTATGTGAACTGGGAAACACAATATAATGAAAAACATAAATCACAACATCATCTCAAAGCTAGATAAAACTTTAAGCAATCCACTTTTAAATCTAAATAAATTAATATCCAATAAAATGAACATCTGAGGGTTTTTTTTTTTTTTTTTTTTTTAACGTGTACAACATTTGTTCCTCACAACAGACCAACCAACTCTCAAATAAAAAGAATGACAACTAGGTAACATACTCTTGGAATCTCGAATCTCATCAATTACCTTCTAAAAAACCATCAAAATATGCAAGCACTAGCACAAATACCCAACAACTAAAATACGTCCACTAGGTGCACATGAACATTTGTGGTAATTGCAACATATTAAAGAACCAACACGTTATCAAATAACACATTTTTATAAATCAACATTTAATTAATATCATTTTATCTGAACATGAAGTAAAAAATAATCTATAAAACTACTCACCAAGTGCATCTATTAGACATCTCCGATCAGCCCATATCACAACGTTAGACAACAACCTACGACCAAACTAGTACGTTAATTGTTTTAGGTAGGGGGTGGCAATTGGGCTGAGCTAGCTTGGCCCGAAGCTCAATTGTTCGGCCCAAAGCTTGGGTGGTTAAAGCCTTCCTTACTTTGGGTTGGACTGAATTTGGATTAGAATGTAGGCCCAAGTAAACTTTGGGTTGAGCTTGGGCTACCATTAGCCCAGCCCGAACTAATATATATATAAATATATATACATAGAGAGAGAGAGAGAGTAGTGTAATCAGTGGTCCAAATCTCATCCATCCATTCCATCTAACGGCTGTCTTCCTCCCTATTAAAAAGAAAATTATCAGTCCTTCATTCTTCAATGCCCACAACCATCCTCTTATGTGATTTTATGATACAATTCATGACTTTTTTGGGCCAGCCTGAACTCTACCCACAATCTACTTAATTTGGGCTCGCCCGAACTCAGCTCAAAGCCCGATGTTATTTGTTAGCCTAACTTGGGTTAGGGTGCTTGAGCTGAGATTGGGCTGGACTGAGCTTGGATAAGGTTTTAAACTTTAGGTTGAGCTTGGGTTAAACCCAGCCACCCCTAGTTTTAGGGCCTTGCACCCAATGGACTCTCCTTGTTCCTTGCTTGCTTGTCATCAGGGGGATCGTACACAACTCACTCTATTTGATTTTTAGGGATCGTCCACAACTCACCCAATGATCTATTCATGGAGGCCGAACACATCTCACTCCATTAATGAACCCTAAAGAGTTAAACTATTGTAATCTATCACCACTCAACACTCATTATCACAATTCATGGTAATACCTTATAAGAAGGCTTTCTATAAAAAAAAATATGAAATTTGAAAGAATTAATAATTTAATATATTTATAAAAAAAAACAGATTAACTAAGGAAAGAAGTATTGGAAAATTATTATCATACTTGACCACCCATTAAAACAAAAAAATTCATAATTTTATTCCTCAATAAAAATGCATAAATTTACTTTTTTGAAAACCAAATTTGAAATTATTTTTAAGGACATAAATAGTTTAATTTATTCAGAAAGATTTCTATAAAAAATGTTTATTGAAACTTAATAATTAGCAACAAGATTTTTAAAAGACTATTTTGTCAGTTTTAGTCAACAGTTCATCAAAATTTAAAAACATGTTATTTCTCTGCCAAACGATTTTAAATGATCATTTACAAATGGTACAATACTCAAAAAATTTGACGTGAGATTTTAGTATAGTACAAATTATCAAAAATTTGGATGAACTCCAGACAACTTGTTAGTTCAATAGTTTTTGAACTGACAGTGCGGTCTAGAATGATTTCAAAAATATAAAATAAAACCATATTAAAAAATTTATAGAAAGTCTCTCTAAGCTCTTGGAAAGTTACTACTGAAACAGTTTTTGAAAAAAAAAGCATTCTATATTCTTTTGTAAATCTTCTATTACCATTGATTTAGGATAAATACAGTCAAACGCCACAATCTAGAACGATTTCAAAATTTCAATAAATATGGTAAACGGTTTCCAAATATTCTAAAAATTTGCAGTGTCTTCCTAGACTCTTGAGCAGATACGATATTTTTTGGAAACAAATATTTCGTAAACTTTTATAAATCTTCTATTACTATTTTTTCAAAAAATATACAATCAAATACCACACAATAGTTAATAAATTACTATTACGGAGTACTTTATCCGTACAAATGACATCTACACATGCTTTAATAACACTAAACAAGTTAATTGAGGTGTCTACTTGCTTATTTTTTTTGAGAAATAAATATAGAATAAATAATACAATGTTTGGTAAGCTTTAGGTCCGATCTTCTGTCGTTCTAGCCTCCACCCAAGTTGTTTGCTCTCTTTCCCACAGTAAATTATCTCTCTCTGCCTTTCACTCTCAAATTTTATATTTTCTGCTAGGTTTCTTCTAAAGGATGGTTTTATAATCAAATCATGTGCTGATAAATTACAAATTTGGCATTACAAAGCTGTGTTTGATTCTATGGTTGGTATCATTCCAGATTTGTCATCATTCACGTTTTAACTCAAGGGACTCTCCTTGGCCAAAAGGTTTACTCTGTTGCTCACTAAAGTATCCCTCTAGTGAGCAACAGATCAATGGTCCAAAAAATAAGAAAAAAGGAAAAAAAAAATTCAAATGGGAAGAAGTCAAAAAATGGCAGGATACTCTGGTGAGCAACAGAGTAAACTTTTTGCCCCCTCCTTGTTCCTTGTTTGCTTGTCATCGGGGATCATGCACAATTCACTCTATTTGATGTTTAGGGACCGTCCACAACTCACCCAATGATCTATTCATGGAGGTCGAACACAACTCACTCCATTAATGAACCCTAAAGAGTTAAACTATTTTAATCTAGCGCCACTCATAGTAATACCTTATAAGAAGGTTTTCTATAAAAAAAATATGAACTTTGAAAGAATTAATAGTTTAATATTTAAAAAAAAAACAGATTAACTAGGGAAAAAAGTATTGAAAAATTATTATTAGACTTGACCACCCGTTAAAACAAAAAATTTCATAACTTATATTTCTCAATAAAAATGCATAAAATTTACTTAATCTGAAAACCAAATTTGAAATTATTTTTTAAGGACATAAATAGTTTAATTTATTCAGAAAGAGTTCAATAGAAATGAAATAGTTAATAAATAACTATTATGGAGTACCTGGATCCGTACAAAAGACATCTATACATGCTTAAATAACACTAAACAAGTTAATTGAGGTGTCTACTTGCTTATTTATTGTGTAAAATGAATATAGAAAAATAATAATTGTCGTGTAAGCTTTAGGTCCGATCTTTTGTCGTTCGAGCCTCCACCCAAGTTGTTTGCTCTCTTCCCCATAGTAAATCATCTCTCTCTCTTTCACTCTCACTTTTTATATTTTCTGCTAGGTTTCTTCTAACGGATGGTTTTATAATCGAATCATGTGTTGACAAATTACAAATTATGCATTACTAAGTAGTGTTTGATTCACACCCACCTGTTGGGGTAGTTGCTTGAGCACCACGCCTGATGAAGCAGGGGTCTCGGTTTCGACTCCCGGCAGCTTCTATCTGCTCCATCCTGGTGTGGGTGTCTGGGATGGAGCCGGAGAGGAATAGTCTAGCCAAAGGTTGGGATATACCACTTCGTTGAAAAAAAAAAGGTTGTGTTTGATTCTATGTTTAGTATCATTCCAGATTTGTCATAATTCACGTTTTAACTCATCCAAACCTTATTTTAGGTTATTACTACGACTGAACGCTCACTAGAAAATTACCAAAATACTCAATGTGAGAATTTTTTCAGATTATCATATAATTAGAAGCAATCATCCAGAATTATTATTAGACATTATTGATAAGATAAATATGTATTAAAATTAAGGTCATTACAACATGGCTTAGAGCTTAATGGTCATACCTATTAAAACCTTAAAGTAAGACGTGCAAAAATATGTTCCAAACAAGCTTAACACACATGCACATTAATCGGGCCCATCTAAGTGGTGGGCCACCACTTGAATAGGTCTAGGGGAGGCAATTTCTCGTCCGACCTATTATATTCCCCCCCGAACATGCGGACACTTTCGACAGGTTAGGATTGGGTTTTGGACCATGATAGGTGGCCTCGCAAGACTCAACTACTCACAAGTCATAATACATGGTCAATTCAGTAATGCAAAATGGAAACGGACCACAAGGTCCTCTTCCAAAATGACAACTCAATTGCAAATTTACATGTGGTAGTGAAACTTTTATTTTATTTTTTACTTTATTTTTCTTTCTCAATGTGTTGAAATTTGATTAGAGTGGTCAATTTAGAGGACCTTCTGGTCCTCTAATCAGAACTCGTAAGTAATAGATTATGTGTAAATATGTATACGGTGTTAGTTTTAATTGCATTTCTTTAGAGTTTTAATATAAATAATTGTATATTTTATTTAGTTTGAACCTTAGTAACCCAAACCTCCTAACCTGCTACCCGCTCCCGCTCTCAAACCTCGCTTTCACCTCGGGAGCTCGATTTCAACTTTTGTAAACCTCGCTCTCACCTAAAGGTACGGTTTTTGTGTAAAGTTTTATTTTTATCCTAATTTTTCATGTGAAATGAAGTATATTTTATCATTTTTCTTTGTAGGTACAAGATTCATATAAGATTTGTTAATTATTAGTGACCTTGTAATTGAATTTAGAATGATACATTTAATAATTCAATAGTTATCTTGTTTGTTGTGATGAAAAATTTGAATTATGAATGATTTTAACAATTTTCTCTTAGAGTTTAAAAAACTAAAAAAGATATATTTATATTTCTACAAGTAATTTTCAAGAACATCAATATATATTTTGAATTAGTCTAGGGACACTCTCAAAGTGTACTCTCAAATATACTCCCAAATCTTATCAGTCTATCTCAATTATAAACGGTTAGGATTAGAGCTGATGTGGCATTAGGAAAGATAAAATAAGTCAACTCAAATCCTGGTCCTTAATGGTTGGTTATAAACGGTTAGGATTAAGGAGTATATTCGGGTGTACATTTGGGAGTATCTATAGATTAACTCATATATTTTATGTATATATATCGGCGCTCCGGAGGCGCTCCCGACCTTATCCTAAATTGAAATTTGACGCTCTCGCTCCTGTACCCGCTCTCGCTCCCACTCTACGCTCTGGTTACTTAGGTTTGAACAGGTTGGGCAGGTGGGTTAGTTCAACACACGAAAAGTTCAGTTTGGGTGGATTGACAAGTAAAAATTTGCCATCCTTTAAGCCTTTACGGAGGTGAGCAGTGAGCCTTCTCACCTTGGGCTTGTCCCAGTGATAGTGTGTTTCCCTTATTTTGAGGGTACGTTTTTGGATAGCGTCCTGAGGGGTGTGGTGGTTGTAATATTTATTTATTTTTAAGCGTCAAATACTTAGACATTAACTCACTAACCTAGAATATAGAATAGATACTAATACTATTAACCTGGGTTGCGGCAAAGTACCGTTTGGTTATTAAATCTTATGGCCCATTTCACATGATAACCCCACCTGAAATCTCATGCTCTTAAGGGCATGGTCTCAGTTGTCTCAACCCTAATGGGTCCCACAAACTTTATCTTTAAATCAATTTTAGTGGAACTAAAAAAAACTACGTTCACATCGAATTGATTTGAGCAGCTACTGTCGTCCGCTTTCACATCGAATTGATTTGAGTGAGCTACTGGTCCGCATGCTCATTGTGGATAATGCATGCATGAGTCCAAACACCCATTAAATGAAAGGGTATTTGATAGGATCAAAGGTTGCTTAGGTGGGGTCTTATGATCTCATCATTTGAAAATTGAGCCAGTTGAGCCTTAATTCGTGACCATGTTTGAATTTCCATCTTTGCTTTTTAGCCTCTACATGAGAATCAAATAGCAATTTGTCTCCATGAGAGTTTTGGGATCAAGTCTTGGGGAATAAAATATTATTTGATAGCGATAAACAAACGACCACATTGTGACATGTAAATTCTATTGTTTGGAATGTATTATTTGTGTGTTTTCCTTCCTATGACTATAACTTCGCCTTGTGGTGTTGTTGCCTTGACCTTTAAAAAAAAAAAAAAAAGAGAGAACGTATTATTAAAAAGGTAGAATTGGAATTGCAATCCTGCACGAAATTCTGAGTAATTTTATAGGCTAAACTAAGAGTTCAAATCCATGTTGAGAGGTGTTATTTGAAATTGAAGAAAGATACAAATCTTATGAAAATATTTTTTACCACTTCAACTCTGTCTCCTTCAAAAATAATAAATTAAGGATGACAATAAGTTGAATTAATTTCAGGTTAGGTAAATATATCCTAAACTCAATAAAAGAACCCAAACCAATACAAGAACCCTCAGAATAAATATGCGGCTAACTTGTAATTTAAATGAATAATAATTTAATACATAAAACAATAATAATAATAATAAATTTTAATAATATTTAAATTTCATTATATTTACTTCATAATTTTATATCCTTATTATTATATTTGAATTATAATTTATGCTAACATTTAATATTTTTTTTATTGATACTTACATTTCATATTATTAAATATTTTATGTAAATAAGTATTAATATTTATTACTAAATTAAATAGATATAATATTTATTGATACTTACATTTCACCTTAGGTGTGGTTGTGTGTGTGTGCGTTTTAAGGTATATGTGTGTGTACGTGCTACATGATAACCTTTCTACCCAAAAAAATAGATATAATGATTTGTATTTATTCCATGAGCCATATTTGATCCGATCCAATTATAGACGTATGGGTTCAATCCTAGTCTATGAAAAGTTAGACATCTCAAGTTGGTTCAGAATGAATCCTAATATTTGAAAAGTTAGACGGGTTGGGTTGATTTAGATTGAGTAAATGTACTTCAACCAAGAAGAAAAACTCCAAACTAAACCCGAATCATTTATATATAGACTTGAAAAAGGCAAATATATACTTCATCTAAGATGAAAATCTCCGAACTAAACCTGCAACCAAACCAATGAATTAGGCAAATATAATTCATCCAAGAAGAAAAAATTATTTAATATTTTTTCTAAAAACCAAGGTTAGATTGTTGAACCCTAAGGGTTAGTGAATCTTAACCACAGTTAATATAGAGACTAAAAAGACAACCAATGGTGCAATTGAACTCTCCCCGAGTTCAATCGTGATTGACTTTGATCGACGGATTTTAGCCATCAATTTGCAAATTTTTCAGCAAACTTCTATTAACAAATTTGACCATCCAAAGATACAAAGTAAACAAATGTGTTTTTTTAAAATTGATTTTGGCCATGTAAGCATTAGGTAAGACCCATCAAATGTTTTTTTTTTCTACACATGCAATCCATATGCCCACAACATTATTTAAGGGATAAGAACATTTTATTACAACTCTAGATCCTCCAAAATAGCAACAGAAGGGAAAAACAACGACGCATAGCCAAAACACATAAGTTGCAATATCATTTTCTTGGACAACGTAATTATCTTTGCAGCCTAATTATCTTTGCAGACTTGCCGAGCAGAGTAGCCGGACTCGAAAATCAAACTTGAGGTTGGCTTGTTCGTTTATTTAAACGAGCTCAAGCTTTAACATACAAGCTTTAACTGAGCTCAAACAGTTTGCAACTTGATTAATTAGATATAGATAGTTATTATGTATAAATTTTACTTTATTATCCTCGTATAAGTAAAAGAAAATTACAGTGTTATTTAAAATTTTAAGAAAACTTCATAATTATAGAAAAAATATTCTTATCATGTAAAATACGTTATATATTATTAATCTTTACTATCATATAATAAATATACTTAATTTTAGAGTTTAAATGAAATAAGTATATTTAGATATTTTAGTAGGTTTATATATAATCGAGTTGAGCATTTAACGAGCCGAGTGGGGGTGTGTTCAAGCTTGGCTTGTTAACTAAACGAGCTCAAAAATCAAGCTTGAGCTTGGCTTGTTTACTAAATAAATGAACGAGCTCGAGCTTTTAACAAGCCGAGCTCGAGCTGTTCACAAGCAACTTGTTTGATAACCACCTCTACTTGATAGCACTAATCACCCTAGTAAGAAAATACTCGTGTTTCCCTAACATCAGCACACATGAAGCATATTTTCCTACTCATGAAACGTAGTGCCCATTTGACATTTTGGTGATTTTCCCGTTCTTGAGAAGAATTGTTCTTCTTGAGAATATATTCGGAAGATTAATTATGTGCTGAAAACCCATTTGGCAACAATCAACTAGAATTTGTTCTAAAGAACAAAAATAACACAATCACATTTAAGTGGAACAAAAAAATTTAATTTCTTATTTACGTTATAAAACTAAATTTATTAAAATTTAATTAAAATAGTAATCTTATTTTTTTAACTTTCTTGGCAACAAAATAGAGTGTAAATGGTATAATGTCTCGAGTGAGAGTGAGCCTATATTGTTATTCTTTCTCAAGAAACAGTTCTGAAAAGTGAAAAAATTTTTTACTCCTCAATTCTTGCTCCAAAATTAGAATTTTTTTTGAAATTTTTCTAGATTCTACGCTAGCCAAACACTGTTCTTTGGTTTCTATTCCCAAGAATAGAGAATTGGTCCCCCAAAGTAGGACTATCAATTTGGCCCTTGAGGGAGCCCGACTCACCCTTTCAAAGCCCGTAAAATAGAGGACATTTTCCCTTAATAAAGGTCCTAGGGCCGAGCTGGACCTATGTAACGACCCCAAATCCTACCTTGACCAAAATAGGACCTTGTGCACCACATTTCTTAAAACTGCTTAAATCCCATGACATACAAGGCATACAACAAGATTATCCAAAAATGAGAATAATAAAATTTCGATATATAAAACCAAATCATCCTGCTCAAGTCTATGGTCAACATAAACATAACTCAGCATAAACAAAATATTCTGATACTCAACTATAAAGTAATCTGATCGATAAGAAACATCATTTAAAAATATTAAGTCTAATAAGAAACTCCTCACAACTCAAAAGTAAAGGTCTAGTGATAAGGCCAACTGTCCAAATCTCGTTTTCCCTCAGTAAAGGGATCAATCTCCTCCTCTACCTCATAAGCCTCCTCCACCCAAGGCTCACCTACAAACTCGGGCTCCTCACTTGCCAAGACAAAAGTTTGGCTAAGTACAATAGCACTCGGTGTATATAAAATTCAATCAACAACATAGTATCATTGCACTTAATTAGAACCATAACCAATAACATAATAACATAATTAGAGTGCGGAAGAACGTGTGCTCATATACATCATATCATGACCTTGACTCGTGTACTTGTGAGAACAATAGACTTAGGAGATAACATACTTATGAGATGCTTATGCTTATGAGATCACTTGCTTATGCTTATGAGTCTTTGAGTAGTTTATTCAGATCTCTTATCGGGCTTATTCAGATTTCTTTCGGGCATATGCAGGACTTATGCTTATAAGTCTTTGAGCAACTTATTCAGAACATACACTTATTCAGATCACTCATTGGGCTTATTCAGTTTATCAGGCGTATGCAATGCTTATACTTGTGGTCCACATGTGTGACTTATGAGACTCTTATCTTAATACACGTGTAAGTTTGTGCATAAATATCGCAATTAACATTCGAATAGGTCATCCCTTAGGTTCCAAATGATATTCGCTTAAAAGTGCTCTTTTTCACTAACATATTTTGAAGCATTATCGTATTCTTTTAAGTAAAACTTTCATTCTTACAAACTTTTCTACATAAGGGTACCCTCCATTGCATAACACATATTTTTGGTAAAAATAATACATTTGCATGAATTTAATATATTTTTGAAAGACTAGATACAAGGTTATCTTGATGAACTCTCAGTACGTGCTTTAATGTTTCATGACTCCTGATTAGAAGAATTTCAAAAACCATCGAAGCCTGTCATTGAAAGCTAAAGAGATGGACTAAGTATGAGCTGAGCCAGTAACTGAACAAGGCCAAAGGACCTAAAGAATAAATTTCCAAGGAAAAGAGACTCAAATGATAAATATTCCCTACAAGACAAAGAAAGAAGCAAGCTTAATTGGTAAAGTCCGGGGGAGATCATGTTAGAGACCAGGGTTCAAGAATTTTTGCTTGTTTTTGTTTTTTTTTATTTTGTAATTTTAAAACCCTAACCAATTTTCTCTCTAATTAATCCTAGTCACCCATTCTTCTTCTATCCTAACCACCCATTTTAAATCCTTACTTTTCCTCTCTCACATGGTAACTCTAATCCCACAATATCTTCACGTATTTTCTTCCCCCTTTAGCTCTCCCTAAATTCTCCATTGTGTTAAAACCTTAATCTCTTTATCTAAAAAATCCTAACCATCTATCTCTTCCCATGACGTATTTTCTTCCCCCTTCACGTTTTCACCCCTATGCCTAAGGGAAGAACACATCTTTCTCTCATTTCTTAACCTCTTCTTCTCTCAACCCCTTCTCAAAAATCTCCCACGAAACACTTGCAACTATGCTTAGTGCGAGTTTCCGGTTGCCGAATTTTTTCTTCTACGAATGTATTGCGAGTTCGATTAATTTTTGTAAGTGACTTTTATTTAATGCAATCAATGAATATTTTTTTTATTTAATGTTTTCATATCTCTTTATTTAATTCAGTAGTTTAATTTCATGTCATTTAATTAGTAGATCTTAATTATCTCTCTCAAAGTTGTTTTAAAATTTTCAAATAATCACCACTCTCATCTCTCCATCGTTTTACAATTTCCTCTTTTTTTTGGTTTCTTCTTTATACTAACCCCATAATTCACGAGTGAGAATTGGACATCTGACACAAGCCCTATACATATCAAATTTTGTAGGGTCTCGGATTACACTTAAAGACTTGATAGTAGGGTGATTCTAAACGATGGAAAAACGTCACTTTCAAATGGCGCCATCGCCGGTCGTGTGAAGGGAAAGCATGAAGAAACACACGAAAAGAAAAATCAGGGAAAAAAAAAGCAGCAAGGAATTTTCGGATTCCATCATTCTTTTTTTCTCTTTTTACTACTTTTTATTTTTTATTTTTTTAGCCTCGGATGGCCGAGTGCAAGTTGTAAGACTTTTTAATGGACTTTTTCTTTTTAGATGGTTGTTCAAGGGTTTAGCAACTCTTGATTAAGTGCTAAAAAAAAAACCAGCATATAATAGCACCTGTTTTTCTTTGTTAATTGTTGTTTTAAAAACACAACCACCAAAAAAAAAAAAGTGTGTTGTTTTCTTTGTTGTGAAAAAAAAAATCAGCACTTTGAAATTTTGATTCTTTTAGGCTTGTTTTATTAAGAATACAAAAAAAAAAGAAAAAGATTTACTTTCTACATTTTTCGGTGACTAGATTTTGGGAATTGAGCATATTGGGAAGTTTCCAAAAAGATTTTTCGCTCATTTAGGCAATTTCCTTCTTTGGAAAAAGTCTATCAAAAGCAGCAATTTTCTTTTTTGGAAAGTTTCCCAGTGTGTCCGAAATTCTTATTTGGAAGGTTTGCAACCTTGGAATAATTCAAAAATAGTAGTTCCCTTATTTAGGAAACTTCTAAATTCGAATTGGAAACTATTTGAAACCTGCCTTAATTTCCTTGATTGACTTGTGCAAACCCTAAAGGCAGCAACATTCCAAATCAATTCCCTAACTTGACCTATTCTTTTTTGTGAACTAACTCTTCCACAGAGAAGGAGTGAGTAGGGAGTATAAGATCGGAGTGGGCCCAAGCCCATTACCCCTTCCTACCTCACAGAGGCGACCCCGTGGCATAGCCCATGGGTAGGTACGCGTTCTAAACCTCGCTTGAAGGCGATCTCGGGTGTTGGTTAGATTGTGATGATTGTTTATTTAATTCTGCACCATTTTTCGAACTGCGTGGATGACCGGAAAATACATTAATTAAAAGAGCAAACCCAGCTCTACTTGAAACTGATGAGATTTCATCACCCACCTCATCACTCCAGCTGTGTGAACCCAAAATCCATTTAATTAAAGGAACCAAGATTTAGAGCCAAATTTAGCTCGGTGTTCACAGGACCATCACAAAATCAGTGAATCCTTCATTTTTGAGTCCAATAGGACCACGAGCGCGGGTCCTTGTTTCCTAACATACACATAGATCCCTACTACTTTAGTATACTGAGCTTTTAAGTGGCCTCCTAAATCTTATTGGTTAACTGCGCTTGTTGATTTAGGAACACAATTTAGCCTAAATTATTCTTTCGGGAATACACTTGTCAAACTACTCGACTGATCCGGCTAGCTTGGGGCATATTTAAGCTTGCCACTGTGCGACACGTCTGTCTAGGCTACAAATCTCTCGTAGTTAACTCGTATTAGTATTGGAAGGTTAGCTTATGAGTGAAACCTTTGTGAGAACCAAGAGTGCAAGTTAGTCTGGCGGACTAATCAAAGATAAAATCATTGATTCTGCCCACCGTCATAACTTGTTTGCCACCAAAGATAAAATGATGAAGCCCAGAAAATTGTTGGTTGTTTAGCATTGGCTTAGGATTATCTTTGTGACTTCTTGCTCATCATATAGATTCACTTAGGTTAGTGTCTCATTTGGCAACTTTTTGCCAGATTTTGGGTGTGTTCATTCAAACAGATGGCCAGTTAGATTTGGCCCCATTAGCGTTCGATTTGATCTGAGAGTCATTCCAATTCGGGAATTAGCCCCAGCTTCTTCGCTTTGCTCATCCCCTCCATGGTCGCAGAAAGGCCTCTTATTGAGACTTATGCAAATTTCTATAGCCAAAATTTCTATTGTCATGACTCCTATAGCCCAAATTCCTATTGCCAAACTTATTATCCGAATGCTTGGAATCATCATTCCAGTTTCTCTTGGGAGCAAGAGTCTATTCCACAACAGCAATCATACCATGGCACATATCATTCCAGGTTTAACCAATCCGATATACAGTATGATGGATAGTACTCGCAGTCACAGTACTAGCAATTCTCCCATAATCCTTATTTTGACCAACAGAGCACCCTCATGACTCCTCAGTCCTACAATTATCATACCCCGATGAGCTCTAATTGTGAATCAGTACCTCAGCTTCCCTTCGTTGCGCTTCTACAAGCTACTCCTAAAACTGGTATAGAAGACCTTTTCTCCCAGTTTATGACCTGACAAGAACAATCCTTTCAACGTCTAGAACAACGTCTGGATCAATTAGAAGTTGAGAGAGAGATAGGTAACTTCCCGTGCCAAACTATTCAAAATCCAGCTGAATAGGAGATAGTTTCTGAAGTTGAATTGCAGCCAAAGAATCAGACTTTTCAGGGAGAGATCCAAGTTGATACCACCCTTTGTTCAGGCAAGACTGTTGATATAGGAGTTCCACCATCCTTGGTGCCCTCAAAAGCACCACCTTCTAACACTAGCTTAGAGAGTCTCAATTCACATCCAACTCTGATGTTGCTACGTCTGCACCCAAATTTGATATTCCTGTGCAGATACCTCAGGTTGAGGACAAGCTCATTTGTCAGTTGAAACCACATTTCCTAGAAAGGATTGTCCAGAATAACTGGGGCTAACAATTTTCAGAGATCATAGAAGTTTTCAAAAACTTACCGATCAATATCTTGTTCAGTACTGCTATCAAGCAGATTCCAAACTATGCTAAGTTCCTCAAAGACTTATGCACAGTCAAGCTGCGTACACAAGCACCTAAGGATACATTTCTAGTCGAAAAATTCATTGCGTTCAAATTAAAGGATCCTAGAATCCCTACCGTTCAGTGCATCATAAGAAACGATTTCAGCTACACCACTTTGCTGGTCCTAGGAGCTAGTGTGAATCTCCTGACTTTTTCAGTCTATCAACCGTTAGGCTTAAAGGACATACAACCTATGAGGGTCATTCCAAAGCCGCCAATTGGTGTTGGTTGAGATCGATCTTATCGATCCTCTCTTTGTAGACTGATGACCTACTCAATCTCTCTATGTGCTTCAACTTGTTTGGGGGTGCATTTATGTACCCCCATTGTGTTTGGCTGAAGACGTTAAACTTAGCGCTGTCGGAAAGGCAATTCTAAGATCCATGAGTCGCATGATTATCTTGCACTATTTTTCAGGTTGTACGGTTCTCATTATTTCTACAGATTATCTGATACCTACCAATGTACAATCTTTGCAAAGTTGGTAATACACTTCCTTAACTTTTGCATCTTGTAGTCCACATTCATATCTTTTTGTCTTGATCATAAGCACCGAGGACGGTGCAATCTTTTGTTTGGACTGGATATTTTTCAAAATTCATGTTTTCCATTTTGAAAAAAAAATAAAAATAAAAATTATTTTTTTGCTAACTCTTTGGAGCTTTAGAGACTGTGAAAGCTTCCGGCCTATCCTGTAGCCCGCCTAGGAGGTAGAACTCTGAGTTTTGCGGGTAGGATATCTAAGCTTATTTTTCTTTTATTTGAAAATAAAATTTTTTTAGAATTTTCTAGTACTTTAAAAAATGTTTTCAAGTACCTTTACAATGATGAGACAAAAACTAACTGTTAGGATGTCATCTTTTGAAATACATGTTAACACTTTGTAAGCACCCCATTTTTACACTCTGCTTAACCATAGTTAACCTCCGTTAACTATGGTTATTCTCAGCCAAGCCCTAGTTTAACCCTCAGTAGCACCTAAGCCTTAGAACAAAGCCTAGGCTAACCCTAGCTAAACCCAAGGTCTAACCCTCGGTAAACCCTAAACCTAACCCTAGGCCTAGTCCTAGCCCTAGCCCAAGCCCTAGGCAAAGCCCCACGGGCTCTAAGCCCATTTTGAGTCCAAAACTCCAAAAAAAATAATTAAAACCTTTTGGCCCTAAACATAGGCTCACTAAGCCCAATCCAAGTGGGACCCACATCCTTTTCAAAATTCAAATTTTTTTTAGGGCAAAATACTTTTGGCCTTCCCCACACATGTGGTGGTTAGGCCCCAAAAGGTAAACAAAACAAAATTAAAAAAAAAAAAAACAACAAAAAAATTTTGAAAAAAAGAAAAAAAAAAGGAGGGGTTTGAAATTGTGGGCACCAACCCTATGTGGCAAGGCCCACATGCGGGTTGGGCCCATGTTAAACAAGTAAACCAAAACCGGAAACCAATACAAAAAAAATAATTTCAAAACAAGGCACTGTTCACCATCTTCTTCCTTGAGACAGGAAAAGTGCCTGCCACGCTAGTAACTCTTGCCCCCTCATGGCCGCATGCTAGCTTGTCCCCCACGCTTATATGTACCCAGAGGCCTTATCCATCCTCCCTCATCTCCTATAAAGCTCCATTGAAGCCACTGTGTAAAGGGGGATTTCAAATTATTTTTTTTAAAAAAAAAACAGATCTGTGCAAGCTTCATCCAACCCACCTAAGGTCTTCTTAGGCCATCCCCTACCCTCAAACAGTCCTAGGCCAACCCAGGAATTTTCCAACGACCCCAACACTTCACCCACACCCTGAGACCATTCTTGCAACCGCCTAGCTCCCACCGTCCACCACTATAGCCACTGTGCACAACAAAAAAAAGTTCAGACCTCTCCCCCATTTGGCCAGCTCTTGAATACCCTTCCTAGGTCCCTAATCTCGACCCCCCCAGACCTCAAACAACCCTAGATGCCCCCTCGAACCACCGAAGCCACTGTGTTGAGTAGTTATTTTTTTCAAAAAAATTTCACAGTCAGCCATCGTAGCAGTTTCGGCTACAGGGTATACGACCCTCTCCCTTCCTTTTTTTGCTGCAATTCCCATTGTAAGGGACCCCTGGTCCCATTCCAGGGGTCCCATTTTGCCATTTCCTTCTTTTTTTCTTTGATTTTGGTTCAACCGTAGGTTTCTTTTTTTGCTTGAGGTGGCCACGGGCACACCCCCACCACCATGTGCCACCACGTTTGGGGCATTCCTTAGCATCTAGGGGGTCCTCAATCCTTGAGGAACCCCCTGGAATCCCAAGGATGAAGCACCAAAGGCCAAAACTGGCTTTTCAAAAAAAAAAATTCAGAAAAATCACGGTTTCAGGCAGCCACATGTACCCCTATTTTAACCACGGTTAGGACAGGCCTTGGTCAAAACCAAGGTCATGGTTAGACTCCCCATACATAGGGCTACCCCCTATAAAATTTCAGCCCTTAACTCTGTTGTTAACTGTGGTTAAATCGACCCCAAAGTGGGGTCGACAATCTGTCAAACAGCCCAAGTAGCCAACTTTGGGCCTCTGTGGGGCCCACATACGGCCTCTTCCTTGGCCCCACAAGGGCCCAAACTGTTCCTCTCACAGCAAGCTTCACAACCTTGGTCTCGGATCCCCTAGAAATTTAGCCAATCAACGGCAAAATCGCCGCAAAGTTCAGAAAAAAGCTGTTTGGTTTGTTTAAAAAATCTGTCATTTTATGTAAGCTTCAATGAGGCAACTTTGGGCTTCTGTGGGGCCCACACTCGACCTCTCCTTGGGCCCCACAAAGGCTCCAAACATTCAATGGACTTCAGCCTATCCACTGGTAGTCTCGATTTTCCATGGTTCTCTCGTTAACCATGGTTAAACCTGCCTTAACTGTGGTTAAAAGCGAAAAACAATTTTGGATTTTTTTGCATTTACTGGACTTTGTAGGGGCCCAGACTGGGTAGGAAGCCATTCTAAGCCATGCCATGGACCCTGGGCCCACTTTTACCTCAGTCGACCCCTTAACCATGGTTAAATGCACGTGTGGTTAATCCTTAACCATGGTTAAGCAGCCCATGGGCCCGAAAAAAAAATATGAAAAATGCTCCAAAATTTGAAAATAATATAAGAAGCCCAAAAATGGTCTCACTTGACCATTTAACCCTGGTTAAGACTCTTAACCATGGTGACCTCCCCCTCCTTAACCGCGGTTAAGCATCTTTAATCACTGGAAAAAATCTGGAAAAATCCCAAAAAAATAAAATAAAAATCAAAAAGACTAAAAACATTAAATTTGAACTTTTTAACCATGGTTAGCATCCTTAACCATGATTAATCATATTTGTTAACCACGGTTAGCAACCCCCCTTGGTTAAGACACCCTAGGTCGACCGGGTCTCACCCCTTAGCTTATCGGGCCCAATATTGGCCTACCGGGCCAAACCCTAGCCTATCGGGCCCTAACTTAGGCCTACCGGGCCAAACCCTAGCCTACCAGGCTCACCCTTGGCCTACCGGGCCCAATCTCGGCCTACCGAGTCAAACCCTAGCCTACCGGGCCCTAACTCAGGCCTACCGGGCCAAACCCTAGCCTACCAGGCTCACCCTTGGCCTACCAAGCCCAATCTCGGCCTATTGGGCCCAAACCCTAGCCTACCGGGCTCACCCCTGGCCTACCGGGCCCAACCTTGGCCTACCGGACTACACAGTGGCCTACCGGGCCAAAATACCAAGCACTTGACCAACCCGGTCAACCACCCCTAGCCTCCCAGCTAAACCTTAAGCTACCTTTGGTGCGCACACACACACCACTAGCCTTGGGACGGGCTCATGTGCCAGAACTGTGCTCAGTCTGATCTTACCCCAATGTGAGTACGTAGGCAGCCCAACCCGGGTTCGACCCTAGTCTACGATTTTCTCTTTCTTGGATTAGTATTATCTTAAACATTTAGGCATTTGATTAAAACTGAGATTAGTTTGGCTTAATCCTAGCAAGTAGGGAACCACTAAAAAATAGAAGTTCTGGGGTGCCTAACCCCTGCCCCGGACTTAACCGAACCTCTTACTTTGATCTCTGATCGCAGACCAAGACCTTATCCAAATCCCGACGACTTATCCCTTCCCCGTGAAATCGAACCAGGGTTTCCCCGAAATCCGTGCTCACAGCTCTGACGACTCTGCTGGGGATTTTAAGGTTCAACCCGGAACCTAGTTTTAAGTCAAATAAACCTCAAATTAATCAAATACTTTAGTATTTAACCTAATACTAATCGTTTTCCATCTCTTTGGTGATTTGTGTACTGTGCATAACATACATAGCATAGTAGTGTAATCAACCAAATACCTATTAGACAGACTTATTATACTCACGACTGCTGGATAACTATCCTCAGTGATAGGGGCTTAATAGTCTTGGAGGTTTGCGAAACTTTGCCTGTTGGGTGACTATTCTCAGTAAACGGTTCTGAACGCTCCCGCTTACACCAATCGTCCATTTCAGGGAGTTGCATATACGGTGTTAAGGACCCCCCATCCTTAGGAACACACTTGCATACCCCAACATGCATACATATAGCTTAGGCTAAGGAATAGTCTACATGCAGCTCACCTGGAGGGATACTCTAAACCCTAATCTGCTTCCACTCTATACCTGTCCCCATTCATGGTTGACTACCCGGACACATTCTACCCGGATAACCACCCATCAGGGGCATGTAATGGGTCAAACTTGTGCTTGTAATAAAATGCATCCTACATTGCTTCCTGACATAGAATATGGGGTTCAAATCCCAGTCGATTAGGTCTTCACCAGACCTATCCCCGACCTTGACTTGATAGGCCTCTGGTTCCCAACAACCCGGGTAAAGCATGCCAGAACTCTATCCGTCTGGCCTATCGGATCACATGTGCCTTGTCACACTCAGAAAATATTGCATTATTTTTGCATATTTCATCTGCATACACAGTGCACTCATATCGAGTCTAGATGGCAGGTCCTTCAGGGATGACCCAAACAATTGGTCAACTGATCCGGCCTGTGCATTTAACTTCTCAGTGGGCATGTGATCACAACCTCCAGAAAGTAATTGAGGTCTTTACCCCGAGTCAACGTATCGCTTGGGTTCAATACTACAAAATCGGGACTATCCTAGACCTATCCATGGTCAAACCGGACACGCGCCTCATGAACAAGATATCTAGTATCGGAACCCATCTCACATGGTGTACCATTTTGATAAGAACGAACTATGTCCAACACTAGAGGAGATTCAGCGCATCCTAGGGTTAAACATGGATAGTGAAGCCATAGTACTGTGCTACAAAACATACCAGGCATACCTATCTAGGTTTTTGCATATCAAGTCTACCTGCTTACAGCCCGTTCCTAATGGCTCTTTTCGATCGGATACCCATAGAGTATCTTGAGAAATAGTACAAGCGCAAGTGAAACCCTGACTGCATTACGGCGGAACTTCCCGGTCTCAACGCCCTTGCACTGATAGCCATATCTCAGCTGATATTCCTGAGGTGTCGTATACTTGTCAAGTCAGTACTGGTAGGGATTATCAAGAACACCTGTAGTTCCGGAACCATCATACTAGTTATCCTTGCAGAGCTTCTCAGGGCTCCCAATCAGGTAACATATCATAAAAAGGGCATCTCTCATGCCAGTACACCTCTTATATACCTGTAGCTAGTAGGACACATGCCTACAATTATAGTCGTACCAGTCAACCTCCGTGAAGTCTACAATCTACCTTGGAAGATCTCTCAGAATCAGGGCCCGATAGCAACTATAGACATTAAAAAGCTCTACCAGCTTCTCTAAACCCTATCAGAGGAGGAGATCATACGGCAGTGTGTTGACATCACCGGAAGGTGATGTATGATCCTTGCTGGGCTTACGGATTCCGTAGTCTACAATCCACTCCGAGTCTTTCGACAGTTCGGATTCCCTCAACATATCCCAGTGATAGACGGACAAGGAAATGATTGGATCACTTTTACTGTACACTTCAAAAGCCTCGCATGTCGATTCCAGTCAGATTGGCAAAAGCTTTAGGTGAGATCATTGGCCAAATTTCATGGTTACATCAGGACCACCTACAGATGCAGTATACCAGCTTTGGGCGGAAGAACCTGACATTCCATCCAACATGCCCACACCCAGGGAACTACCCACACCAGTCTTAGCTCCATCTCGCGGAACCATACCTTTAGCTAAAGAGGTAGTTCCCTAGAGAGATATCTTGGAGAAACAGCTCCAAATACAGATGAAAGAGAGCGGCTACGGAAAGCTCAATAGGCATCCATGCTACAAGAAGCAGAGCGGGACATCAAACCTCAGGCCATACGGGAGCAGATTGAGCATCTCGAGCAAACACTCCAGTTTTACCAGAAGAAGCGAAAAGGCGACACCAGAGAAACCACTATCGTCCGAGGCTGCACTTCTACCAAGAGCAGTTCGACAGTGCAAAGGTTGAGATGACCACTCGGATCCGACGGTTCGAATTCCAGATGTCTAATGCTACTGAAGCCATTGAGAATTTGGAGGTTGCGGTCACATCCCTCCAACAGTAAACCATGGGCCTAGACAGTGTGCCCCGACTACTTGACTTCGCGATCCCTGATGGACCTGCCTAGGATCGAGTCTTTTTTTCTTTTTGAGTCACAATCCTGTACTCTTTTCCCGCACAAATTCCTTTCTTGCATCTTCTTCCTCGCATCATGAACGTGCATGTTTAACCGGCAAGTCACTCTATTCACAATGGTACCACGGAATTAGGCACAAACACCTGTACTGGGCCCCTCTGACATTACTGCATCATCCATGCACCCTCATCATTGTCCATGCATTGTATTCCCACTAGCTAGGATCACTGCACATACACTACATGTACACTACACCTTACACTTACACTTGCATCACCGGTATGCTACACTAGTAGCACTAGCACACTACTACACTAGGCATTTACACATGCACTGCCACCGCATCTGCATTACTAGGGCAAAACACTTGCACCTATCCAGAAAATGTAGAGTCCAGTCTATCCTATCCCAGGCATCACTCGTGCATCTGTAAAGTACAACCCACATCATGTAGACGACAGCACTCCTAGAAGTGACCCAATTGCGAGAATCCATAGACCATGTCTATCCTTCACTCTATCCTATCAGGAGCGCTGCTTAGGGTTGAGTCTCTCCTCTTTTTGAGTCTCACCTCATTCATTGGGTTTTTACCCTCACATGCTCATGCATTTTAGATTCACATACCTTACCTTCAGCATTGACTCGCTCTATCTTTTTTAGATCTCACCTTACCGAGGCGGTAACTTAAGGACTCAAGCGATGGAACGCGGAGAAGCATCAAGCAGTCAAGAAATCATCTTGACAACCCTTCTCCGTCAGGTACAGGACATCAAGAAAATCAAGTCTATCCTCCATGATATGGCTACCGCTCTCGACAAGCTCCAGGTGGCACAAGGGCAAACCCAGATCTATGCCCCTACCTCTCAGACAAACGCATCCAACCCAGTGGCACAACCACAGAAACCTCCCTCTCACCCGCTCCCCAAGCCTAAGAAAGAGCATGCACAACCCAAGCATTTCACCCCTCTTCCACTCGGCCAACTCCTGTCGACACTTGTTGAGAGGAAACTGATCACACTCCGTGGTCCTACCCCATTGCAACCCTTAGCCAAAAGGAACCACAACTACAAGGAGCACGGACACTATGCTTTTCATCAAGACCCTGGGCACTCTACTAATCACTGCATCACTTTGAAGCATGTAGTTGAAGACCTAATCAACGAGGGCAAACTTGATTATGTGCCTGGTAGCTGGAGTTCCTGAAAACCCTATCCCCTCATCAGCTCATCATCAAGCCGCCTTCATGCCACCTAGAGCAATGTCTTCACGAACTCGTCTGAAGAAGGAGACTTGAAAGCGAGATGCTAAGTTCGGTTGATCAGAGCCAAGTCCAGTCTAAATCAGTCCTAGTTAGGATTTCCTTTCTGTGAGAGTCGGCTACTATGGCCCTTGTACGAGTCAGTCCAGAGTCTAACTCTTTTTAATTCAATTAAATCACTCTCTTTTTCAAGAGTTTCATCTCTTTTGACTAGTATAGCTGAATGCCGATTAAGCTCATTTACTTTAACAAGAGGTCACTTAAACAGATAATTAGACCTACAATCCTCAGGGGTAGAATACGATGAAGAGCAGAATTCTCATCCAGAACCTTTGTCTTGCACAAAGCAAGTCAAGACCTCGTCGAGCCAGGGGCATGGGGGTAATCAAAAGCAAGGGGTAAGTCCATCTCCGGTCCCCCAAGACAATGCTTGGCGCAGGGGGGGCAACTTGAAGCAAAGCAGACACCTGAACAAGTGACTGACAACTGCGGGAAAAGCTGCACAAATTTACTGGGGGCAAATGCCTCTCCCGATAAAGCAAGGGGTAATATCGGACTGACCATCGGATCCCAATCAAATGAGCAAAATCAAAGTACAACGCTTAAGATCTTGCCTAATAACGCTTACACTTTTAGCCGCTTCGAGAAAGGATAGGAAGCCATCCTTGGCACCCCTTCATCCCTTTCAATGTAAACCCGTTTTACAGATCAATGAAATCTGCTAGTTAGCCCCTTTGAGCCTAGCAGCCTTCCTTTCATATAGCCTTTTTAGGGACACCCTCCCTCGCCAAATTGTGGTAATCTGCCTGGACTACGTCATGACCTGATCTTGCAAAGGGTACGTAGGTAGCCTGACAAATCAGGTGTGGTCACAAAAATGGATCATACCTCCCCCAATCTCCACTACGCAGAGTCAAATCATCCCCAGTGGAGCCAAAGCCTCTTTGAAATGTCTCCCCGCAAAGATAGAGCAAAAAAATCATCTCAACTTCCCCAGTCAAGTCAACTCTCAAGGGTGTAAAAAACTTCCATCAAAGGAAAACACAAAATAGAAGTCAAAACATTTTCGAGAGTCAGAGACTCCCTATAAAGACAACCTCTTCGGACTCTGTCCCCAGCAGAAACATTTCAGGGAAAATCCCTCTCGAAAAACAATCCCTAAGCAAAAACTCTCCCCAGCAGAGACAACCTCCCCCAAAAAACAAAAAAAAAAACAAAAGAAAAGACTCCGTTGGAAATCCAAAAATACAAATCCTTAGGAGAGTACAATGGAAGAGATCCCCAAAAGAGTAATTGCAAAGGAGAAACCCCAGGGAGTCCCAAACTTCAGTCCCCCAGCCTACATTTCATCAAATCACAAGCCTTCCTAAATCCCCTAGAGACTGAAAGTGCAAGCATCTTATCATGCAAGTATTCGAAAACGAGATACCAATATCCAAGGCAATGAGAATAGAACTTCATCCAAAACCATCGCGGGCCCAATGAAAACCAGAAATGGCATTGGTGCGCAAAAATTACGCGAACCCCAGACCTGGTCTCGAGACCAGGGGCAAAAAAGGGAAGAAAACTTATCAGCTTTGTAAGCATGAGGAAAACCGACAACGGCCTCATTGCGCAAAAGTTATGCGAATCCCATGACTTGGTCATTCCAAGGGTAAAAAATGGAGAAAAGCTGAAAAGCAGTTTAGCAACAGAATCCGGCAACAATCATACTCGCCGAACTCCCGAAAATCCTCCACAGATCACTAACAGATGGCCAGGAGAAACAAATCCCCCGACAATAGCCCCCAGCAGAGCTTAATTCCCCAGTAGATGGTTGATAATCTGCAACAAAGTGCCACTCCCAGCAGATCATTAGTAGTAGTCCACAATAGGGCCACATTCCCCAGCGGATCCCTAGTAGAAGCCTCCAATTGTTCTCTACAAATATTCTCCCCTGTAAGAATATAAAAGCATCTAGTTTGCTTTTCAATAAGCTTCTCCCCAGCCAGAATAATCAATCAGCAACGAGGCAGAGCAATTCTTATTGGCAAAGCGACCCTAGGTCCCCAGCAAAGCCCGACTTCGCAAGATGCAAAGCATGACTTCATCAATGCCACAACATGACAAATTTGCTTAGCATCGTACTCTACCCCTAAGGATAAAATCCATTCACCCTGTGAAAGTGATCTCCTCGTTAAATCACATTAGCAAATGAAGCATTCAACTTCAAATTCTGAATCTCCTTCGGGCCACCATCAAAGTTCTCATACTCATCGGATCAACCATCCTCAAAGTCTTCCGAGTCTGTCAAATCCTATGACGTCCCCCAATCACCGCCAGAGTCCCAACACTCACCTGGTCAATCACACTCTAAGTGTTCGTCCACCGGCTTGGCCAGGTCAAACAAAACTCAGCAATCGCCAGAGATGCATCACGGTTCTAGCAAGAAGCGAGAGCAAGATCAAATGCCTCCGGAATCTTCAAATAGCAAAGGACTGGTCTCCAAGAGCGAGTCATAGACCCAGCCTTCCTTCAACCTGCATGCCACACTAAGAAAAACAGGACTAGTCTAACCTCCCATGCATTAGCATAAGTCAAGCTGTGCATGTCATACTCAAACAAAGCTGCACATTAGTTGCACACACTCAATGGAGTCGCACATAATGCATTCTAGCTAATCAAATCCAGATGCATACTGGTGGCACATACTCAATCGAGTCGCACATAATACACCCTATCTGCACACTAGTTGCACACACTCAATCGGCACATAATGCACTTCAGCTATTCAAATCAAGCTGCACATTAATTGCACACACTCAATCGAGCGCACATAATGCACATACTCAATCGTCCAGCTACACACTAGTTGTACACACTCAATCGAGTCGCATATAATACACTCTAGCTAATCAAATTCAGCTGTACACTAGTTACATACACTCAATTAAGTCATTCATTGCATTCAAGCCAACTGCACATAATCATGTAAGCACCCCAATTTTGCACCCCTTTATCTCCTTATATACCTCTAAAATCCCTTTTTAAACCCTCTTTCCACGTGCTTCGATTTCTGAGAAATGCCCCTTAGGTAAAAAACTGACCAAAATGCCCCTAGGGTGAAAAATGACCAAAATACCCCTGAAAAGTGCTAAAAAGTTTTCATTTTGTTTAAAATGATTTCATAAAATTTTTGGTAAATTTTGGCTATTTTTGGAGTTAAATTAAACTTAAAACGGTTGAAATTGACCGAAATGCCCCTGGAGTGTAAATTGACCAAAACGCCCCCGAAAAGTTCTGAAAAATCCACGTTTTATCTGAAATATTATTCTGGATTTTACCAGTTCAATTTTGACTATTTGTGGGCTCAAAATGCGCTTAAGACGATAAAAACAGTTTTTCGGCAAATAGGAGTATAAACAAAAAACCCAAAAAATCAGTTTTTTGAAGGGCCAAACAGGCCCTAAGTGGCAAGCTCGCCCTTTTAAAAGGCGCGGGACCATGTCGGCCCCTCTTCCATGGCAAACTTTATTTTTTATTATTATTTTTGTTCACAATTAAATATATTAAAATCTCGCCGTTTAAAAAGGCGCGGATTTAAAAATATCCCGTCGACGCGTTGCCGACTCACTGTTCGCACCGCTTTACTGTTCATTAAAATATAATAAATCGCGCCCTTTAAAAAGGCGCGGGCACTACTCCGAGACCCTATAAATACCCCTCCTCCCTTCCTTCAAAAATCATCCATTTTTCACTCCTCTCCTTGGTTTTTCGAGTTCCACTTCCGAAACACCAAATTTTTTTAGTTTTTTGGAGAATCCTTCTTTGTCCGAAAGTTTGCCGTACTTTCGGGCAGGTAATCCCTCTATCCCTAATCTTGCTTTCAAGTTTTTTTGCTTTATTAAATTGCTTAGTTTCTAGTTTTGCTTTAATATCTAGTTTAGACTGCTTGCCTGTCGAACCTCAGTTCAAAACCTATTCAAATCCCTACCTCGCCTCGCTCCTCAGCACGAGCTTAAAAGGCCACATCGCTCCTCAACACGAGCTTAAAAGGCCACATCGCTCCTCAGCACGAGCTTAAAAGGCCACCTCGCTCCTCAAATAGGAGCAACAACCCTCAAACCTTTCAATCACCCACAAACCAGTCCAATCAAATCAAACCATCAACTCCTTTCCGGAACTACGTGTGGCTTGATTCCACTAACTGTGGATATGTAGGCAACCTTGATCGGGTTCAGCTCCCCTAAGATAGAATCCTTATTCCATTTCTACCCTATCCCTCTCAATTCATTTATTTCAGTCAATATTACATTGCTCAGCTTATAGATCGAATTGCAAGTTTCTTATACGGTTTCCTTTATTTGATTCAAACTTAGAGAGTAGGTAACCATCTCCGAATGGGAGTTTAGGGGTGCCTAACACATTCCCCTAACTCAAATGAATCCCTTACCCTGACCTCTGATTTCTAGACCATGCCTTATCCAACAAATTCAGGGACCTATTTCCCTCAGAATTAGATAGGTGGCGACTCACAACTCAATTACAATTTATCACTATTCCTTATTTGGATTTATCCTGATCGGGAAGGGAGGGTAAAATCCAGGTACTCACAGCTGGCGACTCTACTGGGGACTCTGGTTTCGCAGACCAGTATTCAAACCAAAACCTAAGTCTCAATCAAATACCGGAAACCACATAAGAAATTTTCAGTTTCATCTATATGCTATTTCATTCATTATTATTAACACCTCGGACATTTGTTTGCAAAACTTAGCAACATGCCTAGGTTTCCATTTTTATTCATTGCTTGATTTTGATTGACGCATTCATATTCATTGCATAATAGAATAAAAACAATTCTCTTATCTAGCTGGATCCGGTAAGCTTACAATCGAGGGATGGTTATCCCCGATGCTGGAGCCCAAAGATCTGTGGAAAGTACTGGTTGTAGACCGATGTGAACACCCCATTTTTACACCCTTGAAATCCTTCTTACAAATTTAATTTTATTGATTATTTTTATTTTATTTCTTTAATTGGATTTACTATTTTATTTTATTTATTATTATTATTTTTTTATTATTTTTATTTCAGTCTACGAGGGAGAGAGTGAAGAGAGGAACCCTATGTTCAAATTCCATATAATCCACGACCCAGCAGCAAAGCCCGCAACCAAATCCAAGTCAAAATCCCAAGCCCAAGTTCACGTAAGCTAAATCCTCTAAGGGATGGAATTTAAAGCCTATGGCCCAAGAGAGATCCAAAACTTGTTTAAAGTTTCCATTGATTAAATCCCAAGCCCATAACATAAGCCTCATACCCTAATTTCCTTGAACCACTCTATAAATAATCTTTACGAGGTTAGATGACCTCATTTTCCCCTTCTCCTCATTTCGGTAAAGAGCTTCACTCATTTCTCTCGGTATTTTTTTCTCTCCTCTCTTGGGTGTGAAACTTCACCCCTACACTAGCAGCAGACCAATAGCCAACTCCGTTTGTTCTCGTCGCCGGCGACAGTAGCTTCGTTTGTAAGGTTCAGCCAACAGTCCCTTCACCACTGTGCATCACCTTCGGCGGGTCATCCTTACTGACCACCTCGGCCACAGCTCCAAATCTCCGGCGAACTCTTCTCCAAATTCACATCCGGTGAGTTTCACCACCGGTCTCAATCCGGCAGCCATTGGGATTTCTCTGAGTAGCTCCAACCAGCTCCAGTTCTCTCCGTTTCTTCGGATCTAGAGAATCCTCTCTCAATCTCCGATCAAGTAGCCTTCCTTCTCGGTTCAATTTGCAGTTCATGAGATCCCGATTTTTTTTTAGATCTAGATCTAGGTTTACAGATCTAGATCTATTGATCTAAATTGTTCTCCCTTATTTGTTTAGCTACTTATTCATCTTCTCTGATCAGGAATCGTTTCCATCTCTTCTTCACTTCCCCGGCGAGCCGTGTGTTGCGCCCAAGGTAAACCCCTCTTTCTTCCTTCTCCCTTTTATTTTTTATTTATTTATTTTATTTTTTATTTTTTTGGTTTTATTTCCACCGGTTTCATTTTCTGATCAATAATTTCTAGATCTAGATCTAGAATTTCTAGATCGAGATCTAGATCTAGATCTAGATCTAGATCTAGATCTAGATCTATTTGATCCGATTTTTTTTATTTTCGGTTCTATGTTCTTTCTTATCTTCTGAGATCGAATCTGTGGCAGGGGAGGTAGTTTCACCTCCGTTCATCCTTCCGGCGAGCTTTGATCATCATCTCCGGTGACGAGTTCCATTTTCGAGTCATCTACCTTCTTGGGCGAGTTCCGTGCTGATCCAGCATTTCATGTTGCTCTGACCAACTCTTCTTCAGCCAACAGCGGCCTTGACCTCGATCTTTTCTTTCCGAGTCTCATCATCGGTTGTCTTCTCCGGCGAGATCCCACAGTGAACAAGCATCATCTCCTGACAAAGAATTTCAGCAAAATGTTTGGTTCTTTTTTTAAAATTTGTTTGTAAAATCCTTTGTTGGATTTTTCTTCCCTTCTCTTCTCTTCTCGGATCAACGGAGCAGCAATCATCATCACCGCACCAACATCCAATCTCAGGCTGGTATAATTCCACCCTCGTCTATTTGTCTCTCTTGTATATTCCCTTGCTATGGTATATTAATTTGTGATAGTCTGACACCTTAAGGCTAGTGGTAGATCTGGCTTGAAATTTGAGAATATCAAATCTGGTTTAATAATGTTTAAAATGCAAGACTTAGATCTCTATGTTAAAACCAAGGCCTACTGGTCAACCTCCCAATGTTGTGCTCGATGATCTTAAAGAAAGGAAAAAAAGGGAGGGAAAGGCTTGTTTGAATAATTCTCTATTCACTTGTTCTTGATCGGTCCAATATGCAAGGATGGCTTCTTTCAAGCCCAAAGGTGACCATTGGGCCAATTTTGGGCCTTGGTTAATCTCATTATTAAACCAGATCTGATTTTAATTTCGTCTATTGGGTTAAAGCCGACTGACCAACTTTCACAATAGGTCAATTGGCCTTAGTACATTAGTTGATCCTGGCCCGATCTCATTTAATTTTAACCATGATTAATTATTTAATTTATTGTAATTATTCATCTGTATGTATGTGCAACGGGATTAGGCCGTAGCTTATTTTATGTTTTTGCCTACATTGGGCATTTAGGTAAGTTTTTTTTTACCCTAAATATTTGACTTACCCCGTTAGTTTAGTTTATAAAAGGAAAAGTAAAATAAAAAATAAAAATATCAAATAAATTAAAGGTACTGGTCTATCTCCCCTTGGGACCTAGAGCAGGGTCCGTATTTAAACCATAGCCTCTTTTGGTTTAAGGCCGCTCGATCCGCCCTGCTCTTTGCCTTTAAGTTAATTAAATCAGTTAGGATTTATTCTCCTTTTTGCCTACCCTGGGCATTTAGTTTAGTTCTTGACTAGTCAAACTTGCCAAAATTAAAAAAAAATACAAAAAAAATCAAAAAATATAAAACAACAAAAAACATTCAAAAAACCTACAAAATTCAAAAAAGGACCTACCCTAATAAATGAACGCCCCCTAGAGCTCCCCCACGAGCACTTAGTTACGCAACTACCTCTCGGAATGAGATTCATAAATCTCAATTCCACATCCCCCCAACTCAAACACGAGTTGGAAGTGACCACACTCCGAAACGAGTATAAAAACAGTCACGGACCCCGAACTACTATGAGGGTCTGATTCCGACTAACCGGATAAGTAGGCAGCCCAATCAGGGTTCGACCCCAACCAAAAATAAAATTTTTACACCCCATAGTGATTTGTGTTTAATTAGCAAAATTAATAATTCTTTAGGAAATTTTAAGTGATTTTAAATGTTTGGCTTGGACCTAATGAGTAGGTTACCATCATTGGATGGAGATCCTGGGGTGCCTAACCCCTTCCCCAGGACCTAAATGGATCTCTTACTTAGACTACTCTGGACCGTAGACCCCCTTATTTTGGATTATCTCGGGATCCTACTTCCCCTAAGTAGGTGGCGACTCTTAGAATAAATTTAGCGTTATTCCTCTACTCTCGGACCTTATCTCGATACTTAGAGTTGAGAGGGGAGGAAAGGCGGTAAATTTTGGTGTTTACAACCGAGAGATGGTTATCTCCGGTTAACGCAGCTGGTCTTTCCCACTTGCACCAATCATCCCTTTTTCAGGTATGTTCTATACCGGGGAGTCGCATATACGGTCAAGTGCTCCTCAACCTTATAGTCAAAACCCTGCATACACCAGCATAAGCATATAGACCATAGGTTCTGTGTGGGCATAAACTAGTAGTTACCCGTCAGGAGGGACAACCTTGTTCCTATTTTTGCTACTAGTTTAGGCCGCTCCTACATCATTTATTAGATATAGGGACACTCGTGTCCCTATACCTAAACCAATTTGGAGCTTGTGTGAGCCCTGCTTGATTCTTATTATGAATTACTTCATTCTTGAATGTTTTCCATGTTTTTATATACATATATACATACATTCATCTTAGGTTAGATATGTCTAAATTTTGTCCGCATCATGTAGATGGCAGGTCCTTTACGTTCTCATAACCTTGTCAATCTGCGGGAACGCCCAGGATGTGAATCTTCAGTATTATCAGTCATCTCCACCCTCACATCGGAGCAAAGAATGGTTTGGCAACAGGAGTACCATCTGGGGTACACTCTAGAGCTAAGCAGAATAAATCCAGACTGGCGCCTTCTTCAAGCTGCCATCCATTGTTGGGACGAAAGGACGATGACCTTCCATTTCGGTAAACAGGAGTTGTGTCCAACCTTGGAAGAGATCAGTCACATTTCGGGTCTTAACTTAGGAGAAGATATTGTGTTTCCACAACACCAAGGGAATTATAAGCGGACGCTGGCCAGGTTCCTCGAGGTAAGAGAAGACCAAGTGCTCAGAGGGGCAGAGGAGTCATATAGTAAATGCCCTTTGACCTACCTATTTTCCTTGTATGACCGGGACTGGGATTACACCGCCCCCAAAGTTAATGCGGGTAAATTAAATGCATTTACTTTGGCGGTAGTGGGTCAAGTCCTATTCCCCAAAGGGCCAAAACATGTAGAGGCCGTATTATGCAACGTCATCAGGCAAGTCCAGGAAGAGCTACTCTTGTCCCAATGTTACTGGCCGAGCTTCTTTGAGACATTTCGTTCTGTTCCAGTCATCAGAAGGGGGCCTTCAATAGTTGTATCGCTCTTCTACACATCTGGTTAGTTGAGCACATCCCGAGTATTGCATCGCCCCCCACAAGGCCAATCCAGTTCAACAGCGTGGTTCTACAATTCTTGGTACAACGTCATAAGCCGGCTTCTACAGATGCAGAACTTTACCTTGCTCACCTCCAAACTTTGAAAGAGGATGACATCATATGGCGGCCCACCTGGATGCCTAGACAGATTCAGCCGCGCCTTAGCACAGTTCGACGTACTTGTATCATTCTAGCCGGGCTTTCAGGATCAGCACCTTATGCACCTCTCCGCGTTCTCCGACAGTTGGGGTATGCCCAGTTCATCCCTACCTGGGAACCCATGCACGAAGACTTCATCGACTTCAAGGGCACCTCAGAGCGTATGAGGCGGGAATTTGCATCAAGTTGGAGGCTCTCCCGCTGGCGGGAGGATGAAAATCTTGAATACTGTATGACTCCTCAGACGGTGGATAGCTATGATCAGTGGTTGATTTTAGAAGACCAGGCAAGCAGCATGCCAATACCCGTTGAGCTACCAACACCAGCGAGACCCCCGAGGCATGGCACCATACCAATTGCAGCAACCACTCGACCTTGGGTGGACACATTTCTACATGCCCGTATGAGTATCAAAGCCTAGGAAAAGGAGATCGCAGTAGCAAAAGCCCGACTGGCAGAAAAAGAGCGGAAGGTGAAGAAGTATGTGCACAAAGTCCGACATGAGGTAGGCCGTTTGATGCAAGAGAAGATTCAGGCTGAGCATTTTGCAGCTTCCCTGCAAAAAGTAGTCAAGCACCAAGCCAGGAGCAAGAAAGGTCTCAAGACTCGTCTCCAATTTGCACAAGAGCAGCTAGACATAGCCAACGATGAGCTCAGTACCAAGATACGCCAGTATGTTCAGGGAACTCAGAATGCAGCAGAGACGATTGATATGCTAGAGGTTCACATCGAGGCCCTGAATCAGCAAATCATGCAGCTCGAGGGCGAGCCCCTACCACTGGAGTTTGACATTCCTCTTTGAAGGACCTGCTTAGGGTCATGGTCATGCACTCGCATCTGTTTTAAAAGCACTTTTGTTATGTACATAAACTAGTTCTTTTTTGAGTATGTAAGACACTTTTTGATAAAGTGCAGTTACATCTTGTATATAAACTACTGTATGAATAAAAACTCTTCTTGTCTCTCATAATGCGTCTTCATTATCAGTCATTTGTCGTATCTATCATGCGTCAACATATGACTCGATCTGTAACCGCAGCTCTCGCACGAGAAGCTCTTGCACAAGCTGCTACCCCAGGAAGTTCATCAGAAGTCGAGATGAATCAAGGCGAATTCCTAGACCCTCAGGATCTAGAAGAGGAAACAACCCGCAACACTCAGGACATCATGGAAATCAAAGGCTCGATACATGATATCTTGGAAGCTCTTAGAACTCTCAATGCTACACGAACAAATGACCAACCTAGCTCGTTTGTTCCGCCAAATCAATCCAATCCATCTCCCCCTCCACCAAACCAACCAAACAAGATTCACCTCAAAGTTTAACCAGAATCCTCTTTCAACCCTAAACTAGACTTGGATGTTGATCAACATGACCAAGGTGAGGGAGAGATAAATCGACCCATATACTCTGTAGGACCACAGGTTCCTAATGCATCGGATCCCTCTTCTCTTTTCAAAGATCAGTTTCAAGAGATGCAAGAAGAAATCAAAAAATTGAAGGCAGTACAAGATACTCCAGGTAAAGAGTTTGCGGACTTGGATTTCTATTCTAAGGTTGTAGTCCCCAAAAATTTTAAGATGCCCGATTTTGAGAAATATGACGGAAAGGGATGCCCTCATACCCACCTTCGACTTTATTACACAGATATGTTGGAACATGGGGACAATGGCCCTCTGTTAATTCGATGCTTCCAAAAGAGTCTAAAGGGGGCAGCCCTTGTATGGTTCACTTCCCTTGATATGGGGCAATTCAAAACTTGGAAGGATCTAATCAGCGCATTCCTCAAGCAGTTTTCATTTAATATAGAGTTGCTACCTCAGAAAGGAGATTTAGAACAAATGACTCAGAAGAATGATGAGCCATTCATGGAATATGCAGCCAGATGGAGAGAGATGGCATCCAGGATGAAAGTATCTCTACCTGATGAAGAACTTATAGCTACGTTCTTGGCAACACTCAGGCCACCTTATTCCACTCTCATGATAGCTCTACCAGCTACTGACTTTCCTAGTATCGCCAAGAGTGGAGTTAGGATCGAGACTGCAATTCGAAACGGCACTATTACTACCAATTTCAGTCAGCCAGCCACTCAGCAGCCAAGCACCAGTAACCGGAATATTTTTAGGAAAGATCCGAAGAAGAAAGAAGGAGAGGTACAAATGGTAGCACCAGCAGCACCGGTAGCACCAGCAGTGCCAGTACGGTTGCCCATAAATGCAACGCAATCACAGCCAGTAGCTCCGGCTCAGCCTAGTAACCTACACCGCACTCTTGCACCTCAGCAAGTGCGAACACCGCCCAGAACTTTCACCCCTCTACCTTATCCTCTCAGCCAGCTGTTACCATTCCTTATACAAAAGGGAGTACTTTCACCCAGACCCCCAATGCCAGTACCCACTAACCCGGCAGCCAACTTTCATATGGACCAGCATTGTGCTTTCCATCAAGGTCCTCGACACCTTACTGATAGATGCTTTACTTTGAACCATGCAATTCAAGATCTCCTCGACCAGAAAAAGATCGAGTTATCCCCAGGAAACACAAGCATTATTCAAGCCCCTTTACCACCTCACAATCAGCAAGTTAATTTTTTAGAGGAAGCAGAACCTGGGTATGTATGATTGACCCTTTTACCTCACTTGTTACAGAGTCTCCAATTCAAATTCCTTCTGATCTTCCAGCCCAAGTCGTAGAAGGAGTCACTTACTTGATACCGTGTCCAGTCAATTGGCCGCTAAGCCAGTCAACCTCATCAGCTATGCCCGTTATCATCCCCTTCATTCCCCCACCGATCTATAACCTAGATCGAGTACCATATACCTATCCATCCACTTCCTACCCGTCTGAGCCGGGGAGCATCAACATTGCAAGCCTCACCAGGTCTGGCAGATTGTATCCACAAAATCCTTCTGTAAATATGCCAGAAGGAAGCAAAGGGAAAGAAAAGGTAGTTGACCTGGAGAAAGAGAGAGAGGATTCAGAAGCCTTGTTAAAAGCCATTCAGAAGGCCGAAGAATATCATGTTGCTCAGCAACTCAGTAAAATCCCAGCCCAAATTTCTATAATGGGGTTGTTACTAACCTCTGATCACCACCAGAAGCAATTGATCAAAGTTTTCAACAATGCTCACGTCACTCCGGATATCACTTCAGAAAAGTTGGGACAACTAGTGGGTCAAGTGCTGGAACCAAAAGTCATATCATTTACTGAAGGAGAAATTCATGAGGAAGACACATCTCGTACTAGGGCACTATATATTGCAGTGGTTTGCAGGGGGAAGCATCTTTCTTCAGTCTTGATTGACAATGGCTCGAGACTGAATGTTTATACTTTGAATACATTGCAAAGTATTGGCTTGGATTTAAGTCATGTGAATAAAAGACCTATGACGATTTGGGCATTTGATAATTCTACACGGCAGAACCTCGGTGATGTCAATTTGAATGTTACTATCGGTTCGGTAGATTTTCTCATCGATTTCCAGGTAGTGGATGTCCCTGCATCTTTCACTTTACTCCTCGGAAGACCATGGATCCATATGGCTAAGGCCGTACCATCCACGCTACATCAGAGGATAAAGTTTATCCAAGGGGACCAGCTGATCGTCATCCCCTCAGAAAGTTTGTTTTATTCCATTTTGGAGGTTCAAGAGGAAAGGCTAAGGCCCATGTTTGTAACTCAGCAGTTTGAGGAAGTAAGTTTCATTACACAAGTTGAGGTCAGGGAAATGAATGCTAGACAGATCCCTCCCAAGTACAAGATGATGGCAAGGATGGGATATCGACCCGGTCAGGGTCTAGGACTCCGGTATCAAGGTATGAAGAAGATCATCACTCCATCTCGTTACACCCCGCGGTTTGGGATAGGCTACAAGCCGACATTGAAAGATTATATGGAGCAACTCACACCAAAGAGAGGAGGGGCAGAAATCCAGAAATACCTGCACCATCTTACCACTTCCCAAGCTAGCAGTCCCATACCAAACCTGATACCAGAACTCATGATCTCCCCCGTACCCAAAACCGCAGAACCTCCAACCCCCATCGTACATGTGTTAAATGAGAGTTCTAGGAGCATCCAGGATGAGGAGCTAATGGGAATAGAGCGCCTATTTGAAAAAATTGTGATAGAGGAAGCGGCCCCAGAAATAGGAGAAGATCAAGAGGAAGCTCTATCCGAGTATGCTGAAGCTGAAGTGTTCACTATCTCAGAAGATAAGAAGGAGACAACAAGTCTTTCATCTCCAAGATCGTGGTGGACCGAGCCCATCACTCTGGAAGCGGCCAAAGGAAGAGCGGAGATTGTCAAGAAGGTCGGTTGAAGCCTTGTCAAGTCATACCATTTTTTTTGTCAGTCACAGTGGCTGAAGAGTCTGTTACTTTCAGTCGAGTCTTGTAAAAAAAAAAAAATCTTTTGAATATATATATATAAGTGTTACTTCTCTGAAAAAATCTCAATATTCCTTTTGCCTGGCTTATGATAATATGATCTAAGACTCCCCACAAGCACTAGTGATCAGAAGCCTCCCAAAGTTTTCTTTCTCATTTCTTTGAGTGTGCCTAAAAACTTCAAACAAATACTAAATTAAAACCATTGGTTTGAACAGGGAACTGCTCAAACCACAACTAATCAATCAATCGAGCTTGAACTCTTGGGAGTAAAATCTGATGAAGAGTAGGAAGAGGAACCTCCCAAAGAGATCCTTGACCTTTTAGAGCAAAGCGAGAGGGAAACAGAACCTAGTGTTGAGGATTCTGAGACTATAAATCTTGGATCTGATGACGACCCTAAGTACGTGAAAATCGGCACTTCGCTGGGTCTTGAGCAGAGGACCACCATGATCCAATTTCTCCATGAATATCAAGATGTATTTGCTTGGTCTTATGAAGATATGCCCGGGCTCGATACAAATATAATAGTTCACAGACTACCCTTGCATCCAGATATGAAGCCGGTTCGTCAAAAACTCAGAAGAATGAGACCTGAATGGTCACAAAAGGTTAAAGAAGAAGTCGAAAAACAAATCAATGTTGGATTCCTGATAGTAGCATCATACACTAATTGGCTTGCCAACATCGTACCAGTACCAAAAAAAGACGGAAAAGTTAGAATGTGTGTTGATTACAGGAATTTGAACAAAGCTAGTCCTAAAGATAATTTTCCCCTTCCACACATTGATGTATTGGTAGATAATACGGCAGGCCATGAAACGCTTTCATTCATGGATGGATTCTCAGGATATAACCAGATTAAGATGGCTGAAGAAGATATGGACAAGACTGCATTCATCACTCCATGGGGTACTTTCTGCTATCGGGTGATGCCGTTTGGACTCAAGAACGCTGGGGCAACCTATCAGAGAGCTATGGTCGCGTTGTTTCATGACATGATCCATAAGGAGGCCGAAGTTTATGTGGATGACATGATTGTCAAATCCCTAAAGGCTGAGGATCATTCGACTAATCTAAGGAAATTCTGTAATAGACTCAGAAAATTTGGCTTAAAATTAAACCCTGCCAAGTGTGTCTTTGGCACCACTTCCGGGAAGCTCTTGGGATTTATTGTAAGTAGAAGAGGCATCGAAATTGACCCTTCAAAAGCAAAAGCTATTATTGACATGCCTACACCACAAACTGAGAAGGAGGTTCGAGGTTTTCTTGGCAGAATTCAGTATATCAGTAGATTCATAGCGCAACTCACTCCAATCTGCGAACCTATTTTTAAACTTCTCAGGAAGAATGTACCCACAGTCTGGTCAGAAGAATGTCAACAGGCTTTCGACAAAATAAAGAAGTACCTTCTGACACCCCCAGTTTTGGTTCCACCAACACTCGGCCGACCATTACTATTGTATATTTCGGTACAGCAAACCTCCATGGGGTGCATTTTAGCTCAACATGATGATTCTGGTAGAAAAGAGCAAGCGATTTACTACATTAGTAAACGACTTCTGGAATACGAAGAAAGATACAGCCTATTGGAGAAAACTTGTTTGGCTTTAGTTTGGGCTTCTCAGCGTCTCAGGCATTACCTTCTGGCATATCCCGTAATTCTGATCTCCCGGATGGATCCCCTGAAATATCTCTTGGAAAAGCCTGCAACTATAGGGAGAATAGCCCGTTGGTTGATGATGCTTTCAGAATTTGATATCACTTATATGACTCAGAAGTCGATCAAAGGACAAGCGATTGCCGACCACCTGGCCTATAATCCACCATATGACTATATCTCGGTGCACAATCAATTTCCAGACGAAGCCGTTCTCTTTGCAGAAGGAAAAGATCTACAACCGTTCGACTGGGAGTTATATTTCGATGGGGCAGCAAACAGTCAAGGTAGAGGAGCAGGAGCAGTATTGATTTCGCCATCCGGGGCTCACTTTCCAATAGCAGTCAAGCTAAAATTTGAATGCTCAAACAATGCTGCAGAATATGAAGCTTGTATAGCTGGCTTGAGAGAAGCTTTTGACATGGGCATAGAAGAAGTGGATGTATATGGTGATTCGTCGCTAGTAGTCTACCATGCAAATGAATCTTAGGCCATCAAAGAGGCCAGGCTGATTCCCTATTTGGCATGTCTGAAGGTGTTAATCACAAAGTTCAGGAGGATCACTTTCTGTCACAGACCAAGGTCCCATAATCGATTTGCAGACGCACTAGCCACGCTAGCCTCAATGATTCAAATCCCAGGAGGTATTGATGTAAGACCAATCGAGATCTTGCAGCAAGACAGACCAGCTTACTGTTTCGAGATAGAAGAACAATCAGTTGAGAAGCCTTGGTACACCGAGATCAAGCAATATTTAACCGAAGGAACCTTCCCTTTAGAAGCTACCAAGACTGACAGGAGAGCACTCAGGCGGTTAGCTATTCAGTTTGTCCTCTCTGCAGGGATTTTGTACAAAAGATCACCAAACCTGGTATGGTTACGGTGCTTAGATGCATCAGAGGCCTCTAAAGTCGTGGAAGAAGTTCATGGGGGAGTCTGTGGGCCACACATGAATGGATTGATGCTGTCCAAGAAAATTCTGAGACTGGGTTACTATTGGACAACTATGGAATCAGATTGCTGCAAGCACGTACAGAGATGCTACCAGTGTCAGATCTATGCCAATCGCATTAATGCACCACCTGTCGAATTGCATAATCTCACTGCACCATGGCCATTCTCGGCCTGGGGCATAGATGTCATCGGCCCCATCACACCTAAAGCATCTAACGGTCATCGGTTTATTCTAGTAGCCATCGATTACTTCACTAAGTGGGTCGAAGCTGCTTCCTATGCCAATGTCACAGCTGTAGCAGTTCAAAAGTTCTTGAAGAGAGACATCATTTGTAGATACGGTGTTCCGTATGAGATTGTCACTGATAATGCTCTCAATTTTCGCAACAAAGGGATGGTAGAGTTGTGTGAGAAGTTCAAAATCCAGCATCATAACTCTGCTCCGTACAGGCCACAAACGAATGGGGCGGTCGAAGCAGCCAACAAAAACATAAAGAGAATAGTTGAAAAGATGGTAACCAAATATTCTGCATGGCATGAGACGCTTCCTTATGCCCTCATGGCCTACAGAACATCTATCCGCACTTCGACTGGGGCAACACCATTCTCATTAGCTTATGGGATGGAAGCAGTGTTACCGATTGAGGTAGAAATTCCTTCCCTGAGAATCCTGGTAGAAGCAGAGTTGGAAGAGGCAGAATGGATCCAAGCAAGGTACGAGCAACTTAATCTGATTGAGGAAAAACGACTCAAGGCCATTAGTCATTCGCAAGCCTATCAGATGCGTATGGCGCGAGCATTTAACAAAAAAGTCCGGCCTCGAGACTTTAAAGTAGGAGACCTTGTGCTCCGGAAGATGCTACCCAATCGTCCAGATCCGAGAGGAAAATTTTGCCCCACTTACGAAGGTCCATACATTGTTCGTGAAAAGTTTTCTGGCGGTGCCCTTCGTTTGGGACATATGTAACGCAAAGACCTCCCAGAGCCAATCAACATGGATCGGGTCAAAAAGTACTATGCTTGAAAGCTTGCTTAGAAGTTGTCTGTACTCTTAACTAATTTGGGAAATGATAGGAGGCCATGTTGGCATATCATTCAACCTCATCTTTTGTAACCTTTCCAAATATTATCTATGAAATTCGCTAGTATGCCCTTCGAGCCTTACAAGCCTTTCTTTCATTACACTTTCATATCAGGGCACCCCCGTGAGTTGAACTACGTCATGACCTGATCCTGCAAAGGGTACGTAGGCAGCCTGAGAAACAGGCGCGGTAAAAAATAATCACCCAATTGAGCAAAAAAATAGCCTTCATAAAGAAAAAAGAAAAGAAAAATCCAAGCAAAGAAAAAAAAAAAAAGTTGGTAAAAAGAGGCGCTCAAGGGAAAAATGAGAAAAGGGTGCCCTAAAAATTTCGGACCCTTAGGCCTACGTTTCGTCCTACCTCAAGTCCTCTTAGATCCCCTAAAGGTTAAGAGTGCAGACAATCAAATAAATGAGTACTCGAGCAAGATACAAGTACCTACAAGGCAATGATGGGAGGAAAGAACAAAATCGCAGGCTCAATGGAAACCAGAAATGGCATTAACGCGCAAAAATTATGTGATCCCAGACCTAATATCGTTATTAGGGGCAAAAAAGGGAGGAAATCATTACCAACTTCGCAGGCATGAGTGAAAACCAGAAATGGCCTCATGCGCAAAAATTATGCGACCCCTAGACTTGGTCATTCCAAGGGAAAAAAAGGGAAAAGTTGAGATAAGATTCAAGCGGAATCTCCAGCAAAAGGAGTTACTTAAGTTCCAGAAAAGTATGAATCTTACCGGTCCCAGTAATCCATCTTTGGGTTCAGAGAAATTTGTCACCACCAGGGTCCAAAGCTCTTGGTACAGCAAACAACGATTCAACATATGGTGGGGAAGTCAAAGCTGGTTTCTACTACTTTGAGCAATGTTTGTAAGTAGGTCAGGACCTCTTGTCATTATGTTTTACTTCTTCAAGAGTAAGGGTTTGACTTGAAAAAAAAAAAAAAACACTTTTTTTGATTGGTTAGATCGACCTTGTCTTGACAATCGCTCAAAGCATCAACAAAGTCTGATTCAGCCTCGATTCGAAGCAGCAGCCCGAGCAAGCGTGAGAACATCCCCAGTTTCACACCTTCAAATTTCGATCTTCTGCCAACATTTCAAAATCGATCACTCATATGAGGAGGCGAAAAGCACATTTGATCTGGCTGACATCGCCCCGCTTGTCATCCACCTTTCAAACCGGCTGACATCGCCTCGCTTGTCATCCACCCTTGCAACTGGCTGACATCGCCCCGCTTGTCATCCACCCTTTCAACTGGTTGACATCGCCTCGCTTGTCATCCACCCTTGCAACTGGCTGACATCGCCCCGCTTGTCATCCACCCTTTCAATCCGGCTGACATCGCCTCGCTTGTCATCCACCTTTCAATCTGGCTGACATCGCCCCGCTTGTCATCCACCCTTTCAACTGGCTGACATCACCTCACTTGTCATCCACCCTTGCAACTGGCTGACATCGCCCCGCTTGTCATCCACCCTTTCAATCCGGCTGACATCGTCTCGCTTGTCATCGACCTTTCAATCTGGCTGACATCGCCCCGTTTGTCATCCACCATTTCAACCGGCTGACATCACCTCGCTTGTCATCCACCCTTGCAACTGCCTGACATCGCCCCGCTTGTCATCCACCCTTTCAATCCGGCTGACATCGCCTCGCTTGTCATCCACCTTTCAATCCGGCTGACATCGCCTCGCTTGTCATCCACCCTTTCAACCGGCTGACATCGCCCCGCTTGTCATCCACCCTTGCAATTCGGCCGACATCGCCCCGCTTGTCATCCACCCTTGCAATCCGGCCGACATCGCCCCGCTTGTCATCCACCTTTCAAACCGGCTGACATCGCCCCGCTTGTCATCCACCTTTCAAACTGGCTGACATTGCCTCACTTGTCATCCACCTTTCAAACTGGCTGACATTGCCTCACTTGTCATCCACCCTTTCAATCCGGCTGACATCGCCCTGCTTGTCATCCACCCTTTCAAACCGGCTGACATCGCCTCACTTGTCATCCACCCTTTCAAACCGGCTGACATCGCCTCGCTTGTCATCCACCCTTTCAAACTGGCTGACATCGCTATGGTTGTCATCCACCTTTTTCAATCTGGCTGACATCGTAATATGTTGTCACCCCTTCTTTATGAGTACGGTTCTTTTTCCCTCTGCAATAAGGCGAAGAACTATCTCTCTCATATCTCTGATGTTTCATTACTAAGGATGAACCATCCATTTCTTCTCTATCCCCCAGCAACTGAACAGGTTTCCTATCAACCCCGTCCTCTAGGATCCCATTTATGGCAAGCAGTCTAAGTATAATTTAACTTTTTAACTCTTTTATCTTCAAAATCACAAGTTTTTCTGCACGTACAAAATTGAGGTCTTATAACCTTTGTCGTTCACGTTCCCACACCCTCCGACAAAGAGGGGCAACAGTAAGCACCCCAATTTTGCACCCCTTTATCTCCTTACATACCTCTAAAATCCCTTTTAAAAATCCCTTTTTAAACCCTCTTTCCACGTGCTTCGATTTTCGAGAAATGCCCTTTAGGTAAAAAACTGACCAAAATGCCCCTAGGGTGAAAAAGGATCAAAATACCCCTGAAAAGTGCTAAAAAGTTTTCATTTTGTTTAAAATGATTTCATAAAATTTTTGGTAAATTTTGGCTATTTTTGGAGTTAAATTAAACTTAAAACGGTTGAAATTGACCGAAATGCCCCTGGAGTGTAAATTGACCAAAACGCCCCCGAAAAGTTCTAAAAAATCCACGTTTTATCTGAAATATTATTCTGGATTTTACCAGTTCAATTTTAACTATTTTTGGGCTCAAAATGCGCTTAAGACGATAAAAACAGTTTTTCGGCAAATAGGAGTATAAACAAAAAACCCAAAAAATCAGTTTTTTGAAGGGCCAAACAGGCCCTAAGGGGCAAGCTCGCCCTTTTAAAAGGCGCGGGACCATGTCGGCCCCTCTTCCATGGCAAACTTCATTTTTTATTATTATTTTTGTTCACAATTAAATATATTAAAATCTCGCCGTTTAAAAAGGCGTGGATTTAAAAATATCCCGTCGACGCGTTGCCGACTCACTGTTCGCACCGCTTTACTATTCATTAAAATATAATAAATCGCACCCTTTAAAAAGGCGCGGGCACTACTCCGAGACCCTATAAATACCCCTCCTCCCTTCCTTCAAAAATCATCCATTTTTCACTCCTCTCCTTGGTTTTTCGAGTTCCACTTCCGAAACACCAAATTTTTTTAGTTTTTTGGAGAATCCTTCTTTGTCCGAAAGTTTGCCGTACTTTCGGGCAGGTAATCCCTCTATCCCTAATCTTGCTTTCAAGTTTTTTTGCTTTATTAAATTGCTTAGTTTCTAGTTTTGCTTTAATATCTAGTTTAGACTGCTTGCCTGTCGAACCTCAGTTCAAAACCTGTTCAAATCCCTACCTCGCCTCGCTCCTCAGTACGAGCTTAAAAGGCCACATCGCTCCTCAGCACGAGCTTAAAAGGCCACCTCGCTCCTCAAATAGGAGCAACAACCCTCAAACCTTTCAATCACCCACAAACCAGTCCAATCAAATCAAACCATCAACTCCTTTCCGGAACTACGTGTGGCTTGATTCCACTAACTGTGGATATGTAGGCAACCTTGATCGGGTTCAGCTCCCCTAAGATAGAATCCTTATTCCATTTCTACCCTATCCCTCTCAATTCATTTATTTCAGTCAATATTACATTGTTCAGCTTATAGATCGAATTGCAAGTTTCTTATACGGTTTCCTTTATTTGATTCAGACTTAGAGAGTAGGTAACCATCTCCGAATGGGAGTTTAGGGGTGCCTAACACCTTCCCCTAATTCAAATGAATCCCTTACCCTGACCTCTGATTTCTAGACCATGCCTTATCCAACAAATTCAGGGACCTATTTCCCTCAGATTAGATAGGTGGCGACTCACAACTCAATTACAATTTATCACTATTCCTTATTGGGATTTATCCTGATCGGGAAGGGAGGGTAAAATCCAGGTACTCACAATCAAGTTGCACTCAATACATCCTAGCTACATATTAGCTGCATAACAAGGTGAAAGCTTCATCCAATACATTTAAGTCGCACAACACATTGCACTTTAGCCGCATGCACTTAATCAATTCACGCACCTCAGCATCAATCATCTTGATCAAAATCCAGTTCCTCTCGACCTTATCAACATCAATCCGACTAGTGCCTCCAGGCCATGCCTCAAATCTTTAAACTTTCTGTGGGTACCTTTACAGTTTACACCATCGGACATCCTGCGTGTACCTTGACAGTGTACACCACCCATATGTCCCCTTTGTGACACCCCCGTGTCTCCTCGGCATCCCAAGTGAGCGTCGACATAACACTCTTTGTCGATACCTCGCATGCCTGACATCCCGTGTGTACCTTTACAGTGTACACCACCCGTATTTTTCCTTTGTGACACCCCTGTGTGTCTTGGGCATCTCAGGTGAGCGTCGACGTAACACACTTCGTCGACACCTCGCATGCCCGACATCCCGTGTGTACCTCGACAGTGTAGATCACCCGCATGCCCCATTTGTGACACCCTCGTGTGTCTTGGGCATCCCAGGTGAGCATTGACATAACACAATTTGTTGAAACCTCGCATGCCCGACATCCCGTGTGTACCTTGACAGTGTACACCACCACCATGTGCCCTTAGTGACACCCCCGTGTGTCCTGGGCATCCCAGGTGAGCGTCGACATAACACACTTTGTTGACACCTTGCATGCTCAACATCCCGTGTGTACCTTGACAGTGTACACCTCCCGCATGTCCCCTTTGTGATACCCCCGTGTGTCTTGAGAATCCTAGGTGAGCGTCGACATAACCCACTTTATCGACATCTCGCATGCCCGACATCCCGCGTGTACCTTGATAGTGTACACCACCCGCATGTCCCCTTTGTGATACCCCCGTGTGTCCTGAGCATCCTAGGTGAGCGTCGACATAACACACTTTGTCGACACCTTGCATACCTGGCATCCCGCGTGTACATTGACAGTGTACACCACCCGCATGTCCCTTTTGTGACACCCCCATGTGTCTTGGGCATCCTAGGTGAGCGTCGACATAACACACTTTGTCGACACCTTGCATGCCCGACATCCCGTGTGTACCTTGATAATATACACCACCCGCATGTCCCCTTTGTGACACCCCCGTATGTCCTGTGCATCCCAGGTGAGCGTCAACATAACATACTTTGTCGACACCTCGCATGCCCAACATCCCGTGTGTAGCTTGACAATGTACACCACCTGCATGTTCCTTTTGTGACACCCCCGTGTGTACTGGGCATCCTAGGTGAGCGTCGACATAACACGCTTTGTCGACATCTCGCATGCCCAACATCCCATGTGTACCTTGACAGTGTATACCACCCGCATATCCCCTTTGTGACACCCCTATGTGTCTTAGGCATCCTAAGTGAGCGTCAACATAACACACTTTGTCAACACCTTGCATGCCCGACATCCCGTGTGTACGTTGACAGTGTACACCACCCGCATGTCCCCTTTGTGATACCCTCGTGTGTCCTGTGCATCCCAGGTGAGCGTCGACATAACACACTTTGTCGACACTTCGCATGCCCGACATGCCGTGTGTACCTTGACAGTGTACACCACCCGTGTGTCCTGGACATCCCAGGTCAGCGTCGACATAATACACTTTATCGACACCTTGCATGCCTAACATCCCGTGTGTACCTTGACAGTGTACACCACCTGTGAACACCCCATTTTTACACCCCCAAAATTCCTTTCTCTTTTAATTTAATTTAATTAATTATTATTATTATTTTTTTATTTTTTATTTTTTATTTTTTTATTTATTTTTTATTTTTTATTTATTTTTATTTTGGTCTCAAGAGAGAGTTTGAGAGAATTGGAGAGAGGTCCCAATCCATTGCTCAAAACCCATCTCTCCCTACTCCAGGCCAAGACTCTAAAGCCTAAATAAACACTCAAGCCCATATGCTCAAGAAACCAAACCACAGGCCCATGTGTTCAAAGCTCGTTACTGCTCACCATATAAAGCAAGAGGTAGGTTTTTTTTTAAAAAAAAAAACCATTCATTTCGGTGAAACCAGAGAGTAGCCGCAGCTCTCTCGAGCTCTCCCCCTTTCTTCTTCCCCTCTCATTTTTCCCATTTTTTTCTCTTCTCTCTCAGTTCCAATTGGTGCTCTCGAGCTCTCTCTCCCGTTCCACTTCTTCTCGCCGACAAGGATCCGATCAGCAGGTACCTGAACCAACCGGCGAACCAGTTTCTTCATCGAGCTGAAAGTCGCGCCCAAGGTAAATCTCTCATCCTTCTTTCTCTTTTATTTTTTTTTTTGGTTTCATTTCTATTACTCTTATTTTCTTATCAGTAATTTCTAGATCTAGATCTAGAATTTCTAGATCGAGATCTAGATCTGAAGCGTCGGCACCAACTTGCTCCAACAAGAGAAGAATGATTTGAAGCGTCGGCACCAACTTGCTCATGATGAAGAAAAGCAGTTAGAGCAAGCTATGCGAGAGTTCCAGAAAAGAAAGAGAGATGATGCTCGAGACTCCCGTCAGTTTGAAGAACAGTTTTGTTACTATCAAGAGCAGTTGAGTGTATCCAGGCATAACGCGGAAGTCAAAGCTTTGGAGTTTGACTTCAGAATTCAAAGTGCTTCGGACATGGTTGACAGGTTGGAGAACGAAATTGCATGCCTCCATCAGCAAGTTCTAGATCTTGGGGGCAACCCTTCATCATTTGGTTATGGCTTCCCAGATGGGCCTGTATAGGGTTGAGTCTTTTTCTTTTTGTCTTCCGTTGTTTTTCTTTATTTTCTTTTGGGTCAGTGTTGTCTTAAAATCATACAAACACCTGCATATATAAAGAAGTGATTTTCAACTTTTTGCTGTTAAATCATGCATTCATGTTGAATCGTTACATCTTTCTCAGTGTTGCATGAAACAACGTATTGTCACTCATTCTGTATCTCGTGCCCTTGCCCAAGCTGCGATAATAGATCTCGACAGTCCTGAAGTCGCAGACTGGTCATCTCAAAGCTCAGCAGACATGGCTACTCCCAACAATCGTCTGGATTCAAGTACAGATCAGCTTGTACAAGCACACGATCAGGAGATACATGGGATGAAAGCCCAATTGGACAGTATTCAGGAAACCTTGCAGGCTCTGATGGCTTTATAGCTTAACAAACCTGTTCACCAACCAGAAGCCGCACCATTTCAACTCGAACAACCTAGAACTTCATTCCAACCGGAAAGTTTTTAGCCAGACCCACCCGGAATTGGAACCTTTCGGCATCAACCAGACCATTCAGGGTTTAGACCTTTCCAACCGGATCAACTTAGGGTTGAGATTCCTGCTCCAAACTTTACCTTTATCAACCCTCTTCATGATTAGCCGGGTGAGGATGGTGATTTTGACTACACCCGATTTGATGGAAAAACTGGCGAGGCTGTGCACTGCGACCATCACAATCCAAAAATGCCACAGGATTCTGAGTTATTGGTGTCTCTCAAGAGCCAACAAGAAGAAATTCGTCAGCTGAAAGAGATGATGAAAAAAATGCAAGGGGCATCATCCTCCTCTACAGGGATAACTCTGGATGACCTACTTTTCTCTTCTGATACTTTGATTCCCTCAGATTTTCGAGTTCCAGAATTCACCAAATATGGGGGCAAAGGGTGTCCGAAAGAGCATCTACAGTTGTATGTGGGTGATATGATGGCTTACAAAGATAAACCACAATATCTTATTCAATATTTCCAGAAAAGTCTAAAAGATGCCGCTCTAAGGTGGTGGCTTTCAATTGACAAGAAGCGGATTACCAGTTGGCAGGATGTGATTGATCTCTTCATAGATCAGTTTTCTTTTAACTTGGAGGTGCTCCCCCAAAAGAGCGATCTAGAGCAATTGTCCCAGAGGAATAATGAATCGTTTATCGAGTATGCCGCTAGGTGGAGAGAAATGGCATCAAGACTGTCAGTGCAGTTATCAAAGGAAGAAATGGCTTCTACCTTTTTGGGAACCTTAAAGCAACCATATTCAACACTGATGATAACTCTACCGGCCACTGATTTCAAGCTAATTGTCGAGACACGGGCAAGAATTGAAACAGCTGTTAAAAATGGAACTATACATGCCAATCTTAGTCATACATCTCCACGGTCAAGTGTTTCATTTAACAGAAATAATGGGCAAAAGGACGCCAGGAAAAGAGAAGAAGTTAATTGGATTGCGCCAAGCGCACCCTTGATGTTGACTGCCCCACCAATCCAACAACATTCCCGACCTCAAAACCCTCAGCCGGTAAGGCAAAATCAATATCAACAGGCGCGTCAGCCAGTGAGAAACCCTCAAAGAAGTTTTACTCCTTTGCCCTACTCTTTAAGCCAGCTGTTGACTTTCCTCCTCAAAAAGGACCTTATAGCTCTGAAAGGACCAACTCCTCTCGTTCCGGTCGATAAACAATCTCGGAATTATCATGCTGATCATTACTGCGCATATCATCGAGGCCCAGGTCATGATACAGATGTGTGCTATAATCTTAGGCATGCAATTCAGGATTTGCTAGAAGAAGGAAAAGTCGAGTTTGCACCTGGAAATACTAGCATCACTCAAGCTCCTCTTCCCCCGCATTAAGGACAGATTAATTTTCTGAGCGGGGATGAGTCTGATGTGAATATGATTGAGATTGGTGAGCTGTCAGAGATCAATGATGCTATTCGTCCTTCATACCGAACCCCTGTCCGAATCCCATATCCTCAGTCTTTGTCGTCTCTTGAATCCCCAGTGCTTCAACCCATCCAAATACCCTGCATGTCAACGATCCAGTCATCTAATATCCTTCCCATTCAGCGTCCTATACAAATCCCTTTTATTCCTGTTGAAAAAGAGAAAATTGTCTATACCATCCCTTGCCCTGCAGGTTGGCCTACAACCCCAGTTGTATCATCTCCATTATCTTTTGGTAAAGGTCCAATCCAGATTCCATATATTCCAGCACCAATCCATCCCCTCAATCATTTACCGGCCCCTCCATCTCTCATTCTAGACAATGAAAACATCACTGCGGTAACCAGGTCAGGAAGAGTTTACCAGCAACCAGAAGTTGAGCTGCCTAAGTCCAAGGGCAAAGAGCAATGTTTGAGTTCTGAGCAACAAAAAGAGGAAGATGCGGCATTGTTGAAAATTTTGGAGAAAGCGAAGGAATATAATATTGCCCATCAACTCACGAAGCTCCCAGCTCAAATTTCAGTGATGGGACTACTCTTAACTTCAGAACACCATCGGGAGCAATTGCTTAGGGTGTTTAACAATGCTCATGTCACAAAGGATATAACGCCCGAGCGTTTGGGGCAACTGGTAGGTCAGATTCTGGAACCAAAGACCATTACCTTCAGTGAAGAGGAAATCTCGGACAGTGATAAAGAACACACCAGAGCTCTTTACATCTCAGTACAGTGCAGGGGTAAAACACTTTCAGCAGTTCTGGTAGATAATGGGTCGGGTTTGAATGTTTGTACATTAACTACCTTGGAAGGTTTGGGAATGGATATCAATCATGTCAAGAAAAGGCCTATGACAATTAGAGCTTTCGACAATTCAACTCATCAAAATTTGGGAGACGTTGACTTAAACATTTCCATTGGGCCATCAGAATTTTTGACCAATTTTCAAGTGGTTAATGTGCCAGCTTCTTTCACTCTTCTTCTTGGAAGGCCGTGGATCCACATGGCCGAAGCCATCCCTTCATCACTTCATCAGAGAATTAGGTTCATTCAAGGTGACCAACTAATTGTGATTCCGACAGAATCTTTAGCGAGTTCTTTTGGGGATGTCCAAGAATTGGGACAAAGGGCAGCTTTTATGACTTATCAGTTTGAGGAGGTTACTTGTATAGCTCAGCTTGAAAGCAAGAAAAATGAATATATACCAGCAACAGTGAGGATCATGGCAAAAATGAAGTACAGACTTGGTTTGGGTTTGGGCGCCCACCACCAAGGAATGAAGAAGCGGTATGTAGCACCTCGCTACACACCTCGTTTCGGAATAGGGTACAAACCAGAGTTGGAAGATTTCTTGAACAAGCTGACAAAAGGAAAATCATCAGTAAAGTCGGTGCCCCCACCTCCCCTATCTGTTACTTTTCCTACCAGTACTCCCAGGCCATCTGATTTTGAAATCTATAAAAACCTTCCTTTTGAGGAAACAGACCCAGAGCCAACTGTCAACCCTGCACCCAAACCTCAGCCAAAGGACGATCCTGCAAGGTTTCATGAAATGTTCAAGGTTGCTCAATTGTTTGAGGAACTCGCTGTTGATGATGCAGTCCAGATTGATTACGTGGCAGAGGAACAAGTGTGCACCCTCTCCAGTGCTTTGCAAGCATCATCCAGTTCTTCTCCTCTCGTATGGTGGACCGATCCCATCACAGTTGAAGCAGCTAGAGGAAGGCAGGGAAAGAAGGTCGGACTAGTCAGACCATGACCCAGTTTCTTATCTTTATTTGTTCTCTTCATCTTTAGGTCAAAAAGAGAAAAACCAAAAATTTTATTTTCTAGGCGGCTTTGTTGGTCATTTCAAAATAGTCAATAGTCTTTTGCTTTACGCATCTTTGTAAATATTACAAAACATCAGAAAATCAATGAAATTCATTTCTTTGTCTCAAGATTTGTTTCCTTTTGTATATACATAAAATTTTGGCTCATGATGGTATGACCTAAGTCTCCAAAAAAAGGCTTAGTGATCTGAAGTCATCAAAAACAAAAAAAAAACAAAAAAAACTCTCAAATACTAAGACCGAGCTTATTGGTTTGCCAGGGAATTGCCCAGGATAAAGCTAACTCAAATCATGAAATCAATCTTGAACTTTTGGAAGTAGAGTATGACGAAGAGGAAGAAGAGGAACCTCCACAAGAGATCCTCGACCTCCTTGAACAGTACGAAGGGATATGTAAACCCAATGAGGAGGACACCGAGACCATAAATCTTGGATCCGAAGATGATCCTAAGTGTGTGAAGATTGGCACTACTATGAGTCCTGAGCAAAGGAGCGCTATGATTGACTTCCTCAAAAGTTACATTGATGTATTTGCTTGGTCATATGCGGACATGCCCGGCCTTGATCCAGAATTAGTAGTCCACAGATTGCCATTGAACCCAGGGGTAAAACCAGTTAAGCAGAAGCTCAGGCGGTTAAGGCCAGAATGGTCTCAAAAGGTTAAAGAGGAGATCGAAAAGCAAATAAGTGCAGGTTTTCTAGCAGTGGCAACTTACCCAGAATGGCTAGCCAATATCGTACCAGTGCCTAAGAAAGATGGCAAAGTCAGAATGTGCATTGATTATAGAAACTTGAACAAGGCCAGTCCAAAAGATAATTTTCCACTTCCTCACATAGATATCCTTGTCGATAATACAGCTGGACATGAAACCTTATCTTTTATGGATGGGTTCTCAGGATACAATCAGATCAAAATGGCCGAAGAGGATATGGAAAAGACCTCGTTCATCACCCCATGGGGTACCTTTTGTTACAAGGTCATGCCATTTGGTCTTAAGAATGCAGGGGCAACGTATCAAAGAGCAATGACGGCTTTATTTCATGATATGATGCACAAGAGCACAGAGGTCTATGTAGACGACATGATTGTCAAATCTCCCTTGGCTAAAGATCACCCTGAAGATTTAAGGAAATTATGCGACAGGCTCAGAGTCTTTGGTCTAAGGCTAAACCCGGCAAAATGTACGTTCGGAACAACGTCAGGAAAACTTCTTGGTTTCATTGTCAGTAAAAGAGGAATTGAAGTCGATCCAGCTAAAGCAAGAGCTATCATCAAGATGCCTGCACCTCAGACAGAAAAGGAAATTCGAGGATTTCTGGGCAGGATTCAGTATATCAGTCGTTTTATTGCACAGCTTACTCCGATTTGTGAGCCGATTTTCAAATTGCTTAGAAAGAATGTGCCGACAGTCTGGTCAGATGAATGTCAACAGGCCTTTGATAAGATCAAACAATATCTTCTCAATCCACCCGTGCTTGTCCCTCCGACACCCGGACGATCACTTTTAATGTACATCTCCATCCAAAAGACTTCAATGGGTTGTGTGCTAGCTTAGCATGATGAATCAGGCAGAAAGGAACAGACCATTTATTACATCAGTAAGCGTTTGCATGAATACGAAGAGAAGTACAATGCATTAGAGAGGACTTGTCTAGCATTGGTTTGGGCTACCCAGCGCTTACGACATTACTTATTGTCCTATCCTGTGATTCTGGTATCAAGAATGGATCCACTTAAGTACTTACTGGAAAAACCTGCTACTTCAGGAAGAACAGCCAGATGGCTCATGATGTTATCAGAATTTGACATCACATACATGACGCAGAAATCAATCAAGAATCATTTGGCATATAACCCATCGTTCGACTATGTTTCAGTGCATGACCAGTTTCCGGATGAAGCTATTCTAAGTTTAGAACCAGAAGATCCTGATTATATTGGATGGGAAATGTACTTTGATGGAGCCGCAAACCAACACGGGAATGGGGCAGGAGCAGTCTTAATCTCGCCAAGAGGAGCTCATCTTCCTATCTCAGTCAAGCTAAAGTTCGGATGTTCAAATAATGCTGCAGAATACGAGGCATGTATAGCTGGACTCAGAGAAGCACATTGTATTGGCATAGAAGAGATTGATGTTTATGGTGATTCATCACTGGTAATTTGTCAAGCTAATGAGTCATGGACAATCAAGGAAGAAAAGTTGATTCCGTATCTGGCATGCCTTAATGTTTTAATCACTAAGTTCAGAAGGATCACTTTCAATCATAGGTGTAGGACGCATAACAGGTTCGCTGATGCTCTTGCAACCCTAGCTGCGATGGTGAAATTTCCTAAAGGAAATCTGATTTGGCCTATTGAGATTCAGCAACAAGACCAGCCAGCTTATTGTCTAGTTATAGAAGAGCGCCCAGATGACAAGCCATGGTACACAGATATCAAGCAATACTTGGATGACGGCACTTTTCCTCTGGAAGCCACCAAAACAGATCGTCGAGTAATCAGAAGACTCTCTATTCAGTTTGTTCTCTCAGGAGGAGTGTTATACAAGAGGTCACCCAATTTGATTTGGTTGAGATGCCTTGATAAAAAGGAAGCAGCACAAGTGGTTGAAGAGGTTCACGGAGGAGTTTGTGGTCCCCACATGAACGGGTTAATGCTGTCAAAGAAGATTCTTAGATTGGGGTACTATTGGACTACTATGGAATCCGATTGCTGTCGTCATGTTCAAAAATGCCATCAATGCCAGATTTACGCAGACCGAATCAATGCACCGCCTACTACATTGCACAATCTTACTGCACCTTGGCCTTTCTCAGCTTGGGGCATAGACGTCATTGGGCCCATCACGCCGAAAGCATCAAACGGTCATCGGTTTATTCTTGTTGCGATTGATTATTTCACAAAATGGGTTGAAGCGGCCTCTTTTGCTAATGTCACAGCCTCAGTTGTTCAGCGGTTTTTCAAGAAAGACATCATTTGCAGATATGGGGTTCCGTATGAGATCGTCACAGATAATGCTCTCAATTTCTGCAACAAAGGTATGACTGAACTCTGTCAGAGATTCAAGATCCAACATCATAATTCTACACCATACAGACCTCAAGCCAATGGTGTAGTCGAGGCCGCAAACAAAAATCTGAAGCGAATCATCGAGAAGATGGCAATCAAGTATTCTGCATGGCATGAAATGCTTCCCTATGCACTTATGGCCTATCGAACATCGATTCGCACTTCGACTGGTGCGACACCATTCTCCTTAGCATACGGAATGGAAGCTGTCTTGCCTATTGAGGTAGAAATTCCGTCACTACGAGTGCTAATGGAAGCAGAACTTGAAGAATCAGAATGGGCACAAGCCAGATACGAACAGTTGCATCTGATTGAAGAAAAACGACTGAAAACCATAGATCACTGTCAAGCCTATCAGAAGCGTATGGCTAGGGCATTTAATAAGAAGGTCAAGCCCAGAAATATTGAAGTTGGTGACCTTGTTCTCCGGAAATTGTTTCCAAATCGTCCAGATCCGAGAGGGAAATTTACACCAAACTACGAAGGCCCATACATTGTCCGGGAAAGTTCTCTGGAGGCGCCCTTCGACTTGGACAAATGGATGATGAGGATCTTCCTGAGCCAATCAACTTAGATAAAGTTAAGAAGTATTATGCTTAGGATCCTATCTGATAACTGCTTGTACTCTTAGCTTCTTTGAGACATGATAGGAGGCCGTATTTGGCACCTGTTCTCCCTATAAATCATGTAACACCTACAACATATCAATAAAATCCGTTAGTTAACCCTTCGAGCCTATAACCTCTCTTTTAAGAACCTTTTTATCAGGACACCTTGCACTTAGTCTATTATGAACTACGTCATGACCTGATCCTGAAAAAGGTACGTAGGCAACCTGAAAATCAGGTGCGGTCAAATTTTCAAACCATTTGGACAAACTAGTTCCAATTCAAAAAAAAAAAAAAAAAAAGGAGGTTGATTGAAAGAAAAAAAAAATCAATCAAGAGGTGTTCAAGAAAAGACAGAATTCCGATAAGCAGAAAGGATGTCCCAAACTTTCAGTCCCCTCAGCCAACGTTTCGTCTCATCTCAAGTCCTCCTAGATCCCCTAGAGACTAAGAGTACAAGCAATTATCAGAATAGTATTCGAGGCAGAACACTGGCATTCAAGGCAATGAAGGGAGTAAAGCCTCCATATGAAATAAATCGCGGGCATGAGTGAAAACCGGAAACGGCCTCACTGTGCAAAAATTACGCGAACCCTAGCTCTAGTCTTGTGACTAGGGGCAAAAAAGGGAAAATAATTTGATCAATTTCGCAGGCATGAGTGAAAACCGGAAACGGCCTCATCGCGCAAAAATAATGCGAACCCTGTGACTTGGTCATTCCAAGGGTAAGAAAAGGGAAAAAGTTGAAAGTGGTTCAAACAGCGAATTTTGTTTTGTGCATCAGTTTTTCAGGCAATCGGAGCAGAATTGTACTTCAAATAAATCGCGGGCATGAGTGAAAACCGGAAACGGCCTCAATGCGCAAAAATTACGCGAACCCCAGTCCTAGTCTTGCGACTAGGGGCAAAAAAGGGAAAAAAGAAAAAGATCTGATCAACTTCGCAGGTATGAGCGAAAACCAGCAATGGCCTCATCGCGCAAAAATTTTGCAACCCGTGACTTGGTCATTCCAAGGGCAAAAAAGGGAAAAAGTTGATAACAAAATCTGTAAAAGACCATTCGCGCTTCATCTCTCAAGCAAACACAAGACTCTTTGTATTGCCAACCTAGCACGTGGTGAGACCAAATTTAGTTTTACTTATCCTGTACAATAATGATCAATAAAGTCTTGTTTTCTCTTGGTCATATTGTACTGTCTGAAAACATTTGACTGAAAACACCAAATGTTTTCATGATCTCCAAACGCTATATCCAAAAGGCAATTCCCTTGCAAATTCGAAGGCAGAGTATAGTATTTCGCATGGTTTCAAAAGTCATCTGTCAAAATAAAATTCAACATTTTCAGAAAAATCAAAAATTTTGTTTTGGGTTTCATGGTCTGACTACGGCGGTTTTCTTTCGCCAGCAATCATCACGGCAAAAAACGTCACATACGATCGTGGCTAAACAATGAAGCAGACACTGCTCTAACCAATCATATTTTTGTACATTCTTCCATCTGGTTGGTTGACATTCAAGGCGATGCCACCCTCTATCTTGTTGGTTGACATTCAAGGCGATGTCACCATCAATCCTTTCGGTTGACATTCAAGGCGATGTCACCATCAATCCTTTCAGATGACATTCAAGGCGATGTCATCTCCCATCCTTTCAGTTGACATTCAAGGCGATGTCACCATCTATCTTGTTGGTTGACATTCAAGGCGATGTCACCATCAATCCTTTTGGTTGACATTCAAGGCGATGTCACCATCTATCTCGTTGGTTGACATTCAAGGCGATGTCACCATCAATCCTTTCGGTTGACATTCAAGGCGATGTCACCATCTATCTCGTTGGTTGACATTCAAGGCGATGTCACCATCAATCCTTTCGGATGACATTCAAGGCGATGTCATCTCCCATCCTTTCAGTTGACATTCAAGGCGATGTCACCATCTATCTTGTTGGTTGACATTCAAGGCGATGTCACCATCAATCCTTTCGGTTGACATTCAAGGCGATGTCACCATCTATCTCGTTGGTTGACATTCAAGGCGATGTCACCATCAATCCTTTCGGATGACATTCAAGGCGATGTCATCCCCCATCTCGTCGGTTGAAATTCAAGGCGATGTCACCATCTCTCTTGTTAGTCGACATTCAAGGCGATGTCATCATCAATCCTTTGGTTGACATTCAAGGTGATGTCACCATCAATCCTTTCGGTTGGCATTCAAGGCGATGTCATCCCCATCTCGTTGGTTGACATTCAAGGCGATGTCACCCTCTATTTTTGTTGGTTGACATTCAAGGCGATGTCACCATCAACCATTTCGGTTGACATTCAAGGCGATGTCACTATCTATCTTGTTGGTTGACATTCAAGGCAATGTCACCATCAATCCTTTCGGTTGACATTCAAGGCGATGTCACCATCTATCTTGCTGGTTGACATTCAAAGCGATGTCAACATCAATCCTTTCGGTTGACATTGAAGGCGATGTCACCCTCCATCTTGTTGGTTGACATTCAAGGCGATGTCACCATCAATCCTTGTTGGTTGACATTCAAGGCGATGTCGCCATCAAACTTTTCGGTTGACATTGAAGGCGATGTCATCCTCGCATCTTGTTGGTTGACATTCAAGGCGATGCCACCATCAATCCTTTTGTTTGGCATTCAAGGCGATGTCATTCATCACATTCATTCCATCCTCGATTTTCATGCCATAGCACTCGTGGCTCTCCGAACACTATATCAGTCTCCATGCAATAGTGTTCGTGAGCCACCTTCAATCTATGACATCTATTTCATCCCCGACCTTCATGCCATAGTACTCTCGCTCCAAACACTATATCAGTCTCCAGGCAGTAGTGTTCATGAGCTCCCTTCAATCCATCATACCCATTTCATCCTTAACTTTTATGTCGCAGCCACTCGTAGCTCTCCGAACACTATATCAGTCTCCATGCAGTTTTGTACGCGAGTACCCTTCAATCCATGTTCTATGTGCACCCATTTTCCCCAGCAGAGTCGCCAAAGCTGTAAACACATAAATTTACCGCCTTTCCTCCCCTCTCAACTCTAAGTGTTGAGATAAGGTCCGAGAGTAGAGGAATAACGCTAAATTTATTCTAAGAGTCGTCACCTACTTAGGGGAAGTAGGATCCCGAGATAATCCAAATAAGGGGGTCTATGGTCCAAAGTAGTCTAGGTAAGAGATCCCTTTAGGTCCTGGCATATCCCCTTTGTAATACCCCGTGTGTCCTTGGAATCCCAAGTGAGCGTCGACATAACACACTTTGTCGACACCTCGCATGCCTGACATCTTGTGTGTACCTTGATAGTGTACACCACCCGCATGTCCCCTTTGTGACACTCCCGTGTGTCCTTGGCATCCCAGGTGAGCATAATATATTTTGTCGACACCTCGAATGTCGGACATCCTGTGTGCTCCGTGACAACCTCGCCACACAATAGTATTACCTCCTGCATGTCCCCCTTTGTGACACCTCCGTGTGTCCTTGGCATCCCAAGTGAGCGTCGACATAATACATTTTGTCGACACCTCGCATGCCGGACATCCTGTGTGCTCCGTATCAACCTCGTCACACCGCAACATTACCTCATGCATGTCCCCCTTTGTGACACCCCCGTGTGTCCTTGGCATCCCAGGTGAGCGTCAACATAATACATTTTGTCGACACCTTTGCATGCCCGACATCCTGTGTGCTCTTTGACAGCCTCGTCACACCGCAGTATTACCTCCTGCATGCCCCCCTCTGTGACACCCCCGTGTGTCCTCGGCATCCCAGGTGAGCGTCAACTTAACACACTTTATTGACATATCGCATGCCCAACATCCCGTGTGCACATTTACAGTGTGCACCACCTGCATGTCATTCTCTTTGACACCCCGTGTGTCTCTCGTATCGCAGGTGAGCGTCGACATAACACACTTTGTTGACACCTTAAATGTCCATGACCTTGTGTGTTATCGACACCCCGTGTGTCCTCCGATCGATCCGGTTAATATCCCCCGGGAAATGCTTTTTCGATCAATCCCCCTCGCCGCCTCCGAGCGATGTTTTCTTTTGGCCAGCGCCTCAGGGCCACGCCATCTCTGCATTCACGCTCTTCCCCTGCTGCTCGCTATCCTCTAGCAGTAGTCTTCATCACTTCACCACAGTCACCACTTGCACAACATGTATCACTCCTAACATATGTCTCAGTGTAAAAATAGGATGTTTCCAGTCTTTGCCGTTCAATCACCATCCTGGCGCTCTCCGGCAAAGAGGGGCAGCTGTAAGCACCCAATTTTTACACTCTGCTTAACCTCCGTTAACCACGGTTATTCTCGGCCATGCCCTAGTTTAACCCTTGGTAGCACCTAAGCCTTAGAACAAAGCCTAGGCTAACCCTACCTAAACCCTAGGTCTAAACCTAGGTAAACCCTAAACCAAACCCTAGGCCTAGGCCTAGGTCTAGCCCAAGCCCTAGGCAAAGCCCCATGGGCTCTAAGTCCATTTTCAGTCCAAAACTCCAAAAAAAATTAATTAAAACCTTTTGGGCCTAAACATGGGCCCACTAAGCCCAATCCAAGTGGGACCCACATCCCTTTCAAAATTCAATTTTTTTTTAGGGCAAGATACTTTTAGCCTTCCCCACACATGTGGTGGTTAGGCCCCAAAAGGTAAACAAAACAAAATTTTTAAAAAAAAAATTTTGAAAAAATTTTTTTTTAAAAAAAGAAAAGAAAAAGGAGGCGTTTGAAATTGTGGGCACCAACCCCATGTGGCAAGGCCCACATGTGGGTTGGGCCCATGTTAAACAAGTAAACCAAAACCCGAAAGCAATACAAAAAAAAAATTTCAAAACAAGGCACTGTTCACCGTCTTCTTCCTTGAGACTGGAAAAGTGCCTGCCACACCAGTAACTCCTGCCCCCTCCTGGCCGCATGTGAGCTTGTGCCCCACGCCTATATGTACCCGGAGGCCTTATCCATCCTCCTTCATCTCCTATAAAGCTCCATTGAAGCCACTATGTAAAGGGGATTTCAATTTTTTTTTTCAAAAAAAAAATCTGTGCAAGCTTCATCCAGCCCACCTAAGGTCTTCTTAGGCCACCCCCTACGCTCAAACAGTCCTACGCCAATCCCAGGAATTTTCCAACGACCCCAACACTTCACCCACACCCTGAGACCATTCTTGCAACCGCTTAGCCCCCACCGTCCACCACTACAGCCACTGTGCAAAAAAAAAAAAAAAATTCAGACCTCTCCCCCATTCGGCCAGCTCTTGAATACCCTTCCTAGGTCCCTAACCTCGACCCCTCCGGACCTCAGACAAAACCTAGATGCCCCCTCGCACCACCGAAGCCACCGTGTTGAGGAGTAGTCTTTTTTTTAAAAAAAATTTCACAGTCAGCCATCGTAACAGCTCTGGCCACAGGGCATACGACCCTCTCCCATCCTTTTTTTGCTGCAATTCCCATTGTAAAGGACCCCTGGTCCCATTCTAGGGGTCTCATTTTGCCATTTCCTTCTTTTTTCTTTGATTTTGGTTCAAGAGTAGGTTTCTTTTTTGCTTGAGGTGGCCACGGGCAAACCCACCACCATGTGCCACCATGTTTGGGGCCTTCCTTAGCATCTGGGGGGTCTTCAATCCATGAGGAACCCCCTGGAATCCCAACGATCAAGCACGAAAGGCTAAAACTGGTTTTTCAAAAAAAAAATTCAGAAAAATCACGGTTTCAAGCAGCCACTTGTACCCCTATTTTAACAACGGTTAGGACAGGCCTTGGTCGAAACCAAGGCCATGATTAGAGTCCCCATACATAAGGCTACCCCCTGTAAAATTTCAGCCCTTAACTCCACCGTTAATCGTGGTTAAATCGACCCCAAAGTGGGGTCGACAGTCTATCAAATAGCCCATGAAGTCAACTTTGGGCCTCTGTTGGGCCTACATACGACCTCCTCTTTGGCCCCACAAGGGGCCAAATTGTTCCCCTCACAGCAAGCTTCGCAACCTTGGTCTCAGATCCCCTGGGAATTAAGCCAATCAACGGCAAAATCACAGGAAAGTTCGGAAAAAAGTTGTTTGGTTTGTTTAAAAAATATGTCATTTTATGTAAGCTTCAACGAGACAACTTTGGGCCTTTGTGGGGCCCACACCCGACCTCCCCTTGGGCCCCACAAAGGCTCCAAATAATTATTGGACTTCAGGCTACCCACTGGTAGTCTCGGTTTTTCATGGTTCATTCGTTAACCATGGTTAAACCCGCCTTAACTGTGGTTAAAAGTGAAATCATTTTTTGGGTTTTTTTGCATTTACTGGACTTTGTGGGGGCCCAAACCGAATAGGGGGCAGTCTAGGCCCTGCCATGGACTCGAAAAAAAATCTAAAAAATGCTCAAAAATTTCAAAATAATATGAGAAACCCAAAAATGGTCTCACTAGACCATTTAACCCTGGTTAAGACCCTTAACCATGGTGACCTCCCCCTCTTTAACCGTGGTTAAGCATCCTTAACCACTGAGAAAAATCTCAAAAAAATCAAAAAAATTCAAAAAGACAAAAAACACTAAATTTGGACTTGTTAACCAAGGTTAACACCCTTAATCATGGTTAATCACCTTTCTTAACCACGGGCTAGGTTTTGGCCCAATCTCGACCTACCGGGCCAAAACCTAGCCTACCGGGCCCTAACTCAGGCCTATTGGGCCAAACCCTAGCCTACTGGGCTCCCCCTTGTCCTACTAGGCCTAATCTCGGCCTACCGGATCAAACCTTAGCCTACCGGGCCCTAACTCAAGCCTACCGGGCCAAACCCTAGCCTGTCGGGCTCACCCTTGGCCTACTGGGCCCAATCTCGGCCTACCGAGCCCGAACTCTAGCCTACCGGGCTCACCCCTGGCCTACCGGGCCCAACCTCGACCTACTGGACTACACAGTGGCCTACCGGGATCAAATACCAAGCACTTGACCAACCCGGTCAACCACCCCTAGCCTCCCAGCTAGACCTTAAGCCACCCTTGGTGTGTACACACAAACCACTAGCCTTGACACGAGCTCATGTGTCAGAACTATGCTCGGTCTGATCTCACCCCAATGTTAGTACGTAGGCAACCCAACCCGGGTTCGACCCTAGTCTACGATTTTCTCTTTCTTGGATTAGTATTATCTTAAACATTTAGGCATTTGATTAAAACTGAGATTAATTTGGCTTAACCCTAGTAAGTAGGGAACCACTAAAAAATAGAAGTTCCAGGGTGCCTAACCCCTTCCCCGGACTTAACCGAACCTCTTACCCTGATTTCTGATTGCAGACCAAGATCTTATCCAAATCCCGAGGATTTATCCCTTCCGAATGAATAGGTGGCGACTCTAAACTCACCCCGTGAGATCGAACCAGGGTTTTCCCAAAATCCGTGCTCACACACTTAGTTCAGTACTACTGTGGATTGATATGCTTAGAAATTTCAGATTCGGCACAAATTGCACAAAATCAACATCAGAGTCATCTAAAGTTTAGATTCTCTAGAGATCCTAAAAGAATATTTGTGGAGACCTAACCTAGTGAGCTTTTCTGCATTTCATCATTTCAGAGGGTTATAAAAAAAATCTGAGTCACAAGAAATCGAGAAAAGAAAGAAAAACCAAGTGGGTTCAAGCTGAAAAAAAATTTGCAAGGAGAACATGGATATAAAGAAAATAGAAAGCTGAAAAAGAATTGAGCTGCCTAAAAAAAGATCAAAAGAATAGGAAAAAAAAATGAAAGAAAAAAATTTGGTATTACACCCTCAGGAAAAGTTACAAAGAACATCGAGATATTCTCTCAGAATTTTGAATCCCTGTGACCCCTTATTTTTCTAAACATTTCCCAAGCCTCAATACAACCTAGTAAAGTCCTACTTGATTCTAGGTTACAATCATAGAATGTGGAGAATGGAGAAAGAGAAACTATAGATTTTGATCTAAGGTTCTGAGTGACATGATATTCCTATCATGAGATCTTCTGATTTTCTAATGTCCTCATTTCTAGACAATATATGTGAGATATTTGTCTGTTTTCATCAGCATATCTCCTTACATATAACTTGAGAGAAAAGATAAAAGATCATTTCTGAGTGATTCACTTCTCAGTGGTATACCAGTGAGAATTGAGGTCAAAACATACAATCTTAGAGGTGATATGAAAGTCTTTACTGCCAGATAATGATGATGTTGAGTACACACACACGTTGAGTCTAATTTTTCTTTGTGTTGAGAGTCTATCTGTACTCTTACTGCAATTCACTGACTAAGTTCTAACATGTAAATAATGTTAATATCCTTGAAATAAGTTGACAAGCAGAGTTGTCTCTGAGTAACTGAAAAATAGTGTGTAGCATGTGTCAAGCTCTATTTTTCGCACTGATTGCCAAGGACTGGTAATATGCTGATTGGGGGTGGTGATATTCACTTAAAAATACTCTTTTTAACTAACATATTTTAAAGCATTATCGTATTCTTTTATGTAAAACTTGCATTCTCACAAACTTTTCTACGTAAGGGTACTCTTCATTGCACAACACACATATTTCTACTAAAAATGATACATTTGCATGAATTTAACATATTTTTGAAGGACTAGATACAAGGTTTTATTTTGATGAACTCTCAGTAAGCGCTTTAATGTTTTAGGACCCCTGATTAGAAAAATTTCAAGAACCATAGAGGCCAATTATTGAAAGCTAAAGAGACGGACTAAGTATAAGCTGAGCCAATAACTAAACAAGGCCAAAGGACCTAAAGAATAAATTTCCAAGGGAAAGAGACTCAATTGATAAATATTCTCTACAAGACAAAGAAATAAGCAAGTTTAATTGGCAAAGTTTGGGGGAGATCATGTTAGAGACCAGGGTTCAAGACCTTTTGCTTGTTTTTGTTTGTTTTTATTTTGTAATTTTAAAACTCTAACCAATTTCCTCTCTAATTAATCCTAGCCACCCATTCTTCTTCTATCCTAATTATCCATTTCAAATCCTTACATTCATTCTCTCACATGGTAACTCTAATCCCACAATATCTTCCTGTATTTTCTTTCCCCCTTTAGCTTTCCCTAAATTCTCCATTGTGTTAAAATCCTAATATCTTTTTCTACAAAATCCTAATCATCCATCTCTTCTCTATCACCAAACTCTAATCCTAGTCACCCATCTCTTTTTAAAAACCCTAACCAAATTTTATTAACCCTAATCTTTATAAAACCTTAGTCACCCTCTATAAATACTCACCTCTCTCTCTCCCTTACCATGGTTCCCTCCCCCCTAACTTCTCTTTTCACATTTTTCTCACGTTCTCACCCCTACGCCTAGGGGAAGAACACATCTCTCTCTTATTTCTCAACCTCTTCTTTTCTCAAACCCTTCTCAAAAATATCAATTGGAACACTTGCAATTACACTTAGTGCTAGTTTTCGGTTGCTGAATTTTTTCTTCTACGAAAGTATTGCGAGTTCGATTAATTTTTGTAAGTGACTTTTATTTAATGCAATCAATGAATGTTCTTTTTTCATATCTCTTTATTTAATTCAGTAGTTTAATTTCATGTCATTAATTAGTAGATCTTAATTATCTCTCCCAAAGTTGTTTTAAAAATTCCAAATAATCACAACTCTCATCCCTCCATCGTTTTACAATTTTCTCTTCTTTTTTGTTTCTTCTTTATACTAACCACATAGTTCACGAGTGAGGATTTGACATCCGACACAAGCCCTATACATATCATATTTTGTAGGTCTCGGATTACACTTAAAGACTTGATAGTAGGGTGATTCTAAACGACAAAAACTTTACTTTCACCAAACCTCCGCCAAAAAACTTTATCAGGTTACATCTCTCTGGTTAGAGAATTCTCAACATGGAAGTCTTTTCTCTAAGTTCTTACCTTCCCGAATATCAATTATTAGGCAATATAGCTGTAAGCACATAAATTTACCGCCTTTCCTCCCCTCTCAACTCTAAGTATCGAGATAAGGTCCGAGAGTAGAGGAATAACGCTAAATTTATTCTAAGAGTCGCCACCTACTTAGGGGAAGTAGGATCCCGAGATAATCCAAAATAAGGGGGTCTACGGTCCAGAGTAGTCTAGGTAAGAGATCCCTTTAGGTCCTGGGGAAGGAATTAGGCACCCCAGGACCTCCATCCAATGATGGTAACCTACTCATTAGGTCCAAGCCAAACATTTAAAATCACTTAAAATTTCCTAAATAATTATTAATTTTGCTAATTAAACACAAATCAATATGGGGTGTAAAAATTTTATTTTTGGTTGGGGTCGAACCCTGGTTTTGGGCTGCCTACTTATCCGATTAGTCGGAATCAGACCCTCATAGTAGTTCGGGGTCCGTGACTATTTTTATACTCGTTTCGGAGTGTGATCACTTCCAACTCGTGTTTGAGTTGGGGAGGGGAAGTGGAATTGAGATTTATGAATCTCATTCCGGGAGATGGTTGCGTAGCTAGGTGCTCGTGGTGGAGCTCTAGGGGGCGTTCACTTATTAGGGTAAATTTCTTTTAGATTTTTTTGGATGTTTTTGTTATTTTGTATTTTTTTGATTTTTTTGTATTTTTTTAAATTTTGGCAAGTTTACCTAGTAAAGAACTAACCTAAGTGCCCAAGGTAGGCAAAAAGAGAAAATAAGTTGCACACATATACATGAGATACATACTTAACCAGGGTTAAAAATTAACTCGAGAGTAAGCCGGGTCAACTTTGGACTATTGCGCTAAGGCTAATTGACCAATGAAATTAGTCAAACAACTTTAGCCCAATAGTTACAAGAGAGGTGAAGCCTGGCTCGAAAAGGGAGTTAACATTGGTTAAATTTTAACCCGGGGTAAAGTATTAACTTAGGGTCAAATTGGCAAAATAAATAACAATAGATAAGATCAACACAGCATAAAAAAAAACAATAGAAAGAGGTAATGTCATGGTTGAATTTAGCTCGTGGTTGAATTTGGCCTTGAACTGGAGCTTTTTGGCTACTGCCGAAATTTAAATAGGAATCCTAGCTTGCTAATTTTGAAAAGGGACATCTCTCATTCTCAGATTTTCGCCCAATTAAAACTAAAATCAAGGCTCCTTCCTGATTTTAAACAAATTAAAACAAACTCCCCGGGTTCTAAATACAGTTTTAACACATGAGATCTGATCTTCCCCTAAGTCTCAAATTTTGACCAAGCTCAACCATGCATTCTAACATTGAGCAAATCCCCTCTCTATTGCTTTCAAGATAGCACACAAGGTAAAAGGAAAAATCCAACCACTGTTGGATCCCATAAACCACACATAGATATAGAAATTAAATATAAAAAATAAAAATGAGAGAAGAGGGGAAGGAATTACCTGAGTGTGACTGTGCGTGAAGGATGAAGGTGATGCCGTTGCTCTGATGCAGATGATTGCTGGATTTTGAGCACTGATGTATTAGAACTGAGATTAGAGAGAAACAGAGCAAAGGTCCCTTGCTGGTCGAAAACAAAACTGGAGCTCGCTAGTGAAGGTGCTGCTGCTGTGGTGAGAAAGAGATGGGTACGAACCAAATCTGGTCGAAAGGAGGATGAAGAACGTGAGGTTTAGATCTGGGGTTTTTGTTGGCTGGAGCTAACATCGCCGGAGAGGAAGCTAGGGGCTGCCGCTGTGATGATGGCTGGAAATTAGGTGATGAATGCTGAACGGAGAAGATGCAAGGGCATCTCAGAGGTGTAGCTCGCCGGTGGTGAGTAATGATGCTACTCAAACGCGAGGCAAAGACCGAGGGGACGCTCTGGCAGCGGATCTAGGAGAGAAGATGGTGGCCGGAGCTGTAACTCGCCGAAGGTGGATCGGAGTTTAAATTTCCAGATCTAGAAGATTTCTAGATCTGAAATTAGAACTTGCTGGCTGGAATGAGGATCCGAGGAGAACTGGATCTGGCCGGATCTGAAGGTGATGATGGCGGTGGCGTTGTGCTGGTCCGCATCTGATCCCTCGCCGGCGAGAGAAAGAGATGGGAGAGAGAGGATTCTGCTACAGAGATGGTGGTGGAGCTGCTGCTGTGCTGTGCGATCTCGCCGGAGAAGGTGATCGGAAATGGAAGATCAGTGGAGCTGGATCTCTAGGTCGGTGATGAAGCATGCAGTGGCTGGTTCGCCGGCAGGGATGGACATCGCCGGAGCTGCTGACGCTGGTTGGAGGAGGCTTTCTACTGATGAACGAGAGAGCAAGGAGCTGGCCGGAGGTGGTGGATCTCAGAGGCTGGAATGGAGCTGCCACCAGTTGGTTCAGGCACTGTGAGGCCTGCTGATCCGATCCCTCGCTGGCGGGAGAAAGAGAAGAACAGGGGAGAGAGATTGAGAAGGCTGCTGGAAACTAAGAGGGAAGGAAAACTGGGAGAGAAAGAGGGAGAGAGAGCTCTCTCGCTAGAACCGAATGAGATTGATTTTTTATTTTTTATTTTTAAAAAAAACCCTTATCTCTTACCTTATATGCAATTGAGTATGGGCCTTAGGCTCTAGAATACCCTGGATTTGAATTTGGGGTTTGATCTCTAAAGATGGATTTGGGTTTAATCACTTGAATCATGGGCCTTAATGGTTAAATCTTGGTCTGATTGAATGAGGTTTTCAAAAATGGGCTCAGATTTAGGTAGACACCAGGCTTGAGTTTGAGGGTTTTATAAAATGAACTAAGGCTTGGGTTAGGTGTATGGAATTTTGGATTTTGAATGAGGACTCAGGCTTTTGGGGTTTTGAAAAAGGGTCTAGGTACTGGATTCTCTCTCAACACTTAGGCTCACAAAACAAAATTAAACTAAATTAATAAAAGGGTTTTAGGGGTGTAAAAATGGGGTGTTCACAATAATTAGACATAATTTAACAAACAATCACATATATATACCTTATCAAAATTCTTAGCATATTTCATAATCAATCTGTAACGACCCCAAAATCCTACTAAGGCTAAAATAGGACTTTGGAATCGCCACATTACTTAAACCTGCTTACAAACCATGCATACAAGGCTACTACACGAGTCTCCAAAAATGAGAGTAATAAAATTCCGATATATAAACCCAATCCAACCTGCACAAGTCTAAGGTCTATATATACAACTCACAATGAACCAACAAGTCTGATACACAACTAATAATAAGTCTATAGAGCAACATCCTCTAAAAGTCAAATACAAAACTCTCTCAATGAAAGGAAATATAAACTAAGAGGTGTAGCCACCCAAATCTCCGGCTCCCTCCTCAGAAGGCTCACCTTCACCTCCTTCCTCGAGGTAAGTCTCCTCAACCCACGGCTCCGCCGTGTACTCCTGCTCTATACCCGCCAAGACAAAAGTCCGGCTGAGTACAAAGGTACTCAGTGTATATAAAATCCAACCAACAATAATGATATACCTGCACTTAGTCAGAAACATATCCAATAGCATAATAACGTAATCAGAGTGCGGAAGAACGGGTATGCATATACATCATATCATCACCTTGACTCGTGTACTTGTGAGAATCTTAGACTTGGAAGACAATACACTTATGAGTTGCTTATGCTTATGAGACCACGTGCTTGTGAGTTGCTTATGCTTATGCTTATGCACTTATTCAGATCATACAGTAATGAGACATGCCGTTCTTGGCGGATACGGACCATGCCTTATGCACTTATTCAGATCACACAGTAATGAGACATGCCGTTCTTGGCGGATACGGACCATGCCATGCTTATGCTTATTCAGAATGTCATACGTATGCCATGTTCATGCTTGTAGTCCACCTGTGTGACTTGTGAGACTCTTATCTTCGCATACACGTGCTTGTGTACTTAAGTGTCGAAATTAATATTCGAGTTGGTAATTGCTTAGGTTCCGATTTCCCACCATGGAAACTCCACTATATGTCCCATACCAAATAGTTAGAGAATTCCCGGTTTGAGAGATGTTCCTCTAAGTTCTTACCTTCCCGACTATCAATTCCCATGCAAGAAATTAAGTATACTTAACAAACAATCACATATATATTCCTTATCATAATTCTTAACATCATTTATAATCCATTTACCACCCTTTCATAAAAGTATAATAGCATTTGTCCTTTCAAGCATTTTCACAAACACCTTGTGTACACATAATATGAATCCATTGTTTCTCTACATTTTCATGCATTCATCAAATCATAATTACATCCATACAATCAATTCACTATTCATATCCACATATTAATCCCATCCTCCATACATTTCCCATCCTCCATATATTTCTCATCCACATCCAATCCACATTTCCATCCACATTTTCATCAATAATTAGCTTACTTCATAGAAAATTAGGGAAAATGCATCAAACATCTATTTCTACCATTCCTAGCATCTTAACATTCACAAAACCTTAAAATAAAGTTGATTAGGATAGTATATCGACCTTAGGAATCCTTCCCTTGGATTCAAAACGCTCCCGAGACGATTTGGAGAAGCTTCCCAAACTTTTCTTGCAATCTCCTATCAATCTCCTCCTTCTCCAAGAAAACCCTCTCTCAAAACCCTAGGGTTTCTCCCACTTTTTGCCAAATTAGGTTAGAACTAGGTGGAGTATTTTAATATTTCGAGTAGGACCCCCTATTTATAGCCCCAAGGTTTGAGAACAAAAAGACCAAAAAGCCCTTACTAAATTTCTGTAAAAACACGAAGGACCGAGCGATCGGTGGTTATGACCGAGCGATCGGTTGCCTACCAATCGATCGGTGTTTATGACCGGGTGATCGGTCAAAAACACACTCTCTGGAAAATTTTCCCATACAAAAATTTGGACCAGTCGATAGATACCGATCGATCGGTTTTGGACCGATCGATCGCTGGTTCTGACCGAGCGATCGGTTCCTGCAGGTTTTGACTCCCTTTACTGTTTTGGCCATAACTTTTTACTCGTTCATCGGATTTTGACGATTCAACTTGCGTTGGATTCGTCTTTCGAAAACGAACATTTCTGGCATTTTAGAATTTCCAATTTTCACTTAATTTATAGACTAAAATATCCCCAAAGTTGACAGATCTGTAATTCCATTAGACAAAACTCACTATTGACTTGACTTAAACTCAAGATGAGGAAAAACACTAAACATGAACCTCGAAGAGGGTTCCAACACCTTTCTAATGGTTCAAGAATCACTCACTTCCCGTGAACGGTGCCAAAACTAGCGCTTCCTAAAGTTTAGGATGTGCTATGACATCCATCCGTTACAAGTTGATTAAGCCTAGTTTACATACCATAATTAGATATAAATATACACACTTTAACACCTTATAAAGACTAAAATACCCTTAATGCAATGCACTGAAAACATGAAAAAGATTCGGGTCTCTACACAATCTTTAATAATACTCATCCTCCATCATATATATATACCCTTTCTCTATTTGTACACATTCCACCAACCATATAAACCATGCATCCATCCACATACATTTCCATCATCCATTTGTGCATAATTCAAAAACCATAAATCCGTCCACATACATTCACATCCTCCATTCTTAAGGCTAAACATCATCCATTTCATAAGAAGACCCCATATTATATCCATATAGTCATACCATTAATAATAACTCATAATCCCCATATCATTATCTATAATCTTATCATAAGCATACCAATAATCCATCATTTATAGCTTAAACCATCTTAAACATACATAAGTTCATAATAAAATTGAGTCGGATAGTATATCGACCTTTGAGATCATTCTTTTTGATCCAAAACGCTTCCAAGAAGGTTTGATGTTGATTTTCAAGCTTTCTTTGAAATCTCCAAGAAAGCTCATTCCTCTCCAAACAATTTCTTTCTTAAAACCCTAGGTTTTTTCTCACCTCTTTGCCAAATTAGGTTTAGAAAGGTTAGAACCCTAAAACCCTCGAAATAGAACTTCTATTTATAGTCTAGGGGTTTAAAACCTTGATTTTCATAACTTTTTAAAAATTCCTATGCGCGATTGCGATCGACCGCACTGTATCGATCGTACACAGGTGCCATCTGTCGCAAATGGCATAGAAAATTTCCCAAATTCTGGGTTCAGTGCGATCAATCTTAGCTTACCTACCGATCGATCGCAGCTAGCACAGTTCCTATTTTCTCAACAGCAACAACACCAACACCCTTTCCTCTTCAACATCAGCCTATCAACATACTTATTTTCCTTTAAAACATTAAAGTAAATGTTTTAAATTTTCATTTCATTTACTTTAAGTTTTAAATTAAAATAAGGAAGTACCCCTCATTTGGATTCAATAAAAAATATTAGAAAATCCAATTCCTAATAAATCAAAATCTCATTTTCCAGTTTTAGGCTAAAAACTAAAAATCTCATCGTCGTAAGATTTTCGATAATTGAGTTAACCACTCTATACTTAATAATAAAAGCTCATAAAATCACATACCTTTATTTAACCTATAAACACCTCTTCTAGAATTTCTGACATTCCTATACTTAGTCATTTTAAATTTTTACTTAAGATCATTAAGGAACAAGGAATCATATATATTAAAACGCATTTTTGACTTTTAAAAATCTTATTAATCGCATTGATGACATGAAAGAAAGTTTGGGTCTCTACAGCCTAATTCTGAAGGCCCCTCTTACTTGAGAGCCGAGCTTAGCTAGCACTCCGCCTTGTCAAGCCCGACCCTCCATTGTATATGCCATAACATATATAATATAATAACTTAAGCTCTTAACCCAGTAATAGAATGTGAAGGAAAATCTAATTGTCCATATTTTTTACATGACAGCCTGAAATATATATAGCATTCTACTAATAAAAGTGCAAAGAGTATACCAAACTTTTTGTGGACGTAATTATTCTTCAACTTACTTTATTATATAAAAAATTATAAATTCTAATTAAATTATAATTAAAAGTATAGTTTGATTAAAATTTTAGTTATTTAACTAAGTAGTTATTGATAAAGACTTTTTTTTAAAAATCTTGATAAGGACTCACTATTAGTAGATAATTTGAAGGACTCTACATTCTTAAGTGGAAGGGTTATGCCACTTAGGTGAGTGGAACTTCTTTCAACGTTAGACTTTATAATAATTTTATTTTGTTGTACTAAATCTTTTTTGTTGTTCTTATTGATAAAAACTCTCTATTAGTAGAGAGAGAGAGTTGAAAGGACTCTATTAGAAAATCCTTATTTATCATAACTGGTTAATATTTACATTTATAAGTCTCTCATTTAGTAGTAGAAGTAATAGCATGAACTATGACCTCATGGTGGAGGTGGTTGTGTTGGAAGAGATTGAGTTGGGTCGCTGCTTTGAATTATGAACCATGTTGGTTTGATCCGATGGAGCTAAAGCTCGTGCATGGTGCTTTGCCGATAAAAATGCTATGGCAATAAGCTGCAAACAAGTTTGTGCGTACAATTGACAGTTCACATTTGTGTGATGGGTTTACATCATTTTTCGACCATTGCATCAAAGATTTTATGGGCACAATGAGATTGACCATATTTTCCAAGGAGTTCATGTACACTCCTTTTGATTGATAAAATGGTTGTTTTTTTTTTGGTAGAGCATCTGGAATACCTATAATTTTTTTTTGGTCAAGGAGTTAAAGTAATACCAAAACACACACACACAATTAGACCTAAGGTTACCACTAAGGTGCTATAAGGGTAAACCCGCTCAATCATTCCAAAAGGTCCTAACCAATGGAGAACTATTGTACCCTAGCTTATACACTCTTGTGAAGTCTAGTACCCAACCGATATGGGAATACCTACAGTTGAACCAAACACTTTTGATTTTTCAGTGTCTTGTAAATTATCATTAGACAACAAGGTTCTGGATATTCAGAGAATTGGGTTTGGTTTGTTGGATTTGATGTAAATGGTTTATAATGAAATGGGTTGATTTGGATTCAACAGAAATATGGTTGTGTTGGTAATTTATTATATAATAATCCTTTTTGTTTTAAGTAAAATAATCTTTATAAAACCCTTTTTGTTGCCCGTTCTATAGTCCCCTCATTGTCTACAGTTGCTTGTGTTTATTTATTTCTATACCATACATGCTTTATGGGATTTTAATTAGCATGTGCAGGTGCAGGTTTATAGCAAATAGATCTTACATGACAAGAGCTTCAGAGTACAATTTTTATTGTATTTCAATTGATGTCATGTAACTTGTTTGGAGTCATGTAATGACTTAATTCATCGTTCGATGTGTTTGGGTGAGTTTGTGTCAAGTCATGTACTTTAGTTGGGTTTTATCACGAAATTACCAAAGAGGGAGATTGTAAGTCCATACTTTTGGTATTGACATATTCCGGTGTTAAAACAAAGTGTCTAGTAGTATCTTGTGTCATTGCCTACAAGCATCTAAGTCCGTGATGATGAAGACTGAAGAAGTTCAATTGATGATATTCAAAGCATCGCTTTCATCTCACTATAGGATGGTAAGTGACCTAGATACCTTATACCCTAGGTGAAATTGAATTAGATAATGTTCTATAAACCCTAGGTGGCTAGATACAAGTCTTGAGTGACATACAAGGTGTTTGAAATGCAAAATAACCCATGTTCGGAGTTTGAGGCATAAGTCATTGACCGTTGCTCTGATTTGGGTCCATAATATATGAAACTTGAAACCGTCAAAAATATCTACTACTTTCATGAAAGTTTTGGCTAATTCTGGGTTCTCCGGTTGACCGGTCTTAAAAAAGAGTTGAGGGGGAGACCGGTCATCTCCCCTTTGTGCAATATTTTTGTTAGGCATTTTTTTTCAGAGAGTGTGATTATGAGGGGTCGACTGGTCACCATGATGGGTCTACCGGTCCTTGTGAAATTGGACTCCTACCTTGCTTAGAACTCTTCTAGTGACCTTATATAAAGGGGGTTTGAGGGGTCGATCGATCCCCATTCAAACCCAAGGAGTTTAGAGGGTTTAGAGAGAGTTTTTAAAGGAAATTTAGGGTTTTCCAAACTCATTCTCCTCTCCTCTTCCACCCTAGAGTTTGCAAAACTTTGTTGATCATTCTTGCTTGTTATTCCATTGTTGGGAATACAACTAGGGTTTGTTTTAAACAACCATCACTCCGTTCTTGTTAAGAACAAGTTGGCTAGTGTGAACCGGAGACTTTGCAAAGGAGATCGATCCGAGGAGGATCGTGGTTATTTGGTTGGAGGAATGCGGAGCCATCATTAACTGAGATCGATCTTTGAAGATCGTAGATGTGGAGACACAAAAAGAAGAACAAGCTACTGCGATAGATTGCGAGGCTTGCGAGATCATGATTGCTTTCGGGGGTGTGGAGGATTGAGTACTGAGGATCGTAGTGTCGAGTCTGATTGAGTACAATTCAAGTCTTGTAAGTATTTTTTTCTATGTCTTAGTGATATCTCTTTGCTGGACTAGGTCCCGTGGTTTTTCACGGAAAGGTTTCCACGTAAAAATACCTTGTGCTGTGGTTTGATTATTTTCTTTTTTCGTAATTGATTATCATCCTCCCTTAGTTAATAATTTAATTGTTAATCTAAAAAATGGTAGATAGACTTTTAAGAAACTTAGCCACCCCACTTGGGTGTGTGAGTTCTTGACTCAAACATAAATTTGAGATTCACCAGATTTTTTCATAAACCCGCAACCAAACCAAACCAATGAATTAGGCAAATATAATTCATCCAAGAAGAAAAAAATTATATAATCTTTTTTCTAAAACCCAAGGTTAGATTGTTGAACCCTAAGGGTTAGTGAATCTTAACCACAATTAATATAGGGGCTAAAAAGGACAACCAGTGGTGCAATTGAACTCTCCTCGAGTTCAATCGTGATTGACTTTGATCGACGGATTTTAGCCATCAATTTACAAATTTTTCAACAAACTTCTATTAACAAATTTGACCATCCAAAGATACAAAGTAAACAAATGTTTTTTTTTTTTTTTTAAATGATTTTGGTCATGTAAACCTTAGGCAAGACCCATCAATTTTTTTTTTTTTAACACATGCAATCCATATGCCCACAACATTCTTTAAGGAATAAGAACATTTTATTATAACTCTAGATCCCCCAAAATAGCAACAAAAGGGAAAAATAATGACGCATAGCTAAAACACATAAGTTGCAATATCGTTATCTTGGACAGCGTAATTATCTTTGCAGCCTAATTATCTTTGTAGGCTTTCCAAGCCGAGTAGCTGGACTTGAAAATCAAGCTTGAGGTTGGCTTGTTTATTAAATAAAGGAGCTCAAGCTTTAACTTACAAGCTTTAACCGAGCTCAAGCAGTTTGCAACTCGATTCATTAGATATATATATAGTTATTAGGTATAAATTTTACTTTATTATCCTCATATAAGTAAAAGAAAATTGCAGTGTTATTTAAAATTTTAAGAAAATATCATAATTGTAGAAAAGATATTCTTATTATGTAAAATACATTATATCTTATTAATCTTTACTAACATATAATAAATATACTTAATTTTAGAATTTAAATGAAATAAGTATATTTAGATATTTTAGTTGGTTTGTATATAATCGGGCTAAGCTTCTAGGGGTGTGTTCAAGCTTGGCTTGTTAACTAAACGAGCTCAAAAATCAAGCTTGAGCTTTGCTTGCTTACTAAATAAATGAACGCGCTCGAGCTGTTCACAAGCAACTTTTTTGATAACCACCTCTACTTGATAGCACTAATCACGCTAGTCAGAAAATACTCATGTTTCCTTAACATTAGCATACATGAAGCATATTTTCCTACTCATGAGACATAGTGCCCATTTGACATTCTGGGATTTTCCTGCTTTTTAGAATAAATGTTCTTATTGAGAATATATTCGGAAGATTAATTATGTGCTGAAAACCCATTTGGCAACAATCAACTAGAATTTGTTCTAAAGAACAAAAATAACACAATCACGTTTAAGTGGAACAAATAAATTTAATTTTTAATTTACATTATAAAACTAAATTTATTAAAATTTAATTAAAACAGAAATCTTATTTTTATAACTTTCTTGGCAACCAAATAGAGTGTAAATGGTATAATGTCTCATGTGAGATTGAGCCTATATTGTTATTCTTTTTCAAGAAACAGTTTTGAAAAGTGAAATTTTTTTACTCCTCAATTCTTGCTCCAAAATGAGAATTTTTTTTGGAAATTTTCTAGATTTTACGCCAGCCAAACACCATTCTTTGGTTTCTATTCCCAAGAATAGAGAATTGGTCCCCCAGAGTAGGACTGTCAATCTAGCCCTTGAGGGAGCCCGACTCATCCCTTTAAAGCCTGTAAATAGAGGAGTACCTTTTCCCTTAATAAAGGTCCTAGGGCCGAGCTAGGCCTAATTTTGAAAGCCCCTCTTACTTGAGAGCCGAGCTTAGCAAGCAGTACTCCGCCTCGCCGAGCTCGACCCTCCATTGTATATGCCATAACACATATAATATAATAACTTAAGCTCTTAACCCATTAACAGAATGTGAAGGAAAATCTTTATTTGACCATATTTTGACATGACGGCCTGAATATATATTTTGTCTATATATATATGTAGCATTCTACTAATAAAAGTGCAAGGAGTATACCAAAAATTTTGTGGACGTAATTACTCTTCAGCTTACTTTATTTTATAAAAAACTATAAATTCTAATTAAATTATAATTAAAAGTATAGTTTGATTAAAATTTTAGTTATTTAACTAAGTAGTTATTGATAAAGACTTTTTTAAAAAAAATCTTGATAGGGACTCACTATTAATAGATAATTTGAAGGACTCTACATTCTTAAGTGGAAGAGTTTTGCCACTTAGGTGAGTGGAACTTCTTTCAACGTTAGACTTTATAATAATTTTATTTTGTTGTACTAAATCTTTTTTGATGTTCTTATTGATAAAAACTCTCTATCAATAGAGAGAGAGTTGAAGGGACTCTATTAGAAAATCCTTATTTATCGTAACTGGTTAAGATTTACCATTTATAAGTCTCTCATTTAGTAGTAGAAGTAATAGCATGAACCATGACCTCATAGTGGAGGTGGTTGTGTTGGAAGAGATCGAGTTGCAATGTTGGTTTGATCCAATGGAGCTGAAGCTCGTGCATGGTGCTTTGTCGATAAAAATGCTATGACAATAAGTTGCAAGCAAGTTTGCGCGTACAATTGACAGTTCACATTTGTGTGAGTTCACATTTGTTTGATGGGTTTACATCATTTTTCGACCATTGCATCAAAGATTTTATGGGCACAATGAGATTGGCCAGATTTTCCAAGGAGTTCATGTACACTCCTTTTGATTGATAAAAGGGTTGTTTTTTTTTTTGGTAGAGCATCTAAATACCTATAATTTTTTTTGGTTAAGGAGTTAAAGTAACACCTAAACACACACACACAGTTAGACCTAAGGTTACCACTAAGGTGCCATAAGGGTAAACCCGCTCAATCATTCCAAAAGGTCGTGACCAATGGAGAGCTATTGGACCCTAGCTTATGCACTCTTGTGAAGTCTAGTACCCAACCGATGTGGGAATACCTACAGTTTAACCGAACACTTTTGATTTTTCAGTGTCTTGTAAATTATCATTAGACAACAAGGTTCTGAATATTCCAAGAATTGGGTTTGGTTTGTTGGATTTGATGTAAATGGTTTATAATGAAATGGGTTGGTTTGGATTCAACAGAAAAATGGTTGTGTTGGTAATTTAGTATATAATAATCATTTTTGTTTCAAGTAAAATTATCGTGAATTAACAGAGTTTAGTGATATCAGAAGTAAATTAAGTAATGAAATTGACTTGTATAAATATTGGTAATTTATGATATATTTTTGTTTCAATTTTGAGGAGCTATGTTATCAATACAATGGTGTTGAGATAAGAGATAAGAGGAGTAATGGGTTTGGACTTGATAGTCTATGGGATAAGAGGAGTAATGGGTTTGGACTTGATAGTCTGTATTTTAAGTTTGAATCTGATAGTTTTAATTATGTTAATTAAATCATTAAATAGTTAAAATAACTAATAATTTACGTGCATCATTTTTACTAGATCATATTTTTTCTTACTAATAAAAGTATTTTACTAATAAAATTACAAGGAGTATACCACATTTTATGTGGACGTAATTACCCTTCACCTTACTTTATTCTATAATTTTTTTTTTTATAATTTCAATGAAATTATATTAGAATTATAATTACAAGTATAGTTTGAATAGAATTTTAGTTATTTAACTAACTAGTTTTTTTTTGGTATAGAACTAAGTAGTTACTATACCACATTTACTCAATTAATTAACTAGGACCATTTAACTAGGACTATAATATCTATTAATTTTATGAATTTATGATCAATTAAAATCTTTTAGCATTAGCAATTTATCTTTTTTTATTTAATCATGCTCTTTGGATGAGACCTACTATTAATATACAATGCTCATTAAAATTTTATGAATTCTAACTAAGAATAACATTAATTCTAATAAACTAAAAAATAAATATTTAAACCTCAAGCAACTATTTCAAGTAAATTTTTATTTACCAATGTAATATTTTAATAATTATGAAAATATTTTTCTTCAAAAAATAATCATTAGTGAGGAAATTAATTAGTCAAAACATTAAATTACTAATTTAAAATTACTTATTACGTAAATGAATGTTTATAAATAACTTGATTATATACATAAAATAAAATTTTATGAATTAATTAGAACAATAAATTATTATACTAATTGTAATTGAGCATTTTAAATAATTTTATTATTTATTTAAAGTAAAATTTATATTCATAGGATAAAATTAGTTGATATATTTTACGAAAGTACATTTTTACTAGTATATATATATATATATATATATCCCTACTCTCATCAACTCCTACTCTCAATATCCACCAGCCACCTATCCTTTGTGTAAGGTTAAAGTACTTTCTAAGGTTTGACTGAGTAGGGCTAGCATTCCCCATATATATATATATATATATATATCCATTGTTGAATAACACTAGTTTGAATATGTAATTAACCCATAATTTGGCCCTTTGATATTATAGACGAAAAAACTAGTGTTATTAAAACCGGACCGGACCACCTGGTTGAACCTGTAAAACTAGGAACCAGCCAGATCGCCAGTTCTTAAAACCCCCCAAAACCAAAATGCTTTCAAAATCGATAGAACCGGCTAGACCCAACTTGTTCAACCGGGAAACGATAAAAACCGACCGAGAAAGGAAAAAAATGATTATTTTATAATAAAGGGCAAGGTCGAACCGGAACCGGCCACTCTGCTGGTTTGAGGCCCGGTCCAGTTCTGAAAACACTGGAAAAAACCCTGGTTTTTACGGGCCACAAAAGGGCCGAATTGACAGCCCACCAAACAGGTAAAGAACAGGACATAACAACAACAACAACAAACAGAAGAACATTTCTGACTTTTTTATTCCCACCTATCTTCAGTTTCAAGTTTTCAACCTTACAATTTCTAACTTCCGTTGAGAAAGGAAAAACAACACCACCCCAGTCCCCATAACCAACTAATGAACAATCTTTCTCCCTGATCTGATCTGATCTTCCATGGCTGGTCTGTCCACTTCTCTCAGGCCTTCTCCCACTTCGTCTCACCAGAGCTTCTCCTCCAGGATTCTCCTTCTACTCACAATCATCCCTCTAACCCTAGCTGCATTCGCTTTCACTCTTCAATGGCGAGGCGGTCTCAGAGATCCAACTACGCGTTGGTCACCAGATAACCACGAATTTCCTGGAATGGGAAGCTCTCCTCCTGCAATTCTCTCTCATTCCTCGTCAATTTCGTCTTCCGATTGCGTTGAACTTCTAGGTCGGAGCTCTTCGCCTTCGTTTCCTTATTTTCATGATTGGAAGTTCAATTACGATTCCGGCCTCAGACCCCAGGTCAGATCCTACCTGAATTCTGACTGGATTTGGTTGATGGGTTTTGGTTATTGATCTGTTTTTTTTAATGGGGTTTGTTTGAGATTGACATATGTTGGGTAAGATTGGATTTGGAGATCATGGTAATGTTCAGAAACGTTTTATGATGGGTTTTAGAGCTTATCTTGTCTTGTAATCCATTTTTTTAAGTTTTATTTGCTCCTTATTTTATATGTAATTTTGGATTCATTGAAAGTCGTTTGATTAGAAGATGGATAGACGATTTTTGAAAATTATGTCTTCCATATAGTTCTAACTATTATTTTCTCTTTTGTGTACGTATATTTACTTGGTCGATCTATTTCGAAAATTTGAGGTGGATTCTGTATGTGGATTTTGGGATTTGGGTTCTCTCTAGAAATGCTTGGTCATGTACTAGAATTCTCTCTCTTTCTCTCTCTCTTCACTTGATTAATGCTTTTAGTTTCTTTTTATCTTATAATTGAGTTTATAACTTATATTGGGAAAATGTAGATGGTTAGAAGTGAGGGTTGGGCTCTGGTAATTTTTCAAAACAGCTCCTACAGTATGAACAATAGATGACTAAGTATCTCTCTCTCTCTCTCCCTCTCAATCTATTATAGATTTGACACTGTTGGGTTTATTGGTTTTTGTTCCAAGGTGAAAGCTCTTCTCTGGGTTGAAGTGGATGGGTTTGGGATTTGCTGTTATGTTTTACTATGCAGTGGTCAGAGATACTGATTTCACTTCGAACTAATTTCCGACTTAAAATGTTTCATGATGTATTAACGTTTTTGTTCTTAAAGCAATTCATATTTTAGTTTAATTTCCTTTTAGTTGTTCATTATTTTTCATGATTTTACCTTGTTGGTGGTGTATTTTATTAAAACTGATAGTTGACTTATAGACTTCATTTATTTCATTAGTTTCTTGTCATATTGTACCCTGTTGATGTTGGTTTTGGGATGTATGTATTGCGGTTGATAGGTCTGTAAATTGGGCTACACTTTATAGTTTTGTAGTCGTAAATTGGAATTCTTATTTAGTTGTTGCTGCAAAATGCAAGATGACTTATTATTATTATAATTAAAACAGTAGAATTCTTCCATTTCCACGTGTCGTGTTGAATACGACTTATTCCTAACTTTTATTTCCCCTTTTTAATGATAAATGCGACTTTGGGAATTAAGTTTTGGCTTGTTCTTTTTTTTCTCACATACTAATGGTCTTTGGAACGTGGTCAGGATTTCTTATGTCCAGTGCAAAGCGTAGAGCAGTATATGTGGCATATGTGAATGACTTGTGTTACTATCGAATGATTGAATCAATGCATGACATTGTCATGCAATTTTCCTGCTAAATATGCAGATATGTATTACGACGAGCACTTCGGCTGGCTTAGAGCAGATCCTACCATGGATCTTTTATCACAAGGTTATTGGAGTTACAACCTTTTTCCTCTTCGTGGAAGGCAATGCTGCATCTTATAATGTATCAAAAATCCTTGAATCCATTCCGGTGAGTTTGTTTCATCTGCCCCCCCCCCTCTTTGCTGTAGACAAGACTTTGTTGTACGCAGTTTTATCACTTTGATTAGCTTTGGCCTTTGAGTTTTGATGTTCCAGATTTCTATGTTTATTTTTTCCTGTCACAGGGAGTGAAAGTAATATACAGAACAAGAGAGCTAGAGGAGCAACAAGCTAAAAGGTAAGTTCATTATGCCAATAGTAATAACTTTGTAGAATAGTGATAAAAGGATTTGTAGATGCAAAGGTGGAATTCTATATAGGTGTGACGGTGTCTACTCCTGACAGACTTTCTTCAGAAGGATTACTAATTCAAATGATGTTGTAATGTAATTAAACAATTGGTTTACCCACAAAATTTGGGGGAGATTTAAAGCAGAAGAGCACCATGGATTCTATTAACAAATTCTCATTCCTCAAGGGGACCAAGCCACTCTGAATAGCTAGAGAGCCTTTTTTCAATAGGATTACGAATTCAAATGATGTTGTTGGTGAAATGAAAAATTGGGTTACCCACAAAATTGAGAGATTCAAAGCAGAAGAGTGCTATGGATCCTATAAACAATTTCTTCAGTCCTTAGGGAACAAGCCACTCTGAATCACTGCAGGCTAGAAATTAAAAAGCCCACTGTGCTGAGATCACGAGTCATGAAATAAAGTAGTGGGGCTGCAATGGGGAAGGAGTCCCTGGTCTTGACACTCAGCCTCTGGATGAGATTTTGATCTTTCCTTCCTCCCTAACTTTAATTTATGTTTATTTTTTTAAAAATATAGAGAGAGAGGTCAGTGAAGTCGTGGATGGCTTGACTAATAATGGAGACAATTTGTTTGGTCCCTTTTATGTCGTGGCCTTGCTAGCCACCTTGACTTGTCCCAGAATTTGGCTCTTTCCCTTGTTGCTTTTTCATCCTGCATTCTCTTTCTTTCCTTTTGCTTATATCATTTTATGTTTATGTTATAGGAACTCTGGACAATTTAGTCAACAAACTTACTGTCTATTTGGCACAAACCTGAAACAACATGTCACACTTTAGCATATTTGTTATTTTGAACTCTTTAGAATTTGCTGATATGTGCTTTAATTTTTATATACTTTCCTTTTGGGATCTTTAGCCGGATCTGGAACGAGACTTGGCTTTCGAGCTTCTTCTACAAACCATGCAATTATGAGCTATTTGTGAAGCAATCTCTCAATATGGAGATGGCTATTGTCATGGCAAGGGTGAGAATGATTATATACTCATCTATCACATAATGTTGATCTTAAATTGGATTAAAGGATTTTTTCTTAAATGTTAGGATGCTGGTGTGGATTGGATCATCCATCTCGACACCGATGAGTTACTGCATCCAGCAGGTTCTCGGGAGTACTCTTTGAGGCAGTTGCTATTGGATGTTCCTGGGAATGTGGATACGGTCATCTTTCCAAATTATGTGAGTGAAGCAACTTTGATGGTTTGAAGGATTCTTTTATATAGCAAATATGATGACAGTTATCCTATTGTTAAAAGATGTTTGATCACTTCTGTCTTTTTATCCCTTTGGTAATCTCTTCCCGTCTTTCATCATCATCAATAAATTGGATGACTAGTATTAATATGGTGACGACATTCTGATTGTTTCAGGAGAGTAGTGTTGAACGAGACGATATCAATGAACCTTTCAGTGAGGTAAGATCTCTCACTATGTCCATTTAGTTTTTTTTTAAAAATATTTTTTCTGTTAATAGATTCAATTACTAAAGTTTGAAGTTCAGCAGTGTTGAAATGGATTGACTTTGGAATGTAAATATTGTTCATTATTCATTTGTTTGTTCACACATGCACAGACATATCTTTGTTTCCACAATTTATGTGACGGCTGTGATCTGTGGATGTGGACATGGGTGTTATGTTCCAAGTTCCAACACAGATATGAGTGTTAGACAGGGCAATTCCACAAAATCTGGAAACGTGAGCCCCCTACATATAATTAATAATTAGTGTTAGCACCCAATTTTGCTCACCTGTAGCGCATACAGGACTTCTTGCGACCTACCAGAGAGTTCCAGCAGCATCCCTAAAAATCATTATACAATTACATAAATACCCCTATTGTTTATTAAATATTTAAAATGCCCCTTATGATAAATTATCAATTTACCCCTAAAAGGTACCCAAGTCTTTTGAAAATAATTTTTATTTGGTTTGTTGAGATAAAGGAACCTTTAAAGTTAAAAACATTACAAAAACAGTGCTGAATAGTGAATATTTTAAAAGGAGGCATAAATTTGTAATTTGTAAATAGGGGGGGCTCTTATTTGAAAAATCCATCATATATCTATACTTATAATAAAAGAGATTTGAGACATTTTTGACACAATAATTTATATTCCAAAATTGTCTTTGTCAAATACTATTATTTTTTCTAAAAAGGTGTTTGTCCTCGTAATAATGATATTCTTCTTCTCATTTAAAAAAAATATTCTTATCATATTTCATAATTATTTTCCACATACTTTATTTCTATTTGTAAAGCACAAGCTTTTCCACATAAAAATTCTCCATGAACAATCTTTTTTCACTTTTTTTTTTTTTTGGTCAATTTTCGATATGTACATCTACTTTTTACTTGTTATTTGTTTTATTATTTTTATTTTCTATACTATTAAACATAAAATATTATATATCATAAGATTTTAAATAAGGAGAGATCTGTTTCAAAAGATATTCCAAGTCCCCCCAAAAATTACTCCTAATTATAGAAGTATGTTGAGAAATACACATATAATGAAGAGAATATCTATCTACTAAGTTTTGCTAGTTTGCAAAATATTAGTGTCATTAAGCTTATTTTCGGAGGCTTTGAATTTTGGAGCAGAAATTCCATTGCAATACATTACATTAAATATTTTTATATTATATTATATAAGAAATATCATTTTCAATGCAAAGTACATGCCCTTGTACATGCATTTCAACTAGTTTTAATCTCAAAACAATAAAGGGAAATATTTCATCTTATATTCTTCAACAAAACTAGAAGCACCGAAACCGTGCTTTGTTTCCCTTTTCTTTTCTTGTTTCTTTAGTGTCTCTTTGTTTCCTCTCTCTTTTTCTTTCTCCTTTCTTTTTTTTTTGGTCTTTCTCCTTTCTTTTTTTTCATCTATATAAGGGGGTCTTGGACGGTCTCACACTCTCATACAAGACTCTATCTTCTTTCCTCTCCTCATGCCCTATAGTTCCCCTCTCAGTCTTCTTGGGGTCATTATATTTCTCACAAAAGGGGCTTATCCCTGAGTGTATTAAGTATTAATGCACTATGGTTGATAAAGGCGTCGCCTCGACGACCAGGCACTCTCTGTTGGGCTCAAATGATTACCTGCCTTGGTGGCCATTATTAAAAACCTATATGTAATATTTTATTGTTTAAGGGTATAAAAAGTTGGGTTAATTACATATTAGAACCTGTGTTATTAAAAAATGACTTTAAAGTCTCTTTAAAAAAAATCCATACTCAGACCTACATTTCAAAAGAATGGACAAAAACAGACCCCTCGCTATTGAGCTAATGGTGTTAAATAGTAGGTTAAAATGACTATATTAACCCCAACTTGAGTAATATTTATGCAACAATAGTGTTACCCTTCTGTACTGCAATACCCCTCTTCTTAAGGTTTGAGCCATAGTTGCAGGGAAGCCATGTACAAGGTGGGAAGCTTGTTTCCCAGATTCGCTTTCTCAAAAAAACTCGCTTTCTAAGAAGCTTGTTTCCTCGGAAAGACTCGCTTCGTAGGAAGCTCGCTTCCATCATGTCACATTTAGCAGTCAAAGGGAGTTGTATGTGTGAAGTGATGAGGTAGACCACAGTCTATAGCCTAGGGTGTAGACTCTAAGCAAGTATCGTCGGTTAGGAACCTCAGGCACCTACTTTTCCACAAAAATCTTCTGTAAGATAAAATAAAAGATATAGCTACCCATAATAACTTAATGAGAATGAGAAGCTTATATCCATTTCTTGATTCCCCTTTTCTAAGGTTTTTGAGCCTCACTTCCCGCTTATTGTTTTCGCTTTGCTTCTCGTTTTCGCTTCTCGCTCCGGTAACTATGGTTTGAGCATCGGAGGAGAACATAGAAGATAGTCTGAGGAGTGAGGACCCTATTTCCTTGATCGAGGATGCTTGGTCCTGTAGGTACTGAAACCATTAAAAGAACACCCAATAACTTATTCGGTACTGTACAGAGTATTTGAAATACTGCCTTATCTATTAGTTTAGCCAAAGAGCGCACCTTGTAGTTTTTCAGCTGGATCGGAATTGACTCTATGATTGAATAGCAGAAGTGCTACTTAGTAGTAGAAACTCGGAGAGATAGACAGAGAGGGGACTCTCTCATACCTGCTAACTCCTAGGATGAGAAGTAGGTCCCTTGTTTTTGGCAGGAATAGTTCAAGCCTTTGTGCAGATAAGCTAGTGGAGGAGACTCGAGCTTCATATATCAAGGGAAGCCTCAAAGCCAAAACATTGTTCATGGAGAGGTTATAAGGGCTAAGGCCATGAGAATGTGAGGAACTCATTCTAATCCCCTTGATATTTTGGTAACAAATCACCAATCTGGCATGGCTGATCTACCGAGCATTTTGCATCAAGACAAGAGATTTCGTATTGCTTCCGTTGTTAGATGGTCTGCACCATCTTTCTAAGAAGAAAATTGTATTGTGTGTGAGCTTGTTGTTGCTTTGTATGGGCAGCACAAAACAATTATTCATGTCAAAACCAATATGTATCAGGCGATACGTACTGATTTCGGTGATACATATTTTTTTATTTCTATGATACCTATACATTATCCATTCTTACACATTAATATAATAAGAAGTTAGTTATCAAGAAAAGGAGAAAAAAAGTGCAAGTGCGCAACAAATGTGAACATTCAGTGTATTCCTACTATATACTGTAAATTACTCATAAACAATTGTGCTCTTTATATGTCTTTCCTAGTGGTAGGTACTTATTGCTCATGAGCCATAACTTCTACTTGCTCATAGATAGGTGCCACTAGAAGTTTTTTATGGAACACTTATTTTTATTTGGTTGTGTTTGGATAGACTTCTGGATCGATAGAAATCAGAAGTCGCAAAAAATTGTGTTTGGTTTGTCGTTCAGTTTTGACTTCCCGTAGATGTCCAAAGTTGGTAGAAGTAAAAAAATGAACTTCTAAGGGAAGTTAGCAGGGGGTGACTTTTGCGTGCGAGGAGTTCATATTTCAACTTCCTAGGAAAGTCACCACACGCTTGCATTGACTCACATTATGCGAAGAGGGATAAAAAGGTAGCATTTCAAGTGTGCAAACCAAACGTCTTTCCTCTTGAAATGACTTCTCTAATCTTTTTCAGAAGTTACTTCTCTCGGAAGTTCTAGAGAAGTCCTCTTTCTTAGAGAAGTTGATCCAAACAAGCTAATTCGGGAAGAGTTGGCCAATGTTTTAAAACCCAAAAACTCGACTCCACTCAGAAACTTGCCGAGTAGAGTTAACTCGGAAACTCGGGCAAAACTCGTCCGAGCATATATAATATTTTTATAATACTATATATATGTTATAAATTCAAAATTAATGATAAACCATGCCTAAAATGAGATATATAATTCAATATATATTAAACACCCCCTTTTTTTTTTTCTTATTTATACTTAAGAGTGAGTGGGTGTGTTAAAAAAAAGAAAAAAACATAATTTGGCCACTTGGGTAGGTAGGCTTACTCGATTTTTTGTTTTAACAAAAAAGTACAAAACTCGGGCGAGTTACTTGGTTTTTAGTGTCAAAACCAAGTTTTACCTCAAACTCGACTCGGCCGAGTTTCGAGTCGACTCGCCGAGTTTTAATACTATATAGTTGGCTGAGCTTGAGACAAATCTTTGCAAATTTAGTTGGAGTTTCCTTCTATTTGCTTCCCCATGAGCTGTTTTAATGTATGGATGAAAATAACTAGTGTCTTGGGACTTTTCCCCTTTTACTTCCCTTTATATAACATGAATTTTATTGTTTCTCAGTAACGTTGCTCATATGTTTAATTATTTTTCTGTATCTATGCCTATATGTATTGTATATGACTTGTCACGATCTTTTATGTTTTCCCACAGGTCTCTATGTTCAAGAAGAACTATGACCATCTTCCAAAGGACACATACTTTGGCATGTACAAAGAATCAACCCGTGGTAATCCAAACTACTTTTTCACATATGGAAATGGGAAATCAGCCGCTCGGGTTCAAGATCATCTTCGTCCTAACGGTGCGCATAGATGGCACAATTATATGAAGACCCCACGGTACAGTAATTCTCTCTCACATACACATACATTTGCATTCACATATATTTATATAATCTCTTCCCTTATATGTGTGTGCCTATATTAATGTATACATGTAGGGGTGGAGCCAGGTGGGGGTCTGTGGGGGCACGTGCTCCCACTCAACATTTGTAAAACTTATGTTCACTAATGGATTATTTAAAGTGTCTTGAATGAGGTGGGAATGATAATATGGTTGGGGCATTTCCTAATTTAGAATTGAACATTACTTTTTGAAGGATTAAGGCTATCTGAATTGAGTGTGACTCAACCGAATCATTTAGGTCTCCTTTTTTTATTGATACAAATTGCTTATGCAAGCTACCTCCCACCTGTCAATCAAGCTGAAACGAAGACTATATAAGATGGAAGTAAGACCAGCCATGTTTTATGGAATAGGTGTTTGGCAATCAAGAAATTTTTTTTTCGTAGAATGAGCACAAAATATACATTTTATACCATTTAATTTAATTAAACAATTTAATTATTTAATATAGCATAGCTATAGGGTAAGAGGGCAATTTTCTCCTGAACTTTTGAAGACAAAATATACCTTTTATACCATTTAATTTAATTATTTAAATGGATATAGCTATGAGGCAAGGGGACAGTTACCCTGTAAACAAGAAGAAACAATACTCATAATATGTACAAAATGTATATATAGACGAAATGACCCAAGAATTTATTTGTCAAAATTTTTTCAGGGGCTATGGCCCCGAACCCCCATTTCCCTAAACCCAGAATATTTCGTATTCACCTAATCTTTCTCCACAAAACCATCTACTATGTTCAATCAACCATGGGTGCCGCCCCCCTACTAGAAAATCCTGGCTCTGCCCCTGTACACATGTATACATACATATATTGTATCTGGGTAGGTGCCTTGCTAGGATTGTAGCCTTTACATGAATTTTGCTATCTCCTTCAATACGAGCAATCTTTTTTTTTCCATCTATTTTTTCCATTTATTTGCAAATTGCAATAGAGTTCTGGTTTTGGAATTTAGGGTCAAAAGTGCAGAATATGTTGTTTTCATTGGTTGTATGTGCATTATGAGTAATGTTCATGTATCCTTGATAGTGAGATCAAATTAGAGGAGGCCGCTGTTCTGCATTACACATACCCCAAATTTTCCGACTTGACTTCTAGACGTGATCGTTGTGGTTGCAAGCCTACAAAGGAGGACGTTAAAAGATGCTTCATGTTGGAATTCGACAGAGCTGTGAGTACTAATGCCTAGATACAATTATATTTTATTTTTTGTTTCTTTTCATTCAGAAGTCATGAGAACTATAAATTATGTTGTTCTATTTTTATCTAGATTTATGCTTATCAAATTTGTATGATTCGGCGATTCGCCTAAATCTTAATAGTTGTTGGCTTGTTGCAGTCTTTCGAAGAAATATTATTTTTTATTTCATTCGAGGATGACTTGCAGTTTTAGCCTTACCGAATAGATTAAGTTTGAGAAACATACAAATTATAAAATCTGTGCTATTATCACAAAGCTAAAACTCGAATGCGGCAATGTGCTCCTCAAAAATCTATACCCTCCTCAAAAATCTATACCCTTTGTTCTTCATGAAGCAAATTGTTGGGGTGAAGCAAGGCAGATCATTGAGGATCACAAACATACCTGCTTGAGTTGAGTTTCCAGGCCAGGTTAAGATTATTACTTAAGGATGTTCACTAATGGATTATTTAAAGTGTCTTGCATGAGGTGAGAATGATAATATGGTTGGGGCATTTCCTAATTTAGAATTGAACATTACTTTTTGAAGGATTAAGACTGTCTGAGTTGAGTGTGACTCAACCGAATCATTTAGATCTCCTTTTTTTATCGATACAAGTTACTTATGCAAGCTACCTCCCACATGTCAATCAAGCTGAAACGAAGACTATATAAGAGGGCAGTAAGACCGGCCATGTTTTATGGAATAGGTGTTTGGCAATCAAGAAACAACTTTTTTGTAGAATGAGCACAGCTGAAATGAGGAAGTCGAGATTGAAGAGTAGCAGGACTAGGAAAGATGATCATAAACGAATTGCATTTTAGGGAACCTAATGTAGACCCAATAGGTGATAGAAAAAGAAAAAACGGGAGTTGATGAGATGGTTCCTTAGAACAGAGACCTTTAGGAATTGTAAGCACTTTCCTCTATGTGCAACAAAGACCATTAGGGGTTGTAAGCACCCAATTTTGCATCTATGTAGGGCTCACCAGACTTGTGACCTATCAGAGAATCCCCCGAGAATCCTCAAAAAGTTACCAAAATGCCTATGACTTTTGCAAAAATCACAAAGATAGCCATAGGTGTAAAATTACCAAAGCGTCACTGACCTGTCAATTTTTTTCTTGATTTGCTTTTAAAAATACTAAATATATTGTCAAAATTCAGCTTTTTATGGGCTCAAAACATTGCTGAAATTTCAAATATTTGAAATGTTCAATGTGGAGGCATTTGGATTCTTACCTCCACTTTGATTTTAGCATGTTTTCAGAGTGGAGGCATTTCAATTACCTCTACATTGTTTGAAGGCTATTTTTAGAGTGTTATGGCCAGTATAAGATTTTAGTATCAAAGCAGTTTTTAGAAGTTACCAAAGCATAAAAATCACATGGATTTGCGCTCGTTACAGAAACACCTGAACGCAAACTTGTTATTGGCCTATATGCATAGTGTTGGTAGAATAATTAATTACCACCACTATGCATAATTTCCTAATTTTACAAATTTTCATATTCTTTTTAGAAACTTTAACACACTCTTAGGTCAAAAAAAAAAAATCCATAGGATCCGAATTGAGGACTTCAACTCTACATCCCTAAAGGACCTTGGAAGGATTCTTGATACTATTTGGGGGTTCTTTAGAGAAATCTCTTTATCTCTAAAATTCAAGTTCATTGAAGAAGCTCTTCTCATCTTATCTTATTAAGGGAGAACCATGGAACTTGGATAAATTTTTGTCTAAATTGCCATTAGGAAGTGTTCTGATGTAAGTGCCATAAAACCCTAACTTGTTTCTTTAATTTATTTTCTTATTTTTTTCTTCTTCTACTCTAATTTTTATTTATTTATTGTTGAGATATGATCCTTTATGTAGGTGTGCTACACCAAATCACCCCTCAAGGGCATACTTGTAACTACCATTATAAATAAAAAGAGATTAGAGAGAAACACTCTCTAATCATGTTCTTCTCCCATTCTCCTTCTACTTCTCCCTCTTTATCCACTCTCTTTTCTAGGGTTTGATCTTCAACTTGGAATCAGAGCGATCTAGGGAACTCAAGAGGGTAGGAGGACATCTGCAAACACTTTTTTTCTCCAACACCTTGTTGACGTCAGTGTGATGGTGACTGCTCATGCCAAATGATAGCTTGGCATTTATAGAGATTTGTGGTAAGTTTCATGAAATTTTTCGGCAACCATAGATGTGTTTTTCAGATTTTTTTTCGCAATATTTCAGAATACGTCTGTTTTCGGTAAACTGAGTGGTGCAAATATTTTGTGTGTTTTCGAAACCCCAATCTGGGTTTGGTTGGATGGAAATTACAGTACCTTTCTAATGGAAGTGATTTCACTTGATTTGGAGAAGTTTTGAAGCTCCTATGATCAAATAAGAGCCCACAGTTTGACGTGTGTAGTGCTTGTGGCTGCAGGCTATTTTTTCACTCCTAAATCCTTATTATTGATACTTTTGGGATGAATCATGGCTGGTTTTCATCATGAAGTTTAGTATTGGTCTTTCTAGTGTGATGCAAGTTTCCTCCTTGGAGTTCGAGGGGTTCGGTGGCCTTCTTTAGTTGTTTTGTCCCAAAATACTTGGTGGTTGGGGGTGTTTTGTTCAAAACAGCGGCCTACTATTCTGATTTAAATAGTACATGGTGTTTCTGAAGGGGTATCCGATGCTACATCGAAGGTCCCAAGTTGTAAGATCACTCCGCCTGACTCTAGTAGCTATGGTGATAATCCGGGGGTGCTAATCACAACCGTAAAATTGGATGACACCAACTTCCTTGAGTGATCTTAGTCTGCTAAGATGTATATGACAACCGTAAAGTTGGATGATACTAACTTCCTTGAGTGTTCTTAGTCTGCTAAGATGAATATCGGCAGGAGAGGGAAGTTAGGGTACTTGACAGGTCAAGTGAAAGAACCGGCTACAAAGGCAGAGACATATGACAAGTGAGAGAAAGAGAACCTTATGGTTATGTCATGTTGCTAAATTCCATGTAACCATCAATTAATAGAGGTTTCTTGTTTCTTCGGAGAGCGAATGATATTTGGGATAAGGCGACTCGAACCTATTTCCAGCGTCAGAACATTGTCAGGGTGTACTAGTTGAGGCAAGAAATAACTACTCTTTGTCAGGGGGAGATGAATCTATCTACCTATTACTCCACTTTTTAGGTTCTTTGGGAAGAATTTGACCATTTTCAGGTCATTCAGTGAGACACGGATAAAGACAGAGATAGGCACAATCAACAGGTGGAACATAACCGAATTTTCGACTTCTTGGCTGGCTTGAATCCAAAATTTGAACTAACTCGGGTTCAGATTTTAAGGAAAGATGCCCTTTCTTCTTTCGACCAAGTTTATTCCCAGTCCAAGGGAAAGAAAGCAGGATGAAGACGATGATACCTACTCTGATCAGTGATCATCTCGTTCTTGCTGCATCTTCTAGTGCTCTTAGAGGTGAGAAATATCCTCCGTAGAAAAATAGGCCTCCTGATGACAAAGATAAATTGAAGTACGAGTATTGTGGGAAGACTAGACATGCTCGGGAAACTTGCTGGGATCTCATTGGCTGACTCGCAAAGTTTTCTCGTCCAGGACAGTAGATGGGCATCCCTCGAGACAACACTGCAGCTTTCATGCCTCCCACCATGGGTACCTCAATTGCATAAGCTTCTTCCACATGACCATCTTCCTCCACCTCCGAGAGTTTCTCAACCGCAGATACTGATTGTCTTTGATGCCTTTTGAGTCAGATGGAAGGTTCTTCTGCCTTTATTTCATTTGCTTAGTCAGGTACTCACGCATCTGCTAACTTCGTTTCTCATTTCTAGTCTAGTCTGACGTGGATCATTGATTCAAGTGCGTCAGATTATATGACTAGTCTATCTAATGTGTTTTCTTCATATAGTCTCTCTTCTGGAAGAGATAAATTCAGGATTACTAATGGATCCCTTTCTTCCATCTCTGGAAAGGGTGATGTCAAACTTATGGATGCCCTATCACTTTCATCTATTCTTCATGTTTCAAATTTATCCACAAATTTGTAATCAATTAGTAGTCTGACCAAAAGTCTTAACTATTGGGTGACTTTTTTTCCTACTCATTTTTTGTTTCAAGACTTGGTGACGAGGAAAACAAGTAGGAATGGTTGTAAAGTAGACTATCTTCTAGATGTGGATGGTTCTCCTTCAGCTTTACAGTTTAGTAGTAGTCCTAGTAGTAGTAATAAAGATGCCCAAATCAGATTGTGGCATAGTCATCTAGGTTATTTGCCTTTTAAGTATTTGAAGTTGGTGTTTCCGGACCTGTTTAAATCTATTCTTGGTCATAGTCTACTGTGTGAAGTGTGAACTCTGCAACTATTCTAGAGCTACATTTTCTCAAAGTATGAATAAAAGTGTGTTTCCGTTTCAGTTGATTCATTCTGATGTCTGGGACCTGCTCCTTCGTTGTCAGTAAATGATTATCGGTATTTTATTTCTTTTGTGGATGACTTCTCCTGGCATACCTGGATTTACTTGATGAAGACTCGTGCTGAAGTCCCAAACCTCATCAAGAAGTTTCACAAGATGGTGTTGACTCAATTTGAGAAGCAGATTAAAATTTTTCGATCCGATTACGTGAAGGAATACCTCGAGGGCGATTTAAGACAATATTTGGCAGAGCACGAGATGATCCATCAAAGCACATGTCTTTATACTCCCCAACAAAACAGGGTGGCAGAGCTTAAGAATCGTCACCTTTTGGAAGTGGCTCAAAGTTTACTGACAGGAATGAATATCCTAAAGAAGTTTTAGGTTGAAGCAATGCACACATCCGCATATTTAATTAATCGCATGCCATCTTGGGTATCAAAGTTGAAGTTTCCATATTTACTACTCAGTCTAGACCAGCCTATGTTTACTATCCCCCCGTGTGTCTTTGGTTATGTCTACTTCATTCATATTTTGGTTCAACATCGAACAAAACTGGATCCAAAGTCCATTCATGGGGTCCTCTTGGGTATTCTGTTGGAGAATGGGTTTGGAGGATTTAGGGTTTAGGGTTTAGAGAAGAGAAAGAGGGAAAAGAGAGGAAGAAGAGAGATTAGGGGAAATTGCTTAGTTAGGGATAGAGAATCCTACTAGTATCTTATATAAAGAGTGAACATTACATATATGTCATTTTACAAGTATACCCCCGATATTACATATATCAACACTCCCCCTCAAGCTGGAATATAAACATTAAGCATGCCCGCTTGACAGTAATATCCTGAAGAATAGCAGGGTCAACAGGCTTGGTGAAGATATCAGCAAGTTGTTGAGAAGATGAAACATGTTGAAGAGATACTGAACAATCCCGAACTTTCTCACGGAGAAAGTGAATATCAACCTCAATGTGCTTTGTCCGCTCATGAAACACAGAATCTGAGGCAGTCTTTGTAGCAGTCTCGTTATCACAATATAAGGATATAGGACCTTTAATAGGAAACTCTAACTCAAAGAGGAGAGAACGAAGCCATAAGAGTTCATAAGTGCCATGAGAAAGCGCACGATATTCTGCTTTGGCACTAAATCGAGAAACCATGGGTTGCCTTTTTCTCTTCCACGCAATCAAGTTAACTCCAAGGAAAGTACAATAGCCCGAGGTGGAACGACGGTCATTGGTAGATCCGGCCCAATCAGCATCTGTATAGCCGGAGATATCGAGGTGACCATGTCAGCGATATACAAGTCCACAACTGGGTCTAGCTTTGATATATCGGAGAATACGATGAACTACAACAAGGTGTGAAGCACGAGGAGCATGCATGAACTGGCTAACCATGTTGATAACAAATGTAATATCAGGTCATGTGAGGATGAGATATATCAAGCGGTCCACAAGACACTGATAGGCATGAGGATCAGAAAGAAGATCACCCTCACTATCATTTAAAGAGAGCTTTAGATTCATTGGAGAAGTAGCGGGTTTACACCCACTCATACTAGTATTGCTAAGTAGGTCAAGAGCATACTTCCGTTGTGACAGAAAAATTCCCTTGGATCGAGCAATCTCCAGACCAAGAAAGTACTTCAGATGACCTAGATCTTGAACATCAAAGGTACGCCCCAGCTCATGCTTAGCATGATAGATGAATGAGGAATCATCACCAGTTAAGATGATATCATCAACATATGCCCATAGTTCAAAATATCGATAAGTATCTGCCGATACGGGCCGATACGTACCGGGTTTTCGGGTATCCGATACCCGGATACGCTGAAAAGAATAAAATGTAGCGTATCGAGATTGTATCGTGGGTATCGGACCGATACAGCTCGATACAGTCTCAATACGCGATAGTGTAAAAAAAAGAGGTAGAGATTTGCACTCTATAAATCATCAATTCATCATAAACTAATACGTAGGGTATAGGGGTTCCTATTTACACAGAAACCCAGTGATTCTGAATTTCTGAGAATCTCATCTTGAGACTTGACTTCTCTATAAATATTGAAGGATCTAAAACTCCCAAAGCACTCTATAGTCTACAGAAGAGACTGAGAAGAAGAAAAAAGATTTTTTTTTAAGGGTACATACCTGCCACTGGCCCATTGTAGAGCGCTGAGCGCTATCATCTTCAAGATATCAATCGAGTTGTCGTCGTCATCCATCGCAAAAACGAGGAGTGCCTTTGGGAGCTTGCCGTCGTCGTCCTCGCCCATTCTCGCCCTTTCCCTCTTTCAACCAAGGTAAGCGTAAGACTAAACCCTACTTTTTGTTTTCTTATGCCTGAAGACTTTGTATTAGTGGGCATTGAAGGAGGATTGCTAGCCTCACTTAGCCACATATAAATGATCTATTTGGAGGAATGCTAGCCTCACTCAGCCAATTCTGATATTCATGACTTTATATTAAGTATTAAGTATTAACCCTATGGTTAAAAATTTTTAACTCTTAAATTATTTTTAAAAAAAAATTAGGTTAGAAATGTGTCCCTTTTAACTCCTATTAATTGTGGTTAAGATTCACTAACCCTTAGGGTTCAATAATCTAACATTGGTTTTAAAAAAAATAAAAATAATATATATATATAAATATATATTAAGTATTATCCCTATGGTTAAGAATTTTTAACTCTAAAATTATTTTTTTAAAATATATTTTTTAAATATCAAGGTTAGAAATGTGTCCCTTTTAACTCCTGTTAATTGTGTTTAAGATTCACTAACCCTTAGGGTTCAATAAGTTTCAAGAAAATAAAATAAAATATATATATATATATATATATATATATATTAAGTATTAGCCCTATGGTTAAGAATTTTTAACTCTAAAATGATTTTTTTTTAAAAATCAAGGTTAGAAATGTGTCCCTTTTAACTCCTATTAATTGTGGTTAAGATTCACTAACCCTTAGGGTTCAATAATCTAACCTTGGTTTCCAATATATATATATATATATTAAGTATTAACTCAATGGTTAAGAATTTTTAACTCTATAATTATTTTTTAAAAATATTATTTTTAAAAAATTAAGGTTAGAAATTTGTCCCTTTTAATTCCTATTAACTGTGGTTAAGATTCACTAACCCTTAGGGGGCGTTTGGCAAAACTAATATAAGCTAATATGTATGTTTTTGTTAAAAAAATTCTCAGGGTTAAAATTTTTTTAACCAGAGTTACCACGTGTCCCTTTTAACCCCCTCTAATTGTGGTTAAGATTCACTAACCCTTACGATTCAACAATATAACCTTAGTTTTTGTAAAAAAAAATATTAATCATAAGGTTTAATTTTTTAACTAGCGTTAAATATATATTTTTTATTTTTTCTAAAAACCAAGGTTATATTGTTGAACCCTAAGAGTTACAGAATCTTAATCGCAATTGAGTGTGATCCGATATCTCTATATTTTGTAAAAAATATCTTCTGGAACCTGTAAAAAAAAAACATTTGAATGTAATCTGTATGTTGGCATTGTGGTCCTGCTTGTTTACATTAAAATGGTAATCACCTAAAAATTTGCATTTTTAATCATGATTTTTATAATATAAAAAAATATGGTTAAAAATATAAATCACAAGGTTAATAAATATTAACTATAATTAAAAAAAATTTAACCATAGTTTAAAAATTAAATTCTTTTAGTTGTGGTTAAGATTCCTTTAATCTTTTTTTTTTTTTTTCTTTATGTTAGATTTTAATTACTGAAAATAAAGAATTAGAAGACTACAAACCCAAAGATATTTCCCTATCCCTCTTGCGGATGATTACATATAATATTGGGCAGGTGAGTTGCATAGAGACAAGCTCTGACATGCAATATATAGAATATGCCTTGGGAGGCAAATTTGCCTAGGGTAGAATAATACCAAAATCAACCATTCCTTTCTTATTTCTTTTTGCATTTGATTTGAACATTTTTGAACTTTCATGATTCTTTTTCTTTTATATAAAAAATAATGTTTTGTTAACAAGGTATATCCTTACCACTTGTTAATTAAAAGAACTAAAGGAATTTATTAAGAAAGAAAAAGATAAAAAGGTTACAATTGGTGCATGGGACATAGAGGTACTGCATGTTTATATATAAATAAATAAATAAAATGAGCAGAGATCCTACTTGTTTACATAAAAAATAAAAATTTATATTTACATTATTATATCCGAATAAAATTACAGTCCTCTTCTTTTTCTCTTGATGCAGGGTCTCCGATAATTCAACAATCTCATTCTCTTCATTGTCTTGTAAAAACATGATCTCATCAATTACAATTTACAGATAAAAATAGATTTTAGTGACTATTAATGATACATATTAATCTTCAAAAATTATTCTTACATAGATATCACTTTGATAGTTTGACATGGTCCCAAAGAAAAACAAAGGTAAAGCAACTGTTGCGCCTCAACTCAAAGAGCGTCTCAGAGATATAGGGTGGCAGTATGGGGACTCTATAGACGGGTCAATGCATCTTATACGATGTAAATATTGTGGATTTTTTTCTAAGGGTGGTAGGATCACTCGACTCAAAGAACATTTGGCGGGTGTAAAAACAAACATTCACACTTGCCTTAAGTGCTCGAAAGAGATTAGTCTAGCACGGATTAAACATCTACATGAAACAGAGCTGAGAAGCAGCGATTAGCGTCGGAGAGGGAAGGTCTTAGGGCTACACTGATGGGACATGGTGGTGACAGTGACGATGATGGTATGACTCAACTTGAGAGGAAGCAGTTAAAGACAGCCATGAGGCGTTCTAGGCAGGAGGCAAGTGATAGAGAGGACATGCGGAGATTCCAAGGTTCTAGGCATGGTTTTGGTGGTTCACAGTGTGAGGTCGGGGGTTCAAGCATGGGGAGGAGAGGTGAGATACAGAGGTCATAGAGCATACGCGAGACATTAGATCGGTATGTTCCGACATTGTTAAAATCGAAGTCCAAGAAGGGTACAGGTCTAAGTATTAAGGAGATAGACCCTCACATGTACAGGGAGAAGGGGGCATCTCAAAAGAAGCTGAAGGAAATGTGGTCTGGAGGGAGTGTAACAAAGAAAGTGAAGAGAGCGATTGAGAAATTCTTCATTTTTAATCACATCCTAGCTAATGCAGTGACATCTTCGTACTATCAGACCATGATAGATGAGATCCATAAAGGAGGGCCAGGCATAAAGGGACCCAGCCCCTATGAGATCACTGGTCCATTACTTGATGAGGAGATTACCGAGATTCGCATGCACATCGAGCAATTTAAGAAGAATTGGAAGAATTACGGGGTCACTATCATGTGCGATGGTTGGACCGGGCCAACGAGGCTATCATTGATTAATTTCCTTATTTATTTTGATGGAAAGACAATATTCTACAAATCCGTCGATGCATTTAGTTTTATCAAAGACCATGTCTATCTCCATCAGTTAATTGACGATGTCATAGAGGAGATTGGAGAGGAGTATGTAGTGCAGGTTGTCACGGACAACCAGTTGTCATTCAAAAAGGTCGGGGAGCTATTAATGGCGAAGGGGAAGCACCTTTACTGGACACCGTGTGCGGCTCACTGCATCACTTTGTTGTTGAAAGAAATTGGAGAGACAGTTGGTGCAGGGGGTGGTCGAGCAAGCCCGAAAGACAACAAATTATATATATAATCACAACTTGGTCTTGAGTCTACTGAGAGAGCACACCATTGGGGAGCTACTACGGCCAGGAATCACTTGATTCGCCACTAACTTCATAGCCATTCAGAGGATGTTTACGTCTGATAGGTGGCATGAATACTCACATAGTGGCACTGTTAATGCGAAGATGGTAGAAGAAATTATCTGTAGTAACCAATTCTGGGATAATGCGCGTCAGGTGGTGGAGATATTTGAGCTCAATGTGAAGGTCCTAAAGATGGTTGATGGGGACAATAAAGCAATGATGGGTTGTGTATGAGGGAATGAGATTGTCAAAGTTGGCTATCACGCAGCTGCCCTGAAGTCTTATAAGGGCTATTGTAAAATTATAGATAAGAGGTGGGATAAGTAGCTCCTACATGACATCTATGCAGCAGGTAATATTTTATTTCTGGTTTATTTACTATCGTATTGGGTATTAGCGTTTGCATATTTAACCTGACATATTTTTTTTCAAAACAACCTATTATCTTAATCCCATCTATCACTATACGAATACCATCAACAGTGATGAGTCCTTGTTGACATCCCTGAAGAACGTTGTGCAAAGGTTAGAGAGAGATCCATCACTCATGGAGGTAAAGCCCCGATATAACATATAAACAAATGTACTGATGAGTTGTGTTGTATATATGCTGGAATAAACTTGACAACCCACTTCTTTATTTGTAGTGTAAGATATTTCGAGATGCCATGTATGAGTTTGGTAATTCAGTGGCAATAACAGGAAGGAAGAAGATTGATCCAGGTAATTCAGTTGCTAATATAATGTAAAATATTTCTGATTTATTAGAAAAATGAAATTCTAATAGGATTCTAATGTCTTATGCAGCTAAATGGTGGTTGCTATATGGTATGGATGCCCTAATTTAAGGAAAATTGCTATACGAATTCTATCCTAAACGGCATCATCTAGCAGCTGTGAAAGAAATTGGAGCACCTTCTCCTTGATTCATTCAAAACCTCGTAACCGGTTAAATTACGAGAAGTTGAAATGATTGGTGTACGCACATTACAATATGAAATTGCGACTAAAGCAGATTACTAAGGATGCTCGGAGGGGCGATGCACCATACGATCCAATAGACCTCAGTCATATATTTGAGGAGGAGGATCCATTAGATACTTGGTTGGGTGATCCGGGAGAGCTAGTTTTGGATGAACCAGGAGATCCTGCTCGACCTAACACATTTCTAGTGAGATGCGTCGATGATTGTATGATGGGTTCAAGACCTTCAGGTGGAGTTGGGATGAGCCAAAGGCGACATAGTCAGGTTGGGTCGAGTGGGGCTAGACCGGGTAGGGGTAATGCTGATGATAACGACGAGTTCAATGAATTAATGAGAACCCCGAGGTCTCAGGTGGAAGGGGTTTATGGTTAGGGAGGAGTTGCAAAGATTAGTGAAGACGACGATGATGGTGATGATGATGACGATGGTGGTGATGACGGTGGTGATGGTGGTGGTGATGGTGGGGATGCTGAGGGTCGTCACATGGACAATCACATACACAGCCACAACCAGAGGAGACTCAGGAGCTGAGGCATGGTATTGTATTTACAGATGAGCAGTATTTCGACCATGCCTCTCAGGACAGTAGTCATGGCGTGCGTGTACCCTCTCATGGTCGTCAAAGCCAGACATACACTCGACGACATTGTGGTACTGGAAAACAACCTGGATAAGGTCCGGATGATATGATTCATGGGATGGATCAAGTTAGTGTCGATGAACATAGTTATCCAGTTTGAGGGTATGGATATGAGAGTGCGTCATCATCTTCTTATGGTTATAGTTATGATGCCCCAGCCCAACCCTACTTATCAGGAGCCACTGGTTATGATACCCCAGCCCAACCTTACTTATCAGGAGCCACTGGTTATGATGCTCAGTTCCAATCTTCGATTGACAGTTATGGATAGATCACGACTCAGCAACAAACAAATGTACCTGGGCGTGTACCGCACGATGATGAGTTGGGCATAGTGGTGTCATCTTATCTGGACCACTTATAATGTATTACTCCACTTAATTCCTGATTTCACAATGATAGAGTATGAGCCAGTACGAAGCTTAATGTAGTATTGAGCTTCTATCATGTATGTAATTTGATTTGTGAATGCAAGTGTCTATGTATCTTCATACTTTTGATTTATGAATGCAAGTGAGCTTCTATCACTTGGTTAAGTAACTATATTTTGTATTTTCATATATATTTATCAGAGTGAACACCTTTTTTAACTTATAAAATTTTGAACTCTTATATGTATGATTATAAATGTAGTTAGAGGCATTCATTTAGTTTTTTTTTAGGTTATATTTGTATTAAAATAAGTTTTATGCAATGTATCCAAGTTTTTCCTTTCATATCCAAGCTTTTTTTAGCGTATCCTGAATTTTTCCGCCGTATCCAACCGATACGTATCCTATTTTGGACTTACCGATACGGCAACCGATACTGATATTTTGAACCATGCATATACTACGAGAATAGTGCGGCCTGAGGTGCCAGAATGGATGAAAACAGTATGATCAGAGTGACATCGTTGAAAGCCCATGCTAAGGACCACTTCACAGAATTGATTGAACCAAGTACGGGGTGACTGCTTCAAACCATATATAGACTTCCGAAGTCTACAAACCTTTCCAAACTCCTCCTGAAGCAAGAAACTAGGAGGGGGATCCATATACACCTCCTTGGTGAGATGCCCATTAAGAAAATCATTTTTGATGTCTAACTGATATAGACCAACTCTGATATGCCGCAAAAGAGAACACCAACATAAGTCAGTTTGGCCACAGGCGCAAAAGTAGCAACATAGTTAAGCTCACAAATCTGAGTAAAGCCGCGAGCGACAAGACAAGCCTTATACCGAGCAACACTGCCATAAGAGTCATGTTTGACGGTGAAGACCCAACGACAGCCCACGGGTTTCTTCTTAGTTGGAAGGGGAACAATATCCCAAGTCTGATTAGACTGAAGAGCATTCATTTCATCAACCATAGCACTCTTCCACTAGAGATGAAGAAGAGCATCACGAATAGATCAAAGAATAGTCACAGAGTCAATTGCCGAAAGGAAGGCCTGGTACGAGGGAGATACGGCTTGATAATAAACATACTTGGCAAGAGGGTAAGGAGTAACACAAGAGCGAACACCCTTGCAATGAGCAATATGTATCTCAAGATCAGAAGCAGCAGAAGTAACAATAGCAGGATAATTAATAGAAATAACAGAGGGTAAAAAGGTACCTCGAGGAGTGGCCTGCGGGGAAGACTGTGGTAGAGACACGTCGGAGGAGAAACAAGGTGGCTGGCGGCAAGAGTACCTGAGAAACTCCTTCTACTGTGGGAGGTTCCCTGTAATAAGTAAAGGCATAGAGACAAGAGAAACAATAGGTGAAGACACAGAGACAGGTGGCACAGTAGGAGCAAGAGAGAAATTAGGTACTGTCTCGAAAAAAGTAACATCTAGAGTGACAAAGAAACGACGAGACTGAGGGTCATAACAGCGATAGCCTTTAGAGATGCTAGAGTAATCAACAAAGACACATCGAATGACCTTATCATCCAATTTCTGACGACTGGGATGAAGATCCTGGACAAACTAGGTACAACCAAATACCTGTGGCTCATTGTGAAAAAAAGAGGAACCTGAGGGCAAAGAAGCTGATATGGTGAGAGGCTATCAAGAATGTGAGAATGAGCTTGATTGATAAGAAAACATGCAGTGAGAAGAGCCATGGACCAATAAGGCTTAGACACCTGCATGTCTCGCAACAAAGAATGAGTGACACCAACTAAATGATGATTCTTGCGCTCAGCAATGCCATTTTGTTGAGGTGTATAAGGACAGGTAAGCTGATGGGAAATACCATGGGTTTGAAGAAACTGGACAAAAGGTGCAGAGAGATACTTAACGCCATTATCAGAACGAAGGGCCTTAATAAGACCACCAAACTGGGTAACAATCATAACATGAAATTCCTGAAATTAGAGAACACTTCATCCTTAGGCTTAAGAAGGTACACCCAAGTAGCTCAAGTGTAATCATCAATAAAAGTAACATAATAACGAAAGCCATCACTTGAGGGAATAAGAGATGGTCCCCAAACATCAGAATGAACTAACTGAAAAATAGAACGACATCTATGCATCCGAGAAGCATAAACAAAACGAACATGTTTAATAAGCTCACAAGTATCATATTGAAAAGTAGATGAAGAACAAAGTTTACTAAAAGTAGGAATCAAAGAACATAAAGTCTTAGATCCAACATGCCCAAGCTTGGCATGCCATAAACGATAAGTATCAAGAGTAGCATCAACAAAAAAAGGACATTCTATTTTTTCCGCAAACTTCCCGAACTTGTTATAATGCCAAATCAGATGGTCCTCCAAAGAGCCATCACTAATCTGAACCTTTAGGATCACGTTGGCTTCTTGATTTCAGAAAAGCATGACGATCTGTCCTAGCTTCAAACAATGGAGGTTCTTATCAATAAGGTACTCCATCCATTCCCAGCCCTGTTTTGAGGTGTTGGAGGGATGATTCTGAAACCGGTGTATCAGGCACCCTAGCATCTTCCCAAATTCTAACACAAGACTCATTTTTGCTAATTTTCCATAGCAATCCTTTCTTGAGAATTTTCCTTCAATCCAGCCATGCCAAGTCCATGATGGGCAGTACCCAATTTTGGCACTTTAAAAAGTTACCCCATGTGAAGTATATGTTTTGGTCTATTGTACCTTTAAGGTATAGTAGACCTTTGGGTTTTACTATGATAGGGTATATGTAGTAATGACATACTTGTAATATTCATTTCTAGATAATCTAATGAATGAGAGAGAATAGCTAAGCTGCTGCTTCTTCATGTGCCAGGCAGCTTGCAGCTTTCCTTTACTGTTCTTTAGGCCATTCCAGGTTTCGTACTTGGCCTGGCAGACCTGCTAGCAGAAGTGTGATTTTTCTTGGTATAAGTGTGTTTAGTAAGAAACGATTATTGAGGATTATTTGGATATTATAGCCAAGTACAATGCATTTGACTGAGAAATATTTTTGCTGCTGGCAGTTGAGTTTATTTGGGTCCTTATTACTATTTGGTCTTGCTAAATAAACATTCGGTATTGCAGGCATTCATAATTGCTTCAACGGCAACTGAGGAGGAAATGCTACGCTGGTAATATTTAAATTGCAGACAATAACTATATACTTCTTCCTAGCTTGTTGGTCGCTCATTTCCATGATCTATCTGAACCCATGCGTTGGGTTCGTGGAGCCAGAAAAACCTTAATCCCGATATCAAAAACCATTGAATCAACAGCTATGGATGCATGGAAATCTGATTTCGAAAAATTGTTAGCAATAAAATACCAAATTTTTTTTGTCTTGGATCCACAAATTTACACTTTTTAATGCCAATTCCCTCTGCTTTAGGTACCGTGAACACATTGTATGGACCGATAAAGAGCTGAACATTAAACTTTTAAGGAAGGGCATCTTGACTCGCATATATGCTCCCATGGTAAGCGTGCTTAGCATAAGCTTCCAACAAAAGGTTATACCAATTGGTTTTTTATTTTATTTTCTTCACTCTGCGCTATTAATTTAGAGATAGAAGAGGGTTTTCCTTGTGTTTTTTACACTTTTATACTTGAGTTGAACATTATTTAGTAATATGTCCGTGTGAATGTGGGTTTGTGCACACATGAGATTTCAAATTTCTTGTAACCCTTCTCTCTCCCTGTCCACAGGCCATTGTTCAAGGTTTGAGGGAGTCTGGCGTCTTCAGGTCTGTGATTGAGTCTGCCCATACGATTCTCTCAAAGGATAAGTTTTTATTGTCCATTGAGAGTAGTAACTCTTCTAGAGCCATGGGGTCAGAAGCACTTTCCTCAAGAAAGATTGGTGGCAGCAAAGAATCTCAGGCAACTGCAAGGAAGGTCTTGGAAATTTCAGATACTGCTTATCATGCTGCTGCAATTCCACCACTGTCTCCCCCAGGCATGGGTAATCTCCACATGGAAACATGATAGACCTCCCATCTGTGATTGCTTTTCTTCTTCCTATTTGGATGGATGATCTGAAAGTTTCAGATATGGCTTATTTGCCGCAAATGGAAGAATCTGGCGAAAGCAAGGTCGGTCTGTTGATGGGTTTCATCGATGCTCAGTTTAATGGGTTCTTCCCGATCATTACTCAAGCGCTGCTGTACATTTCATGTTTAGCTAATAGAATTCTGATTGTTCGTCCATGTATTCTCATTTTGGCGGTTATTGTAGGCACTTTGCCTTGGCACCCACTGGAGAGTTTACAGTCAGAAATATTGGCCTGTATGATTGTTGTGTACAGAAACCAAAAAGGCTGGTGTTGTACTGGTGATTCTTCAGTGAGACGCTAATATAGAATGGCAGATTGCCAATAATTTTCTATGTGCGTTATGGAAAGCATTGTGTCCTTGCTTCTCAAGATTAGGACATGGCTGGGGCCTGGGAATTCCCCGCTGCGGCCGCCAATCAGGGTTGGGGACTTGTCTTAGTTTTCTGGTCATCCTCTTATAGCAGCTAAGCTATGATGGAATGATCTAAGTAATTGCTTGTCCCACTAGCTAATAAGATCTTGAGCAGTGATTAGTGGACCAGGCGGTCCGCAGCTCCGCTATCTCAGGCTGTTCTTGCCATCAGTTGGGAAGTGGATTTCGCAGGGGCCATCAACCCTCCTTTAAGACTGGCCCTTTTGGAGTGGTTGCTGGCACCTTAGCGACTACCTTAGCTGTGGCTGTGTTTTTGTTACATGATAACATTTCAACCAACTGGCCCCTCTTATGCGGGGATAAAGTTGGCATAGCCAATTTTCAATTTCATTGCTAGTCCCTTCGTGCGCTTCCTGCTCGAAAGGAGCTAATTCAAAAAAAAAAACAAAAAAAATCAGTAACGATATGATCAAGGGCTGCAATATGGGTGGGTTGGGGCCAACCCTAGTCCGACCCAATGAATAAAACCCATAGCCCAAGCCCAAGCCTCCCAATCCAACTCTACCTCCAGCTCTACCCAAGGTTTTAAAACTTCAACCCTTGCCACAGCTCGAGTTGGGTGAGATTGGTTGAATAAAATTATTTTATTTTGTATCCAATTTAATTATATATTGTTTTACTCTATCTATATTCTAACTCATGTTATAGGTCCCAGTTATTTTAGTTCTCTTGGCGTCCGTTCCAGAGACCTAGGATCAAATCCCACCTACATCATCAGGGTTGGGTGGTTTATGGGAGGGGGGAGGGCTACCCCTCAATTGTGTAGCCCAAAAAAAAACTAAAATACTTGATATTGTGTGTGGGTGTGTATATAAATGTTTTGTAGTGTATATGTAGGAGATTGAGATTGGGTTTGAGTTGGGTTCATGGAACCCCAAATCTGAGCCCTCCCAAAGATAAGGTCCCAACATAAGCTCAACCCAAAGTATGAAAAGCCCAGCCCAAGAATGGGTTGGATCAGGTCGGAGTCGGAGTCGGGTTAGCCCAACCCAAGATATCATATCCCGCAAGAATAAAACGAGCATGATAAGATCCAGTCGACTCGGCCACCAAAAATATGGCGAGTCTCATCGCCTTTAACTCGGTCTCCACTGCTCTCCATTTGACCAACAGAGCTTCATTCCGACCGTCGGCGTTTCGTTTCGCCGGAGAGTTGGGCCTCCGGAATACGAGAGGAGGATTGGCGGTGGTAACACGGGCAGCGCCGAGCACCAGTAATCTCGTCTTCGCTTTCGTGTTTCCAATCTCCCTCCTCGCCGTCACCATCTTCACTTCCATTAAGATTGCTGATAAGCTCGACAAAGAATTCCTCGAAGAGGTATTTCATTTTATTATTCTTAGTTTAAATTCACAATTTTCTTCGCATCCCATTTCAATAAAGGATTGCAATTGTTACTGTTTAGGGTTATTTGGACGAAATTTTGATTCTTCGTGGTTTTTTGATCATATATGGTTGGTTAATTGAATATCTAATTCCTACCCACAATCTGTTTGACATAATACCTTAATGGGTTCTCGTCATTATAGTTATAGATTGTAGTCTATGAAACAAAAAAAATGCACATTTGCCCATCACTAGGAATTCATTGTCAAAAGAGTACGGATTCTCCGTTTGCCTTTACGCTCACTCATAGTGAGGAGTAGGGGAGGGCGCGAGCAGCTCGAGCTCGGCTCGGTTTGCTTATCAAACAAGCTTGAACACGTTTTTGAAGCTCGAGCGGAGCTTGAACACCTTTGTACTTGGCTCATTTATATATATATTCAAAATAAAAAATAAATTAACAATATATGTAAATATACAATCTAAATACTTCAATTGCAGGGTTATTATTTTTAAAGTTAATCTATATTATAGTTTTTTTTTTATTAATCATATTTTGATTGAGTTTGTTAAAAGCTCGAGCCGAACTCGAGCTTGATTTCCTCATTTATAAACGAGTCGAGTCGAGCTTGAACACCTTCAAAAAACACCCTCCTCGATAAAAGCTCGGCTTGATACCCACCCCTAGTGAGGAGATGGATGATTAGTGAACTCTATCTATTCGGTTGTTCAGGTAAGGTTTGATTTAGACGTGTGGTAATAGATTGGTTGCTTACTATCATGCTGCCCAAAATTTGTGTTGAAGCACTAGTTTCTGCTAAGAGATAACTATGAACATGAGCTCCAATTGAAGAGATACCCAGAGCAACCAAAATATGCCCTGACGGTGGTACCTTGAGAATTACAGAATAAGTTTTTGTTGACAGAAATACCCTTCTATTATATTTGTAATTTCCAAACTACGATAACCGGCGCTCCTGATCATAGTTAATCTCTTATGCTAAATCTGTTAGTTTATATGATATATAGGTTTTCTTTTGTATATATGTGTGTATTTTTTTTGGGAGGGGAGCAGGGGAGTTTATTATACTTTTGGTCATCACCTAAAAATCATTCTATCATTATCACTGCCTTATCCCCAATATGAATCATGTTCATTAAAATCCATAACTTCAATTAATCACGTGTTATCATATATTTTTTCATCATTTCTTTTCATGTCATTTTTTGGCCTATCCCTCACCCTTTAAGATCCTTCAACTTGCATCCATTCACTATTCTCACTGGAGCTATTAGTGGTCTTTGTTGAACATGTCCAAACTACCTTAGTCGACTCTTGTTTTTTTTTTACCTATTGGAGCCACTCTTAGATTCTCTCTCTATGCTCATTGATGATCCTTATCTTTCTTTATCTTTTCACTCATTCATCTCAACCAATACCTTCATCTTAACTATACTAATTTTATTAATATATTGCTTCTTAACAATAAAGCATTATTGGTCTTATCGCTATCTCATAAAATTTTCCTTTTAGTTGGATTGGGAATATGTCGGTCACATAACACTCCGGAAACATATCTTCACTTTCTCCACTTGGCTCATGGGCAATCTCCTTCTCAATCTCTCCATCCTTAGAAATAATTGAGTTGAAATACCGGAATTGGCACCAGCTCGGCAGCCGGCTTAAGAATCCCTGCCAAATCCACATCATGAATCCTGAATTTGGGAATATCTAAAAATGATTAAAGCAACTGATGAATAATAATTATTTTCTGTAAGGGTTCCTTATTTATTATGAAAAAGCATGGCTGTTGACCTTGCTATTGATGAGCTCGACAAGCCTATTTATGTTCTATGTTTTTAAGATTCATTAGAATTCGTGTAGATTAAACACAAGTCTTCATTGCTTATTAAACTATCTGTATATGACATGCAGAAGAAAATTCAAAGATTTTTGAATCATTGGACACAATTCTCTCCCAAAGACATCTTATTCTAGCCATGGTTTCATTAAATTTCTTGCAACTAGGACCCTCTCTTTTAATCTGGCTTCTCAGACACCATGTGAGATCTCAGGTATAGCTATGGTTGAGATCTTGCAACTATAGTCCCTCTTTTCTCAATCTGGAGTCTCTGCCACTGAGAGGGTTGCCCAACTGGAGCCTGGTCAGCTAGTATGTTCCTCTCAATTGATTGTGCCTATTGTGAGTTCTTAAACTTTTGATTCTAAATGGTTCCTAGCAATAATATAGTACTTCCTGTTAGCTAGAAGTGGGCTGGGCCCATGTATTTTCCTTCCTTTTACCACTTCCACTGAAAGGATATAAAGTGTTGTAATACGTAAAGCTGTTTAGAAGGGTTAGCTGAATCTGTCTTCACATGAGTTCCATATAGGGGAAGCATATCATGAAAATGTGCCTTGTTATTGCTACAATGACATTGACGACTGTCAGGCTACAAATTGTTTGTGGTAGACCTTTAGGATGGAAGAACCCTAAACTTGGGAACCATGTAACAACTACAGGCCAAGCTGTGTTCGAAGAAAATTATTAAAATTGTGCAAGCTACTAAACCGTCTTATGAAAATATAACAGAATACCATCCAAGCAGTTAGGTAAAATGCATAGTGTAGGATTGCTGAAACTAGCATAATGGTCTGGTTAGGAACTAGTATACAGAGAATTCCTTGGGTTAAAACATAACAACCGGGTTTATAGTCACTTTGGTTTACATAATTTTTTCCCTTTTTATATCCCTTGTATTCTGGAAGAAGAAATCTAATTTTCTACATTGCCAATTTAGTTTGTAGTTCATGCTATGTTGCAGCAAAAACTTGGCACCTATGATTAGAGCATGTTTATTCTCGTAAAATTGTTTGACCTGTATTGTTCCATGAATCAGGTTGCTGTTAATCAAGTAATAAAGGAAGGGAATGATGAGGATGATGATACTCCTATTTCTTTAGAGGAAGAACCTGCACTTCCACGCACTCGCAACCGTCCTAAACGTGAAGCTTAGACTGAAGTTGCATTGTTTGGTTTTGTACGATTTTGATTTGCAGATCGGATTCATGGCAGTAACTCGCTTGTAGGTTGTTCAGCAGCTCCCGCTTAGTCCGGTTTTGATATTTAATATTGTAGTGATAACAATTTTATTTGATATATAAATCTAGTGGGAACAGAGCTTTGTATGGCTGTCAAATAAAGGAGTGATATAGTTTATGCATTAGTTTTTGTGCTGCGAAACAACGCCCTATTATTGGAAAGAAAAATTATACCTCATTGGGGAATCTGTAGTTCATTGCATTAGTAAATTTCCTATATGAATCATATGCCATTCCCACCTTATAGCAACTGTGATCCAAAAGCAAAATGTCTATTACACCCATAATAACAAAGTTATCCGATTTTACCCAAATGGATGGCCTGTCCCTTGGATTGACCAAATGATGAAATTTATGCCATCAGGTCGAACCATAAATCCACTGGACAATAAAAAATCCTCCCCATTGGTTTTCAACTGAGGCTCATATGAGCGTTGATAATCCAAACTGATTCTTGCCCATTGCCCTGAATAGTTCAAATTCAAGCCGTTAACTAATCCAAACAGGTTTTACCAAAAAAAAAAAAAAAAACTAATCCAAACAGGAAAAAAAAAACAAAAACAAAAACTAAAAAACACCTATTTGGACCGATATTTGTTAACCAGTCACCTATCATCTGATCATTCACAGAGATAGTGAAGGGAAATGACAACAGATTGGTCGGTTGCATCGTTTTTAACTGCACTGATTCGTCTGGCAAGTCTCAAAGAGGGATCTATCTAATGGTTAGTACCCCATATATATCCTCCTGGAAAGGTCTTCCAAATTTCATCCTTTTTGCACACACCTATAGCCAAAACAATTTCTCTATCAGCAAAGTTTTTTTTAATCACTAAAAATCAATTACATTTCTGCTGAAAGTCCAAAACCATTTTGTATAAGCATTGATTTTAACAACAAATTGCTTGAACTAATAAAAAAATACACAAAGTGACAAGAAACCTCTATAATCTCTTGAAATTGCATAAAAAAACAAACGACTTGCCTTGCTGCCTGATGGTTCTCAGCGATTGTAATCTTCTATAGATCATTCATTGTGGTCTGGTAAACTTTGATGGTTCTACAGCTAAGCAGAGTTGGATATTCACGATGGTTCAAGCTACCATGAGCATCTTTTCAAAAAAAGAAAAAAAAAAGAGAGAAACACAAAACAAAATTGTCTCTGCATTTATCTGAGCAGGAATTATAAAGAACAAAAGGTGATATCTAGATATTGTAAACCTCAAACTCTGGAAAATGCAGATTTCTAAAAGACCACGAGCCATATTGATTCCTTTCTAGATGACAAAGATTCAGTCTCCAATGTAGCAAAAATTAGTTGATTCCAGAGTCTAAAATTTAAGTCCGGAACCAATATAAAAAACTTTCAATATCCCTCAATGATTTTCAAACAGAAACAAAAGAGATGGAAACACTCAATAAGATACAATGAACTGCTAAACACTGATTTTCTCTTACAAATGGTATGGAGAATACAGTTGCAACTTAATCAATATCCATTGCCTTTTCCTTGCCATTGCCACTGGTTGACCATAGCTTGATAGTTCGGTCATGAGCAACAGTTGCTATGTACTGTCCATCTGCCACCCAAAAAAAAGGAAAAAGATCAGCAGAAAATTACCTGTAACTTCGATATCCAGGTAAGATTATGAATACCAAAAAAAAAAAAAAAACAGGTATGGAAAATTGGGATACGGCAAACTTGAACCCCAAAAAGCATTAAAAATCATGATCATTTATTTTGTTGGGGTAGAGAAAACTTTAACTATTTTGTTGATATATTAGAAGAGAAGGTCCCTGGGTACTCCCAAATATACTCCCTAATCCTAATTGTCTATAACTAACTACTAAGGGCCAGGATTTGGCTTGACTTATTTTGTTTTTTCTAATGCCACATCAGCTCTAATCCTAACCGTTTAATAATTGGATTAAACAGTTAGGATTTGGGAGTACACATTGGAAGGATCCGTAGGCAAATTCATATTAGAAATAGATTAGTAAAAATTAACTTGGCTTCTTTAGTTAAGAAAAATATCTAAAAGTAATATAAGTTTTAGAGCTTAACATATATCAATACTGATTGAGGTACAACATGGGAAAAGTAAATAATCTATTGGAAAGCATAAAGAGCTTATTAGCACGACCATCAAATCAGAGGTAAGTTTTTCATTGGTAAAGAAAAGGAGAAGTTTTCAGCTACTACACATTCCCAGAGGTGGTTTTCCAGATTCTCTTTGCAAAAAGTAACAAGTACGAGACTAAACAGAAAACTAATTTCAGCATAAAACCTTGAGTTTTGGAACAGGCCGACAACTTGATTACGACACAATTTGAAAGACGAAAGGGTGATTATTTTTTTAAGTGCACACTTCCTAGAAGTACAAGTGCCAATATACTTTCATCATGGGTACCCCCATAACAAATGACTTGTCTGGCTAACACAAACCGAATGTTATGGTGCGGAACAGACTGAAAATAAATTCGATTGCCAGGGCTTATCTTTACCTCCTACTATATCTAAAGATGTAACTTTTGCTTCATGTCCAGATAATGTCTTGATAGGCTTGAAATCTTGGGCAGACCACACCTGACCCAAATAAAACCAAACACGTTGAAATGACAATGACAATAAAACGAGAAAGAAATCCGACATCTAGGATTTCATTTTCTAAGAAATGAATATGGTATTAAGATAGAAATAAGTATAACACCTTAGCTGTCATATCATATGAAGCAGTTGCCAGAAAATATCCGTCATGAGGCTCAAATTTGACTTGTGAAATAAGGTTTGAGTGAGCCGGTATTATATACAAGGATTTTTTCTTTCTTAGATCCCATATTCGACAAGTATTATCTTCACCACCAGTGGCTAAATGATAGCCATTGGGAGAAAAGCTGATTCCAAGAACCTGAATAACAAACCAGAGAAGCACAAACTTCATACCAAAAGCATCTAATGATTTCATTGTTGAAAAACTTGTGATATTATAACAAACAAGAGAAGGGCATAGATCAGTTTTGCATCTCACCGGCTTAACATGGCCTTCCAAGGCAAGAATGCTTCTTCCAGTGCGAAGGTCCCATACACGAGCAAGTGCATCCATCCCACAAGATGCCACCAAAGATCCATCATGATGGAAAGATATCCCATAAACACTCCTACTGTGACCTTCTTGAAGAAGCAACTCAATGCCAGTATCTATATCCCACAATCTCCAAGTCTTGTCAAAGCTAGTTGTTCCCAAGTACTTCCCAGATGGATGGAATGCAAGACGAGCAAGACGATCCAGATGGCCCTCAAATGTCCTCAAAATAGAACCTTCAGTGTTCCATAACTTTGCAGTCCGGTCAGCGGAGGCAGTTGCTAAATGGTTGTGCACAGGAGAAAATGCAACATCAGTTGCACGCTCTGTGTGACCCTTCAAGGCACTGACCTTATTTACTTGAGGCATGCTCCATAATTTACCCACTCCACTCAAAGCACTTAAAACAGAACAAAAAACATAAATAAAACCATGATCATTTAACATGTTAGTAGCAAGCATTCTCTTCATCGCTATAGTTGTTGAAAATCCATCTAAAAAGCATATTTTGAAAGGTAAATCTCAAGAGTTATGGTATTATTCAAGCCACAGCTCTTCAAAAAGCATTAAAAAGTTAGAGCACCATGGTGCCGATAGATTTAGATTAGTGGTATCGTACAACAAGCTAGAAGCCAAGGGCAAGAACAATTAAAGCATGCTGTAGCTATCTATATTTGCTGCAGCCTTTTATCACAAGTTCACAATTTATCAACTGCTATGAACTTTTTAGGTGTTTGCAATCCCTATGGGCTCCACCAGTTCTGGGGTGTGAAAAAATGAAATCACGGCTTACGAGGTTCTCATATGCTTATGTAAAGTTGTAGCATGTGAATACGAGACCAAAGAATGGATTCGTAGGCTTGCAACCACTGTTATAAATCTCCCGAGAAATATCAAAAAAAACATCTAAAGTTTAAAACTCTGTTTTTATCGTGATGCTTTAAAAATCTCACGAGAAATTCGATTTTTTCTTTTTATCACGTTAACATCGCGAGATTTAGCCGATATTTAAATAAATCGCAAGAAATACACAATATTGTTGTATTATTTTATGCATAGTTTGAAAATTCGGCGAGTCACCTGAGTAACTCGGCTGAGTTACTCGACTCGCCTAAATTTCGAGTTGAGTCGCCTCAAAACTTGAAGGAGGCAATATTTGCCGCGTTACTTGGGTGACTCGGTCGAGTCGAGTCAAAGAAGGGTATTTTTATAATTTTTTAAACCTAAACTCGAATATCACACTACTTTTACATCATATAATTTTGGGTCTATAAAGACAGCCTATTATGCGTTCTGTTAAACCTAGTTTATAGGTTTGAGACTGTAAAACTAGCGTACTTTGAATTCTTTTATCCTAGGTTTTTCAAGATATTACATATATATTCTGACTTGGACCGAGTCAAGTTTTCCAAGTTACTCGATCGGGCTAATTTTCGAGTCAAGTTTTCGGGTTTTTGAACTATGATTTTATGTAATTTTAATTATATTTTTAATCATTGCCGATATTTAGGCGAGAAATACCCCGGCAAAAACTCCAGATTTGAAAAATCTCCCGAGAAAAATTTCAGCTGATAAAAACCCGAAAACGAGATTTGTATAACACTGCTTGTAACTTTGTTTGCCAAATTCAAGTTGAACATACTAACTTGGAAATGCAGATGGATCTGTGCTATACAAATAGGTTATTTTGTTTTTGTTTTTGTGGGTGTTCTCTATGTTTTACTTAAAAAAAAAAAATCTGAATTGCCAAATTAACCAAGAAATAAAGGACTCTAAATTCCATGCTGCAAAAATGAAGTGCAACAAAAGACCTTGAAGGCAGAGGTATTGACTTCTACAGTAAGGGAAGGGTTTATACAAGCCAGAATTAATTCATGTTACATTATGTTATTAGTGATTTGTCTATAAAGAAGTAAAAGGAAATTTTTTAAAATCTTACCATTGTAAGAAGAGAGCACTTTTTTGCATAATAGTCAGCACTAAGGTCAGGCTGGCCAGAGAAAAGCTAGATTGCCCAGTAAGAGGTTAGGTAGGGTACTAATATGAAATCTTTCAACATCAAGGATTCTAATGAAGTTGATGCAGAAGAACAAAAATTATAAAGCGAGAAGGATTGTTGGTATTTTCTTGAACAATAGAGAGACTTTTATTAGAAAAGCTCTCATCAACCTTGCGGACCAAAGTATGTTAGAGGGAAGCCCAAAAAGTAACCTGAAAGTTCTCAGATGACTAAAGCTTAAAGTCAGTTTTTAATTCATTAACTCAGAATACCTGCCTTACAGTACTCTCATAGCAAGTATTTCAAGAAAATAGAACTCTTAACACTTAGGCTAGGAAAATTGTCTCAAATGCTGACCTAAAAATTGTCTCAAATGTCTACCTAAATAACCTAAATGACCAAGTCTAACTCCAATAATGACCAAGGGCATATCTTGATGGACCCCAAACACAACTGGCACTACTTTTGAATACATATCTGGATCAAACACTAAGGCGTGAAGCAAGCGTTAGGACCTCCATATGCATGAGGCGAAAGCCTCACGCTATCTCATTTTCTAAATAAAATTAGAATTGGAAATTTTGAAGAAAGATTTAAAAAAATTAACAAAAGGGAAGAGGAGAGCTTTAGGACCTCCATATGCATGCTATCTCATTTCTAAATTAAAAAATAATTATAATTTAAAAAATTGCATAAGATTTGAAAAAGAAATGAGGGAAGAGGCGAGCAGTAGGACCTCCATATGCATGAGGCAGAAGCCTCAAGGCTCATGCTACCACATTTCTAAATAAAAAATTGATTATAAATTTGAACAAATTGCAGAAAGATTCCAAATGAATCACGAAAGTTCTGAATTTCTGTGTGCGTGTGTGAAGTGCAATATAAATAATTCAGCCATCACATATAAAAAAAAAAAGCCAGGCAGATACTGCAATTTATATTACCTTTGCGTTCATAAACCTACTGAAAAATAGATGATGCAGTGTTCAGTAATCAATTCATGTTGGCATATACCGGTTCCAACAAATATTCACAAAGAAGTCAAAAAAAAAAGAAATACATTGTAGGCTAGTGGCACCGAATCCCTTCAACATCTGTAAGAAAAATCCCTAATGTGCATAAAGACTCAAAAGGATTTTAAAACACTAAAGATAAGAACTGAAGTGCTAATTTAAATAAATAAATAAAACGATAAAAAAATAAGTCTAAGGTGGCGTTTAGTAACACTAATCTAAATAAGTAGAGCTTATTTGAAAATTGTGCTTAGTTGGACTTTAGATTGTTAAGTTGAAGGTCAATTGGATGTCTAAATCTTTTTGAAGAAGGGGTTTTACCTCTTATCACCTCTTATTAAAAAAGTAGCTATGAGATACTTTTTTGATAAGATGTAAAACCCCTACTTCAAAAAGATGTAGACATCCAATTAGCCTTCAACTTAACAATCTAAAGTCCATCTAAGCACAATTTTCAAATAAACTCTTACCTATTTAAATTAGTGTTACCAAATGCCACCTAAGTTCTGTGGATGGAACCCTATTTTTGATTAAATTTAAAAACTATAAGTGCATGCTTATATATAAGGCATGGGGCATGCGCTTCATGTGAGCCTCACACTTTGAGTTGTGAGCTTTAGGGGATTTAAGCCTCTACAATTGAGCCTCGATGGGTTTTCCTTGATTCTCACCATGAAGTGAACATTAAGGTGTAAGCCTCACATCAAGGTATAAAAACGCGGTTTCGGACACCATATCGGACACAGCCGAAACCATTACGTAAAGGTTTCGGCCTTTTTTTTTTTGGTTAAAAAAAATCCAAAAAATCTCAATAAATAAAAAAACATGTAATGGCGAACGAGTCCTATGACCGAAACCATTACGTATCGGGCGATAAGTAACAGTTTTGGGCGATACGTATTTTTTTCAAGATAGTGAATTAATGTAGCGAACGAGTCCTACAACCAACCGAAACCGTTACGTATCGGGCGATACGCTCAACACGTAACGGTTTCGGGCGATACGTATTTTTTTCGGAAAAACAGTGTAAAGGTACGGTATCGGGTAATAGGGGCAACCGAAACCGTAACGTATCGGGCGATACGTAACGGTTTCGACAATTTTTTAAACCATGCCTCACATGCCTTGCAATCAAAAGACTGAAGCTGACAGCATTCTAAGAGCCTGTTTGTTTGGATGATGGTAGGTCACTTTGTGTTTCATTATTCGCGATTTCATGCTACTCACAAGAGGGTCCTAGAACAACGCCAATTCAAATTTGAGCAGGGAGCAGGGAGCTATTCTTTCCATATCAACATATTCCTGCCATTTTGAGTTACACTATTTTAATCTTTTATGCACCTAAATGGGCCCTAAACTTCCTCAAGTCATATTGTTAACACTATGAAGAGCTTCTGACTTAAAACTTGAGGCCCAAAAGAATGAAATCTAGCGAAGGAAAGTGATAATCAGGGTCGAACTTGAAGAGAACTTTATCACACTCTTTGGATCTACCAAATCAGATATCAGCTAGAAAGTTGTCTTTAACACGCTTTATCTCCTTCCAAGTGCTTTCCTTCTCATTGGCAGTAGTTAATAAAATTGGAACTGATGATAATTAAAAACCAACAATCAACAAGTGCTACTAGAATAATAGAAAATAGGATAATATTTAAACCAGCAAGTATTCGATTTCTATTTCTATGATTAACAAAAAAAAACTTTTCTGTGCATATTCTTGAATAGAAATCCCTACAACTGAAACTTAATTACAATTTATAGTTAGTATTAAGGAAAAAGAAAGGATGCTATGCATCTGGTAAATAGGGGTCAAATAAGGTACAAATGCAATATAGAGAAAAAATTGGTCAAACCTGAATGCTTAGTGAGACCATATTTGGGAGTTAAGAGGAGGAAGCCTTGGTTTTCCCAAATAAAAATGAGATACGAATGCCTAGAAACTCAGAATATTCCTTAGAAAGTTTTTAAAAAAAAACATGAGTATTTATTAAATTATGCAAAATCGATCTTATAGATAATTGTGCTATGAGAGGCAAATGTTGAAAATTGATAGAACCCCAAAAATAAATGTCAATACAATATTAGTTTTTTTTTTTTCTCTCACTATCTAGAATCCAAAAACAAGAAACCATAAATAATAATAGAAAAAAAAGTGAATCATATGGAAGGGGAATTTGATGTGGTGCTGTGAGGGAATGGATATCTCGTATAGGCTGCAATAGTGAGAGTCGGGACTGAAAGTGAAGCCTGAGTGCACCTCAATTGGAAGCATCCTGTAACTAAAGGTCAAATGGTTTGTTTCATGGGGCTTATTAACAATTCTGCTTCCCTAACTACCTGGTGCCCAATTATGCCATCCTCTTCCTTTTCCTCAAAAACACACTATCTAGAATCCAAAAACAAGAAACAATATATAATAATAGGAAAAAAACGAATGATATGAAAGGGGAATTTGATGAAGTCATAGTAGCAGTTACTGGTGCTGTGAGGGAATGGATATCTCGTATAGGCTGTAATAGTGAGAGTTGGGACTGAAAGTGAAGCCTGAGTGCACCTCAATTGGAAGCATCCTGTAACTAAAGGTCAAATGGTTTGTTTCAGGGGGTTTATTAACAATTCTGCCCCCCCCCCCCCCCCTTTATTATGCCATCCTCTTCCTTTCCTCCAAATCGCCTATCTGTACAAAATGCATTTAGCTGGAAGCATCCTTCCTGTGTATACTTGTTTTTTATCCACTGAAGTAAAGTTCTTAACAAGATTCTTTGCACTCTACTTCCATGAATCTCTTTGGACCATGGCTTCTTTTAGTAAAGAAGCCCTAGGTGAAACAGAAGGAAAGAAAAAATTTAAAGATTAATCATGTACAGTTTGCTGAGATTAGGTCAAAATTTTAACCATTAACTGAAAAGAATTATTCAGAAACACGCAAGGTAAGAGCACGACAACATTTTATGACATGGGCCTCCGGATACCAAAGTACAACCACTTTGGAATTCCGGAGATAAAATCCAGATGTATGTTATGATTGATTCCCACTTCCCCACCTTTAGGACAAACATTATCCCCAATGAAAAGATAATACTGACTCAAAAATTTCCTAGTGGGACCTTCTTTCTAAAGAAGGATCTCATGAGAAATTTTTTACATAACAAATGCTCTTCCTTGTTATCTCTTTATTAAATAGAGAAAAGGTCTCATACTTCAATATCATGATTGGGTCGAACCATGATATCATGATCGGGTCGACTAGGTCAACCCAATTGTCTCAACAACTGGATCAGAATGAGGAATCAAAATGGATTCTAAACGAGACCAACAAAAGAAATAGGTTATAGACCGCTCCATAAATGATGTCCTTTGTAATGCTTTCTAAGTCTTAAATTTTAGTCCCTTTAACTTAAATAGATATAACCCCCAAGTCCTCTAGTATGAATGTAGGATGATAATTTTCCTTTATTAAGGATCCCCATACAAACACACAATATATCCTGCAAAATCTTTTATTACTATGCAAGGAAGAAGTAGACATACTTCAATGTTCAATTCATAAAGATTTGAGTACTCGATCCATAAAAGAGTAGAGCGGAAATATGGAGTTCATTACCATTGAAAATTTTTAAAGTAAAACAACGAGAAAAAAACTATAAGTACCTGGTGGCAAGCAGCTTTCCGTCATGTGAAAATGAACATCCTGAAAGCGGCCTATCATCCCCAATTTCACTACAATCAAGGACCAAACTATCTGCCTGCTTCAAAGTCCAATCCATTTCTGCATCCAAATCTTCATCTGGGTCATCCCTTCTCCTCCTCGCTCGCTCAAGCCGCAAAGCTGCTTTAACAATGGAATACCTAGCAATCTCAAACCGAGCTTCTAGAAGTGCTTTTAACCCCTCAGTATAAAACGGGTATACGTGAGGCCCTTCTCCCTCACCCTCTTCCGCTGCCGCAGAAACTGCAGACTCCTCATCCTCATGAGCTTTTAACAGCTTCTCCAACTGACCTTCAGCATCCAGTTTCACCATAATCATCCGCAACCGATCCCTCCGTTCCATCTCCCTCTCCCCAAAAAGCGTGATTGGTTCACCAAGCCGGCGGAGACGGACACGGACAGCCGAATCATTAGTGGGAACTGCTAGGGCATACGCGCGTCGCTTCATCAAGAGTTCCTGCATTGCTTTCTCCTGCCGCTCTCGAACCTGTTTGCTCTCTTCTGAGATCTCATAATCTGCGGATGAACCAGGAGCCGTCCGAGTGGGGCCCAAGTCATCAAGATCAGAATCAGAATCAGAATTGTTCGCTTCACCGTTTTGCGAGGGCGGTGGGCGGATGACTGGGGGACGTACAGGTAGTGGTGCCAGTGGTCGAAGAATTGTGGGTATTGGAGCAATAGGCGGCACTATTGGAGGTGGGATGAGAGGTTGGATAACTGGTGGTAGCATTAACGTGGGAACAACAATGGGAGGGACGGCGGGGATGGGGGTCTGAAGAGGACTAAGATTAGTAGCGGAAACTGAAGTCTGATCATCAGTGAGTAATGCGGTTGAAGAAGGTTCTGCAAGTGAAGTTGAATCTGGTGTTTCTCCATCTACTTCCATGATGCCTAATCAAGAAAAAACAATCAAATATTAAAGCTCAAAATGCAGGAAATAACACATATCTTTCCATTGATAATGAGGAATTTGTTCCCCATCTAATTAGTACAGCATAATACATAAAACTAATTCTCTCTTCCATTCCAAATGCAATTGGGATTTCTTATACATGATTTAATGAAAATATAACTAGGAAAGCCAGTTTGATGCCTTGAAACCTATGAAATAAAATGAATTGAATGGAATAGAGGATAAATTAAGAACCCTTACCAAACAACATTGCTGAAAATAATAAAGTCATCCCAGTTAACAAAAACTCAAATTTAATTATGGAAGACCTCAAACAATATACCTAAATTTATAACACAGTAAGAACAACAAATTGAAATCACAACACATACTCAAAAATCAAAATCCCATGAAGAGAAAAATTAGAATAGAGTTTTCCTTTTTGGGGTGGATTGTATATCTAGGGTATTTGATTAAAGAATAAGAGACGAAAAGGAAGGAAGAAGAAGTTTTTTCTTAAAAAGTACTTTGGAGAAAACTAGGATTGTTGGAGCTACAAATGAGAGAAAAGATAGGGGTTTGAGAAGAAAATTTACCTGCAGTGGCAAGGGGGCTATGGTGGAATGAAAGCTTCGTTCCTTACTGTGATTAAGCTAAGCAAAAGAGGAGCTGCACCACAATATCGAACCACCATTCCAGTATGGCAAGGCAAAGAAAGATCTGGTTATCAAGAACCACGATCGATGCTTATGGTAGTGTTTTACTACTCGGTAAGGGTTTAGGCAAGGAGGCTCTTGTTGGGGGTTTTAACCTCAACCCTTGGTCGGTTATGGGGTCTTTTTTCTTTGGGTGGGAATGGATCCAGGAGATTCGATCACAATCAATTGCAATTGAACTCTCCCTGAGTTCAATCGCACTCATAGGTACACATATCCCTTTTAACCCCTATTAATTGTGGTTAAGATTCATGAACCCCTTGGGTTCAACTATCTAACCTTGGGTTTTAAGGTTAATATTTTTTTTGTTGAACCCAGAATTACCTAGTTCGCTGCCTACTAGTGCGAACTGGTTCGGAGCGAACCAGTTTGCGGTTCGGTTCGTGAAATTGAGCAACCCTGATAACCGAACCCAATAGCTTTGGTTCAGCGAACTTTTTATTTGAGTTTGGCGAATTTGTTCTTTAAGTTCGGCGAACTTCTACTTCGAGTTCGGTGAATTTGTTTTCTAGGTTCGCGAACCGGCCATAAATAAACTATTTTTTAATACTTAAAAAAAAAAATTAAATATATATAATATATTTATTTACATGATTTATATAATATATATATATATATGTATATAATATATTAATATTATATAAGCGAACCAAACAAAAGAACTAAGTGAACCAAAAAACGAACTATCTCATCCTACCCCTAGCGAACCGGGTTCACTCTAGAGTAGCGAATTGTGAAACCGAATTCGAACCGAGCGAACTGACGAACCAGGTAACACTAGTTGAACCCAAACAGTTAATGAATCTTAACCACAACTAATAGGGGTTAAAAGTTACAAGTGTTGACATGTGGGTGCCATTCAACTTGGGGAGAGTTCAATTGTGATTTACTGTTTTCCGATGTTGGCCTCGAGATGTAGGAGTGTCAATCTGGCCCTTATTATTTTTTTTTTTGTACAAGGGTATCCAAGCCTCTTAGAACACCCGATTAATCCCCAGGTACGTGTAGACCCCTCCATCCACACATACAGGGATAGTAGGGATAAATCCCCGAGGGTGGCCAACAAGGGGAGGAAATCGAACTCAAAACCTCCGCTTCCTGAGGCGTGGTCCTACTTCCTAGGGCTGTTAGTGAGCCAAGCCAGCTCGTGAGCCGGCTTGATTTGTATCAAAATGAGCCGAGTTTGAGTTGGGTATTTGAGCTCATTGAGCCGAGCTGAGCTAAATGATTGAGCTCGTTTGTTAATCAAGCCAAACACAAGCAATGAGCGGCTTGACCCGATTAATTTTACTGTACTACTTATAATATCCTAATAATATTAGTTTTCACAAAAAAGTTAAAAAATTTAAATATAATTTTTTGTTGAGGTAAAACTTAAAAAGTAACTTTATCTTTTCAAAATTTATAGATTCTCTATATCATGTTCCTTCAATTAGACTTACAAGAATAACTATGTTTAGTTCTTAAGTTTTATTTTTGGGAGGGAGAATCTAATGAGCATGTTTAACTCTTAAGAGTTAAGAATTGACTTCTTTTTGTTAAAATTAGGGTAAACGAGCCTAAAATATGGTGCAGGCTTGCGAGTTGACTTGAGCTCGATTATCTATAGACAAGCCGAGCTCAAGCTAGCATTCGAGGGGTCGAGACGAGCTTGAGCCAGCATATATATGTCACGAGCCAAGCTTGAGCAGCATCTGGCTCGGCTCAACTCAACTAGTTTACTCCCCAAAATGGTCCTGACCAACACACCAACCCCCTCATCTGATCTATAAAGCCGATAGGCTCAAGTGGGCCCAAAAAGACTAGGTCAACTACCAATTTGACATGAGGGTTGAGCTTGGACAACATCCACAACGGCCCTCATTATCTATATATGTATATATATATATATATATATATATATATATATTAGTAGGAACCAAGTCCTCTACGATTATAACCAAACTCGGGGGAGCTCGGTTACATCGCTGAGGTCGTCACGTGTACCTTTTGTCACCCCTTAATTGTGGTTAAGATTCACCCACCCCTAGGGTTCACCCACCTATCCTTGGTTTTAGAAAAAATATTTAAAAAATTAATCATGATTAGAAAAAATATTATTTCTAAAAACCAAGGATAGGTGGGTGAACCCTAGGGGTGGGTGAATCTTAACCACAGTTAAGGGGTGTCAAAAGGGACACATGGCAACCTCAACGATGAAACCGAACTCCCCCGATTATAACCGTAGAGGATTTGGTTCCATATTAGTAAAGGTGAACATATAAATTTTATTAATAAAACATATTAGTGTTATAGTAATATTTTTTTTATTAATTATAATATCATATTCTCAATAAAGATTTTAGAAGTAATAATATTATTATTTAATCATGATTAGTATATTATATTAAATGTTTCAAGTAAGTTGATGCTTTTTTAAGTGATATATTCTCATTAAAATTGATTGCTTTGTTATGGTTAAGTTATTGATGTTGAATATTTTGATGTAGTACCCTTGAAATTATTTTTCTAAGCAGTTAGTGAGTCCCACATTAAATTTTTAAATATTAATAATTTTTTTTAAAATACCATACATATTTCATTGATATTTATTTTAATTTAATTATAAAAAAATTTATAAGTTAAATTTCTTAACTTATATAGATAAGTATTATCCAAAGTAGTGGTTCCAATTGTAATATTAATTATATTAATTTACTTTTAGCAAATCTTAGTGTGTACTACATAATAGTAACATTTTTTCTTCTTCTATATAACATTATAACAAATATAAGGAAAAAAAACATTTTTTTTAAGTATCGGTCCATAATAGGAGTTTTGTGCGTGTAAAATCGTAAACTCTCACTACTATGCAATTTAACAACCATAGTAGTGGGTTTCATTATAATACGGATTAAACTAGTCATTGATATTTATTGTAAGTTAAATTGTAGGTTTTTTGGTAGACTAAATTGTAGTTATTAAGATTTGATTTTCTCCTATTGTAGTCTATAAACCTAGATAAAAAGAATATAACAGGGACAGTTAAGCAAATGTGTTCTCAGATCTTTTTAATAGTTCTCCCATCGTAATACTGATTAAACTATCCTTTCATGTCCTGCCCCTATTTATTTAAGGAAAATAATCACATCCTTGGTTGGAGGAGGTGATTTACCATCTCGTCCCCCTTTATTATGCCACGTGTCCCCCTTTTTAATTTATTTAACTGGGGTTAAGATTCACTAACTCTTAGGGTTAAAGCATCTAACCTTGGTTTTTAAAAGAAAAAAAATTAACCACTTGAATTAAAACTTGTTAACCATAGTTTAAAGAGGCTTTGTGAGCACGAGGAGGAGTAGTCCTCTCCTAGGCCAAGGAGGGGACTATTGCTCTTTCGGGTGGAAGAAGCTGAGACCACTCTTCTTCTCGAGCTTGAGATCTTTTCTGTACACCCATCAGTGTTGCAGAGTAGAGGAAGAAAAACATGTAATTGAGTTGAGCTTCCTTTTTAGGCTCCATTCTTTTGGTGGAACTTTCAAAAGTCTGAAACATTAATGTTCCACAACAAGAAAAGTCCGGAACTTTGAATGTTCAAGACCTCTTAAGTTCGTTGTTCTTTTGTCGTGGTGTTTTTTGAGTGAAAAGTCCAAAACTTTGAAATTCACTGTTCTTTAGTCATGGAACATTGTTGGGTTTTGACATGGAACATTGTTGGGTAGAACTTTTGTAAAAAAGAAGAAGAAGAAGATAGTCTTTATGATAAAATACAAATATCAAATATAATTTACTGATGCATTTCTTCTACTCAATACAATGATAGTACTGTCTATTTAGAAATCTAAGACTAATCACAGTTAGTGAAACCCAGTTGGCATTAAACCAATAAACAAAACATAAACTAAGATGGGCAATAGATCCACAGAGAGAGAGAGAGAGTCCATGAAAAATACTATAAAAATAGAAACAAACACTTGGCACCATTTCTCTCTTTGACATTACCACAAACACTTGGAGTTTATATTTTTTTTCCAGATTCTTGTGGTGCCTATTCTCCAAGGCTAAGACCCAAATTTCAGAGAGGTGTGCGTTGCAGGAAAATCAGAACAAGAAAGAACAGTAGAACACCAACAAGAATAGCAATAAGAGGTATGGAAAAGGTAAGGGAAGAGTGAGGAAACCCAATAAGAAAACAAAAGCTGGAAGAGGAAAAACATGAGTAGCAGAGTAGGAATCAAAACCCTAGAAATTGGTCGGAGCTTGCTCGGAAAAGAGGAAGAAGAAGAAAAAAATCCCCACATTGCGGTGATTTCAGTGGTTTCACCCCGATTGAAAACAAAAATACCATTACCGGAATAAAAAAATTTCAGCAGTTTTCCGTCAGAGCTTGGTCTGAAGATGAAGACGAGGATGAAAAAAAAAACATGAGTTGGAGAACACACCTGATCAGAGCTTCGTCGGTTTTCCGTCGAGAATTGTGTTCTATTTGAAGAATGGACGGTGGATTGAGTCGTGGAGAAAGAGAAAAATGGGATCCTTTTTTTTTTTTTTTGGTTTTTAAGGATGGTATTAGATGTACGCCGATATTTGATGACTGTACCCATTTGAAAAAAAATGTTAACTGCACAGCATTAAATTAATAAAATTGCTTTTACACATCAAAAATAAAAAAAATACCTATAAATTTTAAGAAAATAATCATCTCTTTGGTCGATGATGCGAGGAGGTGCGTCTCGGCTCCCCTTTCCTTCCTTGCCACGTGTCCCTTTTTAAATTCTTTTTAACTATGGTTAAGATTCATTCACCCCTAGGATTCACCCATCTACCCTCAGTTTTTAGACAAATTAAATTTAAAAAGTTAAACATAGGGTTAAAAAAAAAACTAACCTGAGTTTATGGCTTTTGAAGGGGATTCTTTGTGAGAACAAGGAGCAGTAGTTCGCTCCTCACCCGTGGAGGGAACTATTGCTCTAAATTTTATATCTACACACCATTTATAATTGTTAGAGACTCTATGTTGTTAGAGACTCTATGGTTGATCGGGATGTCAATTTGTCCTCGCCCCATAGGGGCACTGACCCACCCGCGCCTATAGGTTCAGTTTTTTCCCCTATTTAAATAGTTTTAGGGGCGGGTTTGGTATTTAAAAAAAAAAACCGAACCGGTTTCGGGGCAGGGCGGTTTAAGTACACCCCTCGCCACCACCAAGCCCCGCCCATCATCACATCATCATATAGTAGCAATAAAATCTGCACACCATCATGTCACATTACTCTCAACAAGTACATGCTTCATTAACTACAAACAGAGTTGTGAGTACCAGAATTTTAACCTCTATTCCCGATCAGGATAAATCCGATAAGGAATAAGTGATAAATTACAATTGAAAAGAGAGTCACCACCTATCTAATTCTGAGGGAAATAGGTCCCTGAAATGATTAGATAAGACATGGTCTGAAAAGCAGAGATCAGGGTAAGGGATTCAGTTGTGTTAGGGGAAGATGTTAGGCACCCCTAAACTCTCATCCGGAGATGGTTACCTACTCTCTAAGTCTAAATCAAATAAAAGAAACCATAAAGAAGCTTGCAGTTTGATCTATATGCTGAGCAGATATAATATTAACAGAAATAAATGAATTGAGATAGGTAGGATAAGAACGGAATAGAGATTCTATCATAGGGGAGCTGAACCCGATCAAGGTTGCCTACGTATCCATTGTCAGTGGAATCAAGCCGCACGTAGTTCCGGAAGGTTGATGGTTTGATTTGATTGATTGATGGTCTGATTGAAAAGTTTGATGGTTTTCGCTGATTCGGGAGCGAAATGGCCTTTTAAGCTCATGCTGAGGAACGATTGAGCAGTTTAAGCTCTTGCCGGGTAGCCTTTAGGTTTGAATCGAGGCTCTGACAGGGGTTTGACTAGGTAGATAGGGTTTAACTAGGGTTAAGCTATGATTTACCTAGGGTTTAGGTAGAGTTTAGCTAGGGTTTATCTAGGGTTTAGGTAGGATTTAACCAAGGTTAAGCTAGGGTTAACTAGGGTTAAGCTGGGGTTTACCTAGGGTTTAGGTAGGGTTTACCTAGGCAGACTATATTTGAATTGAGATTTGGGTAGGGTTTCGACTAGGCGAGACTATATTTGAACTGGAATTTGGGCAGAGGTTAGACTAGGCGAGGTTATATTTGAACTAGGATTTGGGTAGGGGTTCGACAGGCGATGCTATATTTGAACTGGGATTTGGGTAGGAGTTTGACTAAACGAGACTATATTTGAACTGGGATTTGGGCAGGGGTTCGACAGGCAAGCAGTCTAAGTATTTAAAAGCGATAAAACAATTTAAAAAACTGATAAAAGGCTAAAAAAAAAGAATTCGGCGAGATTTTACCTTCCAGGAAACCAAAAAGAGTCTCTGAAAAAGAAGTCTCGAGAATCGACCATTCGCAATCGACGTTCTCGAGAATCCGGAGCGCTACGAAGAGTTTTGAAGAAGAAAAGGGAGAGAGAGGAGTGAGAATGGATGAGAAATGAAGTGAAAGATGGAGGGTATTTATAGTTTTTCAAAACAAGGGGGGCGCTACTTGAAGTAGTGCCCCTATGGATAAAAACCCTAAAAAGCGAGGCGGCAAGGAACAGTGAGGCGGCAAAACGGACCGAAACTGGGGGGACGCTATTTGAAGTAGCTCCCCTAGCCAGGTTTTCCGAAGTGACCTACCGACATGTGCAAAAAAATAGGCCCCAAAAGGAATGGGCCAATTTTTTTTTTTTGTTGACTTTTGACTTGCCTCGTGCTCCGCTTCACCAAAAAGCCGTTTTTTCTGTTTTAAGCCCGTTTTGATCCGGAAAATAGTCAAAATTGAGCCAAAAATTTTGTAAAATTATTTCGGACAAAATGATACATTTTGAACATTTTTTTCAGGGGCATTTTGGACTTTTCACACCATAGGGGCATTTCAATCATTTTTCACCATTTTAACTCTAATTTAATCCCAAAAATAGTCAAAATTGAACAAAAAATTTTGTAAAATTATTTTGGGCCAAATGATAACTTTTGAACACTTTTATAGGGGCATTTCAGTCTTTTTACACTACAGGGGCATTTTAATCATTTTTCACCATTTTAAGTCCAATTTGCTCCCAAAAATAACCAAAATTCATCGAAAATTTTCTAAAATCATTTTGGATCAAATGAAAAAAATTTAGCACTTTTTCAAGGGTATTTTGGTCATTTTTTTACCTCAGGGCTATCTTTGAAAATTGAAGTACGTGAAAAGAGGGTTTTAAAAGAGGGTTTTTAAAAGGGTTTTTAAGAGTATAAAAAGATACTAGAGGGGTGCAAAATTGGGGTGCTTACAAGAGTCATTTGCATCATCATATTCCTTACCTTCACCTGATCCCCAACTAAGCAAACAGCTCTTCTTTATTCAAAGACAAACTGCGACCAACTCTTTATTAGAAGAGATTGAAAATCACAAAGTAAAGAGCAAAACAAACCACCATGGAATGATAGTCAAACAGAAGAAGAAAAAATGAATAAGGAAAATGGATCGACTAGCATGATTTCTTCATTCCAGTTGCATCCTTGACAGCACTAGTAGCTCCCTGTACCTTGGATTGCCTACGACACACCAGACAACATCAAAATCCACATTGCGAAAGTACTCTTTGAGAGCGTAGTTTGATCTTTATATTTGATATCAATGTTAGACTTGAAAAACCTGAAAAAAAACCAATTTATATTAGCAAATCCTTCACTAGTAAATAAAATACTTCACCAGTAAATAAATTTAAAGATCATATAAGTTTCTAGTCATAGAAGGAAGTTAACATTAGAACAATGAAGAAAATAATACTCATGCTGAGTCATCTCATTTTTTCCGTTATATATATATATATATATCACTTTCATTGACATAACTAACATTTTACAACCAGTCAGAATGTCTTCCCTGACTGGTTGTACTCCAGTTCGTCGGAGTAATTAATTAGTCTTATGAGAGGAATGATGGGACTTCTTTTCGACATCCCGAGACAGGGCTTTCCTCATATCTGAGATAGGAATTTACAAAATCAGGTGAGAGACAAGTTTAAAAATGGATGCTTACCAATTTTATGTGGAAGATGTGGAAACTCATCGAACCATCTTCCTTCCCCGAGTAACATCGCAACACCTGTCTAAACATAATATATCCAAGCTGAGGGATGAAACAGAAAGTGTATGAGTATGGTCGTGTTTAGAAAAGTATATACTCAGAGTCTGACAATTTGAAGTAAATATCTCTCCATAAATGGTTCTTTGATTCATAATCTTAAACTTCCCCAACTGAAATTTCCTCATGTCCAACGAGTATTCTTCAGCACTAAAATTTATAGTAATTGCAAAAAATTAAAAAAAGGAGAAAGGAAAGAATTATTACTAGATAGCCAATATTACCCAAACCTGTGCAGTCTTTGGCCATGGCTCGTGGATTAAGCAATCCAGGTAAAACTCTCATGCTAGAAAAATCTAGGGAAAACCTCAGGGATTCCCTTGGCTATTTTTGAACATCCTTGATGAGGCTGAATGAAATAGTAGAACTTCGTTCTACTCTCATAAACAAGTATCTACATGGCTTTAAGAGCTACTCAACATATCCAAGTAAAACATTCTTCATCAATGAACACAAGAGCTGCTGCAAAATCATTGCAATGCAGACAAAACTGAGGTTAGACTTAATTTATTCTCATTACCAAATGATCACACGAAGTTGTGCAGTCCAAACAGAATATAGCCATGGGAACCCAAGAATGATGGATTAGTTTTAGTCCTGTTACAAGCTACACAAGACATCACAAAGGCAAGCACGGTGTCACGACCATTCATCCAACAATGTTTTCACGGCCTTGGTGGTGGCATTATTTATGTCTTTTTTATCTTTTGATAAAGGGTAGTTTAGTCCTCAAAGTCTTAGTAGCATTTTTGTAATAAGGGAGTATGACTCCACCAGTACATAGGATGTTTCCTTCTGATAATTTGTAAAAGGTTTAGCATCCACCTTGTAGGGGAGGTGGTAGTTTACTTAATTGGGTTGTCTTTGCACCATCTTTGATCACATGCTCCCCTAGTGCTTTTATTTTCTTTGCATGTATAGTGTCTTGTAACCTTTCCCTTGATGCAATATTATTGATCTTGTCGCGACCCCAAACCCACCCTAGGAGTTAGAGTGAATCTTGGACGACTTAATCATTACTTACATGACTTGCTTGACGAACCAACCTGCAAAACTCACAGAACATATACAATAGAGGATAACAGCGGAAGCATAACTATAAAACACAGCGGAAGTCTAACAAACCTCTAAGTATATACACATGGTCCAAGTTTAATACAAAAGAAAACAAGACAAAGAAAGTGCGGACATGCACGCCAAAATACATGGATATAATCACTCATGCTCACCCACAGCTAATCCACTCAGAATCTAACACCACCTACTGATAACCCTCTATAGGAGGTTCCTCCAAAGGTTCCTCGACGTACTCCTCCTCCACCCAAGGGCCAGGAGCACAAACATCAAATGGAGCCGCAGCTCCCTCAGAACCTGCCGACATAAGAAGTACGGCTGAGCATGGAATACTCAGCGGGTACTAAATACTAACCAATAGTCATAGCATACAGATAGCATATATAAAGCAGGAGACAATTCAAGCATATAAAGCAGGAATAATTCATATCATGACAATAAAGTAAAGGAGTATATAATCATGCTTGAATTCATAAAAGCCGATCAAACCCTTGAAAACACCGTGCACTTGACTTGACTGAAAATACCATTTCCTTGCTTGAAAACTTGTCATGTTTGTCTTATCTTATCGTATCATGCATGTCATGCCATGTCTTGTCATGCTTGCTTGGAAAAGTAAACTACTTGTGAGGGAAGGGAGACCCTTCTTCCTAGAATGCTTATGCTTGTCATGCCATGTCTTGTCATGCTTGCTTGGAAAAGTAAACTACTTGTGAGGGAAGGGAGACCCTTCTTCCTAAAATGCTCATGCTTGTCCTTCCACTTGTGAGATTTACTTGTGAGATGTCCATGTGAGATGCACTTGCGAGGGAAGGGAGACCCTTCTTATGTTATGTATGCACTTGCGAGGGAAGGGAGACCCTTCTTATGAAAATGTATGATTGTCTTATCCTTGCCAAAAGCGAGGTAAAACATATCATAGGATATGCCCCACCTCTAAATCCCATTCTTGAAAACCTCGGTAAATCATGTCATGTATGCGTGCTTGTGAGGTCGTGTGCATACTCGCATTTGGAATTAAATATGGCTTTTGAGTAATTCATAACACATAACATCAATGATTTGGGCAATTTAATATTGATATTATTTAGGGAAAGCGAACAATCACACTATCATGACCCTAGCAATTTCCATAAACCTTAAACATGCATTTTCTTAATTTATTATTCATTTTATTCACCTTGGCATTTCATCAAACATGGTGCATTCATTATTTATTAAACCTACAACATGCTTTTCTAGGTGGGTTTTACTCACATCATATATGTATGTTCATTATTAGTACAATGCCCTTTCCCATTCATTCATCACATCATCCACACGGCATCCATTAGCCAACATCCACCTCCATTTACCATACATACCACCCATCTCATAATATATATATATATATATATGAAGGAAAACAAGAAGAAATAAGGAAAGGAGAGGCTATAACTAGGAGGGTAGTAAAAAGTACCGACCTTGAAGAGATGAGGAAGAAACCCCTCTTCCAAACGACCGTGAGTTGCTGCCCTAGCTTGGAACACGAGCTCCACCCGAGCTTGAGCCGAGATCTTGAAGGAAAACGTGCTTGAGGATGATCTAGGGTCTCAAACCCCTTTGATTCCTCTTCAAAATGGAAACCCTAGATTTAGGAACCCTTTCTCCTCTCTTCTAATCTCCCAAATCTTCTAAGGGTTGAGAATGAGCCCTAAAGGCTCGGGCAATCCTATATAAGAAAGGGTATAACACCCGAATGCCGAAAATGCCCTTAGTGAAAATTCTGTAAAACGCGAGGACCGAGCGATCGGTGTTAATGACCGATCGATCGGTTGCCTACCGATCGATCGGTTTCATAACCGAGCGATCGGTTGAAATTTCACTCTCTGGAAAATTTCCCCATAGTAAAATCTCGACCAGACGATAGCCTCCGAGCGATCGGTTTTGGACCGATCGATCGCTCCATGGACCGAGCGATCGGTGGTCTGCAGGTCCAAACTGTTTTGGCCATAACTTTTGACTCGTTCGTCCGATTTTGACGATTCAACTTGCGTTGGGTTCGTACTTCGAAAACGAACATTTCTGACGTTTCAGAATTTCCAATTTCTTCCTTATTTATTAATTGCATTACTTTAAAGGAAAAATGGCTACGAAGGGTCATGCATAAATGTGAAAAGGTCCGGGGCTCTACATCCTTCCCCCCTTACAAAAATTTCGTCCTCAAAATTTGGATGAGACATGCATTACAGAATCAAACAATATTACAAGCTACATATACAAAGCCTATACAAAATTCATTCAAACAATTCCGGGTACTTCGCTTTGACTTCGGCTTCACGCTCCCATGTAGCTTCTTCCCGAGCATGGTGTTTCCATTGCACAAGAACCAAAGGGATTGTCTTGTTGCGAAGCACTTGATCTCTCCGATCCAATATGTGAATCGGCTTCTCAACCAACGTGAGATCTTCTCGAATCTCCAACGGTTCCAATTCTAGTACATGCGAAGGGTCCGCAATGTACTTCCGAAGCATAGACACGTGGAAAACGTTGTGAACCGCGGCCATGTGTGGTGGAAGAGCTACTCGATAAGCAACTTCACCAACCCGCGTGATAATCTCAAACGGTCCAACATAGCGAGGACTAAGCTTGCCTCTTTTGCCGAATCTCATAATCCCTTTGCTAGGAGATACTTTCACAAAAACTTGATCCCCTACCTGAAATTCCAAGTCCCTGCGGCGCGTGTCTGCATAGCTCTTTTGGCGATCTTGAGCGGCTTTCAACCGATCCCGGATGATCTTGACTATACTAGCAGTTTGCTCAATCAACTCCGGACCAAGTACTTTTCTTTCTCCTACCTCATCCCAGTAGAGAGGAGACCTGCAGCTTCGCCCATATAAAGCCTCGAACGGAGCCATTTGGATACTCGCCTGATAGCTATTGTTGTAGGCGAACTCCACCAAAGGCAAGTGCTCTTCCCAACTGCCTTTGAAATCCAGCATACAAGCCCGAAGCATATCTTCTATTACTTGGTTCACCCTCTCGGTTTGTCCATCCGTTTGTGGATGAAAAGCAGTGCTGAAATCAAGTCGGGAACCCATAGCTTCCTGAAAGCTTTTCCAGAATCGTGATGTGAATCTTGGATCCCGATCCGACACAATACTGACAGACACTCCGTGCAACCTCACCACTTCCTTGATGTACAAAGCAGCTAACTGACTAGAGTTGAAAGTAGTTCGGTAAGGCAAGAAGTGAGCGGACTTCGTCAAACGATCCACTACTACCCATATCGCATCTGAACCCCTTGCCGTCTTTGGCAAGCCAACTATGAAATCCATGGATATGTTCTCCCATTTCCACTCGGGAATCGGAAGGGACTGTAATAGACCTGCGGGCCGCATGTGTTCTGCTTTCACCTGTTGGCACACCAAGCACCGTGCTACATATTCCGCAACTTCCCTCTTCATATTCCGCCACCAAAAGTGACTCTTGAGGTTCCGGTACATCTTCGTACCCCCTGGATGCACAGTGTACTTTGCCCGGTGGGCTTCATCCATAATCTCCCTCCGAAGATTTGCATTGGCAGGAACACACAGCCTTCCCTTGAATGTGATAGCACCTCGGCTAGTGAGAGAGAAGTCCTCACTACCTTTAGCAACTTCCTTGTCCCGATAAGCCAACAATTCAGCATCCGTGGCTTGGTATTCTTGGATCAAATCTATAATGTATGGCCGAACCGTGACATTTGCCAAGATAGGACTACGGACAGAGTCATTCACACTAATGTCCAGATTTGCCAAGTCTTCAAGTAGCTTCCATTCCTGCACTAACATGCATGCTAATAACCCCGGAGGTCTTCTACTCAAAGCATCAGCCACTACATTTGCTTTACCCGGGTGGTATTGAATGGTACAATCATAGTCCTTCAGAAATTCCATCCAACGCCTTTGCCTTAGATTCAGCTCCTTTTGGGAAAAGAGATACTTGAGACTCTTGTGATCAGTGAACACATAGAACTCCACCCCATAAAGGTAATGACGCCAAATCTTAAGTGCAAACACGACCGCCGCAAGCTCCAAGTCGTGCGTAGGATAGTTCTTCTCATGCTCCTTCAACTGCCTTGATGCATATGCAATGACTTTCTTGTGCTGCATGAGTACACACCCAAGTCCAACGTGTGAGGCATCACTATACACCTCGTACCCATAAGGTCCGGATGGCACCGTAAGGACAGGAGCTGTGGTAAGCCTCTTCTTCAGTTCCGTGAAACTGATCTCACACTTGTCGCTCCATACAAACTTAGCGTTCTTCCTTGTCAGGTAAGTGAGCGGTGCTGCAAGGCTGGGGAAACCCTCTACGAATCTCCTGTAGTAGCCTGCCAACCCAAGAAAACTGCGTATCTCCGTGACACTCTTGGGCCTCGCCCAATTCATGACTGCCTCTATCTTCTTTGGATCCACCGAAATGCCTTCCGCCGATACAACGTGGCCTAGGAATGCCACATCTTCCAACCAAAACTCACACTTGCTAAGTTTGGCGTATAGCTTGTGCTCTCTTAGCATTTCCAAAGCAAGGTGTAGGTCGCATGTGTGATCTTCCCGTGTCTGGGAATAAACCAAAATGTCATCAACAAATACAATCACGCACCTATCAAGATATGGCCGGAACACCCGGTTCATCAAATCCATAAAGGCTGCCGGCGCGTTCGTGAGTCCAAAAGGCATCACCAAGAACTCGTAGTGTCCATATCGAGTCCTGAAAGCAGTTTTGGGAACATCTTCCGCCTTAATCTTCAACTGGTGATAACCCGATCGAAGATCTATCTTTGAGAAAAATCTCGCTCCCTTCAACTGATCAAACAAGTCATCAATCCTAGGCAAGGGATACCTATTCTTTATAGTGACTTTGTTCAATTGCCTGTAATCGACACACATCCGCATCGAGCCATCTTTCTTCTTAACAAACAACACCGGGGCACCCCATGGTGAGACACTTGGTCGAATGAAGCCAAGGCCTTGCAATTCCTCCAACTGAGTCTTCAACTCCTTGAGTTCAATAGGGGCCATTCTATATGGAGCTCTGAACACAGGAGCTGTGCCTGGTGCAAGCTCGATCATAAACTCAATCTCCCTGTCTGGAGGCAATCCTGGCAACTCCTCTGGAAATACATCCAGGAACTCACTCACAACCGGAATAGTCGATGAGTCCTTTGCCTCGGGGTTAGCTAAGCTCAACGCCGCAAAACGGGCAATGTCTCTACTTTTTAACCCCCGAAAGTGAAATGGTTTTCCTTTTACCGGCTTGAAGAGTACCATCTTCTCAAAGCAAGCTACATGCCCATGATGTGCTGCTAACCAATCCATTCCCAATATAATATCAAAGTCTTGGAATCCAAGGACGATGAGGTCAACCGCCAACTCGTGGCTTCCAACTTGGACCGCACTATTTCTATACACTTTATCTGCCAATACTGTTTCGCCGAGAGGAGTCGAAATGGCTAACTCCGGTTCTAGCTGACTTGGCCCTGCAGAAAAACCTTCTGAAAAACTCGGCGAGACAAACGAATGAGTAGACCCGGTATCAATCAATACTCGAGCCAAATACTCATTGACTAGTAGGGTTCCTGAAATTTTAACTAGCGGAGTTAATCCATGCATCAACAGAGTATACACATAGGTATATATATATATCATACCAAGTATCTACACAAGGAATAAAACGCAACATATCAATCATGAATAACAAAATGATTCCAAACGCGTACCTTGCACCACATCATCAGATGCAAGTGCATCACCCTCTGTCAAAGCAAATACACGCCCCTGGTTCACCTGGCGAGACTGAGGTGTAGACCGGGTAGTCTGAGATGACGCCTGATATGATCCTGCTGGGCGTGTCGGGGGCCTACTACCCTGAGACTGGCCTGGTATATGCCGGCTAGGGCAATCCCTGATCATGTGGCCCTGGCGACCGCAATGATAACATCCACCAGATGCTCTTCGGCAATCTCCTGCCGGATGCCTTTTGCCGCATGAAGTGCAGACCTCATATGTGTAGGCTGGAGGGACCGGAGGTGGTGTATACCTCGTTGCCTGAGAGGTAACTGGCCGTGGGGCCGGAAGAGCCTGAGGTCGAGGTGCCTGTGGCACGTACTGCCGGGGTGCTGGAGGAGCATAAGTCAGCCTCATCTGTGGTGCTGGCCATGTATACTGATAAGGACCAGTCCGGGCCCGCCTCTCTGGAGGTGCTGAACTATTGGCTTGGCCTCTCGCCAACTCTCTCTTCTTAGACACCGCTTCGGAATTGGCCTCGACCAATAAGGCCTTGTCTACCACTTCAGGGTAGGTAGCATGCCTGAAAACGGAAACCTTCTCCATAATAACATCCTTGAGCCCTTGCTCAAATCTTCTCGCCTTCATTGCCTCAGTAGCAACCATATGAGGCGCGAATCTCGACAATTCTGAGAACTTGGCCTCATAAGCGGCCACAGACATCGAACCTTGCTCAAGGTTGATGAATTCTCTCTTTCTTTTCCCGTGCACCGATCGGAAAATACTTCTTGAAAAAAGTATCTTTGAACTCCTCCCAAGTCCACGGTTGACCTTGCATGGTCAAGTCCCGTGTCCTCAATGCGGACAACCACCAATGGTGGGCTTCGCCCTCTAGCATAAAAACTGCCCATGCCACTTTCTCTTCCTCTGTAGGAGAGAGCACCACAAATATCTTCTCAACCTGGAGGATCCAAGTCTCCACAGTAAGAGGGTCCACACTCCCATGGAAGGATGGAGGCCTCAATCTCCTGAATGCCTCAACTCCAGCTGTACGATGTACTGGAGCTGCGGGCGGTGGAGTAGGTGCCGCCGACGATGGTATAGCTTGCCGAGCCGCCAGTATGGCGAGTGTCTCAGCAATAGAGCCTAAGACCTGGGAGAGGTCAGGCTGCTCATCCTCACCCTGTGAAGAAGAGGAAGCTCTGGTATGTGGCCCACGACCCCGTGTGTTCCGTCTCATGACTAAAGTCCTGAGAATAATAACACCACATGAGTCTAACTTGAAACCACAGTTTATTTCAATGTCATTTCACAATAATTCAATCTGTATTAGTTGTATAATATTAATATACAGCACATCAAGTCATCAAAGTATTCATCACATTATACTTATACTTTAGTGTTCTAGCGTACCTAGGACCGTACTTGGTTAAAGCAACCATTTTAGACTAAGACTAAGGTTTAGTCTTACACTTGGAACCAGACTCGTTCCCGACTCACTTCCTTCCTAACTTGTTTCCTAACATATGCTCTTGTCAAGCCGTGATATAAGATTCTAAGTGACCCTAAAGACCTAAAGCCTAAGCTCTGATACCACTTCTGTCGCGACCCCAAACCCACCCTAGGAGTTAGAGTGAATCTTGGACGACTTAATCATTACTTACATGACTTGCTTGACGAACCAACCTGCAAAACTCACAGAACATATACAATAGAGGATAACAGCGGAAGCATAACTATAAAACACAGCGGAAGTCTAACAAACCTCTAAGTATATACACATGGTCCAAGTTTAATACAAAAGAAAACAAGACAAAGAAAGTGCGGACATGCACGCCAAAATACATGGATATAATCACTCATGCTCACCCACAGCTAATCCACTCAGAATCTAACACCACCTACTGATAACCCTCTATGGGAGGTTCCTCCAAAGGTTCCTCGACGTACTCCTCCTCCACCCAAGGGCCAGGAGCACAAACATCAAATGGAGCCGCAGCTCCCTCAGAACCTGCCGACATAAGAAGTACGGCTGAGCATGGAATACTCAGCGGGTACTAAATACTAACCAATAGTCATAGCATACAGATAGCATATATAAAGCAGGAGACAATTCAAGCATATAAAGCAGGAATAATTCATATCATGACAATAAAGTAAAGGAGTATATAATCATGCTTGAATTCATAAAAGCCGATCAAACCCTTGAAAACACCGTGCACTTGACTTGACTGAAAATACCATTTCCTTGCTTGAAAACTTGTCATGTTTGTCTTATCTTATCGTATCATGCATGTCATGCCATGTCTTGTCATGCTTGCTTGGAAAAGTAAACTACTTGTGAGGGAAGGGAGACCCTTCTTCCTAGAATGCTTATGCTTGTCATGCCATGTCTTGTCATGCTTGCTTGGAAAAGTAAACTACTTGTGAGGGAAGGGAGACCCTTCTTCCTAAAATGCTCATGCTTGTCCTTCCACTTGTGAGATTTACTTGTGAGATGTCCATGTGAGATGCACTTGCGAGGGAAGGGAGACCCTTCTTATGTTATGTATGCACTTGCGAGGGAAGGGAGACCCTTCTTATGAAAATGTATGATTGTCTTATCCTTGCCAAAAGCGAGGTAAAACATATCATAGGATATGCCCCACCTCTAAATCCCATTCTTGAAAACCTCGGTAAATCATGTCATGTATGCGTGCTTGTGAGGTCGTGTGCATACTCGCATTTGGAATTAAATATGGCTTTTGAGTAATTCATAACACATAACATCAATGATTTGGGCAATTTAATATTGATATTATTTAGGGAAAGCGAACAATCACACTATCATGACCCTAGCAATTTCCATAAACCTTAAACATGCATTTTCTTAATTTATTATTCATTTTATTCACCTTGGCATTTCATCAAACATGGTGCATTCATTATTTATTAAACCTACAACATGCTTTTCTAGGTGGGTTTTACTCACATCATATATGTATGTTCATTATTAGTACAATGCCCTTTCCCATTCATTCATCACATCATCCACACGGCATCCATTAGCCAACATCCACCTCCATTTACCATACATACCACCCATCTCATAATATATATATATATATATATATGAAGGAAAACAAGAAGAAATAAGGAAAGGAGAGGCTATAACTAGGAGGGTAGTAAAAAGTACCGACCTTGAAGAGATGAGGAAGAAACCCCTCTTCCAAACGACCGTGAGTTGCTGCCCTAGCTTGGAACACGAGCTCCACCCGAGCTTGAGCCGAGATCTTGAAGGAAAACGTGCTTGAGGATGATCTAGGGTCTCAAACCCCTTTGATTCCTCTTCAAAATGGAAACCCTAGATTTAGGAACCCTTTCTCCTCTCTTCTAATCTCCCAAATCTTCTAAGGGTTGAGAATGAGCCCTAAAGGCTCGGGCAATCCTATATAAGAAAGGGTATAACACCCGAATGCCGAAAATGCCCTTAGTGAAAATTCTGTAAAACGCGAGGACCGAGCGATCGGTGTTAATGACCGATCGATCGGTTGCCTACCGATCGATCGGTTTCATAACCGAGCGATCGGTTGAAATTTCACTCTCTGGAAAATTTCCCCATAGTAAAATCTCGACCAGACGATAGCCTCCGAGCGATCGGTTTTGGACCGATCGATCGCTCCATGGACCGAGCGATCGGTGGTCTGCAGGTCCAAACTGTTTTGGCCATAACTTTTGACTCGTTCGTCCGATTTTGACGATTCAACTTGCGTTGGGTTCGTACTTCGAAAACGAACATTTCTGACGTTTCAGAATTTCCAATTTCTTCCTTATTTATTAATTGCATTACTTTAAAGGAAAAATGGCTACGAAGGGTCATGCATAAATGTGAAAAGGTCCGGGGCTCTACAGATCTTTGCTTCTTTCTTGTGTATTGTGGTGTGCTTTACTCTTGTTTCTTAGGTAACTGATCGAACAGGCTGACTTGGTCGACGGATAGATCAAGTGCCGCACGGGATTTGACTAGCTACTTGCTTTGTTCATGATAGTTGGTATCAGAACAAGGTCGTGACCATGTATTCAAGGTTAGAAGACATGGTTTAGGGGACAGGAGCGCGCACTATAGAACCCCAAAAATCTCATTTGTATAGCCGATGAATAGTGTGTGAATAGTGCCAGTGAAGGCTTGATGCCATATGTAAGTGATTGAATGGTTCTCAATGATAACAAGATATTGTGTTCTATTTTGAGGATTAATGTGTTTTAAATTATGTTAAAGACTTAAGAATGTTCCCAATGTTCAAATTGGGTTAAATGAGAAAGATGGGAAAAGTTCTAAGTGTTAAAAATGAGAAACACAGCAAAAATGGCAAGAAACAGGGCCAAACCGGTCAACCAATTTTGCCACCGGTCAACCGATAGGCAACCGGTCGACCGATACCCCTTACCCGTCGACCAATGATCGCACTAAATGAATGGAAATTTATTCCAGAGAGGGGTGTTTGGACTAGTTGACCGCTCCTCATTACCGGTCGACCGATCCCCCGAAATTTTTGCCCCTTTGGTCTGCTTTTGCCAAATCATTAAGGGCAAATTGGTCTTTTGACCTCCCCTTTCCCTATAATAACCCAAATTCGTGGGTTGAGGGTTCATAAACCCTTAAGCTTGCATTTTGGAGAGATTAGAGAAGGGAAGAACTAGGGTTTTAGAGCAAAGGTTTAGTTGGATGATCGATCAATTGAAGCTTGGATCTCTCCTTTCAAGCAAGGATCCTCAATCTTTAAAACTTGGATCTCATTTCTCAAGTATACTCAAGTTTTCCCCAATCTTAAAAGTTAGTACTTACTACTACCTAAATTAGTGATAATGTAAATATTAAATGGTAGGACTTCCATGTAAGTTTTTGAGTAAAATAGTAAGTATTTTCTACTACCTAGTTTAGTGATAACCTAGATTTCCAAAATTTGGTTTTCAATCTTTTCAATGTTAAGATTTTGTGAGATTGTGTTCAAATATCAAATCAAGCATGTTTCCCCTAAAATGTATGGATTATTAAGCATGATTGGGATGTAATATGCTAAGTAACCATGCTACATGCCATGTATGCCAAATGTATGATGACTAGTGCCAAGATTTCCATGTTTAAAGCCTTTCCAAAAGTACTATGATGTTTTAAGGTTCTTCAACGAATGTTCCATTTCTATCACACCTATATATGCTTTCTTTAAAATCTTCCATGCCTATATAAATGCTTGAATGCTATGTGTTATTCATGTAAGTACTTCCATGCCATTATGATATTCACAATGCACTATGCACAAGCATGCATACCTGTATAACCGAATTTTTAAGTACAAATATATGAAAACAAGGCAAGACAAGACACGTGATTTCACGCAACGCATGATAAAGCTAGACATTGGGCCGGTCAAGGGTAGGGCATATCCAAGGAAATGCCATATTTGGCTTCAAGGAAAAACATGATAATGCCGGACATTGGGCCAGTCAAGGATGTTAGTGAGGCTAATATGTCCGTCCATGTCATAGTTCGGGTATTAGCTACCCAAGGCGCTAACATCTGGCTTCAAGTAAACAAGACAAGTCAAGCAAGACAAGACAAGACATGTGATTCAAACATGACAAGACAAGACAAGCATGATTCTCACGAGACATGAATAACATGAACCTATATTTTCACAAAGAAGTATGAATTATGCACATGGAGTTTTACACGGGTTTTCGCATTTAGTCTTATGCATGTCATGTACATTTATATCATTTAAATCGAAATCATGAATTTGTTTATGTTATTACTATTGTTAGCTAGTAGCTTGTACTCGCTGATTATTCCATGCTCAGTCGTACATTTCATGTCGCTAGGTCCGATGGATATCTTCAATCCCGAGCCATGGTTTGAGGAAGAGTATGTTGAAGAAGGGGCGCCTATTCCACTGCAGCCTCAGGAGGATAGAGATCTAGATAGGTGTCCCTATCTAGACTACTGTTGAGTGGAGAGTCAGCGAAACTCTCTTTATCTTTTTGTATTTTGATAGGTGGGCATGTCCACCTTTACTTGAGATGTTTTGTATATGAACTTAGAATACAGACTATGTATAGAAAGAAGAGAAGAAAAAATTAGTTACACTTCCGCACTAGATTTAGATTTCTATTGCATATATGCCTTGTACAATTTGCAGGATGGTTTGTCAAGATTCATGATTAGTCACTTCTAAAGTCTCACCTAACTCCTAGGCGAGATTTTGGGGCATGAAATGCACTAACAAGGATCGTCTGGATGAGATGGAAGCCCCGACAACACATATAGATGGAATATTGCATATCTTGGTGCAAATGGATGATCGAGTATACAACATAGAACACAGACACCAGGAATTAGCCGGATCAGTGGAGACCTTGACCGAGGACGTGAAGGGGATTGTGGATGCTCTCCAAGCCAAGATTGAGGACATCTCCAACCGGTTGAATGTGTTTACCATGACAGTTGGTTCGCACCCTCATGGCCCTACCGAGACATTTAGTCGAGTGAAGATGCCAGAACCTCGCTCGAACGATGGTGCAAGAGATGCAAAGGAGCTTGAGAATTTCTTGTTCATCATGGAACAATACTTACGAGCTGTGAGACAGGAATCAGAGAAAGCCTAGGTCTCGACAATAACAATGTATCTATCGGGTGATACCAAGTTATGGTGGCGTACTCGATACAATGACATTCATAATGAGAAATGCATAATTGATTCTTGGGCTGACTTGAAAGAGAGTTGAAAGCCCAATTCTTGCCCGTGAATGTTGAGTACATCGCTAGGCGGAACTTGCAGCAGTTGCAATAGACAGGCACTTTGCATGAGTATGTGAAGCGATTCTCGCCCCCCATGCTAAACATCAAGGACATGTCCGAGAAAGACAAGATGTTCTATTTCATGGAGGGATTGAAACCTTGGGCATAGATAGAGTTGCAGAAGCAACGTGTTCAAGATTTAGCTTAAGCACAAGTAGCAGTAAAGCGTTTGAATGACTACTCTGTAAGTGACCCAATAAGAAGAAGGGGAACTCGACTCAAACTAGTCACAACAAATCTTCTCGGCCATCGAATGGGAAGAAGCATAACAATGGCAAGTTAGGGTCAAGAAAGGAAGCTTCATCATCAAAGGGTTTAAAGCCAATGCAGTGCTTTCTATGTGGTGGACTACATCGAGTAGCAGTTTGCCCACAGAAACATGCTCTAAATGCTCTTCAGGCATCAATAGGTAACTCGGCCACGCATAAGGAAGTATCCGATAATGATGATGATAACGAGGAGCAGCTTAAAATGGGAGCCATCAGGTTGCTTGATGCTCTTAAGACTTAAGGTGATGGGAAGGCACCACAGTCGAAAGAGCTCATGTTCGTTGATTTGAAAATCGATGGGAATGCCACCCATGCCATGGTGGATACAGGGGTGACTCACAACTTTGTTGCAAAAGGGGAAGTTAAGTAACTTGGATTGAAGCTAGAGAAAGATTCAAGCCGCATTAAAGCCGTGAACTCAACAACAAAGCCTATTCCTGGGGTAGACAAAGGGGTGCCCATTGAAGTAGGAGCTTGGTCAGGAAAGACCAACTTGACAACGATTCCTATGGATGACTTCCATGTCATTGTGGGAATGGAGTCTTACAGGAATCCAAGGCCGTGCTAATGCCTTACCTGCGATTGCTGTGCATCTTTGGTGAGTCTCCATGTATGAGTCCAACAATGGCAAACAAAGGTGGAGAGAAGATGCTTTCAGCCCTACAGCTTAAGAAAGGGTTGAAGAAGGGAGAGATGACTTATTTAGCCACGTTGAGGGAAGAGTCTCAATCAAAGTAAGTTCCAGTTCTGAAGGAAGTGACTGAGGTGTTGACGAAGTTTTCTAGCGTCATGCCCGATAAGTGGCCAAAGCCCCTTCCTCCTCGTCGAGAAATTGACCACGAGATAAAACTTGTTCATGGGGCTAAGTCACCTGCTAAAGCCCCTTATCGTATGACCCCTCCGGAGCTTGCAGAACTTCGGAAGCAACTTGATGAACTTTTGGAGTTAGGCTTCATTCACCCCTCCAAGACACCATATGGGGCACCAATCCTCTTCCAGTGCAAGCATGATGGAAGTCTTAGGCTTTGCATGGACTATCGAGCATTGAACAAGTTGACTGTGCATAACAAGTATCCTATTCCATTGATTGTTGATTTATTCGACCAACTTGGGACAACCAAGTACTTCAGTAAGCTTGATTTGCGGTCAGGCTACTATCAGGTTTGTGTCACGAAGGGCGATGAGCCTAAGACTACTTGCGTTATGAGATATGATGCATTCGAGTTTATAGTGATGCTTTACGGCTTTACCAACGCACCAACTACCTTCTCAATACTGATAAACCAGATATTCCATGAGTTCCTTAACAAGTTCGTTGTGGTCTATTTGGATGATATCGTTGTGTATAGCTCAACTCTTGAGGAGCATGTTGAGCATTTAGACAAGGTGTTGGCCTTGCTAAAGGAGAACAATTTATATGTCAAGAAGGAGAAGTGCCCATTTGCACAGGAGCGCATCAGTTTCCTTGGTCACGTTTTGGATAAGGGACAAGTGAGAATGGAAGAGGAGAAGATTTGATCCATTCATGAGTGGAAGCCAACTATGACTACCATCGAGCTACAATCCTTCTTAGGCCTTGTGAACTACTACCGTAAGTTCATTAATAAAAGGTTACTCAACAACGGTAGCACCATTGACTAACCTACTTAATTAAGAAGGAGCATTCATGGGTATGGTCAAAGGAGTACCAGGAAGCCTTCGAGAGAATAAAGCTTATCGTGGCCCAACATCATGTTCTTGTATTGGCAGGCTTGGTGAAGCCCTTTAAAGTACAAACTGATGTTTCAGACTATGCTATTGGAGGAGTATTGGTGCAAGAAGAACATCTGGTTGCTTATGAGAGCCGGAAGCTATCTGAAACCGAGCGTTGCTACACAGCTCAAGAGAAAGAGTTGCTTGCAGTGGTGTATTGCCTTCGGGTGTGGAGGCATTACTTGCTTGGGTCAAAGTTTGTGGTGAAGACTGATAATGTTGCTGTATCTTACTTAATGATGCAGAAGAAGCTAACTTCCAAGCAAGCTCGTTGGCAAGAGTTGCTAGCGGAGTTTGACTTTGAGCTAGAGAACAAGTCGGGTCGTTACAACAATGTTGCCGATGCCTTAAGTCGCAAAGCGAACTTGCGGCCCTAAAGAAGGTGATGCATAGAAGTGTGCAACGGGTGTAGTCTACCTTGTGCGAAAAGATCCATGAAGGGTTGAAGACCGATCACCAGGCCAAGGTAATTTGGCCACTAGTTAAAAGTGGCAAGATTCGTCGCTTCTGGATCAATGATGAACTTCTTTACACAAAAAGAAGTCACATCTTTATCCCACGGATGAGGGAACTAAAAAAGGAACTTATAATAGAGTGACATGACACTCTTTAGGCAAGCCATCAGGGATGGCGTCGCACCTTTACCTTGCTGGAACTGGGTTACTACTGGCCTCGTATACTAGATGATGTTGCAGAATATGTAAAGACTTGTCTTGTGTACCAATAAGATAAGGTGGAAATGAATAGACCTCTTGGGCTCTTGGAGTCATTACCTATCCTTAGAAGACCATGGAAGAGTGTCTCTATGGACTTCATCTCGGCCTTGCCAAAAGTGGGGGAGTTTGGGTCAATCCTGGTGGTAATCGACAGATTCTCAAAGTATGCTACTTTCATTCCCTCACCATTGCACTGTTCAGCAGAGGAAGCAACTTACTTATTCATGAAGAATGTGGTGAAATATTGAGATATGTCTCAGAACATTATGAGTGGAAGGGACTTAAGATTCACGGGAAAGTTTTGGTTAGAATTGTTATAGCTTCTTGGGACCATGCTCAACTTCCCAACAAGTAGTCATCTTCAAACTGATGGCCAAACGGAGCCTTGAAGAATACCTTCGGCACTTTGTCAGTGCTAATTAGAAGATTTGGGTGAACTTGCTCGATGTCACTCAATTTTGCTTCAACTTACAACAGAGCTCTTCGTCAAATAAGAGCCCATTCGAGCTAGTAATCGGGCAACAACCTCTAACGCCTCATACAATCATTGTCAATTACCAAGGAACTAGTCCAAGTGCCTACAAGTTTGCTAAAAGGGTGGAACAAGAATGCAGACATTGCCCGAGCATACCTTGAGAAAGCTGTTAAAAGTATGAAGAAATTTTCGGATCCAAAGCGAAGGCAAGATAAGTTCAAGGTTGGAGACTTAGTGTTGATAAAGCTAAACCCGGATAACTTGAAGTTCTTTCATAAAGGCAACAAAAACTTAGTTTGCAAGTACGAAGGACCATTTCCTATCATTGAAAAGGTGGGAAAAGTTTCCTACAGGGTGAAACTGCCTCAGTCACTTCACAGATATCACCCGGTCAAGAAAGACCCCACTCGCAACACTCCAAACTGGCCTGCAGCTATCGTAATGACCATACCCCAAAGTAAATTTGAGCGTATTGTTGCAGATCGTCATGTCTAAGCCTCACCTACCAGGCCTGCGCACATGGAGTATTTGGTAATATGGAAAGGGCTATCCGACGCTGAAGCTAGTTGGGAACTAGGCGTCACCCTTCTCACCCGGTCAAGGAAGACCCCACTCGTAACACTCCAAACCGGCCTGTAGCTATCGTAACGACCATACCCCAAAGAAAATTTGAGCGTATTGTTGTAAATCATCATGTCCAAGCCTCACCTACCAGGCATACGCACATGGAGTATTTGGTAATATGGAAAGGGTTATCCGACGCCGAAGCTAGTTGGGAACTAGGCGTCACCCTTCTCCCATTCACAGATAAGATTGAAAAATACTTAGCGAACAAGTCGACGAGGGTTCAACTTAACAAGTGGGGGAGTATGTCACGATCATTCGTCCAACAATGTTTGCCTAACCTTGGCGATGTCACACTGTTTGTCTTTTTATCTTTTGTTAAAGGGTAGTCCTCAAAGTCTTAGTAAAATTTTTGTAATAAGGGAGTATGACTCCACCAGCACATAGGATGTTTCCTTCTGAGAACTTGTATAAGGTTTAGCATCCACCTTGTAGGGGAGGTGGTAGTTCACTTGAGTGGGTTGTCTTTACACCATCTTTGATCATCTGCTTCCCTAGTGTCTTTTATTTTCTTTGCATGCATAGTGTCTTATAACATTTCCCTTGATGCAATATTATTGATTTTTGCTTCTGTCTTGTGTATTGTGGTGCGCTTTACTCTTTTTTATTAGGTAACTGACCAAACAGACTGACTTGGTCGACGGTTAGATCAATTGCCACACAAGATTTGACTAGCTATATGCTTTGCTCGTGACAACAGGCTGAGTTACCCAGTTTCTTTAGAAACCATTTACCATCAATTGCATTTATTAATTGTTTCAATTGTCATAATAACATAGAAATTAATCATTTATATATATAAAAAATGCACACATCCCAACTTCGAACCCCATTACTCCATCAAATTTTATTTATTCATAGAAAAAGCATATAGTACAAGAAAAAAATCTATGCAAAAAAAAAAAAGCCATATATACTACGACACCCATACCACATCTTTTGGCATCTTAGATATAATTGTCTCTGACTCTATCACTTGAGTCAAAAATTTGATCGAAGCATATGGTGCCGCCCAATTGTCAACGATTGGATCATGGTATTTGGTCCAATTGTAGGCAATTGGTGGTATTGGAGCATTCTCAACCATGTATGGTTGGACAAAATGCCTCTTGTGTTTGTAACCAATAGCGATGAGCTTGTGGATTGGAGGTTGAGACCGCAAAGGTAGAAACGTGAAGCACTGCTCTTTTAAAATATGTAGCAATACAACATTGTTGCATATGAGGCAATCAAAGGGCTCATGTCTGGCATGGACATCCAAAATTGAGGACTAGCAGGAACTTCTTCACAACGCAGGGTTTTAGTCAATGTACATACTATTTGTAAATCACCAAATAAGTTGGCAAATTGTTGAGGGTGATTTTGCAGTTCATAAGCTAAATTTGTTCTTACTTTATGCCAACCTTTTTCTCTCATTCCCATCAAACCAACAATTGCTCAAAATTCACAATGACCACCACCCACAACATTTAGGGAGACAACTGACAATTTCATAAAAGCCCAACATTCCGTGATTACATTTTTTGTCTTTCCTTATAGGGATTTTTTCCACATATATATTCAAAGAAAGGCCACCTTTTGTTGATTTAGAATTCTTTGGTAACCGGTTAACTGATCCTTCTTTGATAACCACTTAACTGATCCCTTTGGCCTGCCCTTTTGTTTAACTAGCACTATAGGTTCCTTCAATTATATTGAGGCTGGGTCTACAATCTCACGTAACTTTTGCTTGATTTTAACTTTTTGATGTTGGTTAGACTTTAGATATCTTTCAATGATCATCTCAAACTCTAGAGCAATATCCTTAAACAACTCTTTCGACGAAGATTCTCTAATGATTATGAATCATAGATAATGACAAAGACCTTCCCTCTTTCACATAAATTACCAATTCATTAGCACAAGGTATTCCTAATGAGCGACGAATTACATATTGGCATTTTTGGTCATTGACCATATTGCTTGCTGGATTAGATTCTGCTAATTCCTTTTGCTCTTCAATCTTTTCCAAAGCACAAATAGATACAAGCCCACAAAGTTCACGGTATAAAATCTGGTTATAAACATGAAGCATTACAAAATAAAGGGTTTTTAGCAGTGGTTCAAAATCGCCGCCTATAATACTTAAGCCATCATTAATAGAAATGACGACGGTTTTGCCTACTGCTGCTAAATCCCTGGTCAGAGATTCTTTTGGCGACGGTACTAACGACGATTTGCTATAATCGCTGTAAAATATGTACTCTTTTAGTGGCGGTTTAGGAGACCATTTAACGGTGGTTATTAAAGGGTAATTTCGTAAATTAATGTACTACTACGATGACGGTTTTTAACCGCCACCTAATATCACATATATAACGGTAGTTAAAAACCGCATCTGTTACTATTAATTAATAATATACATCTTATTAATGGCGACATTTCAAACCGTTGTCGTATATATAATAATTATTTAATTTATTTATTAATAGCAATAGTTCTGAAACCGCCGCTAATAGTCATGAATTAAAAAAAATTTAATTTAGGAATTTTTTGTACCTGTCAGCAATATAAAATTATTTAAACTTATTCAGACAATTTTGTACCTGTAAGCAGTATATAATAATTTCGACAATGTCAATATATAAACATGCCCATAAAAAGTAATGAGTCTATCATACCCCAAAAAACAAACACCATAAAGTATACATGCCTATAAAAAGTTTTACAATAAATAAAAATAAATATCATAGTTTTATATGGCTTACAAAAAACAAAGATTTGGTGTCCGTATGTTGCTGATTGATCAGATTATGAAAACTTTTCCATTTTGTCATCAAATTATATGTCGATACTTGAAGATAACGCTTTAGTTGTGCGTTATTGACATCAAAGTATTCCCAAGTACTTTGGGATAAAGAGAGAAATCTCTCGTCATTGACATCAAAGTATGATTATAATCAACCTCTGTAGGCGATTGTGCCAAAGCATTCCAGTCTTGCATGAATTTTTCGAATATCTCCACTTCAGTGAAACACTTCTTGCAATTGGCTAAAACATTCTTTGAAATGTGTCATAGGCACAATAGGTTCTTGGATGTTGGAAACACAATTTTGATTGCATTTATCAAGGCCAATTCAGGATCCATGACCAAGACTAAAGGTAGTGAATTTGGTTTAAGAACCGACTTGGAGGACTCTAATGCCCAAGTATAACTAATCTCTGTCTTCGTGATAGAAACGCACATGCAGAAAAAAATGTTCGATCTCTTGATGTGACTCCAACAATATACAAGAGAGGGAACCGAAATCGATTGGTCTTGTAAGTACAATTGAGAATAAACACATTTGAAAATGCTCGGAAAAGTTTAACTGAAGTTAGATGTGAAAAGAACAAATCTGTCAAGTTCTTGTTCTTCTCCTCCATGCAATGGAAAGTCCTATAACCAAGATCATTAAGAGAGTGTTAGTGGAAACCACTTGTCCTTTTCTTAATGGAAGACAATAACACATGTTTGGTCCATAAAGAAAATGAGTTTCAAAGAAAGTGATGATAGCATTGCCCTATATTTTTTAACAAAAGAGTCAATAGTCATAGGACCTTTACACTCGTAACCCATTGCAATTTGATTTTTGTTTGTTTGTTTGTTTTATGCTATAAATAAAGGAGTGGACATTTGCTATGAGTTTTTCACATCTTGTAAATTAAACACCTTTATTTCCCATCTATAGTATTAGATATGATAGTAATGATCAGGTCATATCTTTTTACATACTATTGAGTTTTTTGGTGAACTTTTTTTATTTCCATTCCAGATTACCATTAGAAAAAGATGGACACTTCTTAAAATAATGCAGAAAGAAGAAAGTTGTTGATCTGTGCAATTGGTTTAGTAGTCATGGCTTCTATGCACACAATCTCGAAAAAATATTGCATCTTTGTTATGCAAGTAGAAAACCAATGCAAAGTACAGAAGAAGTGAGACGTTCATTTATCTATCAACTATTACACTATGATAATCGAAATACTCATAGTCAATTGCATTTGTACCAACGAATATTTTTAAAATTGGTAGAAGTATTAAAGAATAAAGGTCTTTGTTCTACAAAGAATGTTGATGTGGAGGAGCAAGTGACAATGTTTTTATATGCAATAGATCACAACGTTTGGCTAAGGGTTGTTGCCTTTATTTTAGTCATTCTGTGTCTACAGTCCATCATCACTTTATCAGTGTATTAAGGGTTGTCCAAAGACTCACCGGTGATTATATGAAATAACCCGGTCCAAATGACACACTACTGTAGCAGAGTGTTACCCAGAGATCATTCTTGCATTATTTTAAGGTAGTAACACATACTACAGTTAGTTCGTTTATTAATGAGATAAATTATAGGTGCTTATTGTCTTGGTTGTCGATTCACAATAGGATTGTGTTGGTAGAAGGTTCCTACATCCCGACAATGGTGAAGATGGAAGATCAACCAAGATACCGTACCAAAAAGGGAAGAATTGCACAAAATGTCATGGCAATTGTAGGTTTGACATGAGGTTTACATATGTCTTGGCTGGATGGGAAGGATCTGCATGGGATCCAAAGGTATTAAAGGACGTCGTGAAAGATGCACCTACTAAGCTAGTTATATCTGCAGGTAACTCATCATAGTATTCTAGCACTTGAAATGAGTACCTACGACAATAACCTTACCTTTAATTATCCTTGTTATAGGTAAATATTACTTGGTAGATGCTGGATATGGGCATTACCCAGGATTCCTTGCTCCATACCGTGGTGTACGATACCATCGATCTGAACAACGTGGACATGCGCTAGAGAATGCAGAAGAGTTGTTCAATTATTGACATTCATCACTACGCAATATCATTGAACGTGCATTTGGACTAATAAAGAAACGATGAGTTGTTTTGAGGACATAACCATTTTTTGACATTAAGGTGCAAGTGTTGGTTGTCCTAGCATATTGTACGCTTCATAATTTCACTTCAATTGAGTATCCCACTGATTTACTTGAGGATGAACGTTGGGTTGATGAGGAAGACTTGGAATCTAATGATATTATAACAAATGGAAGATATTTCGGGTCTTGACACAAATGATGCATGGACAACAAAAAGGGATGAATTAGCAATACAAATTTGGAATGGATACAATAGTTCATTAACATGTAGAAAGCTTATGGATTTATTATGAACATTTTGTTTTGTTTTTTGAATGTTGAAGGGATATTTATTTTTGAATAATTTAAATGTGAATGAATGTTTACCTTATAACCATAAATTGTGTAAGGATCGATGTTTAGTGTATAATAATTTTGTATTATTGATTTTGCATTAGGATGAGTTAAAAAGCAACACAATCGAAAGAGTCAAAAGATAAGTGTAAAAATACAAACTTGAACTCTCCTATGGAAAGGGTATGTATTGAGACTCTCACTAATGAGTACAATAAAGGTAATAAGAGAGATAATGGTTGGAAGCCACAGGATTACCATGTAGTTGTCAATGCGATATATGAGAAGCTGAGTATATCATTGAACAAGGAGCAGGTAAGAAGCTGAATCAAGAGATGGAAGAAAGAATACTTGGCTATTTTCGCTCTCCTTGGCTAAAGGGGTTTTGGTTGGGATGACACGAAGAAAATGGTTACAGCAGATGATAGCGTTTGGGATGAATACTTGAAGGTAAGATTATATTAGTTGATTTTTCATAATTTTTAGATTAAATATGTTCTAATTAGCATGTGTATATTTGTTACAGAGTCACTCTAATTCCAAACCATACAGGACCAAGTCAATTCCTGATTTTGATAGTCTCTCTTCAATCATAGCCAATGATTATGTGAATGGTAGTGGAATGCTTAGCTGATTTGATGTTGAACACACAACTAATTAGGATGAAATTTTTGCGAGGAGAACTAACATTGAGGATATGAGGACTAACCTTGAGGACCTTCACGAATGGGATAATCCTATAAGAAATGAAGTACTTGCACCATCTGCACCATTAGGAGCTTCCTCATCTCGGTTAAACAATGAAGCAAGAAAGAAGAAGAAGACTAGGTGTGAGGGATCGTCGGACAAATTGTCAGCCATGAATGCTAACTTAAAGTTTATAGCTGAGACCATAAACAATACTACTGCTGAGGTTGACATGAAATCATTGATGGTCGAATTTTAAAAAATTCATGAGTTAGATGAAGATTTAGTAATTGAAGCTGCTGAATATTTGTCTTTTGATAAGAAAAGGGTGAACTTGTTCTATGGGATGAAGGACAACTTGAGGAGGAGATGACTACTGAAGCGTCTTTGCCCATTATTGACCTATTTGTCTAGACTTGTTATTTTAGACATAGATTATTTGCCTTTTGGATTGTAATATGTTATTCACACTTATTAGGTGGTGGTTAGGGATTGATTAAAAAGTTTTATCGGATGCTTTTATAGTGTTTTAGATACTTTTTATTATGCTTGTTTTGTTTATGATACCTCATAGTTACTTGATGATATTTTGGTTGTGAAATCACATAGGTATTGCTGATATTAAGTTGATTATTGGCTTTTATTCAAATTTATCATAATTTCAAATGACTCATAGAATATTGTGGAATGATGATATGGATACACTGAGTCATAACAAATGTAAACCAATTATATTCACCTTATATTTTTTTTAAAAATAAGAAAAATTAAATTATATTGTATTACAAGTAAAATTAAGAAATTAGACAGAAATGAGCTTTTAATGTTAAATTTCCAACCCTAAAGTTCCATGTCAAAAGAACAGTCAACTTATAATCTCATAGGAATTATGTGACTCAATCTCTATTTTTGCTTTGAGTTAGTTGTAGTAGTATTTAGGGAATTCTTTTCACAGTCAAACTACTTGTCACATACTATTTCAAATTTTTAGCTTTTCTTCAGCATATATATTGTCGCACCCCAAAATCCCACCTAGGAGAGTGTGAGACCTTGGCATGTGGCTTACTTATCAAACCATCCTGTAAGAAGCATACAAGGCATATTAAAATGTAGACTTGAAAATTTCTCTTCAATTAATAAAAATTGATACATCAATTGAAATATAAATCAAGATCCCAACTAAACTGAATATAAATAATCTGAATCATCCATCATGATTCTTAGCCATCAATTTAAACTTAAAAGTAAACCCTAATAAATCCGATTACAATTTCCAACATGAATAAAATCTAAGAACTAAGATCAATAGTTGGGCCATCTGTCAAGTTCATTCTCTTCTTCCGGATGGTCATCTATAGGTTTTTCTTCGATGTATTCTTCCTCAACCCAAGGTTCTAGTGCGGATATATCAAATCCTGAACCTGTCAAAATAACAGTTCGGCTGAGCATTGAAAACACTCAGTTTATACAACTTCTACGTAACAATATCATAAGCATCAATATAACATACAATTCAAGTTCAACAGAGGCAAACATACATGCATAATCAGAGTGTGGAAAACCATATTTTCTTTATTACTTACTTTTCTTTCTTTTCTTACTTTTGAAAACTTACTTTGAGACAGATGACTACTACCCTTGTAAACTGAGACTTTAAAGCTAGGTATAAATACCATTGTAATGAACTTACTTAAAGTTGGGTAACAAGCATCCGTGACCAACACACCGGTTGACATTTTTTGAACAACTTACTTTAAGCTAGATATGACATACCCTAGAGAGTTAGGTATGACATATCTTTGGCCAACTTACCCCAATGAAAATTCTTACTTTATGAGAATCTTGCTTTGCTAATTTCTGTACTTATGAGAAAACTTGGTCACGCAGCAATACTTGTGTCTTTTACTTTATCATATATGTTTGCGATTTCATCGTGCTTGTGCATATACCAATATCGTGTTCAAAATTACAATAACACATCAATTTCCAACTATCATACATATTATTTCATTGGTAGCAATTTAACACAATTAAATCAAGGTTCTTACAATAGTCATAGTATTACCAATTCATGAATCCAAATTTCATAGATCTTGTATCGAAACTAAAACCCTAATTTACACAATTCCATAGGTCTTGCATCGAATACATATCCGTTCAATTACAATACATACTCCAAATATATTCTTGTTCCTCTTGTTAGATCATACATAAAGGAAAACATCATCAACTAGGAAGCACGGATACGGATACGGGATACGGGTACGATACGGATACGGTGATACGACAGAACCTAAAAAAATAGGATACGGGTACGGCCAGGATACATCTGTAATTTTAAAAAAAATAATAATAATACTATATTTTGTATTATAATTACAAAATAACCATTGGTTCAGTTCTGTTTATGTATAAAAAATACCATGTCCATGCAAAAGCAAAAGAAATAGGGTCATCTCATCATCCACTGAGCAAAATATAAAGAAGATCATGTCCATGCAAAAACAAAAGAGATAGGGTCACACCCCCGGGTCTCCAAAAATACAAAAAATAAAAATATTCATGGCCGTATCCCGACCGTATCTCAGCTGTATCCTGGCATATCTATGCCGTATCGGAGCCGTATCCGAATTAAAAAACATGTTTTTAATTAACAGGATACGTTTCAGCCATATCCCGTACGTATCCCACCGTATCGGAGGCATATCCATATCCGATACGTATCAGATACGGGTATGAAGGCCGTTTTGAAGTACCCGTGCTTCCTAGATCATCAAAATCCAAAACATACTTTCATAAGGTAAACCATCGATAAAACATACTTTAAAATCGAGTTTTTACTTCAAGGATCATTCCTTCCTATTACTTAGCATTAACGATCATGATAAAATTAGCATCAAAGTAATATTTACCTTTCTTGATCGTTTTTCTATGATCTCTTACTTGCGAATGGACTAGATTTGGATCACCGAAGTCTTTTCTTTTTTCCCAGGGAAAGCCCTTGCCTACCCTAGGTTTTCTCTCTCTCTAGATGTTTAAGGCTCTTAGAATGGTTAGAAAACCCTAAACCCATGAGATAATGACTATATAGAGGGTTTAAAGTCATAAACCCTTTAAAACTCTCAGAAAATTGGATTTCCAAAGGTTTTACGGACTTTTCCTCGCAAGTTGTTCGAACAACCTAAGGGATTGTTCGAACCACTTGAGGTTGTTCGAACGCCCCTATAAAATCCTGTTTGCAGCTTTATTTCTTCTACAACAAACAACAAACAACACTGTTTCTTATTAACACTAGTCAACAACATAATTATTTTCCTTTAAAATACGTTAAGTTTTAAATTAAAATAAGGAAGTATCCCCATCTCGATTAAATAAAAAATACTTAAAAATCCTAATTCTTAATAAATCAAAATCTCGTTTTCCAGTTTTAAGCTAAAAATGGAAAATCTTGTCCAATGTAAAATTTTCGATAGTCCATTAAACAACTTTAAAGATAATAATAAAATCTCATAAATATCACATATCCTTATTTAACCTATAAACATTAATTTCTAGGAGGAATTAACTCAAAATATGCTAATTTATGTTTTTGCTAAAATCACACCATTTCTATAATTTCTTCATTTTCTATAAGTTGTTTTTAATTTAATTTAAGAACATCAAGTAACAAGGCATTAAATGCATGGTACGAATATTAAGAAATAAAATATAGGATTCTACATATATATATCTAAAGAAACACTAATAAGCCCTACATTATAGTATATCTTTGATCAACAAAGCTAATATCCCTGATTAACAAAGACAACCCAACTGCCCTACATCTGCATCCAAATAAGCTACTTTTCTATATCTAAAACAAAAAATATAGCAGAAAACAAGCATGAAACTAGAATCAAATCAGGCAATTCATCTACAAAAAATACAAATCTAGTTCCAATTTTCACTGGCAGACATGATAAATTTTGAATTCACCAGAATTGTGAGATTATATATCCGGTAAAAAGATTAAAGAAGAAGAATAATCTAAAATTGCTAAAAATTCAAACAAAAATAGAGAAACCCAAATCTCATCACATTCTCTTCTTAACCTAATTCTCATCACATTCAACCAATAACATAAATCTCACCACATTCAACCTAGGGCCTTAGGAAAACCCTATCCCTAATTTTGTCTTCTCAAATCAATAAGAATTCACAATACTTTAGATAGATTTCTTTGGGGATAGATTGCTTTACGGCCTTAGAAAAATCCTATTCAATGTGGTTGTAGATAGATTGTTTTAGGGATTTACCTTAGAGAGCATTCATAACGCTTGACTTGTTCGTTATGAGATTTGTTACTGCTGGAGAATAGAATAGCCACCGGAGAATGGAAAGAGCCGAAAACAAGGGAAAAACAAGAGAAAGGAGGAAGAACTTAAAAAAAGAAGCAACCTTTTCATGCCGTTTCGCGCTAAACAGAGATGAGAAGATGGGGTGCGTTTATTAAGAAACGTGAAAACCGAATATGAGAAAAAAAATGGGGTGTGGTAATCATTATTGGGGTGCTCCTCTCACCACCTTTATTTATTGGGCTTCACTTTAATTAAGTCCCACAAGTTTGGAACTTAAAAGTTCGAGACTTTTGGGTGGAACTTGAAAGTTCTACATTTGTAAAACTTTTATACTTGTGGAACAATAAAGGTCCAGACATTAGACAAAATAACATACATGGAACAATGAAAGTTTCGAAACTTTAAAAGTTCTGCCCTTAAGTTCCACCAAAAGAACGGTGCCTTAGGACCAAAGCTAAAGATGATTCATCTCTTCTTGTGGTGGCAACGCTTGTTGCTAAAGCAAAGGTAGCCGAATATGTTGAACAAGACTCGCTCAACGCTACGTCGCTGCCTCCATCGAAGCCCAAGAAAAGGAAAACAACATTACTTCTGAAGAGAGACAAAGTAGCCCACTATACTCTCTTCTTCTTATTCTTCTCATATTTCTAGTTTGAAATATGGCTATATTGGGTGTGTGCGTATGTGTTATTTTGGGTGCTATTCATTGCGGTTGTTGTTGGATTCTCTAATTTTAGTTTTTCTTAATAAGTATTCATGATTTTTAGCTTTAATCTTAGTTTCGGGGTTATGCACGTGAGTCCAATGGTTCCCGGGACTTACGCCTCATGAAGTGGAATGTCTTAGGTTCGACTTCTCTCTCCCCCTTTGGGACCAATCTCGCACAGGATTTTCCCAAAATAACCAGTGTGGTGGGTTGCGGGCTCACGTCACATCCTCGTGGATTGGTCCTGACCCAAAGGGTTGGGGACATCTCGAGTTACAAAAAAAACTTAGTTTTAATTCTCCTTTATTATCATTTATGGTTCTCTTTGCGCTTGGATTTGTTTGATTTTCATCTCTATTTTTGAGTTATTCAGATTTATACTTTAAATTTTTTTCTTTTATATAGATTTTTTTCAGATTTTTTTTCTATGAAATGTCAGAGGAAGTCTAATAGGTTCTTGAATTGACAGACAAAATCAGGAAAACAATTTACCCGCAACGGTATCTTGCTCAAGCAAATGGCAAACACTAAGTTTGTAGAAACAGTCGAAGCCCCTTTCCATCTTAACATCAACCCTAGTATAAGGATCAACAAATGAGGTCATTAGTGAGTTTTCTATGCATATTGGAATTTTTGTAGTCTTGGTGATTGTTTGAGTTTTCCATTAAATTTTGCCGAACCTATTTTGATTCCTTGCTTGATAGGTGAATTTACCCAAGAGAACTTGGGCAAACTGTTTAAGTGGTTGTTCTTACTCAAGATGGGTAATTTACTAACTCCTTAGTCATATACCGATTTTTACTTTAATGGTAAATATGCTTTTTTTATTACTTCTTAGAGTTATAATGTTCAAATACAACCTTCAAATTAACAAAAAAAATCTATAATCTATAGCATTATAAAAAGCTATTAAAGTGAACCAAAGATCATTAATTTATTGTATTTCCTTTCCACCTTTCTATCTTAAGCTTCAAGAATACGAGAGGTTCATTTAATCTGAATAACATGACTTGAAATCCTCTGCCATAGCTGGTCCATCTCAACTGGTAATGAAAAGGTACAACATACTTTCGAAAAAACCCTCTTTGACCCGTTGAATTCCCATGATGTCCAAGTCCAAGATAGGCCTCCCATCGTATTTTTTAGTTAACAGTGTTTTTTGCGATAAGGGTTTCACATTTTCACGAAAATTCAAAATTACACAATGCAAGGGTGTGACAATCTCCATCTTTTCTCCTGTTTTGATTGACCTGGTTTCATATACTTGTTCCCCTATTTTGATTGAATGGAGTTTGGGCATTTTCATTTTTGAGTTCAAACATACTGATCTATGATTAGTGAAATGAAAAAAATAGCCTTTAAATGGATCAAATCGTGTACATCAATGCAAAGAAAATAACCTAAACAAATCGATAAAACATAAATTTCACAATCATTATCAAGTTTAAAATTTGATTGAAAAATCCGGTGAACCTCAAAAAAATATTTGAGTAGAGAACTCACAAATTCAAGGGGGTGGCTAGGTCTCCTTACAAATTCTATCTACCATTTTTAATATTTAACAATTAAAATATTAACTAAGGGAGGATGAATAATAAAGTGCGGAAATAGGGAAGACAAGCAAACCACAATACAAGAATTTTTACGTGGAAACCCTTCTGGGAAAAACCATGGGACCTAGTCCAGTAAAGAGATCACTAAGACAAAGTAAAGATACTTACAAACTCAAACCTCACCCAAACAGGACTCAATTTCCTTGATCCACGGCTAGTCCTACACGCCTCAATAAGTAATCACGTTCTCGCAAGACCTGTGAACAACCTTAGAAGCCTCTACTCCTCTTGAGTCTTGACAACCACGATCTCCATCCATGACGGCTTCGGATTCCACCGACCAAATATCACATCCACGATCCTCCTCGGATCGATCTCCTTCGCAAAGGCTCCGGAACACTCCGGCCAATTGTTCTTAATAGAACGGGTTGGTGGTTTTTAATCACATAATCCCTATGAGTATCCCAATCGAATGAATAATCAAACCAGCAAAGGTGGAAGAATAGCTTGCAATCTCTAGGGTGGAAGAGGAGAGGAGAATAGGTTGGGGGAACCTTAGTAATCATTTTTTTTAACTCTCTCTAAACTCTCTAATCACTAATTCATAGACTAGCAAGGTTTTAATAAATAGAGAAACCAACACTAGCTTTTAGAAGGGAAAAAAAATCTAATTTAGAAACATCCTAAAGCAAAGTGGTCGACCTAACTTGGATTGGGTCGACCCAACTGGGCAGTTCGGTTGACCGAATGGGCCCTTTGGGTCGACCCAACATTTTCTTGCTCTCTGGACATTTTCACCATACAAACCTTGGGGGTCACTAGGTCGACCCAATCATGGTTCGATCGACCGACTTTCAAAAACTTGATTTTTGTTCCGCTTTCTTCATGAAAGTTGTAGATCTTTTTGATACGGTCGATTTGATATATTATGGAACAAAATCGGAGCTACGGTCAATGAATATGCCTCTTACAAGGAACCTTGGTTTTTAAGATCCTCTAACACTCTTAAGGCTACACATCTAGTCACCTAAGGTTCATATGATTATTCTAAGTCAATTTTCACCTAAGGTAACATGGTATCTAGGTCACTTACCATCCTATGAGTGAAACAAAGGCTATAATGTTAATGTCTTCAGCTGATCTTCTTCGGTCTTCATCTTCACTTGTCTTGGACACTTGTAGGCAATGACACAAGTCACATTAGACTCACTGTTTTGACAACGGAATAGGCCAACACTAAAACATGGACTTTACATTGACTTTTCAGGAATGTTGCAATCTCTTCAATGTGGACTGTTTGAACACTTTTCATCATAGTCAAAAATTGCTGGTGCTCCAGTGGCTCTTATATGATATTGAATATAACAGTATGTAGGCATTAGGAAAACCCTCACAGCTCTCTCAATCTTCATTATAGTATTTGTAATCAATTGACAAAATTGAAGACTTAAAACTCTTTTTTACACGCTTAGCACTTGAAGCACATGTCCTTTGTATATAGCAATGTACTACTCAACATGATCAGCTTAGTTTCAAAAACTATGCAACTTCCTTAAGTATCAAGTTACACCAGACTGAGATGAAAATGTAAGGACTTGGTTGAGTTGTTCCAAATTTAATTTTTTTGACCAATGGGTTCTAATGGTTATGCATCCCCTTTAAATCTCTAGGTGATTGTTTTGATGATATTTATTTAAATATTTTACTACAATTGTAATTTTGGAATTTTGATACAGTTGGTTTTCTTTTCTTTTATGAAATTTTAGTGTAATTTGGTATATTTATGTGTTTTTTTTCTTAGTTTTTTTTTTACTGATTTGTTTTCTTATGTAAAAGAGGGGTTTTGGTTTGTATTACGTTCCTCTTTGTTGTTGTAGATTATATTTTTGTAGAATATCTTATGATGCATGAATTAGGGTTTAATCATATGAATCCGCAATTGAAAGTGGATTTCAGCTCCCCCTTACCTTTCTTTGGGAGGGGAAAAGTGTCTTTGGCCTTTTGGTTTGTTCACTATAAAATTAAGGGTATTTAGCGGCGGTTTTGCAAACCCACTGCTATAGACACCTTGCAGCGGTGGAAACCGCCATAAAAATTAGTTTCCGTCAGGATATTAGCGGCGGTTTCTACTAAACCGCCATAAAAATCAGTCCCGCTAGGTTATTAGCAGTGGTTGTTATGAAACCGCCATGGAAATTGTTCCCGCCCTAGGAGATTAGAGGCATTTTTTGTAAAACCGCCATAGAAATCAGCTCCTGCCAGGACATTAGCTGTGGTTTTTATGAAACCGTCACTAAAGTCAGTTCCTATAGGACATTAGCGTCATTTTTTACGAAACCGCTACTAAGAACCTTTATTTTAGGGCTCAAACTATTTCTCCCTCATTTCTCCTATGCGCAATACGCATGTGCCTGATCTCCTCTCTCCTCTACAACCTATCTCACCGAAGCCGTCAGCGGCCACCTCCGTTGTCATTGTCGTTGCTGGTGCCTCGTAAGTTTTGTTTCTCTCCTCTCTCTCTCTCTCTCTCTTTTGCATTGTTATTCTTTAGGGATATCACTAGGATTCAATTTGAGTCAAAACAAAAAGCCTAATTTTTCATACTTTCTCGGGTTTAGTTTGTTTTTGTTGATTTTTATTTAAATTTTTTGTTCAAGATTTATTCCCTTTTACAATTTACACCAACTGGGGTTGTGGGGTTGCTTTTCTGGTTTTAATTTTTTCCCCTTTTAAAATGTGGCTATTCTTGGACAACAGCATGTACATAGAGGTAGATTGGGGGATTCAATTGTTGTTATTATTGTTTCTCTCTGTGATCGTGGGTGAATGTTTGTGGAATACTACAAATTTATTAGATTATGCTTTGATTAAATTTATTAGATTATGCTTTGTCTCTAAAGAAATGTTGGTTCTTTTGGTTAAGGTATTAGTACATAACCTGGATGTTTCTCATTTGAGGAAATAAGTTTATTATTATTATTATTATTACTATTCTCTTTTTGTGTGGGTAATGTTGTATTTTTGGATGTGTTTTAACAAGCTGATACATGTTATGAACTCTTTCCTTTTGTGGGTTTGTTGATTGCTTTTCTTATCAGGTTCTTTTTGCATTGAGTTTGGTTCTATTGTTTATATGCGTGTTTTTTTCCTGGTTCGGTATAGGGCCTACATAAATACTGGGGTTGGGTTGTCTTACAGGGATTTAGTTATTGTTGGTAAATTTTTTTCTAGTACACATTTTTTAATTACTGAATTTTGCTCATCAAATGATCAATTAATCACATACCATTTATGTAGATAAATCTTATGATGTGTACTGTCTACTTTCTTTTGGCATGAACAATTTTTGTACTATTTATGGTGCAAATTAACATAGCTATCTACACACATAAAGACACAACTAAATCTTTATAGTCTGCAAGTATCCGTGCCTTTGATCCATGAATAATCCAAGACTCCAAGTAATGGATCACTTCTTGCATAAACTATAGCCCTAAAATCAGGCGCAAATTGAATTGGATGATTCATATATTCCACTATAGTTGTTTGATTTTGATAAATCTTTAGAATTATAGATTATATTGGAAAAATTAGTTAAACTTGGAGATCGAATCACAGCCAATTGTGATTGAATTCATGGAGAGTTCAATCGCACCTATAGGCCAACACATGTCTTTTTTAACCCTCATTAATTGTAGTTAAAATTCACTAACCTTTGGGATTCAACAACATAAGCTTGGTTTTTAGAAAAAAATATTTCTCTGGTTAAGAATTTTTAACCTTTAGGTTAATATTTTTTTAATATATGTTTTTAAGAACCATGGTTAGATTGTTGAACCCTAAGGGTTAGTAAATTTTAACCACAGTTAATAAAGGTTGAAAAGGATCCCGTGTTGGCCTATGGGTGCGGTTGAACTCGAGGTCAATTTCAATTGGTTGTGATTTGATCTCTAAAGCTTGTTTGATGGGTAGGTCATGGATATAGGTACATTGGAATGGCTGGAATAGTCATTGTGCCTCCAACCCTTATTGATGACTTGAATATTGATTGTACTTTTGATTATGGAATTTCTCCTTTCTTTCATTTCTCGTATTATCAAATGATAAAATTAAATTATGGAATTAATTTGAATGTTGTTTTTCATCCATACCTATGCTGACCGTGCTTTATTAATTAAATGTTGTTTTTCTTTTCAAGTTAGTAGGTAATTTTTAGGGTAATTTTAATTGCATTAAGTAATTCTTGATTGTTAAAAGCTTTATTCCTGCTCTACTATACTTTGTATAGTGCATGACAAAACCCCGTGGCTATATTAACTGTTTAAACTGCTTAATGATGTTTATGTACTATGTTATGCTTGTGTTGGCTTCTTCATATGTATATGTTGGAGCATGATAATATATTAATTACGTTATGTGGAAGTGTTATCTATATGTTGGTTTGGGTGGTTATATCTTGTTTACTTATGATCTTTGTGTATGTCTGTGATTGAGCATTATAATGTATAAATTACTTATTTAGTACATTATCAGTTACTAAATAGGAATTTGTAGAGATACTAAATAGTTGAGGGTATTAGTCATAATATGACTTTTACTCTTTAAGTTTATAGGTAGATATACATGCATGCATTAAACCTTAGATCTCTCATTCAAGAATCATTGTGTGACAAATGCATTTATTGTATCACCTATTTGGATGGATAAGTTGTAAACTATGACGTTTATTTCTTGTGTGGGGCTAAATGCATGTTAACAACATTTCGATCTTGTTTGTGATGTAGTGTATTTGTTTGTATATGATTCTTGAATTGTTCGGTTGGACAATTTGAGAATGCATAATCTCTAGCATAGTCAATCGCTCATGGTTTGTCCAGATTGAGGAAAATTTAGTCGGTCATTTCTATTGTTCTTTGAGTACACATTTAGACAATGTGACATGCTTGTCTCTAGTCTAAGACGTGTACTTGGAGCACCATAAGAAAATACTGGCAAAATTTCATTGAAATGGAACAAAGCACTTAGGCTATTGACTTTTGGGGATTATACATTCCTGAATGTGATAGGAACACCTCACCCGTTAGAAGAGGAGTTGATGACGATAGAAAGCATTCATGTATACATTTTGTGTAGATGAAGTCAGTTGACACATATTTATTTATATCGATTGATGTGACCACTTTTGCTATTTTTCAGAATAGCTAACGATGAAGGATTTGGAAATCTAATATCATCCATCATGGATAGGAGTTGGATTAAAATGTCAAAGAACTTTTGTTTAAATTTTTTTATGAAGTACCAAATGATAAGGTATTAGTATCTAAATAATTGTGCATGCATTTTTTGTATTAAATAGAGTGTCAAAAGAATATATAGAAATGGTGAAAGAGTTCATAGATTGATTTTGGCTCCTCCTTACCTTTTATTGGGAGGGTAGAGTACATTTAGCTTTTGGGTTTATTCTTAGGATTCCTCCATTTGAAGAGCATTTTGATGGGGGAAAAGTCCCATGTTAAGAGTAGCATAAGAAGGGATAACTCTTCAATTCAAATTTCCAATAATGGGGAATAAAAAAGTAGTTGTTTGAGTAAAACATGTTAGCTTCTCTTTGGTCACATGCATGTTCTTAACTAACTATTCATGATAGTACAACACTATTTTTCTACAATTATAAGCCAATTACTTTATTATCAATATCAATTACTAATCACCAACCCAGAGTTTCATTTTCTCCCCACATGCTTTTTTAATAGGGATAATAGTAGGTAGCCATAGCTGATAAAATCTAAGTTTCCATTAGCATCATCATTTTTACCTAATATCGAGGAAACGCGACATCCGATATCAACCAATGAGAAGCTCACGTGACATCTGGTATCAAGCAAATTTGCTAGCTCAAGTGTCACTCTCATGGGTTCCAATACTATTGATTCACATTGCAATGAAGGTTGCCTCACGATAGCTACTCTAGATACCAATACTTCTGACTGCCTCTCTAAAAGTAGCATAGACCCCTTTCTTCCATGGGGCATACTCTATTAAAAATACCTCACCCATCCACTGAAGTTGACCTTTCTTGACTTCCCATGAGGATCATCACAAAATGCAGTCTTCATCATGAAAGCTTTTAGCGCTACCTCCAAGTCTTCCACGAGACCCAATGCACTAGAATTTTTGGGGTTTGGAGCAGTACTATTATGTTCCTCAAAAATCTCAAGGCAAAGAAGAGAGACGACATCCTTAAGCAAAGGTGATACATCACTCCAAGGCATGATGAAAGTATGTGCAAGAATTCCAATGGAACAAAATAGATTCCAAGGGGTTGGAATCACGTTTTATCTCAAAATTTGTAGAAAGTTTGACAGTATTCCTCATGCCTGTCGCGTCAAGGGTCGTTGCAAATTCATCACCTCCCAAGATATCTATTACCCATCCCTCCCAATTGCCCAAAGACCTTGAATGAGATCGAAAGGTAGGGGCACAATGGAAAAAATTACCAAGTTCGATATAAAGTCGGGGGATTCTGTTGGACATATATGCCCGCAAAAGCCAATAAGAGACTTTTCTATGTTGATTAGACAAGCATCATATTTACACAACCAACTATAAAGGGTATTTATATTAATTACTGTCTCATATGATGATGACATAAAGTTCCTTAGGTAACATTGTAGGAAAATCATGCAAAGGTTGCGAGGAGAAATGATTTTCTGGTTCCTTGTAAACCTAATATTGTTCGAAGCCTCTAGAGTACTGGTTGGGTGCCATGCTTCATCATGGTTTGCACATGTGTAGTTCTATGAGATAGTGTGATGAATCTCATTCACAGAGAGTGGTGACTCTTGACTAACATGTGAGTATATGTAACAAGTACATAATATTGAACGGGGTCACTAGTGGATACCCTATGGAATACACTGTCAGATTGTATTAGGGTTATCCATTTGACAAATTGTCCTTAGACTTGAGAGGTTAACATCTTCTCAGACATCTGTCTATATGGTTTTGATGTGTCAATCGGCAATGTGCAATACACAGGACTAACTCCGGGTACGTTGGGTCATGTACACAGTGTTTGGAGAAGTGTGTAAACACTCAATAAGGAATCCACAACTCCTTAATTGGAGATAATGATATCAAGGTGATACTTGTTGAACTGAACTGTAAAATCCAGTACTGGTGCTTTTCGGTAAAATGGTTTTTATCGAAGTTGATATTTTTAATATGGAAAAGTATATATAAATATATATGTCAGTTCTTTTCTAATGTTTCTTCAAAAGTGTTTTGGAGGTTCAATTCAATGAAAAAGTAATCATGAGAAAGGGTTCTATTCATAAGCTATGGACTAAGACAGTGGAATTGTTCCGATCCCGGAAGCTTACAAGTGATATCGGAATGTGGAATGATTTATTTGTAAATATATTGTGAGATGGTACTTACAAGTAATTCTCTAATTTCTGGAGGTTAATCACATTGTGTTAATGGACATTAATTGTGATTGGTGGAAGTCCAGGGATTTAGATAACATTCTATGATCCTAATGGAGTTTTAGGAAATGTGTTTCCTAGTAACAATGCTTTAACCAAAAGGTTGAGTACTTGGTCCAACAACCGGAAATAAGAGATCCCTTTAGATCCCACACACAAGGACCTTCTTAAAGTATTTAATTTAATTATTAATTAAATTAATTAATTTCTCTAAGTAATCACTGTATGGTATAGTTAAGCTGTAAAAGGTGGAATCACATTAGATGTGAAAAACCAAATGGGTAGGACCCATTGGGGATTTTATTGAAAGAATCATAAAGTGACCTAATAGGGTTTGGAACCCTAGGGGCGTGTGGAGTGGGGCCAACCTAGGGTGGGACGCCCACTTCATGGAGGTGTTAAATAATAATAATTGTTATTATTATTTAATTAGTATCTAATAACTACTCTCCTTATTGGATAAGGTTAGTTAGTTAGCGTTAGTTACTAATTAAAGATTCCTTGTTGGATAAGGATTCTATTAGTTTCTTACTAATCAAGGAATCCTAATTGGATTAGGATAAGGATAAGATTATGGATAAGGTTAGTTTCTATTAATGATTATTCCTAATTGGATTAGGAGAAATCAAGAATTAGAAACAAATTGAGGAATTCTAATTAGATTAGAAAGTGGACTCTTGAGTTGCAAGCAACCCAAGCTCTCATATATAAAGAGGTGGACGTCCAAGGCTTGGGACACAATAAAAATTTCCAGAATTTTATTTTCTCATCTCTTCAATCTCACGCCCTCCCACTCCTCTCTCTAGTGGTTTACGGTCACCCCTCTCCCCTTTCTTCTCTTGTGTGTTCTAAGTTTTGAATAATCAAGAAGAAGAAGATCAAGGATCTTGATCATCAAGAAAGGTTCTTTATAATAAAAGATTGGATCTTTTATTCAAGATTCCTAGAGCTGAAAATTTGGAAGGGCCATTAGCTTCCATTAGAGAAAACTTTGAAGGAAAAAGAAGGTTCGTGTGAATCGACAGGAGACTTGACACTTGTGAAGTTTTGCAAGTACTATTCTAACGTGGATTTGACTTAACAATTTCAAAGTCGCAAAGGTGAATGTTATTCCTACCTTCATTGAATAAAAATCAATTAGAATCTTAGTCAGATCTTGGGATTCGATGTATGCCCCCCAGGAACTGTGTTTCTAAAATTAAAAAGAGGCATACTTTCAGTGGTATTAGAGCCTTGGCTATGCTTCTCTTTGATTTTAGGGTATAATCAAATTTTAATTATATCAAGAATGTCTCTCCTATGAATTTTGGTTACCCTAATGAATCAATCTTCTAGATTCTTGATTATTGGATAATCATTTATTAGGGCTAAGGGATCCCTCTAGTTATTGAGGGAGAGATCAAACCCTTATAAATTAGTGTGATACTAATTTTGGTTTTGGATTTTTTCAAAACATCTTTTCATAAGGGATAGATATTTAGAGATATCTAAATCTTGATTATAGCCTTTAAGGATTTAGATATCCTTTTAGAATATTAAATTAAATTGTTTAATTTATTCTTGAGAGCCCCGGACAAGTTTTCCCTTTAATTTAGATCACTTAGATACCCATTGATATTTTGGCTAGCATATATAGATGAGATTTTATTTATTAAATTTTAATTAATAAATCTCATAGTGTTTGACACCATTGCTTAAGCATTCTTGGAAATTAAAGCTTATTTCGATTAAAATTGATTCATGGATTTTTGGAATTGTATTTGATTAGAAGAATCGATACAGTTTTGATATTTCGGCCATAACTTTGTCACTGTAAGTTCGATTTAGGTCTATCAGTACATCGTTTCGAAGCCGTCGAAAAGATCTACAACTTTCGTGAAGAAAGTTTTTCCAGAATCAATCGTTTTGAGGGTCAAAACTTAAGTCAAAAATCTAAAGCGGGAAAATGAGTTTTCTAAATTAATTTTCCAAGAGGCTTTCAAATTTTCCTTAATTCCATTATTTGATTTGGGAGCATGGGATGCTATTAAATCGTTTAATGGGCTATCAATTAATTAAATAGTTTAATTATTTGATTCGAGAGCAAGGGCTGGAGATTTAATTAAATTGCTTAATTATCTGCTTCGAGTGCACGAGCTATCATTTAATTAAATGTTAATTATGATATCCTTTATGGTTCCCTAAAAAGTTTATGAGAATAATACCATAATTATTGTAATTGATTTGGATCAATTACATGTGCTCAGAATGACTGACTATATAGTATTTATAAGTTTTTTATTTGATTAATAGTTAATCAAGTAATTACATAAATGTCATTGGTTGAGATACATGGTTTTATCTCAAGTGAATTTTAATTGATAGAGATCAATTATTTTATGGACATTTAATACTATTGTTTAGGGTATTATTTTATTTAATTGTTAAATCAAATAATCCCTAAAGCAGTTGGCCCTTATGGAAAATTTTGAATTCACCTATTATTGATTTTGAATTTATTTTTGGAATCAATATAAAATGATATTAAAAATTAGCAATTTGCTGATTTTTATTTTGGTCTTTTAATAGTTATTAGATCAAAATAGTATGGAAGGGATTAGATCCCAAGCCTAATCGAATTTCATATGGTGTTTTCTATTTGTTTATCAATTGAGGAATGTGAGAATGAATTTTAGGGTTAGATTAATCTATAGAGAAAATGTTTCTCTTAATGATTTTCCAAGCATTAAAGGAAAATTGTTTTCTTTTAATGGTGATCTAAAAGCCCTAAGAATTCATTCATGACATGCTTGCTTTATTTGCTCTAGGGTTTTTCTATTTATTGTTAATAGAGGCCTTAACCATATGGGAAAGAGTTTCCCTAAGGTTAGCAAAACCCTTGTTGAGGTTATGGACTTTCTAAGTAATTTGTCATGCCATATTATTATTCATAGTTGATGAATTGTTAATATATATTCTTGTTGAATGGTGGATGGGTTCCATGATCATGCCTTCTTCTTCTCTCTTTATTCTCTTCTCTTTCTTCTTATGGGTTGTACTCCCCTTGAGCATCCTATTTTAGGTGGTTTCTCAAGGTTTCTTATTTTGAATATGATGTAATCTTAGTATTAGGAGTTGTTGATTGTTCTATGGAGAAATCGAATTGATGATAGAAGATGATGGTGATCGCATGAAGAATAAATCTTGGAAAGCGTTCTACAAGAGTAGTTGTAGGATTTCTAAGATAGCATGATCATGTGGACCCATTGTGCGGCTATATTATGTATTTCATGTGATGATTTGTTATAGCTTTTAGTTGCTTAGAAAAGTCCATGACCCTTGTGATAATATGATTATCATTTTTGTACAAATTTGGGATAATTGGATCAAACCCTACGATATGTGTTTTGTTGAAACATAAAAAGTTTGTGTTTAAATAAAACACATTATTATAGCCCTTTTGGACGTGATGCATGTAATCCATGTTGAAATTTTTACGTGGAATATGTTACATGATTATGAGATAATTGTGTCTTAATTGGCATAGATGTAAGCTAACAATATTCACGATTATGGGAAGTGCTTGAGTGACACTTATAGACCCTCATAGAGGTTTTAGATAGTTGCTTAAAGACTTCCATAATTTCTTTTAGACTTAGGGTTGGTGAACCCTAATGTGCTAAAAAATAATTCGTAGAGAATTAAAGGGTAATATAGTCCATTTTGACTTATGGGCTTTAGTGATGCATATGGACACTTTATAATTGTTATCTTGAGCCCATGGTGCTTGGTATGACCAATGGTCCATCATATGGATGAATGAATCATTTAAAGCCCACTGATGTTAAAAATGACCTTTGTACCCTTGGATTAGATCCATTAAGATTTTTGGGGCTAGTGGGAGTTTATTGGAATTAGTTTGATCTAATTAAACGAAATTTGATTTATTATCATGTGGTGATATTTGTATATTGCTTTATACATGTGATACAATGATAAATATTGTGAATGTTTTTGATATATGCATTAGATGTATAATTTATTCATGATATTCTGTTTTCCCTCAAGAAAAATATTAAGTGAATTAAATAGGCTAATCTATCATACGGGATAATATTGCCCTATGACCTTCCATTATCAATAAGACTAGGAATTAATTAGCCTGAGTCTTGTCTTGCCAAAAGGTATTGACATAATTCAATCTGAGTTAAACTCCTAGAGCCTTATATTTATAGTAGATACGTTTGTGTATGGCCTGATAGGGAGTGTCAACTAAAATGGGGGCACAACCCTACTTGATTATATGACGAACCAGAATGATGGGTTTCACTTAACCAAGGAACATGGCGGCTGAAACAGTAACAGTCATGTTGTCCTTGGAGGTCGTAAGAAAATTGGGAATCACTGATTTACATAAAGAGTTATGCATGAGATGCTCAGTGATGAATAGTTACTATCCACCTTGTAATGCATGTGTGGTACTATCCTAAAATGGAATATTGCATATGTATTATAAGGCACCCAATGCTCATCAGAAATATGAAGTAGCATATTTCCTAATTTTATAGATTGAGGGGTCTATGAAATTTGACTGAATGATGAGCAATATCATCAAAGATTGAAAGCCCTGATCTAATGATATTATTATGTGTGAAATATTATGATGTATGTTTTATTGTCATGTCATTCTATAACCACCTTACCAAGACTTTAATGAGAATCTCTTAACCAATTCAAAGTGTTTGGAATGGAAAATGAATATCAAGTTTGTGCTTACTATCTAAAGAATTGCCCAAGTTCTCACTACTGATGTTAAATCTCATTTGAGATGTTTATAGAATACAATATGGCTGCTAGGTAGCTTACTATATAAAAGGATAAGTGGACACCAAGTTGACTAGGGAAACCCAGTCAAAAAGAATATGATAGAGATCATTGGATTCATAAATCCCAATTCTTGGTGCTGAGATAAATTGAGATAAATTTATGGGATTAGAGGATATGATCCTCGACAAACTCCCGCAGTCCTTTAATATGGTTATGTTGTACTAGGAAATCAGATTGTCTGAAATCCCACATGTTGCATATGGCTAAGAACCTTTGAAGAGTTCAATGCTATTTACAAAGATGTTCAAAAGAGTTGGATTTTCTAAATCCCGAATATTTATGCAAAGGAAAGAAATTCAAGATTTTCCATTGGAAAGGTATTCTGGTAGTATGGACAAGGGCTCTTCTGAGAAGAAAGGAAAGTATACGGATTGTGCTTCATAGTGAAGCAATTGGTCATTGGATACAAGACAAACCTTTGGAAGGATTGTCCAGTTTGTATTCTTATCAAGTCCAACTTAATTGTTGGAACCTCTAGCTCCTAATGCTTGATATGATCTTGCATTAGTGCAATAGTTGCATGTTTGTTAAGGAGAATGAGAAATTTAAGTAGATAAAACTTCTACTTAGGAATAGGACAAAAGTTGGATGATCGTAATCATATGAATATTCCATTAAGAAGTAGCTAATTTTATTTCACATTCTTTGAAAAGTTCAAGGAATTCTGCATTGAAATAAATAAACAGCTAAGTAAGTCTTCCATGATTGAGAAGAGTACTTCTTAATAGAAATTTCATAATTTACTCTCATTACATCTTGTCTCAGACAATTCCCACAACAAACCATAGCATGATGGTGTTGTTAAATCGAATTATATTAGATATGATTTGATGGAAGATGAGCTTGGGATTCGCATTAGAGACATTTAGTCTCTATTCCTGGATAACAAAAGATATTTGTAAACAGGAATACAAGTTTCCTAGTAGAGAAACTGAATCTAGAATTTTCTAGAAGTGGAAGCCCAATAAACCATTAACTATGAGAATTGATAGAGATCAACTCTCTACTCTCACTATACCTAAATAGTACACTAGAACCCACAAGTCTCAGAATCTGTAGTTGGACTAACTTTTATTCTGATGAAATAATCAAACTGTTTGATTTTCATCTAAGAATGAAAGTATTATTTGTGTGCAAATTGGTTAGTGGGAGCATAATTACTTTCCTAGCTTTATGCAAAGATAATATTCTTTTCATTGTGAATGAAGTATGAATATTATTATTCTCTTAGATTTGATCTAGCAATTTTGCAATGAAAGACAAAAAACTTTGACAACATGTTTTCTTAGTCCTAAATGGTTTAGAGACAAAAGGAAATGATATTGTTATTCTCCCAATAACAATCATGTTTTCGTGCAAGTAAGATTCCAAGAAAAGAGTTTCTACCTTTATGGAATGGAATCTATTCCACTTAGATATGTGATATCATGAAACAATATACTTGTACTAGACCGAATATTCATCATATGTTGATGTGATAAGATATTGGTCAGATTAGTCTAGAGCATTGCACAATGATAAAGCACAAGCATGTTAACTTCTGGAAATGACTGTTGGACAGTATCATTTTTGTTTAGTCTTTTAAGACTGTGGTTATTGATAATAAATTTGCAAGAGTTGCAAGTATTATTACATCACTACAATAGTTGTGGTAAAGCATACATGACAGACCCATGTATATTAATTTATGCTTCAGCTGGTGTTTAAGAAACATCACTGAGAAGATGGGCATTACATCTAATTGGCTTAGAGTGCAAGTGGGAGATTATTGGACATATATGCCCTCAAAAGTCAATAAGAGACTTTTCTATGTTGATTAGACAATCATCATATTCACACAACCAACTATAAAGGGTATTTATATTAATTACCGTCTCATATGATGATGACATATAGTTCCTTAGATAACATTGTAGGAAAATCATGCAAAGGTTGCGAGGAGATATGATTTTCTGGTTCCTTGTAAACCTAATATTGTTCGAAGCCTCTAGAGTACTAGTTGGGCGTCGTGCTTCATCATGGCTTGCACATGTGTAGTTCTATGAGATAGTGTGATGAATCTCATTCACAGAGAGTGGTGACTCTTGACTAACATGTGAGTATATGTAACAAGTACATAATACTGAACGGGGTCACTAGTGGATACCCTATGGAATACACTGTCAGATTGTATTAGGGTTATCCATTTGACAAATTGTCCTTAAACCTGAGAGGTTAACATCTTCTCAGACATCTGTTTATATGACTTTGATGTGCCAATCGGTAATGTGCAATACACAGGACTAACTCCGGGTACGTTGGGTCATGTACACAGTGTTTGGAGAAGTGTGTAAACACTCAATAAGGAATCCACAACTCCTTAATTGGAGATAATGATATCAAGGTGATACTTGTTGAACTGAACTGTTAAATCCAGTACTGGTGCTTTTCGGTAAAATGGTTTTTATCGAAGTTGATATTTTTAATATGGAAAAGTATATATAAATATATATGTCAGTTCTTTTCTAATGTTTCTTCAAAAGTGTTTTGGAGGTTCAGTTTAATGAAAAAGTAATCATGAGAAAGGGTTCTATTCATAAGCTATGGACTAAGACAGTGAAATTGTTCCAATCCCGGAAGCTTACAAGTGATATCGGAATGTGGAATGATTTATTTGTAAATATATTGTGAGATGGTACTTACAAGAAATTCTCTAATTTCTGGAGGTTAATCACATTGTGTTAATGGACATTAATTGTGATTGGTGGAAGTCCAGAGACTTAGATAACATTCTATGATCCTAATGGAGTTTTAGGAAAGGTGTTTCCTAGTAACAACGCTTTAACCAAAATGTTGAGTACTTGGTCCAACAACCGGAAATAGGAGATCCCTTTAGATCCCACACACAAGAACCTTCTTAAAGTATTTAATTTAATTATTAATTAAATTAATTAATTTCTCTAAGTAATCACTATATGGTATAGTGAAGCTCTAAAAGGTGGAATCACATTGGATGTGAAAAACCAAATGGGTAGGACCCATTGGGGATTTCATTAAAAGAATCATAAAGTGACCTAATAGGGTTTGGAACCCTAGGGGCGTGTGGAGTGGGGCCCACCTAGGGTGGGACGCCCACTTCATAGAGGTGTTAAATAATGATAATTGTTATTATTATTTAATTAGTATCTAATAACTACTCTCTTTATTGGATAATGTTAGTTAGTTAGTTAGAGTTAGTTACTAATTAAAGATTCCTTGTTGGACAATGATTCTATTAGTTTCTTACTAATCAAGGAATCCTAATTGGATTAGGATAAAGATAAGATTAGTTGGACACTAATGGATAAGGTTAGTTTCTATTAATGATTATTCCTAATTGGATTAGGAGAAATCAAGAATTAGAAACAAATTGAGGAATTCTAATTAGATTAAAAAGTGGACTCTTGAGTTGCAAGCAACCCAAGCTCTCATATATAAAGAGGTGGACGTCCAAGGCTTGGGACACAATAAAAATTTCCAGAATTTTATTTTCTCCTCTCCTCAATCTCACGCCCTCCCACTCCTCTCTCTAGTGGTGTACGGTCACCCCTCTCCCCTTTCTTCTCTTGTGTGTTCTAAGTTTTGAATAATCAAGAAGAAGAAGATCAAGGATCTTGATCATCAAGAAAGGTTCTTTATAATAAAAGATTGGATCTTTTATTCAAGATTCCTAGAACTGGAAATTTGGAAGGGCCATTAGCTTCCATTAGAGAAAGCTTTAAAGGAAAAAGAAGGTTCGTGTGAATCGACAGGAGACTTGACACTTGTGAAGTTTTGCAAGTACTATTCTAACGTGGATTTGACTTAACAATTTCAAAGTCGCAAAGGTGAATGTTATTCCTACCTTCATTGAATAAAAATCAATTAGAATCATAGTCGGATCTTGGGATTCGATGTATGCCCCATAGGAACTGTGTTTCTAAAATTAAAAAGAGGCATACTTTCAGATTCCTACGGTAAGTGGAGTCTCCATCCTTTTGCGGTCACCTTCCTCATTCAAGAGGACCCAACCGTCAGGAGGCACACCCACGTTTCATGTAAGTTCCCCCACATCACTACAAAAGTTATTTTTCCAAGGTTTGGCCATTTAGCCTTCTTGAAAAAGATAGAGAAAAAAATAAATGAAAATATGAAGAAAAAAATAGAAAATACATCTACACTCAAAGAAAAAAAGAACTAAAGGAAAAAAGGAGAGGAGTGTTTACCTTAGGAGGAGAAGCTTTGGTGGAGAGCTCTCTCAAAGAAAGTGAATAGTGAAAATGTCGTGCCCCAAAATCCCACCTTGGTTAAAGTGAGACTTTGGCACGTGACTCACTTATCATATCATCCTGTTAGAAACATTTAAGGTATACTAAAATATGAACCTGAAAAATTTACTTCAATTAACCATGATCAAATCTAATATCTCAAATTAAAACTAAAATATAATAAATAATTCAAATCATCCATCATGATTCCCAACTATCAATTCTACCCAATCAAAAATCCAAAATTAAATCTATTACAATGTCTTGAACTCCAAATTTAAATACTGATAATTTAATTATCAGAAAATAACCAACGATCCAGATTCGATTCACCCTCAGGATAATCACCTGCTAGATATTCTTCTTTCTCTTCATATTCTTCCTCTTCCCAAGGTCTAGGTGCACAAATATCAAACCTGTAACCTACCGATAACAAAGTCATCAATTGAGTAACAAATTACTCCGCGTATATAAACTCCTAACTAACAATATAATAACATTAATATAAAGCATAAATCATGATTTAATAATACATGTAAGCATATAAACAAATCAGAGTGCGGAAGCATAATTTCTAATCAATCCTTATACGTGCTTACTTGTACTTATCTTTCTTTCTTATCTTATTTGTCTTTCTTGTTTGTGGGTGTATCCAACAACATGCACTATGAAATAACTTAAGATAACTCTACTCCATATATTGGGTAGAGACTAACATATACTCTATTTACCGAGGTACCACATTGTTTACACATTATCCAGTGCATACGACTTGTCTACACATTATCCGGTGTATACGGCTTGTCTACATATTATCCGGTGCATACGGCTTGTCTTTCCTTGATCTTAGGCTTGTTGGTACTCGGGCAATGCAAAATTCAATAATACAATCATGCTTGTGTACTTGTATAATACTTGTGATCTTGTTTTTCATCATGCTTGTACGTATTTATTTTTATTAATTAAATCGTACCCTAAATTATTGGTCAAGGGCTCTTGAAGGCTCATAATAACGACTAACGCCGCCATGATAATACCCCTAAGTCACACAACCATAATTCATGGTTTGATTTAACCAACATCCATCATCATGCAATTTGTCAATCATACATCAATTTAAGCATATACAATTTCTCATAATTGATCAATCTAAAAATATGCTCTATGAGGTTTTCAACAATAAAATAACGAAACAATTCCATTAATCATGCATCAATTTTCGATATATAATTTTGATAAAATTAATTTCACAAAACCCTAATTTTATAACAAATCACAAATTCTAATCAAACTCCTACTTATTTCATCAAATCCACTGATTATACATTCCTCCATCATCCACCATGCATAAACCACATAATTTTTCCCTTTCCTCTTGTTGATTTACATACTAACATCATAAGAAAACATCTCTTAAAATCATAAACAACTTTCATAAGGGATTCATAAAATAACATTCTTGATCTTATTTCTTTATTTAAATCCAACTATTTTTACTTGTTTATATTAAAATCATCATATTGGTAGGAAGAAATCTATATTTACCTCTATTGATTGCTTTCCTACGATCTATCGCTTGAAAATAGCCTTTGATCTCGATCTCCAATCGCTTCTCTTCTTCCAACCTTTGACTCATGAAATAGGGAATTTATATAGAGTTTAGAACCCTGGGAAGCCAAAAAGTCAAAAAAATGCGTTTTTCAAAATTTCCGTGCACGATCTCCGATCGATCGGGACTAAGGGCCGATTGATTGGCCGGTCTGATGGCTCCGATCGATCGGACCCTTCTGGTCTTGGCCGATCGATCGGTCCTGATGGCTCTGATCGATCAAACCCACAGATCCGATTTTTTTTAAAAAGTCTTTTGCTACTTTTTGATTACTTCCTTTTAATGCGATTTAATTATGAAAACAACATAAATTAAGCGATGTATTTGGGTTTCAAAATCCATACGTTTCACATTAACTTTATAGGCTTAATCGTGTTAAAATTAAGCACATATTTCTATAGAATTAAATAACTAGCACGGATATTAAGGAAAATAAATTCGGGTCTCTACACAAAATGGCAAAGGTTCCATATTTATAGAGTTTGACTTACAAAAGGTGTCATATAAGACAAAATTCAAAATTTTGAGTTAAATTTTTTTTTTAACGGCATACAATTTTTCATCGCGAACACTGCCAAGCCATCATCACTATCATTGCTGGGTAAAAAAAAATCAACTTATTTTGCCCATGAAAGACAACTAATGGTCTTCATGAACATGGGGCTAATGTTGATGGTCACTTTTTGAAGTGTTGACGGAGGCAATAATGAGACGTGTCATCCGACAAGAAAGATAAAGTGACTTAGATGAAAGATTTGAGTTAAAATATCTCAGGCCTGTTCGACAGGTGATGGTGCCTTCAGTCCCCCATGACCCTTCTGGGTTTGCCATTGGTGTTAAAACATGTACAACAAGTGATGGTGCCTCTAGGCCCCCTCGATCATTTCAGGTGCGCCGTTAGAACTAAAACATGTGTAAGTCCATATTTGATATTGGCTTATTCTATTGTCAAAACAGTGTGTCTTGCATCATTGCTTTCAACCATCCAAGACTAGTGAAGATAAAGACCGAAAAAGATCAACTAAAGACATTCCGATCATCGCCACCTTCGTTTCACTCATAGGATGATAAGTGACCTAGATACCTTGTTACCATAGGAAGAATTGACTTAGAAAAGTCTCATATACCTTAGATGACTAGATACAAGCCTTCAAAGGCATAAGAGGAGTCAAAAACCAAGGTTCGGTGTAAAAGGCATAACTCATTAACCGTAACTCCGATTTTATTGCATGATATATCATTTTGATGATCTCGAAAGATCTACAAATTTCATGAAGGAAGTTTATCCAAAATTTGTGTCCATTGTTTGAACGATCAAAGAACCGTTCCAATAAAACTGCACCCGTAGCTTTAACCATTCAAATGGTTCCAAGACTGTTCGAACGATTGACACGAATTCAGTGTTTTACTCAAATTAAAATTCTATTTTTGACCCTATATAAGTTGGGTTTGATCCTCATTCGAACCTAAGGAATTTTGAGAGTATAGAGAGAGCTTTTTTGAGATAATTAGGTTTTCCCAAACCCATTTTCCTCTCCTCTTCCAGCCTAGATTTTGCAAGTCAGTGTTCACACCTTACTTGTTTTCTTGATTAATCCCATTGATAGGAATCCATCTAGGATTTATTTATTGAATAACCATAAACCTATTCTTGTAAAGAACAATTGGCTGGTGTGATCTAGAGCCATCAATTCAAGGAAGATCGTGATTATTTGGTTGGAGGAATCCGGAGCCATCATTGACAAAGATCGTGATTGTTGAGACACAAGAGAAGTACAGGTTGTTGAGGTTGATCACGGGGCTTGTGAGTTCGTGATTACTTATTGAGGCGTTGAGGACTAGTGCCGAGGATCATAGTGTCGAGTCTGGTTGGGAACCGTTCGAGTCTTGTAAGTATTTGTTTGACTTGCTCTTAGTCATATCTCTTTACTAGACTAGGTCCCGTGGTTTTTTCCGGAAGAGTTTCCATGTAAAAAATTTTGTGTTGTTGTTTGCTTGTCTTATTTATTTCTACACTTTAATGTTCATCTTCCCTTAGTTAATAATTTGATTACATAATTAAAAGGGTAGATAGCCTTTTAGGGATACCTAGCCACCCCCTTGGGTTTGTGAGTTCTCAACCTAACAATATTATTTTTGGGGTTCACTGAATTTTTCAACATATTCGACACGTGACGGTGCCTCCACGCCCCCTCGACCCTTCCAGGTGCCCCATTGGTACTAAAACATGATTAACAATTTATATTTGGTTAATCCACCACTCTCGTGGACCCTTGCACCCGGGCGTGTGTTTACTTTACAATACGTTAATTAGGGCCTCAAGCGAAATCCTTAACAAGTGGGTCTTTGCACATCAAGAGGATTAAAAAGGTCACGTACCTTGGTCATGCACCTCCATAATAAACACTTATAATCTATGTGTCGTAGCACCTCAAACAAGTATGTGAGGTGCCATAAACAGGCTACATTGCCTTGGTAAATAATCAATCGCTTGTGGGTTTTTGTACCTCAAGACACGATAATGTCAGTTGATTGTAGGTTACTACACCTCGCGACATAGTAAATATTTGGGGAATAAAATAAGATCGACTTGTAGTTTGGCGAGCATAGAGCACTACAAAATTAAAGGCTTTTAGCGGTGGTTCAAAAACGCCGCCGAATATATCTAAATCGTCATTAATAGAAATGATGGTGGTTTCCCCTACAGCCGTTGAATCCCTAGTCGAGGAATCTTTTGACAACGGTCCTCATGGTAGTTTGTTAAAACTGTCATTGAATCTGTCATATTTTAGCGGCCGTTGATGGGACCATTTAACGACGGTTAATTAAGAGCTATTCTATAAATTAATGTAATACTACGAAGGAATATCACATATATAACACGGTTATTAATTAAATTAATAATAGTATAAATGTCATTAATAGCAGCCCTAAAAACCACCGTTGTATATATAATAATTATTTTCTTTATTTCTAATAGATATTATTTAACGGCGGTTCTAAATTCGCCACTGATAGTCATGAATTAAAAAAAAATTAATTTTTTGATAATTTTTTGTAGCTGTATTTGTTGTACTTGTCAACAATATAAAATTATTTAAACATACAAATTTGTACCAGTAAGCAATACATAATAATTCCGAGAATGTCAATATATATACATTTCGTCCATCATACTCATAAAAATGAACGATATATATACATGCCAATGAAAAGTTTTACCATAAATAAAAATCCTATCTATAATGTTGCCCTCCTCCTGCTGGTACGGAGCCCGACAAGTTTGTGTTGCCGGCTCCCTCCTACAAAAACAAGAAAATATAAAATTTTGTATTAGAATATTAAAATGATAAAATATTTTCAGCCACACTGATTTATAACAATTTACTGTAAAAAAAAAGAAGATTGATTTTTTATGCGATTTTAGACACCAAGAACTTGATTTCTTTCCTTTGTAAAAACAGTGAAACTTAAACCTAAATATGAGCCTAAAATCACAACTCGGACCCGGCCGGTTTTTTATGTAGTTTCTTCTGACACGTGTATTTCAATATAACTTAAGTGTGATAATTGGTTTCGAGGTTTTAAGATCTCATTTGTCCGATTTGGGCACCGAGAAACCCGAATTCGCTACTTTTGAAAAACATTTAGGCCTAAACCTACAACCGAGCTAAATCAAGCCTCAATTTAGTCGAGCCGTATCAAATAGGTCTTGGCTTGAACTCGACTTGAACACATTTCAGGTTCGAAAAATTTTTCTGGCTCGACTTGGGTACAACCCTAAAGACAAATGGGGTGAAATGAACACCCCAATGTCATTACATTTCTATAGGGGTTGAGCAGCAATTCAGACATTTAGTTTATTGAACCCTTCTGTCATAATAAGCAATATTCCCAATAATTATAAGGTAGCAAAACACAAAATATACTAAGTAAAATATTCCACCCCTTTTTTCTTTTCTTATTTTTCCAATATTTTACAAAATTCATAAAAAAAAGTGTCCTAGTGTTTTTCAAAACTCATATCCTAGTAACATGAATTGTGGTGTGAGGGGGCACCATCAGGCAGGGGTAAGAATGCTTTATTAGAAACTAGAGTGGAGCCAAGATTTTCTAGTAGAGGGGGCACCCATGGTTGATTGAAAATAATAGTAATTGTTTATAGATTTTGTGGTGAAAGATTGTGCGGGTACAAAATATTTTGACTCTAGGAGGATGGGGTTCGGGAGCTCGAAATATTTTTTGACAACTAAGTTTTTAGGTCATTTCGTCCATACATTTTATACATATCTTATGAGTATTGTTTATCCTTGTTTACATGGCAACTATCTTCTTGCCTCATAGTTATGCTGAGTTAAATAATTAAATTAAATAGTATAAAAATAGATTTTGTTTTCAAAAGTTCAGGAGATAGTTGCCCCCTACCCCACATCTATGCCATATTAAATAATACAATATAATTTTTAGGGATCGGACAATTGCCCCCTTATTCCATGAGTATGCCCAATTAAATACTTAAACAACTAAGTATAAAAGATACGAATGCGGATCCTATCCAATTCCTTATGCTATGTTTGGTTGCCGAGAAAATAAGTGAAAACATGGAAAAGAAAAGAAAAATTTCAGATTTCTAATACAATTTGTAGTTGTGGTTTGTCTAATTTTCTTTTCTTTTCCATGCTTTCACTTATTTTCTCGGCAACCAAACATATGGTTAGGGTTAATTTTTTTCCTAAACACAAAAGTTAGACATTGAACTCTAAGGGTGAGTAAATCTTAACCATATATAGTTAATGGGGATTAAAAGGGACATGTGGGCCAAGTTCAATCGAATTGCATCCCAACTCAATAAATAATTTTTTTCTCAAAGTTTGGGGGTAATGTCTCATTCCCATGCTATAGCCTAATTTTTTTTTTTTAAAGAATCTAATTTTTCAAAAGTTGAGTGGGGCACGTGCCCCTATGGGCCACAACCTGGCTCCCCCTTGATTATAAATATTTTAATTTGAGCGCCTACCTTTTCCATTGGGAAGAATCTAATATACAACCAGACTAGATAATTGACAAAACATTATACGTGTAGTCAGTCCAGAGGACCATTTATAGAAATACAACCTCGTATAGCTAAAGTTGGGACCCAAATTTAGTGAAGATTTCAGGAGTACTTGTCATAATCATTTTACTTGCTACTAGCCAAGCTCATTTTTCTTTTGGAAAGATGTTATAGAGACAAAGGCCAGTCATGGACAAAGCCACACGTCCCAGCCTGCCAGATTGTGCCAATTTCGCATGGGTGTAATTAAGTTTCAATCTATTCAGCTGTAGCGATTGATATGTATAATTCTGCCTTAGTTCAATGCTGAACTTTTAACCCTCCAACCAATAAATAGAATTGGGAAATAGTTAACGTACCCATGAAATCTATTTACAAACCTAAGGTCGACCCCATTAGTCCAGTCTCCCCCTCTTAAATGCTCACCAACCAATAAATAGAATTGGGAAATAATTAATGTAGCCATGAAATCTATTTACAAACCTAAGGTTGGACCCATTGGTCCAGCCTTAGGTTTGTAAATAGATTTCATGGGTACCCCTATCACTGCTCAATAGAAATAGATACTTACCCGAGTATCAGAAAAAGAGGCCAAGCCTAAATGGTGCATTACCTCTTTTTTAGTGTAATGGTGCCTTTTTAGGGCGATTGTCACCCTAATAGTAGGAAAAATCCACCTAAAATGGCAGTCTTTGGACCCATCCCTTGACAAGTCGAGATCCCTAGCACTACTTTTCTCATGATGAAAACGTTCATCACAACACAATTCAACTTGCCTTGAAGTTCAACCAAAAAAAACTTGCCTTCATGACACGTGCATGTGCTTTAACCAGTTATTTGTCCAACCATTTAAAGCAACATGTTTGGCTTTTATGTAAAAACGATTGTTGTTTTAACCGGTTGTATAAGTAATCAATAAGAGCCTGTTTGGTTCGGATTAAATCAAGCGATTTAATCGTTTTAAACTGATTTCATGGTAATCGGCAACCCGTAATCACGTTTGGTTCGGTTATAGTAATCGATTAATATGAAATCGATTTCATTAAAAACCAGTGTCATGCGAATCGGCTGTGGGGGTGATTAGCAATGGCAACCCAATCGATTTCAACTTACCGATTATGCGGGGCGTTTTTGACGGAACTTCTGATTCGTAAAAAGAACCCGCCAAAGGCTATTCTCGCATCTCATTTCTATGCTATACGAAAGGGGGAAAGCTGCGAGGGAGAAAGAGGAGACGAGAAGACGCCGTCGGTACAGGTAATCGGCTCCCTCTTCATCCTTCCTCTTCTTTCTTCTCTCTGATTCTTCTTTTTCTTGTTCCTTTTTCTTTTTTTTTTCTTCTTCTGTAAATGGCATGTTAAGTTTTTGCTCTTGAATTTAGTGGTTTTTGAAATACAACATGGATTACTCTTCTTGGGGTTTTCCTGTATGGATCAAATGATTTGGTCACCCTTCTCGGGGTTCTAAAATGGGTTCTCTGCAATTTATGTGCTGATTTTTTTTTTAGGGTTATTTCCTTTTGGCTTCTCTACAATATTTCATACTATTGTGATTCAATGATCCATTTATCCCCTAATCACATGGAAAGAGAACAATATAATACGAATTCATGATATCCTGAGAAGAGTCTAGTAATTCCCTGTTTTAGACTGAACATGAACGTATCTTCCAAGGTTGTCCACTTGCCTTTGGTGTCTTTCTTGCAGACTTTGCATGTCTTCTGTAAGGATGAACTCATTTAGGCCATTACCTCAAGAGTTCTTGTTGCTGGTTGTTGACTTCTTGCAGACTTCGCCTTTGGGAGGTATACGTTTTTTTGGGACTCTTGTTTAATAGGGGAAGTAAGATGGGATTGAACCCATTAGGCCATTACCAGAGTTCTTTTTGCTGGTTGTTGAGTTCATCCATTAATCTCTTCTATATTGTAAGCAACAATGCTTTTGCAACAATGCTTTTGTTTTTTGCATTCTGAATGGTTGGAGTTGGTGGGTATTCTGGATTCTGGACAATAGCATTAGATTGGGTATTCTAGAGTGTTTGGGGTGTGTGTGTTTCCTTTGTCTTGCCTTCAGCTATCGCCTTGTGGTGTAGTTGAGTTAACCAAAAAAACAAAAACCTTAAAACTAAGAAGAAACCAAATAAAGAAATTAAATTCTCATTCTCATAAACAGAAAATATCTCAAAACATCAAATGCAAGAAGAGAGAACACGTAGAATTGAACAAAAGATGGCCAGTGGCTGGGTTATGCTTATGTTGGGTTGCAAGTGTGGTTGTGTGTGTGATGTGTGTGTGTGTGTGTGTGTGTGAGTGTTTGGGGTGTGTGTGTTTCCTTTGCCTTACCTTCAGCTATCGCCTTGTGGTGTAGTTGAGTTAACCAAAAAAACAAAAATCTGTGGGTGATGCCTATGTTGGGTTGCAAGTGTGATTGTGTGTGTGTGTGTGTGTGAGTGTTTGGGGGTGTGTGTGGTTCCTTTGTCTTGCCTTCAACTGTCGCCTTGTGGTGTAGTTGAGTTAACCAAAAAAACAAAAACCTGTGGGTGATGCCTATGTTGGGTTGCAAGTGTGGTTGTGTTTGTGTGTGTGAGTGTTTGGGGTGTATGTGGTTCCTTTGCCTTGCCTTCAGCTATCGCCTTGTAGTGTAGTTGAGTTAACCAAAAAAAAAACAATGCATGTGTCGGCCACAGTTCTCTAGTTGTTTGCAGATACTCAAGAACATCAACATAAGTTAGGAAGTGTGTTATATAGTGTGTCATTCATTCAAAGCACATAAATACATCATAATGAGAGTAATTACTAAATTTGGAGAATTTTTCATTAGCTGCGTGTTCCTTTGACATGCGCTTTACATATGTTCTTGCTGGATGAGAGGGAACTGCAAATGATTCTAGAATTTTATTAGACGCAGTTCACAACAATTAAAAGAAATTCCCGCATGCCCCTCCAGGTAATAAAGAGCCTAAAAGAATAGGTTGTGAATGCATATATTGTTAAATTTGAATCTAAATATAATTTTGATTACAAGAAAATATTATGTTGTTGATGCTAGCTATCCTACTATGAGGGGATTTCTTGAACCTCATCATGGGATACGATATCATTTATAGGACTATAGAGGTGGTAGGGGTCTATCTGATGCAAATGAACTATTTAATCGTGCACAATCCTTATTAAGGAATGTAATAGAACGCTGTTTTGACGTATTGAAAGCACGATTTCCTATGTTAAAGCGTATGGCTCCATACCCATATCTGAGACAGAGAGATATTGTAGTGGCTGCATGTGTTCTACACAAAGTGAAATTATTATGTCTTTGAAATTTTACTATTCCTTGAAGTTACATTGAAATTATACGTCTTACCATTATTTATATATTGAATGTAGAATCACCCTGGATCTTTCATGTGTGTTGATGAAGAAGATATTGGTGCACAGAGCACAACAGTCCACTATAACATTTTATGGTGGATAACATTTTCAGAATTTCAGATTAATAATCAGTTTTATGTTAGGATGATCCAAACGTAATTATTTTGCACATAATCGATTTCCTGCAAATAATTGATTATAGACAGGATACGTCCAACAGGATTATTTATAACAGCACTTTCAGTAGATAACGATTATTCATGACAGCGCTTTCAGTATAATCAATTGTGACTTTCATAATCCGAACCTAGGAAAAACAAACATTTATAGCTGCTCTTATAACTTAGATGGCAACGACGAATGGAGTGAAGTGAAAAACACCCCAATGTCATACATGTCTGTAGGGGTTGAGGGGCAATTTAGACATTCTATTTATCGAACCCTTCTATCGTAATAAGCAATATTTCCAATAATTATAAGGCAACAAAACACTAAAATATACTAAGTAATTTTTGCTTAGTTAATTATTAGTATTTTATAGTATAACATTAAAAATTTGTCATAACTAGTTTATTTTTTATTAATTTCACTTCATATTAAAATATCCATAGTTTATTTTATAGTAGTAAAATATATTCTGTACATATTATTAATTTTTCTATTTAGTGTATATAAATATATTTTAAATTTCACGAAGTTTTGGCCACAAAATTTGAGAAATTTGGCCAAAATATTCCACCCCTTGTTTTTTTCATTTCTTATTTCCCAATATTTTTCAAAATTCATATATCATTCTCCTAGTGTTTTTCAAAACTCATATCCTAGTATTTTTAAAACTCATGTATTATGAGTTTTAAAAAATATTGAGAAAACAAAAAAAGGTGAAATATTTTGACCAAATTTCTGAATTTTTTTTTGCCAAAACTTTGTAAAATTTCAGAATAATTAAATTCTACAATAAATAATCAAAAACTAAAGTGGCCGAAATTTCATTTTGAATTGGGACTTAAGAAAGAAAAATTTCGGCTTTGTAAGCCTCTACTTAGCCCCACATCAAGTGGGTTAGATCTCCTTGTGTATGTGACACCCCGAACCTACACCTTAGGGAAACATGTTCCAAGACACGTGCCCGTTCGTCATTACCACGCAACAGAAGACTTTATCTGCCAAAATTGTGGGAAATTTTGAACTTTTATTCAAGAGCTTACATAAGCAATAAAAATTGGTCATCACAGTAACTCATCACAAGCAAATGCGTTACCTTACTTGCTATGGTAGTCTTTACTTTTTGTGTCATTAATGCGCTACTACACTTTTCAAAATCTATCAAGCGTAGCTCCTTGCCAACTGGCAAGCACTTCAGGATTTGAATACATAAAATGAGGGTGAGCTATAGAACCCATCAAAATCCACGGTCCATCTAGACTACTTTCTACATAGTAGTACACATCAATAATGATATAACGGTATAGTTCGATTCTCATATCATAATAATATGCACAATAATAAGTAGTAAATAATTTCGTAAATCATGACCCGAGGTCACTCAAGGCTATTTTACCCCTATTCCGGGGTCTTCAACCCCTTAGTGTTTTTCCATTTATCAAGTTCATCCAGTATCAACGGTGTTAACAATACCGGGTTACCATCATAGGTAACCAACCACATTTTAGCTTCAAGTCCTTAGACTCTACTCAACCCTGATTACTTATACTCAGCATAAAACCCTTGGCCTTCACCCATTTGTAACCATCCATCCCTGATCTCAAACATCCTATCAGAGACAACACAACCATCTGACTCGACCTTGAAGGAGAACTCGTCCTCATGACATTTCTATTAGAGACAACACAACCATCTAACTCAGCCTTAGTACGGCATTTCTATCAGAGGCATTACAACCATCTGACTTAGCCTTGGTACGAAATTTCTATCAGAGAACACAACCATCTGACTTAGCCTCGGTGGGAAACTTGTCCTCACGACATTTCTATCAGAGACAACACAACCATCTGACTCAGCCTCGGTGGGGAACTTTGTTAGCCTAAAGGTTACAACCATAGGTACCCTTAATAATTTTGATGATAACACAATAATGAAATAACCATTGTGTTACTAATGTCTCTATTGAGTTTTTGTGAAAATCAGTATATAAAAGAGCATTAACACAATATCCAAGGCATAAAGCATGAAAATGACAACAAGTGTAAGACCTCGAAAATGGGATTTCCATTATTTTATATAATATATGTGAATGGTGTTTGAATACGATGTATTTTTTAAAAAATTGAAAATTTTGTGGGTTTGTCAGTATTTTAGCGGACTTACTTTTTACCCTCAAACCTCAGTGTTTTTACTCGAAATTTTTACAGTAGGTGCCGGACAGGATAAGGTTCAATCCCCTGTAATTTTGTAATTTTCTCACGTAGAGTTATTTAGTTATGATTTATCGAGTGAAGAACGATTTGAAATTATCAGAAATTGAAAGTCAAAGGTCAAACGGTCACGTGGCAACACACATGCGTACCATGTGTCCCACTAACCTTCTTTGACACTTGTCTTTTAAGATACAACTGTCCCTCATGTGTAAAGGCTATATGAATGTAGAGAAAAACTTATTTCTCTCATTTTAGTGAGAGAGAAGCTGTTGGAGAATATTTTGCTGAGAATTCTAGAGAGAAATACTTTTCTAGAGAGAAAAAGAAGAGAGAGAAGGGTTTTCCTAGAGAGAGAAAGTTTCCTAGTGAAAGAGGCTCACTACCCTAGCTATTTCCAACGTTCTGAACTCGTTTCTAGCATTTTTTTCAACCTAAGAAGCTGTTGTTCTTGAGTTCTAGAGAGAGAAAGCTTCCTAGTGAAAGAGGCTCACTACCCTAGCTATTTCCAGTATTCTGAACTCGTTTCCAACATTCTTTTCAACCTCAGAAGCTACTGTTCTTGAGTTCTAGCAAGAGAAAGTAGAGAGAGAAAAACTTCTAGAGAGAGAAAGTTATAGTGAGAGTGGCTTACTACCTAAGGGTTTTCCAGCATTCTGAACTCGTTTCTAGCTTTCTTTTCAACCTCAGAGATATATATTTGCATATATAGGGTAAAATATCATTATCTCAACAAAGCGTCATCTTTTGAAAAGAGTTAGTACACTCTACTTGTTTACTTTGTAGATAAAATTCTGAATGTGATGAACTGATTTTATGATTGTTGATTAATCATTATCAAGCATGTTAGTTAACCATAAACCTTACATTGATGTCAATTGTGTATGAATTCATCAAGCATGCTCTTATGTTTATAATACATATTCTTCATTCATGCATGCATGTCATGATTTCAGTTTTAGTAAAGCATGTTATACAAGTTTTCTCATGAGTTACAAATGAAACAAAAATGATTTATGAAAGACATGTTTAAATCTATGTTTTTAGGCTTCAAGTTATCAAAACAATGATAAAGCTAAATGTAGGGCTGGTCAACGGGGTTGAGAACCTTGACATTATATATATTGTGAGCATGGATTTCAGTATCCACATTTTTGGGCTATGGTTTGTTTGAGATTAGGAGTCACCACTTATTAATTTTAAAGGGATAAGTCCTAGGTTATGGATAAGGTCTTATGGTCTACATGAGAGTCTAAGTAAGACGTTCGATGAAGGTGTTAGGCACCATAGGACCCCCATTTTGTAATGATTACCTACTCCCTAGGTATAAGCCAAATTAATGTCAAAGTTTATTCAAATGCTTACGTTTTTAGAGTATAATAATCCAAGAAATGAGAAAATCCTAACTAGGGTCGAACCCGGGTTGGGTTACCTATGTACTCACATAAAGTGAAATTAGACCGAGTTGTAGTTCTGGCACATGAACCCATGCCCAGGCTAGGAGAGTGTGTGTGTATACCAGGGTAGCTAGGACTTAGTCCAGGGACTAAGGTTTGGTTGACCGTGTTGGTCAAGTGCATGGTTTAGAGGATTTGGACCTGGAGGCCAAGGTTTAAGCCCAGAGGCTAAGGATTAAGGTAAGGGTTCGGAGGCCAAGGTTTAATCCCAGAGGCTAAGGATTGGGCCTGCAAGCCAAGGATGGGCTCGGTAGGCCAGGTTTAGCTCGGTAGGCTTAAAGGGTTAGTCCGGTAGAATAAGATTGTTTAACCAGAGTTAAGAGGGTAGTTAACCATAGTAAGGGAGGCTAACCATGGTTTATTAGGCCCAAGGTCTGGTTCGTGGTCCTCCTCACTGTTTTAGATTATTAGGATTTTTTTAGACTTTTACCAAGGTTAAATGATCTTAACCATGGTTAAAAACTAACCAGGTTAAGTTTAACCCTAGTTAAAGGTCTAGTCAAGTCTGAGGTGGGCCCAAATGGCATGGTAGAGCTTATAATGGCCTCTAACCAAGTATGGGCCTTGCAAGGCCACTGTTATGTGAAAATAGTAGGATTGGCGGTAGAATAATTACCGTCAATCTCATTTCTTTGCAGAATGAAATTGGTGGTAGAATAACTATCTCCATTGTCTCTATTTTCCAATACAGTGGCTTTGCAGCTATGGAAAAGGTTGAGGATGATGCCCAAGGGATCCTGGACCCAAGAGGGTGCTCAGGGGACTTGTCATGAGTCCTGGGCCTGGTCTGGGCCCTGGCCTTGACTTGGATTGGGCCCATAGAGGCCAACTACAGTGAGAAGCAGAATGACTAGAATGTCAACAAACTGTTTACCGTCATTCTGAATAGTTTCCACTTTGGTTGATTTTAACCATGGTTAGGCTAACTAGGGGAGCCTGGAAGGACCAGGGAAGGTTAAAGGAGACCTCAGGGACCTAAACCAGGCTCTGGAATGGACCAAGACTCGACCTAATGAGGTCTAGAGGTATTGCAATGGGAAAGCCCAGAAATAACGGTACTTGTGTTTACCGCCATTTCTGAAATTTTTCAGAAATTGGTTTTCTCCCCAACGATGCTGTACCATGCCATTTTCAGGGGATCCCTCATGGGCTGAGGGTCCCCCAAAATGCTTGGGGTGAGCCTACCTACTTAGGGGGCTACCTGTCTACCCTTGAGAGGGTCCCCATGCTTACTAGGAGGAAAGGGGACCCCTATCTTTGGGTCTGTATTGAAACAAATGCAACAAAAAAGGGTCCCATGGAATAGGACCAGGGGCTCACAGAGCTTAAATGAAAGAAAGAGGGGGGGGGGGGGGGGGGGGGACCCTACCCTGCTGGCGTGCCGACTACAGTGGAGGAGGTGGTGGTTCTCGGTGGTGGAGGCTAAGAAGGGATCCAACTGGGGTGGGATAGCCTATTGCAATTCCTCTAGGCTGGATTCAAATCCTAGGGATGGGTATAAGGGCTTAATAGAGCTAACTTGAGGGCTGTCTCAGAATTTTTGAAGAGTTTTTCTAGTGTGGAAGAAGGCTTGAGGGGGAGGGTATTTATAGGCTTGGGGACGACCTAGGGTAGTTTAAGGATTAAAAAAAAAGTGGACTCAAGGGAGGCGCAACAGGTGGTCTAGGGGAGGTGCTAGACCTGTTCTACGTACTCTCTAGGAATGACGGTAATTCCAGTCTCGCCATTTCTGAAATAGGTGAAACTGGTAATGATGGTAATTTGATTACCGCCATTTAGGAGTTTTTGCTCAAACAGGCCCAAACCTGTCGCTATTGGTCAGAGGCACTATAGCTTTTACTAAATCCAGTAATGATAGTAATTTTATTACTGATATTACCCGGGTTTTCAAATTTTGAGCATGGGCGCCCCACCAACGATCATCTAAGGCTTGTGGACTCATGATTAGGCCCACAGGGTGGTCTGGTTGTAGTTTTTGGCCTATGGGCTTGGAAATGGGCCTTGGGCCTATGGGTCAAGCTAGGGGATTTAAATAGGGTTTGACCTATGGCTTGACTAGGGTTGACTCAGGTTTGTCCTAGGGTTGACTCAAGTTTGTTCTAGGATTGATTCAGGGTTAACCTAGAGTTTAGATAGGGTTGACCTAGGATTGACTAAGGGTTTGTCCTAGGATTAACTCAGGGTTAACCTAGGGTTTAGATGGGGTTGACCTAGGATTGACTAAGGGTTTGTCCTAGGGGTGACTCAGGTTAACCATGCTTAAGGAGCTTAACTATGGTCAAATGCGGGGTGTAAAAATTGGGTGCTTACAACTGCCCCTCTTTGTCGGAGAGTGCCGAATTGGTAGTTGAACGACAAAGACTAGAATCATCTTATTTTTAGATCCAGATTGGGTTTTGGGGAATGCAGTATGATATGTATGTATGTTGTGTGAATGAGGGCGTAATCGATGAGAAACATGAGCAGGTTCAGCCTGAGGACGCCTACTAGGGAGGTTGGAACTAATGTTGGGGATTAATGGATGTGAAGGGATGACATATCTTGGAGGCACTAGCTGAGAGAGAAGGAAAACAAGTATTGCCTAGAGGCGCCAGCCAGATCGATTGTTGTGGCATTACCAGGAGGCATAGCCAAATCGATCGAGTGACACACAGGGTGTCAAGAACACATAGGGTGTTGAGGACGCACTAAGAAGTGGTCGGAAGGACATGCGGGAGCTGCAGTGATATGACAAGTTGTATTATGCCAAGGAACATACAAGATGCTGAGGATACATGGGGGTGTCGAAAGGGGGACATGCGGGAGGTGTTACGGTATGACGGGTTTGTCAAAGGACACACAGGATGTTGAGGACATACGGGGGCGTCAAAAAGGGGGACATGCGGGAGGTGTCGTGATATGATGAGTTTTTTAAGGGACACACGAGATGTCGAGGACACACGGGGGTGTCAAAAGGAGGACATGCGGGAGGTGTCACGATATGACGGGTTTGTCAAGGGACACACAGGATGTCGAGGACACATGGGGGTGTCGAAATGGGGACATGCGGGAGGTGTCGCGATATGATGAGTTTGTCAAGGGACACACAGGATGTTGAGGACACACGGGGGTGTCGAAAAAGGGACATACGGGAGGTGTCGCGATATGATAGGTTTGTCAAGGGACACACAGGATGTCGAGGACACACGGGGGTGTCGAAAGGGGGACATACGGGAGGTGTCGTGATATGATAGGTTTGTCAAAGGACACACAGGATGTTGAGGACACACAGAGGTGTCGAAAGGTTTGCAGCATGTCTCGGAGGCACTAGTCGGATTGATATTGAGATGGCCCATGGGCGCTGGATATTGATCACATTTGAGTGATGCGAAGGATTTTTGTCATGCTAGGTATGACGCCATGCTTGGATGTAAAAAATGATATCGTGCAGGGGATGATGCTTTCCTATGACTCTCTCTATTGTGACTGGATGAGCGGCGTTGGCTCCTTCTGGTTGTCTTGATGGGGCAGCTTAGTGTATGTTGGTACTATCAGATTATGATACCAAAATATTTTGCTTTGAAAACTATTGGCTTTTCGAAAAAGTGTTTTTATACTTTTGCAAAAGTTAAAATTTTTTATGAAAGATTCTTTGGTAGCTTTCAGTTTTGCCAGCAAATTGTCTTTGTTAGGGCTTAACAAGGATTTGCATGCTGTCTTTTACACTGGAAAGTGGAGTATGATTTAAAAGAGGATTCAAGAGAGGGATTGCTCTTGTTAGGGATGTTGCTGGGGGTAGACAGTCTGTCTTGCTGCTGTCAAAGACTTATGCCGAGGAAGTTGTTAATAACTGTTATTGGGAGTCTACCAGGGAGTAGAGAGTTCCTGGAGACTTCTACTGGGGTTCCACTGGGGAGTAGAAAACTGCTGAAGACTTTTGCTGGGGATCCATTGGGGAATTTTTTTTTAACAGTCCATTGGCGAAATATTCCCGGATGGGTCTCTGCTGGGTATAACAGGAGTCTGGTGTGACTGATTGTTGTTGGATTTAGTTGCCAAAACTGTCTTTCAGTTTTTCTCCTTTTTTACCCTTGGAATGACCAAGTCATGGGGTTTGCATAATTTTTACGCGATAAAGTCGTTGCCAGTTTTCCTTATGCCTGCGAAGCTGAATGATTTTTGTCCCTTTTTTGCCCATAGTCACAATACTAGGTCTAGGGTTGTGTGATTTTTGCGCAATGAGGTTGTTGCCGGTTTTCATTTATGCCCGCAATTTATTAGGGATCTGGATTTTCTCCCTTCATTGCCCTAGATGACACTACGCTGGAGATTACATTCCACTGGGAATGTAGATACGATATTGCGCTTGCATTCGTAGTTTCTAGGGGATCTAGGAGGGCTTAGAGTGGGACGAAATGTAGGCTAGGGGACTGAAGTTTGGGACACCCTGAGATTACTCTTGCTGCAGTTGACTTACACTCTCTTAGAGTTTTTTTTTTTTTAGGGTCCCACTGGGGAATTATCCTTTTTGAAAGAGGCTGATCTTGGGGATTTTACTTCATTTGAGGTGGACTCATTTGGGGATTTCTTAAGAGAGATTGACTCTGTTGGGGAATGTTTCAGGAGAAGTTGTCTCCGTAAGATTTTTGTATAGGAGTTGATTTTGCTTGGGGAGAGAGTCAGGAGAGATTCTCTTCGTGAGGAGTCTCTGAATTTGAGAATGTTTCAACTTCTATTTTGGATTTTTCTTTGATGGAAATTTTATAACCTTGCTAGAGAACTAGGGAAAGTTGACTTTGCTGGGGAAACTCTGGAGAGGCCTTAACCCTGTTTGGTGACCGCACTTGATTGTCAGGTTGCCTACGTACCCTTTGCAGGATCAAGTCATGACGTAGTTCAAACAATGCCATAGATAGCAAGGGAGGGTGTCCCTGATGAAGGGTTTTAGAAAAAGGGCCATTAGGCTCAAGGGGCTAACTAGTGGATTTCATTGATTTGAAAAAGGTTTACATTGCTGGGGATAAGGAGGGTGCCAAGGATGGTCTCTTGTCCTTTTCCGGAGAACCTATGAGTGAAAAACACCTATCAAATCTAGACCCTAAGCGTAGTATCTCTTAACATTGTCCATGTTGATGGGTTTTGGGAGGTCTTCGTTATCCATACGTCCGAGTCGAAGGGCGCCACCAGAGAATTTTCCTCGGACGATGTATGGGCCTTCGTAGTTGGGGGTGAATTTCTCCCTCGGGTCAGGGCGGTTTGACAACATTTTCCGGAGAACAAGGCCACCAATTTTGATGCTTCGAGGCTTGACTTTCTTATTGAATGCCCTAGCCATGCGCCTTAGGTAGTGTAGAACCCCGGATCTTTATGACATGTATTAAAAACCTTAAGATTTTTTTCTTAAGTTATGGGCGTTTATGGGTGTTTGGGATGACGGAGTAAGAGTATGGAATACTCTAAGTGTCAAATAAGGTTATGCTTTAGCATCACCCTCAACTTAAGTATCTCTAGTTCTCTCACTGCTTATCAGAATCGAGTGATTCTTGAATTTTTGGAAAGATATTGGAACCCTCTTCAAGGCTCATGTTTATCATTTTTCCATATTCTTACTCTAAGATAGGGTAAACGTCTGATTTCCAAAGTCGGAACCTGAAAATATGAATTGCTGAAATCCTCTTTCATACTAATCAGCTTTCGAGCTCATTTAGGTAATTAAAAACTAAAATTTAGGACTTTTCCATTAGAGATAAAATTATTTATTCCCCTTTGAATGAAGAGTCCAACGCAAGTTAAATCGTCATAATCCAATAAGGGAGTCAAAAGTTATCACCAAAATACTAAAGCACATTTTGCAGAAAAACCCGCTCGAGCGAACTCGACCAAAAATGAGTTTTTTGAGTCCAGGGAGTAGCCCGCTCAAGTGAGAATGCACAGACATGTTTTTTTTTAAGGTTTTTCACTAACCTAACACCATATATACCAAATTTTTGGGGGTCCAAGGGTTCCAACACTTATAGAGGGATTTTTTGAGAGAAAAATGAGGAAACCTAGGTTTCCAAAGAGGGATTTTGTTGGAGACCAAGGAGGAGCTCGAATCCTCACTTCTCAAAGCATCCACGAGCTTGAATCTTCTTCCTTGAGCATGGACCTCCATTTCCAAGCTCAAGCTTGTGTTCAATCATCCTTCTAAGCTAAGATTTAATCCTTGAAAGGTAAGTACTCCTACTAACTAACTTTGTTATAATGCAAAGAGTGAAAGTATGATTTTGAATGGGTATTGTAAGTACCTACTACTATCTAGTCTTGCTAAGATACAAAGATGGAATGAGATTGAATGTATGGGTTGAATGAAAATAGTAAGAACATTTCATTATCTAACTAGGTTATGATGCAAATAGTCAATGTTGGATTTTGGATAAACTACACTATGATTAAATGAGTAAATAGGGGTTTAAGAGTTGGGCGTTTTTCAATACAATGATGAATATAGTTATACTTGTAGGTGAGTATAATTATTTTTCAATAAACCATGAATTTAAGTATATTGTGATGAAATAGGCGAAATGGCCAAGAATGGTTTGATAAAATGCTATGAATGAGAATATTACATGTTCTTAAAAATTGTTCAAGTACACTACGATGATAAAGCGTCTTGAATGAAACCATATGAAAATTTTAAAGTTTTTCATACTTATGGATGATGATGCTCACAAGCACTATACGCACTTATGTTTTAGATGACTGAGGTTTCCTTATAAGCACCAAGAATTGAAATAAACAAATGGAACTCCTAAGAAATCACAAGTATGATCTCATATGCATGAACATAGTGAATTGTCAAGGATGTTGGTAACCCAAGATAGTTCAGGTGCTAACATCTTGCTCACAAGATATAAGAAGTTTTGATAAATTTGAAGGATTGTCAAGGAGGTTGGTAGACCAGGGTTTTGCAAGTGCTAACCTCTTGCTCATAAGAAATTCTCACAAGTGTACTGTTAAGGAGGTTGGTAGCCCAGGGTTTTGCAGGTGCTAACCTCTTGCTCATAAGAAATTCTCACAAGTGTACTGTTAAGGAGGTTGGTTGCCCAGGGTTTTGCGAATGCTAACTTCTTGCTCATAAGAAATTCTCACAAGTGTATTGTCAAGGGGGTTGGTAGCCCGAGATTTTGTGGGTACTAACCTCTTGCTCATAAGAAATTCTCATAAGCTAGTGAAATGTCAAGAAGGTTGGTAGCATAGGCTTAAGGGTACTAACCTCTTGCTCACAAGAAAGTCCTTACAAGTTTGATAGATAATCAAGGAGGTTGGTAGCCCAAGGTTTTGTGGGTACTAATCTTGCTCACAAGAAGGACTCATAAGCTCACAAGAACATATAAGAAAGTCTCATAAGCTCACAAGAACTCACAAGAAAGTCTCATAAGCTCACAAGGAATTCACAAAAACTCATAAGCTACTAAGATGTTTTGTTTTCCAAGAAAGATAAGATTTGACGAATGAATGTCTATGTTAGTTTTAAGAATGAATTGTGAACTGTATTATTTAATTACTCGCATGTGATATTATTGTTGTTATAACATTGTTAGCTAGTAGTATGTATACGCTGAGTATTCCAAGCTTAGCCGTACATTTTATGTCGGCAGGTACACGGGTTCCCTTCGACATCTGTGCTCCGGGTCTTTGGATAGAGGAGGACTATGTCGAGGAGGAGCCATATGAGGAGTTAGTTGTGGAGCCTCAGGTGGAGGCAAGGGACTTAGACTATTGGCCCTATCAGGGTAACCATTGAGAGAGAGAGAGAGAGAGAGAGAGATTACATTTTGTATTTTGATGAGTAGGCATGTCTACTCTTATTTTGTGTTTTGTATTGTACAAACTTGGAATACAAACCATGTATAGAAAAGGAAAAAAAAATTAGTTACGCTTCCGTATTGTTTTAAGCTTCTGTTCTTTGTATCATATTTCATTTCATAATGTTATGCCTTTTTCATTACAGGATGGTTTTTCAGGTTAAGTATAGTCACACCTAAAGTATCCCTTTGGGTCACGATAGAGGTGGTATCAGAGTCTAGGAATTAGGTTCTCTAGGATCATTAGAATACGATACCATGCTTGAACCAAGGCATTAGGTCCGAATAGAGAGTTGTATTCCAAGCATAGACTAATTGTTTAGTCTTAGTCCATAACCGGTTGGAACTCAACCGACCTAGTGTCTTAGCTTTAAGAAGTTCCTAAGAAAGCTAACTTCAAGTGTACAACTATACGATGATGTGTATATCTTCTGTATACTCTATCCTTATATGAATGTTTGATGTTGTTGAACTTCAATGCCTAAATAAATATGATTTCTGAGTTAGACTCATGTTTTGCTATTATTCTCAGGACGTAGTCATGAGACGTGGCACACGGGGTCGTGGACACCATACTAGGAGTAGTGGATCATCCCCTCCTCCATCGGGTGATGCACCACTCGATTTTGCTCAGGCATTTGTTTCCATAGCAGAGACCTTGGCGATGCTAGCAGCCAGGCTTGCTGTTGCTGCTACTCCTACGCCTACACCCACTCCTGTCCATCATACCGTAGGACTTGAGGCATTTAGGAGACTGCATCCTCATACCTTCATCAGCACTACTGATCCCATGGTTGTAGAGGCATAGATCATGCAAATAGAGAAGATATTCAAAGCACTCCACTGTACGAATGAGTAGCTGGTTGACTGGGCCACCTTCATGATGGAAGGTGCGGCCGAGCATTGGTGGGGGCTACATTGAGGCAGAGAGATGCCTCTAGAGTAAGGGATCCATGGTCATGGGGGGAATTCTTGGATGTCTTCTACAAACAATACTTCCCCATGGCTGTCAGAGAATAGAAGGAGGTGGAGTTTCTCACCTTGGTGCAGGGAGATATGTTTGTGGCAGATTACGAGGCCACATTCGTGGAGTTATCCTAATTCGCACCACAGCTGATTGCTTCAGAAAATATGCGAGTCAGAAAGTTTGAGAGGGGACTAAAAGACTCTTTTCGAGACCGGGTCTCGATGTTCTAGGGCCCACCTGGGGAGAGGTTGTGAGCAAGGAGAAGCTTACTGAGAAGAATTTAGAAGAATTCTTCAAGAGGAGAGAGATGACTCAAGGCCAGTCTAGTGGCTCGGGGCCACCGGAGAAGAGGGATGGGATAGCCACATATCAGGCAGCCAGACCGATGCAATCACAGAGGCCTCCCTTGGTACCATAGACATCTCGCCCAACTATTACACAGGCACCTAGCCCCGCCTTTCCACAGACCACCCGATATGTGCCACCTACATCCTCATCATCATTTGAGGAATGTCCTTATTATGGCCAGAGACACAAGACTGGAGAATGTCGCAAACTTTCGGGTAGATGTTTTCATTGTGGAGATGTGAATCACAGGATCAGGGATTGCCCTCGTGGACAGTTGCAGGCCACCCAACCTCAGGGGAGCAGGCCTCCAGTTCTGCAGACTTCTCAGTAGGGGTCTTCACAGGCTTCTGCATCTAGACCCACATAGCCCACACCACCACCTCGTAAGGCAAACCAGGGCCGGGTCTTTGCCTTGACGGAATGGGATGCACATGCATCAGACAATGTCCTACAAGGTACACTATAATGCTAAAGTTTTTAAGTTATGAGAGCTTGTTGTTATGTGATATGTTGCACAGTTGTACAATAGGTTACCGATATATGATGTGTATTCTTGCTTAAAATCTGTTGATGTTAGTTATTTAATTACACAGGCGCATTATTAGCAAATGAATGTCTAGCGCTAGTGTTGATCGACACAGGATCCACTCATTTATTTGTCTTGCCTAGTTTTGCGAAGGGATTTTCATTCAAACCGAGTCGTCTATGTTAGGAGTTGACCATTTTGATTCCGCTTGGCAAGTCGGTTGATACGGACCGGATATACAAGGATTGTGGGGTTTAAGTGGGGCAGAATGAGTTGTTAGCCGACCTCATCATCCTGGATTTCCAAGACCTAGACTTGGATGTCATTCTCGGAATGGATTGGCTCACCGCACATCATGGGCACGTGGCTTGCTTCGAGAAGAGGGTGGATTTTAAACTGGAGGGTGTTAAACCGTTTCACTTTTGAGGGCTACAAAGAAGAGACATAGCTCGTTTTGCGGCTCTCAGTCTTTCAAATCTAGAGGCACGAGACTCCTCATCCATCCTGATTGTGAGTGAGAATTTGGATGTATTTCTTGAGGATGTGCCGAGATTGTCTCCAGATAGGGAGATAGAGTTTGCCATAGAGCTTGCTCCAGGAATGGTTCCAATTTCTAAGGCTCCGTACAGGATGACCCCAATTGAACTGAAAGAATTGAAGGAGCAGATAGAAGAATTACACCAGCTTGGTTTCATCTGACCAAGTGTGTCACTATGGGGAACACCAATACTCTTCGTGAAGAAGAAGGATAGATCGATGAGGATGTGCATCGACTATAGGCAGTTAAACAAAGTCACCATCAAAAATCATTATCCCTTGCCACGGATAGACGATTTTTTCGACCAAATGAAGGGAGCAAGGTTCTTCTCCAAGATTGATCTCCGATCAGGCTATCATCAATTGAAGATTAAGGCCGAAGATGTTCCAAAGACTGCCTTTAGGACTCAGTACAGGCACTACGAGTTCCTAGTTATGCCTTTTGGTCTGACGAACATGCTGACTGCTTTTATGGACCTGATGAACTGGGTGTTTAGGCCTTGTTTGGATTGATGCGTCATTGTTTTCGTCGATGACATCCTGGTATATTCTCAGACAAGGGAGGATCATGATAGAGACCTTCGCCTTACACTTGAGACTCTTCGAGAGCATAGTCTGTATGCTAAGTTGAGCAAGTGTGAGTTTTGATTAGAAAAGGTGCATTCCTTAGCCACGTAGTATCTATCGAGGGTATCTCAGTCGATCTGGTGAAGGTAGAGGCAATGATGAGCTGGGAGAGACCCAAGGGTGTTACTGAGATTCGCAGTTTCCTAGGTTTAGCATTTTTCCTAGGTTTAGAAAGCTACTACCGAGATTCACGTACTTGACGAGGAAAAATGCTAAGTTTGCTTGGATTGAAAAGTACGAAGTGAGCTTCATGAAATTAAAGAAGCGGCTTACTACAGAACTTATTCTCACAGTATCATCTGGGGGTGGAGGTTTTATGGTCTACAGTGATGCCTCGAATATTGGGTGAGGATGTGTTCTTATGCAGCGCGGGAATGTCATCACCTACGCTTCCCGACAGTTGAAGGACCATGAAAAGAACTATCCTACTCATGACTTGGAGTTGGCCGCGGTGGTATTTGCATTAAAGATTTGGCGGCATTACCTTTATGGGGAAGAGTTTGATGTTTTCACGGATCACAAAAGCTTAAAATACTTATTTTTCCAAAAGGAGTTGAATATGCGACAACGTCGATGGATGAAATTCTTAAAGGACTATGAGTGCTCCATTCAGTACCACCGGGTAAAGCAAATGTGGTGGCAGATGATTTGAGCAGGAAGTCTCCTGAACTTGTAGTCCACATGATGGTTCGCAAATGGAAGATGTTGGAGGTCATGGCGAACCTCAATACCAGTTTCAGCATTCCCACTTTTGGGCCAATCATGGCTAATCTTGCAGTCAAGCCTTATATCCTAGCTCGGATCCAAGAGTTATAGGGTTCGGATGCAGAGCTAATTGCTTATAGACACAAAACAGTTAGCAATGGGAGTGATGAATTCTCTTTGAATGGTAATAGAGTGATCACATTTAAGGGAGATTATGTGTTCCTATGGATGCAGAGTTAAGAAGCAAAATATTAGATAAAGCTCACCGGTCCAAGTACACTATGCATCCTGGTGGTACGAAGAAGTACCAGAATCTAAAGAGGCACTATTGGTGGCGGAACATGAAGAGGGAAGTTGCTGAGTATGAGTCGAAATGCTTAGTGTGCCAATAGGTGAAGGCTGAGCATATAAGGCCAGTAGGTCTTTTGCAATCCCTTCCGATTCATGAGCAGAAGTGGGAAATATCTCCATGGATTTCATTGTTGGATTGCTAATGACGGCGAAGAACTCAGATGCCATTTAGGTGGTGGTTGACCGTTTAACGAAGTCCACCCATTTCTTGCCATATCGGACTACGTTCAACTCGAACCAACTTGCAGTACTATACATCAAAGAAGTGGTTCGGTTGCACGGGTGCCAATGAGCATTGTATCAGATTGGGATCTGAGATTCACTTCCAGGTTCTGGAAGAGCTTCCAGAGCGCTATAGGTTCCCATTTGGACTTTAGCACTACCTTTCATCCTTAGACAGATGGGCAGATCGAGAGAGTGAACCAGATTATAGAGGACATGCTCCGAGCTTGCATGTTGGACTTCAAAGGCAGTTGGGAGGATCACTTGCCATTGGTTGAGTTCGCCTATAATAATAGCTATCAGGCGAGTATCCAAATGGCACATTTTGATTCCTTGTATGGTCGAAGTTGTAGATCTCCTCTATACTAGGATGAAGTTGGGGAGAGGAAAGTATTGGGTCCCGAGTTGATCGAGCAGATCACGGATAGGTTCAAGATCATCAGGGAAAAGTTGAAGATGAGTCAGGACAAGCAAAAAAACTATGCCGACACCCGTAGGTGAGATCTTGAGTTCCACGTTGGCGATATGGTATTTGTTAAGGTTTTGCCGACAAAGGGTGTTATGAGTTTTGACAAAAGAGGAAAGCTCAGTACGAGGTATGTGGGTTCATTTGAGATCATCACCCGAGTTGGTGAGGTTGCTTATCAGGTTGCTCTACCTACTCACATGATGGTGGTTCACAACGTATTCCATGTGTCCATGCTTCAAAAGTATATCCTGGATCCTTCCCATGTTATAGATCTTGATCCGTTGGAAATCCGGGAGGTATCCACATTAGTGGAAGAGCCAGTTCAAATTTTGGACCTTAGAGATCAAGTTTTGCGCAACAAAGTTATTCCCTTGGTTCTTGTTCGATTGCAACATCATGATAGAGAAGAAGCCACATGGGAGCGAGAAGCCAAAGTGAGGGAAAAGTACCCTCACTTGTTTGTATAATTGATGTTTTCATGTAAATTTTGTTCTTTATTATCCCCATGTATCGTTCTAATTTCAAGGACGAAATTTCTGTAAGGGGGGGGGGGGGGGGGGGAGGATGTAGAACCCTGGATCTTTATGACATGTATTAAAAACCTTAAGATCTTTTTTCTTAAGTTATGGGCGTTTATGAGTGTTTGGGATGATGGAGTAAGAGTATGGAATACTCTAAGTGTCAAATAAGGTTATGCTTTAGCATCACCGTCAACTTAAGTATCTCTAGTTATCTCACTGCTTATCGGAATTGAGTGACTCTGGAATTTTTGGAAAGGTATTGGAACCCTCTTCAAGGTTCATGTTTATCATTTTTCCATATTCTTAGTCTAAGATAGGGAAAACGTCTGATTTCCAAAGTCAAATCCTGAAAATATGAGTTGCTGAAATGCTCTTTCATACTAGTTAGCTTTAGAGCTCATTTAGGAAATTAAAAACTAAAAATTAGGACTTTTCCATAAGACAAAATTATTTCCCTTTGAATGAAGAGTCCAACGCAAGTTGAATCGTCATAATCCAATAAGGGAGTCAAAAGTTATGGCCAAACTACTAAAGCACATTTTTGCAGAAAAACCTGCTCGAGCGAGCTCCAAGCCCGCTCGAGCGAACTCGACCAAAAATGCGTTGTTTGAGTCCAGGGAGCAGCCGCTCAAGCAAGATCGCACATACTTATTTTTTTAAGGTTCTTCACTAACCCAACACCATATATACCCAATTTTCAGGTGTCCAAGGGTTCCAACACTTAGAGAGGGACTTTTTGAGAGAAAAAGGAGGAAACTTAGGTTTCCAAAGAGGGATTTTGTTGGAGACCAAGGAGGAGCTCGAATCCTCACTTCTCAAAGCTTCCACGAGCTTGAATCTTCTTCCTCGAGCGTGGACCTCCATTTCCAATCTCAAGCTCATGTTCAATCATCCTTCCAAGCTAAGATTTAATCCTTGCAAGGTAAGTACTCCTACTAACTAACTTTGTTATAATGCAAAGAGTGAAAGTATGATTTTGAATGGGTATTGTAAGTACCTATAGTAGACCCTCTTGTAATTACTAACCTTGGTAGGAAGAAATTGTATTAATTGTAAGAAAATATTATATATAAGAATCACTATATTGGTCCATCAAAAATTTTCTTTTCATAATTTCTTTTAAAAATATTGTATTTTCCATGCAAGTTTCATGTAAATACAAATGTATAAGGCAAGTATATGGTAATTACAGTTTGGTAAAGTTAACCCCTTTATCAAAGAGAAAATAAAACATCATTTATTTTGGTAAGAGACAAAATTTCTTTTAAACTCTGCTTTTCGTTGGTTTCTTCCTTTAATTTTTATTAATAATTTGAAGTCCGAATACAATAATTTTTAAATTTTTTCATTCTAAAATATCTAAAACTTTATGCTATGTATGCATATGATAATTTATTATACATAACCAAAATATCTCAAAAAGTTTTATCCCTTTCTCCTCTTGATACCTAAACCATCATAACGTGTTTATAAGATTCATATAACTATGTATTAATATAGTATAAAAATCTCTCTTATAATTAATAATATACTAGAATTTTCATAAAAAGTTATTAAATAGCAAATATAAGAGATTACTAATTATACACTATAGAACCGAGTTGGTTTCTTACAAATTTATTAACCATTAGAGATTATTAAGTTATAAAATATTAATTATAAGAGGGCCTACTGTACTACTATCTAGTCTTCCTAAGATACAAAGATGGAATGAGATTGAATGTATGGGTTGAATGAAAATAGTAAGAACTTCCCATTATCTAACTAGGTTATGATGCAAATAGTCAATGTTGGATTTTGGGTAAACTACACTATGATTAAATGAGTAAATTGGGGTTTAAGAGTTGGGGGTTGTTCAATACAATGATGAATATAGTTATACTTGTAGGTGAGTATGATTATTTTTCAATAAACCATGAATTTAAGTATATTGTGATGAAATAGGCGAAATAGCCAAGAATGGTGTGATAAAATGCTATGAATGAGAATACTACATGTTCTTAGAAAATTTTCAAGTATACTACGATGATAATGCGTCTTGCATGAAACCGTATGAAATGTTTAAAATTTTCCATACATATGCGTGATGATGCTCACAAGCACTCTACGAACTTATGTTTTACATGACTGAGGTTTCCTTATAAGCACCAAGAATTGAAATAAACAAATGGAACTCCTAAGAAAACACAAGTACGATCTCATATGCATGAACATAGTGAATTGTCAAGGATGTTGGTAGCCCAGGATAGTTTGAGTGCTAACTTCTTGCTCACAAGATATAAGAAGTTCTTATAAGATTGAAGGATTGTCAAGGAGGTTGGTAGCCCAGCGTTTGGCGGGTGCTAACCTCTTGCTCATAAGAAATTCTCACAAGTATGTGTACTGTCAAGGAGCTTGGTAGTCCAGGGTTTTACAGGTGCTAACCTCTTGCTCATAAGAAATTCTCACAAGTAAGTGTACTGTCAAGGAGGTTGGTAGCCCAGGGTTTTGCGAGTACTAACCTCTTGCTCATAAGAAATTCTCATAAGCTAGTGAAATGTCAAATAGGTTGGTAGCCCAGGTTTAAGGGTACTAACCTCTTGCTCACAAGAAAGTCCTCACAAGTTTGATAGATTGTCAAAGAGGTTGGTAGCCCAAGGTTTTGTGGGTACTAACCTCTTGCTCACAAGAAGGACTCATAAGCTCACAAGAACATATAAGAAAGTCTTATAAGCTCATAAGAACTCACAAGAAAGTCTTATAAGCTCAAAAAGAACTCACAAGAACTCATAAGCTACTAAGAACTCATAAGAACTTATAAAAACTATAGAAGGTGTTTTGTTTTCCAAGAAAGATAAGATTTGATGAATGAATGCCTATGTTGGTTTTAAGAATGAATTGTGAAATGTATTCTTTAATTACTCGCATGTGATATTATTGTTGTTATAACATTGTTAGCTAGTAGTATATATACGCTGAGTATTCCATGCTCAGTCGTACATTTAATATCAGTAGGTACACGGGTTCCCTTCGACATCTATACTCTGGGCCCTTGGATAGAGGAGGACTATGGCGAGAAGGATCCATATGAGGAGTTGGTAGCGGAGCCTCAAGTGGAGGCAAGGGACTTAGACTATTGGCCTTATCAGGGTGACCACTGAGAGAGAAAGAGAGAGAGAGAGAGAGAGAGAGAGATTACATTTTTTATTTTGATGAGTAGGCATGTCTACTCTTATTTTGTGTTTTGTATTATACAAACTTGGGAATACAGACCATGTATAGAAAAGGAAAAAAAATTAGTTACGCTTCCGCATTGTTTTAAGCTTTCATTCTCCGTATCATATTTCATTTTATAATGTTATGCCTTATTCGTTACAGGATGGTTTGCCAGGTTAAGTATAGTCACACCTAAAGTATCCATTAACTCCTAGCGGGTATTTTGGGTCATGACAAGTAGGCCTGAGAGTGGTTGATGGCTTTTACTCGTCTTTCTTCTATCAGATTCAACTGCTCATACCGGGCTTGTGCCCATTCTACTTCTGAGATTTCTACTTCCATTAACACCCGAAGTAATAAATTTTCTACTTCAATGGAGAGGACTGCTTTCATACCATAAGCCAAAAAAAAATGGTGTTGCCCCCAGTTGAGGTTCGGATGGACGTTCTGTAGGCCATAAGTGCGTATAGGACCATTTCAAGCCAGATAGAGTAATTGGTTACCATCTTTTCTATGATTTTCTTCATGTTTTTGTTGGCGGCTTCGACTGCACCATTGGTCTGTAGGGCTGTATGGCGTGGAATTGTGTTGTTGTATCTTGAACTTCTGGCAAAGATCAGTCATCCCTGTGTTGCAGAAATTGAGAGCATTGTCTGTTACAATCTCGTATGGGACACCGTGTCGGCAGATGATATCCTTTTTCAGAAAATGCTGAACCATGGAGGTAGTGACATTTGTATAAGAGGCTTCCTCGACCCATTTGGTGAAGTAATCAATTGCTACCAGGATAAATCGATGTCCATTTGATGGTTTCAGGGCTATAGGTCCGATGACGTCGATGCCCCAAGCTGAGAATAACCATGGAGCAGTGAGAATGTGTAGCTTGGTCGGCGATGCATTGATCTTGTCAACATAGATTTGGCACTGGTGGCATTTCTATACGTGCCAGAAGCATTCAGATTCCACTGTAGACCAGTAGTAGCCCAGTCTGAGTATCTTTTTAGACAACATTAGCCAGTTCATATGTAGACCGCAAGCTCCTCCGTGGACTTCTTCGAATACCTATGCAGCTTTATGAGTATCGAGGCATCTGAGCCAGATCATGTTTGGTGACCTCTTATAAAAAATTCCTCCTGAGATGACAAACTGAATGGCCGGTCTTCTGATCACCCGACGGTCTGTTTTGGTGGCATCGAGTGGGAAGGTCCTGTCCTCGAGATATTGCTTGATGTCTGCATACCAAGGATTGTTTTTTAATACTTCTTCTATCTCTAGACAATAGGCAAGTTGTTCCTGTTGTTGGATTTCGATTAGCCGAAGTATGATGCCCTCGGGAATCTGAACCATAGAGGCAAGAGTGGCCAGTGCGTCGGTAAATCTGTCGTGGATCCTGGACCTATAATTGAAAGTGATTCTTCTGAACTAAGTGATCAATATGTTGAGGTAGGCTAGGTATGGGACTAGCCTAGCTTCTCGGATGGCCCAAGATTTGTTTGCCTAGTAGATTACTAAAGATGAGTCACCGTAGACGTCTATCTCTTCGATTCGGATTCTCAAGGCTTCTTTTAGTCCGACTATGCAGGCCTTATACTCTGCTTCATTGTTTGAACATCTGGATTTTAGCTGGACTAAGATGAGGAGATGAGCTCCCTTAGGAAAGATCAAGACTGCTCCTGCACTGTGTCCATGACTATAGCGGCTCCGTCAAAATATAACTCCAACCGAGATATTGTTGCTCTTCAGTCTCTCCATACAGGATGGCTTCATTTGAGAATTGATCATATACTGAAACGTAATCTTATGCCGAATTGTGGGCCAGGTGGTTTGCAATTGTCTACCCCTTGATTGACTTCTGAGTCATGTATATGATGTCAAATTCAGACAACATCATGATCCATCGGGCTGTCCTCTCCGTAGTGGCTGGTTTTTCCAGTAGGAACTTGAGTGGGTCCATCCGAGAGATCAAAATTACCGGGTAGGAAAGCAGATAATGTCGTAGGCGGTGAGTACCCCAGACCAATGCTAGAAAAGTCTTCTCAAGAGGGCTGTATTTCTCTTCGTACTCTAGCAGGCGTTGACTGATGTAATAGATGGCTTGTTCTATTCTGCCTGTTTCGCCATGTTGTGCTAAGACGCATCCCATGGAGGTTTCTTGTACTAAGATGTATAGTAACGGTCATCCCGGTGTAGGAGACACAAGTACTGGAGGATGGAGAAGATATTGCTTTATCTTGTTAAAGGCTTTTTGGCACTCGTTTGTCTAAACTATAGGTACATTCTTTCTGAGAAGCTTAAAGATTGGCTCATATATCAGAGTGAGTTGAGAGATGAATTGGCTGATGTACTGAATCTGCCCAGGAGTCCACGGATTTCCTTTTCAATTTGGGGAGCTGACATTTTGATGATAGCTTTGGCTTTAGTGGGGTTGATCTCAATACTTCTTTTGCTGACTATGAAGCCAAGGAGTTTTCTTGATGAGGCTCCAAAGACACATTTAGCCGGACTCAGTCTTAGGCCGAATTCTCTATGCCTATCACATAGCTTTTTCAAGTTTTCAGGGTGTTGTCCAGCAGTTGGAGATTTAAGGATCATATCATCCACATAGACTTTAGCTGTCTTGTGAATCATGTCATGGAATAGTACCGTCATGGCCCTCTGGTAGGTTGCCACTGCATTCTTGAGTCCAAAGGGCATTACCTTGTAGCAAAATGTGCCCCAAGGTGTGATGAAGAAGGTTTTTTCCATATCTTCTTCTGCGATTCTGATCTGATTGTATCTAGAGAAACCATCCATGAATGAGAGTGTCTTATGCCCTGCAGTATTGTCGACCAGGATGTTGAGGTGTGGAGGGGGGGGGGGGAAGTTATCCTTAAAGTTGGCCTTGTTCAGGTTCTGATAGTCAATACACATTTGAACCTTTCCATCCATCTTGGGTACCGGTATGATGTTGGCTAACTATTCAGGATAGGTTGCTATTGCCAGGATGCCTACTTTGATCTGCTTCTCTATTTCTTCTTTGACTTTCTGCGACCATTCGGATCTCATCTGTCTTAGTTTCTACTTAATTGATCTCATCTCAGGGTTCAGGGGCAATTTGTGTACCACCAATGCTGGGTCCAGGCTGGGCATCCCTGCATAGGACCAGGTGAAGACTTCACTGTAGTTTTTCAGGAAGCTGATCATGTGTATTCTCTGCTGTGGGCTCATGGTTGTGCCGATCTTGACAAGCTAAGGGTTGTTTTCAAATATAAGGTTAATGACTTCGATGTCCTCGATGTTAGACTGTAATATCCCCTCACTACGCTCAAGGAGGTCTAGGATCTCTTGGGGAGGTTCCTCTTTCTGCTCTTCATCATACTCAACTTTTGAAAGTTCAAGGAGGGTTTCGGGGGTATCCCTATCGTAGGCGATTTCCTAGCAAATCATTTAAGCTTAACTTATCATGTTTTTGTTAATTTTGGTGGCTTCAGGACAACAGGCATTCCAGGAGAAAGGTCCGTGTGGTTTCGTCATCAGCCGGTTTTGAAATGTTTATGTAAAACATGATTTTGAGTCAAAATATCATATTTTCATTGATAAAAACAAATGACTATTATTTACAAAAGCTTGACTCAACAAAACGAGGACTACAGCGGTCGACTTAGATTTTTCAGCAGGAGCAAAGAGAAAATAGAAGAAGGAGAAGGAGTGGTGTTTGGTCACTGTTTGATCGGACCAACTTGTCCTGCAACTTGTTTGCCCCGGCCCTAGATGACCTCGATGGTGAGAGCCTTGGTCCACCAACGGATCAGTGGTCGTTGACTGGATGATGCTTCGGCGTTGTTGGAGATGGTGCAGACATACTCTCCCGCAGGATCTTCTGCTTCGGTAGCATTTTTGACAGTTAGCTTATCGAACATCTGTGCCATGCTAAAAACTTCTGAATTTGGAATCCTTGAAGACTTGGCATTAGGCTGGAGGTTTAAGATACTGGCAACTGGTGCAAGAGGAGTGTCAAAGTAGGCTTTAAAGGTTCCTACTGGGAAGGTTTCAGAGAAGTGGGATCGGGGTTCTGGTTTCACCAACTGGCTGTTCTTCCTTGACAGTTTGGAGAGATAGTCCTCAAACTTGGGTTTGTATCTCAATCTGAAAGGGGGAGTATAGTGAGGTGGTACATATCTCTTCTTCATCCCTTGGTTTCGAGAGCCCAGGCCTAACCCTGGTTAATAGTTCATTATGGCCATCATCTTGATAAATGGTGGTACTCCCTGCTTGTTTTGCTCTTCTATCTGGGCGATAGAACTGACCTGCTCAAACTGGTATGTCATGGGGGCAGTTCCTTACCCCAGCTCCTGGATGTCCTTGAAGGAACTTGTCAACTCCTCTAAAGGGATCACGACCAAGTGGTCATCTAAATGAACTTGACTCTTTTGTGGAGAGAGGAGGGAATGGCTTCAGCCGTGTGAATCCACGGCCTTCCAAGGAGCTAAGTGAACGAGGCTGGCACATTCACGATTTGAAAATTTGTTGTAAACTAGGCAGGTCCTATCTCGATGGTCAGGTCAATGTCACCCAAATTCTGCCTTGTTGAGTTTTCAAAAGCCCTGATGGTCATATACCTCTTCTTTACCTGATTGAGGTTTAGGCCCAGGCTTTGCAGTGCAGATAGTGTGCAAACATTTAGGCTGGAGCCATTGTCAATAAGCACTGATGATAAGGTTCGGTCCATGCACTGTACTACAATGTAAAGAGCTCGGGTGTGATCCTTGTTACCATCCGGTATTTCTTCTTTTGTAAAGGAGATGATTCTTGATTCTAACACTTACCCCACCACGTGCCCCAGTTTTTCAGGCGTGATACTTGGTGTTATATAAGTGTTGCTAAATACATGGAGTAGCTGCTTCCAGTGGTGTTTGGAAGTCAGAAGAAGACCCATGATGGAGATTTGGGCTGGAGTTTTACTCAACTGCTGGGTAATGTTAAACTCTTCTACTTTTTCTAAAATTTTTAGTAGAACTGCAGAGTCTACTGCCTCTTTCTCAAGGTCTGATACCCTTGCTTTCTCTTTCTTTTTTACTGGCTCAGCCATCGATGGTTGGTATACCTGACCAAATCGGGTGAGGTTGGCTATGCATCGAGGATGATAGAGTGAAGAGTAGGTACAAGTTCGAGGTTGAAAGGCGGAGATAGGATGTAGGGGATTTTGATAGGGCTAGCGGAGACTTGAGCTGGTGCTATAGGCCAGTTTGCTAGGCATGGGATAGTATAGACAATCTGTTCTCCTTCTGGTTTAAGAGCAGGGATCTATACTTGAGGTTGGATAATCTAGATGCTTGACTGTGGAAATGGGATCATGACAGGTGGCTGGTAGGAAGGCCTGATTATGCCGTCATCCACTGTGGGTGCACTGGGTCTTGGCTGCCCTACCCTGGGCTATTCCCACTCAATAAAATTTATTTGTCTGTTGTGTGGAGGCAGTGGTGCCTGGTTGATATTGGTGTTACTGGGGGCCAGTTCAACATTTTCCTCATCCAAGAGATCTTGGATGACGCACTTTAGGCCAATGCAATAGTCAGTAGCATGACCGGGGCCTTGGTGAAAGGTGCAATGGTGATCGGCTCTGAAATTTTTGTTTTGCTTGTCAGGTGGTAGGAGATGAGTAGGGCCTCTTAGGGTAAGAAGACCTTGCTTGGTGAGGAATTCTAACAGTTGGCTGAGGTTGTAAGGTAAAGGGGTGAAATTTATGGGGGTTTGTCTTGTTGATGATTTTACACCTGGTTTTATCTAGCTAGCTGAGTGTTTTCAGGTATTGGTTGTTGTGGTTGAGCGGCCAGGGTCGGTAATCTGATTGGTGCTACGGGAGCCACCATCGGCACATCTTCTTTTCTTCTCTGGTCTCTAAGATCGTTGTTTTTGCTGATTGGAGTTATTGCTCTAGGGTGAGCAAGTCCTAAGCTGGAGTGGATAACTCCACTTTTGATGGCTGTCTTGATGCAGGCACCTGTCTTGACAATGGTGATGAAGACTACCATTGGTAAAGTTACCATCAAAGTGGAGTAGGGCTGCTTCAGGGTGCCCCATAAACATGCTTGCTAATTCTTCCTTAGGGATCGGAGTCGGGATTCGAACTGCCATTTACCTCCAGCGGGTGGCGTACTCGAGGAAAGACTCTTTGTTACACTGGCTCATCTATTTCAACTGGCTCCTTTGAGGTCGGAGCTCTTGATTAAAAGAATATTGTTCCACAAAGATGTCCATGACGTCTTGCCAAGTCTTGATATGTTGTTTTTCTACTGACATTCATCAAGTCAGGGATGCTCCCTTCAAACTCTTCTGAAAGTACTGGATGAGAAGAGGTAAGTTATTCTTATGTTGGAACATGTCTCCCAAGTATAACTGCAAATGTTGTTTCGGGCAGTCAGTGTCATCATATTTGTAAAATTCAGGCACTTTGAAACTTGGAGGAACAACATCTCCAGATGAGAAGGTCAGCTCTTCTAGTGATAGACTGGGGCTAGCAGATACCCCTTTCATACGTCTCATCTCTTCTTTCATCTGTTTAATCTCCTCATGCTGGTCCTTGAGGGCTAGCATAGGATCTAAGGAGGATGGTCTGTCCTGGTTAACATGGGAAGCCTTGGGTTGCTCTGCCCCATCATATTATTCAAATTCTACCTCTCCTCCACCTGGTCTGGGTCCTGGGTTAGGAATGATGATTGGAATAGGCTATGGTTCCAGGTGTGGTTGTTCAAAGGATTCTCCGGTCGGGTTACGAGTAGAGGGGTCATCAGAATGGGTCCCAACTAGGATCTTCAGGGATTCCAGAACACTATCCAGCTTAGTTTACATGGCTGCAATGTCTCGATCGTGAGACTGCGGGATTTCATCTATCCTTTGCTGCCGATCTGAGGGTTCTGCGATTGATTCTGATCGGCTTTCAGGTAGGGCAATGCTGGGTGCTTCTTCTATAACTGGCACTTCAGTCAAGACTGTGTTGAAGGTTGTTGCTTCTACGAGAATTACAGTCATAGAGCGAGTTATGGGTCGGCTCATGCCAATGAAAAGAGTGCAATGGCTAAACATGAATATGCATGATCTGTTGGAAAGAAGATGCTAGAAATGATTTTTCACTAATGCATGTTAGTGAAGTACAGGATTATGCGACACAAGAAAAGAGAAAAAGACTCGATCCTAGGTAGGTCCCTCAGGGATCGTGAAGTCAAGTGGCCGGGGCAGACCATTAAGGTCCATGATTTGCACTGTCTAGTTGCTCTTGGTAGAAATGTAGTTAGGCCCTGATGACGGCTATTTCTAGCATCGCCTCTATGTCTCTTCTGGAGAGACCGGACTGTCTGCTCGATCCGCATAACCTGTCCATGCATTGCTTGAAGTTCGCGGTCCCGCTCTGTTTCCTGTTGCCTGAAAGCCTATTGGGATTTCTTTAGTCTTTTCTCCTTCTCCTAAATCTGTAGCTTTCTTTCCAGGAATATGTTGTAGAAGGATCCGGATAAAAATTTATGCGGAAACTGGATCCCGATGATCCTTATACCATAGAAAGCAACTAAAATTATCTATGAGTTTTAGTCATATTACCTCGGTGAATGATGTTCACCGGTGAAGCAAGTATTCACTCGAACCATCAGAACTCTTTGTAGAGATTTCTCGAAGAAATACTCAAAGCTTGATCCTTGTTCTTCGCTATCCCCGCGAAGCTTTAGAATCTCTACTTGAAATTAAAGAAGCAAGAAGAAGAAGATGAGATTTTGGTGTAGACGTTCTATCAACCAAAGCCTTAGGGTTCAAAACCCTTAAGTTGAAAAACCCAACTTGAAGCAACCCTTATAGCTCACGAAAATCCCTAGGGACCCTCCCTAGGGGCTCACGGTTTTGGAGAGGAGGAGATGGAGAAAAAATTCTGGAGAATTCCTTCTTTTTGGTCAAGGTGTGTTGGGATATTTATAGGATTTAGATCATATCCTAATCCTAATCCAATTACACCTTATCCCTTAACAATTATTTAATAATAATAACTCTTATTATTAATTAAATAATAACCTAGTTTATCTATAACTACTTTAGTCATAGAAAACCTACTAATTTAGAAGTCATTCCTAAAATAGGATTCCATAATTAAAAGGGATTAACCAACAACCAACCAAGGGGAATCCTAATCCAATTATGATTCCTTCCAAAGGGGGGGCGTGAGCCAAGGATGGGCGTGAGCTATAGGAGAGTTAAAACTCCTAGTTCTAATCCAATTACAACTCATCTTAATCCTACTTGCATTCCAACCATTGAAATTTAATTCCATAATTAAAAGAATTATTATTCAAGTAACCAAATCCTAATCCAATTAGGATTACTAAAGTGGGTGCCCCACCCTAGGGTTTAAATCTATGGGTTTGGGCCCATATTAAAGGTCCATACTTTATGGGTTTATGGATATGGGTCAAACCCATTTCCCCTTTAATTAGGTTAATTAAATAATTACCAATATACTCCCTTGATTTAAATTAACAATTAATTTAAACCATAGATTAACTGACTCTATTTAATCAATGATTAACATTTAATCATTTTTTAAATAATTGATTAACATTTAATCAATTGTTTGAGCTTGTATTTCTTATGTGAGCATCTCCATAGATTGTTCTGGGACATTCGAACCCTGGCTTACCCATTGTTATCCTATTGACCCTAAATAGGAATTTCATCGAAATTGCAAGTGACGTGAGATATCCATGTTGCAATTGAATCCCAGTGTAAGAACATTAACCAATACGGATCCCGCCACATGAACTTTTTAATTCAATTGATCATTCTAATTACATTATCCCTAATGGGCCTTCGAGATTATTTATACTATCTAACTCATAGCCCATTGCACATCATCCGGGTTTCCAAGACTTCTGATTAAGCCATGAGAAACCTTTTCTCATGTAAAATATTTTGAGAAAAACCTTTTGTAAGTATAATATATTTTAAATGAAATATATTTCAAACTTAAGCATAATCGACTGGCTTACCGAGAACTTGGATAATCTCTCAAATTAATGAGTATGGATTTCTTGTTTGAAATTCATTATGACTCGAACAACTTTCTGACTATCCAATGGTCACTGTATCGTATTCCCTAAGGTAGAGAATACTTTGGTGGAATCAAAACAGTCAGATTACTGTTCAGTTATAAATGAACTCATCAGATCTAAAGATCATTGAAAATTGTTCAATGTGAATGAGAGACCAACTATCTGATAGTATGTTTATGTAAGAGGTCTCTCATTGAATATAATTAGTCAATGTGCATTTAAGCACCCATATGCTGATGTGTAGTCTCCACTACAATAGTTTGAGATAGAACTGCATCTCAACTATTGAGAACATCTTAGCATAGTGGCAACCATATAAGTGAAGTGCCCAGCTTCACCCACAGCTGTGACTATATAAGGTATAAGGAACTGGAAAGTTATATCTGCCTGTGATATTCTAATCACATAACTTTCCTACAATATATCCTAAAGACCTTTATCGATATCTCATATCGTATAGACCATCTTATGATCATGGTCAATTACCCATAATGAATACACAATAGATAAAGAAGAAGTCTCTATTAATCAAATTAATAAGAATCTTACAATCTAAATGACTTTTCTGGGCATCATGTCTAACATATGTCTCTCTAGGGAACCACCATTTCAGCTATGGGGATGGTTCCTTTGGATGGTGCTAAAACTGGCGTGGGCAGTTCCCTTGATATGGGCATACTGGATGGAATGTCAGAGTCTTCCATCCAAAGGAGGTATGCCGAATCAGTAGGTGGTCCTACTGTAACCACAAAGTCTGACCATTTGTCTCTTCTGGAGCTTCGCCAATTTTGCCTAGAAGCATCAAGTGAGGCATTTAGAGTGCATAGTGAAGTTGACACAATCATTTCCCAGCTTGTCTATTGCCGGGATACGCTAAGGGAGTCCAAATTGACGGAGGACTTGGACTGGTACATAGGTAGTTGAACCGGTTAGACTGGTAAGGATCGTACATCGTCTTCCTGCTATGACGATGCAAGGTATCTTTTTAAGGAGTAGCCACTCACATATCCATGTAATTTGTTCATCTGTCAGACTTTGAAGAAGCTGGTAGAGAGTTTTGATATCTGTAGTCATTATGTGGCCCTGATTCTGAGAAATCTCCTTGGGTAGACTGTAAGCTTCATAGAGATTGACAGGCACTGAGATGATTGTAGGCAGGTGTCCTACCAACCATTGGTGCAAAAGTGGTGCACCGGCATAGAAGATGCCCCTTCGACGGTCTACAGCTTGGTTGAGAGCCCTGAGAAACTCTGCAAGGATTACTGGGACAACTGTTTCTGAGTTGCGCATGTCTTCGATAACCCCTAACAGTACTGAGTTGGTGAGGGTACGATACTTCAGGAAGGCCAATTGAGACATGACTATCAGTGCAAAGGCATTGATACCGTGTAATTCAGCGGTTATATTATCAGGGTTCCATTTGCGGCTGTATTAATCTTTAATATATTTTACGAGTATCCGATCATAAGAGCTATTAGGACCGTGCTGTAAGCAGGCAAGCTTGATATGCAAAAACCTTGAGAGGCCTGTCTAGTATGTTGTTTTGTAGCGTAGTACTGTGGCTTCGCTATCCATGGTTAAGCCCAGAATACGCTGAATTTTCTCCAATGTTGGATTTCGTTCTTACCAAAACCGAACACCATGTATGATGGGTTCCAACACTGGATAACGACATTTATGAGGTACCAATCTAGTTTAACCATGGATAGGTTTAAGATGGATCCTATTTTGTAGTACTGAGCCCAAGTGAAACTCTCACTAGGGGTGAGAGCTTCAATTATTTTCTGGAGGTTGTGGTCACATGCCGCCTGAGAGGTCAAATGCACGGACCGTAATGGTTGACCAATTGACTTAACTATCCCTGAAAGTCCTGTCATCTACCTGGACAAAGACAGACTCTGTGTGAGTGTACTGTGTATGCTGATGCAAATTCAAATATGTTAATGATGATGATTGTATTTTTTATTTTGATTGGGTGTGACAGGACATACATGCTCCGATAGGGCAGTCAGACAAAGGTCCGGTATGTTTTATCTGTGTTTTTAGAAACCGATGGCCTATCAAGTCAAGGCTAGGGATAGGTCTTGGTGAAGACCTATCTGTTTGGGATTTGAACCCCACATGCGATGTCGGGACACAGGGTCAGATGTGTTTTATTAGAAGTACAAGTATGGTTCATTACATGCCCTAGGTGGGTGCCTACTGGGTAAGAGTGCCCTGATAGTCAATCATGATTGGAGACAAGTATAGAGTGCAAGCAGGTTAGGATTTAGATTATCCCTCTAGGTGGGTTGTTTGTAGACTATACCATATCTTATTCTACATTCTGAATGCTGGGATAATGCAGGTGTTCCTAAAAGGGTTAAGGTCACTTAACACAATATATGCGACTCCCCAGTATAGAACATACCTGAAAATGGATGATTGGTATAAGCAGGAGCATTCAGAATTCTTTCATGAGGATAATCATTCAACAAGTGTAATTCTGCGGACATCCAAGACTTTTAAGTTTCTGACACTGAGGATAATCATCCAGCAGCCGTAAGTGTATTAAGCATGTCTACTGAGTTTTCATAGGTCATTTCACTATTATGATATGTACAGTACAAAATATACCCAAAGAGATGAAAGAATTTGTATTAGGCTAAATATTTAGGCATTTGAATAATTTTGAAGTTTATTTGGCTTAAACCTAGGTTTCAGGTTGAACTTTAAAAGATTATCCCCAGTGGAGTCGCTAGAACTGTGAGCACGGATTTCAGTACCCACATTTTTGGGTTATGGTTGGTTTAAGATTAGGAGTCGCTACTTATTAATTTTGAAGGGATAAGTCTTAGGTTATGGATAAGGTCTTATGGTCCACATGAGAGTCTAGGTAAGAGGTTTGATTAAGTCCCTAGGGAAGGTGTTAGGTACCCTGAGACCCTCATTTTACATTGGTTACCTACTCCCTAGGTATAAGCCAAATTAATGTCAAAGTTTATTCAAATGCCTAAGTTTTTAGAGTATACTAATCAAAGAAATGAGAAAATCCTAACTAGTGTCGAACACGGGTTGGGTTGCCTATGTACTCACATAGGGTGAGATTAGACCGAGCGTAGTTCTGACACATGACCCCGTGCCCAGGCTAGGGGAGTGTGTGTGTGCACCGGAGTGGCTAGGACTTAGTCCGGGGACTAAGGTTTGGTTGACCGTGTTGGTCAAGTGCATGGTTTAGAGGATTTGGGCCCGGAGGCCAAGGTTTAAGGCCAGAGGCTAAGGATTAGGCCCGGAGGCCAAGGTTTAATCTCGGAGGCTAAGGATTGGGCTCGGAGGCCAAGGATTAAGCTCGGAGGCTAAAGATTGGGCCCGGAGGTCAAGATTGGATCTTATAGTCCAAGGTTTAGCCCGGTAAGCTTAAGGGGTTAGTCCGGTAGACTAAGATTGCTTAACCGGAGTTAAGAGGTGAGTTAATCATGGTTAGAGTTGCAAACCATAGTTTTTTAGGCCCAGGGTTTGGTTTATGGTCCTCCTTGCTGTTTTAGATTATTAGAATTTTTCTAGACTTTTACCAAGGTTAAATAATCATAACTATGGTTAAAAACTAACCGGGGTTTAATTTAACCCCAATTAAGGATTTGGTCAAGTCTAAGGTGGGCTCAGATGGCATGGCAAGGCCTAGAATGGCCTCCTACCAGGCCTGGGCCTTGCAAGACCACTGTTATATGAAAACAGAAGGATTGGCGGTAGAATAACTACCGCCATTGTCACTGTTTTCCAACACAGTGGCTTTGCAACAATGATAAAGGTTGAGGATGATGCCCAAAGGGTCCTGAACCCAAGAGGGTGCTCAGGAAAGTTGTCACAAGTCATGGGCCTGGTCTGGGCCCTAGGCTTGGCCTAGATTGGGCCCACAAAGACCAACTACAGTGAGAAGCAGAATGCCTAGAATGACGATATACCGTTTATCGCCATTTTATACAGTTTCCACTTTGGTTGATTTTAACCATGGTTAGGCTACCGAGGGGAGCCCGAAAGGACCAGGGAAGGTTAAGGGAGACCTTAGGGACCTAAACCAAGACTCGGAATGGACCAAGGCTTGATCCAATGAGGTATAAAGCTACTGCAATGGGAAACTCATAAATGACGATACTGTGTTTACCGTCATTTTTGGATTTTTCTAGAAATTGATTTTTTTCCCCCACAGTGATGTACCATGCCATTTCTAGGGGATCCCTCATAGGCTTAGGATCCCCCAAAATGCTTGGGGTGAGCCTACCCTTAAGAGGGTCCCCATGCCTACGAGGAGGCAAAGGGACCCCTATCTTTAGGTCTGTACTGAAACAAATGCAACAAAAAAGGGTCCCTTGGAATAGGACCAGGGGCTCACAAAGCTTAAACGAAAGAAAGAGGGGGGGGTAGAGGGACCCTACCCTGCTGGCTCGCTGGCTACAGTGGAGGAGCTAGTGGTGGAGGTTAAGAAGGGGACCCAACTAGGGTGGGATAGCCTAATGTTATTCCCCTAGGCTGGATTCGAATCCTGGGGATGGGTATAAGGGCCGAACAAAGCTAACTTGAGGGCTTTCTCAAAATTTTTAGAGAGGTTTTCTAGTGTGGAAGAAGGCTTGAGGGGGAGGATATTTATATGCTTGGGGACGACCTAGGATAGTTTAGGGATTAAAAACAAAGTGAAGGACCCAAGGGAGGCGCAACAGGTAGACCAGGGGAGGTGCCAGACCTACTCTGCGTACTCTCTAGAAATGACGGTAATTGCAGTCCCGCCATTCCTGAAATAGGTCAAACTAGTAGTGGCGGTAATTTGTTTACCGTCATTTAGGAGTTTTTGCTCAAACTGGCACAGACTAGCCTCTATTAGTCAGGGGCACTGTAACTTTTATCAAATCCAGTAATGGCGGTAATGTTATTACCGACATTACCTGGGTTTTCAAATTTCGAGCATGGGTCCCCTGCCAATGGTCATCTAAGGCTTGTGGGCTCATGATTGAGCCCATAGGGTGGCCTGGTTGTGGTTTTTAGCCTCTGGAGCAGGAAATCGGCCTTGGGCCCATGGGTCAAGATAGGGGGTTTAACTAGGGTTTAACCTATGGCTTGACTAGGGTTTGTCTTAGGGTTGACTCAGGTTTGTCCTACGATTGACTCAAAGTTAACCTAGGATTTAGATGGGGTTGACATAGGATTGACTAAGGGTTTGTCTTAGGATTGACTCAGGGTTAACCTAGGGTTTAGATGGGGTTGACCTAGGATTGAATAGGGTTTGTCCACTCAAGTTAACCATGGTTACGGAGCTTAACTATGATCAAAGGGGGTGTAAAAATTAGGTGCTTACATATATATTATACTATAACAGTCAAGCATGGCCGTTACCAAGTCAAGGCTCTAACTCCCAACTTCAAGCATGTATTGAAAAGAAAGAATTCAAGCACGAACATGAACAAGCAAGTGAAATATCATGATTCACGCAAGACAAGAATAAGAACAATACTGGATGATTTTATCAAACATAGTACACTACAAGAACCATGAGTTACAAACATGTTTTAAAATGGCATGAAAAAAATTATTTAAGTATTAAGTTCATGCATGCATTATGATTATATTGTTTTAATTTTCATGCAAGCTATGTCATATTATTATCCATTGTTAGCTATTGGTTTGCACTCGCGCAGTATTCCATACTCAGTCGTAGATTTTATGTCTGTAGGTGTAGGTTTTGATATCTGTGCTCCCGATCCATGGGTCGAAGAGGACTACGGTGAGGAAGAGTATTCTGTGGAGCCTCAGATGGAGGCTAGGGACTTGGACATGTGGCCTTATGACAAGGCTCATTTTTGAGAGATGAGCAGGAAAAATTCTGATGTATATATGTGTTATGTTGTGAGCAAGGTTGTTTGCTCAGCACTTGTTATAGTCATGTATAAACTTGTAAATTTTTGGAAAACTTTAAGTCTTTTGTATTTAAAGATGTTTTGCTTCCACTGTAGCATGCTTTGTATTTTTATAGGATGGTTGATATGTCAGGATAAGTCATGTCAGGTCATTAACCAAAGTACCCTAACTTCTAGGGGTATTTTGGGGCTTAACACCAAGTATAAAATGGATCCACAAAACAAGCCAACTAATCAAATTGAAGATCCAAAACAAAAGAACAAATCTCATGACATGAAAAAGAAGATCCACTAAGAAGCACTCTTTGTCATGAAGATGAATTTAAAGAAGCCAAATCAAGATCAAATTTGAAGGACATTGAAGACTCTCCAACTAGAAGATTTCAAGGTTTTATATTTAAGTTTGAGAGTTCTTAGGACAATTGTAAAAAGTTCTCAAAGTTTGATGTTTGAAAGCTCAAATGCCTAGATTGACCATATGAGCCTTAAGAATAGATTTGCATATCTTTCAAGGCCGTAGAACATCATATGGAATGATTGTAATCTTGATAAAGATAATCTAATTGACCTATCAAATCATTCATATCATCTAGGTTGGTTAAAAAGAAGTTTTCTGTGAAAAATTAGAAAACCAGTCAACTAATTCTTCAAGGCATTCAAAACTAGTCGACTGATTTAGCCTTGTGTCTTGTTTAGACACTGTTTTAAAAACCAGTCGACTAGTTTCTCATTGGCTTAAAAACCAATCGACTAATTGTGGTCTATAGATTTTGGAAATAGGCTGGTACAAACCAGTCAACTGATTTGTCAAAATAGTCGACTGATTTGCTCGTGACAAGCATTAAGCGCCCGTAATGGCTAGTTTCAAATGACTAGCTAGTTTCGCATTTAATGCACCTCCAATTGCCATAATTTTTCTTGGGCTATAAATAGAGATTGTTTATGAACAAAATGTACAACTCTTATACTACTCCTACCATTTTATTACTCACTCAATCATTCATTGATCTATTCTTTGAGAAAAACCTAAAAACACAAAAAAGTCAAATTTGAGCTATTCAACTTCAATCTTTGAGAGACTCTTAGTGATAATTCAAGTGATCATCCAACTCGTGTAAGGAAAATTTTTTATTGTGATCACTTCTCAACAAAGTGTATTTGAAATCAAAAGGTCGGTGTGACTCTTGTCCATGAAGTGGGGAGCTTCATTGTAAGTAAGTCAAAAGAGGGATTCTCTTGCAAGCTATAAAGGTTTGATCTTCACCCATGAAGAAGATCGTGCGATAGTAGATCGTGTTGAATCCTCAAGTGGGTAGCTTGAGGCGGGGACGTAGGTGGAAAGTCGAACCTCAATAACATATCCATCTTGTGTTTGCTCTCTTTCTCCCTTCTCTTTATTTACTATTTTATTAATTGTAGAATTGCTAGATTTTTATTCCCTTTTAAATAACTTAATTGAAATTCCGCTTAAGAGATTAGGAAGAAAATTTTAATTTACCAAGACCCTAATCACCCCCCCCCCCCCTCTAGGGTCCATTATTTGGGCAACAAACTCGTCCTCATGACATTTCTATCAGAGACAACACAACCATCTGACTCAGCCTCAGTACGGTTTTTCTATCAAAGGCATTACAACCATCTGATTCAGCCTCGGTATGAAATTTCTATTAGAGAACACAACCATATGACTCAGCCTCAGTGGGAAACCCATCCTCATGACATTTCTATCAGAGAACAGAACCATCTGACTTAGCCTTGGTATGACATTTCTATCAGAGGCATCACAACCATCTGACTTAGCCTTAGTGGGGAACTCGTCCTCACGACATTTCTATCAGATAACACAACAATCTGACTAGCCTTGGTGGGGAACTCGTCCTCATGGCATTTCTATCAGACAACACATTACACACCCACCGCCTTCCCTGCCCCAGTCAAAGAGGATCTATAGATAACATTCCACCCACTCCCGACTATCAGTTACATACATAGTCAAAGATGATATATGAATATTATTCCACCCACTTCCGACTATCAGTCACATACCTAGTCAAAGACGATCTATGAATATTATTCCACCGACTCCCAACTATTAGTCATGGAGGACTAAAAAAAAACCACCACTCTTGACCTAGTCAAAGAGGATCTATGGATATTATTCCACCTACTCCCGACTATCAGTCATGGAGGAACCCTGGCTAAAATCCAACACAGTTTAGGTTTTCTAATCATAGAAAATCCCCAATGCTTTAATAATTGAACCGGTTGGGCCTTATACCCGTGGACCAAATCCGAGGGTATACCATTTTGATATGGAACTTTACCTGGCCGATGGACCCCTACACATAAGGAGTCTCTGAAAGCTAAGTGTTCCTGAAATCCCAAAACAGTTTGACCAATTTCTATATTTTGCTATTTTAACCTAAGTTAGGCTCAAAATCTGGAAAACTATTAAACATGAACATCGAAGAGGGTTTTGATATCTTTCCAATGGCTCAAGAAACATTCGATTCTGATCAGTGGTTACAAAATTAGAGTTCCCTAAATTGGTTGTTCCTGGGATGAACTACAGCAAACCACACTTTGGTTTTCTGAAATTTGACCTAACTTAGGCTCCAAATCTGGAAAAATGTTAAACATGAACATCGAAGAAGGTTTCAATATATTTCCAATGGCTCAAGAATCATTCGATTCTGATCAAAGGTTACAAAACTAGGGTTCCCTAAAGTTGGTTATTTCTGGGACAAACTACAGCAGACCATACTTCGGTTTTCTGACATTTGACCTAACTTAGGCTCAAAATCTAGAAACATATTAAGCATAAACATCGAAAAGGGTTTCGATACCTTTTCAACGTCTCAATAATCATTCGATTCAGATAAGTGGTTACAAAACTAGGGTTCCCTAAAGTTAGTTGTCCTTCAGACGAACTACAGCAGACCACACTTCGGTTTTTGACATTGTGCCTAACTTAGGCTCAAAATCTGAAAACATTTTAAATATGAACATCGAAGAGGGTTTCGATATCTTTCTAACGGCTCAAGAATTATTTGATTACGATAAGTGGTTACAAAACTAGGGTTCCCTAAAATTGGTTGTTCCTGAGACGAACTACAGCAAACCACACTTCAGTTTTTTGACATTTGACCTAACTTAGGCTCAAGATCTGGAAACATGTTAAACATGAACATCAAAGAATATTTCGATATCTTTCTAACGTCTCAAGAATCATTCGATTATGAGTTTTGAGCGCAAAATGACATTCTTTTAAAGTTGGTTGTTCCGAACCTAGAAAACAGTCTTCGGTTGTTGGACATTTCTCCTAGCATATATCCAAAAATCCAATCCATGTGCATCACATACAATCATTCCACACAAAATATAACATAAATAACAGGGAAATAGAAGAGAGGGAAATTGATTTTACCTACTACACGCTTATAGAAGCTCTAAATGGTGAAAAAAAACCGCGCGGTTGCGTCCGGAACGTCGAGAAACCCCAAGGTAGCACTTCCTCTTTCGAACTTCCCCTCTCTTTCTAAATTCTCTCCTCTCTCTCTAATCTCTCCTCTTTCTCTCTCTAGAAACTCACGGATAGGGGCGGGTGCTCTTGGAAATGGGAGGGAGAAATGAGGGGGGAGGACCTCTATATATAGACCCAAAGAGTCTATGTGGTGAGAGAGGTGGCGAGGCCATGTGGCGGCATGTGCTCGTCACATGGGTCACATGATGTGGAGGTTGATCGGTTGACCCAGATCCCATTAATCTTCTATTTTTTCACGAACGAGACCCTGCAACTTTGCGAGACGACCCGCAAAGGTGCCGATAAGACAAGTGATTGTACTATGGGCAATCCGGCACCCGTTGCGTGAATTTCGGGAAAAAATATTGAGTTTTGACAATAAAGACTAATTCCGGAAGAAAATTGTAAAACTCACAAAAATTTCCTAATTTTGGATACTAAACACGTTGTCGTTTCGCGGTTCGACGTGCGATAGGACCGAAACAATAGACAGTTGTCGAGACAGTCGACCGGCACTCAGTATGTGAGTTTCGAAGCAAATATTGGGTTTTATTGGTAAACACTAAATACTGATCCAAATTAAAAACCCGCGGAATTCCTAAGTTTTGGGTACTAAGTGCATTGCGGTTCTGCAAACCGCCTTGTGACAGAACCGACACGACATATTGTCATCCAGATACTGGACTGACACGCAGTGTGAGAATATCAGAGAGGTATTTCTTGATTTTACTGGTAATTATCGGACACCAAATCCGATAACCAGAACCCATAATTAAAATTAAATACTTTCTTGAGATTTTACAGGTTTGATTAGGGACATGACACCTTAATTTTTTAAATATTGATATTTTAAATTTCAAACTCAATTAGAGGTCATTCTATCTCATGATTTTATTCCGAAAATTCGGATCGTTAGCACTACAAGGGTGTATATAAGTGCGAGTGTGATGATTTCCTTCTAACAAAAAACAAAGCTTAATCGGTGGACATCATCTATCACATCACAATTGTGTTTAGATCACATATCAACCCACACTGGCAGAGAGGTGTAAGCCATTGGAAAGGGTATAATATATGACAAGACTAGCTAATATTTGACAAAACATTGTACGTGTTGTCAACAGAGGACCATTTATAGAAATACGACCTCGTGTAGCTAAAGTTGGGACCCAAATTTAGTGAAGATTTAAGGCCTACTTGTCAAAATCAGTTTCCTTACTACTTGCCGAACTCATTTTTCTTTTTAGAAAGATGCTATAGAAACAAAGGTCACTCATGAACCAAGCCACGTGTCAGTGGCAGTGTGTATCTCCAATTTTCCATGTTGGGGGTGATTAAAGTTTCAATCTCTTGAGTGCAGCGGTTGATATGTATTATTCAGGTCTATTCAATGCTGAACTTTTAACCTTCTAACCAATAAATAGAAATGTCGTGTGTGTATGGTGTGTGTGAGTGGGTGTGCGTGTTTGTCTTCTTTGCTTTACCTATAGTTTTGCCTTGTGGTGTTGTTATTCTTACCAAAAAAACCAAATCTCGTGCCTTTAGTCTCATATCAAATATTTTTCCGAGCTCATATCCCCTTATAAGTTCTATCACGCTTCAAACGGTTAGTAGCTGTTTTGACGAGTGTTTGGGTTAAGCTTATTTGGGTTATGGGTTGGTGGTGTATGTATGTGTGATTGGGTGTGAGGACTTCGAATTCTCTCTGGCCCATGCCAGAGAAGTGCTCTCGGGCCACCACACATGAAGCATCAACTGGTTGGAAAAGTCATTTCATGGGCCCCATGATTTTGACTTATCCCGCCTTTATTTCACACATGGTGATAAAATAGTAAGATAAAAGGAGAGATATATCAAATGAGGAGAAGTCAAAAATCAGAAGAGAAATGAAATGACTTCTCTTGCCACTTGTCGCTTAAGTGTGGAAGCCTGAGAACACCTCTTTGACATGCGCCAGAGAGAATCCCAAGCCGGGTGTGACTGTCTTCTTTGCTTTACCGCTTCACCTTGTGTTGTTGTTACTCTAACCCCAAAAAAAAAACCAATAAATAGAAATAGATACTAACCCCGCTAACCCGAGTACCAAAAACAAAGAGGACCAAGCCTAAATGGTACATTGCCTCTATTTTAGTGTATTGGTGCCTTTTTAGGGTAACCGTCACCCTAATAGTAGGCAAAATACACCTAAAATGGCAGTCTCTGGACCCATCCCTTGACAAGTCGAGATCCCTAACACTACTTTTCTCATGATGAAAACGTTAGCGGTCATCAAACACAATTCAACTTGCCTTCATGACAAATGCATGTGCTTTAACTAGTTATTTATCTAACCCTTGAAAGTAACATGTTACATTTTATGTAAAACACTTTAATTGGTTGTATAAGTAATCAATAAAAAAAAATTATAGCTGCTCTTATAACTTAGATGGCAAAGTATACCTCTCTCTGGAGGGTGATTCTGGATTAAGTGGTGAGAAGCTTTCAGATGATGTAACTAACTCATTAACCCTAATTACTAGTAAGAGAGTAGATAAATGAAAAAAAATTAAAAATATATAATAAAAAATATAAAATTGTGAGCTAAGCGCTAACTTTTTTTCTTATTTTTAGAAGGTAAAAGTTATGACATGATTGAACCTAAAAAAGAAAAAGAAGAAAATTATATAGAGATATTGGTGTAACATGGGGAATGAAAAGTGCACACGTTGCCAAATCTTGATATTTTCTTGAGGAATCCTAGCCCTACTCGCAGTCAACCTTTACTTTCAGCCTTCACCAACCACCTGTCAACTTTTTAATGATTAAAACACCATGCCTCATGCAAAATGGACAAGCAGTTGGTGGAGACTGAGTATTGGAGTTGACCAAGAGTAGGGCTAGCACTCCTCTAATTTCTTATCCACAAGATCCTTTAAAAGATTTTTCTCTGCATTCGCAGAAAAAAAAAAGGTATTTGATTTTGCTAGCCCTTCCCTTTCAAGGGCAAGAAGACAGATTATTTTGTGGTGACTTGAGAGTTTCCTACTGACTATTAGCCATATCAATACCTCAAAAGTTCTGCTGCAAGCTCCTCTTTTTAATATATATAGATGATGACAATCTTATAATTATGGAGAGAGAGGTACTGACAGTTTTGTAAAAAATAATTCTCTCCATAATTACAACATTACCACCAATTTTATACTAAAAGGGGAGCTCCGTTTAAGGTGTCCAAAGTAAAGCTCTGTCTCATATTTAAATTCTTTAAAACAATTATAGATTATGTAAGTAAATCCCCCTAAAAATAGAGTCATGGAAGAGGCTCAAAGAGCAACAGATGCCTGTTAATTCACCATCATCATAATAGAAGCCAAGAAGGTGGGATGTTTCAAATGAATGGCTGCATTGATTGGGTCACCATCATCTGAATGTGCAGATGCAAACATAGACAGACGGGCCATAGCTAATAGCTGTAGGAGATGAGTCATTGCAGCATGTGGCAGGGCAGAACCATTGGGACCCTGGTAGCGACTGGGCACATGAACTGTCAAATTAAAGTGCAGTACAATCAGGTCCACCAGACAGCTCCCTAATCACCCAACAGCTTCCTACTCCATTGCCAGCATGGGATTTACTCTAGCGGACGCCCGAGGTGGGATTTCGGGCTTCCACAAATCAAAAGACGTGTGGCGATAAGTGGGGAGAAGTCAAAATCATGGGGAGAAAATGAAATGACTTCTCCCCTTTTTATTGCCACATGTCCTTTGATTTGTGGATGCCCGAAATCCCACCTCGGGCGTCCGCCAGAGTAAATCCAATGCCTCCATTGCCTGTCTGTTAGGTGCAACTCTCATTGCAGCACCATAGTCACTACATATATATATATATATATATATATAGAGTAACGTTCCAATTAGCCCCGCTAATAGGAACCTATGGTATGCGACTGATTTATGGCCCTCAGATTGTTTAAGCTTTTGAATCCAAACCGTTAATTAACGAAGACAGCCCAAAACCACTCTGGTTTTAGTTTGGGGACTTCCCTTAAAACCAAAAATCCTTTATTCTTGTCCACCGAAAATACCTCGTGCTCTCTCTCTCTCCTCTCGTTCTCTTCAGATCCAAAAATATCAAAATAGCAACAAGACCTGCAACCTTGGTCACCCCTCTTAATTATGGATTTCTAATGAAGGGAACTTGATTGTGAATCTGTAATGGGGTTGTTCCTAGACTCGGCACTTAGTTTTTTTTAAATAGATCCAATGAATTTGAATGCCACTAACTTGTATTTAAGACCTGCAACCTTGGTCATGAAACAAACAAACCGCCCTAATGAAATAAATCGCCTTTTGCTTGAAACAAATGGCTTCAAGTCTAATCAAGAGAGAAAATGAATAGGAAGAAAAGGGGTGGTGGAGATTATGAAAGAGAAAGAGAGAGCCGGGGGGGGGCTGCTTTTGTTGTATCTGTGTTCTCTTCTTCATGTTTTTTTCTTCCCTCCCTCTTCGCTGTCTCCTGGATCTGTTAACACCCCACCTCGTCCACACACTACTTGGCACACCCAGTATATGAGGATGTCATCGGGTAGTTACATTACACCTACATAGATTAAAAAATATAACACAAAAGCCAGGATCTTATTAAATAATCCTAGATAATTTGGTATCATAGATGTCTTTGATTGAGGTATTTTCATACCATCTCATCCAGAGTTATTTTCTGCAATATTGGTTGGGATATATCTATTTAGTTTGCAATTCATCAAATTAATGGAGCAGTAACATAATCCTGCATACTTTGTAGATAGCAGTAATATAAAGAGAAGGAAAGGCGTGAGAGAACGAGAGAGAAGGAGGGGCGTGAAAGAACGAGCTGGGAGAGAGGGAAAAAGAAAGGAGAGAGTGGGAATGGGAGAGAGAGAACGAATGGAGAGGGAAAGGTATTAGGAGAGAGAACGAGAAAATAGGAGAAAGGAGTTTGTTACGAGTTTGTAAGCGGTTTTGACTCTTGGAAAGACTGTTTTTCTAATAACCCTTAGATTTGAAGAGGGTATAGATCGTAGGGTTCAAAATGCGGTGCTTACTAGAGTCTCTAGTAAGCCACGCTAATAGGAACCCTTCTCTATATATATATATATATAAATGCTTGAACAACTCTCCTGGTCCTAGGACTGACCCCTTGCCTTAAAACAAGTAGAAAAAATTTTAGGGTTCTGAAATTATAAGGGTCTTACAATTTTATAATGCACGCAGTTGTAAAATATTGAGATTTTAACATTTTGTAAGTACCTTAGAAATTCACCTAATTCTTGTTATTTGAAAAAGAAAAAAAAAACAGAAATTGCTCCTAGGCGAGGTTTCGGCCTTAGGATCCCCACCGAGTGGTCCTGCTAGCAAAGCTCTAGGAGAGAACAGAAGAATCTTCCCCTCGAGTCAAAAAATGGCAACAACGTGGTGGGGTTCACTTTTTTTGATTTGTGTACTACTCTATATTGACATTGAGTGTCGTCTTCCGATCATATAAATGGTTTGAGACAACAATTCTGAACAGATGCACGATCAATCCAGAAAAGCAGAAGAGGGTACAAGAGAGAACGTACTGGATTGAAACATGCTCCTCTTAATCCTACAAATGAATCTGAAAGATTAGTGAAAGATCCCATCTGCTTCCTGAAAACTCAGAGCCTCAAAGAATCTGGTCCTCAAGTAAGACATTATTCAGTAGATAGAGTAAACAGTAAAATTCTGAAAAGATGGGTTGGATTCCCTAACATTTAATTTTCTTTTGAAACTATCTTTGTTTGATCACTTAAAATCATGAGAAAGTCTCCAATTCTATTCGGTTTAACTTTTTTGAGAATATTTTTTTCCCCTCAAGTCCTCAGAACTAACACTTCTCACTGTACTTTCTCAGAGTGGATCTGGCTACCAGTAATGCAATTAACTAGTTCTTTTTATGGTCGGGTAAATTGAGTACTCTACAATTTATAACATATTACACCATGCAACAAACCAAAATGGCCAAAACCCGTTTCTCTAATCTTTACACATAAAGAAAACTGGCATACATAACTGATATAACCTCTCAAAGGCATTCCAAAACAGCATCCAAAGAACAAAGAACAATGGATTTAAAAAATAATAATAACACTAATAAAAGTTCATGATTCGAACCACAAATAATATCGAAGAACAATGGATAGAACCAAGTACCTTCATGATTCGAACCACAAATCCCAAAAGCTTGGTGAGCATCAAAACAACCATACTAGTTGATATAAGCCCTCTTTCAATGGCAAACCCCAGATTCAAAATCTTGGACTGAGGCAACTCTTTCGAACAAACAACACATTAGAGACTCAACTCACTGAGAAGACTCTGCCAAGCTCGTATCAAGTCTTCTCAGTTCCGGTGTTGGCTGAATTGCACAAGTCTATAACCCTTGCTTATACAACAAAACTAAAAATGAAATATGTAACATATTGTTTAATTCACGTCTAAGAAACCTGCTTCTCCCAACTCCACGGCTTGCCTGCTTCACCAGATCCATGATGACTAATTGGCCCGCAAGAATTAATCGAGTTCCACTGCCGTGGAGAAAAAGGCTTCTTATCCATCACTGGGCGCTCATACACAAAATTCACCCTCTTCCTCCCTCTTCCATTCCTCCACCCCCGATCTGTTTGATAGTCATCACTTTGAAACCTCGAGGTTTTATATCGTGACATGTACCGACCGGTGCCTTCTCTTTTCCTGCAATTCTCATTCCATGTTCCCCAACCTCCACCAGTTCTTCTAAATTCCAAATCCACCGAGTCATTAACATCGTTCTCCCATTGGTTCCAACCCCTTGAATTATCCCCACAACCTCCCCATGTTCTATCCTTCACGGCTCCATTACTCTGAACAAAGCTACATTCCCAAGGATTGTTGCTAGATTCCCAAGGATTATCATGATTATCAACATTCCTATCACAATCTCCAAAACCTGGAGCTGAAGATGAGTTGTTAGCGGTTCTGACAGGATTCTCCTCTGCATCGCCCCAACCAGTGCATGGGACTGGTCGATTTAAGAAGAAAAGGGAATCACCGGAAAACCCAACCTGCCCATCCTTTTCCCCCTCATCAGGGGCCACAGGTTCCTGATCTAAGTCCAACAAGAGCTCGGGGTCAATATAAGAATTCCAATCAATTTCATCAATATAGATATCTGGGTCAGGCATAGAGATGTTGCATGGGAGACCATTAATCTCCGCCCAATACCTATTCTTTGCATTGTGGAATGCCTTTTCACCCGCAGAATCATTCCACTGAACCACGTTTTCATAATAGGGCATTAACTTCTTAGCTTCCACGATCTTCCGCCATGGAATTGAGCCCACTATAGTGCAGAACTTCTTCTCCCATAAAGGCACAGTGGGCTGCCAACACCCTGAAGAAAAAACACATTAAATCTAAGTTAAATCCCTCAATCACTATAAATAAGAGGAACTTTCGTAAAAATTAAAAAAATCTCTGCAATTTAAACAAATGGCAATACATGAACTCTTAAATTTCAAATCCCAAAATTTCAAATCAATAGGAATTTCTCAAACAATTACATAATAACACGGTAAGAGAAGGAGAAGAAGAGATTTCAACAGAGCCCAGGTGAATAAAATCCTCAAATACAGATACCCACTTCACTTACTACACAGTCCATCAATAAATATTCATTTTAAAGCTAATAATATAACTCAGAAAATCTTAGTTTCAAAAAGTATTTTTCTTCCTCATAAACAATACAAGCTCCTCACACACACAAAACTATTACCATCTGCAATGCCCAAAAGATAGTAGCATAAGTAAATCCATAAAAGAAAATTATCAACTATTGGTTCCTAACCAAACAAACCCTAATCAAGATACAAGACCTAAGCAATAAAAAAAAAAATCCTAATTAGTAACAGTTCTTCTGCTATTTGAACAGAATTCAACTTAGATAAACCCTGAAATGAAATCGTCGACCTTTCGAACAAAATCACTTTCTTCCCTTACTAAAGCCAACAGTTGTGTCTATAAAAAAAATAAAAAAAAAATTTAAAAACCCTAAATCCTCAGAAGAAAAAAAAGGGGAAAAAAATAACAAGAACCCATCTGTTAAATCCGAGAAAAACCCAGTTGTTTCAATCAAAACCCCATCAATAAGAACCCATCTTTTAGTAATTTTTACGAAACCTAACTATTCTAAAAGACTAAAAAGCAATCTGAACCAGAAATTAGACATACCAGAAGGTGGTTTTCTGCTCTGTGATCTTGTGGGCGTTTTCAGAACTTGTTGACGATAATTTTCTCCTTGATATCTTCTCCAATCCTCCATATTCCAGAAATTAAAACCAGAAAAACAAAAAACGGTTCTGTTTACGGAACAAAAAAGCGATTTCAGAAAGAAGAGGGTCTCCCTCAGATCAAGCGAGAATCGAATTCTCTTCTTTCTGAACAAGAATCCAGGGATGGGATTTCAGATTTTTGTTTCTCGGATATTCGATCAAAATCCTTCTATCCCGATTCGGATTTGGAAAAAAATAATAAGATTTTGAGCGAAATAACGAGAAGAATTAGCGGTTTTTTGTAAGAACCGGGCTTTCGAGTTTCTACACTAGTTTTTGGAGAGCCGATCTTAGAATGCCTCGAGTTTCGTATTTCGTTTATTTATAACCCCAATGCTGTTCTGAATTACAATCTTGCCATCTACTTTGTTTAGCAAAGCAATCGTAATTCGAAATCTATCACAGTGTGCTGTTTTTTAGTTTCCTTTACGGCGACACGAAACCTAGTAAACAGTTATCAGTGTCTTTTCCAATTACCCAAAATGCCCTTAACAAATACTTCAATGACCTTCAACCAAATACCTGTTTAAATAAGAGAGTCAATTCCTCTACGATGATAATCCGATTTGGCAAATCCGGTAATCACCCTTTGAGGTGGCCACGTGTCCCCATGACCACTCCTTAACCGTGGTTCAGATTCACCCACCCCTAGGGTTCACCTAATCATCCTTGGTTTTTGGAAAAAATATTAATTCTATTTTTTTAGGGTTTTTTTAATATTAAAACACCCTAAAAATAGAATTAATATTTTTTTCCAAAAACTAAAGATGGGTGGATGAATCTGAACCACAGTTAAGGGGTGTCAAGGGGGACACGTGTCCACGTCAAAGGTTGATAACCGGATTTGCCAAATCCAGTTATCACCGTAGAGGATTTGACTCCGTTTAAAAATTGCAATTCTTTGTTTTTATTTTCTGCTCTGGATCGCCTTTGGGCTTTGATAGCTACAATACTAAAGTCATCCGTTTTGTGCTTAGGTATCTTGTAATTAGTTTGTGATTAATCTCAGTTTGTGTTTATACCTGATTAAAACTATATATATATATATATATATATTATATTTTGTATCAGGGGCATTACTCTTATTAGATCGATTGAATTATATAATATTAATATCAACCTAAGATTTTCAGTTAAAGAGAGACCCTAGTATCATTTGGTTATGCTTGCCCAAGAAAGACGAGAAAAAGAGCAATCGACTTTTTTTTTATGAAAGTTCACATGGGGTGAACCACGTAATTCTTATATTTTCTATCTTTAGTTTAATTCTCTTTATATGCCTTTTAAACATATTGATGATTTTTATTTAAAAAAAGACACGTGTCCAAAGACATAATTTGGATTAATTGAACACGTGATAACTTTTCTGAACTATTATATAGATACAAATGAGAATCTTTTCGTCTAATAGTTACAAAAAGCTAGCCATGTATCTTATTAACCCTAATTGAGTCATCATTAACACCTAATGGTCATGTTAGCCATGTGTGTGTTGTGTGTGTGAGTTTGCATGCCGTGTGTGTGGATGGGTTTGCATGGGTGGTGTGAGTATTTCCTTGTATTTGCCTCCAGTCATTGCCTTATGGTATGATTGAGTTTACCAAAAAAAAAAAAAAACAGAAGTCTTAGGGTGAGTGATTAGTCCCATATTGGATAATTACCCGAACATGCTGTCCTTTATAAGTTTCTTGGCGTCTCAAATGGCTGGTACCCGTTTTGAGGAGCTCTAGGGTGAAGCTTACATGGGCTGCATGTGTGTGTTGTGTGTGTTTGCATGTTGTGTGTGTGTGTGGGTGGTTTTGCATGGGTGATGTGAGTATTTCCTAGTATTTGCCTTCAGTCATTGCTTTGTGGTAGATTGAGTTTACCCAAAAAAAAAATTTAAGATTTTAGCAAAGACTGACAAAGCTGAAAATATCATATACTGACTTTATTGTGGCTAGTGGATGACTTTCATCTCATAGTTACCATAGAAGATTAGAATGTTTGTCTTTTACTTTATTCCAATCACAATTTTCGTAGGATTTTAAGACGGTACACGTTGTTTAACCAATTTTGCAAACCTGTTTTGAAAATCAATTTGCAAAAGTAAAAATACAATTAAATTAATGTACATGTACAACCTCATTTTATGTTTTCATTAAAATGACCAAACTAACCTTAATAAATTTGATGGATCTAAATGCCTTCGTATAAATTGACCATTAAATAATTAAACACTTTAACTAAAAGCAAGAGCTCTAGATTTCTCTAGATTTCTAGAGCTCTCATAATATGGGTATTGATGGGTGATTTTTAAGATGGACACGTGGATCAATAGATCCATGGAAAAATATTTTTAATAAACATCCTGCGCCTTCAACATGCCTTAAAACGCTTTTAACCTATGTTGGTTATTGCACCGTTCATATTTTTTTGACTACAAAACATCTTTGGGTCATGACTTATGCGTTTTTCAGCATAAACGTTCACAAAGTATAAAAAGGGTAAAAAGAGACTTAAGGATTGGAAGGTGAGAGGTTCATTGGTTGAAAAGTGTGTTATTACGTGTAAAGCGAGACCACCTTCATCAATCCACTTAGAAACTTTGGACGAGTAACAAGTCGTCGTAAGGCACCTGAGGAAAATGAAATGATTGTTTTGACACAATAAATGCTAAAGACATTAATACAATAAATGCTAGAGGCGTTATTATATTAAATGCAAAAAACGTTACAATAATTAATGTGTCTGTTACAAAGAATTACAATTACCTCATGTTAAAAGATCCCAAAACAAAAATCCTATAAGTAGGAAAGGTCACCTGAAAGGGACACAACAACACTAAGTCAAATACGACTAGGCTCAACGGTAACCACCCCTCGATACTCTCAAAATTCTTGGTGTGCTCTCGATCTCATTTCCTTTACTATTTTCCTTTTTTGTCATATGTCGGAATAACCCTTCGAGGTTTGGATTGACCTGTGATCAAGTCCGAAAATCCACTCAGTTACATTTGGTGACTCCAGTGGGCTTGATTTCGCAACCGCAATGGCTTCTACCGAAAGGAAATACCAATGATTCTTCTACAATCAACCAAGATATCCCCAATCCACCCAATGGTTGGTTGGCTGCCAAGTTAATGTTTGTGATGGCGCCTTTACTACAAACACTACCCCCTACAACTGGAGAGGAGAGAAATAGGTGCCAAAAAAAAAAAAAAATTACCGTCACTGCCACACCACACTACCGTACTGCCACATTGCCGCATCCGAAGCCATCACTGCATTGCCCCATCACTACACCGTCAGACTTGTCCTCTTTTAAATTTTTGGTTTTTTCCATTCTTGTACGTCATCTCTTTTTCTGTTGAAAATCTAACCGCAGCAACCAGCCAACCACGGCTACAAGAGGAAGAAGCTCTACCGGCGATTATTTGCCTGATTCCTTAATCCTCATGTGCCCCCACCAAGCCCCGATTCACTCTACAGGACGCCATTGTCTACGCCTTTAATGTCTCCTCTCCAACCTCCTCACCTCCCATATCCAACTCACCCATCTCTTCAAGAAATCCCAACGACAGGATATACTACTACAAAATCTCAATGTCTGGTCTCTGTTTCTCTTAAGAAACCTCCATACCAGTAGCGCCCTACCTCGCAACGATTCTTAAGACCGAATGGTGGGGATGGTTTTGGTCAACATCAAGATCGACGGATGGGTGAGATGGAAGGTTGAGATTTGGACAGATAACCCTATCACTTTGGTTGTTTGCTTTAGCTTCTAAACCAGTAATTTAATGGTCTTTCTCCCTGTGCTCCATGGTTTTGCACTGGGTGGTTAGTTATTACGGCTATTTTAGTATTTTGTTCAATGGGGATGAAGGAAAAAACACTATTTTGTATCATCTGGGATGTCTGATTTATTAATACATATTTTGAAGAAGAAGGCATGCACGTGCCTTGCACGTGCACAACCTAACTAAGTATAGATACAAATGAGAATCTTTTCGTCTAATAGTTACAAAAAGCTAGCCATGTATCTTATTAACCCTAATTGAGTCATCATTAACACCTAATGGTCATGTTAGCCATGTGTGTGTTGTGTGTGTGAGTTTGCATACCGTGTGTGTGGATGGGTTTGCATGGGTGGTGTGAGTATTTCCTTGTATTTGCCTTCAGTCATTGCCTTATGGTATGATTGAGTTTACCAAAAAAAAAAAAAAAAACAGAAGTCTTAGGGTGAGTGATTAGTCCCACATTGGATAGTTACCCGAACATGCTGTCCTTTATAAGTTCTTTGGCGCCTCAAATGGCTGGTACCCGTTTTGAGGAGCTTAGGGTGAAGCTTACATGGGCTGCATGTGTGTGTTTGCATGTTGTGTGTGTGGGTGGTTTTGCATGAGTGATGTGAGTATTTCCTAGTATTTGCCTTCAATCATTGCTCTGTGGTATGATCGAGTTTACCCAAAAAAAAAAAAAAAAATTTTAAGATTTTAGCAAAGACTGACAAAGCTGAAAATATCATATACTGACTTTATTGTGGCTAGTGGATGACTTTCATCTCATAGTTACCATAGAAGATTAGAATGTTTGTCTTTTACTTTATTCCAATCACAATTTTCGTAGGATTTTAAGACGGTACACGTTGTTTAACCAATTTTGCAAACCTGTTTTGAAAATCAATTTGCAAAAGTAAAAATACAATTCAATTAATGTACATGTACAACCTCATTTTATGTTTTTATTAAAATGACCAAACTAACCTTAATAAATTTGATGGATCTAAATGCCTTCGTATAAATTGACCACTAAATAATTAAACACTAACTAAAAACAAGAGCTCTAGATTTCTCTAGATTTCTAGAGCTCTCAAAATATGGGTATTGATGGGTGATTTTTAAGATGGACACGTGGATCAATAGATCCATGGAAAAATATTTTTAATAAACATCCTGCGCCTTCAACATGCCTTAAAACGCTTTTAACCTATGTTGGTTATTGCACCGTTCACATTTTTTTGACTACAAAACGTCTTTGGGTCATGACTTATGCGTTTTTCAGCATAAACGTTCACAAAGTATAAAAAGGGTAAAGAGAGACTTAAGGATTGGAAAGTGAGAGGTTCATTGGTTGAAAAGTGTGTTATTACGTATAAAGCGAGACCACCTTCACCAATTCACTTAGAAACTTTGGACGAGCAACAAGTCGTCGTAAGGCACCTGAGGAAAATGAAATGATTGTTTTGACACCATAAATGCTAAAGACATTAATACAATAAATGCTAGAGGCGTTATTATATTAAATGCAAAAAACGTTACAATAATTAATGTGTCTATTACAAAGAATTACAATCACTTCATGTTAAAAGATCCCAAAACAAAAATCCTATAAGTAGGAAAGGTCACCTGAAAGGGACACAACAACACTAAGTCGAATACGACTAGGCTCAACGGTAACCACCCCTCGATACTCTCAAAATTCTTGGTGTGCTCTCGATCTCATTTCCTTTACTATTTTCCTTTTTTGTCATATGTCGGAATAACCCTTCGAGGTTTGGATTGACCTGTGATCAAGTCCGAAAATCCACTCAGTTACATTTGGCGACTCCAGTGGGCTTGATTTCGCAACCGCAATGGCTTCTACCGAAGGAAATATCAATGATTCTTCTACAATCAACCAAGATATCCCCAACCCACCCAATGGTGGGTTGGCTGCCAAGTTAATGTTTGTGATGGCGCCTTTACTACAAACACTACAGCATTCACAAGCCCATGTATAAACTCAGGCACTGGAAGCGCAAAATCAAATGATGACTTTACTACGAGAAATTCGGGGAGGAAACCCTCAGAACGATCATAATGAGCGTGAAACTCCAGAGCAAAGCCATGTCACTGCTGTTGACGTCGCTGCAATTCTTGAACACCAGAAGCAGACATCAATCGAGAATTTTCACTTCGATTCCAATCCGCCCTACTCGATGAATATACTCAAAAGTCATATCCCCAAGGCTATATTGTTCCAACTTTTTCTCAGTACAATGAAAAAGAAGGCAACGCCAGAAAACATGTCAAACGATTTGTGGACGCCTTAGGCATACAAGTCTCTGACCATGAATTACGTCTGCAAGAATTTTCCAAATCACTCTCCGACCGTGCCTACACATGGTACAGTGACTTAACCCCTAATTCCATTCATTTTTGGGAGGATATGGTTACGATGTTTGCAAAGAAATTTTTCCTGTTGGAATACCGTATTTCTTTTGTTGACCTTAGCCGAGAGTGTCAATGACCTTCGGAAGGACTGATTGAGAATGTCAAAAGATTTTGAAAGCGCGCCTTCGAATGTCGTGATCCTGTTACTGAAGATGTCTTGGTTCGAACTTGCATCAGTGGCATGCTAAAGGAGTTTCATGTTCACCTGGAAAATCTTACTATAATAAACTTCTCCCATCTTCAGCAAGCAACCCGCCATACAAGTGAATCGGTAAAGTCACAGGAGAGAACGTGGCGTCGTGAACCAAGACCACCAAAGGCGCAATCAATGGCGGCAGCCACTTCTTCCGATAAGCGGCTAAACAAATCTAATGATGGCCCACCAAAAAATTTCAAACAAGCTCCTACTAAAGTTGAGGAACCCCCGCCTTTCCCCGTAGACATGGAGTTCATCGAAGACATTTTTTATGAATGGCTTCACGACGGCATCATTCGCCCTCCTACTCCATTATACCGTCCAACCCCAGAGGACAAGAAGAATCTTAATTATTGTATCTACCATCGCAACACCAGCCATTCTACAAGTAATTGTTGGACATTGCGACATTTTTTTCACAAAAAGGTAGCATCCGACAAGTTACAATTGCCAGACAACGCATCTTCTGTTCACAATGATCCCTTACCTACTCACAAAACTAAGGAGAGGGTGGTCATGGCCACACATGTTGAAGAAAGAAAATGAGACTGTGGCGCCCTCCGCAGAAGCCGCCTTCTTAAAAATACATGTTGTCCAAAAATTTTATGGACCATTTGGCCTTCTCCGAAGCTGCTCAACATGAGCTCGCCCACGCTTTTACAAAGATTGTTGATCATCATGGCGAGGAAGGTTTCAAAGTCAACAGCTCCATTCGTCAACCCCCTGCCCATACAAAGTCAACCCAAGCCTCTATTACCTTCACCAATGATGATATGACGGCCCCCCGCTCTGACCACAACCGCCTGGTCTACATCACAACTACCTTAAATGGTACCATGGTCCGAAGTGTATTCATTGATCATGGGTCTTCCATCAACTTACTTCCCCTCTCCACTGTGACAGCAATTAACCTGCCAATGAACTAAATTACAAAGCAATCAATTGAAGTTTTTGGATTCGGAAACCATTATCAACAAACTATGGGGTATGTCAATATCAACTTACAAGTTGGATCCATATGCTGCGCTACCCGCTTCCATGTTCTCGACGTAGCAGTCAATTACCATTGTGTATTAGGGAGGCCATGACTACATCATCATCGAGTAGTACCTTTAACGTACCATCAATATCTCAAGTGGAGCCAAGGCGGAAAAGAGCACAGGGTAGCAGCCACAGCAGTCCCTTTCGAGCGCTCAGAAGCGCATATCACTGATGTCGCCTTCTATGATGATTTAGCTCCTGAAGGTGAAACTACAATCTCCTCATCTCAGGGTATCTGACTTTCCCCTACTCCAAAGTGAAAGAACGAGGATACTTCGACCACGAAGAATCCTCGCGGGGAGGATGGACAACATCAATCATCACAAAGGATGACAAACCAAAGTAGATGGGTGCGTGTACGACTACCTGACGGGAGAATGACATACCGCCTATGACGGTCACAATCACCAGTAGCACACTCAGTAGAAAAAAATGCTACTGGTGATACCCAGAAAATAACTGAAGTCACCAACGCCCCAGAATGTATGCAAGATGGTGTGAAAGAAGTCCAAGAAGAGCTAGAAACAATTAATTTGGGAAACAAAGAAGATCCACAACCAATCTTGATAAGTTCATTGTTGTCTCCTAATGAAAGAAAATCACTTTGTAGTTTTCTTGCAAATAATAAAAATATCTTTGCTTGGTCGTATCTCGAGATGCCTGGCCTGAGTGCCAATCTAATCATGCATTAACTCAATGTTGACCCTACTGTCATACCAGTAAAATAGACTCTTCGAAACTTCCGCCTTGAAGTTGAACAACAAATTAAGGTTGAGATAGAAAAACTCCTTAAGGCAGGTTTTATCAAACCAATCCAACATCCCACATGGCTCACAAACATAGTCTCGATAAAGAAGAAGAATGGTCAGATAAGATGTTGCATTGATTTTAGGGACCTCAATAAAGCATGCCCAAAAGACGATTTACCACTCCCAAATATGGATTTTCTCATTGACGCAACAGCAGGACATGAATTATTCTCATTCATGGATGGATATAGTGGATACAATCAAATGAAGATGGCACCCGGTGATGCTGAAAAGACTGCTTTTCGAACCCCTTTTAGAAATTTTTATTATATGGTGATGCCTTTCGGATTAAAGAACTCATAAGCAATATACCAAAGGGCAATGACAGCAATATTTCATGACATGATTCATAAAGAGGTAGAAGATTACGTTGATGATCTCGTTGTTAAGGCCAAGAGGAGACTCAACTATGAAGCTATACTTTGAAAAGGGTGTTCAAAAGATGTCGAAAATACCAACTCAAGATGAACCCTTTAAAATGTGCTTTTGGAGTATGTTCGAGAAAGTTTCTCGGTTTTGTAGTACACCGATACGGCATCAATGCCGATCCAAAAAAAATAAAGGCAATACTTACAATGGTGTCACCGCAAAATTTGAAGGAGCTTAAAAGTTTTCTTGGAAGGATTTCATATATTCGAAGATTCATACCAGGACTAGTAGAAATCACTAAGCCATTCTCAATATTGTTAAAAAAAGGGAGCAAGATATGAGTGGACAACACCATGCTATGAATCTCTTGAAAAGATCAAACATGTTTTGTCTTCAGCAGCTACAATAATGGCTCCCGTTCTAGGGAAAACATTGAAATTATATTTGGCAGCGACAGACCATGCCATCGGGGCATTATTAGCTCAAGATGATGATGAAACAAGGGAACAACCAATATACTACATCAATCATGCATTAAGAAAGGTAGAGCTAAAATATCCACGGATTGAAAAGATGTGTTTATCGCTCATATATGCCACGTAAAAGTTTCGGCACTATCTTTTGTCACACAAGGTAATTGTATTCACTAAGTCTGATCCAATTAAGTTTTTGCTAACAAAACCAGCGTTTTTAGGACGAGCAGCCAAATGGCTTCTCATGCTGTCAGAATTTGACATAAAATGTGAAACACTACAAGCCATAGAAGGGCAAGTTGTGGCAGATCTCCTCGCTGGCTTCCCATGGCAGGACGAGCTGGAAATCACGGATGAAGTTCCAGGCGTGCTACCTGAAGTCACCCTCATAAGAAATCTAGATGAGGAATGGACCATGTTGTTCGACGGATCCAGAACCAGTAAAGGCGGAGGAGTCGGAGTGGTCCTCCAAGCACCCTATGGCGAGGTTACTTTGATGTCTTTTAAGTTAGATTTCGATTGTTTCAACAATACTGCTAAGCATGAAACATTCCTTATTGGCTTGACAATGGCTAAAGAAATGGGTGTCAGGAAACTGAATGTCAAAGGCGACTCCAACTTAGTTGTCAGCCAAATGAACGGAAATTTTTCCCTGAAAGACTTCGGCCTTGCTTCGTATCGAACAATGGCACAGCAGTTATAAAAGGATTTCGAGAAAATCACTTTTGGTCACACAGGACGATCTGGTAATAAACATGCGGATCCTTTGGCTACCATTGCCTCAAAATTAGTGTTTTGAGGGCGGCGATATAAAAGAAATCAACATCATAAGAAGAACAGTCCCAATTACCTGGTGTGAAATTTTTCGCCCCCTTTTTACGGAAGAAAATGATTGGCGGAAAGAAATTGAAGTCAATCTTATTAAAGGCGGTCATACCAAATCACTGAAAGTACTAAAGAACTTCCTACATTTAGATTGTACTAGCGTTCATCTGATGGAATCCTCATGAGGTGCTTAGGGGCGAGAGAAGCAAGAGACCAGCTAAAGGAAATGTATGACCGAGTCTGTGGCCAAGACCAATCGATACCACTTTTCAAAAGATTGCAAAGATTTGGATTCTATTGGCCAGATATGATCTCTGATGCCAACGTCATCCAAAGAAACTACCATAAATGTCAATCGCCCCTGGACCCGGCAAAATGTTATTTCATTGCAGAGGGAGGAGATTGGAAGCAACCCTACGTGGAATACTTAAGAAGTAGGAAACTTTCACTTGACAAGAAAGATGCATCGAAATTACAGAGGAAAGCGCAAAGATTCTTCTTACAACAAGAGCATCTGTTCAGAAGAGGAGTTGAGGGCGCTCCATTAAGGTGTTTAAACAATCAAGAGGCCAAGATGGTACTTTTTGAAACTCACAGTGATGAATATGGAAGTCATCAAGGGAAAAAGAAGTTGTGTACTCAACTCCTTGAATTAGGGTATTACTGGCCAACTATAGAGGTAGACTCGGTGATGTTTGTGAAAACCTGTCATCAGTATCAGGTTCATGGCGACCTTATTCATGCCCCGACATTGGCCCTTCAAAAAATCAGTACGCCCTGGCCTTTCCACACATGGGGGCTTGATCTCATAGGCCCTATAAATTCACCTTCAGAAGGGAATATTTGGATCATTACGGCCACAGAGTATTACACTAAGTGGGTAGAAGTCATACCAATGAAACGGGCCACTGGAGGCGTTGTGGCTAACTTCATCAAGGAAAATATTATTTGTCATTTTGGAATCCCAAATAGGATAATAACCGACAATGGCCCGCCTTTTGTGAATAGTAATGTTCATGAATTATTGGGAAAATACCATGTAAAGCATATCATGTCTACACTGTATTATCCAAAATGGAATGGACAAACTGAAGCTACAAATAATACTTTGCTCAAAATTCTGAAAAAATGGTTGAGGATGAACATAAAAAATGGTCACAAAAATTCATACTAACATTATGGACCTATCGGGCATCGCCCCGTACAACAACAAGAGCATCGCCTTACTCTTTGGTCTTTGGAGTAGAAGCGACCTTACCAGTTGAAGTAGCAGTCCCCTCAGCAAGAATAATGCTAAGACGTGAAGTAGATCCCAAGGAAAGCGCAATGGAAAAGGCGAATGAAGTTGAATTCATCGAAGAAAGTCATGTAAAAGCGGAAGAACAAGTCAATAATTACTAAAGGTGTATCAAAGACGTATGATAAAATGGTACGATCGCGAATATTTGAAGAAGGTGACTTGGTTCTCCATGTCGCACTGCACATTAGAAATGGAACCTCTGCATCTAAATTCACATCAAACTGGGAAGGGTCATATATCATTCAAGAAAAGGGAGAAAGTGGATATTATAGGCTTAGAAAACCTGATGATACTATATTACACGATCCCATTAATGGGAAATGGTTAAAACTGTACCATCCACAACGGAAAAATAATAAAGAAGTGAAGTTTTTTCTATTCATTTCTCAAATTGTCAATTACATAAAACTTCTCTTTTCAAATATATATATATATATATATATATATACAAGCCTACTTCTTTACAGAGAAAAGATCTTTGAGGAGCCATCAACTAAAAAGCGCTCAAAAATCTGGCCTTCGCGAAGAGGCATCAACTTATCTCGTGCCTTTGCAATGATGCTTTCTAATTCCTCATGATTCTGATCCAAGATTTGCTGCTCTACTTCTAAGGAACCGAGTTTAGTCTGGGATGCCTTCAACTCCACTTCTGCTTGCTTAATCCTTTCGGCCACATCCTTCTCGATCTTGTCCAACATTTCTATAGTAGAAGTATTCTGCTCCTCTTCCTGCTCAGCCGCCACCAACCTTTCCTTGAATTCATGAGCTATGGATAGCTCATCAAGGCATTCCAATAACGATTCAATTTCCATGCCTATAGTGTGGGCATCTTCTAGGATTGTCCTCCAATGTCTCAAATCCTCTTTTGATAAATCAATCAAGGTCTTCTGATGCATGGAGAGAAGGACTTTACATATAGATTCTAAAAAAATTGAGTGGAAGTAATGTGCCCTAACAGAACAGCCGTCAAGGATGTTGTCGTAGTTTACAAAAATCAAACAGGTGAAATGCGCCAATTCTGACCTTACTTTGTAATCCCCAATGAAAGTAGTAGCAAAAAGTGTAGCTGAACTCCATTCATGCCCTTGAGCAACAATTGAAGTCGTGCCTTGATGTACAAGAATAGGCCTCGAGGGTAGAGGACCCAAAGGCACATGAAGAACTTGTTGAAAAGGCGGTGAAGATACTTGGAGATGAGGTATTTGAGGCGTGGTGGTCAAAGGTAGAGTACTTGAAGGCGCTGCCCGGGTAGATCCCCTAATATTGGCAAACTCACTCGCCAATACAGCAATATCTTTCTCAAGACCAGGGAGATTCTCATCTACAACACCCGAAAGAGAATCCATAGGGATGCATAAGGGCTTACCAACGACCTTAGACCCACTACGAAATTCTTGCAAATTTTGTAGAACCCCATCAATTAGGTGGCAAGGGACTCCTTTGAAGAAAGATGAGATACGAGCGATGACATGAATAGGAGTCCTGGGGGCTTCTTCCCAAGGGCGCACAATAAAAGATTCTCTCGCCTCATCTGACTCTTTCCCAGTTGAGGAAGATAGGTCATCATCGCCTTTGCTCTCACTAATATACTGTACCTGAGTTTCCTCTTCAACTTCTTCATCACTGCTTTCCTCATCTTCATCTTTAGCAGAAGAAGAAGCCAAGAATTCTTCAGTATCTTCTTCATCTTCCTCTATCGCCTTTACCTGAAAAATTACAAAATATATATATACATAGTGAATACTAAATTAAAGGCGGAAGGAAGGAAGTAGATTTTCTTTTCTACCTTCTTGCTTTTCTTTGTCGGAGGATTTGTCTTCTTTGAGGCAAGGACCAACTTCCTTTTGGTACCTTTAGGCATCGCCTTCTTGGGAGTACTTTTTCTTTGTTTCTTTCAACCTTTAAGTCGTGGACTAGGCCCCTCAGGCAAGTTCTCAACAGAAGGAGTAGACTTGATGAAATCTTGAAAGAACTGGATTGACTTATCCTAGTATACCTTCATAGTAGGAGTATACCGCTCTTCTCAATTAGCTTGAGGCATAAGGAAGAATTCAGAATCATGGCATAAATACTCATGCCATCTACCTGTTAGATACATCCGACCTACTGCTGGTGGAGGATATGCATGAACAGTCAGCCTTGGCCTAGGCCAAACTACCTCTGAAAGCGACTTGAGTTGTAAGTAACTGGGATAAAGGGTGACTCGTTTATAACCACGAGAACAGTATCACTTGATATGTCAAGAAAGTTAAGATTCTGAGGAGTTAGGTGATCTGAAAAAAATACTTTCTCATAAGAAGACCCTGGAGTGTAGAAATCCAAAGGGATTGTGCCTTCTGGAGTATGGGTGTAAGGGCGAAAATTGAAAAGTCCCTTATCTAGGGAATGGAGGAGCCTAACATTCTTTTTCGGTCTCACATTCGACCATCGGAGAGCTCTGGGAAGTAATTTTTTCGGATCCCTGTTATCCACAACCCGGACCAGGGATAAAGGTGAAGGCGTATACCTGGAACTCTCTCCCACAGCCACATCTGAAGGAAAGAGGCACATGCAAAAGTTTTTATAGGACACTCGACCTTAGACTCCATCAAATCTCTATGGAACAAATCCAAGTTAAGATATAGATTGCCCAAAAATAGAGAGGCTAGAGAATACCTAGTGTCGTTGGCAATCCTGGAGGCGCAACCAAGGAGACGTTCTTAAATCTTTTCATACGGGTAAGAAGGAAAAATATATCTAGATAACCTCATAACAATGAAGGCTTCTCATTTAAACGGGCTATGCATCCCTGTGCCCTAGACCAATAGTTACGAAGATGCAACCTCCTTTTTTGAGGCTTGGTCTTTCCAGAAATATCGAACCCAACCGTGAAAGTTGGCTCTTTTCATTGACTTCTTAGTAGATGCCTTTAAAGCAGAAGTTAAAGCTTTTATACATTCCATCGTGGCTAGGTCATTATAGTTGATGGCAGCTATAACTCTCTCTCTCTAAAAATTTCTAAATGCAAAAGTGCCTTTAAATCTTCAAGCGAATGCGCTATTTCACCCCATGGTATAATAAAAGTATAAGTGAAACAATTTCACCTAAAAAGGAGCTATTTCAAAGCATCCTGATCCCTCCTTATTTGAAAAGAAAAAGTTAGTTCAACCGCCTCTTTTACTCCAGCATCTTCGAGAATGACCACAAACTCGTCATCACTTAGCATATCCCTCATCCGTCCTTCCCAATCTCCAGATGGTCCAGAGTGAGAGCACAAAATGGATTTCACGGGAAGAAAATCACCTCTAGATACTCAAAATCGAGGAACAACCAAAGGTGAAGGAGGATCTACAATGTCATCCAAAGAGTCTGTTTGGAAGAGACACCACCCATCGGGAGGCTTGCTGGTATCCGGGTGAATCTGTTGAGTAGTAATGAAAAAGGAGTCCCCGATGTCACCCAATCTCTTTGATATACTTGAAGAAGTCATTGAAGAAAAGAAGAAATAAGATGAGGGATATGCAGAGGAGAAGAGAAGAAGAAGAAGAAGAAAAAGAGCAAATGAAAATGAGTGAGAAAAAGGAACTGAAAACTCAAATATATAATCAAAAGGCGGGAAGACCAAATGGCGGGATAAGAAAAGGCGCTTATTGATTGACGCACCATTTGTCATAATGACAAAACGGTCACATGCATTAAGTGAAGGCGGCATGTCAAACGTCGCAAACTGACAAATGTCAGACCTCGAAAAGTGTGAGCATTAAATGTTGATTTCGAAAGGCAAAAATTTCAAATTTCCTGAAAATTCTCTAAGTGTAAAGACAAAGGCGTGTCTTCAAAAACATCATATGAATGGTATTTCAGACATGGGGCTAATGTTGATGGGTGATTTTTAAGATGGACACATGGACCAATAGATCCATGGAAAAATATTTTTAATAAACATCCTGTGCCTTCAACATGCCTTAAAATGCCTTTAACCTATGTTGGTTATTGCGCCATTCACATTTGTTTGACTAAAAAATGCCTTTGGATGATGACTTATGTGCTTTTCAGCATAAACGTTCACAAAGTATAAAAACGGTAAAAAGAGACTGAAGGATTTGAGGGTGAGAGGTTCATTGGTTGAAAAGTGTGTTATTACATGTAAAGCGAGACCACCTTCACCAATCCATTTAGAAACTTTTGATGAGTAACAAATCGTCGTAAGGCACCCGAGGAAAATGAAGTAATTGATTTGACACAATAAATGCTAAAGATGTTAATACAATAAATGCTATGGCGTTATTATATTAAATGCGAAAAACAATGCAATAATTAATGTGTCTATTACAAAGAATTACAATTACTTCATGTTAAATGATCACAAAACAAAAATCCTCTAGTAGGAAAGGCGATCTGCCTGAAAGGGATACAACAATACTAATTCGAATACGACTAGGCTAAACGGCAGCCACTCCTCAGTACTCTCAGAATTCTTGGTGTGCTCTCGATCCCATTTCCTTTGTCATTTCCCTTTTTTTCCATAGGTCAGAATAACCCTTCGAGGTTTGGATTGACCTGTGATCAAGTCAGAAAGTCCACCCAGTTACAATGGGTAAATAAAAATTTTATGCACAAAAATGTCCTTACATTATTTTAAATTTTACTAAAAACCCTGAAACAAAACAAAACGTGTTTTGGGAGCTTTGGTTTATAGTTAAACTCATAATTCAACGATGAACACTCTCATTCTTCAACCCTTGCACTAAAATTCTAACTCTATCATTATACTTACTAAATCAAACCCCCCTCTTCTTACCTCATATCTAGCTAATGACCCCAACAACCTGATCAAAGACATCTCCAGCTAGAAAATCCGAATTTCAATGATATTAACTATATCACTACTTTGATTTCAAAGCAAAGAAACAAATTACTCGTGCCTTTGAAAAATAATTGATGTTGTTCTTTCAACTACTACTTGTAGGTGTGCCAAGGAATTTGAACTCATGGTATCCAACCATGTTGTTCAACATGACGATGTTGATGAGTAGCTTGATACTTATATTGTTCAACAATTTAAAAGGCATGTATCAATTTTTATAGTTAAAATGTTGGCCCAAATAGGATTTTAAAAAAAGCTAACAAAATGATGAGAACCAAAAAGGCATGTTACATATTGAGTGCTGAAAATCATCCCACTCATACAAAACGAAATGTTGACTCTTTTTTTGAGGAGGGGGCTTAGAACTTAGGAGTACGTGGAAATAAAGAGAATAGGAGGGTTATAAACTTCTGATTTAATATAGTATAAACATCAAAGTCAATGCATTATTAATGGATATGCACATTGATTATGAGATATCTCTCCTCTCATTTTCACTACTTATGACGGCAAATGTCATATTAAATTACGACTTCTTGAAAATTCACAAACATCTTTGTACATACTATAAACTAGTAAGAAGCCCGTGCGATGCACGGAAATGTCAAAAGAGAATATGAAAAATGCAATGACAACAAATAATTAAACAAAAAAATTGTAAAAATAAGTGTACTCCATTTCTAAGAAAACGATGAGTTGTATATACCTTTCTCAACCCTTTGGATCATTCTCATTCAAAGTTTACAATAGAGGTTGATCAATTTATATCTATGATTCTTAGTTGGGGTCCCCACCACGATTCTTACCTGCCCAATATCAGAAAGTGTAATGGGTTTGGTGAAAATTGCATTTCTCACCCTAAAAATTAAAATTGACAACTCCACGAATCCAACGAATTTTCAATTCCCTCTCTCAACGACCTTAAAACTCGTACTCCCTCCGCAACTTCTTTTGAAACAAATCGTCTCAAGATAAATCCACTCTTTATCTATTATCATCATTCTCTGTTCTCTTTTATATTGTATAATACTTGAAATTATGAAAGGATGTAAGTTGTAATGCTTATGAAAAAGGGAAATAATTAACGTACCCATGAAATCTATTTCATGGCCTAAGGCACCACCTCATTGGTGGATGCCCCCCCTCCCTTAATTACTCACCAACTCTATGAAAAACTGGGATAAATCAAAGGAAGACAAATCGTTGGAAAATGACTTGTGTAAGCACAAAATTTGTCTTTGCTTATCAAATTTCCTCCATTGTTGTATGGAGTTTATTGTTTGTTGTGGGGGACTATCCTTCTAATCTGAGTAAAGTCAGATTGTTAATTACATTCCCTATTTGGGGAAGAACCTCTGATTAAGAAGAAAAATAATAAGAACAAGATAATGAATAAAATATATTTATTTATTCAATAGCGTTGCCCAGATCCCATGTAGGCGTTACAAGATACCACATGGAGGTTTTAACATCAAAAAGAAAGAATAAGAAAGAGAGGTGGCCATATTGAGGGTACACCTGGTATTCTCCATTTGGGGGAGATCCTTCCTCTTCCTCCTTGGTTGCATTGTTTTTCTGCTTTTTTTCTTCTTGTACGTACACGAGTATATTTTTGCATTCGGAGTTTCTTGTGAGAAACTCCCTCTTTTATATCTTTTGGAGAGTCCTCTTTGGACTCCCCTTTGACTTCCTCTTTTTTAGGAAATCAAAAGAGGCCAACTCTCCTTAAAGAGGATCATCTATCCAAGACAGCTGGTTTTTCTTATCTTAGAGAAACCATACGGATGAGGAAAGAGATCAAAATTTTCCCCCAAAATGGGGAAAGATTCTTATCTTTCCAGAAAATGAAAGAGATAACTTCCCCTTTCGGATAGGGTGTCATATGGCACTTTCTCATTAGAGAAAGAGATGGGATATTTATCTTGGGATCCGCCAAAGCTGGCAGAGAGTCCTTTTTCTTAAGGATTCTCTTCCATATAGTGGTCAGATACTGACTGCCATCTGGGAAAGGAGTGACCTTGGTCAGTCCGCAAATGAAAGAGGTGAGACCCTGGGTCTCACTCGCAGTCTAGGTTATATCTAAAGCCTATTTGGGCTGCAGACTAGGGTCTGACCTTATTCAATCCGTAGACCAATACAGAGTGGGACCATGGGTCTAACCCTTGGCCTGGGTTAGGTCTATGGCCTTTATGGTCACGGACTGTGCTAGTCATTGACTGGCCCGTGGATGGACTCATGGAGTCTGTTCGTAACCTTGAATGAGGGTCTGTCCATGAGGAGAAACCCTATCCACATGTCAGTCCCCTAAGGACTGACACAAAGGGTGTCCATCAGGCATTATTGCCCTGTTGCTAGCATTTAATGTTAAGAGGGCTGACGGTAAGCTAACCCTTGGCCAGCTGGTGCGCGTGCCTTTGGCATACGCGAAACCTAACCGCCCATTCATGGGTAGTGATCCTGTGTAGACAGGTGCACCATGCACCCGCCTTACGGGCGGTGAGATTTTACTGCCCACAAATGCCCCTCAAGATCTGAACAGTTGAGAATGGTCCAGCCATTCAGATCCTGCCATATGGCAGTGAGCATGGGGAGGCTTATTGTCTCCCCACTACGTGAGTTGTACCTTAGCGGACAGCCCACTACACCGTAGTGGGTTTCGAGAAACCCTCCTGGTTTTGAGGAGTCCCCATAATGAGAGACTCTAACAGCCCATGGAAGAGTGGCTAGGGGAAATTCTAAGGGGGATGGTGTTCTTTTAGAAGGACTGATTGAACCGAAGTTAATTTTCTCAGGATGCCTACGTGCCCATGATAGGATCAAGTCAAACATAGTTCCAAATAGGGACAATTTTAGACTCGTAATTTACGAATAGTTAATTTTCGTTCATATCTAGGAAGGTTTGGGCTTATAATTTGAGAACAAGTAGGTAGTTTCTGTTCGTACCTAGGAATGTTTAAACCAGTATTTTAGGAGCAAGTCTTTGAGAAATGACGAATCTTTTTAGCTTGTATTCAGGAGCCTGTCAAATTGCTCTAATTTTTGCCTAAACTGAGTCTTGGAGTGTTAGTTTAACGAGCTTTTTGTAGTCCTAATTTTTTCCTAGACTGACTCTTAGAGTGTTAGTCTAGCGGGCATTTTGTTTTGACTATATTTTTATCTAAGCCGCCCCTTAGGGTTTTCAACTTAGTGAGTCATTGTCGCTCTAATTTTTGCCTATGCCGCCCCTTAGGGTTTTTGACTTAGAGAGCATGATTTTGACTCTAATTTTTGCCTAAGCCGCCCCTTAGGGTTTTGAACTTAGCGAGTCATTTTGTGCTCTAAATTTTGCCTAGACCGTCTTTTAAAGTTTTGGTCTAGCAAGCATTTCGAATCCTAGGAGTAGTATCACTTGAGGAATCTTGCATTGGTTGGAGGGGTAATTCGCTCTCTATCCATTGATGTCAACAGGTATGCTCCGTTAGAATATACCTTCTCGATGATGTAAGGCCCTTCCCACTTTGGTTCGAGCTTACCCTTAGTTCGTCGAGTGACGATGATTGGAGTTCTGACCATTAAGACCAAATCCCCTGTTTTGAAAAACCTTAGTCTTATTCTTTTGTTGAAGGCATTAGTTAGCCTTTGTCTATACATCTCTAAACTCTGTTGGGCTTGGAGATGACGTTCATCAAGAGTTTCGAGCTCTGCAAGATGAACCTTAGCTGAGTATTCTTTTGTGATATACTGCTGAATTGCCACTCGTAGGGAGAGAATTTGAATTTCAAGGGGGAGAACTGCTTCACCACCGAAGACTAAGGAATACGGCGTGGCCTGTGTCGGAGTCTGGTGAGTAGTTTTGTATGCCTAGAGGGATTCGGGTAGGCGTTCGTACCAATCCCGTTTGCTTTTATCCATAACTTTCTTGAGGATTTTGCACAAAGTCTTGTTGAAGGTTTCGACAAGACCATTCACGGCTGCATAGTACCTGGTCGAATGGTTCTCTCAAATACCAAATTTGGCCTACAACTTGTGTATAGAGGCGCTTCAAAAAGGTTGCCCATTATCCGTGATAATGCTTTCTAGAATCCCAAACCGATATATGATGTTGGTCCAGATGAAGTCTGGCACTGAGTGGTGTTTGACCTCTTTGAGAGCAACGGCTTCGGCCCATTTTGAGAAGTAGTCTGTCGCAACTAGGATGTATTGATGCCTAGTAGATAATGGTGGGGTGAATGGTCCTATAACATCCATTCCCTATGCCACGAACGGCCATGAACACGTCATCATGTGGAGAGGCTCGGGAGCCTGATGTATGAAATCAGCATGAAGCTGACAAACTTTGCATTTTTTTGCATAGTTAAGATAATCAGTGGTCATCGTAGCCCAGTAATAGCCTAATCTTTTCAGCTACATTTATAGCTTGGGCCCAGCTTGGTGGGCACTGCAGACCCGAGTATAAGTTTCTTCCATTGCTTGACCAATTTTATTTCCTGAGAGGCACCTCATTAAGATACCATCCAGGGACCGTTTATACAGTGTATCTTCCAACATCATGAACTTTGTGACACGTCGACGGACTTCAGCGCGTTTGGCATGGTATCCAGGCAATCAACCATGTTGGAGATAATCGATGAAGGGTTGTCGCCAGTCTTCATCTTTTTCTTTGATTATTACAGAACAAATTGTTTCTAGGAGATTTATCTCTGGAAGGGATTTGAGAGTTCTTCTTTCCCCCACTGTGATAGTCAACACCCTGTTTATTGATAGAGTTAGAGATGCTGCAAGACCGGCCAAAGCATTGGCTTGATTGTTGAGTCCTCTACGGACATGGAAGAGGCTAGAATTTGAGCAAGTAGCTGGTCCACTCTCTTCTGATAGGGAAGGAGGCTGACTCTTCGCACGACATATTCACCTCAAACTTGTTTGATGACGAGTTCTGAATTCCCATAGATGGTTAGTTCATCCATCGGGATCTCAAGAGCCAATTCGAGACCTACCATCAGGGCTTCATATTTAGCATCATTATTTGAACATCCTTCTGTTAGTGCGAAGGATTAGGGTAGGATTACGTTGTCTGGTGTGACAAAAATAATACAAACACCTGACTTATTCTCCTTTGGGTTGATGTGTTTGATTCCATCAGGGCTTCTTGAAGCTCCATCAAAATACATCTTTCAACTTGGTTTGGCCCGTACCTACATAACTTCTTCGTCAAGGAGGTCGGCGACCAAAGGTGAGTTGGCGGGAACCGGATTTGCTGCAAGGAAGTCAGCAAGGGTTTGCCCTTTCATTGCCTTTTATGGCACGAATTGGATTTCAAATTTAAACAGGAGTACCGCTCATTTCGTCATTCTGCCCGAGAGAGTAGGGCGGGACATTATGTATTTGAGAGGATCGGCTCTGGATATCAGTTTCACCGAATGCTCGAGAATATAATGCCTCAATTTCTTCAGAGCAAAGATGAGGGCCAGATAGACTTTCTCTATCGGCGTATATCTACATTTTGCTCCAACTAGAGTCTTGCTTAGATAGTACAGGGCATTTTCCTTTCCTTGATCATTATGTTGAGCAAGGAGGGCTCCGAGAGATCCTTCGAGTGCTGCTATATAGAGGATAAGTGATTTTCTTCTAATAGGACCCATGAGGACTGGTGGGTTGGTGATATAGGTTTTGATACTATCGAGAGCATCTTGACAAGCCTGATCCCACTTTTCAACTCGCGAAGATTTCTTGGAGGGGGCATTTCGTGAATGGCCTTTATCTTAGTAGGGAATCTCGATTCCTCTGTGATGTGCCACAAAGTCTAGGAATTTCCCAGATGCAACTCCGAATGCACATTTGAGCGGGTTCATTATAAGCTGATGCTGCCACAATCTGTCGAAGATTTCCCGAAGATCATCCAGATGATTGCTTCGTTGCTTTGTTTCGACAACCAAGTCATTGACATGGCACTCGACTTTGTCATGGAGAATATCCCCAAATATGATAGTCATGGCCCTTTAATAGGTTGCTCCGGTATTTTTGAGGCCGAATGACATGACTTTGTAGTAGAACACTCCTTTAGGGGTGCTGTTAGACATATATGCCCACGAAAGTCATTCTAGAATTGTATTAATCTACTTAATCAATAAATGCATATTTTACATTCACACATTGTCTTCTACAATGGGTAACATAATAAAAGTATCTCATTAGATGAGACTACTTTGTCCCTTAGATAACATTGTAGGAAAATCATCCAATTAGTTATTAACTAATTGCTAAGGAGATATGGTTTTTCGATTCCTTGTAGACCTAGTATTGTTCTAAGTTATTCAGGATACATCTGGACAATGTATTCCTACTAACTTACACATTGTTAGTTCCATATGATGGAGTGATGAATCTCAATCACTGAGAGAATAGTCTCTTGACTAAAATATGGATATAAGTAAGAAGTACTTATATTGCAACTAGATCGCTCAGTGGATACCTGATCGGTGCTAAATGTTATACATAAAAGCACCTCAAACTTAACTTGCTAAACATTTAGAGTAATTATTTATATTATTTTATGCTACTTGGTTGTTTATTCTTATTTCAGGTTTATACGAGGAAAAGAAGATAAAATGGAAGATTTACAAGCTTCAAAGACTCCAAAAATCTCAGAAAAAAAGAAGAGTAAAAGAAAGAAGAAGAAAAGAGAGCGAAATCGCAAAAATCTACCCTGATAAATCGATTGGCCAAAATCGCACTTCTATCAATAGAGGGGTAGTTTGGTAATTTTTATTTATCCAAAATTTATGAAACTTTTTGGGTAGATTCTAGATGACCTAAAGGAGCTATGTTTAAAATTTTGGGTCAATCCGATTAAAATTGAGCTCTCTAGAATTATTTGAAGTTCAGTGGCAAAACTGTAAATAGGGTGAAATAATATTCCGTGAATAGTGTTTCATGAATAGTGTTTTAGTACTTCTAAACACTTTCCAACTCTATTATTGTCTTCCTAAATGATGGTTTAATCCTCATTCAACCCTAAGAGAGTTTAGAGAGAGAAAAAGAAGAGTTGTACCTCAATTAGAACTCCTTATTCTAGAAGGACTCTATCTTTCTATCTTTCTCTATAAAAAGGAGAATTCTTAGCCATTATCATTAGAGAGAGAGAGAAATTTGTAGAGATTTTGGATCTGAAGAAGAGAAGCTCTGGAGATCAAGGAAGTCATGAAGAGAAGTGCTGCAACTTTGTCCATGAAGATGTTGCATTCCTCCCTCGCGATGAACTAATTTGCACTCTAGGGTTTCGATGAAACCCTAGCCAAGTAACTGTGTCCTTTATTTTGTTTTTATTTTAATTCTCTGCATTGTAAAACATTGATTGCATAATCAGAGGGTTGTTTTCAAACAACCGGATTTATTTGAATTATATTTAATTTCAATGGAATTCTCAACCTTGTCTTAGGTATTATGAAATTGGAATTAAAATCACTTATGTTAATTTTCGTTAGAATTTAAACATAGGTTTTATGCAATGGTTTTAAAATATCGAGAGATTAAATCTGAAGATATTTTATGCTAAGGGAAGACGAGTGATTACACAACCGTAGATTAGTGTGTATCATTCGTGCTAACCGAAGATACGATATTCAAAGGATATAATCCCTTGAACTTTTCTTGAGCAGTTGAGAGGGGACGTGCTGTCACTCTAACTGGAATGTTTACAATTTAAGAGGTTATAATAAATTTAAAATAGGGATTAGTTATTAGGTTAGTGGTGGATTTGAAAACCCTAGATTTTCTCTCCAAAAGGATTTAAAAACCCAATTGTTTTTAGTTTAATTTAGAAATTTCATTTAAATTAGTTTAATTCATTGTTTTAGTTTAATCAAATCAAAATTCAATTGCCTCAATTATTAGTTTAAAATTAATCTGAATAAAAAGCAACGAAACCAGCGCAGTCCTCAGAGGAACGATACCCTTACTAGTACTATTCTACGGAATTATTACTAAGAATGAATAATTTAAGATTGACTGACGATCAATACCCTTAGAAATAAACTGTCTATATATTTAGGTAGTCCATTTGACAGATTGTCCTAAACCTGAGAGGTCGACATCTTCTCTAGTATTTGCCTATATAGCTTTGATGTAGTCAATCGTCAATGTCTAACATACCGGACTGAATATGGGCTCGTTAGGTTATGTATGCTAAATTAGAAGAAGTGTGTGTATGCTCAACAAGGATTCCACTACTCTTCTAGAGTAATTAAGATTGAGTTGATACTTGTCAAAACCGGACTTGAAAAACCCAGTGCTGGTATTTATCGATAAATGGTTTTATCGAGAAGTTTATTTTCTATACAAAAGGAATATAATTATTATTGTTATTTCTTTTAAAGAATTTCAAAAAATGTTTTTGAAAGTCCAAGCTTGACTAAAAATATCAAAGAGAATGGGTTCCCAATATAAGCTAGGGATCAAAGACAGTATACGATATTGTCCCGTAAGCTTATAACAATATTGGAAGTGGAGTGATGCATCTGTAAACAAATCTTGTGATAGAAATACCTGCAAGTAATTCTCTATTTTCTGGAGGTTAATCATATTGTACTAATGGAAATTATTGTGATTAGTGGAAGTCCAAGGATATAGATAAAATTCTATAATCCTAATGGAGTGAGAGGAAATGGTACCATGTGAAAACAACACCTTCTAGAGATTGCACGAAGAGTTGGAAACAGAGAGCTCCTGCCTTGGATGCTAATCCACACCTCAAAGGAAATGCGACAAATATTGCCTCGGATCTCTGGTACCATTAAATATTTTGAATGTTGGTTGAACGAGACCTGGCGAGAATGAAACTGCATCCATGATAGTTGGATAGGGCTTCACAATCATCTGAACATCCTCTTCTTTTTTTTGGTCTGCCATATTTGATTGCAAACGGTCTCTTCAATGGCAGCGAGAAGCTGGATAGGTGGATAGGGCTTCATGATCATCCGAACATCCTCTTCTTTTTTTTGGCCTACCATATTTGATTGCGAACGGTCTCTTCAATGGCAGTTAGAAGAGACGATAGAATTCCTCCTATGAGGGTGGCTTGATTTGGAATGGGACCTGTTTCGGGTACCATTGGATGATTTGGAGGTCCAGGAGCTATGCCTTGATTACTGCTATCTCCATGGTACAGGAAATAGGGTCCAGGTGCCGATGCAGATTTGAGAGCTAACAATTGAGTAGCCAACCCTTGCATTTGAGATATTATGGTTGTGATTTCATCATCCTTGTACCGGAGCTGAGCCTGTAAGGCCGTTGTTTTATCATTTGATGGTGGAGCTGCCGAAGTTGAAGGGTTATTCCCTTGATCTGCGTTCCCATCCAAATCTTCCATCATGACCGCTACCGGTCATTCTGATGCTGGTCCCTGTGGCTGGAACAGATTTGAAAATTCTTCTTCCATGAAGTAAGTGTCAGGCATCCCGTATAGAGGATTAGGTGCATTGAAAACTATTTAAGGTATTTCTAATACTGCCTCTGGCATTGCTGACTGGACCACTAGTTCGTCAGAGTCATAACACTCGGTTGGAAGGATTCTTCCCAATTCTCTTAGAGAGGTTATCGACGTCGGTTATTGCTCTGATCCCTCTTAGTATCCACTGGCATCAGGCTCTGGGGCCGATTGAACTAGGTCTTAGGATTTTTCTTTGCCTTCGACCTAATTTTTGCGGCTCTTCCACCTTCTCGGAATTGTTTGTCCAGGAGCCATTGTTTCAATGGCTCTAGAATATTTTGTCTCGTCCAAAGAAGCTAGAATGATAGCGGCCGAGTTCTAAGAACGTTGCCTTTCCGAAAGATTTTGCTCGAGCGGTGTACTGGTTCCTTAGAACAACGGAGTTGTAAACTGCTATGGATCAGGATTTTTCCTTGTACCGACCACATTTACGAACACCTTTCATAATGGTGTTACGATATTCTGGTCACTGGTTCCTCCCGAACACGATGAGTATGAGATGAACTTTGCTTTCTAGACCTTCTTGGCTTTGACCGGTAATTGTATGCCCTCCTCGATGGAGCCGAATGGTATTTCCGAATTTTGAGCTGGAGGATTTCCTCAAGAGTCTTCTTCCTTGGTATTTCAAAGGGAGAAGAACTTATATTCAACACTTTGACCTGAGAGTCATGCAGTGCTCTGGTTCTTCTTTTTGGTTCTGTATTTGTTCGGCCACTAGAATAGGCTGACATCTCTGGACAGAGGCCGTTGATGTTGATGACAAACATTTGTCATCATTGCTGCGAAGGTTGCCAGATTTTACGCCTCTAAATGCATTTAGACCTAGCCTGAACAACAAGTTTTTGTCTGCTAGTGCTGAGTCCAGGTTTGTATTTTCATTAACAGCCGGGTGACTTTGATCACGGCTGTTAATACCCCTTGCGTAGTTCGAAGAAACTCGCAAGTTCACACTTTCACTTATTGATCTGATAACATCATCAAGTGGCCTTTAACTGCCAACTTTTTTCTTTCTTGGAAGAGGAATTATCTATGGATGAGGTGGAATTTATCCACAGGTCCCTCATGTTCTTGAGAGGGATTTGTACGTGGACGCTTCTGTCTGCGGACTCAGGACTGCTTCTCAACCTATCCGTGGAGTTGCTTGCGACTCTGCCCGCGGGGTAAGCCTAAGCTAGACCCTTGGGTTTGGCTGGGCTTTGGGTTCATTGACCTTAATTGGTGTCCTCGGATGGGCATTGCCCCTTGCCCGTAGAGTGGCCTTGGCCACTTCTCCTTCTATCCGCAAGATTAACTTGCGGACTGGTCCTCTGATCCGGGGACCTGGTCCGTGGATTGGTTCCCTATAATTTTACTAGGGAAGTTTCTGTAACGTCCTTTAGGCCAGTGGCCTTGTTCTTTTACCCTGAGATAATTTGGGCAGCATCTCCCTTCTACTGATAAACTTGTGAAGGGTGAGTCCCAACAACTGACTTGGGTTGGGGGATCTCAATAATCTATCTTAGGATCGACCTATAGGGCTTTTCTTGTTTAGACCTTGACTGGCTTATGGTTTGAGCTCGAAACGAGCTTGCTCCATTAGTTGACCCCGAATGGTTAACGAATTTGGAATCCCTTTTCAAGGTTTCCGGTGACATAGGTCTGCCTTTTGGGCTGACCTATCGCGAAGTGGCTGAGCCACTTTGCCTTGTGTGTACCCGATTGGGTGCACCCTCCTTGGTATCCGCGAACAGATATGTCTATGGGTAGGCACTTCTTTTCTGAGGTACCCGCGAGCTAGTTGGCATCCTCTAGGATGCCCACAGGCTAGCGACCTGTTGTTGGTGGGTAGCCTGATGTGGGCACGCTGCCTGCCTTTGATTTAGGCAGGCAGACTGCCTTTCCACCCCTGATTTGATGGGGTGGGTTCTGCTTCTGCTTCGGACTGGAGCGTCTTCAACAGAGGCCTGGTCTGGTGACCGCGGCCTTCTTATAGAGGTCTGGCCAGTTGGTCGGACCTGCATGGTTAGAGCTACTGCTACCTCGGCCTAGGTGAGTGGATGAGTCACCGGGATCCGGATCGGGGGTACATACACCCACCGGTTGATGGTCAGGATGTAGGCTCGACGAATGCAGACGGTCTCAACGATCCTGGTCAGCAACAATAAGAAAAGAGAGGAAATATCAATTATATTTTCTTTTTTTATTCTTCTTATTTTTATCTTTCTTCAAAGATGAGAGGAGAAGAAAGTCCTACCGGGCGTGCCATTAATTTGAAAGCAAAATTTGTTCTTTACTTATCAAATTTCTTCCATTGTTGTATAGAATTTATTGTTTTGTGTGGGGGATTATCCTTCTAATCTGAGTAAATTCAGACTATTAATTATCTTCCCTATTTGGGGAAGAACCTCTGATTAAGAAGAAAGATTAAAGAAGAACAAGATATTAAATAAAATATTTTATTTATTCAATGGAATTACCCAGATTCCATGTAAGCGTTACGAGATACCTCATAGAGGTTTTAGCATCAAAAAGAAAGAAAAAAAGAGAGGTAGCCATATTGAGGGTTCACCTGGTATTCTCCATATAGGGGAGATCCTTCTTCTTCCTCCTTGGGTGTTGTTGTTCCTGTAAAAAGAAACTTTTTTCTTCCTTCCCTTGTACATACGTTGGTATTTTTGCATTGGGAGTTTCTTGTGAAACTCCCTCTTTTAGATCTTTTGGAGAGTCCTTTTTAGACTCCACTTTGACTTCCTCTTTTTTAAGAAATCAAAAGAGGTAAACTCTCCTTAAAGAGGGTCATCTGTCCAATACAATTGGTTTCTCTTATCTTTTAGAAATCACACGGATGGGAGTCCTTTTTTAAAGACTCCAAATTTTTTTCCTTTTTTGGAAAACCTAGAAGGATCCAAATTTCCCTCCAAAAAGGGGAAAGATTCTTATCTTTCTAGAAAAGGAAGAGATAACTTCCCCTTTTAGATAAGGTGCCACATGGCACTCTCTCATTAGAGAAAGAGATGGGATCTCTATCTTGGGATCCTCCAAAGCTGGCAGAGAGTCCTTTTTGTTATGGATTCTCTGCCATATGACGGTCAGATACTGGCTACCATCTGGGAAAGGACTGACCTTTGTTAGTCCGCAAATGAAAGTGGTGAGACCATGGGTCTTACCCGTGATCTTGGTCAGGTCCAAGTATCTTTGGACTGCAGACCAAGGTCTAACCTTAGTCAGTTCGCGGACCAATACAGGGTGGGACCATAGGTCCAACCCTTGGGTCCAGATTAGGTCGATGGCCTTTTATGGTCACGGACTGGGCAAGTCATTGACTGGCCCGTCAATGGACTCATGCAGTCTGTCCGTAAGCTTGAATGAAGGTCTATCCGCAAAGGCAAACCCTATCCACGTGTTAGTCCCCTAAGGACTGACACAAAGGATGTCTATGGGGCATTATTGCCCTACTGCTATCATTTAATGCTAGGCAGGCTGGCACTAAGCCAACCCTTGGCCAACTGGTACACGTGTCTTTAACATGCGCGAAGCCTAACCACCCATTCAATGGGTGGTGATCCTGTGTAGGTAGGTGCATTATGCACCCGCCTTGCGGGCTATGAGATTTCACTGCCCACAAGGTCTGTCCGCAAGGACAGACCAAAGCCATGTGAAGGCTTGGATTTGGTGTGGTGCACACACTCCATCTTATTTCGATTCGGTGTGAAGCGGCACACTGAAGTTGGTGCAGCTCAATCTAATCTGGTGTCGTAATTTCACTGCCCACGGAGTCTTCAACCACCGTAATGGTATTTACGGTCTAGACCAAATCTTCTTTTGGTGAAGGATCAGAATTTCCTAACTCAAATTTTCCCAAGTTGGAACCAACCTGCTTATAGGTAGCCAAAGTCCTGAGTGTTGGCATAATTTCGTGCTTAGCCTGTTTTTTTTCTTCAGTATTAAATCCATGTTTTTCAAGTATTTTCTTGATTGCTGGAATAAACATGGGCTTCCTTTGATAAGGGTTCATTCTTCTATCCCTTCTATTGTTTCCAGGGGTAGCTTTGCCTGCTTGTCCTATGAAATGAAAAACAATGGGCTTTTTCCATATTCCTATAGATGGAATAATGACACTGGGAATGACTTCTGTTGTCGGCCATTTTTGCCATGCACCGAGACTGACTTTAGCCAGGTCATCAATCATATCTTGATGAGCTGCCTCAACCTGTGGGGATGTTTGTAGGGACTTCGCTTCTTCTAGAAGCCATTCCATGGAGACTTCTTCTAACATGGGCTCCTCCCTAACCAAGACTATATTTACTGTCTGGTTATGATTTCTTCCAAATACAAAGACTGGGGAATTATACTCAATTCCTGGCGTATCGGTATTAACATAGTTACCAGTATCCAGGGTCATATGTTGCTACATTTTGAGCAAGGCTTCATAAGCCAGTAGGAGAGTTCCTTTGACTTGCTCTCCTTCTTCAGGATCAAACCCTTGGCCTTTGAGGAACTCAGTAGTTGTTTTACCAAAACTTATTTTCTTCCTGTAAGGATTGGTGACCCTACTCTTTTCATCGGTCCATGAGGAGTTTATCCTATCATATGCACCTAGGGAATTGAAGAGCATCGGCTTCTGTCCTCTCTTCTTGATCGGGACAGTAAGACTGGAGGTAGTTTCTACCATTGTACAGTCCATCTTCCTCAAAGGGACTAGATGATCACCTTTCAAAGCTTGAAGAGGGTCAACTTGTTCAACTTCACAAATCTGGAAGGGACCGGCTGGTTTGTTCTTTTCAGGTTTCTGGGAAGATTCGACCAAAGATAGGATTGGTTGTCCTTCTTTTCTTTAAGACTTTGGGGTGTATTTGAACACCCTTTTCAGAACTGCAGTTTGGGCAGGTCCATGATTGCTTTTCGGGCCACTCTCGAGAAGAATGAGACAAATGTTGCCTCGGATCTCCGGTACCATCAAACATTTTGAATGTTGGTTGCACAAAGCTTGGCGGGAATGGAACCCCATCCATGATAGCTGGATAGGGCTTCACGATCATCCGAACATCCTTTTTCTTTTTCTTTGGCCTACCTCATTTGATTGCGAACAGTCTCTTCAATTGCAGCGAGAAGAGACGGCGAAATCCCTCCTATAAGGGCGGCCTGATTTGGAATAGGACCTATTCCGGGTACCATTGGAGGATTTGGAGGTGCAGGGGCTGTGCCTTGATTGTTGCTATCTCCTTGGTATAGAAAATAGGGTCCAGGTGTTGATGCAAATTTGAGAGCTGACAATTGAGTAGCCAACTCTTGCATTTGAGACATCATGGAAGTGATTTCATCATCCTTGTACCAGAGTTGAGCCTATAAGGCCGCCGTTTGATCATTTGATGGTAGAAGTGCCAAAGTTGAAGGGTTATTCCCTTGACATGTGTTCCCATCCAAGTTTGTCATCATAACTAATACCGGTCGTTCTGACGCTAGTCCCCGTAATTGGAACAGATTCGGAAATTCTTCTTTTACGAAATAAGTGTCGGGCATCCCGTATAGAGGATTAGGTACATTGAAAACCATTTGAGGTAAAGAACTGGTTCATCAAAACCATAACCCTCAGTTGGAAGGATTCTTCCCAATTCTCTTGGAGAGGTTATCAGGGTCGCTTCTTGCTCTGATCCCTCTTGGTATCCACTGTCATCAGGCTCTAGGGCTGATTGAACTAGGTCTTGGGATTTTTCTTTGTCTACCCGGGCGCGCTTCTTCATTCTTCGATCAGGGGTCTCGGTAGGACATGTATTTCTATTACTATGAAATTCATAAATGTCTTTGGCCTGATTTTTGCGGCTCCTCCTCCTCGGAATCATTTGTCCAGGAATCATTGTTTCGACAACTCTACAAGATTCTTCCTCATCCAAAGCGACTAAAATGACAGCGACTGAATTCTAAGAACGTTGCCTTCCCGAGAGATTTTGCTCGAGCGGTGTACTGGTTCCTTGGAACAATGGAGTTGTAAACTGCTCTGCATCAGGGTTATTTTTTGTACCAACCACATTTACGGACATCCTTTCATAATAGGGGTACGATGTTCTGGTCCTCGGTTCTGTTGGCCAGGTAATGACCCTAAAGGGGGGGTGAATAGGGTCTATGGCAGCTTTTTAAAAAATTGAACTACAAATTCAAAAGTGCGGAATAAAATTAAATATGCAACAAGCTGAACTATAGAATATTTAAAGGAAAGAGAGAAGAGATAAGGAGAATGCAAACTCAAGATTTGTTTACGAGGTTCAGCAATCCAGCCTACTCCCCGCCTCAGCTTCCAGCTAGAGGATTCACCACGATTCCTTAATCGCACTAGCTGCTTTACAGGTGGAGTCCAAACCTTTACAATCTCTCTTACAGGTCGAGATATTACCTTACAAGCTCTCCTTTAGGCCAAGCTGAAACCTCTCAAGAGCACAACCCTCTCCTGAAATAATTGAAGCAACAGCTTCAGTGCAAGAATCTGGATTCTTGACTACTTTCAATAAATGAGTTTTTGGATTAAAAATCTGAAGAGAAAGCTCGTTAAATGAGCTGAATAAGAGTGAAATACAAACTCTAATTAAGTCTCTCAAAGTATGTAGGAGTCAAGTAAGCTCAAGAGAGAATTTTTGGGGATTTTCTAAGTATGAAAGTAAGTGAAAAATCAATAGCAGTGAATAGGTGATAGATGGGAGTTATTGCTGTGATCAAGAGTTATTATATGTTCATAAATGAACTCCTTTTATAGCATTTGATCCAATAGTACCACTGGGGTAGCATTAAATGCTTTTAGGTCCGTTGCAAACTAGCCATTGCAAATATTTTTCAATTTCAGACATGATTTCGTCGACGAAGTGGAGTTCCCACTTGAGTTCGTCGCCGAATTCAAAAGATGGAATTTAATTTGAAAAAATCCTATAATAACATCGTTGCCGAAGTTAACCCAACCAAAGATTTCGTTGCCAAAATCAAGAAACAGAACTGAATTTGAAATTTTCTGTAATGACTTCGTCGCCGAATTCAATCTACCCAGAGAATTCGTCAACGAATTCAGAGTATAAATTCTGAATTCAGTCTTGGATCACACTGAAGGGATGTGATTGATTTCCTAGGTCAATTAGCTATACTCTTATCATAATTTTATGATTAATTAGAGCTTTGGAGTGATCTTCAAAAATGTCCTAGGCTCCTATGGTCAATCTATGATTCTTGAGCTTTTCAACTTACCATCCTTTTGAGGACATTTTACATAAGTCCTATACATTCTCATAATAAAAAGTAAATACATTTAAAAATGATGAGAGATGATCTTGGCTTGACTTGCATCTTGTGATTTTGCCTTTTGTCTTCAATGGACTCGACTTGGACTAAGGTCTTATCTTGGATCTTCATCTTGTATTCAGTGAGTTGAACTTCCTCTTGGGTAATTTCCATCATTTTTCATGATTGGAGTGCTATCAACTTATGTAATCTGAAATGTTCAAGCACTTAAATGGTTTTATTAGTACCAAATATTTCATTATATTATTATGTTATTATCAAAATTAATAGGGGTACTTATAGTTGTAACTCTGAGGCTAACAATCTCCTCCTTTTTTATGATGACATAACAATGTAATGAAATGGAGTTAAGCTCCCCCTCACGACATGTTTTTCATAAAATCTTTGAGGTAAGCTCCCCCTACGCATATGCATTTGTAAGCATAATCACAGTTGTTATTTAGATGCATATTTATGATGGGTAAAGGATATATCACCCTGGATATGTACCAAGAAAAGTTCCACAAAGATAAGTTTCAATTTTAATTTCTCTTCACAACATATTGGATCAAGACAAGAAGAGAATTGCATAAGCAAAAGACATATTATGTGTGTACTGCCAAAGATGCAAAAAAAAAAAAAAAAACATCATAATTCAAATGGTTCAAATGTCATTTCATTTATCAATCATCAAATTTTCAACAAATTTAAATTTTCATTACATTTCATGTTTCTCCCCCTATGTCAACATCAAAAAAAAATTACAGCCCATCTGCTTTCTGCTTTTTGATGAGGTCTGCAACCTTTGAGAGGACATCTTCTGATGGCTCAGCTAGATTGGAGTCATCATGGGAGTCTGAGGAAGAGGAGGTGGGATCTGAGTCTGAAGGAAGGGAGATGATAGAGGAATCAGTAGCTTGACCCCTTTTGGAGGGGGTTACCTTTATTGGTCTCTTGCCGTTGGAAGAAGAGGGAGCTTGAGAGGGAGGCTGAGAAGGAGTGGCTCCACTTGCCAGACAGACCAGAAATTATTCATTTTCTTCAACTCATCAGTGGCCTGCAAGGCAATTGAGGCAGCTATGGAGTCATGCTCTGCCATATCCAAAAGAAACTTGCCTTGAGTCTTCAACTGAAGAGCTGACGATTCTACAATTCCTTGGATTGTCTTTGTGACCTTCTCCATTCAGATACTTTCTTCGGATTGTTCTACCCCCAATCGATGTAGAAATGAAGATACAGAGTCAACTCTATCTTTGGTGATTGAGGCATCCATGTTAACTGTACCTAAGACAGAGTATGTGGCATTGACACACTCTCTAAGATCATTATGCACCGGGGCAAGAGAAGACTGGACAACTTTGGGGATTTTTCTCATCTCAGACTCAAGAGCTGGAAAACGGGAGAGAGTAGAGGAATGGAGATTCTGAAGAGTTTCCCTTGATTCGATTTGAATGGCAATTAGATTTTCCCTTGTTGCTGCCATGAAGGAGAGCAGGGATGCCTTTATTTCCTCTTGAAAAGCCTGCTGGCTCATCCTCATTTCCAACTGAAATTGCTCCAAGCTGGAAGACATGGAGGCAATCTGCCCTGCCATGATGTTCAGCTGCTCATCTGAAGCTGCTGGCCTACTGGGCACCTCATAGAACTGACCAGGGTCCTCAAAATGAGGAGACACCTCTCTACGAGAACTCTCTGGAATCTCTCCAACATCCACGAAATCAGACCAGTCAGGCAGCTCATTTCTGGTGTGCTGCTCACCCTGAAGCTCATCTGTAGGATCCTCTTCTGGTACTAACTGCTTCTCAGCCTGGGGTTCCTCCTCTGGCACTAAATCTTGCTGCTGCTCAACCTGAAGTTCTGTTGTGGGTGCAGATGAAGAGGAAGGAATAAATGAAGAGGGAGCAGAAAAAGGTACAAATGGAGTATGAATAGGAATTGGAGTACTGGAAGGAAGGGAGGAGGACTAAAAAGCAGAGGGTTTGGGAGTCCAAACCTTCTGGGAGTCATTCCAGATATAGCCCATTCTTTGAATGGTTGCTTTGCTATAAATGGAGGAATCATCAGATGTGACAATATCTATTTGAGAGGCTAAAGGAACATTGAAGTGTTTAAAGATTCTAGTCAGAGCCTGACCAAAATGGAGATACCCTGATTTTCTCTTAAATGCATCATTCATACAATGGACAATAATGTAGGAGAGATCAATGGGTATGGAGGTAAGGATGCACCACATAAGGAATACATCGAAGTAGGTGAGATACTCCCTACCACCAGCCTTGGGAACTAGGTTATAAGTGATTATGTGGTGAATCAGTCTAGCAGTGAGGGTAAGATCTTTAACCTTAGGTTGAAAAGGAGAAGTGAAATCTTGGTTTATGCACATCATTTTCAGTGCTTCAACCACATCAAATCCTTCATGACTGGTCCACTACCATTCACAAAGGTTTGAAGGGTACACTGAGGGATCTTTAAAATTGAGTGCAATTGATTTAAATGAAGAGAAATGTTTTTACCTAAGACAAATGAGGTAATAAGAGATTCGGATTGATTGAAATGGAAGTGAGTGTAAAAGAGTTTGACTAACTCAGGAAACATGGGTTCATTTGATTCAAGAAATTTATCCCATTTTAGGGCAGAAAATAGAGTTTTTATGGGTTCAAGCCCATAGGCATCAAAACTAATAAAATTAACGACTTTACCGTACAGAGGGGAACGAGATAGGAATTTTTCTTTGAATAATTTCTCAAACTTTGCTTCCTTGAATTTTACTGGGACTGGAGTTGAACTTGAGGCCGGTTCTTTTCCTTTGTTGGTTCGTGATTTCTTCTTAGGTGGCTCCACAGATGCATTCTTCATTCTAGGAGGCATATTCTGAGAGATTTAGAAAGATTAGCTAGAGCTTGGAACAAAGAAGGGTGCACAAGCAATGGAATAGGGACTTTGGAGGGAAGGATTAGGTTTGAAAAAGTTCAAATTTTGGGGGTTACTCTTTATACACACGACTCAATTCGTCGTCGAAATGGGTTTCGTCCCTGAATTCGTCGCCGAAATTGAGTTAGGAGCCCTGATGTGTTTAATTTCGGATTGACTTCGTCGACGAAATGGATGACTCATCCAGGTTCGTCGCCGAAATAGGTACAGAAAACATTCTGTTTTCTATATTTCCCAAAGATTCATCGCCGAAATCATATTCTAGATTGAATTCGTCGCCGAATTCAGTCCTAAATATGAAGAATTGTTCTACCTATTTTCCTTTAAGTCAAAGATTCATCAAGACATCTAAAATAATCATAATGTATTCAAATCAATCTATTTATCAATCAAGTAAGTTATAGGCATATCAAATCAAAGATTTCAATTTTTTATTGCTTTTGATTAAGTTAAATCACTTAGACAAGTCATACATAGTTCTCTTCTCAAAGCACTAAATCTATCAGAATGTAAAGGTTTGGTGAAAATATCAGCAAACTGATTAATTGTATCAACAAATTTCAAGATAACATTTCCATTTTGCATATAATCTCTAATAAAATGATATCTTATTTCTATGTGTTTAGTCCTTGAGTGTTGAATAGAATTCTTAGTTATACAAATAGCACTTGTGTTATCACACTTAATAGAAATTTTAGTATGGATAAGTTTAAAATCTTCTAGCTATTGTTTCATGTAGAGAGTTTGAGCGCAACAAAGTCCAGCTGCCATGTACTCAACCTCAGTTGTGGATAAGGCCACTAAATTTTGTTTCTTACTAAACCATGAAACAAGAGAATGTCCTAAAAAGTGACAAGTTCCACTAGTACTTTTTCTATCTACTTTGCATCCAGCAAAGTCTGCATCTGAATAGCTTATTAGATCTAAGTTTGTGTCCTTTGGATACCATAAGCCTAAATCAATTGTTCCAAGTAAGTATCTAAAGATTATTTTTACAGCAGTTAAGTGAGATTCTTTTGGACAGGATTGGAACCTTGCACAAATGCAAACACTGAACATAATGTCAGTTCTGCTTGCAATGAGATACAAAAGGCTTCCAATCATGCCTGTATAGAGTTTTTCATCCTTATCAAGTTTGGTTGATGGACTCATAGGAGTATCCATTATTTTAGTGTTTTCCATTCCAAACTTTTTAAGTAGTTCTTTAGTATATTTAGCTTGATTAACGAAAGTTCCTTGTTTGGTTTGTTTGATTTGAAATCCTAAGAAAAATGTTAATTCACCCATCATACTAATTTCAAATTCTTTTTGCATTGTTTTAGCAAACATTCTACAGAGAGATTCATTTGTTGATCCAAATATGATGTCATCTACATAAATTTAGATTATTAGCATATCATCATTCTTGGTCATTATGAATAAAGTTGTATCAATTTTACCTCTTGTGAATCTATTTTCAATTAGGAAGCTACTTAGCCTATCATATCAAGCTCTTGGAGCTTGCTTTAATCCATATAAGGCTTTAGTTAACTTAAATACATGATTAGGAAATTTATGATTTTCAAAACAAGGAGCTTGATTTACATAAACTTCCTCATTGATATACCCATTTAGAAATGCACTTTTTACATCCATTTGATATAGTTTAAATTCTTTTTGACTAGCAAATGCAAGTAACATTCTTATAGCTTCTAGTCTAACAACCGGGGCAAATGTTTCATCATAATATATCCCCTCTTCTTGGTTGTAACCTTAAGCTACTAATCTTGCTTTATTTTTAACTACATTCTCATTAGATTTCTTCTTGTTCTAACTCTTTGTTCCATATTACCAAGTATTAGATCCTTAGGGTGATCTTTTATTAATTTCTAAGCTTTAGGAAGTTGATAGGATTCTTCATTTTCAATTTCTTCTTCATTATCTATTTTAATGGAGTTGTTACTTGATTTTTCTTTTTCTTGATTATTTTTATTTTCTTTGTTGATTTGTAAATTTGATATTGCTTTTGGAAGATTATCAATTTCATCATCCATATCAGTATTGATTTTGTTAAAAGGATTTGATTCATCAAAAACTACATGAATTGATTCTTAATGATTTCTTGTTAAACACTCTATAAGCTTTGCTATTAGTAGAGTATCCTAAGAAGATTCCTTCCACAGATTTAGCATCAAATTTCTTAAGATGTTGTTTATCATTAAGTATGAAGCATTTACATCGAAACACCTTAAAATAGCTTATATTAGGGATTCTTCCATTCCAAAGCTCATAGGGAGTTTTATTTAGTTTGTTTCTTATAAAAACTATATTAATTACATAACAGGATGTGTTAATGGCTTCAGCTTAAAAATAATTTGGTAATTTATTTTCATTAAGCATTGTTCTAGCCATTTCTTGAAGAGATCTATTCTTTCTTTCTACTACCCCATTCTGTTGTGGAGTTCTAGGTGCTGAAAAATTATGATTAAAACCATTTTCATCATAAAATGATTCAAGTTCTTTATTTTTAAATTCTCCTCCTCTATCACTTCTTATGTTGTTAATAGAATAACATTTTTCATTTTGAACTCTTTTACAAAACTTTTTAAATAGAGAGAGTTCTTCATTTTTATGAGAAAGAAATAGTACCCATGAGTATCTTGAAAAATCATCCACTATAACAAAAGCATAAGTTTTTCCAGCTAGGCTAACTACTTCATTTGGACCAAAAAGATCCATATGCAAAAGTTCTAAGGGCCTAGTGGTAGAAATCATTTTCTTGGTTTGAAATGAAGATTTTATTTGTTTTCCAAGTTAACAAGCATCACAGATTTTGTCTTTGATAAAATTAGTTTTAGGTAATCCTTTAACTAATTCATTTTTAGAGAGTTTAGACAAAAGATCCATACTAGCATGTCCTAGTCTCCTATGCCATAACCAGCTAGCTTCATCTATAGCAGAGAGACATATCATGTTTTGAGATTTAAGTTCATCAAAATCTAAGGTATAAATATTTTCATTTCTATGTGCTACAAACAAAGTATTTAGATTATCTTTATCCTTAATCATGCAGATATTTGACTTGAATGAAATATTCAGTCCCTTATCACAAAGTTGACTAATACTAATGAGATTATGCTTGAGTCCATCAACAAGTAGTACATTCTCAATAAAAACGGATTTATTCTTACCAATGTTACCTATGCCAATGATCTTCCCTTTAGCATTGTCTCCAAATGTTACATGACGGCCATCCTTTGGAGTGATTGATGCAAATAGTTCCTTGTTCCCGGTCATATACCTTGAGCATCCACTGTCCAAGAACCATGTTGTCTTGGAAGTTCTTGATTTGAAGCATACCTACACATCCAATTCAAGTAATTCCAAGATACTTTCTCCCCGATACCCAAACAGTTTTGGATGGTACCCAAAGTGATTTGGGTTGTGGTTTGAGAGGATTAGTTCCCTTGGGAACCCATATCATTCTTGGTCCTTTGTGGTTAGATTTTGAAAGAGAAGATGTTCCTTTTGGAACCTAAATTTTCCTAATTATTTTACTATTATAAAATGAGGTGGATGGTGGAGTTTGGTGATTACTTAATTTTGTAAAGAAGTTTTGATAATCTTTTTGTTTTGAAAAAGTATTATAACCAAGTCCAGCCTTGTTAAAAACACATCTTTATTGTCCTAAAAGTCTTTCTAGGTTCTTTTGACCATTTGTGAATGTGAGGACGGTATTGGTCAAGTCATTGACTTTAACTTTTAACTCATCACATTCACATGGTGAGTTATGAGGAGCATTTTCAATATCCTTTAATTTCTTACTCAATTCCTCATTCTCAATGGCTAACACACTCTTTTCTTTTTGTAGATTTTCGCATGATTGTGAGAGAGTGTGAATTTCCTTTTTAAAGAATTTATTTAATTTAGCTATTCTACCAAATTCAAAGTAGAGTTCATCAAATGCTTCTCTTATTTCATTATATGAGAGAGAATTATTTGGAGAAGAAGTTACCTCATCCTCATTTGTCATGAGGCACAGATTTGCCACTTCTTCATCACCTGAATCTTCCGACTTGCTTCCCTCCGAGTCATCCCAAGTTGCCATCATAGCCTTTTTCTTGTGCTTTTGGCTCTTCTTGGGTTGAGGGCAGTCAGTCCTTATGTGGCCTGGCTTCTTGCATTCATAACACGTGAGAGGTTCCTTCTTGCTAGCTTCAGCTTTGTTCACTTCTTTTGAGAACTCCTTCTTGTATGATCTCTTTTTGAAGTTCTTATGCTTAAGAAACCTTTTGAACCTTCTTGCCATCAAGGCTATATCTTCATCATCACTGCTGGTTTCCTCATCACTAATTTCAACTTGAGTAGACTTGAGAGCCAGCCCTTTCTTGGTTCTAGGTTCATTAGGCATTTGATCCTTCATTATGACTTCATGAGTCATAAGAGATCTCAACAACTCATCCATAGCCAGTTTGGTGAGGTCCTTAGCTTCTTGGATTGCTGTTACTTTTGGAGTCCATTCCTTGTGCAGTGATCTTAAAATCTTTCTTACATTTTCGGTATTAGAATACACTTTACCCAGAGATTTAAGACCATTTAAAATGTTAGTAAATCTGATGAACATATCACCGATAGATTCTTCTTTTTCCATTTTGAATAATTCATACTTGTGAACAAGCATGTTAATCTTTTCTTCTTTAACTTGATTAGTTCCTTCATAGGTGACTTTCAGTTTATCCCATATTTCTTTAGCAGAGTCACATCCAGAAACTCTGTTAAATTATTGGAAACTTAAGGCACAGTAGAGGTTGCTAATAGCTTTAGCATTGATTTGAATAAGCTTAATGTCAACTTCATTCCATTCTTTCTCTACCTTAGGAATTCTGACATCATCCACAGTTTTTGTGGGAAGACGAGGGCCATTGACTATTACTCTCCAACACTCATAATCTAGAGCTTGAATGTAATACATCATCCTAGTTTTTCAATAGTTATAATTTTCTCCATTAAACAGAGGTGGTCTAGTGGTGGACTGTCCTTCTCCTAGGCTTGTTGCAAAAACATTGTTTGTCATAATAAACTCAATTACTCAGATTGTTTAGATCTATTTAGAATATTAGGCTCTGATACCAATTGTTGGCCAGGTAATGACCCTAAAGGGGGGGTGAATAGGGTCTATGGCAGCTTTTTAAAAAATTGAACTACAAATTCAAAAGTGCGGAATAAAATTAAATATGCAACAAGCTGAACTGTAGAATATTTAAAGGAAAGAGAGAAGGGATAAGGAGAATGCAAACTCTAGATTTTTTTACGAGGTTCAGCAATCCAGCCTACTCCCCGCCTTAGCTTCCAACTAGAGGATTCACCACGATTCCTTAATCGCACTGCCTCCTTTACAGGTGGAGTCCAAACCCTTAAAATCTCTCTTACAGGTCGATATATTACCTTACAAGCTCTCCTTTAGGTCGAGCTGAAACCTCTCAAGAGCACAACCCTCTCTTGAAATAACTGAAGCAACAGCTTCAGTGCAAAAATCCTGGATTCTTGACTACTTTCAATAAATGAGTTTTTGGATTAAAAATCCGAAGAGAAAGCTCCTTAAATGAGCTGAATAAGAGTGAAATACAAACTCTAATTAAGTCTCTCAAAGTAGGTAGGAGTCAAGTAAGCTCAAGAGAGAATTTTTGGGGATTTTCTAAGTAAGAAAGTAAGTGAAAATCAATAGCAGTGAATAGGTGATAGATGGGAGTTATTGCTGTGATCAAGAGTTATTATATGTTCATAAATGAACTCCTTTTATAGCATTTGATCCAATAGTACCGTTGGGGTAGCATTAAATGCTTTTAGGTCCGTTACAAACTAGCCGTTGCAAAGATTTTTCAGTTTCAGACATGATTTCGTCGACGAAGTGGAGTTCCCACTTGAGTTCGTCGCCGAATTCAAAAGATGGAATTTAATTTTAAAAAATCATGTAATAACTTCGTTGCCGAAGTTAACCCAACCAAAGATTTCATCGCCGAAATCAAGAAACAGAACTGAATTTAAAAATTTCTGTAATGACTTCGTCGCCGAATTTAATCTACCCAGAGAATTCGTCAACGAATTCAGAGTAAAAATTCTGAATTCAGTCCTGGATCACACTGAAGGGATGTGATTGATGTCCTAGGTCAATTAGCTGTACTCTTATCATAATTTTATGATTAATTAGAGCTTTGGAGTGATCTTCAAAAATGTCCTAGGCTCCTATGGTCAATCTATGATTCTTGAGCTTTTCAACTTACCATCCTTTTGAGGACATTTTACATAAGTCCTATACATTCTCAAAATAAACTATAAATACATTTAAAAATGATGAGAGATGATCTTGGCTTGACTTGGATCTTGTGATTTTGCCTTTTGTCTTCAATGGACCTGACTTGGACTAAGGTCTTATCTTGGATCTTCATCTTGTATTCAGTGAGTTGAACTTCCTCTTGGGTAATTTTCATCATTTTTCATGATTGGAGTGCTATCAACTTATGTAATCTGAAATGTTCACGCACTTAAATGGTTTTATTAGTACCAAATATTTCATTATATTATTATGTTATTATCAAAATTAATAGGGGTACTTATGGTTGTAACCCTGAGGCTAACAGGTTCCTCCCGAAGACGATGAGTATGAGATGGACTTTACTTTCTAGACCTTTTTGGCTTTGTCCAATAATTGTATGCCCTCCTTGGCGGAGCCGAGGGGTATTTCCAGTTTCTAAGCTGGAGGATCTCCTCAGGAGTTTTCTTCCTTGGTATTTCAAAGGGAGAATAACTTATATTCAATACTTTGATCCGAGGGTCATAAGGTGTTCTAGTTCTTCTTTCTGGTTCCGTATTTGTTCAGCCCCAGAATGACCTAACATCTCTGGATGGAGGCCATTGATGTTGATGACGAACATTTGTCGTCATTACTGTGAAGGTCACCAAACTAACTTCTCTGAATGCATTTGGACCTAGCCTGAACAACAAGTTTCTGTCTGCTAGTGCTGAGTCCAGGTTTGTATTTGCATTAACAGCCGGGTGACTTTGATCACGGCTGTTAATGCCCATTGCGTAGTTCGAAGAAACTCGCAAGTTCGCACTTTCACTTCTTGATCTGATAACATCATTGATAATATCATCAGGTGTTAAGTGTTGTCCCAGGGGGACCCTGTTCCTGTTGTCCTTCAACTGCCAACTTTTCTCTTTTTTGGAATAAGAACTATCTGTGGATGAGGTTGACTCTATCCACAGGTCCCTTCATCTCTTAAGAGGAGCTTATCCGTGGACTGTTCTATCCACGGACTCAGGTCTGCTTCTAGACCTATCCGCGGAGTTGCTTGCAACTCTACCCGAGCCTGAGCTAGACGCTTGGGTCTGGCTAGGCTTTGGGTCTGTGGACCTTGATTGGTGTCCGCGGATGGGCATTTCCCCTTGTCCGCGGAGTGGCCTTGGCCACTTCTTCTTCTGTCTGCAGGATTGTATTGCGGACTAGTCTTCTGATCCGAGGATCTGGTCCACGGAATGATTTCCTGTAATTTTGCTGGGGAAGTTTCTCTAAAGTCCTTTAGGCCAGTGGCCTTGTTCTTTTGCCCTAAGATAATTTGGGCAGCATCTCCCTTCTGTTGATTTTGAAGGTGAGTCCCAACAACCGACTTGGGTTGGGGGACCTCAACAGTCTATCTTAGGATCGACCAGTAGGGCTTTTCCTGTTTAGACCTTGATTGGCTTATGATTTGAGCTCGCAACGAGCTTGCTCCCTTAGTTGACCCCAAAGGGTTAACAAATTTAGAATCCCTTTTTAGGGTTTCCGGTGACATAGGTCTGCCTTTTGGGCTGACCTATCGCGAAGTGGCTAAGCCACTTTGCCTTGTGTGCACCCGGTTGGGTGCACCCTCCTTGATATCTGCGGACAAAGCTGTCTACAGGTGGGCACTTCTTTTCTGAGGTGCCCACAGGCTGGCTGGCATCCTCTAGGATACCCGCGGGCTGGCGACCGGCTGTTGTCGGGCAACCTGATGTGGGCAGGCTGCCTGCCTTTGATTTAGGTAGGCAGACTACCTTTCAACCCCTTAGTTGATGGGGTGGGTTCTACTTCTGCTGCGGACTGGAGCATCTTCAACAGAAGCCTGGTCTGGTGACCGCGGCCTTTTTGTAGAGGTCTGGTCAGTTGGCCGGACCTGCCTGGCTGGAGCTGCTGCTACCTCGGCCCATGTGAGTGGATGAGTCACCGGGATCCGGATTGGGGGTACATATACCCGTCGATTGATAGTCAAGATGTAGGCCTGACGAATGCAGACAATCTCAATGATCCTGATAAGCAACAATAAGAAAATAGAGGAATTGATCACTCATCTTTTCTTTTTTTTTGTTCTTCTTATTTTTTTATCTTTCTTCAAACTTCTGATTTAATATAGTATAAATATCAAAGTTAACGCATTATTAATGGATATGCACATTGATTATAAGATATCTCTCCTTTCATTTTCACTACTTATGACTGCAAATGTCATATTAGGTTACGACTTCTTGAAAATTCACAAACATTTTTGTACATACTATAAACTAATAAGAAGCTCGTGCAATGCACGAAAATGTCAAAAGAGAAGGAGAAAATTGTAATGACGACAAATAATTAAACAAAAAAATTGTAAAAATAAGTGTACGCTATAAGCACCCAATTTTTAAACCCCTTCTTTAACCATGGTTAAGGTTTTTTAACCATGGTTACCCCCAAATGAGTCCCCTAAAACCTAGTCAAACCATAGGACCGAACCCTAGTCAAACCTAGGCCTAACCCTAGTTTAACCCTAGGACCTAACCCCAATTAAGCCTTAACCATAGGCAAACCCTAGTTAAACCCTAACCCTAGGTAGACCCTAGTCAACCCCAGGACCTAGCCCTAGCTTAGCAAAGCTCAGCCCTAAGGCTTGATGGCCTAAACCCTTAAATCCAAGGCCCCTAGGGCCTAAACCCTCAAGTTGGGCCCAAGGGGCCCAAAAATTCAAACCCAACCCCCGTATCGCGTGCACTGGTGGGCCAGGACCCTGATGGGTAAAAACTGGGAATGGCGGTAGATTATCTACCGCCATTCATTTCTTAGCTTAACAGGGTAATGCCGGTAGTTATTCTACCGCCATTACCTGGTTTCGTGTTCCAGCAGCTCACCTACCCCTCCAGTGCACCAGGTCCGTTCCCTGGCAGCCCCTCTCCTCCTCTGCAGCTCTCCCCACCCTGGTACTAATACCAGGGGAGTCCTCAGCCTCCCCTTATAAAAACCGAGCTCCACCACCTTCTTCCTCAACTGGAGAATCCCCTACCCGAACCCCTGTTCAAATCCAGGCCTAAGCCATCTCCTAGAACTTCTATACGCACTCCTGGTAGCTCAAAGGGACCTCCAAGGATCACCTAGCTCACCCCCTGCCCCTGTGCAACACCACCTTCGTGAGCCACCACCACTTCGGTGAAGGCAGCAGTAGCAACTGGGTAGGGCCCTACCCCTCCCCTCCTTTTCTATTTTTGCATCAGTTTGAGCCCCTGGTCATTTCCAGGGGACTTTTGTTGATTAGCTTTGCTAAAAACCCAGAACAAGGGGCTTCCCCCACTTTTCTCATAGGCGTGGGGAACCCCTCACTGGAATAGCAGCCTTAGGCCAGCCTCAGTTCTTCTAGCGGACCTCAGACCATGAGGAATCCCCTAGATCCACCCTAGCAGCAGCCCCGTAGGGCAAAACCGATTTCTGGAAGAATCTAGGAATAGCGGTAAACTCAATATCGTCATTCCTAGTGGTTTCTGTTTAAGCCCCTGTGGCCCCCACCTGGTGCAACCCTGGTTCATCCAGGACCTAGGCTAGAACCCTGAGACTCCCCTGGACCTAACCTGGTCTTCCAGGTTCACCTCACCACCTAAACCATGGTTAAAATAAAAAAATTAAAACTGTGCAGAATGGCGGTAGTTATTCTACCGCCATTCTTTGATCTTCTGTTGCAGGCACTTCATGCCCCTGTGGGCCTACTTTGGAGCCCAATCCAGGGCCCAAAACAAGCCCAGGACATGTGGCCAACTCCCTTATTTTACCTTGAGGCCTAGCAGCCCCTGAGGTTCACCCAGAGCTCACCCTTGACCCTTCAAAACCACTGTTCTTAGAACAGTGGTAATGGCGGTAAACATTTTACAGTCATTGTCATTCTGTATAGAATAGAGAATGGCGGTAGAATGATTACCGTCATTCCCTATTCTTTATAATAGTGGGTTTTGCATAGGCCCAGGCCTAGTAGGAGGCCATTCTAAGCCCTTCCTAGCATCCTGAGTCCATCTCAGACCCTCCCTAACCTTAACCACGGGTTAACCCAACCTTGGTTAAAATTTAACCACGGTTAGCTAATCTAACCATGAGAAAAAAATCTCTAAAATTTCTTAAAAATATCAAATAAACTGAAAATACAGGAAATAACAGAAATCATACTCTAATCCCTGCCTAACCACGGTTAAACAGACTAACCATGGTTAAACTCCCTTTTAACTATGGTTAGGCTCATTTAACCTTGGTAAAAATCTGAAAAAATATCAAAAACATCTAAAAAATTTAAAAAGACCAAAAATGCTGTTATTGGACCTTTTTACCATGATTAGCACCCCTAACCATGGTCAATCACCTTCTTGACCCTGTTTAGTAACCCTAACCCTTGGTTAAACACCTTTTGGCCTACCGAGCTTAAGCCCTTGGCCTAACGGGCCTAACTTTAGCCTATCGGATCTAACCTCACCTTTCTTAACTATGGTTAACAAGCCTAACCATAATTAGTTTGACCTAACCCTAGTTAGCAATCCTAACATTGGTCAAACTTTATCTTAGCCTACCGAGCTTCACCTTTGGCATACCGGACCTAAACCTTAGTCCACCGGACTCACCCTAGGCCTACTGGGCCCATACCACGCACTTTGACAAATCCCGATCAACCGAACTCTAGTCTACCGGACTAAGTCATTTGCCAACCTTGGTGCACACACACACACATACACCCTACCCTTAGCACGGGCTCATGTGGCAGAACTACGCTCGGTCTGATCTCACCGAATGTGAGTATGTAGGTAACCCAACTCGGGTTCGACCCTAGTTTAGCTTTTCCCCTTCTTGGATTAGTATAAACTAAACCTTAAGGCATTTGACTGATAATTGACATTAAATTGGCTTAAACCTAGCAAGTAAGGAACCATTATAAAATAAGAGTGTCGGGGTGTCTAACACCTTCCTATGACTTAACCGAACCTCTTACCTAGAACTCTAAAGTAGACCAAGACCTTATGCATTACCCAGGGACTTATCTCTACCGAATTAATAAGTGGCGACTCCAAAATCACCAGTGAGTAAAATCCGTGCTCATGTACACCATTTCTAAGAAAACGATGAGTTGTATATACCTTTTTCAACCCTTTGGATCATTCTCATTCAAAGTTTACAATAAAGGTTGATCAGTTTATATCTATGATTTTTAGTTGTGTTCCCCACCACGATTTTTACCTGCCCAATACCAGAAAGTGTAATAGGTTTGGTGAAAATTGCATTTCACACCCTAAAAAATAAAATTGACAACCCTACGAATCCAACGACTTTTCAGTTCCCTCTCTCACCAACCATAAAACTCATACTCCCTCCGCAACTTCTCTTGAAACAAATCATCTCAAGATAAATCCACTCTTTATCTATTATCATCGTATAATACTTGAAATTATGAAGGGATGTAAGTTGTAACACTTATGAAATAGGGAAATACTTAGCGTACCCATGAAATCTATTTCATGGCCTAAGGTACCACCTCATTGGTGGATGCCCCCCTTTTAATTACTCACCAACTCTATGGAAAACTGGGGTAAATCAAGGGAAGACAAATCGTTAGAAAATGACTTGTGTAAGCGCAAAATTTGTCTTTGCCTATCAAATTTCCTCCATTATTGTATGGAGTTTATTGTTTGTTGTGAGGGACTATCCTTCCAATTTGAGTAAACTCAGACTGTTAATTATCTTCCCTATTTGGGGAAGAACCTCTGGTTAAGAAGAAAAATAAGATATTGAATAAAATATATTTATTTATTCAATGGGATTGTCCAGATCCCATGTAGGCGGTACAAGATACATCATAGAGATTTTAACTTCAAAAAGAAAGAATAAGAAAGAGAGGTAGCCATATTGAGAGTTCTCCTAGTATTCTCCATTTGGGAGAGATCCTTCTTCTTCCTCCTTGGTTGCTGTTGTTTTTCAGTTTTTTTTTCTTCTTGTATGTACGTGGGTATATTTTTGCATTAGGAGTTTCTTGTGAGAAACTCCCTCTTTTATATCTTTTGGATAGTCCTCTTTGGACTCCCCTTTGACTTCCTCTTTTTTAGGAAATCAAAAGAGGTCAATTCTCCTTAGAGAAGGTCATCTATCCAAGACAGCTGGTTTCTCTTATCTTAGAGAAACCATACGGATGGGAGTCCTTTTTGAAGGACTCCAAATTGATTTCCTTTTCTAGAAAACCTGAAAAATCAAACTTTCCCCCCAAAAAGGGGAAAAATTCTTATCTTTCCAGAAAAGGGAAGAGATAATTTCCCCTTTCAGATAAGGTGCCATATGACACTTTCTCATCAGAGAAAGAGAGGGGATCTCTATCTTGGGATCCCCCAAAGCTGGTAAAGAGTTCTTTTTGTTAAGGATTCTCTGCCACATGGCTGTCAGATAATGACTACCATCTGGGAAAGGATTGACCTTCGTCAGTCCGCAAATGAAAGAGGTGAGACCCTAGGTCTCACCCGCAGTCTAGGTTATGTCCAAAGCCTATTTGGGTTGCGGACTATGGTTTGACCTTAGTCAGTCCGCAGACCAATACAGGGTGGGACCATAGGTCCAACCCTTGGTCTGGGTTAGGTCTATGGCCTTTTATGGTCACGGAATGGGCTAGTCATTGACTGGCCCGCGTATGGATTCGTGGAGTATGTCTGTAAGCTTGAATGAGGGTCTGTCTATGAGGGCAAACCCTATCCACATGTCAGTCCCCTAAGGACTTACACAAAGGGTGTCCACGGGGTATTATTGCCCAACTACTAGCATTTAATGCTAGGTGAGCTGACGGTAAGCCAGCCCTTGGCCAACTGGTGCATGTGCCTTTGGCATGCGCGAAGCCTAACCGCTCATTTAAGGGTGGTGATCCTGTGTAAACAGGTGCACCATGCACCCGCCTTGTGGGCGGTGAGATTTCACTACCCACAACTTGCAACCGACATTGTTAAATGAAATGACTTTTAAGTTATAACCCCATCCATGGATGAAAAGCTAAGTAAATATACACATTTATAGTGGTCAATATTTTCACTCTCAAATTTTTATTTTTTTTGGTTAAGGAGGTAAAGTAACACCTATAAACACACAGTCAGATAATAAGGGTAAACCCATCACATGTGATAAAAAAAATTCTTTAAAACTAAATGATATTATTATTCTAGAATCTGTTTTTTTTTAACTTAAAACATCATGTAACATAATGATATTATATAGTAAGGAAACAAATAGGCTTCTTTGAGGGAGCCTTCACCACTTCAGGTCTTTAATTTCAAGAAATAATTAATCACTGCCATTAACATCCAACTTACACATGTTTCATTAATTGAAACTATCATGTACTCTCATAACTAAATTTTTTTTGGTGAAATGTTATCATGTAACTATAACACACACTCTAAACTCACGTACACAGCTAGACCTAAGGTAGCCACCTCATAACTAATTGAACATATGGATTCTTCCACACGTCTAGTTCATCTTGCATGTACTCCTAACGCCGAGTCATCTCCCATGCACGTCCATGCACTTAACATCTTCACTATCAGGATAAAAAGGCAAAATTACAAAAAAACAAATCCCAAACAAAAATCAAGGGAAAAGTATGGTGAATCCAATTGTGTCGTTTCTCCTTGTACAAATTTTAACAAACATGTGGTCTATAGCTACAAATAACAGGCAGAAATAAAGCAAAGGGAAAAGAATGGCGAATAAAATTGTGTCGTTTCTCCTTGTACAAATTTTAACAAACATGTGGTCTATAGCTACAAATAACAGGCAAAAATAAAGCAAAGGGAAAAGAATGGCGAATAAAATTGTGTCGTTTCTCCTTATACACATTTTTACAAACATGTGGTCTATAGGTACCAAGAGCAGGCAAAAATAAAGCAATCTTTATATGAGAGCACTATGCAAATATAGAGAACTCACATATATATTATGGGTGAGAAGACGAAAAAAAATGAAAAATCAGGATCTTATTCAGATGAATGTCAACAAAAATGTAATTGTTGAGAAAAAGAGCAGCGTAAAAAAATTAATATTTAGTTCAAATATTAATTTGAATTGCAATAGATAACATGAAATTTATTGTATATTTTACATAATCAAGAGATATAAGAAAGATAAATTAAAAATCTATAGTGGTATCCTCCTTGTCACCGAAGAGCTCATCTAATAATTTGTTTAATTTCTACAAAACTTACGTTATCAGCATATAATTAATTAGTAGCTTCGGTTATCTCCCAACCAAAATAAGAAACGAAAAGAAAAGGCTTCCGGTTATCTTCCAACAAAACTAAGACCAACTCGAGCACCAGGTCTAAGACCAACTCGTGTACCAGATCAACATCAGTTGATTCCTCTCCTCCATCAAATTTATCTGGCTCTCACGGATTTTTGCCGGTATATGGCATAAGCAGGGACAGAGATCCACGTATTTCTAGCTCTGATGCCTGAAAAAAAGAAGAAGATGATGATCACAAAGGAAAGGAGCTAGTCCGGAGATATTGTCGCAACTCCTCCCTCGTTGAATGAAACGGGTTCCGAACCGTAAATTGTTATCTGCAATAGTTGAATTTAAAGTGCAGGATATGTGACGGATTTAGACTTGTGTGGGTGATCCATGGAATACATGACGGCTTCAGAAGTTTTCAATTCGAAAATTTTAAGAGGAAGAGAGAGGGTTTTAATAGACAAAAGACACAAGTAACTCCCGAGATAGATTAAATTCTATGATATTTGAACGATTTTAGAAAAGAATGGTAACTCCAGGTGGACACGCAACTACTTGGGTTTCATAGTAAGTAATTGTGAGTCTCATTCATTTTCATTTATTGTGATGACGTGGCCTCACAAATAAAGATGAGTCCTATGTGGCATCAAGAGGAAGACCTATGTGGCATCAATAGGAACACTCTAACTGTGTTTTATAATAGTGGTAGAGTAGATACTCTTATCAATTATAGTTAGTGGGTCTTAACATGCGCTTCTAAGAGCATTCCTAGCAGCCTCACCAAAATAACTTTATTTTGGTGAGCCAAAAGACTAAAAAGGTGCTAAAATGACTCCCAGCAGACTCAACAGAATGAAGAAATCCCTTTGGTGAGTCTACCGTACTCACCAAACTTGGTGAGTACTGTAGACTCACCAAAGTTAAATCTTCTCACCCTTGGGCCCACACAAATAATAAAATAAGATTTCTCTCTCTCCCTTTCTTTTTTGTGGTCCCACACAAACAATAAAATAATATTTTTCTCTTTCTTCCTTTTTCGTTTTCCCACACAAATGATAAAATATTGTTTCTCTCTCCTTTTGTTTTGGTTAAAATGGTGAGGCTGTTCAGAGTGTTTTAAAAAAGTGGCTCACCAAAACAACTTTTTGTGGGTTTTGGCTATTTTGGTGAGTGAAATTTGGTGAGGCTGCTAGGAATGCTCTAAGTTGGCCTTTTTCATACCCCCGCTTTCTAAATGAAATAACCGCATGAATTTTATTAATTTCCAAGCAATTCCTCCATAAATACATATTAGATCGGTAATGATTATTTTCTAAGCAATTCCTCCATAAATACATATAAGAACGGTAATGATCTCTTCAAATGACTCAAATCATTATCATCATCATCATCATCATTATCCCTTTATTCAAAATACTCGGGTTTAACATAGATTAATTATTATTAAACGAGTGAGGAAATTTGTTATGTGCTTATCTAGGGGGGTTTAGTGGGTGTTGTAAATAAGTAGTTATTAGGGGTGGTTTATTATAGTGGGTAATTTTATAACTTATTTTTGTGTCTATTTAAGGGTTGTAATCCTTTATTTTGAGAATTAATGAATGAAGATGAGTTTCTTTCGAAAGAGAGATTTGGGAGGTGTTGGACTCTCTCGAATGAGCCTAAAAGGTATAAATCTCCTTTTAATGAGATCTAATTCTATCTTTCTCATTTAATTTCACATTTTTATTTGGGAAGAGAAAGAAGCACATAACAAATGGTATCAGAGCCGTGTTCCTGTGGTCATGGTTTATGGTGCACACCAAAAGAAGAAAGAAGAAGATTAAAATGAAGATCAAGATGAAGAAGAAAAAAAAAAAAAGGAAGAAGAAGAAGAGAATCCGTAACTTAACCTTGAGGACAAAGTTAAATTAAGAGGGGTGAAATGTTATGTGCTTATCCAGTGGGTGTTGTAAATGGGTAGTTATTAGGGGTAACTTATTATAGTGGGTAGTTTTACTTTTGTGTCTATTTAAGAGTTGTAATCCTTTATTTTGAGAATTATTGAATTAAGATGAGTTTTTTTCGAAAAAGAGATTTGAGAGGTGTTGGACTCTCTCAAATGAGCCAAAAGGTGTAGATCTCCCTTTAATGAGATCTAATTCTATCCATTTTTCATTTAATTTCATCTTTTTATTTGGGGAAAGAAAGAAGCACATAACAAAATCATTTCTCATAAGATATTATTTTTCATAATAAATCATCGTCATCACCCCACATATTTGGGTAGAAACCTTTTTCATCAGATTAGGCAGGTGTTTTACATCGACGGTTGACCTACTGCAACCCTCCTATATTCGGGCTTGTAGCTAGCAATATATTACAAAGAGCAACACTATAGATTTTTTTAATAATAAATTATTATCATTAATACAATATCGTAAATACTTAGCATTACCAACATGAATCTCATTAAACTATTTTGTTCTATTAAAAGTCATATCTTCGGTTAAATCATGTATTATTAAAGGCTATTTGGCATGATCTAAGAGTATAATTCCTTCATCTAATGAGCTAATTAAGTGCATAGTCAAACTTTTATTGGTCAACATTTACTTAACAATGATAATCAATACATAAGAAAACATTCTCCAAACTCATTAAAAATAGATAGCATACGTATCATACACATCTGCAATATCAATCAATATATTTAAATGCTCAATAATAACCAACAACTATTGGCCACACAAGGCTAAAAATGATGGAAGAATGTTGATATGATTTTAAGAGAAAAGATGTAGGGACATTGATAAGCATATATAGTTGGCATCCACCATCAAATGGATTCGGCCTACGAATAAGTTCAATGTGGTGAAAAATATTGTAACTAATTGATTTATTGTTATGGGGGCGATTGAAAAAGTGAAATTAAATGGTTATGATTATCCAATTAGGTTGTCTTTTGGTTAAGAAGATGTCCTAAGTGGCCGATCGATTAGCCACTTTCGAATTAGTCACAACATTAAAAAAAATTGTGAGACCAAAGTTATGACTTCTAACAGAATCACCATGCCAACCCTAAATATTTGGGATTAGGCACTTGATGGTGATGACTAAAGAAAATATATTTTAATATCTAATAATAAATTGAATGGCGACAAGAAAAATCTATGAGTTAACTAGATAAGATATGTTGTTTACGAATGGAACCAACTTAGTTCCTCTTAATGTTATTACATACAACAGAACTTGAAAAATTAATATTGTTTATGTTGTGTTGGGGTTTGATTGTTTATTTAATCATTAAAAGTAATTAAAAAATCACTTTTCCAATAATTTTGTTTGGATAAGAAGTGATGTAATCAAGTTTATAAAATCACCATCATTTAACCGATGTTATCTTAAACAGCTAAGAGTTGGTTAAGGTTTGATAAAAACCACGTATCTTATCCTCTCTTCATCAGTGAGTCGAGCGGCAAGTGAAAACAAGCAAAAACAAATGTACACTACTACTACTACTACTACTACTACTACTACTACTTCTTTCTTCTTCTTCTTCATGGGAATCTGGAGCTCAAATTTGCGAACCCTAGCTTGAAATGCTTGAGATTCAATTAATTTGATTATCCTTCATTCATTATTATTGTTATGTAATTTTTTACTATCCCACTTTGCCCAATATTTTCTAAGTTTTTGGAAAGTTTAGATCAGAGATCTATTACTTTAGTTTGTTGTTTATCCATTAGTGAGAGGCTTACATTCCTAAGTCTGAATTACTCTTTGCTCTTTCAACAATCCAACTATTGGATTGTTCTTCAAAATTTTAGAACATATCTATTTTTTGTTTGAAGTTGAGATTGGTTTGTCGGAACAAGTGATGCACAAGAAACCCGGACTCAACATAAGTATTATATAAATTATTCTAGGATTTGAGGGGTTTTCATTCTTAGTGGAATATATCTTCTATATATATATTCTAAAAAATTAATGCTTATGTTTCAAAAAAAGGGGTTAAAGTGAACGACTGCCATAATTATTTTTTATTGCTTTTGTCCCATGTTTTCATAGACAGGCTTAAGGAAATTTGCTTTTAAACATATTCTACAGATGAAGGTATGTCTCCTTAAGTACTCCCACCATGCCTCTCTTTTTTGAGAGGTGTGTGTGGTTGTGGCTTTCGGTTGAGACATGGTCTGTGTGTGTGTGAGTTGTGTGTGTTTGTCTTAACCTATCACCAAAAAAAAAATTGTTTGACTTGATTAAGCCCTCAAAATAATAGATGTTTCAGGGTCCTTTAGTATCAAGTCCCGGGAAGGTCTTTTAGTTGCAGTGAGTTTGAGAAATTGAGAATAGTAGTTTGAATTACAAATTGGGTCGGGTTTGGGTAAACTTTAATAAAGCCCGGTTAACCCAACCCAACCCAAAATTTAACAACCTATTATTTATACCCAAATAGTCCCACGTAATGAAACCTTAGTCAGTTAATCTTGCATCTAAAACCCAAGGGTTGGGTTTGGGTTTCGTTTCTACTTTCACTTTCTCTACCTCTTCAATTTCTACCGTTAGATCTACTCTCCCTACTTGGTTCTATAATTGGATATACACCCTCTCTTTCTACACCTCTTTGGTTTTTACAAGTAAAGAGTGACGGATAGAGTTAGTGAGTTAGAGATTATCAAATGAAACTAGGGGTGTATTCGAGTTGGACCGAGCTGAGCTTGGCCCTGCTCGGCTCAGCTTGAAAGGGGTTTACTCTAGGCTCGAGCTCGGCTCAAATTCAAAAAAGCTTGGCTTGGCTCAAACTTGATTTGATTTATTTAAAAAAATATTTCCAAATAAAAATAGTAATATTTTATATTATCTATATATAATAATGATATATATAAATAATATTTTTATTTTATATAATATTCAATCCGAGCTGAGCTTGAGCCTCAATCAAGCCGAGCCGAGCTGAGCCGAACCGAATCAAACGGGTCTTGGCTTGAATACATTTCAAGCTTGAAAACTCAGCTCGGCCGATCTAGCCACATATTCGAGCTTGAGCTCGGCTTGATCGGGCTGAACTGAGCCGACCAATCAAGCTAGCCCGGCTTGTGTACACACTAAGCGAAACCCTATTTCTTCCCCACGTGCAGAAGTTGAATTTTGGCTTTGATTTGTCATTTAAATTCTATTACATGTTTTAGTGCACACCATTGCAGTACAAATATAAATTTAAATATTGATTTGAGAATGGGCTGGCCCGAACCCAACCAAACTTACAATATTGTACAAAGGGTTGGGTTTGGGCTGAATTAGGTATGAGAATAAATAGGATAGGTTGAACCCAATTGACTTCAACTTAGCCCAACCCGCCGTTGTACACCTCTACTTGGATGGGCCTAAAATCTAATCTAATAATGTAAATTTAATGGCGATGCGAAGAAAGTCACAAGAAGTAAAACAAAAACCACCTATCAATATATATATATATATATATAAAGAGAAATTTACCGAATGAAATGAAATAAATAAAAGCCCACCTCTCATCTATTACTTAGCTCGATTAAAAGCACTGCTATCTATAACCAGAAGAACCAACCGTCCGTTCCTAATCCCAAATTCCCAACCCTTGTCAAGTGGTTGCCATTAATGGTTGTCGCCCCTTGATGAAGGGATGCTTTTTTGGATTAAAAAAGCATCCTATGTTTTTGGAATTTGCCTATAAAAGGGACAGATCAGTTTGTGATTTGTACGCAACAAACATTCACAACAATAACAAGTAATTATAAGCTCTAAGTTGTTGAAAATCTCTTCTCAATTTGGCGAACGTCAGCCTCACGACATCTTTTTTTTTCTTTCTTTTAAGTTCTTCAGGTCAGCTCATCGAAAAAATTAGGGTTACGTAAGATTAGCAATTAGGGTTATACCCTCTTTGTGAGAGAGAGATGGGTTTGATTTATTTTCCCAACCCTTCTCTTCTTTGTTTGATCGCCTTTTTATCTCTCTCAACCATCCTCACAACTAGATCAGACAGATTATGGCTACAAAATTCCCTCCAATTCTCACCAAACGCCACCACTTTCAAGATTGCTTTGTTTGCAGATCTACACTATGGAGAAGCAGCACCAACCGATTGGGGCCCACAACAAGACATCAACTCAAGCAAGGCCATGTCAATCTTGCTAGACACTGAAGGACCAGGTGGAATATTAACTCAATAGATGATTCATTAGAATAAAAAACTGACCTGATCGGATGATCCATCTTAACCGTTCAAATCATAGACTTTTCTCTATCTCGTTTCTCATAATTTGTTTGACCCATAATCAAATGCATTAGCTCATATGGTTAGGATCATCCAATCGGTTATCGGGTTGATTTTTGGTGGTACGAACATCGACGAACGGTAGGCTATACACGTGCATATTTGTGACATGTGCATGATTCACACTATATAGAGTTTCCTTTTGATAGCCTTAAATATTAGATGCCCAAAGGAATATCCCAAGATTTTTTTGCCAAATTGACAAAATTGCCCTCCATATTGAACAACATTTGGTCATTTTTTTGTCATTTAATCCAAAACTTACTACTATGCACACAGACCATTATCCCTTTAACACCAAGAACAAATGCGCCTGTAACATGGTATCTCGGTGATGGAAAGCTCTCCCTATCGTTTTACAATTTCCTTCTTCACCTGCCTTGCTCTCCTCTTCGAGTTCATCACCACCATAACCGGTGGCCATGAAGCGAATCAAAGACATGAAGGGCAACACAGCTTCATTCTGCGAACATCCCCGGAAAAATCAATCCAATTCTTGTCCAATTCTTCGTTCAAGATCGCGTTGTTCGCCGATCTGCATTACGGAGAGAATGCCTGGACGGACTGGGGTCCTCTTCAGGACGTCAATTCTAATAAGGTCATGTCGACTATTCTCGATCATGAAAATCCAGGTGATGAGTTCCACTAGTTATCTTCATTTTTTCTTTTTTCTTTTTTCTTTTTTCTTTTTTTTTTTTTTTTTTTTTTTTGGGGGGGGGGGGGGGGATAGTCTTATAGAAGCTAACAAAAGGGTGGCATCGCTAGACTTTTTACGGCGGTAGAAAGTGTGTGGACAATAGATAAGACTTTGGTTCGAGTCTCTTTAAGAGTGGGACCCACTCATTAACCAGAAAAGTTACTAACCAAACTAATCAGGGTTAACCTTGTGACATCTCCACAAAAAAAAAGTTGACACCTTATCCTAGAAATAATGAGAATGTTGATAGCTCGTCCTCTTTCAACCTCGGCTACCTCTCTACCTAATCATGGTACATGTGTCATTATCTTATTGGGGAGGGGGGGGGGCGCTGCACCTCGGGTAAGTGTTGACCTGTTTTTGAACTAAGCTTGATTATGATTGGTTTAAGCTTGATTCGAGTTCGAATGTTTAGACTTGAGATTTGCTTCAATAAGTAAGTATGATCGAGTTTGAGTTTGGTTCAAGTTTAACTTGATTGAAGTTAGCTGCGCTCGGATTGACTTAAGCTTGATTTGAATATTAGGGTTATTTTGATTAATATTTTATAATTTTAATAAATTTATTTACTATTAAAATACAATACAACAAACTACATAAAATTAATCTAATCATACCTAAAATCAGATTTGATAATAATCCTCTGTATAGAGAGAGCTATGGTGAGGCTTTTGCTTTCTACTTTCCAATTTCTTTCGTTGCTGTTATTCATTAACTCCTAAACTTATTTTTTTTTAGAAGTTAAAAGATAATACTCAAGTTGACCGAGCCCTAAACGAGCCGAGCCAAGCCTAATCAAACATGACCGGGCTCAAGCTCGATTTGTTTAAACATTCTAGTTCAAATAAAAGCTTGGCTCGATCGCTCGAGCTTGAAATGTCATCAAATAAAAGCTTGGCTCGATCGTTGGAGCTTGAGATGTTAGCTTGGCTCGAGGCGAATCGAGCCGAGCCGAATCAAACATGACCTGGCTCAAGCTCGATTTGTCTAAACATTCCAGATCAAATAAATGCTTGGCTTGATCGTTTGAGCTTGAAATGTCAGCTTGGCTCGATCGTTTGAGCTTGAAATGTCAGCTTGGCTCAAGGCGAATAGAGCAGAATTGAGTTCATGAGCCTGCTTGGCTGGAATGCAACCCTAGGTAGGTGTCCCACTGGGTTCCTTAATGGGGTTGTTTGGTCATGAAGTTTAAGTTGCAGTAGCTCCAATTGAGCTCGAATACTTGTTAAATTGTGCTTGGGTTGGCGTGGATAACCTTTTTTTTAATCACTTTTGCAAATTGAAAACCAGCATTAGTTGCATCTGAGATTTAAAAAGGGTTAGACATTGTGCTGGGAACTTAGAATTCGTTACCAAACACATAATATAGATACCCTCTGTTGCATTGATTACGATTTTAAGAAATGCAATTTTTTGGCAGACTTTGTAATTTATCTGGGGGACGTTGTCACGGCGAACAATCTACCGGTAGCGAATGCGAGCTTGTATTGGGATCAGGCAATCTCTCCGACAAGAGACAGAGGCATACCATGGGCCACTTTATTCGGGAACCATGACGATGCTCCTTTCGAGTGGCCCATTGAATGGTTTTCCGGCATCGGAATTCCTCCCCTTACTTGCCCGTCTGTGAATTCGTTGTATTCAGGTGAGTCAAAGTTAGAAAAATGAGAATGCACACACTTGAATTCCTCATGACCATACTACCTACATGTTCAGGTACCTAATTTTCCTGGATCCACATAATTGTCCATTAGTGGCATGAGCATGTTAAGGTGAGTCACTTGGGAGATATGTGGTAAAAAATAGCTCGATCGGGCGTTTCTAGACCATCTATTTGAAAGTCAAAAATTAGAGATTTCTATAGAAGTAGGGTTTAGTGAATCATAAGGGGTTAATGTTAACTAATTAAGGTTTAATTTAACGGTTTAAAAATATATAATCGGACTTATTTTTTGTCGTATGTCTTCAAGGGATTCACCTTTACATCCAACTATCAGACTCCAAAAAAACTTGGTACATGTCAACTTTGATGAGGCATTCACCGTAAACTCATATTGACATCCAACGGTCGGATTTAAAAAATACTATGTCATGTGACACTCAACCTATGTGGAGCTAACTATAACTTATAGTTGGATAAACTATATATCCTAAAGGGCTTAAACTGGTTCACGGTTCGGGTACTAAATTTGGTGATTTAATCAACTAAACTATCTCTTCTAAGCAAAGATAAGAAATAAAAACCATTTGGATTTGGTTCCTTTTCAATGGACCGTAACTTTCACTCCAGGAAAAGAAGGGTGCAGCTTCAAAGGTACACGGCGTTTAGAACTGATGAAAAATGAGATAGAGCACAACAGGTTATCTTATTCTAGACATGGACCTCAAGATCTTTGGCCTGGTGTTTCCAACTATGCCCTCCAGGTCTCATCATCGGACGATCCGAAATTGCCCGTAGCATTCCTCTACTTTCTAGATTCTGGTGGTGGATCCTACCCAGAAGTCATATCAAGCGCCCAATCCAGATGGTTTGAAAGCAAATCTCAAGAGATCAACCCTGATTCAAGGTCCCACTCTTTAATCAGTTTATGTTCGCACTTTGTTAACGTAGGACGCGATGGACTGGAACATTGATTGATTTTTATTTTTATTTTTTAGTGTATGTTGTAGGGTGCCTGAGATAGTGTTTTGGCATATACCAAGTAAAGCTTATAAGAAGGTTGCTCCAAAGTTTGGAATACAGAAGCCTTGTGTTGGTTCCATTAACAAAGAGAGAGTTGCTGCTCAAGAAGCTGAGATGGGGATCATGAATATACTTGCAAAGAGGCCTTCTGTTAAGGTAAGGAGACTAAGGAGGTGAACAAGGACTTCCAATGGGTCGGGTCAGACTGGACTCATCCGAATCCCTGAGACTTTGACCCAACAAAAACCATACTGGGTTGAAGGATGAATCAACCCAAAACCTAGGAAAAATCAGATGGTTGTTTGGGGTTCCAACCGTTGAATGTTGAGGTGGTGAGACACATGGCAAAAATTAGCTGGATCGGACGTTTTCAGACCTTACGAGGGTTTGGACCAGGCTTTGGTCGGACCCTTACAGGTGAGGGTTGGACCCAGGCAGACCCCGGCCCTATACCTAACCCATTTAGAGAAAATAAAAGAAAATTAAACAATAAATAAGTTAATTTTTATTAATTAATATACAAGTCAGACTTTAAATTAATAAAATATGTGTATATATTTCCAATTTAACTAGATCTTATGTCCTATTTAGTCCGTGAACCCACCCAACCCAAAACCAACCGGTTGAGAAAAATAAGCCCAAATCCAATCCAATCTGGGGGATCCAAAACCTCAACCTTAACCAGTGAAAAGTTGAAGGCAATGAATGGTCAAAAAGGAAAATAATCACCTCCTCGGTCAGTGACGCGAGGAGGGGCATCTTGGCTCCCATTTTCTTGCCACGTGTCACCTTTCTAATCTCATTTAACTGTGGTTAAGATTCATCCACCCTTAGGGTTCACCCATCTACCCTTGGTGTTTAGAAAAATAAAATAAATTTAACTAAAGGGTTAAAAGGAAATAACCCGAGTTAATTGGAGTTGGAAGGGTCGAAATGTGAGAGCGAGGAGCAATAGTTGGTTCCTCGCCAGTGGAGTGAACTATTGCTCCGTCAAAAATTGCCACCCAAATAGATGGAAGAAAAAAAAAATGCTACAGAGAGCGGGCTTGTGTCATATAAGGCTGTGAGCAAGCCCACACCGAGTCTATGTATGGACCCAAGGTCCGCATTGACTCGGAGTGCGCTTGTGCAAAGCCCTTGGGAGTAAATTTCAAGTAGATATGAATAAATTAGTGAATTGGTTTTGTTTGAAATGTTGGCAGGCAGTGTTTGTTGGTCACAACCATGGATTGGATTGGTGCTGCCCCTACAAGAAGCTATGGCTGTGTTATGCTCGCCATACTGGGTATGGTGGTTATGGGAACTGGCCAAGGGGAGCTAGAATTATAGAGATTACTCAACAACCCTTCTCTCTCAAGTCATGGATTAGGATGGAAGATGGGCTCACACATAGCCAAATTGTATTGAGTTCTTGATGTGTTTGCTCCATTTTCATATATCCCACCAAGAAAAGGAAAATATGATGTATTATTGGAACATATTTATATAGTCTTGGCATATTTTATCAATGGGTACCTGTCGACCCGACTACTTTGACCCTGGTTTGTAGGATTTGGGCCTGCAAATTGATGGCTCGAGTAAATAAGACTGGCTTATGAGTTAGATTAGTTTAGATGGTGGGCCTCTCAACCACCACACTGAGACTCAGAAAATGAGTCTTTGTTCCCTAAAGGTGATACATCCTATCACCAGAGCAAACCATAGAGGTGTGGGTTAATGGTTTTGTATCTCATACAACTGTCGGGAATGGAGCAATACCCGGGCACGAACCCAAAGTGAGCTGGGCTTGACTCGGACTCAGATTTGGGACTAAAGTTGAGTTTGGGCTAGCATAAGCTCAGCCCAATGGCTCAATCCGCCTGAACTCATGTCGTTGTATTCTTATAAGAGCAATAGTCCCCTCCTCGGTCGAAAAGGGAACTATTCCTCCTCGTTCTCAGAAAGTCCCTTTGAACTATGGCTAACAAATATTAACTCATGTGGTTAATATGTTTTTCTATGAACTAAGGTTAGAGTCTTTAACTGTAACCACCTGCAGAGAAAATAGGGTGTGAAAAGGAAAAGAAAAAGAAAATTTTATTTTATTTTGGTTATAATTTTTTTGTGGAAAAGAAAATGGAGAGAAAATCAATCTCAAATTTTCTTTCAAAGTTAGGATTTCACTTCCTTCTAAAAAGCTTCGATTGGGAGGGGGGGAGATTAAACAAAAATCTTCAACTTTGAACACGCCCCTGCGATTTTTCAAAAAGTCACGAATAAAATAACAACTTTTTTGTCAATTGATTAATTCACAAATTATTCGCTGCTTTTCGAAAAAAAAAAAAAAAATTTGTGAATTAAAAGTGAATTATTTGGGACTTTAAAAAAAATCATGAATAAAATCTTATATATGAAATATATTGGTTTATAATTGTTTATAATTAGTATCTATTAATTATTATCTTTTATTTTTTCCGGACATTTTCTCGATTTTTTTTTCATAAATTTTTCCCTAGCATAATAGCTCCAGAACTCCGACTTGGTGACTATGGTTAGAACCACCGGGCATACAAAAGGGAATGACTGGAGATTTTGGACTCCATTGTTTGTTCATATTCAATACACAGAGATAACGACGGTGGAACACAACTCAGACTAAGAAAGATTCAGAACAATGATAAGTTAGAAGGATCAAACCCCACCACATCACCCCAAAGGAGATCATTTCATCATCCAACACAGAGTTCAATTGGAGACAACATTTCCTTTTTAAGATCTTCTTTTGTTCCAACTTACATGGCTTCTACTGAATCTGCCAAAGCTAAGGCAAGATCAATGAGCACATGCCAAAACAAAGGCTGAATTTATAGATACATACTCTAACAACAGTTCACCAGCTAAGAATGGGCTCTCTTTTTATCTTCTATTGACTAGTAGTAGTTTTCAACAGAGATCTCCCAGCATGAAAGGTCTACCAAGTCCTATAAAATCGCATCGAAATTTAAAGAATCTCAGCTTAGATTCCGAGTGCTCAATACGAAGTGCTTATAGATAATTTTCCTAGAACTGGGTTTGAGCAAATTAACCATATTTTTCGATCAATGCTTGTTCCAATTAAATTGGTGAGAAAAAATGGAGTTTACAAGGGACTCTATGTAGAGAATTTGGTTTGATGTGCAACAGTTAAGTCTGCTATTGAAGTGGGATTTGACTTTGATTGTTCATCCTATTATATATAGAGTATTTAATTTGAAATAATAAGTGCTCCATTGCACCTATACATCACATTCTATCTTCTCACTTCTTAGCACTATATTGATCTAACTCATATATACATGGTTAATTCTACCTAATCTTCACTACTCTCCCAATATGACGTTAACTAGATCTAAAGATTTCTCAGACTGAATTCAACCCCCATCCCGGCTTTCTAATTCGACCAAGTTAAATTCAAACTCCATCTAGATTTTGTAATCAAGATGCTAATCCTACTAATTTTGATCAGCTTTTTGTTCTAGTAAAACTGTCCAAAGAATCTAGAATTCCTAAACCAACTCTGACTGAATTCTAATATGCATAACTGATCATTGTACAGGTTCATCAAATAAAAGAACTTTCACTAAAACAGCAAAAAAAAAAAAAAAAATGTGATCAAGAGATTTTGATATTAGAACAACAATCCTTTATTGACATAACTTGCCCCTATATAGGCATCATTCCAGTACATACTTGGAGAATGTCACTCTCTTGGTTAGGAGATAAAGGCTTGAATGACTTATTTACTGTATAAATGGGAGGAAACCTACTACACTTGTTTATCCCTCTTTAAGTGAAACTGATTTGGTATTTAGCCTCTTTAGTTGGAGAGAAGAGGCCAAAGTGTTTCTCCAGCTCTGGGTCCTTGCGATTCTCATCGAACATGGCAAATATATAAGTTTCAATAGGCCCAGGCTTCCTCGGAGTGCCGCCTTTCACATGTTGGATTAAATTTGAATTGTAAGTCCGCGCGTTCTCTATCGTTGTCTCAGTACCACCTGCAGATGGCCAACCGCTCTCTGATACAACAATCTGCAAAGAGGAACCTCCGGCACTTCCGAGAGCGGAATATAGAGCATCCAAAATGGCATCAAAAAGGTTCTGGTATCCAAAATCACCATCTTGATTCACAACTGATGGGGAAGTAAACAAGGCATAGGCAAGAGGGGTGTTAGGTGTGTCAACATAACTAAAGTAGGGGTACACATTAGCAAGTAGCGGCGCCCCATTGCTGACTAGGTTCGCAATGATTGGGTCCAAGAATGACCTCACGCCACCATCAAAGGCGCCCTGTGATGGAGGGAAGGAGGTGCCAAGAATAGTTGTGTCGAAGGCTGTTGAAACCTTGATCTGGTCTTGTAGACCGGCAGCTGCAATTGCACTCTGAATGTTTTGCATTGCAGGAAGAACATACTGAGCATACTGTGCATTCCCATTTTTAGGACTTACTTCATTACCCACAGCAATGTACCTGAACTTGACATCAGGATTGTAGTTTGTTACATTAGTCTGTACCCATGAATTAGCAGTAGAAGCGTCGGATGCTAGACCTTGAAGGTCTGAATTTGGGACACCAAGCATGACTTCAATGTTCGAACCTCTGAGGGCCTGTAGAGCTGCTTGATTTGGATCGTAAAGTCTCATCCTCTTAATGTTTTGAGAATTGTAGAGAGCTACAACTTCCTGTTCAGATGGTAAACTGTCGCCTTGCATTCCATAACAAACGCCTGTTTGGGCACCTGCATAGTGATTGGATCTATATGATTAATTATTCCGAGTTGAAATGAAAAATTCAAATGATTTTTCGACAACAAAGATTTGAAGGTTGTAACTTAAAATATTAACTAGAAATGCCTATATACGAATTCGCATGTGGCATACAGACTTATGTATGTATATATGTATCTAGTATTGGTAGGGATCCCTCAAATAAATCAAAAATAAAAATTCATGAAAATTGAAACTAAAAGTATATGAAAATTAATGTTACCTTATTCAATATAGAGGACTAGAACAAATTACAAGAGCTTATTGATCTTCTTCATCGGTGCCTTATTCCAGTTATTTGGGGTCCAAATTTTATTCAAGCATTCTAGTCTATCAAGAGCCATATCTCAAGTTAGAGAGTGTTATCAAATCTTATCTCGCTGATCCCACTAGTAAGTATCCTTTTTAGCAGCTAAGCCTGTTTGGGAAGATATTATTTACACATCTTAACGAACCAACTAGTATGCTTAATAGGTCTGCCCTGTTAAGCTCCCAAGTTCGTGCTTAATTATGATAGTTGAATGAACTTTTCCTCTAAGTTACTCTAATTATCATGTGCATTAAAAAATTTCTCAAAAGTTCGACAATTTTATCCTTATAATAATTTCAATTGTCAAAAAACCTTTCTAGCTTAAAAAATTACTGGCTCTCAGATATTATCTTAGAATCAGATCTATGTTACCAAACCGTCCTAAGTAGATAATCACCAATTCAACTACAGATCCTCTAAAATCGGTTTTGGTAGGGACATGAAGTAGACTTGGTTTTGTCCATGTTACAAACCGTGACAAAGAAAGGACTTTGAAAAAGAAGGTGAATCCTTTGACCATCTTTCATAGCTCCATCCTTTTGCATATTTAAAGTGGAATAAACTTCTCCCCTTATAAATTAAAATCATGATAAAGCTGAAAAACTACCCTTCTCCTCATTGTTTTGCTAAAGGCTATCTAACGTCGAAAGAACGCATACAATCATTTTAGGTACTCTTCTATTACCTTTTATGGGAAATTAACGATTACAATATAATGAGCATGACTAATTCTCCGTCATAATTGTTAGAAAATAATGGTATAACAGCCATTGTAATGCTACAACACTATTAATAATCTAGCACCTTGCTAATGGTATTAATATATAAAATGAAAAAATAAATTAAAAATGAAACACGACATCATAATCGCCATTTTAAGGGAGGGTAATCATTTGTTAAGGCGAGATTAATTGTTATCAGAAAGCCTTCATCCCCTACAAGAAAATTGTTATTCCAAGGGCCTGGCTACATGGTGTACATAAACATGATCACCTCCACCAATACTGGGCTTTGGATGTGTATATATATATATATATATAGAGAGAGAGAGAGAGAGAGACCTGTTATGTCTAGGCTGGCCATTAGGAGCCCAAGAAGTAGCATTGTAGCAGCAGCCATAGAAGGGCTGTTACTTGTTGCAGAGAATGTAGCCATGGAGAAGAAGAAGAAAGAACTAAAGCTAGAATTTGCAGATGTATATAACCTTACCACCTAGGCCCCTTATATAGAGGTTAGTACCTCAGATTTTAAGAGGCTAAAGGTCCCACACAACATTGCCGAGTCAATCACTCAAATGGAAAATGTAGTTTCCAAACTAAAAACTTCAAGCACCATGTGTGCCTTGATTCATGGTATGTCTGCAATTCGATCTAGATCTCTCTTGGAAAAGTCTTGGGTACTTCGATTTCTTCTATTTTCATGTCTTTTTCTGTGAGTACCGCGTACTCCAAAAAACCAAAGTTAGTTATTTTTGTCTATGGTAGAATATTAGATGATACTCCTTAAGAAAAATGAGGATGATCCTCCCTACACGGCGCGAACTGAACATATAGTCCATTTTACTCATCAATCCAAACTCCTTCAATCGATTGGCCACACCATCTCTTGGATAGATCAATCTCGGCTACACATATACATACATTATACATATGATAAAGTCTCTCCCTCTCTCCTGCCAACTCAATCAAGGAAGTTTTAGCCTATTTTCACCTCTAATAGGTTTGTAAATCCATTTTTTTGGGGAACTTGGTAATTGTTTCCGTGTCGAACAATCATTATCATCAATACCTTATGTCAAATAGTTGAGATTGGCAATATGCATTTCACCATTATACAATATATTAAAAGTATGACTTCAATCAAATCATGTGCAGTCAAATCTTTGCATAGATAATTTTCTTCCTCGTTATTCTTTTTTACCTTTCATTTGTTTTTCCAATTCTTCAACCTGCACCAGTTCACTTATTCTCATTGGTGTAATCAGATGTCGTTAATTCTCTCTTATTTTATCACTTATTAGAGCTAGTTACCGTCAGATTCTCTCAAATCGATCCCTTCATTCCTATATCTAACACTAAAACCTCACATAAATGCTAAAGACCAGAGATGATTCTCTGTGTCAAAGGAAGATAGAAATGCTTGGTAGAGACATGAAAGAGACTCATGACCAAATGCCATTACGTGCCGGACCATCTCAAGAGTTATGACCCTTACAATTTTCTATTAGCTAGAAGTCTGTATTGAATTGAAAAGCTTACCAAGAAAAAACATTTATGGTAGCATTTAACTTCTTGCCTTGACACAGACGTGTATTAGATGCCTAGTCTCAGACGTACATTAGTTGCCATCTCTTGTTGGAACATTAATTTGTACAGTTAAAACTACGTATCAAAGTCCAACTTTCTGGAGGTTTTTAAGATTGATGATGGCAGCCTTGACCAGGGCAGTGGACTTGGTGACTTGAGCATACATGGTGCCATGACTCTCAGCAAGAGCAGAGCAACAGGAATCCTAGGTTAAAACGTGGCAAGCCCTCCATCCATATCTTATATGGATATGGGTCCTTTAGATACGACCCGTTTGGAAGGGGGTTTGATTTGGATCTAATTCAGATAGTTGGCATTTTTTTGTAATTATTGATAAAAGTAGTGGCATTCTTGTTATTATAAAAAAAAACTAATTTCCCATAATTACACCCTTTCCCATAATTACACCAACCTTCCCCATAATTACCAGAAGAAGAGAATTGCTGGCACCGGTCTCAAACTTCGTCACTCTGGTAGCGACAATTATCACTACATCAACCTGTTACCTTGAAAATTTGTGCAAACAATAAATTCTTTTTGTTTGAATTTTTTGCTTTAGACTTGCTCTCTTTTTTGAGTGGACAGAGTATTGGTTCATGGACAGAGTGTTGGTTCACACTAGCGTTTCTCCTAATGGAAGACAATAATAACACGTCTTTTGGGGAAATGTGTCTGATTGCTAAGAAAATAGGTTGTGAGAAAGGAATGTAAAAGAAAATGAAGTTTTATGGTGTTTGGTTACAAAGAAAATTTTTGTAGAAAAATAAAGAGAGAGAAACTTAACCCATAATCTTTTTTTTTGGAAGTAACTTAACCCATAATCTTCTTTCAAAGTGAGGATTTGGGGAGGAAAGGAGAGAAAACAAAGATAAAATCTTCCACTTCATGTTTTGTCTCAAAAAATATATTTTTTATTTTATTTTATTTTTTATTTTTTTATTAATTATTTTGATTTTTTTATTTATTTTGTTACCAAATTTTCTTAGCAACCAAACAAGGAGCACAAAAAAAAATTTATTTTCCTTTCTTTTTCTTTTCTTTTCTATTCCATACTTTTTTTATTTTCTCGGCAATCAAACATAGCATTAGGATGTATTCGTTTGGCGAGAAAAAGGTGAAAGAACAGAAATGAAAAGAAAAGAAACTTAAATTTTCTCTTAAAATAACCATCAAAAGATAAAGGAAGTTTTTAGAAGAAAGTTTGTCACTATTGAGAAAATGCAAGAAAATGAAAGTGTGTTTCTTGCTCACACACCAACCGCAAGAAAAGTGCAAGAAAACTCACCTTTCCTATACTTTCTCCTCACTTTCCCGCCAAATGAATACACCCTAAAAGAAAAGAAAATGGATTTAAATGAAGTGTAGCTAACATTACCCTATATATTGCATGTTCATCATGCATGCGGTTAGATTACATCATGGGTTATGTGCCACATGGCAGGTGCTTGTGTCTGGGTTTCTCCGCCCCGCCTTACAAAAAATCAGCCCAATGAGTTGATGAAATTGGACGTGAAAAAGGCACACACTTCCAAATACACCACAAACCAACATAATGTAAGCCAAGATTTTCTGGAACACATTTGCGCAAACTTCCTCTTGGATGAAATGCAATGCACACCCACATATAGGCCTCTGCAAGTAAAATAAATAAATAAATAAGAAAGAGAGAGAGAAAGAAAGAAAATACTTTTCTGAGTTTTGAGAATAACCCTATTTGTGAGTGTACTAATAATTATAAGTAAATGCCTATTGATATGGGATCTAGTGTCCGTATCTCTTCCACAAAGCAAGCAAATAAGGGGAAAAAATAGATAAATAATATACCAGAATGGAAGAAAACAAAAAAAAATCAATTTTATTGTTACTATTTTAAAACATCAGTACATGATTAAATCACCAAAACTCCCTCTCCCCAAATTAATTATTCCCACAAATAACCACCAATTTGTTTTCACACATTGATATGTATGGTGGTGATCAGTTTCCTCCACTAAAACCATCTATTCCCTGTTCTGCACAGTGAACCCCATAGCTTAATTGAATTAAGTTGCCATCGTTGAAGACACACATATCTCCTCTCCTTGATCTCAATCTGGGCTCAGACAATGATATAGGTTGCAGCAAGCCTATGAAATACAAACCTACACAAATTTAAAAGAGAAAGTCAGCCAAGAGGTCTGTTCAGAGAACCAATAGTCTTTCAAATCCCTATCCCAAGGGACAGACTGGGGTTCCAATCCCCACAAGGGCATGTGGGCGTAGTAATTGCACTTGCGCACCTTCATTTACGGTGGTGTACAGGACCCCCTATGGGGTGCAATCCAGCCTAAACCGCTTTGCTAGCACCCCTGTGGGGACCACCGGAGGAAAAAATAAATAAATAGATCTATTCAGAAAAGAGTTCTAATGTTTAGTATTAATTATAAAAACTGGCTAAGGTCAATGTCTGTATAAAACAGAGATAAATTCAGGAAAACCCAAAAAAGGCAAGTTAAAAAGTCATTAGTACCTATATATTATGCATTTTGCTGGACTTGCCGGTGTATTTGCAGTACCCAATCGACATAGCCACTGGCACCCCCAGTCTGCTGCTCAACAAGGTTTGTAAGTAGCAAGAAACCTTCTCTGGGTTGTTCACCTTGTCTTACAAGAGAACAAATCTGATAAAATGAAGGGTCGCTCTCCCTAAATCTCTTAAGTATCCCCATTAGCTTTCTTGAAACATCATTATCACGCTCGCAAAGGCTAACCTGAATCTCATAGACAAAACAAGAATACAGCCTCAGAGGTCAATTACAGCCTGACTTTAACAACAGCAGAAAACAAAGGCCAAAAACACACACAAAATGAAAAGAAAGAAGGAAAGAACAAAGCAACAATAGAAATGTTCGAATCAGTCTCCACAATGATTTAGGATGAGAACGGCGACAACATCTATTAAGAAGCTAAGTCAGAACTCATAGGGTAATAATTAAGTTACATGAAGGAATAAAAGAAGCCATCTAGATGTATATCAAAGAATTCAATAAAAAAGCAAAAATAGGAAGAACGTTCATGGAAATAGTTAAAAGATGCACGACTAGGAATGACAGAGGTAGACCACAGTGTGAGGGTTGTTTGTTGATAATAATAATAAATAGCTGCAGACCTAGACAATGACATGGTTGATGAAATCAAGATAGTTTGGGGAACACGCATCTAGAACAAGTACTTCGTACGTACAAGCAAACACAATTTTGATTTCTTTTGTGAGTACATGTCACACAATTAGGACGCAACCCTGATTAATTTGATTGATATCTATTCCAGTTAGCAAGTGGCTAAGTTTGCACGGATTCTTTAAGACACACGGACACACCTCATATAAGAATGTTGTGACTCATATCAAAAGACTCAGCATTTTAGACACAGATGGATACAGACATGGCTGACAACCATAAACTTTTGGTATTTACTATACAAAAAAAAATATAATTGCATATTATTAGCATAAATTTCAACAAATTCTTTCTCACTGTCACCATTTGAAAATATAAACCTGAAGGGAAAGGGGTAGCACAAAGATCCATTTTTTCAATAGAAAAATAATAATAATAATAATAATAATAGAAGAAATTACCAATTCCTATAACATAAAAGAAAAGAAGGAGAGAAGGGGGAAAAGGGGTGTCAACGGGCTGAATTCAGGCTACAAAATACTCTTTTAAATTAATCCTCTTTGAGATTAACATTGACATTTAGAATTAATATATGTTCCATTATTTTATTAGGTTATTTGCTTTAATTCATGTCTTATTATTGTTTGATGAATTGTAGTTTGTAATACATTACTTAGTGTTATTTGCAATAATTTTGTTTTCATATATAATTTACTTTCTTTTTTAATTTTATAGTATTATTCATATAATATTTAAAGTATAATAATTTTTAAGTGTCTAACACCCCATATCTGAGTCTAACACCGATACTCATGTCTTTCTGTGCAACATAGGCGAGTGGACATATCAACGCCACACTCATTCCAAGGGATTCAATCCCTGTTCTCCTCGATGTGAGGGATACAACTCTAATTCAGAATAGTTCTTTCTCATCAGTTATAAGAAGGGCATAAGAGAAGTTTTCTTAAAATCAAAAATAGTATTCCAACAATCTGCAAGAAAAGCTTAGTTAACAAGCGTACAAGTGAGAGAGAGATGGGCTTCAATACATAGACATGTAGCATGCCCCTTAATGTTTATGCTTGGCGTCAAAATTATATGATGCCAAATGCTCAGAGCCTCAAACCATTCATGCCTTCATGGTGTTCATGAGGTGTGATGCCATGAACTCTCCTAAGCCAACATGATGCCATTATTTTTATCATAGTAAACCCCTTATGAAAATAATGATCGGTATCTATTTTGGGTGCTTTGAGAGGTGTTTTAGGTCCTACGCCCTACAAGAAGGGAACTATATACATCTTTGCAATTATTTTTCAATATCACAAACTTGATTGGGTGTTATTCAAGCCCTTAGAAATCCTAACGCCAAAGTTGATTGTCAAAGACCCATTGGTGTGAACCGTGTGATGATCATTTCTCAATCTCGTGTCGGTGATAGATGTACGACGTGATAAACGCCCATTTATTTCATTATGAGCACATGTTTTGTATTGAGCAGTTAATGCCATAGTTACGAAGTCAGATATCGGGATTTATTCAACTAAGTAAAAATTCACAAAAAAAAAAGCCAAAATTCAAAAAATTTGGATTAAAAAAAAAAGGAAATACCGGGCAAGAGGTGAAAAATTAAAATAAAAAAGGTAAGGTTACTAATTATGAAAATTATAGAAAAATATGTCATATTAGTTACTTATTCGGGATTTTTTTCAAAAAGTTGTGAATAATTCGCATTTAATTTGTGAAATTTGCAACTGTTTCAAAAAATCATGATTTCTTCAAAATAAATAGTGAATTAATTGTTGAAAAAATCAAAAATTATATGAGACTTTTAAAAATCGGTTTGTTACTATGGTCAATGCCTATTTGGATGATGCAGTTTGCCACCTAGGCATATGTGACCATGTTGCATCCTACTATCTTGCTCTTGCCATTTGTTACCAGGATGAAACGAAAAGTTGCCACGTGGATTAGTGCAACCAAGTCAAATAGAGTTTTTGCAATCTGATTGGCCATATGTCACATTGATCACCAATAGATTACGTGCCTCACTGATGCTTTCGATCACAACTGACATGATCCTTGGATAGTGAGGATCTCGTGCGTGTATTGTCGTTGATTCTTTGGAGCTAAGATGCTCTACTTTGGTGGAGTGTAGCCGCCCAATCAGGGTTTAAAAAAACGGTTTCGGACACGGCCGAAACCGTTATGTAACGGTTTCGACCGTCATTATTTATTTATTTTTGCTTTAAAAAAATTCCAATAAATAGAAAAAAATTGCAATAAAAGAGTAAAAAGATACTTCTAAAACCAATATGAAGCTCAAAATGTAGAAATAATGAAATTAGATGGGTCGAGGGTTGAAACATACACATAATCCAGTCCAGACTCCAAATAGGCAGATACATACACACCTGCTAAGTGCTAAAGCCACATAGAATTACAAGTTGGCTCATCATCATCATTTCTATTTGGTTGAACGAGTAAGTTTAGGGGTTTTCGGAACCCCTTTAAACCTTAAAATCGCGTACGAGTCCTACACCCGAAACCGTTATGTATCGAGGCGCCCGTTACGTAATGGTTTCAGGCATTACATATTCTTTTCGGAATAAATGGGTAAAGGTTTGGTATTGGGTATCGGAGGCAACCAAAACCGTTATGTAACGGTTTCGACGAGTTTTTTAACCATGCACCCAATTCTCTTCTCGGGATTTCAATTGAGTGTGGCTGTCATGAATACTCAGTGTCTTTGCCAATGGGTTTATGTGTGGAGTGTGACCACCCTTCTCATAGGTATAGGCATGTGTGTTCCCCCTATTTCTCATCTCGGCGATATAGCTCACTAACCGGGTTGATAGTCATGAAGGTTTTAGAATGATTCTTAGCCCTACTTTCTTGTGATCTATGAGTGTGGCCCCCATAGTCTCATTGTCAACAACTTGGTGTTCGGGACCTAACGGCAGGTATGGTTTTGCCCTTTGAGTGGTGTCTTCGACTAACATCTATGATCCCCTAGTTGTACAAGCAACTTGTAGGTGCATGACCCACCTTGAAATTGGTTTTGGTTCTTTATTAACTAACTTATCTAACTTTGTGCTCAAGGAGGACGAGGTCATGGCGTCCTGAGCATGGTCTGCTTTGGACAATGGTTTATAGGTGCATTAAATATTTCATTGATGACTTGCATTTGAATTTGCCTCCATCTATGAGTACCCGACAGGAGCACTATACTTGGGCGCTCTGTTAACCAGGGTCTATTGTTAACGGCAGATTTTAGACAAGACCACAAAGGCACCATCTCATCGCCATCTAAGCCCCACCTTAGTGCCACTTAGGCACCCTGTTGTATACTTATTTTGCCTTATTGGCTGCCCGACTCCATGCTAGAATGTCATCGTTTGGATATTTTGGACAATTCTTTCTACCAACGTTATCATATCTATAGCACCAATGTCATCAGTTTTAATAGTGTTGCTGTCATCATCCTCCGTGGTGTCAGCGCCTTTAGCTTGATGGCTCTGGTGTCTATGTAACTGGCATGGGCGCCTTCGGGAGATTGATTTGGGAGTGTGGTTTGGTGGGTACAAAAGAGATCCGCTAACTCAGGAGAATGCCCCACGTTAGGCATCGTCCTCATCAGCCCACTTAGAAGCTTGAGAGTACGAGGGAAGGACCCCCAATGGATAAGGCATCTAGGCCTGACTCCCTAATGTAGTATACCTGACAACATGCACACGTATTAGTTAATCATGGGAGACAATATTTGGGTCTCATCTTATAGACATGTAGCAAGTGTCTTGGTGATTTAGCAACTGATAGCCACTGTAACATGTGCATGTACTTTATTTTGAAAAAGGTATACAAATGGGTTATCGTCATTTTAGAAGAATAAGCATTTAGGAGAGCCTTTAACCACATTAGGGTTTTTATGAGAAATGTCTCCTACTCTCTTTCATTTGGCTCTTCCCTCTCCCATCTCACCATCCTCTCTTCGTTCCCTTCTTGTTTCATTCTCTCCGGCAATCAGTGAAGGTATAACATCGTCCATACAACCAGAATATCCGGTTTAGGCGAGCAATTTGGGTGATTCTCAACCATATTAATATTTTAGCATCAAAACCTTAAGAATTATTCGGTTAGGGAAAAATTTTAGAAAAAAATCGGCAAAAATTGAAAAAATAAGGACAAATCAGGAAAAAAAATTATCTATAATAAATATTTTCAAAAATCAAATATTCGTTCGCAACATTTTGAAAAAGTTGGGAACAATTCACAACTAAGTTGTGAAATTTGTGTTTTTCAAAAAGTAGCAAATAATTTGTGAATTAATCATTTGACGAAATAATCATGAATTATTTGCGACTTTTTGAAGAAGAAAAAAAGGTCGAACTTGGTGACTTCTTCAATCCAATATTAACTTTCTATTCAAGGAAGCCACGACGAAAAATGAAATGCAAGCTCTTTATGACACCCAGTCTCTCTTCTTGAATCTTGACAAAGATACTTGATAGCTCATCTCAAAGAACACTTATTTTAGATCACCACAATGGTGTGCACAGTTTTACTGGCTACCAAAGAAGGGATGTGAGTTTTTATAAAATAGTACTTGGATCCCATGTTTTAAAACATGAAGGCGTGAGGCGGGGCATTAGGACCTCAAGATGCGTGAGGCGTACGCCTCACAAGAAAGCTTCATGCTCTCTAATTTTAACAAATAAAAAAATAAGAAAATTTGTAAAAAAATTCAAACATTAATGAAAGATTATAGTATATATATACACATATAGAGAGATATACATTTATAAATATATATATATATAGGCATGTGTGTATGTATTCGTGTACATTGTGTGTGTTTGTGTGGGCGCACGCGTACACATAGGAAATACTATATAAATTAGTTGAAACAAATAACAAATTTTAAAAAATTACATTTAAGTATCAGTTGTGGCTAGAAACCTAATTTTAATTCATGTATGTGATGTATGTCATAAACATAAAGCAAGCTTCAAGGCATGAGGCAAGTGCCTCATGTGAGCCTCATGGAGTTTAAGTTCATGAATTATTCGGCGGGTTTTAAGTTCAGAAAATATCGGCAAATTCGGGATAAGTTCGGAGAAATATAACTAATAATTATTATAAAAAAAATAGAAACTTGATACCAACTAATCCTTTTAAATACATAAATAGTTAAACTACATAATAACTACTAGATAATCAACAATAAAGTTCATAAGATCATTCCTAGCAGCCTCACCAAAATAACTTTTTGGTTATTTTGGTGAGCCAAAAGACTAAAAAGATGTTAAAATGAGTCCCAGCAGCCTCAACAGAATGAAGAAATCGGTTTGGTGAGTCTACAGTACTCACCGAGTTTGGTGAGTACTGTAGACTCACCAAAGTTAAATCTTCTCACCCTTGGGCCCACACAAATAATAAAATAAGGTTTCTCTCTCTCCCTTTCTTTTTTGTGGTCCCACACAAACAATAAAATAATATTTTTCTCTCTCTTCCTTTTTCATTTTCCCACACAAATGATAAAATATTGCTTCTCTCTCCTCTTTTTTTTGGTTAAAATGGTGAGGCTGTTGGGAGTGTTTTAAAAAAGTGGCTCACCAAAACCACTTTTTGTGGGTTTTGGCTATTTTGGTGAGTGAAATTTGGTGAGGCTGCTAGGAATGCTCTAACATCATTTTAATTGGAAATTTTTAAACTTCAAAAGCTCTAATATCAAATTCATATTCATTCATCAAGACATTTCAACAAAAAGTATTACAATAAAATCACTCAACTCTCAAGACAATATAAGCATTATATAAGCATTCATAAGCAAATTATGCAATGACATATATATAAAAATATATGAAGTAATGTCATGACATTATATAAGCATTCTAATTTCAGGAGAAATTATTTAGGGACAGGTAATGATATGTTTATCGAGTGATATGTTTATCATAGGATATGAAACTTTTGAAGAACTTAATCCAAGGGCATTCTTGAGGAAATCATGCCCTTTACTAAGCACAGTATCAGGAAATTCTTGTCCTGGCCCTGTGTTTGAGACCCATCTCACCCAAGTAATCACTAATCATGTTTGCTAACAAAAAATTGGAAAAACAAATCTAAGAAATTCTGATTTTATTTGCTTGTATAGAAGGATGTTAACAAATTCTATCCTTTTTTATCTTGTTTTACATGGGAGAAGTACCTTCGACCATCTGACCCAGCTTATGAACAAGTCTTGGGGAAAAAAAAAACCGCAGCCCTTGCAGCCACAAGCAGTCTCTATTGCGGTCACATCTCAAACATCCTCATTAAGAAAACGACGAAACTTACCGGAATAGGGACTGGTAGTCACCAGAGGTAAGAATTCCTCTAGGAAATCAATAGAGAGAGAAGAGAGACGGAGAGAGAAGAGAGGAGAAGATTAGAAGGAGAGAGGGAATAGAGTAACTTACCGGAGTGTCTTGCCGGAGCACCGCGAGCCGAGAGAGGAGAGGTGGGATCTGGAGATTGGATGTGGAGCCGAGAGAGGTGAGGTGGGGTTTGTTCTGTTCGTGCCCTAATCCCTCTCTCCCTAATATATATATAGTGTTAAAAAAAAAAACCCGACCCAAACCGTTCGCAAACTAACATTTAACTCGGAGGTTCGCAAATACTTCGCGAACCGCCCGATTATTCGCGAGACGCTGAAAAATCTGCCGAATTGTTCGTAGACCCCTCCCAAACGAACTATTCGCGAATAGTTCGCGAATTTTGTCACAATGGTTTAAGCCTCATGTTTGAGCCTCAAGGCGTTTTCCTTAAGCCTCCCTCCGAGGCAAGTCTCGAGGCGTAAGCCACACGCTTTTTAAATCACTGCTTGGATCATTACTGACACTTTCTACAAACCCGATTGATGCGTAACCCCAGCTTTTTCACCAAGTCTGAACAAAACTTTGTTCAACTACCGTAGAAAATCTGTATGACAAGCTACAACAAACATATCTGAACACTGAGATAGCTGAAGCAAGCATCAAAGCAAAGCTATGAAAAGCCTACCACATTCTTCATTTCAACTGGTTTTGTCACTTGAATGCCAAACTGTCAAAGATTGTAAGGAGGTAGCATTCAAAATAAGATCTTGCCTTAAAACAATTCCAGGTACATCAAGAAATTGCAACAAACTACGGATTTTCTGACACTAAACCCAATGCTGAAATCTATGGAGGGAAGACCAACTTCTTGCAAGTTGCAATGGGTGAGGTGGTTGTTTACGAGGATCGTGTCTCAAACTTCTATCCAAGAAAAATGTGCCACTTGAAAGGGAACGGGCATTCCAGATATTCATACAGGGAAATTCATTGAAAAGGTCACCATGTAGGACACAGTAAAAGTAGAGCACAAGACCACATCATGGTTCCATATCCAAACCCTCTTTTCTCTGCATCTTGGCATGGAATGTATACTCCTTCAAGCTTAGATGAAAGTTCAAGGAAAATCAATCTCCATAAAAGTAGGACACCTCACTTCAACCAAATGGTGTTGCCAAAAGAAAGTACCGTAAAACCCGTGACATGGCATGTAGTATGTTGAAAGGTAAGAACATGCCACAAGACTTTTGAGCCACAGCCGTTGCTTGACTAAAGCCCTCTCTCAAAACAATCAACAACCAAGGTTTGTTTGTTAGAGCTTAGGTTATACAAGCTCAGCCAAGCCTCTATAAGGAACAACTCCCACACGAAACTGTCATAAATTTCACCTTATAACCAACACCAACTCTTATCATTTTGTAAACAAAAAAACCTCCAGAGACCAACTCCATATGATAACGCCCTTCTATTGTCCCAACCCAAGTGGCCACACCCATATTCACAACAAATAGTCCTTTGAAGACCATTCCCTCAACACAAAATGCGAAGAGCATTTCCCCTAACAGGGCAACATTGGTGTTTCTCAAGCTTCTAGTCCCAGCCACCCCCTCCCTTTTCAGTCTTCGAACGGAATTACCAACCACTACGTGATAACTTTTGAATAGTACTATTTCCTAGCTATTATCCAAGATTTAGTGATGATCACTTACCAAAATATGAACCAACTTAATATTATATTTGTGACTGCAGCAAGTGGTGATAAGTCATCCAGGACAATAGGGGAAAGTCTAAGTTGTTAGCTTGTTATCTAGTGCATCTCTGATCCATATAGTGGGGAATAAACCACTTCCGTTCAGTGTCATGAATATATCATAATTTGTTGGACAAAACATATTGATAGGAGAAGAATGGTTCTACTGCTGTATGGTCAGAAAAAAAATATATTATGCAAAAAGCAAAGGTGAAGGTCAGCGATGCAAACAGAGAAAATATTTATCAGCTGACTAGTTTGACCACTCATTCCAGCAGCATCAGTATCCATAGGTGCATAGCTGTTTAAAACCTAGCTTATTGGATTCTACCATTGACATAAGAAAATTGTGATTATAATGTTTCATTTTGTCTCTGCCGAAAGGATTATCATGCCTGCTCTTTACAGATACAGTATATCCTGATTCAGTAATTTCAATGTTCAATTTAAAAGAGATGTAGCAAGAAGAAAACAAATGCACAGTATTAACATTGTGACTTAATCATAGATGATTGTGGAGGGAGATTTAAGGAACGCCATAGAATGAGCATCTAGAGCTTTGTAGGATCCTTGGAGCCTGCAAATATTATGGATAAAATTTGGTTGTGTTAACCATCTAAATTGGTATAGTTATAGACGCATAGATATAGGAGTACCAATAATGAGCTGACTCATTAGCTCATTGTTTATTGGCTATAGAGTCCCTCTTGTGGAGGGAGATTTAAAGAATGCCATAGAATGAGCCTCTAAAGCTTTGTAGGATCCTTGGAGCCTGCAAATATTATGGATAAAATTTGTGGCTTTTTGTGTTAACCATCTAAATTGGTATAGTCATAGACGCATAGATATAGGAGTACCAATAATGAGCTGACTCATTACTCATTAGCTCGTTGTTTATCGGCTAGAGTCCCTCTTTTTAGACTTTACAATCACCTATCTGTACGTATAAAAAATGTAAAACCAATAGCAACATTATCATTACCATTACCATTACAAAATTGGACACGAAAACAATTGATATTCAGAATTTTAAAGCTACAGCCAATAGTAATAAAGAATGTACCTTGGATAGATCTGGGAAGCTAGATAAGTCTATTCCAAGTAAATTAATAGCTATATCAGGTGAAAGCATTCTGCCAAACCAAATAATGAAACGAAACCCGTCGTCATAAATATAAAGACCTCTAGGATCTAAGCTCTCCACAGTCAATGGTAACCTTTTTGAGTGGTTTCCAAACTCATCAACTTTAGCTGATGCCTGCAAACATGAGATGTAGTTGTTGTCTATGAGATTTAATAAATGAACAAAATGTCAGAAAAAATTATACATGCAAGAAATTTCCTCACTTTTACAAAATACTCATCAATCCGAATCAAGCTGGGATATAGATGCTTCAACAACTTTCCAACAGGCAAAGTCATCATAGTGTAACCAGCTGCACAGCGTTCATCAAGCTGGGCATCTGCATACCCTCCACGAAGAGGTATGGATTTACATAATGCTAATCCATACAAAGGCAAGAATTTCAGTGATTCCGGATATATCAACCTGCCTCCCAAGCGATGTTGCACAGCATAGAGATTTCGATATTCTTTAAGGGATTTCACGATCCTTAACAGCACAGAGTGCCGTGCATCTTCCAGCTTATGAGACAAAGTTTTTTCAATTGCTGCAGATTCTCAGTTACAGTTAGACACTAAACACCTAGCTCAAGATCAACTACCACAATAACATAATTACAACAAAGGCTTCTTATCTTACCTAGCCTACTCAGCAAAGAAACAATGGCACCAATATCAGCCTGGCGGTACATCTCCCCAAGATCCATTACCACAGGTGCTGCTGCTGTATGGACTCTGATACGCCTTTCACCAGAAGATGAAGTGTATCTTTTGCTTGTTAAGGAAGCTTCGGTTACTCATAAAGAAATTAAAACATTTTCCACTTTAATAGCATGGTCTTGCAATCCAACATGAACTGGTGACTTAAATATCCAAAGAAACTAGAAAAAGACGAAGTGAAACAATTGCCTGTGTCAAGTTTTTCTATAGACAAAGGCAACTATAGTTGTGGAGGAAGCAAATAATATAAATTTGATTCAGAAATAAAGTATAATACCCAACAAATACATTCCCATTCAAGGAATGATTATTCAGGAATTGAAGGATACAGCAGCGCGACTTGGAAATATACGGTTGGAGTTGTCAGTATTGTGTCTTCCAGAGATAACTGCATCGTGAAGGCTTTATCGCAGTCTACAGCTGGAAGCGCTAATAAATCAGTAGACCTTAGCATAAAGTGCCCATGGTAAGTTGTAAACCGCACCCCTGGAAAAAAAGGAAGAAAAAAGGAATCAGGTTGGTCAAATAGAAACCAACAGATTTTCTGCTAAGTAACAGATCACTAGATAGTAACAGCAGCAATGGACCTTTTCCACATCTTATACGCATGACAGCTTCCCAGGCAGTCTCCCTTGTAAGGTCCCTGGCTAACTCATATCTCAGCTTCTCTTTGTGAATGGATGATTGGAAACTTGGATAGTAGCATACCTGGCCACCAGTATATTTTGCCAGAGTTCCTATCCAAGAATAGTAGAAGTTGGAAGCAATGATATCATTCATAGGTATTAAGTCACTTATTATAAATAAAACACGTACCTAGTGAAGCTATATCGGCGTACTTGTCATTGAATGCATATACATTCACCCCTATCTGGTCCTTGGTAAGTTCCGCAGCCATTTGCTTATAAAATGGATCTTCCGGTATTCGTAATGCATGTTCTTTTTCCGTTCCATATACACGAAGATCATCTCCACGTAACTTTAAGCGCCCAACACCAAGAGACGGTAGTGTGGTTTGGAAAATCAACAATTTTCCGCCAAGTTGGCTCTGTCGAGAAAGAAAAGTCTGAGTTCATGCAAGTTGATTCAATGACCAAATGACTCCGCCAAAGGCATCAAGAAAATCTAGTAATAAATATATGTTAAAACAGCTGCCAATAGGCAAATAGTTCACAATGTGCTGGTAGTGGAAAAGCAACGCACCATAACCATGAATGCCGCTTTAAGAGCTGGACCAAAAGCAGATTCCATATTTACATTGTCCTGAAACATGGAGGGCAAGCTATCCAGGAACACATCCACTACACTTCTCGATTCGGACAAGTTCACAAGGAGATCATCTGGCAATGGTACAAATAGATCATCCAGATCTGACACCACCATCATTTGAGGCTGTGTCAAAGACGACTGCAACAGGATAAACACGCAAATTACGTGTTAAAGCTGAGACAAGTTGGTGCACCAAGTGAACTGTGAACAGTGATGCACTGCTCTTACATAATCAATATTGTGTAGAATCAATAAGCAATTTCCACACAATCGATAGTTATAAGGAATCACTTGCCTTCATATTATAAAAATGTAACGTGCTGTCAAAAGTCAAGAACCCAATCTGCGTTCTGGGGAAGCCAGGCAGCTTATGCAAGCAAGACTTAATGGTCTGTGCCACAATCTGCCAAAGAATGTTGAAGAACAAGATATGTTCAGGTAATGCCAAGCGAAGCACAAGAAACCATAATCACTACTTAATATCGATACAAAAGAGAATTACTATAAAAGGGAACTAGGGAGCATCTTTCCCCCATATTCAGAAACATGACTTAAGACACCCTTCGAGGCTAATATATCCAGTCTATCATTGGCACAACGAGGAGAATGACTATACACTATATCAACTTCTCAGAAGCCCATGAACCAATATTTGTTTCTCTGACTCATGAAATTGTTAGGTTCTTTTGACCAGTTGATCAAGTAGTACCAAATGAACTGAATGCAAACCATAACCAATATTATTTCTTCATATAAATACTGTGCCACTTTCAATCATGAATCAAGCACAAATCTTTCACACGAGCAATCATATCATGTATAAACTGTAGTCTAAACTGATGCAAGCACAGAAAAATTGCATGCAAGATGAGTTGAATAATCCAGATATTCCTTTTAAGTTGAACTGCTTACCTCAAGCATGCCACTTCTAGCTGCAGAAAACGATACATCGATGAGGAAAAAAAATAGTGGTGGCATTGGAGGCCGCACCATATATTCAGTTGGAGCAACTAATTCTACACTACCCTTTGTAAGCTCAGGCCTTTGATCCAAATCAACTCTTCTGCCACTCGCATCCAAATGGGCAAAATATTCACCAGGAACTGAACATGGAAGTTGAAAAGGGTCAGCATTTCTGCCGTTCATCTAAAAGAAGAAGAAAGAAAGACATATACCCAGGATCCTGAGTAAGATCACTATTACCAACAAAGTGTTTAAAACCGGACCGGACCAACCCAGCTGGTCAAGCGATCCAGTTTGATATTGAACTGGAGGTCGTCCCCATTTATTCAATAAAACAAAGATAAAGAATGGAAAAAACACGAGAATGTTCAGGTATTTAAAAAAAAACTTTAGCTATCAAAGTTATTTCAAACAAATAAAGTGGGAAAATGTGTTATAAAAATATTTTCTTTTTGGTAGGCATCCGTTAGTAGTTAGCTGGGTTTGCGTGCTGGGCTGAGGTGAGTGGGCCTATCAACAGCCACAACACCAAGGGATCCACTGCTAATCTATTGGGGGATACCCTTCTCGGACTTGATCCTAGAACTTCCCTCATGTGAGGGGTACACCACTGCCATATGAAATGAGAGGCAGGTCTTATTATATACTATTTTAGCAAGAATATATAATAAAATATTGTCAATTTAGTGACTTTGTACTTCTTAAAATTGATCTGGTACAACTCATACAACCTGGCCCACAAAGACCAGTCCTCCACCTTTCAGTGGCCGGTCCGACCTTTTAGAACATTGCCAATAAGTGCTCCCTGTGGTTGTGTGTACAACTCCCACTCCTTGACTTACCCTGGTGCCCGTAGAGAAAATTCCAAGTGGGTCCGTGTGGACACCCGAAGGGACTAGTCCTTGCCTCGAAGGGTTTGGGACACCCTCCATTACAAAAAAGAATACAATGAAGAACTATATAAAAGCATTAAATCAAGCCAACATATATATTAAAGTCAATAATTCCATGAAAATAACCATTGAGAAAGTAAAAGTAAAAGTGTAGAAAACCAAGTTCTTAAATAGACATATGTAGTATGTACAAGGAAGAATCCATTTCCTGTATCTTCTTAGATATTGTTCAGTTATTACTTATTAGCACTAGGTAGATAAAATTATGAAGGAGTGGAAAGGTCAAACTTCCTCCCAGCTACACTAATTTAATTCTGAAACATAAAGGCCCTAAACATTTAAGCTGCCCGAAAAATACAATTAATGAGCTTGAGCAACTGCAGTTGATAATGAATCCGTGGGTCTCTTGTTTGAGAATTATATATGGAGCGCATCAATTCATCAAATAAAAATAATAAAGAGGAAAAGCAAATAAATTCACTTATGCCATATGTATATAATTGTGAACACCTACATTTTTGAGCTACATCCTACTATATTAGTCATATTGTTATGCACTGTGGATATGCTTATATGCCTCCAAGAGTTCCACCTAGCAAGAGAGATCATCTGTTCTGAGTTTTCCAAACGGATAATACACAGTTGGGAATGTACCATCATTAAGTAAAGCACAGATGTTGCAGCGCCACTTTCTTCCTGAATCTGTAAATGTAACATAGGGATTCACATATGAGCGACATCTTCTACATCGAATGATGCCGGCTGATCCAAAATTAACTATTGGCACTTCCTCCTGAATCGGGATAAATAAAAAATTGACAAGTAACAAATTAAATTAGTGAAACAATGGTAAGGTTTGGGCTCCAATATCAATGGGCCTTGGTCTTTCTGAGTACAGAGGTACTGACCCCATCAGGAGCTTCTGCAAGAGGATGAACAACTGCTCCAAGAGGTAAATGCCACCTAGAAAGCAATGATTGGGAATTTGGTATTGCACTAGTTGTAAGCCGTAAATTTCTAGGATCGCAATTCAACGGGAACATCTTTACAAAAGAATTTGGCCCCACATCACCTTCCAATGGCCTCGGCAAAGCTTTAGAATCAATTCCAGGAACAATTGATCCCGGAACAGATCCAAGAGAGAGAGAGCTGAATTCCTCTACCAAACCTTGAAGAGCACCTATAGGAGGTCCTGTGCTGGGATGATGCATTTGTTCCATTGAATTCAGGCCTACAGGGGCTGCTAGGGGTGGGGGTGGTACATAACCCCCTTGATGAGCAAGAAAAGGAGGAGACTGCGCTGGTGAGGCTGGTAGATAACCCCTTTGATGTGTACCTACAGGAGGTCCTGTGCTAGGATGTTGTATTTGTTCCCTTGAATTCAGGCCTACAGGAGCTGCTAGGGGTGGGGGTAAATAACCCCCATGATGAGCAAGAAAAGGTCGAGTCTGGGCTGGTGGGGCTGGTACATAACCCCCTTGACGAGCAAGAAAAGGGGGAGACTCTGCTACTGGAACTTGTGTAACAGCATTAGCTTGCCTACTGGGATATCCATGCAAAGATGGCTGCAAAGTTGATCTGGCAGCAGGAAATGATGACTCCAGTGGAGGTAAATATGGCGAAAAAGTTGGTCTAGAAGAAGGAAATGAGGACTCTAAAGGTGATTGGGGCACATTACCACTTGACAGTGCAAGGTTTAGACTTTGAGGCGGAGATCCCATTGGCAATGCAGGAATCTGAGGTTGTGGATGGAAGGAAACAGGTGGAGGTAAAACTTGTTGACCTGCAGAAGGTTGAACTGGTGGGGGTAACAGTGGCTGCCCAGCAGAAGGCGGATCAAGTGAAGAGGGTGCTGGTTGAGTTGAAGAAAAATGTGGTGTCCGAAAACGCTGATAAGGGCCTGCATTTGGTGAGACATATGATAATGGTGCGGAAGGCATGGATGGACCATTAAAAAAAGCTGGTGGGGCAGATCTATAACCAGATGCCTCTGATCCACCCACATTCCCAGAGGGTACAAAGGGCATCATAGTCTGGGGAGAAGCTGCAAAGGGCGAAGCTGTAGGTCTTCCTGGGAAGTCTGGAGATCCGGGATTTTCATTCCCCATGGGTTGCATTTCACTCACTTGATCTCCTTTTAGTAGTTATAGTCTCATGCACCAAACCTGCCACAGCCAAATATTATGCATTATTAAACTTGTGCTAGATCATAAAGAAAAGTGCGATATCAGAACATCACCAAAGTTAAAACAACATTCATAATACTGGAAATATATCAGATTGCAGGAAGGACAATTATTACATACATAGACATCATGGTGAATCAATCAAAAATAAAAACGTCATCATGGTGCGGGAAATATGTTTCTAAAGAGATGGTTATTTTGAAGATGGATGCCAACAAATTTTTATTTTCTAACAAATGACATGAAGGACACATCTAACATTCATATTAGGATAATTTGATTATATGCTCTACCTTCCATCCTGATTTTACAACGAATGGAAAGCAATTTAATTCTATTTCATAGACATCAAGAAAAGCAATAGTGTGTTAGCACATAGCACCACAATGAGGCTCCAAAGATGTTATGTTCGGAGATGGATGCATGCCATGGGAGTCTACCAATTGAGACATCCATCAAGAAAACATCAACACCCAGCATGGATGAGGAAAAAAACAACTTAAAAAAGATAAGGTTGAAGGGTAAATTCAAAACAACAGCAATGGCACGCCACTTGCACCTGTCATAAGGTTTCAAGCTCAATCTAGTTCATGGATTCAAGTGTCAATATGTATCAAGCATATCGGCCCGATACGTCTCTGTTTTGGAGGTTACTGATTCGCTGGCACGAAAACTAATTAAAATCCCAAGTTTCAGTGTGTATCAGGCTGATACTCATTGATACTCTGCAATAACTTTTTCTTAATGAGTATCGAATGATACGTAACAATATTGGTACAGTATCGGCCGATACTACCGATATTGTACTGATACTGTAACAGTATCGGTGGGGACGTTATAAAACCAAAGCATTTGAACATTTGGGTGTTTGTAAAACACCCCCTATAACCTATTATTCTAATAATTTATTTTATAGTTGCAAGGTCAATACTTTCTTATGTATATCATTGAATGTAAGGCTTTAATATGTAGATTGTATTACTTGGCTAAGTGACTATGGTTTGTGTTTTCATACCTTTTTAATAGCATGCTCGCCTTTTTTAACTTGGAAAATTCTTAATTATCATATGTATGGTTATAAATGTAGTTGAGAGTAGTTTTTCCTTGCGCATCATAATTTTTTCCCGCGTATCCAAGCGTGCCCAACTGATAAGTATCCTAAAATTGCCTAACCGATATTGATACTTTGAACCATGGTCTATTCCTAGCAAGTAAATACTAAGTCATGCCTAACTAATGCAAAATATTCCAATCATCTTATTATAGCAATATTTTTTGAGTCAAATTTTTTTATTAGAATCAGTGTAGTCAAGGTCTCGCCTAGGCTTTTTGGGCCTGAACCGCCTAGGCGTCCCTCTAGGCAGGCGAAATTCACTATTTGTCGCCTAGGCGGTCCATACAATTTTTTTTTCTAAAAACCTATTTTAAACCCCTCTTTTCAACCCTCCTTTAAAATACTATTTTAAAAATTCATTTAAAAACCTCTTTTAAACCATATTTTAAATGGGGTAGTGATTAGCCTACCACACATTTGACTATGTAGTCAAATGTTGTGTCCACATGTCCCTTTTAATGCCCCTTTAACTATGGTTAAGCTTAAGAAAATTAAGGTTGATATATTTTGTTTTCAAAAACTAAGGTTAGATTGCTTAACCCTAGGGGTGAATGAATCTTAACCGTAACTGATGGGTGTTAAAAAGGGGGACATGGACCAATGGGGACCGCACATTCCTCTACAGTGAAATGCGGCGGCGTTAAGTTAAACATTTCTCATTTTAAACCCTATTTAAAACCATCATTAAACTCTTAAACCGTATTTTAAAACCCTTTTTTAAAGTCTAAAAATGTTATCTTAGATATAGGTGGTGCATTTAAACTTTAAAAGCAACATCCAAAGTCAACACTCAAAATCACCTTAAAAGTTAGAAAACTTCAAACTAATTATATATCTATTATTTATATTATGTGTATATATTAATATTACATATAAATATATATATATATAATTTATTTATTTTTATCGCCTAGGCAGCGCCTCGCCTGGCCAAGCCTAATCACCTAGGCATCGCCTAGACGCCTTGACTACACTAATTAGAATAGCTGTCCAAAAATAAAACTCAAGACTAATAAATTCAAATAAAGATTGAGAGATTTAAGGTCGAAGTATGAATACGGAATATAACATAGAGATCTATGAGAGGAAAAATAATGGATTTGGTTTTTTTGATCTCTTTAGGGTTGTAACAGGAATTTTGGGAAGTCTACAAGCTTTAAGTTAATCTGGATTTCTTTTCAAGTAGTATTTTGTTTCGAGTAAGGGTAGAATTTTTCCTTCCAAGTTTAATTGAAGATTTTTTATTAAAAGATGTGAACAAGTGAGATTGGGAAGAATGTTCTAGGGCTTATCACTCTTTGAGAACTTATATGAAACGTGCAATGTACCTTTAGTTGCATATGGTTCAAAAAATCAAAATTGTGAAAAATTGATGTGAACCTTTATTTGGGTTCTTTTTTTCTTGGAGGGGGTTAGGGGTATGGAATTCAAATTTTTCTCCAGATGAGTGATTCTTCTTTAACCCAAAAAGTGATTTCCCAAAGATTGGGAGGAGTACCACCAATTTGATCATAGCAATAAATCACTAAAATCTACACGCAAGTTGTAAATGTATTTCTTGTGTTACACAAGTCAACATATTACTTCAATGCCCTTGATATAATATTTCTATATGAATTGCTTGGTGCCTATCAGATCAACTAATTAGTTTCCAACCGAATTTTAAGACTTTCATCAATAGGTGATTTGGGTTAATTATTTGGTATTGCTTTGGCCAAGGTCTGAAAATTTGATAATTCAGCCTATTTATTGCTAATTCGCCGGCCAACGAAATTAAATATAATGTATTAATTTTTTTTACATAAATTCGCTAAACATTTGTCATATTTTGGAATATTTGGCAAATTATCACAAAATATTGTGATAAATTGATTTAACTTTAGTAATTAAAATGGTCGATGATTCAATGAACGGTCAAAACTTCGATAGTTCGTCAGTTTACTTCGGATTTCGGGTTTAGGCTTGAGATTTTGATTTCTATTCCCACCTTCCACTACATTTGAGTCTTTTGGAAGAATATCAACTCAAAGGAAGTGAAGATTTAAGTAGTGATTCCATGGAAAAGATTTTTCTCGAGAAAAACCTCTTGAAATGTAACTTTTTAGTTTTTTAAAAAAAAAATTCAGCCTTAATTTAAGTTCCTTTCATGTAAAATCATATCACATTTTATATTTCCAAAATATCTATCAATTGGCTGGAAAAAATGTATAATTTTTTACCATTACACTTATTTTCATTTTCTAAATAGAAGATAGTTTTAAAAAATTGATTTAAATCCTACTCTTGTTATAAAACAATTATTAGTCCATATTAGGTGTAACTTTAGTATGACATGTATTTGTTTTTTTAATTCAGGTTAATTAAAACATATTATATTGCATACTAACATGCATTCTTAGGCATAATAACAATGAATTTGTTGATATTCTAACCCTATCCTTATTTTTCAATTTGCAGTTGTTAGAGCATACTTGTTAAGATGTAACATAAAGGAGGAGACCTAACATCAAATGACAGCATGGGATGCCATATCAAGGCAGCATGCAGAAGTCAGTCTGCTCTACAATTATTGCAAGCATGTCACAAAGCGGCAAGTAGTGGTGTATTCGAGCCGGGCTGAGCCAAGCTTGGCCCTGCTCGGCTCTTCTCCACCACATCCCAGCTCACGAAGCCCGAAGCCATCATCAGACTCATCCATCGAGAGAGTCAGCTTCATTTCCTCCACCAACACCACCCTATTTAAAGAAAAAGGCATATTATTCGGGACTTTTTAAAAAAAATCGGAGAACTTTGTTACTATGGCCGGAAAGCACATTACGAGGCTGATATAGTATTTTCACTAGTGACTGGGATGGTTTGTCAAGTGATCGAACGTTCAACCATTCAGGTCAAATGGTTTTGGTCACTTATAACGGTTCTTGAGGTATAACGGTTTAAACCTAATACTTTTGTTAGAGATGGACCAGATGGTAGGCTCTACAATAGCAAGGAAAAGTTCACTGTGAAAGCTTTTAACCAGTCTTTGACACTTTATATGTTAGTTCATGCCTCTCCTTCCCTTATAGAGTTGTATGAAATCCTAGTATCCTATCAAAGGTTGCATTATTTCCTTGGACCACTACCCTGGATAAAATCCTCACCACAGATCATTTAAATTTAGAGGGTGGAGGATGGCAAATAAATGTTTTATGCATCTCTCTATAGAAGAGACTGTTGATCACTTGTTGCTCCATTATTTGGAGGATGGAAGATAGATGCTTGATGTGTTTGTTTGCAAAGGAGGTTGTCGATCATCTTTTGCTCCATTGCTTTCTAGATATGCGGTCGTTTTATCAGCAAGCAAAGCATATATACTTGTATAATCAAAAGGAAGAGAAAATGTACAAAATGAGTTCACCAGAAAGTGATCTCGAGTCGACAAACAGAGAATCAAAAACTTATCTCCTATCTACCAAGAAGGGAAACAAAAGTAGCCAAACCCTCTACCTCACAGTAGTAGACAGGTTAAATCCTCACCCTCCTCACTTACAAAATGCCAAAATAATAAAAGATGTCTAATCCTCCAACACAAAAGTTGAAGAGGAAGAGAAGTATTATCAAACACCCTCTCATTCCTCTTTGGCCAAATGGTTGTGGGATCATGTTCTATATCGTAAGAGGGTGTGATGGCTTATTCCTCTCAGTTTAAGAAACTTCCTATTTGGCTGGTTGATTCATGGTGTAGAGCATTCTACGATGAAGAAACTTCCTATTTGGCCGGTTGATTCATGGTGTAGAGCATTCTACAATGATTCTGTGGCAATTACTCCTAGGCAAAGAATAAACTTCGGTCACTAAGGAAGTTGACACGTTTTGAAAAAGTTTAAGGAAGTCCAAAGAAGTTATGTAAAAATTAAAGAAGCTTAAGAAACTTTAAAGAAACATTGGAAATCAAAGATGAAATTTTAGAAATTCAATACTTAAGCATAAATACACATCTAGAATTCATTATATTACTGATGCAAGCATGTAATCCTCAAATGTGAGAATCATGTTAAGTGTCACGCGTTGCCTGCTTATCTAAGTTGTAGCTTCTTCTTGATATTTCTCTTAACTATATATTATCTTATTTGTCAAGTGAAGAGGATATGTAACACCATTTTATTATCTTTATTTTTTAATGATTATCCATGTTAATTGTTTTAGAAACTTGAAAAACTTACGAATGTACATTAAAGTTGATAAATAATTGATATTCAATTTAGTTTCTAAACTTATTTCAATATGCAATTGATGAGCTCAATGTTTTTAGAGGATTGAATCAATATGTGAAGAGCAAGATATGGGTCCTTAAATAATTTTTAATTTTATAAAATGCTATTAGAAAATTATTTAATTTGTTAATATTACTAAAAATCATGGTTCAAAAACCCCCAAAACTCGACTCGACTCAAAAGTTAGCAGGGTCGAGTAATTCAGAAAACTCGAAAAAAACTCAACTCAGTCCAACTCAGAATATATATGCAATAACTTGAAAAACCTGGGTTAAAAAAACTCAAAGTATGCTAGTTTTACAGCCTCAAACCTAAAAACTAGGTTTAACAAAACCCATAGTAGATTGTCTTTGTAGACCAAAAAACATTTGATACAAAAATAGTATGATGTTCAAGTTTAGCTTTAAAAAATGATAAAAATACTCTTCTGTGACTTGACCTAGTCTAGCGAGTCGAAACACTCAGCTCGACTCAACTAGACCGAGTCACTCAAGTAACTAGGCAAATAGTGTCTCCTTCGAGTTTTGAGGCGACTAGACTCGAAATTCAGTCAAGTCGGGTAACTCGGCCGAGTTACTCGGGTGACTCGCCGAGTTTCCGAACTATGCTAAAAATCTCTTATGGGCATAATATATTAATAGTAAAATTATTAGAATAATTAAATTATATTTATAATAAGGTTAATGATAGCAACACTCTCTTTTAAAGCTAATTATATTTGTAATAAGGTTAATGCTTAGGACACACGTTTTTCCTTATAAAGAAAGTAAGTTTAAAGCGAGTGGAACTAGGATTATCATTTTAAGTAAAAACTTAAAAGCCCTTCAATTTACACTTTTTTTGTACACAAAGTTAACTTTCACCAAAGTTTTGTATTTTCTCAACACTTTTTTTCTATTTCAGTCAAAGTTTACCGAAATTCACCGAAGTTTACCATGAAGTCCAGTATTTTAAAATACAAATGCATTTCGCTTCAGATACCATGGAAGTAGACCCAATTCGGCGGCAGTTGACTGAATTGAGTCAATTTTTGACACCATGCTCCTAGGTGTTCTTTGTTGTTATATTTTGAAGGAACAAAATTTCATGCTTTTTGAAAATTTCTCTACCTCTCTTGAAGCAATTTGGACTCATGTTGCTAAACTTTTTTCTCTCTTGGAGTTCTATTAGGGATGATCTTGTATTCTAGACTTGGTCCCTCTTTGGCTTATGAGTAGGGGTTGCTCTCTTTGTGGGGGTGGTAGGTAGGAGTGTTTCTATTTTCCCATTCTTTTATGTTCGAGTGTTCACCTATCAGTGAATGCTCACTTTTGTACTTTCTCCCCTTTTAATACATGTTCTTATTTACCAATAATTACCAATAATATAATAAAGGTGAAGCAGGCTTATAGGTTTTTAAGACCCAGTTTTACGACCAGTCAATGGTACAAATGTTTCAACCTTCCAGTCCTATCCAGGTTTCAAACAGTGGCTACATCCTCCACAATTTATCCCTCCTTGTCAATAATCGAGTCAAGATATTAGAATTGGTCGCTTTCATGTATCTCTGGCCATCAAAATTGACTATTGCCTCACCTCCATCCGTCTTCTCACTAAAGTTATAATCTATATATTCTATCTTGGTCTGACTTATTTTAAAACCCTTAGATTCTAAGGTATTCCACCATTGTTCTAGCTTAGCATTGTTACCCACTATCTAGTCTTATCCACCATTACATCGCAAATAACATACACCAAGGATCCTCCTCTTGAATGCTAGCCGTCAACTCACTCATAACCAATGTTACACATACAATTAAGCACGCCCAAAGGAGGAAACAATATGTTGTTTCTAGTATTAATCTCTACAATTTACCAATATACGCTCAACATTGTCGAATCAAATTCAGAACAGGATACTCGGACAATAATCATTTTGGGCCAAGCAAAACGTGCTCTGTATCACAACAAGGAGACCAAATCCATAAGCATGACACTATAGAAATATCAAAAGGATGAACAGAAAAAAAAAATTCAGTTAAACATTGCTATCAAAACTAGCATTGAAAGTCAGAAAACAATATTAAATTCAAGAAAATCAAATCAACAACTCGGAAGGAATCCCACTTTTCATAAACCAATATCCAAACTTTAATTGGGAAAAAAAAACAGTTTCCACTAGTTGATTTTTAGTAGTTTTTCTCCAAAGAGAACAATTCCCCTCCAATATCTGTGTTTCTCAACTAAATCTCGGAAATCCCAAGGAACAAATTTACACAAAACCTACTAGTTTCCACACCCCACCAAAAAAAAAAAGGTAAAAAGACAAAGAAATTTTTAAAAAAAAATTAAACTGGGATGAAGAGAATTCTTCCATCGATGATGAAAGATAATCGTTCGGTTTGATGCATCGATGGGTTTATATCTACATACCTGTAGTCGATCACCACCGGAGGAATTCTCGAGATCTCGAACGGGAAGAACAAATGAATACGAAAACTCAAACCCCAGTTTGAAAATCGGATCTAATAAGCGAATGACTGTAGTCTGTTAAGATGAGACGATCTCTATAATTAATTCTAGGGGTAATTCCATATCAGAGCCTACTTTATGAGTAAATGATTTTTAAACTATTTCCTTCAAACTATGGATTTTTGTGAAAAACCGTATCTTTTCAACTATTTGTAATTACCCCTTTCTTTCTGTGATTTTGTATTTTGTATGAACGAGAGTTTTAAAAGTTTTCTTTAAGTGCTTGGAACCCACTAACTGTGGTTAAGATTCACTCCTTAGGATTCATCCATCTAACCTTATTTTTAGAGAAATAAAAAAATTGACCTTAGGTTGATTATGCTTAAACACAATTAAATGAGGCTCTACAAGCCGCCACGTTTCTCTTTTAGCACTCACTAACCATAGTTAAGCATAATCAACCTAAGATTAATATTTTTTTATTTTTTTTCTAAAATTCCAAGATTCGATAGATGATCCCTAGGGGTGAGTGATTAGTGGGTGTTAAAAGGAACATGTGGCAGCTTCTAGAGACTCATTTAATTGTGGTTAAGCATAATCAACCTAAGGTTAGTATTTTTTTTCTAAAAACTAAGGTTAGATGGATGAATCCTAAGGGTGAGTGAATCTTAACCGCGGTTAATGGGTTCCAAGCACTTGTAAAAAGTTTTTACAAATCTTATTGAAATTTTAAAAGAAATGTTAAAAATGTCATTTCAATAAAAATTTTACATCAATTTAACTAAGTTATGAATGAAATGGTGGATTTGCAAAGGATTTTAAAAAGGGGGATAAAATATAAAATCAGAAAAGGAAATGGGTATCTACAATAGCTGGAAAGATAGGAGAGTTTTTCACCAAAAAAAAAAAACCCTTCAAACTATTGGACAAATTGAGACCCCCTATTATATTTTGCAAACAGACGTTTATAATCTTACTTAAAGTGCCGAAAACACCCCCATACATTTGATTTTTCATAAAAAGATGAGAATACCCTTTTTTATTAAAAGTGCAAAACATGGATTAGCTATAGTATGTTGTAGCCCAAAGGCAACTACAACATCCAAGAAGAAAATGTTGTGTTTTTTATTTTATTTTGATGTATGGAATGATTTCTCATAAAGAGATGATAATACCCTTTCTAGATTATAGGAATAGTGAAACGGTTGAAAAAAACACAAAAATCTAAAAGGTTATAGTAAATCATTGATGATGGTAGAACTAGTATCTTCCAAATGGGAATTTCCATACGCAAATTAACTTTGATTATTGGATGGAGATTCATATATAGCTTTATGGCATAAAATTTAGGTTTTTTTCGATTACTCCTAACTATAAAATAACAAGGGTTAGGGTCAAAGAAACCAAAACAACAGTTGAAATCTTGTGGAATAGGTGTCATTTCGTTGTTTTTATATGCAAACAACTAATGCCTTAGTGAAGACTTGAAATCCTCTATGATAATAACCGAACTCCTTGGAGTCTAGTTACAACTGACATCTCAGCAGCTGACTTCTAATAAAAACACGTGTCAAAGAGCAGCTATGTTGTATGCTACCTGTCGAAAACACCACATCATGCTCACCGATTCCCTCTCTTCATCACTGTCGAAGAGCAGCAGTGTTAGCAGAAGGTTCCTCATATTTAGGTCTTCTTCACAGCGCAAAATGGGTTAACAAGTCGTCTTCGAAGCATGAAAATGGTGAAAATCGTTGGAGCTTTCGTCTGAGAATTGGTAGGGTTTCTATTCAATTCCCTCTCTCTAGAACTCCATATATATATAAATATATATATATATATATCACATTTGTCAACGTCGCCGCCTTCATCGGAGAATGAGTAGGGTTTCTATGGCTCTCTATCTTTTGATTTTTTTGCAAATTTCTCACCATCCACCGGCTCCTTCGTTTTTTCCTTCGAAGTTTGCCTCGTATATTTTCGATTGATCTCTTTCTCTATTGGGGTTTGTGTTAATTTCATTTTCTCAAATATTTTGGGGTTTGTTTTAGTTTCATTTTCTCATGTTTTTGTGAGATTTTTGATAATCTAACATCGTTAGAACCGAGATACATATAAAGAGAATAGAGATTAACAATAGTCTATAACTTGATGAACAAAAACCAAATATGAATTCTTATTCCAGAAAAAGAAGAAATATAGTTTACGGTTTTAACATTCTATAAATTTGAGTTTACCTATCTCAATCATTGTATCTGAATTAGAGTTGAATAAGCAGAAGTTCTAAATGTTTAAAGTGAATTTCTTTAAAAAATAGAAATGCATATATTTTGGATTTATTTTAACTAGGCAGCGGTGATGTGGATCTAGTAGTAATTAATTGGTGTTGTGCACATGTAGAATACACAAATTCAATCTATACCTTTTAGTTCTTCGAAATCCATTCCATTTGGATGGAAGAATTTCATCATTAAGTTGCATTAATATCTTCTCTGTTTATGTTCATAAACGATATTTCCAACATTTTGTGTTCATTACCTCAATGTCTTCCTCTCCACTCCATCAACTGTAGTTCTTGGTTTTCCTTTCTTATGGTGTCTCCAAAGAGTTTACTCAACCAATTTTCAATAAGTGTATTTACTCTGTAGATTCTTTATTTTGATCCCTTATATAAAGGAAAATTAATTTCCTTTGGTCAAGGATGTTTCTACATTTTCTTGGCTTCATATCACTAAAGTATTTTACTTAGGGAAAGTTACTGTGTTTGTCTTTTGCTGCAATAAGTACTTAAAGCCATCTAAATGGAAGGGCTACCAAGTGATTCATATTTGGAATGTTTTCTGAAATATATGATGCAATATATAAAATCACTTGCAAAATCCATTTATGGTAGGAAGTCTTTCTTTTGTTCCCTTCCACCATAAATTAGATTCTATGAAATTTTAAATTCCACTTTGGATATGGTTAAGACGTGAATCAGATAGCCTTTAAGTAACTAAATTAGATATTGAATGTCCTTTTTTGTGGACCATCAATATTTCACTTACATCTTTTGCTTAGGCTTTGCAGATTACCTTTTCGAGTTTGTTAATATTGCTTCTTGTACTTGTTCTTGTAGGTATTTGTTATGGATTTGCTTGCAATCCTTCTACTAACACCTTGAAATTTATCGAATAAGGCATATTGTACTCACTATATGGGATAACTCATTGTCAAAACCCATTTCATTCTCTTTGGATTATTCTTTTTTTTTCAATTTCTTATTATGCTTTATTCTTGCATTAACCCCTCTTTCTTGTTTTCAGAATCTTAGGGCGAGGAATTTGCAAGTTGTCCAAGTGTGGTTTCAATCAGTGACTGTGAGCAAGGATTTTATCTACTTCATGTATGTACATCAAATGTGAGCGTTAATTGGCTTCAGATTATTGTTTAGTTCATTCTTTCTAGAAAAGTTTCGCCGGTTGAAATTTCATTGTATATCATATTATGTTCTTGATCATATTTCATCTATATCTAGATTATTTTGCATCAGCATAGGCCCGAGTAAGATCCTATAAGCTTCATATTAATTTATCCAACCATTAATTTGTTTTGAATATCTTGCACTACTTCCTGTGCTGTAGATGCTTGCACTCTTTTCAATGTACAAAATAATCATCATGAGCTTTGGTCTCTTCTTAACTTCTTACTCGCAGAGATATTTAGTTGTACTTAATATCATTTGTTTGTTTAACATTGGTTATCATGCAGGGTCACTTATCTTTCTATAGAAGCTTATGTAAGTTCGAACCTGATCCATGCACAACAGAAGAATGTTTTCAGAAATTGAAAAGCGAAAGCGTTACAAGGATATCTATATAACAAAGTCAATACAAGCAAGTGTAGACGTAGATTCATCAGTGGTTCCCTCTTAAGCATATCAATAATTTTTTTTGGGTTATTTAAGAACTGATCAAATGTCAAACAAGTGGAGTTATTTGGTTAAAAAATTGGCAATTGATAATAAACCTAAGAATTATGATCAAAACTGTGATTTTAACATATATTTACTAATCTCACAAAGCATAGCCATTTCAGAGACTTTCTCCCTTTTTGCAATATATAATTCTTTTATCCTTTTGCAATCTATTATAGTTACTTTTTTCATCTACTAAATGCTATGTCTGAATTATTTTTCTTTGGATTTTCCATACATTTGTTCAATCTTTACGGTTTAAATTCTAATTTTTTATACATTCTGTGAGGATTTTTTTAGCACATTCTCTAATTGATAATATGGTTGAAGGAAATCTATATCATTTGGTAGAATCTCATTCATTTGACAGTCTGATGAAATTATTTTTATTTTCTTATCAAGACCATTGGAAGAGTCACCATGACTTTTATTTGTAAAGTTCTCAATTGCAAATTTTTTTACTCACTAAAAACTGCCTGCATATATGTCTTTTTAGGCATATCAATAATTTTATTTTTGGTTATTTAAGAACTTATCACATGAGACTGTCTAAAACTGTAAACATGTGGGCACCATATTGCATTGTCATGTATTAAAAACATATTTGTACCCTCACTTGCTTTGACTCACTTTACCGATACCAATTATTTGTTCATACTCTCAACTGAGACACTTGGTATTTATCAATTATTTTAATTAATATCGTTGGTTCTATTGCAGAAAAAAATCAAAATTGATAAGCAACGTAAAGATTGCTTGTTTCTCTGCTCTTGTAATGGGTAAAATTATTGTGAACTGAATGGAAATCAAAGAGATAAACTAAAGAACAAAAGAATGAAACAATGACACATTCCGTCTCCTATGCAAATTCAAACACTAATCAAGATCCATGTTTAAAGAACTTTGGGATCAAAACAACAAAAATTAGCCTCTACTGAAGCTCAGATTCTCCCTACCCCTTGGGTAATACTTTAATATTCATTAAACACAATAGTTTGATTTAGATGGTATTTACTCAAGATACTCCAATTATTAAAATTTTCATGTCAAGAACGCATGTGCTTCCAGCTTCATTCACTTTTGCTATTTATAGTATATGATTCTGATCAAGTAAATATCATACAAGAAAAATTTCTAATGCATGCACGTGCCTTGCACGTGCAGTGCCTACTAGCAGTTTAAAAAGGGGCACTTGTATATCTTTTAACGATAAAGTGGGTTCTGATATGGAATTACCCTTTAATTTTATAGATATATATATATATATTTATCTTTAGTACTCTAATAATAAGAATATGGGTGGGACCTGGCCAAAAAAAGCCCGCTCATTACCTGTTTATGGTCGAGCTCAATTTCTTAAGCCCATATTATAATGGGTTGGGCTAAAGCTTGACTCTTTAAAGCTCGATTAACCAGACCTGGTATAATTACTTATATATTTTTTATATTTTATTTATATGTCTATTACTCAAGAGAAAATGAGGATGGAGTTCATTGATTGAACTTTTTAACTAATGACAAACAAATCCTAATATAAAAAAAAATTGTAAATCCCTAAATAGGTGTTGGCAAATTCCGTGATCATTAGATAGATCAGTTGAGTCGAGTCGTCGAGTCATGTTTAACTTGTCAGAAGAGAAGAGCTAAAGTTTAAAGAAGATCGAAGAAAGTGAAGGAAAAAGCTCCTACTCCGGATCTAGACAGGTAATGGACTTAGAGACCCTACCTAGGTTGGATTTGACTTAGATAACCCTAAAAATACCTAGGAGGATAGTTTTAAGCCTACCAAAGTTATTTGATCTTAGTTGAATCAAATAAAAATAAAATGAAAATGGTTTTGGCAAAAATTCTGTCTCAACCGATCGCTCGGTATTGCGACCGATCGATCGGTGGCCTACCGAGCGATCGGTGGCTATCGACTGGACCAAATTTTTGTATGGGGAAATTTTCCAGAGAGATGATTTATGACCGAGCGATCGGTCATTAGAACCGATCGATCCGTTTTGAACCGAGCGATCGGTAGTGAGCACCGATCGATCGGTCCCCGTAAAAAGAATTTTTCTTTTTCTGGATTCTTTTTTTAACCCTATATAAACAACTTTTGAGAGACCTAATTCGTGTCTTTGATATTTTTGAAAGAGTAGAGGTCTGAGAAACTCTTCTAGGGTTTTTCTTATTGCTTTTATTAGATATTTGTTGATCCCTCCTCTTTCTTAGATCCTAGAGAATGCAAGTATAGATCTAAATCTTTGATCTTGCATTGTGTGATCTCAGATCTGTATGAGATCCCTCTAGGGTTTGAAATTTACTAAATTGATTCACAACCCTACACCTTGTGTGTGTGTCCGGTGTTTGATCCGGAGCCTTCGTGGAAGGAGATCGATCGTGTGTGATCGTGGATTTGAAGTTGCTTGAAAAGATTTGGTCGGTGTGGAACCGAAGCTGCTAAGGCAGAGATTGAACCTGCTGGTTCGTGGAAATCAAGAGTAAGAGTCTATACCTAGGAACGTCGTTTCTGTTTTGGTAAGGTCTTGTCTTGTACTTGATATCTTTTCATAGTGAAGTTTATTGCTGGACAAGGTCCCGTGGTTTTTTCCCGTTAGGGTTTTCCACGTAAAAATCTTCTGTGTTTGATTTGTGTGGATTGTCTGAGTGAATTAATCATTGATTTCTAAACATATTAATTAAAAAATTAAAATTGGTTAGAAATTATTAGATAGACCTATTCACCCCCCCTCTAGGTCTTAGAGATCATTAATCTGGATAAATTTCAATTGGTATCAGAGCCTATTCACTGATAAGGCTAATCCCTTAAGTGTGATCCTGTATTATCCGTGATCATGAGTACTCTAAGAGAAGGAGGATCCGTCTCTCGTCCCCCACTTTTTGATGGAAATAATTATGCATACTGGAAAGCTAGAATGAGAGCCTTTCTCAAATCTATTGACGAGAGAATTTGGATGTCTATACAGAATGGGTGGACTACGCCCATAAAAAAAACTGTAGGTGATTTGACTGTCGTCAAATATTCTGATGAATGGACCAGAGAAGAGCTTGATTCAAGTGGATGGAACACTAAAGGTCTCAATGCTATCTTTACTGCAGTCACTGTTGAGGAATTCAGACGAATTTCTTCATGTGAAACAGCAAAGGAGGCTTGGGACATTCTTGAAATTACCCATGAGGGTACTACCACTATTAAAATCTCAAAACTCCAAATGTTAACCACCAAATTTGAACATTTAAACATGGAAGACAATGACACTTTTGATGAATTTTATGCAAAACTTAATGACATTGTCAACGCTAGTTTCAATTTAGGTGAGAAAATATCTGAGTCCAAAATAGTTAGAAAAGTCCTTAGATCTCTCCCAGAGAGATTTCAACCCAAAGTCACTGCAATCGAAGAGAGTAAAAATGTTGACTCTCTGAAGATTGAGGAATTGGTTGGATCACTCCAAACCTATGAACTCAATCTACGTCCATCCAAGAAGAATAAATCTTTAGCCTTGAAAACCATCAAGGAAACTTTGGATGAGGATGACAGTGATGGAGAAATGAATGAGGAAGAAATGGCTCTTTTCGTTAAAAAATTTCGAAAATTTTTTAGAACGAAAAAGAGGTTTAATCCCAAACAGGGAGAAAAATCTTTTGAGAAGTCAAAGTCTAAGCCCTGGGAAAACAAGAAAAATTCCAAGAGTGGCGACAAGAAATCCCAAGGTGTTCAATGTTATGAATGCCATGGCTTCGGTCATATTTCACCTAACTGTCCTAACAAGAAGAAGAGTAAGGGCAAGGTGATGAATGCATGTTGGGATGACAGTGATTCCGAGAATGAAGAATCGGACAGTTCCTCTTCAAGTGAAGATACTGGAAATCATACGGCTTTCACTGTTTCCCTTTCTGGGATTCTTGAGACTACCTCTGCGGTTGATGAAAAGGATAGAAGTGATGAGAGTGTTCATACTGAGTCGAGTGATGACTTACAGAAGAGTCAAACTGACTCTGAAAGTGATGAAGATTTGAAAACAACTTATGATAAGTTGTATGCTGAAAGTTTGAAACTGACTAAAACAAAAATCTCTTTGAGCAAAAAACTCAAACTCATTCAAAATGAAAGAGATATCTGTAAACTAGTAGCAAAAGAGAAGAGTGCACTAGTTAGTCAGTTGGAAAATGAAAAAGAAGCATTTGTTATAAAAGTTCAATGTCTTTTGGAAGAGAATGTCTCATTGACTAATGTGGTCAGAAAATTAGAAATTGAAAGAGACACTTCCATGAAAGAAATTGAAGAGTTAAGAACTCTGCAAATGGAGCTGGAAACTTTTAAAGTCTCTCTTGTTGATAAGGTGAAATTTCTTGAAAAAGAACACCAAATTACCCTTAAAGACAAGACTGACTTGATTCAGAAGGTCTATACTCTTGAAAAAGAAGTAAGAATGTTTGGTAACACTAGCTGCCTAGATGAATTAGTTAGAAAGTATGGATCAAATTCGAGTAGATCTGGAATAGGACATGTTGACACACCAGCTGGTCCTTTAGCTGTTGGTACAATGGCTAGTGCAGTGTTTGAGCCAATACATTCTGAACCTAAAGAAAATTTACCTTCTACATCAAGTACTAAGGCTTATACAAATTTTGTAAAGCCTAGAAATACAGCTCCTAGAGTGAATGCTTTAAGGAATCAAATTCCTGTTAGAAGAAATCATCCTCATCTACCAAGATTCATACCCACATGTCACTTTTGTGGTGTGAGAGGTCACATTCGACCTAATTGTAATGCATTTAGGAGAGCTCCCCGAAATGGTTCATGGAACCAAAATCAAAGTCAAGGGACTCTTCAAAGGCAAATTCAGGTTCTAGCTGAAAAGTCTAGAATGTTGAGCGATGATGTTAATAGAATTGCTCAAATCTCTAGGACAAGAACTGGTCAATTTATTCCAAATGATTATTCAAGAGGAAATAATTTGACTTATCAAAAAACTAGAACTGAACAAAACAGAAAAAGGTCAAGGAGGACAAAAAGGAAAAAGGTCTCTACTACACAGATTAATGATCAAAGATCTAAACAAAGTTTAAAGACTGTGTATGTAAGAAAGGAAGACCTTAAGTGCTTTGTCATTCATACTGCCTTGAAAGCCCAAAACACAGAAATGTGGTACTTCGACAGTGGGTGTTCTCGGCATATGACAGGTAACAAGTCCTTATTTATTCAATTTGAGGACTGTCCTGATGGGACTGTTACTTTTGGTGATGGAAGCAAGTCTTTAGTCAAAGGAAAGGGTATCATCGATTCACCAGGCATACCTAAATTGAAAGATGCCTTGTTTGTTGAAGGACTGAAAGCTAATTTAATTAGCATAAGTCAACTATGTGATGATAATCATGCTGTGCACTTTACCCAAAATAAATGCTTAGTCATTAATGGTAAAGGTAAGTGTGTTCTAGAAGGATTGAGAACCACTGACAATTGCTACGGCTTAACTCCCAGTCCTATTCCCTCAAATGTCTGTTATAAGACTAAAATTGAGGAGGTTGATTTGTGGCACCGAAGACTAGGTCACATGAACTTCAAAGACCTATGTAAAATCTCTAAGCAAGAGCTTGTGAGAGGTGTTCCCAAACTAGGAAAGCCTTCTACTGCTGTGTGTGGGCCATGCCAAATTGGTAAACAAATTAGGACCCCACATAAGAAGACTTCAAGTATTGCTACTTCATATCCACCGGAATTAATTCATATGGACCTTATGGGTCCTACAAGAACTGAAAGTCTAGGTGGAAAGCGATACATCCTAGTCATGGTTGATGATTTCTCAAGAATGTCATGGGTAGCATTTATAAGAGAGAAATCCGATGCTTTTGACAATTTCAAAAGTATTTGCCTGAAAATTCAAAATGAGAAAAGATGCCCAATCACTCGAATTCGAAGTGATCATGGAAAGGAGTTTGAAAACTCTAAGTACAACGACTTTTGTGATGAGTCGGGTATCAAACATGAATTTTCTGCACCTATTACACCTCAGCAGAATGGTGTAGTAGAGAGGAAGAACAGGGTTCTCCAAAAGATAGCTAGAGTTATGCTTCATAGCAACAATCTAGCTTCTCATTTCTGGGCTGAGGCAGTTCACACTGCTTGCTATATAGTTAATAGAGTTTTTGTAAGACCTGGAACAAGGAAAACCCCATATGAGTTGTGGAATAACAAGAAACCTAGTGTCAAGTACTTTCGAGAATTCGGAAGTAAATGCTATATCCTTAAGGATAGAGAGCAACTGGGCAAATTTGAATCCCGGAGTGATGAAGGGATATTTCTTGGATATTCCACCAACAGTAGAGCTTATCGAGTGTATAACTTGAGAACCTCTACAATTATGAAGTCCATAAATGTAGTTGTGGATGACTCCGGTGTTGAAAATATGCAACGTGAGGATGATGAAAGTGCTGAAAATGAAAATGTTGAAATTATTTCAACTCCACCTATTGATAAGCAAACATCTCCATCAAAACCTACACATCCTAGGGTCATGAGTCCTCACACCCCCACTGATATAATTGGTGATGTTAAAAGTGGAGTGAGAACGAGGAAGCAAATTGAAAATGAAGTTAGCTACATTTGCTATACTTCATCTTTTGAACCCAAGAATGTAGCTGAAGCTCTTGCAGATGATAATTGGATAAATGCAATGCAAGAAGAGTTACTTCAGTTTACTAGGAATGATGTTTGGTATTTAGTACCTAGGCCTAACAATACAAATGTGATAGGTACCAAATGGATTTTCAAGAACAAATCCGATGAAAAAGGTACTATCATAAGAAATAAGGCTAGGTTAGTTGCACAAGGATACACCCAAATTGAAGGTATTGACTTCGATGGAACTTTTGCTCCTGTAGCCAGGCTAGAACCAATAAGAATTCTTCTAGCTGTGGCTTGTCATATGAAATTCAAACTTTTTCAAATGGATGTTAAGAGTGCCTTTCTGAATGGCATTTTACATGAAGAAGTCTATGTGGAACAACCAAAAGGGTTTGAAGATCCACATCACCTTGATCAAGTTTATCGACTAAAAAAGGCCCTCTATGGTTTAAAGCAAGCTCCAAGAGCTTGGTATGAGAGGCTGACTACTTATCTCTTGGAAAACGGATTTTCGAGAGGGGGAGTAGACAGAACCCTTTTCATAAAGAATGTGAAAGGTGATATTGTCATCACCCAGATATATGTTGATGACATAGTATTTGGTTCCACATTAGACTTACATGCTCATTCATTTGCTGAACAAATGAAAAATGAATTTGAAATGAGCATGGTTGGTGAGCTAAGTTTCTTCCTTGGTCTTCAGATCAAGCAATTGGATTCTGGGATCTCAGTATCTCAAATCAAATATGCAAAAAATCTAGTGAAGAAATTTGGAATGAGTTCTGCTAAGCATGCTAGGACTCCTATGAGTACTACTATAAAGCTTAGTAAAGATACTTCAGGGAAGGATGTCGATCAGACTAATTATAGAAGCATGATTGGTAGTTTGCTCTACCTAACTGCTACTAGACCCGACATAGCCTTTAGTGTTGGAGCATGTGCCCGTTATCAAGCAAATCCCAAAGAGTCTCACTTAGTTGCTGTCAAGCGTATCATTCGCTATGTGAGTGGAACTATGTCCTTAGGCCTCTGGTATTCTTTCGATACCAATGCCATTGTCATGGGGTATTCCGATGCTGATTGGGCTGAAAATACTGATGATAGGAAGAGCACCTCCGGCGGGTGTTTCTATATTGAAAACTGCTTGGTTGCTTGGCTTAGCAAAAAGCAGAATTCCATTTCCTTGTCTACAGCCGAGGCTGAGTATATAGCAGCTGGTAGTTGTTGCACCCAACTTTTGTGGATGAAACAGATGTTGAAGGATTATGGGATTGATCAAAGCACTATGATTGTGTATTGTGATAACACAAGTGCAATCAATATCTCCAAAAATCCTGTACAACACTCTCGCACAAAGCATATAGACATTAGGCATCACTTCATTCGTGATCTTGTTGAGCAAAAAGTTGTGTCTATTGAGTATGTCCAAACAGAGAATCAATATGCGGACATTCTCACAAAACCTTTAGATTCCCTTAGGTTTGAACTCCTTAGGAAATCCATCGGTTTGTGCGGAGTTGAGTAATGGTGTACTTGTTTCATAGCCTATGTGTTCTTCATGTTCTATTTATGTCATAGAGCTATTTTTTTTGTTATTTTCTTTAAGTAATAAAAATCCAAAAACATTCAAAAAATTGAAAAATATTGCAAAAAATAATGTGTTTGTATGACCGTATTTGTCCTATCTTTTTGCTTAATGTTATTTCCTTAAAATCATATTTAACCATATAATCCAAGGATAAATATTTCATAGGATTGAATAAAATAGGATAGTTCAATTGTTGGTTCGATCTTGTTATTGAATTTGGTCATGCTAATTAATCTCAGTTAGAGTTGAGCATACAAAGATGTTCTAATTTGCACATGCACTCTGACTGATTCTTTAGATGGTTTTAGTTCCTATTTAAAGGTTCTGATATTATACCATATGGTTCCCTAGATTAATCAAAAATAGAATAACCAATGTCATAAAAAATTCCATAAGGTGAGCCCCCTAGTTATAAAAATAATTGACATGGAGAGGACTACCTGTGAGTTTGTGTGATAGCTACTAGTGAATGCAAACAGTGAGTAATGGCTACCTAGACAAACAGTAGGTATCTATATGGATTTCTAGTGTGAAAGCCCCTACTGTCATTAGAAAGAGCTACCTTCTCACTTGAGTGAAAGTCACCAGTGTGCTAAAAACTATATATGTGTACTCCAAAAAGAATTTTCACAATGAGTACAATTTGACTGAAAAAGAAATGAAATAAATTTGTTAGTCAAATTTGGGGTAAAAATTGCTCATCATATAAATATGGATGATTATTGGTTTTAAAACTAGTTTTTGAAAATTTTAGAGTCCCATTTGAAATATAATGTCAAAATCTAGATTAAGGAAGGAAACCAATTCTAAGAGTCAAGTAATGAATTTTGATTTCATACTCACATTACTTCTAATTGTATCTTGACTCTGATTGTGAATTTGATGCAAATACCATATTTAATCACAGGTGAAAATCAATTAATGATTACATAATCCTTGTTTATGCCTATACTTGATATATCAATTCTTGGGTGATTATTATTTATGATTTTTATGAAATCACATGTTGCATATATATTTTTTTTTTTGGTCAGTTGGTCATTTTGAGGTAAAAATGAATTTTCAATGTTCCATTGGTTGAGGGGGAGAAAAGGTTTTAAATGTAAAATTTTTGAAAAGTTTTCAGACCACCGATCGCTCGGTGCTAAAGACCGATCGATCGGTCTTTCGTGAACAGAGTTATAAAACCCTCATTTCTATTTTTTTATTCACTTGTTCTCCGACCTCCAGAGCGATCCCTCGGTTCCTACTCCTCCAAATCCTCCATACGGTCATTCCTTTCTATTCTAAAGGTTTCCCAAGCATCTGAAAGGTAAGATTTGTGCATTTTCTTCGATTTAGATTGATTTTCTCGTCTAGGGCATCGTTTTCTTGCATTTTCTTCCATGGCTTTCGTTTTATCGTTAATCCTTCTTGCCTATCTCATGTCTGGCATTCCCAAACGTCGGAGGTTGGTCCTCAACAACCAAGAGGATCCTCCTCAAGATGAGGAAAACCTAGAGCCATTTACTTTCACTCCAATAGGGCATGGTATTTCCATTGGGGACAGGCCAACTCGTAGAATGATTGATTCTACTGCTGAGAATCGCCAAAAGGCTTTGGCTGATAAAACTGGTAAAAACAAGGGTAAAGCCTCATCTTCTCATGCCAGTCAATCATCTTCTTTCATTAATCCTTCGGCTGCTCAACTTTACCGTGAATATTTTAGCAAGAAGGCTATCATGGTTAAGCGAGGAATTCAAATTTCAGACTTTGAAGATTATCACCTTCCTAAGCTCATTGCCGATCGTCAATGGGAAGGTATTCTCCATCTATCATGTCCAGCTCCTATTCAGTTGGTTCAGGAATTTTATTCCAATTTTTCTGATATTAACTTGAAAACTTGGTCTTTCAAAACTAGAGCTTTAGAAAAATCTGTGGTAATAAATCCTGATTTGATTTCTGCTATTCTTGGTTATCCTCGAGTTCCAAATGCTTATTATCCTTATAGATATAAGATTGATGAGGATAAAGAAACCATGGAACAAGTTGTTACTTTTCTAAGTGGCACTCCTTCATTTTGGGTTGGTTCTCTCATTGAAGTGTCTAAACTCACTAGGGATGTAAGACTTGTAAACCTAGTCATGAGTGCCAATATCCACCCAAAGGTTCATACTGCGGACCTTAGGGAAGAAAGAGCTCGTTTTCTATTCAGTCTTCTTCGTAGGCATGATATTGATCTTGCAGCACATTTTATTGATTTGATGATCCAAGCTCATCGATCTGACACTGTAGTTGGAGCCCTTCCTTTTGGATCTCTTATCACTAAACTTCTTGGTTTACAAGGGGTATTTGCACCTCCTGGTGCTCCTACTAGAGTACCGAAGGGTCCAATCAATAAAAAGACCCTATCTCAGAGTTTCTCACATGCCTCAGTTCGAGATACAGAGGAGGGAGCAGAAGTTGGTGCTGGGTCATCTCGTCCTCCTCCGACCACTATGGATGATCTTGGGAGGATGATGCGAGAGATGCAGATGGATCTCCGGACTCATATTTCTTCATACGAGGAGTTTACTACAGAGGTTCGTGGTAGACTTGGATCTCTCGATGCAGCCGTGCTAGGAGTACAGAGAGATGTTCGAGATTTTCGAGCTTACTATGAGTCACAGCTCACTTCTGATGATGAGCAGGAGTGATAGTTCGTGATAGGAGTTTATCTTAGTCGAGTGACAGTTTTTATTTGACATTTTGATGTATTTTGTCTTGGTTGTACTTAGTACAAACCTACTTGGATGTTATTGACTTGTTATGGATGTATACATTTGAATGGTTTATGCTTATTATTTTCTATCTCATCTCCTTTCAATGGTTTATGCTTTCCTTTTCTAATCCACCTTTGGCATTTTGAGCCAAAAAGGGGGAGAATGTGTTAATGGTATTGTAGATGTTATGGATGAGATTTTGGAATACTAACCTGTTATGGATTGTGGAATTGTGAATGGTTGTGAATGGTTATACATATTTTCATTCTTATCCTATATTTTATTTCCCATGCTTCACAGGTTTTTGATTTAGCATGTGCAGGCAAACAGGTTCTAAGTTTGGTAAATCATGACAAGTTAACATGTCAAAAGTCATACAATTATTTTTGAGTCATGTAAAGGTCAATTTTCTATTTTTGAATCAATTGGGAAAATTTGAACCTAGTATATGAATTAGTCTTGTTTTGTCCCGGAATTGCCAAAGGGGGCGATTGTAAATCCCTAAATAGGTGTTGGCAAATTCCGTGATCATTAGATAGATCAGTTGAGTCGAGTCGTCGAGTCATGTTTAACTTGTCAGAAGAGAAGAGCTAAAGTTTAAAGAAGATCGAAGAAAGTGAAGGAAAAAGCTCCTACTCCGGATCTAGACAGGTAATGGACTTAGAGACCCTACCTAGGTTGGATTTGACTTAGATAACCCTAAAAATACCTAGGAGGATAGTTTTAAGCCTACCAAAGTTATTTGATCTTAGTTGAATCAAATAAAAATAAAATGAAAATGGTTTTGGCAAAAATTCTGTCTCAACCGATCGCTCGGTATTGCGACCGATCGATCGGTGGCCTACCGAGCGATCGGTGGCTATCGACTGGACCAAATTTTTGTATGGGGAAATTTTCCAGAGAGATGATTTATGACCGAGCGATCGGTCATTAGAACCGATCGATCCGTTTTGAACCGAGCGATCGGTAGTGAGCACCGATCGATCGGTCCCCGTAAAAAGAATTTTTCTTTTTCTGGATTCTTTTTTTAACCCTATATAAACAACTTTTGAGAGACCTAATTCGTGTCTTTGATATTTTTGAAAGAGTAGAGGTCTGAGAAACTCTTCTAGGGTTTTTCTTATTGCTTTTATTAGATATTTGTTGATCCCTCCTCTTTCTTAGATCCTAGAGAATGCAAGTATAGATCTAAATCTTTGATCTTGCATTGTGTGATCTCAGATCTGTATGAGATCCCTCTAGGGTTTGAAATTTACTAAATTGATTCACAACCCTACACCTTGTGTGTGTGTCCGGTGTTTGATCCGGAGCCTTCGTGGAAGGAGATCGATCGTGTGTGATCGTGGATTTGAAGTTGCTTGAAAAGATTTGGTCGGTGTGGAACCGAAGCTGCTAAGGCAGAGATCGAACCTGCTGGTTCGTGGAAATCAAGAGTAAGAGTCTATACCTAGGAACGTCGTTTCTGTTTTGGTAAGGTCTTGTCTTGTACTTGATATCTTTTCATAGTGAAGTTTATTGCTGGACAAGGTCCCGTGGTTTTTTCCCGTTAGGGTTTTCCAAGTAAAAATCTTCTGTGTTTGATTTGTGTGGATTGTCTGAGTGAATTAATCATTGATTTCTAAACATATTAATTGAAAAATTAAAATTGGTTAGAAATTATTAGATAGACCTATTCACCCCCCCTCTAGGTCTTAGAGATCATTGATCTGGATAAATTTCAAAAATGTTGCATAGAGAGAAAATATATAACCGTAGTAAAGTAATTCTTTACCATTATAAATCATTCAAAAGTATGAAACAGTTCAATTCACTCAACATGATCACTTTTCAAACCCATAAACCATCCATACCTCAAATGGTTCCCACTGCATCGTTTAGTTGACTGAAAAACATACTTGATTACCAGACCCCTAGCCTAAGAGAATTCCAAATCATGTGGACTAATCAAAATAAGAGAGGGATATACAGAGAGAAAGAGAAGAAAAGTATCATTGAAGAGTTACAAAAAAATTGCAACCAGCGAGATAGGAAGTTTTTCGCATCATTTCAATTATTCGGTTTTAGGTATGGATTCAATTTCAGCCTCAACAATATTGTTATGTTTGAAAGGTTGATATTAGGGTTGCACTCAAGCCAAGCTAGCTCGATGGCTGGACTTAACTCAGCTCGTTTGGGCCAAGGTCCAACTAACATTTCAGGCTCGAACGAATCAAGCCAAGTTTTTATTTGAACTCAAATGTTTAAATAAGCCAAATCAAGCTAGACCTTGTTTGATTCAGCTTGGCTCAAAGCTCAATTGTTTAAGGCTCGGTTCGGCTCGAGCTCAACTCGACTTGATATATATATATATATATATATAATATTTTTTCGTAATGTTATTTAAGTTAACACAAAAAAAATATTTTAAACTTTCTTTATTATATATGTAATCATTTTAAAATTTTAATGGATAAGTTTAAGAGATAACAATAGCAAAAAATATTAAGAAGTTAAAACAGATACTCAGATCTTACTCTCTACTCTTCGGACCGAAGGACTACTCCCAAATCTTATTTTCGTATATGAATGAATGAATTTTCTTTAGTTTCTTGTATTATAATTTTTAATAGTATTTTTATTAAAATTAAACAAAAAAATTCTATAAATCAAGCTTGGGCCAACCTGAGCTCTGCTCGGCTTGAATAAAGTTTGAGTTCAAACGGAGCTCAAGCTCGATCAAGCTTGTTCAAGCCAAGCTTAAACTTGGCCAAGCTCGACTTAGCTTAGTTCGAATTCACCTCTAGTTGATATACCACTAAAATAACTGTCAGAAGCATGTTTACTACCAAGTTTGGGACTATATATTTCAATAGAATAGGCTAAATATATGTATATATAATATTCAACTAGATGGACGATTCATTTACTCTAAAGCAGCCATTTTCGTTGAGAAAGAGGGGAAGAAAACAACCGTAGGGGGAAAAAAAAACAAAGCAATGTGTAGGAGATGATCTATTGTGAAAAAGGAACCTCCCTTTAAAAAAAATACAAAATTGTATCTATGATACAATACTTTGCAAATAGATACTTCTTAACAAATTAATGTGTTATTTTATATAGCATTTTTTAGATCTTGGATATATATATGCATTGTTCAGAGGTGATAAACATGCAAATAGGCTTCCCCTCGTCACTCCCTTCTCCTCGCCATGCTTCAGGAGATTTAAATTTCATTTTACCATTTATATTATGAAAGTGCAAGACCTTCAAAAATTAGTTAGAATATGTGCTTAAATTTGGTGTCTTTGATGGGTTTTGCTTTTGGGGTATAGAGTTTTCAAACACACCCTAAGTTTGATCATTGCTATTTGTTTTATGTAATAAATTACTTAAAACATTGTATAAATATTATTTTGATCATGCTTTTGGGGTAAGAGCCCGTTTGGTTTGGATACCATCAAGCGATTTAATCGCTTTGAACCGATTTCACGATAATCAACAACCCATAATCGCATTTGGTTCGGATATAGGAACCAATTATCATGAAATCGGTTTCATTAAAAACCGATGTATTCGGAATCGAGTCTGGGGGTGATTATGCGATGGCAACTATGATCGATTTCAAGGGCGATTATGCAGGGCGGTTTCACGGAACTTCCGATTCATAAAACAGACCCCCCAAAACACAAAACTCTCTTTCATTTGTGTTTGATGAAAGGGGAACACTGCTGTGAGGGAGAAAGAGGAGAAGAAAACAACTGAGAAGACTCGGAGAAGATGCCGCCGGTACAGGTAATCGGCTCCATCTTCCTCCTTCTTCTCTCTAATTCTTCTATTTCTTCTTTATTTCTTCCTTAATGGCGTCTTAGGGTTTGTGTTCTTCAATTTTAGGGGTTTCTAAAATAAAACATGAGTTACCCTTCTAGAGTTTGTCTTGTATGGATCAGTTGATTTGGCTACCCTTCTTGGGGGTTCTAAATGGTTTCTCAGCAATTTATGTGTTGAGTTTTGTTAGGGTTATTTGTTTATGGGTGTTTCACTTTCTGAATAAACATATATATAAGAGCTGTGTGATAAATTTTATCTTGTCATCTTGCCTTGCTACTTGAGGGGGTTGGATGGATGTGTCTCATCAGCAGACCTCGTGTTCTTTGATTTTAATATATTTTGAGTCACAACAGAAGAAGATTTTTCCTAATTACTAATGCATTTCTGGCTTATAATTCTTGTAAGGAGTCGGTAAAAACAAGATGCTACTATAAAAAGGAAAGCAAATTTTGCATGGAGAGCTTTTTTTTTAATTTGTAAACAAAAGAAAGCATGGAGGGCTTTTTGCTACCCCCTTTGCCTTCAAGCCTTCAGTTTTTTGTTTCCTATATCTCACTCCATCCATGTTCTATTGTAGCAATTCTAGGGAGAAATAGAGTAAGTTGGGCTATCCATTGTATTTTTGCAGACTTGACACAATTCATTTCTTGAAGAGGAAAGGAGCATGTCGACCATGTTCCTATATCTCACTACATACAGATTAATGAGCATGTGAACCATGTCTTAAGCTATTTTCTCATTTGTTCACGGATATGTTACTTGATTTTTTATTTGCTCCTCTGTTCTAAAAAAGTTGAATATGGATACATCCCCATAAGAGATATGATGTGTGTTATTTTGTGATGCTTAATAGAATCTTATTTTTGAAAATAAGGTTCAAGTTCTATTGTGTGTACACTGTTGCAGATTCACAAACATGTGTATGTGCTTATTGTGTCTTGTGTGTGTGTGTGTGTGGTGGTGGTGGGTGAAGTTCTGTTTATCAAGTGATGCCTGAGTTCTTTTGCTCACACTCTATAGTATTGATAACAATTTTTATGTAATTGTTACTAGTATCAGTTATGAATAATAATTGTGCATTCCGAAATCATTTACACTGATATAAGGCTCTGAACACTACCAAGAGGGTTATGTTATTTATCATGTTCAACACCTATTTCAAACACTCGACATGGCTATAGAGTTTAAATATTTTAGTATTAACTTGTTTGCATCTGTTCTAGTTACATTTGAAGTAGTTATGTACCAATTATAATGTTTGATGTTTCCATGTAGTCTTATGTTTTCCTTTAATAATATAATGCTTGTCTAAAGGAGAGTTAGAATTTTAAAATAAAAGGATTAAACACACACACAAGTTTGATGTCTATAAATGTATGTATGTATGTATACTTGTATTTTATTACCTTGTTTGCTTGGTATACCTATATCTTAATTTCTCAATTCCCTTTTGTTATTATTTGCATTTCACTTGAGTTGTTAATTTGATTTATAGAGGACATGGATAACACCACCCAACCTAGTGGTAGTAAGAAGTCGGGTGAAGCCCAATGGTCTGAATCTTTGGATCAGATCTTTATAGAGTTAGGGGTGACCACAAGTTTCAACAGGATTGGATGGAAAAATATTAGGGAGCAATTCAACAAAAAATCTGGTAAAGAGTACCAGCACCAGTAGTTGAAAAACTACTTAGCAACTCTTAAGGCTAAGTGGAGGTCTTGGAATAAACTCATTGAACAGACATGCTTTGGGTGAGATCCAATACGAAAAGTCGTCACTGCTAATGAAGAAAGATGAATCTGATAAATGTACAATGGTTAATAATTGTAATGATTAATAATCTAATGATATTACTGACAATCAGCACTTCACGTACATCAATACAAGTAGACCCAACATATGAGTAGTTTAAAACCACCACATGCTCAATGTATGAGAAGATGACAACAATTTTTGGAGATACATGTGCAACTAGTTGAGCTGCTTAAAAAGAACATTGTAGTTACAGGAAAATATTATGGATGCATAAAGAGCCTAAAAAAGAACATTGATGATGCATATATATTTGAATTTGAATCTAAATATGATTTTGATTACAGGAAAATATTATGTTGTTGATGCTAGCTATCTTAATATGAGGGAATTTCTTGCATCTTATCACGGAATACGATATCATTTACAATACTATAGAGGTGGTAGAGGTCCATTTGATGTAAAAGAACTATTTAATCGTGCATATTCCTCATTAAGAAATGTAATAGAACGTTGTTTTGGCTTATTGAAAGCACGATTTCCTATGTTAAAGTGTATGACTCTATACTCATATTTGAAGCAGAGAGATATTGTAGTAGCTGCATGTGTTGTACACAATTTTATTCGTCAAAAGGCTATAAAAGATGACTTGTTCGAAGAGTATGAGATAGATGAATTGGTTGTAGACAACAACGCTTCATCTCGTGAAAGCACTTCAAATGTGGATGAACAAGCGCACTAGCAACAACCAGAGATGAGAGCGCATAGGGATAACCTCACTGAAAGAATGAGGAATACATATCTAAGTGGCAATTATGTTTTCCACTAGACCGTGGCGGATTACTATACTTTGCTTTGAATAATAACATGCAAGTCCATGAGGCAAAAACAAAACAAAACTATGGTCGTTTATTCTATTGATGTCCACTTTGGCAGGTAAAAAAATATAATAAAGTAATATAGTTGTAATTTCATGTTTGTATTTTTTTACCATTATTTGTATATTGAATACAGAATCACTCTAGATCTTTCATATGGGTTGATGAAGAAGATATTGGTGCACAACGGTCCACCATAACAATAATATGGTGGAGGAATGTAAGAGATACCAAATGCTTCTGTATGCATCATGTGGCTGCATAATAATTCTGGTTGTTATTATTTTTTTAATGTTACAGTTATGGTTTGTAACCATTGTCTTCAAGTAGGGACTTATATCACTTTTTATAGTTTGTAATTATTATCTTCAAAGTATTTAATTATGTCACTTTTATAGTAACAATTGTTTATAGATAGAGTCTTTTTTGTTCAATTTCAAGGAATTAATAACATTTTCAAAATTTTAGATTAGTAATCAGTTTTATGTTAGGTTGATCCAAACAGAATTATTTATAACAAAGCTTTAAGTAGACAACGATTATTCATGACAATGTTTTCTGTATAATCAATTATGATTTTCATAATTCGAACCAAACAGCCTCTAAGTGTTGGTGCAATAACCCAATTTTATTTTAGATCTTTTGAGATTTTGTGTTTGTTAAGCCTACTAACTCTTAGGGCCCAACGAATGAAAGTCCGTAGTAGATGCTTGGTTGGGCCAAGCCCATACCCTCTTAAACCTTGAGTAGTAGTTTGAATTTTAAAATGATAAGAAAGTTTGAATTTCAAATTAATAGGGAAATGAGGAGAGATTAAAGGAAATTGAGACAATTAAGTGAGTAGAGAATTTTGTACGTGTGATTTCTCTTTTGTTCTCATGTTTTTTCTAAACCCTAAACTTAAGAAATAATTTATGTTGATGATTCATTAGTTCAAGGAATCAATCAAGTAGAATGAAAAGAAGATCATTGAAGCTTCAAGATCAAAGGTTTCGAGTTGTGAAAGCGAGGTAGAAATCTAATATAAATCTTAAAACATGATTGTGTAATGAATAAAATAAATAAATAAAGATTATTTTGTTAAAATTAATTAGTTTAAAATTTATGTTATTGTTAGAATTCATAATAATGTTCTTCTTAATTTTTTTTTAAATGACTCATAAATTAGTTTGTAAAAATTATTGAGTTCTATAGAATCTGTCAAAAACTGTATTTGATTTAGAGAAATATGTGTAGCTTATTGTGTATATAAAATTTAATATTTTTACTAATTGAAAAATAATCTTAATTAATTAATACCACTTTTGTAATTTTCTAGATTTTTTCTTGATCATTTATTATTTTATTTGATCGCGGATTTTGGGGGTTTATGCAATAAACTGCATACCCAGATTCTGGTGATGGTGTTTTAACGAATTTTTTAAATATATTTATTCTTTTGATAAAATCGTGATATTTTTACTGTACATGACTTATTCTATCTTCTTTAAAACCCAACTTGTTTCATCCAATTCCGAGTTACATTAAATTTAATATGAATTTATTAGTTAGACGTGGTCGACTCTGGATTTCAGAACCTGCAATACTATAACTCTATTAATTAACTATTTTAGGTATGAAAAGTTACCCTATAAATCCTCAAACGTTTTGTAATGTATATTTGAGTTAGCTTTAAAACCCATGTGATTTGAGTGTAATTGGATTTATACTTAGTTTATAATATTTCTTAAACTCAGCTCTATTTTACAGTTTACTGTTTTCAACATCATTATTTAAGTATGAAATTATTTTATTTTATGTGAAAAATCATGAGTTTTGAAATGTTCAATATTTTTATAGTAAACTTCATTAAATTAATCTTCTAAAAAAATAATGGTTAATTCATTTGGAGTGTTTATACTTGAGAATTAACAAAAAGAATAATGAGAATGAACAGTGGTGAATTTTGTTTTGTTTGAATACGTGTATATGGGCATGTCCTTGAGACTCCTTGGGAAAATTCCCCTAAAGTAAGCAAGAAGGGCCCGGTGCCCTATGGTGAAAGGTCTCAAACATCCTCGAGAAGACCCTAGTGTGGGTATTATGAGAGTTAGGCTGAGCTGGTGAGAAAAAATCGAGCCACATTAATACACAAATACAGATGAAAGAAAGTCTTTGGTATAAGTGTAAGTGTATGGTTAAATTGATTTGAGTTATTCGCATAGAAATTTTTGTATTGCATTATTTTAAAAAGAATGATTTTCATTAATTAGTATTTATCATCACTATTATGATATTTGATTTGAGTTGATTTCCTATTAGACATGTGAAGCTTATTGTTGATTTATATTTTTAGATTGAGCTACTCAACTTGGTGGAAAGTTGTACTAAGGACAAAAAGTTTATTAATTTTTATGTTGATCGAGATTGATGATTGTAAGACTTAGTTCGGCTTTATGAGCCTTTCATTATGATAATATTGTTTTATTGAATTTCTTATGACGGTTACATAATTATAATTGTTATTGCTACATCATATTATAAATTGGTTAATATGGTTTGAAATTTGTGATAACAAAATGTGTAATTTTGATTAATGAATGATTAGAGAATATTAATTTTAATATAGAATATAATTCATTTTCATTTTAACTCTCCGAGTTCTTGGAAAATGGGCGATCCAGGGATTACGAGTTGAGTAACCGGTCTTTTTCGAAATTCGGGACGTTACAGTTGGGTTGTGATTTGATGGTTTGGGAAGTGAGAAATTCTAACAATGGTTGTGAAAATGATGAGAGCATCTGATGGATATTGAAATACGACACATCACGTGATTATAAAGTTTTCTTATAGGAAGGTTTTGCAGTTTTGTCGATTTGTCATAGCAGCTGCTTTATAAATAGAACTTGAATTCTATTTATATCTCTTGAAAGGTTGATTTGCTTGGTTTTAAGAGTGTAGGAAATAATTTAATAGAGTTTCATGAGAAAGGAGATTAAGAGAGCTAAGAGAGGTGCCTTAAAGCTTTTTTAAAAACAAAGCTTATATTTTATTCTATTTATTATTCCACTTAATTCTAATTATCTATTACTAACAGAAGGCACGTGCAATGAACATAAGAGTACAACCACATATCTCTCTCATCCCAACCACCAACATCTCTCTCATCCCACTACCATCCTCCATTTCCAATCTCTCTCTAAACCACACTCGCTCTTACATATATAGAAAACATCACCTACCATTACCATCCTCCATTTATGCATGAGATGTTTAGTTTGATAGATAGCTACTATCCACCTTATGGTGCATGTGTAATACTATCATACCGTAGAAGATTACATGTGTATTATAATGATCCCAATACTCATCTGAAATAAAAGGTTTATTTCCTAATTTCATATAATGAAGGAAATTATGAAATTTGAAGAAATATGAGAGGATCATCGCATATTTAAAATCCCAAAATCTAATGAATATATGTGTGAAAAATAATTTAATCGTTTATGCTTTATTTTATTTAGTAGATAACCATGAATCCCCTTTCCAAGATTCTAGATGAGAATCGTTTGACTGATCCTAATTTTGTGGACTGGAAAAGAAACTTTGACAGTGTGCTAACCTCTCAGAAGATTGTTTATGTTCTTACTTCCGATTATCTGGAATTTGATGAGGCAATTCAGACCCTAGAACAGGTTGAGAAAGCCTCTAAATAACATGAGTTAAATAGTTTGGCCAAATGCTACATTCTTGCATCTATATCTAATGTCCTTCAATAGCAGTACAAAAGTTTTGGTATTGCTAAGGACATTATGACAAATCTCAGGGAGATGTTTGGGGAACAGAATAGGACTGCTAAGCAGTTGGCTATGAAAGGACCAATGGGAATGATGATGTTTGATGGAAGTTTAGTCCGGGAGCATGTCATCAAAATGATGGGGTTCATTAATGAACTCTTGAATCTTGGTGGAGATCTTGATCAACAGAGTCGAACGGATGCGATCCTAAACTCTCTCCCAGAATCCTTTTCTGCGTTTGTGTTGAATTTCAACATGAACAAGTTGGAGACTGCTCTGCCAGAGCTCCTAAACATGTTGAAAGAAGTTGAAAATCTTATGAAGCGTACTAAGCTCTTTGCATATGTGGCAGAGGGAGTTGGACCTTCGAGGCCTAAGCCTAAGGGCAAAGGCAAGAAAAAGAAGAAGTCCGATTTCTCCAAGTTTCTCAAAGCAATGATAAGAATCAGAATATCTGCTTCTATTGCAAGAAACTAGGTCACTAGAAGAGGCAGTGCTGAGTTTACTTAGCATCTTTGTCGCAGCTCAAAATCCCCCTAAGATAATTTAGAACTTTGGCACGTGACTTACTTGACTTAATCCATTTAATGAGCTTTAAAGGCATACCAAAATCTGAACTTAAAAATTTCTTCAATGGAATAACATTTAATACCTCAACTGAACTTCAATTAAAATTTGTAATTAAACTGACCCTAGATAATCTGAATCATCCTTGTAATTCTCAACTCTTTAATTAACTATATCAAATCTAAATATCCCAAATTAAAACTAAAACATAATAAACTAATTACAATCTCTCTGGAATCTAAACAATTTCTAATAAACTAAAATAATAGTAAAACCATCCATCGAAATCCTGTTCCTCTTCGAGATGATCACTTGCAAGATCTTCCTTACGTACTCCTCTTCAACTCAAGACTCCTGGGCACAATTATCAAATCTTGAACCTGCTGACAACAAAAGTTATCGGTTTAGTAACAAATTACTCCACGTATATAACAATCCATAGTAAACAATATCATAACTATAATATGCATACAAGTAACAGTTCAATTACAATTCACATACAAAAATCAGAGTGCGGAAACATCTTTTCTTTTTAATTCTTTCATGTGCTCACTTGTACTTATCTTGTTTGTCTTATTACTTGACTTTTATTTCTTGTCTTTCTTTTTCGTAACTAAATCAAACAACATGTACTGTGCAATAACTTAAAATAACTCTACCTCATATATTGGGTAGAGATTAACATATACCTTACTCACCGATGTACCACTTGGCTTACACATTATCCGGTGTATACGGCTTGCTTACACATTATCTAATACATATGACTTGTCTAAACATTGTCCGGTGTATACAGCTTGTCTACAAATTTCCGGTGCATACGGCTTATCTGCACATTATCTGGTGCATACGGTTTGTCTTGCCTTGATCTTAGGCTTGTTGTTACTTGGGCAGTGCAAAACTCGATCATGCATTCATTGCTTTCGTGTGTACTCTTATACTTGTATAATACTTGTAATCTTACTTTTTATCATGCTTGTACATATTCATTATCTTGAGTGAGTGTACGGTAATATACTCTTGGTTAAATTATACCTAAGACTATCAGTCAAGGACCATAAGACATCTCACCATAGCATCTCATTCCACTATGTTAATTAGGCCTAAGCAAGCTTGACTCTCATCAAAATTCTTTTGTCCAACAATATATCACGTTTGAAAACATAAAATAAACACACAGAAACATTCATGTTCCCAATAATTTAATAGACTTTAACCATAGTTTATTTTCAACATGCATAATTCACAATCTAATTTAAATATCTAACAACTCTCTTTTTAATCAAGATCAATATTATAATTACACTATATAATTTATCAATCATAATTTTTATAGATTATATCCACAAAACACACTAACATGTAACCCTAATCTCACAAATAATCTATATCCATCATTTAATTATTTCATGCATTACATTCAACTCCATAATTTCATCTCTTCCTTCATTCTCAATTTATACATACACCACAATTTTCATTCCCTTTCCCCTTGTTGATATATATTATAAAAATCATAAATAAAACATCTTTAAAAATCATAAACATATTTAATAAGGGGTATACATAATATAACATGCTTTGATCTTGTTTTCTTACTTTAAATTCAACTATCTATTCTTATTTATATTAATAATTATCATATTAATAGAAAGAAATCCATATTTACATTATTCATAGAAACATTGCATGAGGAATGATCAAATCCCTTTATCTTACTTTTACTCATGTTCTTTACATAGATCTTATCATTAGATTCATACTTTAGATTAATATTTATAAAATTGAGAACTATTGAAAATTATTTACCTTTCTTAATCGTTTTCCTACGATCTTACGCTTGCGAATGAGGCTTGATCTAGATCTTCAAGTCTCTTTCCTTCTTCTTTTATTGAATCCTTGAAATCTCTAGGCTTTTCTCTCTTTGGATCTCTTAAAATATTCTCTTCTCTCTCTCTTTTATGTTTATGAGGCTCTAGGAAACCTAATTCACGAGTTAAAGAGGTATTTATGGAGTTGGCAGACCCAAGGGAAGCTAAAAAGGTAAAAAAATCATGATTTTCTGGAAAAATTCCCGTGTTGGGCGATCAATCGCACTGATGGGTGATTGATCGCCTCCTCATATTTTTTTCCTCCGGAACCCTCCTTCGGTATTATGACAATAACTTTTGACTCGGTTATCGTAATTAGACGATTCAACTTGCGTTGGACTCTTCATTCAAAGAGAAACAATTTCTTCTTTAATAGAGAAGTCTCAATTTTAAGTCTTGAAGGCCAAAATATCTCATCAAGTGAGATAAAGGTGAAAGAGAACTCCAAAACACTTGAGTTAATGCTGTGAACCCAAGGTTTGAACCCTAAACTCCTAGAAGTTATAAAATAAATATACTAATCTTGTTTTAGGTAATGAGATAGTCCCATAAACTCAAGACTTTTAATTTAATAATAATAAGAATAAGAATAATAATAATACATGAATTACTATATTATTATATAAGGAGTTACTACATCTAGGTTTTCCACATTAATTCTCATAGGAGTACATATATTTTAAAATTAGACTCATATTCTAAGAAATTCATATAAATAGCACAAATACCAAGAAATTAAATTCGGGTCTCTACAATCTCTCAAGGACAAACCTTTGGAAGGTATGCTCGAATCTTTCATCATTGAATGCAACTTCATTGTTGGTTCCTCTAACTCTTGGTGTGTGGATATTGGATCTACTTCACACATTTGCAATATGTTGCAGGGGTTTCAGGAGAGCAGAAAGCTCAATGATGGGGAAGTCAATATAAGGATGGGAACGAAAGCAAGTGTTGTTGCGATCGCCATCGGGACTTATCTTTTAGAATTTGCTTTAGATATGATCTTAATTTTGAAGGACTGTTTATATGTGTTAGACATGCGTAGAAATTTGATTTCTGTTTCTAGTTTAATCTCTATTGATTATTCAGTGCATTTTGACACTAGTGTAGTTATCAAGTACAATAATAATTTTATTGTTTCTGGCACATTGTCTAATGGTCTTTATTATCTTTATCCTATATGCAATTCTGTTAATAACATTGAGGATAATAAGTCTACAAGTGTGAAGCCTCAGAAAATAGGTAGAGATTCTGTGAATCCAACATACTTATGACATCTCAGATTAGGCCATATCGATTTGGATAGGATCCACAGGTTGGTAAAGGATGGTTCTTTAAACCATTTACATGTTGAACCTTATCCAACTTGTGAACCTTGTTTGAAAGGTAAAATGACCAAAAGGTCATTTACAAGTAAACCAAAGAGAGCCACTCGTATATTGGATTTAATTCACACTGATGTATGTGGACCCATGAATCATTCAGCTAGAGGTGACTTTATCTACTTCATAACATTCATAGATGATTTTTCCAGATTTGGTTTTATATATCTAATGAAACATAAGTCGAAATCTTTTGAAAAATTCAAAGAATTCTGAAATGAAGTAGAAAAGTAATCAGGTAAAAATATTAAAATTCTCAGATCCGACCGAGGAGGAAAGTACCTCTCAAATGAGTTCATGGATTATCTTAGAGATAATGAAATTTTATCCCAATGGACTCCCCCAGGAACACCTCAGCTTAATGGTGTTTCAGAAAGAAAAAATCGAACCTTATTGGAAATAGTTCGTTCTATGATGAATAAAACTGACTTGCCAATTTCTTTTTGGGAATATGCATTAGAGACTGCTATCTATCTATTGAATAGAATACCTTTTAAGTCTGTTTCCAAAACTCCTTTTGAGCTATGGAATGGGCGAAAGTCTAGTATAAAGCTTGTCAGGATATGGCGGTTGTCAAGTTCATGTGCGAAAGCAGAACATTGACAAGTTGGAAAGTAGGACTGAGAAGTGCCTAGTTATAGGATACCAAAAAAAAACTCTTGAATTATATTTCTATAATCCTAGCGAATAAAAGGTGTTTGTAAGCAGGAATGCCATTTCTCTAGAAGAGGATTTTATCTTCAATAGAGAAATTGGATTTAGAATATATCTCGAGGAGCAAAATCAGAATAAATGACCATGGTTAAACCTATCTTAGCTGAACCTTTAAGTATACAATAGCCTAGGAGAAGTACAAAGATTAGTTGACCTCCAGATAGATTGTCTTATCAGCATGAGGTATATACTATGAAATCGGATTCCTTAGAAGATGATCCTTATACTTATCAAGAGGCAATATGTGGTATTGATTATGATAATTGGAATAAGATCATGGAATCTGAAATGGACTCCATGTACTCGAATGGTGTCTGGACATTGGTTGAAAAACCTGAGGGAATAAGACCCATTGGGTGCAAATGGATCTACAAGAGGAAACATAGATCAAATGGAAAAGTAGAAACCTTTAAAGAAAGGCTTGTGGCGAAATGTTATAGTCAAAGAGCTGGTATCGACTATGAGGAAACCTTTTAACCAGTAGCAATGCTTAAGTCCATCAGAATTCTCTTATCAATTGCTGCTCACTATGATTATGAAATTTGGCAGATAGATGTCAAAACCACTTTCTTGAATGGAAACATTCAAGAGGATATTTATGTAACGCCCCAAAATCCCACCTAGGAGAAATGAGACTTTGGCAACGTGACTTATACTTGAAACCATCCTGCAAAACGTATATAAGGCATGACAAATAGAGAACCTAAAAATTTCTTTTATACAAAAGTTCTTCCAAGTGTTAACATAGATACAAGACTAAATAAAAACTACAATATGTATAAAAGGTCCAACACTTGAGTTACTAATTCAAGCCTATATGAAAATCCCTAAAACAAAATCCCAAAATACATGTCACTCTCTCTCTCAAAACTCACCCATAAGGCCATATGTCGAGGCCCCTATCATCTGCATGCTGATTCCTAGCAAGCTCTTACTGGACCCTTGGTTTTGTAGCATGATCATCCCACCTGGAACCTATCGAAATAACAATTCGGCTGAATATTGAATACTCAACATATACATACTACTAACTAACCATGTTACAATAAATTAACATGTCATACATGATACAGTTCATCATAACATATGCATAATCAAAGTATGGAAGTTAAAACAAGATAACAATTGCATAATCTCAGAAATCATACTTTAACTCATACTTTAAGTTCATGCTTTAACAAAACGTAGTTCAAGATCTTGTGAGTTCCTTATGCATCTTATGAAGTTTTTAGCTTATGAGATCATTCTTTTCACTTATCTTGTACTTAATTTGAGACAGATATTAGTATCAGTACCTGGTCATAGTATACTAGCATCTTCTTTTACTTTATTGTTAACTTCTTTGTGAATTTCTTGTGAACTTGCTTTCATGGAAATAGATGATAGTGCCCATACCTGAACATAGTACACTAGTATTCTTTCATATTCTTTATTTTACTTGGAGACAGACACTAGTACTCGTACCTGGTCATAGTGTAGCACCCCAAACTTTTCCATATTTAATGAATAACACTTTCATACCCAATTGGTCTTTCACGTAGTCTAATTAATAAATAAGGGAGAAATTGAAAATTCTGAAATACCAAAAATGTTCTTTTTCGAAAGAAGAATTCAACGCAAGTTGAATCGTCAAAATCCGACGAACGAGTCAAAAAATATGGTCAAAATAAATGGAACCTGCAGAACACCGATCGCTAGGGATTGATCGGTTCACAACCAATCGCTCGGTCATTATTAGCGATCGGTCGGTCCACAACCGATCGATCGGTAGCTATCAACTGGTTAATTTTTTTGTATGTGAAAAAATTCCAGAGAGCATGTTTTTGACGGATCGCCCGGTCAAAACACCGGTCGCTCGGTAGGCGACCGATCGCTCGGTCTTAACCACCGATCGATCGGTATATCATGTTTTGCAGAAATTTCATTAAGGGCTTTTTTGTCTTTTGAGCATTAAACCCTTGGCTCTATAAGCCTTGCTCGGGCATTTGGTCCCCACACACCATCCTTAGAGAATTTTAGAGAGAAAAGGAGAGAGGAGAAGAGGGTTTTCCTAGGGCATCATTGTGAGAGAAGAAATCAAGGGTTTCAAGACCCATAATCATCCCTTTAGCTTGAGATTTCTCCAAGCCAAGCCTCAAGCTCGTGGGGGAGTCTTTCTCAAGCCAGGGTAGCGTTCCCAAGGTACTCCTCAAGGATTTTCTTCCTCAAATCAAGCACCTTTCAAGCAAGGGTTCTCTTCTTCCAAGTTGGAGCTTCAATCAAGGGTTTCCACCCAAGATCAAGCTTCGATTCAAGGTTAGTACACCCTACTAACTCCCTTAGCCATAACCTAGTTTTTCCCATTTTAAATGATGATTCTTGATTTCATGATTTCCTCCTTTTAAAATATGCTATTCCCCTTAAAATGTAAACAAGATAAAAATGGATGTTGTGATGTATGGATGAATGGTGATTGAGGCGATTGGATGCCGAATGGGTGTTGTGTGAAATGGAAAATGGTGGAAGGACACTCTACGAATAATGAACCTACCTTGATGATGTGATGGAAAGTATGTACTAAAAAGAGTAAATGAAACTACGAAGGAATGTTGTACACCGGATGTTTCATAAAATGCCTAAACTAGGAGTAAATGAATTAAATGAAGAAAATGGAAGTATGCCTTATGTAATTGTTCTTAAAAATGATGAATTGACCAAATGCCATGTAGATTACCCAAATTCTCACATGCTTATACTATGAATTGAATTGCGATGCACTATCCTTCATGTCATACATGTCATCGTAGTTGCCACTATTGACAAGCATACAAGCACGCATGCATGTATGAACCGGGTTTTCCAAGAGTATTTGTATATGATAAATCAAACAAGGAAACAAGCATATGTCAAGGAGGTTGGTAGCCCAAGTGAAGGGTACTAGCCTCTGGCTCACAAGAAAATGAAATAATTACATGTCAAGGAGGTTGGTAGCTCAAGTGAAGGGTACTAGCCTCTGGCTCACAAGTGAAGGAAATATCAAGGAGGTTGGTAGCCCAGGGATGTGCGGGTGCTAGCCTCTGGCTCACAAGTATACAAGTCAAGACATGAAATCCCAAACAAGACAGACACACATGCATGATTTTCACAAGCAAGACCGAGGCATGAAAAAAGTTTTTGAACATGAGTTTTACTAGAGTTTTCGCATTCATGCACGCATGTCACGATAATTATTAATCAATATCTTATATTGTGTTCACTGTGGTTATGCTATTGTTATTGCTATGGTTAGCTTGTACTCGCTGAGTATTTCATGCTCATCCGTACTTTTATGTCGACAGGTTTCGTGGATGTCCTCGACTCTGAGCCTTGGGTCGAGAAAGAGTACGTAGAGGAGAGGGAGCCACCTATCCCGTTGCAGTCCCAGGAGGATAGGGATTTGGACGTGTGGCCATACCTCGACTATTGTTAAGAGGAGAATACGAGAGAGTTATTTTGTATATTTTGATATTTTGATAGGTGGGCCTGTCCACCTTTAACTTGATATGTTATGTAACTTTCACTTGGAATACTATTTTGGAGTTATAGAAGAAAAGAAAAAGTTAGTTCCCGTTTCCGCATTCATGTTGTAGTCTCCGCACTTTGATTATTAGTCTATTATATCATGTTTAACCTTGTTCATTACAGGATGGTTTGGCAGGTATGTATAGTCTCACCTAAAGTATCCCTTAACTCCTAGGGGGTATTTTGGGGCGCGACACATACTATACTAGTATCCTCTCATATTCTTGGAAACAGATTTTAATGCCTGTACCTAGTCATAGTATACTAACATCCTTTCATACTTTACGCTTCTTACTTCTTTCCTTATGAGCTTGTATTTCCTTCTTATGAACTTTCTTATCTTTCTTAAAACTTTATTTCTTATTTCTTATAACTTGATCTTATGGTCCTTGTACTCATGAGTCTTATAATACATCTTAAAATACCCCCATACATGTGCTTAGTGCTTGTGAGCATCATGGAGTAATTGTGAACATCATAATCATCATATAAAGTATTTAAAAACATTGAATACAAAGTATAGAGCATTGTGAGCATCATAGAGTACGGTGAGCATCATAAGGTAAGAACATTGAAACATATCATAAGACTTAATTTGGGAAGAAGACATAGCGTATATACATGACTACTTAGTCTATTTCGTCAAACCATCATTACAAGCTTACTTTTAAGGTAAAAATATCATTTTTCCAAAATCTTGAATATACTATCATGATAAGTGAGGAAACCATAGTACATCATTTAAACCATTTCATTCAATAGCATACCCTATACGACTATATATCTTAGTTTCTCAAGATTCCGTATCATATACATGGTTCACTTAGCGTAACTTGGCATAGTGTAGCATAAATATGGGTTACTTAGCCTAGCTTATACATGGGTTACTTAGAATAGTATAGCATCGCATAGTATAGCATAACATATCACATACACGGTATTAACCATTATTTACTCCAACAACTAAGCATCTTATCATACTATCAAGCCATAGTTCATGATAAAGCTAGTTTGTCAAAATTATACTTTACATCTTACTTGAAATAGATGATTTATAAAAATAGCTAAATCAACTTAAGTTTCATCTCAACACATGGTTTACATCTTACTTCTACAAGAAAAGAACTCACATATCAATGGATCATAGCAATGAATGTTAGTTGAATGTATCTACCTTGAAAATTCTAGGGAAAAGAGTTAGGAAGACTTGAGAACCCTTGTGGAAGTGAATCCAAGCTTCAAGAAAGAAGATCAGAGCTCTAATGGCGCGTGGTAGTGAGATCCAAGCTTGTAGAAGCTTGGGAAGTAAGGATTTGAGCTCCTCCTTAAACCCAATGAAAACCCCTCTTTGAAACCCTAGATTTCCTTCCTTCTTTCTCCCAAACTCCTTCTTAGATATTGATAACCCAAAACCCCCAATTTGGGTGGGTATTTATAAGCCAAGAGGGTAAAACCCCCAAAAATCCCGCTATTTTAAAACTAATTCGCGCGCTTACGATCATTCATAGGCCTCCTACGATCGATCTTAAGTTTTTTAGAGAGTTTACCCAGTTTTTAGGACTCTACGAACGTTCGTAGCACTTCTACGATCGTTCATAGGTTGTTTACAAACGTTCGTACTTGCAACAGAAAGTTTTCAAATTTTTTTATGCTTTGGTATTTTAGCCATAACTTTTGACTCACTTATCAGATTTTGACGATTCAACTTGTGTTGAACTCATCATTAAAAGAGAAACAATTTTGTGTCTAATAGAAAAATCTTAATCCTGAGTTTTTAATTACCTAAATGGGTATTAAAGCTAACTGGTCTGGAAATGGGTTTCAACAGCCCAGATTTTTAGCAGACCTCGACTCCGGAAATCCAACTTTTAACTTAATCCCGACTCAAAATCTAGAAAAATGATTAACATAAACCTTGAAGAGTGTTTCAATACCTTTCCGAAAATTCAATAATCGCTCGATTCCAATCGATAGTGAGAAAACAAGAGCTACTTAAAGTTGAGGTTATTTCATATCCCTCTTTTTGACACTTAAAACATTTTCCACCTTTTGTTCTTACCATTCGAAATGCTTGAAGTATTTCTTATATCCTTTATTTGCACACTAACACAACCCAATTGCTTCGAGTAATTTTTCTCTTTGCTTTATCACCCACATACCTCGAGTAATGCATACTTTTTGCTTAAACTCCCAATGACTTAAGAGTATTTCATATTCTTTGTTTCGACACCCCGAACATACACCACACACATTCCTACTCAATTAAACTCAAGGTAAAACTCTTTCTTATCCTTTTTCATAACATCGTAACAATACAAGAAGGCTTTTGGCCTTCAACCCAAGTGCCCTGACATTATTCACAACATTGTGAACTTGGTTACCGGGGTTCTAAACACACTTAGGTTATTTTATACCTTATGTTTTTAGATACTTAGAGTATTCTTATACTCTTATTTTGAGACTCCACACATACACGCAACCCTCACTTCACTTGCCTCAAACCAAGGACTCATGGGAGGCTTTAGGCCTTTACATGTACTATGTAAGGCACTATTCACTACCCTATTCACATGAGCAGTGACTGTGAGATTTGAGGTTCTACAATTTATATGGACCAGTCCGAAGGTTTTGAACTCCATAGCCAAAATAATAAAGTATGCAAATTAATAAAATCCATATATGGTCTTAAGCAAGCTTCTCGGAGTTGGAACATTCGTTTTGATGAATCAATCAAATCATTTGGTTTTCATCAAAACATGGATGAGGCATGTGTGTGCAAAAAGGTCAGTGAGAGTGCAATAATTTTTTTAGTTCTTTATGTAGATGATATTCTACTCATTGGGAATGATGTAAGAATGTTATCGACTGTCAAAATCTGGTTGTCCTGTAACTTTGCTATGAAAGACCTTAGTGAAGCCTCCTATATTCTTGGTCTTAAATTGTTTAGATATCGTAAGAAAAGGATGCTGAGATTGTCCCAAGTCAATTATATTGACAAGATCTTGCTTAAATATAGCATGAAAAATTTCAAGAAAGGGATATTACCCTTTAGGCATGGAATTAGTCTCTCCAAATCAAAGTCTCCAAAGACTGATGATGAAAGAGAGCAGATGAGCCATTGCCCATATGCATCAGCAGTGGGAAGTCTCATATATGCTATGTTGTGCACAAGACCTGATATTTGTCATGCAGTGAGTATCGTGAGTAGATATCAATCAAACCCGGGTCCTCAGCATTAGACAACAGTTAAACACATTTTCAAGTATTTGAGGAGGACTATGCATCACTGTTTGGTTTACAGTGGAGAAGATTTGACTGTTGTAGGGTACATAGATTCAGATTTTTAGGCAGATATAGATGATAGAAAATCCACCTTAGGATTTTTCTTTACTCTTGGGAAATGAGTTGCAAGCAAACAACAATTGCTGACTCAACAACTGAAGCAGAGTACATTGTCGCATGTGATACTGCAAATGAAGCAGTATGAATAAGGAAGTTCATTATTGAACTTGGTGTTGTTTCCTCGATTGAATCTTCTATCACACTTTATTGTGATAATAGTGGTGCAGTAGCTCAAGCCATAGAGCCTAAAGCACATCAGAAGACTAAGCACATTGAAAGGAGATTCCATCTGATTCGAGACATTGTTAAGAGAGGAGACATCGAGTTATCCAAGATTGCGTCAGCGGATAATGTGGCAAACCCGTTTACTAAAGCTCTTCCTCAGAAGATGTTTGAGAAATATTAGAGACGATGGGTATTAGATACATAGGAGATTGACTTTGAGTGCAAGTGAGAGATTGTTAGACATTTATGCCCACAAAACTCATTCCGGAATTTTATTAGTCTACTTTATTAATAAAAGTATATTTTACATTCACACATTGTCTTCTACATTGGGTAACATATAAAAAGTATCTCATTAGATGAGAATACTTTGTCCCTTAGGTAACATTGTAGGAAAACCATCTAATTAGTTTTTAACTAATTGCTAAGGAGATATGATTTTCCGATTCCTTGTAGATCTAGAATTATTCTAAGTTATTTAGGATACATTTGGACAATGTATTCCTATAATTAACTTACAAATTGTTAGTCCCATATGATGGAGTGATGAATTCTCAATCACTGAGAGAAGGGTTTCTTGACTAAGATGTGGATATAACTAAGAAGTACTTATATTGCAACTGGATCGCTCAGTGGATACCCTTAGAAATATATTGTCTATATGTTTAGGGTAGTCTATTTGACAGATTGTCCTTAACCTGAGAGGTCGACATCTTCTCTAGTATTTGTCTATATAGCTTTGATATAACTAATCATCAATGTCTAACACACCAGACTAAATACGGGCTCGTTGGGTTATGTACGTTATACTAGAAGAAATGTGTGTACACTTAACAAGGATTCCACTACTCTTCTAGAGTAATTTATATTGAGTTGATACTTGTTAAACCGGACTTGGAAAACCAGTGCTAGTATTTATCGATGAAATGGTTTTATCGAGAAATTTATTTTCTATGTAAAAAGAATATAATAATAATAATTATTTATTTTAAGGAATTTCAAAAATAATTTTGAAAGTCTAAGTTTGACTAAAAGTATCAAAGAGAAAAAGTTCTCATTATAAGCTATGAATTACAGACAATATAAGATATTGTCTCTCGTAAGCTTATAACAATATTAAAAGTGGAAGGACGCATCTGTAAACAAATCTTGTAATAGAAAATACCTGCAAGTAATTCTCTAATTTCTTGGGGTTAGTAACATTGTGTTAATGGACATTATTGTGATTAGTAGAAGTATTGAGACTTAGATGATATTCTATATTCCTAATGGTATTATAGGAAAGTGTTTCTTAGTAACAAGGCTTTAACCAAAAAGGTTAAGCACTTAGTCCCACAACCAGGAATAGGAGATCCCTTTAGATCCCACACACTAGGATCTTCTTAAAGCTTTTAATTTAATTAATTAATTTCTCTATGTATATCACTATATGGTATAGTGAAGCTCTAATAGGTGAAATCACATAAGATGTGATTAACCATATAGGTAAGACCCATAGAGGATTTTGATAAAGATCAAAACTTGACCAACAAGAGTTTGAAACTCTTAATGGGGCATGTGGAAGTGGGACCCACCTAGGGTGGGACGCCCACTTCATGGTGGACATTATCCTTTTAATTAGTTTGTTATCTTATCTCCTATTAGATATAGATTAGATTGCTTGATTGCTAATTAATGATTTCCTATTAAGCAGGGATTGGATTAGTTTGTTACTAATGATTCCCTATTAAGTAGAGATTGTATTAGTTTGTTACTAATGATTCCTTATTAAGTAGGGATTGCATTAGTAAGTTACTAATTGCTTCTCCTAATAAATAGGAATGGATAAGGTTGGTTTCTTATTAAGATAAATCCTAATTAATTAGAAATTATCATTAAGGAATCTTTTTGAGGGAATTCTAATTGGATTAGGATAAGAGAGAGGAGTCTTGGATTGCAAGTAGGCAATCCAAGAAGGCTGTATATAGGGTGGGACGTCCACCCCTTGGCCACAATCAATCTCCAACATTTTTTTTTCTCTCTCTCCAATAGTTCACGCCCCCCTCTCCCTCCTTTGGAAGTTGTAAGGTAATCTCTCTCATTCTATTCTCTTGGTTTTAGTTTGGATCTTGAATAATATTAGAAAAGATCTTGAATTCAAGAAAAGATCTGGAATTCAAGAAAAGAATAAAATATCATAGAGCTTGAATTAGAAGGGCCGTAACTTCCATTAGAGAAAAGCTTTAGAGGATTAAAGAAGGTTCGTGTGAATCGCGAATGAGACTTTTCACTTGCGAAGTTTTGCAGGTAGCATTCTATCATTCGAGCCGTGGAATAGACTTATCAATTTCAAAGTCGCAAAAGTGATTGTTATTTTATCCTTCATTAAATAAAATCAATTAGAACTATAGTCAGATCTTGGGATTCGATGTATGCCCCCACAAGAACTGTTTTTCTAAAATTAAAAAGAGACATACTTTTAGTCAATGCCCTTGAAGCTGGGGATTAGCGAGGTAAACTCCTACAATTACTACCGATAAAGGTTGGTTTCCGAAAGACTAAATTTTATTCACTTACAAAAACCACAAAAATTTCCTAAGATGTCATATCTACCACCAATCACCACCTCTGAACATAGATACAATCACACACAGACATCTATATGTACTATCCGTCCTACATGTTCAAAATTTTCGCTTCGAATTAGTTATTGAGGTAAAAATAAGGGGTCTAACTTTCCTAAACTCCTAAAACCAAGCAAACTCTAATATGGAAAGTGAGAGAAGATTGCTATGACAACAACTTCTCACTACTGGTAGGTTTGAACCTTGGATCCTCCTCAGAGATTTTAATGAGTAAGGAATCAAAATGAAAAAATTGGTGGGATAAGATTTTGCTTGAACGTGTCCAACATCTTCAATGCTTTCTTAGATACTTTGGGGGCCTTTGATTGGAAATGCATAGGACTCGAGTTCACTTGGTCCAATAGAGTCATTGGCCCTAGTTGTATCTAATTGAAACTTGATAGAGTTTTAATCAATAACATGTGATTTGATGGTTTTGTAGCATCATTGTCAAATTTCATGTCCCCGAGAATCTCAGATCATTCTTCTGATATCATCTCGCTTGCTGATGTGCTTTCCTCGAGTCAACGACCCTTCAAATTCTTCAACTTTTGGACTAAATGTCTAGAATTCATAAAGATTATCAATAGTGAATGAGCCATCTATGTTAGAGGTACTCCAATGTTTTGCTTGCCCAAAAGCTCATATCGAGAAATGCTTAAAGCGGTGAAGTTTCAATAAGTTCAGCAACCTCAATGAGCAAATTATAGAAGCTAAGAGTTTGCTAGACAACAGCCAGGCTACCCTCCATGTCATTCCTCTAAATCCCTCCCTGGCTATAGCTGGAAGAGATCTTTTGGCAAAGTATATGACAATTGCGTCATATGGGAGAAATAGTGTGCGCTTCAAATTCTCGAATAAAGGCCTGTACATTACTTATCTCCCCTCACCAATGCCAAGGGAAATCAAGAATACCATTGAGGCCCTCTACCACCCATTTTGAGTCAGGATAAACTAATAGCTTAGTGGAACCAAAGTTTCTCATGACTTGAAAGCCTTTGATAATGGCTTGCAGCTCAAGAATGTCATTGTCATCTCTTTCACATTATTCCACAAATGCTGCACATAGGTTGCCTCTTTATCACGCAAGATCCCGACTCTTCCATATATACATAATTTATATTGTTAACTGTTTAAATACTTACCATTACTAAACTAATAGATGCATTGCATAACATTATATATATATATAGCCAATTTTTTCATCAATGCAAAGTAGAGAATATCCGTCTTGTAAAAATTAAGGTGTAACAACGCCGTTGGAATTAGAAGTCTTTGTTAGCAATTAATTAGTGCTTGAAGATGCATAACTCAATTGTGGAAGAAAATAAAATAAACAATTATAGTTTGCAGGTGTCTTTTTTTGGTAAGAAAAATATGCCTTGTTAATTGTGATAACAAAGACGAAAAGTTTTGCAGACATGGGATCATAATTAAAACCATGACTTGAAGTGAACATGTCCAATATATCATAACAAAAAAACGATTACACGTTACTTCACACATTTACCATGATAGCCAAGTGAAAATCTCACTAATAGAAGCATGATGATCAAGCTGTAGAATATTGAGGTGTCAACGTACATCTTCAATTATTTCCACATTGTTATGCAAAGTACTCCATCTATGTTTGAGAGTATTGTGTTCTTCTTGCATGATGATGCATGTCCTACCTTCTCAAATTTTATTGCTCATAACATGAAGGAAGCTTCATAGACAATTAAAAAAAATTACAATTGGACTTTCCTACGTGTTTTGAGTCGATAATTTGATCCTGAACTGTTATCAATGTTTTTTTGCTCACCATGGTTAAGTGCTTGATCAATAGGTAATTTAATTTTAGTCCTCTAGAGTCTTTGTCCAAAAGAATTAATGTAATTTTTTCACATGACCTCACCAAATAATTTAGTGACAAATACCTAACTAGATGACACAAATTGTTTAGATGAGACTTTACTCTGATCAAAATGTTACATAATAAGGGCTAAACATGGTTGGTTTACTAAAGCTAGAGAGAACATAAAACCAAATTCTCTATTACCATTTAGCTCAAGGAATACATATTTCAAGATACTTATAGACATCGTGTATAAATGAGATTAACTTTGATACTTCCCAATCGAGGATCAATAAATTAGTGAAAACCCAAATAAAACATATGGATGAGAGACTATATATATTTACACACTCACACCCATGGGGTGGGTCGAGCTATACATGGTATTTAATGGGCCTGGGCCTGACCTAAGTAGGCGAGCTTTATAAAAATAGGCCTACCCCGATTCTTGAGCTTTATATACAAAATAAATCATTGTTTTTGTGGGCCACAGATGGTCAGACACCTACAATGGAGGGAAAATTGATACCCCTAATTACTATACAGTAATGTAAGGAAAGTTTGATAATAACCGGGAAAATTATAAGGCTATTGGTCAAGTCAAACCACATTTTTCTCATATGGAATTTTTTGTCGAAAAAAAGAACTTATGTTGCCTTAGCACAAAGTTTCTTTTATTGGAATGTCATGATGTACAATTAGGACTGTTGATTTAATTAATCTAAGGAGTCGAATCTCATTCTTTAAGAGACAATCATATTGCTTTAGCATTTGCAACTATTAAACCGGTTATGGAAGAATATTTAACTTTTATTATTATTAATAAAGAATCAATTTTATTTTGGAAAGTAAAGTTTGCTCTATACATGTTTTATAAGGGCATCTATAAAATACAACATGCAACTACCATTAGAGTAATTGGCCGTAAGACAAATGTTTTTACATCATTAATTTATAAATGAATTAATAACTCATAATCAAGAGGAAGTCCCTCAGTACATGTTATGTGTAGATGACATTATTTTAATTCACCAAATTAAAGAATAGTAAATACAAACTAAAATTATAAAGAGATATCCTAACATTTGAGATCTTTAAAATAACTCAAAATAAAATACAAATTTTGTAAGAGCATGAGGAGGGTGGGGGTGGTTATTATGAGAAAGAGAAATGCTGACCCAAGTTGTAGTCTCCCAAAGTGTCATTGTGGTAGTATGGTAGTGACAAGTGTCATTGTATCTCCCTGTTACCTTGAAAACTAGTGCAAACTATAAGATTCACTTTTACAAACTTTTGTTCTTTTAACCTATTGAAGGGTAGCAATGCCAAATGTTGCAATGTTGCACTATAGTGAGAGTTTAGAAAAAAATTGAATTCTGCATGTCTAGCACTCCCCTTATGAGAAATGACCAAGAAACACCAAAAAGCCAGCAATTATGACATGTCGACATCACCAAGGATACTGTGACAATAATCTATCTACAAACCCATCATACTAACCACGTTGAATCTACTTATTCTTCGTACACTTTTTTTAAAAAATATATAAAGTGAATAAAAAATTGTTTGAAAACAAGAGAATGGCTATAGGCATTATGTTACAGAGCCCGCACAGTTGTGCACTTCTTAACAAGTCCTAGGAGAGAAGCATGAACTTACAGAGTAGCAGGCAAGCACCAAGTATGAGTTAGGGTTTGTGCCATCAAGTGCAAGTTAGGGTGTGCATTCTTTTGTTTGGCTTTTTTGCACGAGTCATGCTAGTCTTACTCTCAAGTATCCCTTACTGTCAAAAAAAATCAATCAATGTACATCCTTGCTTTCAACCAAAACTCAACACGTTTTTAACATGTGTTGGTTTTGAGTTGAGAGTAGGGAATGCTTGAGAATGAAGGATTACACGCCTCTTTTTACACAAGAGAAATGGTAGCCTTAGTTGTAAGCTTCCAAACTCTCAAGATAGTGTTGACATGTGTCATAACATTTCCATGTTACTTAGAATCTATTGAGGCCATAACTCTTTTTGAAAATGAAATTTTTTCTTGGCAAATGAAGGGTCAAATGTGGTTATCTCCTCAAGGTTAAGCAATCGAACCATGGTGTTTAGAAAAAAACAAAATTACTAATTTTAGTTTGGATTTTGCTAGCCTCAATCACAAATCTTCCAAAGACGCCACTAGGGCATACAAATGTCAAATATATTTTGAATTTTGCTTTTTAAATTGTTAAAATAATGAAACATTTCCAAGTATTAGGCCCAACTTGTGTTTATAGAAAAATCTGGAGTAAATGCGACTGGGGCTAGCACTCTTCTTTTAGTTTTGTTACTTGTTGCACCCACTTTAAGAATTTTGGAAAAAATTCAAGGCAGTGACTAACACTCATTTTTTTTTATAGAGTTTTGCTCTTTTAATTAAGGTTAAGAAACTCTAAACCGTTTGTGAACTCGAGAAAAATTTGTTTAAACAACCCCAAAAAATCAATTTCGTGGAATTAAAAAGTAGGATTACAGGATTTGCTAATTTCTACTAACCGAAAGTGAATTCTACCGCAAATCGGTTTGCACACAGTAGACTAGACAGTGAATTGAGAAATCCAGGACGCAACACTACCGCTTCGCTTGGAGCCACATTTTGTAATTTATACGTGTCATGCACGAACACTTAGATGTGTCTGTCACGAGCACAAATTACGTGTGAGAGCACTACCCTTAACTACACCCACAGTGGAGCAATAGCTGGCCATGAGCTAACTATCGCTCTCACGAAGCCGCCCCTTCAACCTCCCCATAAACCATATTTAATTTTTTTTAGTAAAATAATAACCACCTCGGTCGGTGACGCGAGGAGGTGCACCTTGGATCCCATTTTAATGCCCGTGGCCCCTATTTTGACTCGATTCATTTTAATGCCACATGTCCCTATTTTAGCTCCTTTTCTAACCCATAGCTTTGGATTTTAGAAAATGAGGCGTGCTTTCTGTACTTTCGGTCAAACTTTACTCTCAGCCTCCACCAACCACCTATCTATTTTCAAATCAGTTATGGTGGTTAAAACACTCTCTCTCATCAAGAATAGACAAGTGGTTGATGGAGACTGAAAATAAAACTTGACTGAGATTAGGGCTAGCATTTCTCTTAGAAAATTAATCAAATATAAAAATTTAACTATAAGGTAAAACAACTTAACCAGAGTTCATGGTAGGTGGAATGGGCCGCTTTGTGAGAGAGAGGAGCAATTGTGAGGAGCAACAGTTTGCTACTCGCAACAATTGCTCATTTTTTTAACCTTATGGTTAAAATTATTTATTTTATTTTTCTAAAAATTAAGGTAGGATAGTGAACCCTAGGAATGACTGAATCTTAACCATGAATAAAAAGAGTTAAATGATGGACACGTGACATAAAAGAGGAGCTGAGATGCCCCCTCACGTCACAGCTCCGGATTAGCTCTGGTGGATGCCCCAGGTGGGACCTCGGGCATCCACACATCATTGGACATGTGGCGTTTTAAAGGGGGAGAGATATCATGTGGGGCATGATTTTGACTTCTCCCCACACGATCTCTCTCCCCTTTTAAAACGCTACATGTCCAATGATGTGGGTATCCACCGGAGGCAATCCGAAGCCTCGCGTCACCGACCGAGGAACGGTGTAGTGGGGTCTGGTTACGCTGATACTCTTGGGTCTTGTATGACCGAGTCGCCAATCTCTGCACAATCGGTGACAAACGTGATCAATCCACGCTCTTCTTCTTCTTCATTTGAATTTGATTTTCATTTGAATTTGAAACATCATCATCAATCCACGCTCTTCTTCTTCTTCATTTGAATTTGATTTTCATTTGAATTTGAAACATCATCATCATCATCATGTCCTCCATGATTTCTCAGCTTTCGTGCGCATCTTCAATCAACCGCAAACTACATCTACAGAGACGATCATTCGCACCTGCAAATTTTCGTTCCAAGGTACCTCCCATTTTCATTAAAACCCTAAAATTTCTTCGTTCTTATCCCGAAGAATATAAATATGACGAAACCTGAGTGCATTTTAGGGCAAATTCTTCTTCTTCTTCATCGTTTTTCAATGTGTTTGTATATATGCATGATCTTTAATGAAATTAGGGCAGAACAAATTTTAACAATATCTTTCTTGATGAATTTTTGTTTAGCTAGATCTAATCTGTACATTTAATTGCAACAAAGTTTTTCTGCATTAATTAATGCTTTTAAACAATTGGTTCGATCTATGTTGTTCTAAATTTGCCATTTTTAATTTGTATAATTCAGAGATAATGTAGATTGATTTTGACACTTATGCTATGTTTGGTTGTCAATAAAATAAGTGAAAAATATAGAAATGGAAAAAAATTAGATTTCTAATACAATTTTTAGTTATGTTTTGTCCAATTTTCTTTTCTTTTCCATGTTTTTACTTATTTTCTCGGCAACCAAACATAGGGTTAATGTTAGTTCCTACTGCATAAGGTTCATCTTCCACCAATGAACTATATTCACTGCCAAGGATCTATATATAACGAAGAGCCAAAAAAGCAAGTACAAGAGAAGAGTAGCAGAAGGTGTCATAGGAACATGAACCCAGCGGCTAAAAAGCGAAAACAGACAGAGCAAAAGAACAAATTAGGGAAGAAACACAAATATAGCCACACGAAAGGTCAACCCCCCAAGACAACTGGGTGACCCATACGGCCATACCCCCATCTGAATAAAAAAAATCACTATAAGATCCTCGCTGCCCCTCCTCCAGATCACAAATTTTAACAATATTTTTCGTGATGAATTTTTGATTAGCTAGATCTAATCTGAACATTTGATTGCAAGAAAATTTTTCTGCACTATTGTCTTTGAAAACAATGGGTTCGATCTATGTTTTTTTTTCTAAATTTGCTATAATTTTTTTCTATAATTTAGAAATAAAGTAGCCTAATTTTGACACTTAATGTTAGCTTCCACTATGTGCCAAGGCTGCGTTTGTTTGGAGGGAAAATAGGTGCATGGAATTATTTTTGGGTAAAAACCACTTTTTGTTTGAATGCTGAAAATTGAGGGTTTTTATTGCTGACGAAAAACTCTTTTCCACAACGTTTTCCCTCCAAACAAACAAAGCCTAAGTAGGAAACTTCAATCAAGAACACTAGGTAACATGATACTATGTTTGTCACTAGTTTAGTAATGCTACATTGTGAGTTTAAGGTGGGTGAAGGGTCAGAAGTTAGGTTTTGGAAGGATGTGTGGTATGGTGCTTCGGTTTTGGAAGGATGTGTGGTATTGTGCTTCGAATCTGATGGATGATTTCAACGCCATCTCTGTTTAGCCATCGATAGAGATGCATCCGTTAAGGATTACCTTGATAGGAGGAGTGATGGGGTGGTATGGGGTCCTAAGTTGAGGCGAGATTAAAACGATTGGGAAGATGTCTTTGGTAGGTTTTTAGTTTGCCTGAGTTTGTCTCTCTGGGTCTCAGGGCAGAGACTGTAGAATTTGGTCTATAGGCAACAAGAGTCGATTCTCAGTGAGATTTCTAGTACAACCATTTGGGTCAGTCTCATCAGAATCTTTTCCTCATAGGAGTGTGTGGAATTTAGGCATTCCCTCTAAGGTATTTTTCTTTCTTTAGACTTCGTTTTTAAATAAGATTCTTACTTGCGAGGGCTTGAAAAATAGCCCGTGGAGGATGACCAATCATTGTTTTATATGCTTTCAAGCGGAAGAGTCGGTAGATCACTTACTCTTGCATTGTCCTATAGCATCTAAGATTCAAGATTTTTTTCTCTCCCAACTCCCAAGTAGGCGTGGATTGAATCTTTCTTTCTTCTTTTCATAACTTCTTATCCTATTGGTATTTGGAAAGTGGAGATAGTTCAATGCTTGCTATCTGGTTAGTTCTGCCTGGAGTCATATCGTGGTCGATTTGGCGAGAGAGGAACAAGAGAGTTTTTGATGACTCCCATTCCGTCCCTTCTCGCATTTGCTCTAGGACCCAGTTGCTTATTATGGATTGGTGCTCCAACAAATATGAAGGGGTGGACTTGGGAGAAGTGTTAGCATGATTGGTTTGTCTAGCTTGGCTTGATCCTTCACCTATGGGCGATCATGATTTTTTGTGTTTTCCTTTTGCCCCTCTCTTGGGTTCATGAGTTCGTGAACTTTTTTGATATTCTGTTATCGTAGTTCCTTTCATATTTTAATATACATGCTTGATTACCGATAAAAAAATAATAAAAAAATAGCAGCTTTATCCTACTCAAGAATCAAGCTGTATTATATACGACAACATTGAAAAGCTGGACTATCTGAATCAAATGTGACCAGACCAGAAATATTGAATGTAATTAGCTGCCAAACTCAACAATATCAGAATGTGCATTGCAGATGAATCAGCAATATCCGACTCTAACTTGCAATCAAATCCAGAATCCATTGAAAGGGAAAGTAGAACCCGAAGATCAGAAGTACATAAAAGAAATCAAAAGGGAACTTATTGATTTGTAAGTTAGTCTGAGGCGCGTGTTCAACATGCTATCCTTATGGTGATATCTCTCTCCCCGTCAAGTGCCTGACGAGGTGCTATGGGTCTCCAACGATCACTCCCATGATTCAACAACCCCTTCCTCCTTCGGCAATGAGCACACAAGCCCTTTAGGATATTTGAACTTGACATTGTATTACCCAAACAACTTGTGAAAGAACACTTGTAGAGAACACCAGAAGGTCTGGTTTGCCGATAGAGAAGCAGCGAGTTTATATATATCTTGTAGAAGTAAGGGGAAAAATCCTAATATAGTTAACCACCTTTCTAACGATTAGATGAGCCTTCAAGGCCCATAAAGGAGGCGTTAACAGTCCCAAACAGATTAAAGAAGGAATTGCGACTACAACGGTAAGAAAATGCTCCAGGTTGTTAAATGCAACTTAATGTGTGCAATAGAATGTTTGAACTGATTGGTGAACCCAAGGTGAATAAGATTTGTCAATTAGAAGAGAAGGAATCTTGGGGAAGATAAAACAAATAGGAGAAAATTTTGAAAGTCGAGTTTGAGGAGATTGTGACTGGAGAGGAAACTTGTTAGAACAAAAGTTAAGATTGAAATGGATCTAGGAAGGGGATAGTAATATGAGAATCTTGCATAGAGTGGTGAATGGGATGAGGAAGAATATTATCTCCAAAATTAATGTTGTCGGGGAGACTTTAGATGATTCAAGGGATCTCAGAAGGGAGCTGGTGTATTATTATTTTTTATTCCGACATTTGGAGGAGGCCAATACTTTGTGGTTTGGAGTTGGATTCATCCTTGAGGCATATATCTTGGTTAGGAAGAAAATTTGAGGAGGATGAGATCAAGCATGCGGTTTTTGTACTTGGTGAAGATAAAGACACTGGGGCGGATGGCATACTTAGGTTTTTGTACTTGGTGAAGATAAAGACACTGGTGCGGATGGCTTACTTAGCTTTTTTTCCCCAAGCTTGTTGGGATATCATTGACGATGACCTTAGTCAAGTGCTCTATGGATTCTTTGAGAGGGGTGTGATCAATAAAAGCATTACGACTCATTCATTACTCTAATCTCTAAGAAAGATGGAACATTGGACCAAAAGATTATTTGCCAATTAGCTTGGTGAGAAGTGTCAACAACATTTTATCCAAGATTTTATACCTAAGCTTGAAGAAATTACTGAGCTCTATGGACTCTACTAATTGAGGTGCCTTCATGAAGGGAAGACAAATTATAGATGACATTCTTATAGCCAACGAATGCGTGGATGAAAAGGATGAGAACAGGTCAAAAAATTTTGATTTGCAAGTTAGACTTGGAGGAACTTTCTTGATTTTGTCCTTGAAAGAAAAAATTCGGGCCATTCGACTTTAGGTGGAGAAGGTGGATCAAAGATGCACTATTTTGTATTATTTCTTGATTTAGTTAGTGGATCCTCCAAAGGATTCTTTTAACCTCAAGAGGTCTTCATTAGTGTGACCCCTATCTCCATTTTCACGCTAATGGGAAGTTCATAGTAGATTAATTAATAAGGTGGAGAATGTTAATTTTGTGAGAGGTCTTGATGTAGGGAATATAAAGTTCGTATCTCTTACCTCCAATTCACAGATGATGTTGGTGTGTTCTTTTTTTTTGATCGGTAAGTGAAAGAGATATATTAATAAAAAACCAAAGACATGCAAAGCGAGGTTCACCAAAGGTGAACAAAGACAAGAGCAAAGCAAAGACAAGAAGATTAAGACTATAAGGCAACTATAAACTAAATGTACTCCCCCAAGGGTCCCCACCCACAACCCCTACCGAATACCAAACTGTGACAAGAGAACGGGCCCTAGCCTGGATTCTAGGGATGGGCAAAGATGTGTCCTCAAACACTTTCCTATTCCTCTCCTTCCATAAGACTAGGGATGGCAACGGGGCAGGTATGGGCCGGGGCGCCCCTATCCCGACCCCGCCCCTAATGGAAAACTCCTACCCCAAACTTGTCCCAAACCCAGGGTGGGGCGGGGCGCTTACGGTTTTTCAAAACAGTTCTTAACCCGTCCCCGCCCCATCTTGTTAAGCAAGAACCTTTAAAAAAAAAAATGTAGATCAGACACCGAATACAAGCTGAAACTACAGAACCAGAAATTCTTTTTCGATGAATTGGGTCCTCATATATTGAGATGCAAAAAAAAAAGAATACTTTCAGATGAAAATTATTAACTCAATTTGCACAATCCCACAATGCAAATTTTTATAAAACAAGGTTCCAATTTGATGAAACTGCTAAAAATTGAAATTGAAGGTGAAGGGAACCTCCATTTGAAGAGAAAATCGTCACAAAATTAAAAAGCTTCAAAATTTAATAGCATTTTTTTTTGATCAGTAATAATGCAATTTTATTAAGAGAAAAGAGAAAACAAGATAAGCAAGCACACCTACGGGTTTACAAGCATGTAAACTCGGCCCCTGGCCAGCCACCAAGGGGGCCTCCCTATCTAGAGCCTCAAAAACTAATACAATGTACCCTGGATATCCTCCCTAGCCCAATGAATTCCAACCCATTCTCGGACTGCCAATCGAATTCGCTCACAAATCTTGGGCACTGTTGATGATAAATCTTCAAATACCCTGCTGTTTCGTTCTTTCCAAAGGGTCCACGAGATAGCTACAGGTAGAGCTCCCCAGATCTCCTCCCAAACTCCCTCGCCTCTTTCCCTTTTCCAACAGTCTAGGAGCTTTCGAAAAGAGGATGGGAAGACCCACGCCACTCCCAATCTGGATAGGAAAAAACTCCACACTTCTACCACTACTGGACAATGCAGAAGGAGATGATTTGTTGATTCCTCTTCTCCACAACACATAAAACATCTATTCACCAAGCTCCATCATCTGTGTTGCAGATGATCCCCTGTGAGAATTTTATCAAAAGACGCTAACCACAGGAAAAACGAGACCTTCGAGGGAATGCCTTTTTTCCACACCACCCTATGAGGGTACAAACTTCCCGGAGGAGTAAACAGTGACTGGAACAGCTGGCTTACCGAGAACCTCTCGTTTTTGCTCCTAGACCAACTCTTGTAGTCCCTGACCTCTGGGCACAAAGCTGAGGAGGTGAGGTGCTCCATAAGCCGAGAAAAGTCACTTATCTCCTAGTCGTTGAGGTCCCTCCGCATCCTTGGGCACCAAACCACTCCTTCTGGTCTTCTCTCGAAGAGATCCCCCACCAGAGCATCCCTATCCGAAGATAGAACAAAAAGATTTCCGAAGTCGTCCTTTAGCCTCGAGGAACCAAGCCAAATATCCTTCCAAAATATGATTTCCGTTCCTCTCCCTGCCTGGAAACTAAAGAAAGGGACCACGAGACTTGCATTAGACATAATGCCCTTCCAAAGACCTTGCCCATGAGACCCCCTAACCTCCCTTGGGATCCAACAAGAAGACTCCCCATACTTTGCTACAATCACCGCCCTCCACAAACTATCCTTGTCCTCTCCAAAGCGCCACACCCACTTTCCTAACAACGCCTTGTTCATCTGAGTTAGCGGCTTAATGTTCAACCCGCCATCTTCCTTAGGCCGACTCAGTTGAGCCCATTCTACTAAATGATACTTTGATCGAGCTTCCCTATCATTCCATAAGAAGTCTCTATGAAGCCTTTCAATGTTAGAAGCGACTGAGCGCGGGATTGTTAGGGCTGACATGAAATAAATAGGCAAACTTTGCAACGTGCTCCGAATCAAGGTCAATTTCTTTCCTTTTGACAAGTGGGATGCCTCCATCCTGATAGCTTTCGAGTGATGCGATGTACATGTCATCCATCCACAAGTAAACATGTGTAGGGGCTCTCCTCATCCTCCGCTCGTACACTCGCACACTAGATGCTTTGATGTCCGCATCAAATATCTCAAGTAAATAAAAGTAAAGTTTAAAGTTTAAAACCATTTACTTATGATATTTATATGTAAATAAGTTGTCAAAAAGGCTTACATTTAAGAAGAAATGAGAATGGTGCAAAAATGCTTGCCTAGGGAGGCACCTAGGCAATGATGCCCCAAAATCGCCTAGGCGATGATGCCTCAAAATCGCCTAGGCAACACCTTGATTACACTACCTAGGAGTTGATATTTCTCATGCTAATTTCCTGTGAAACAAACACACCTTAAAGGTAGATTGGTGGGATTAGTGTGGTAGGAAATGATATGGGTGTCTTCTGTAATATCTTGGATTTCAAAATAGAGTGACGATCAATAAAGGCCCTGTTCTTTTGGCTGGAATTGATGGTGAGAATTCATAATTTTTGGGAATTATCAAGTTTTAGGTTGTTCTTTTGCTTCTCATTTCTCGAGATTTCAATTCTTGTGAAACTTCAAAAGTCACAAAATGAGGGATTTTAAGTCTCAAAAAATGGAGGGACTTGACGTCTCATGATGTTAGGAATTTAGTTTTATCCAAATCTTGCACTCAAGTCAAACGAACTAAAATACACTGACACTTAAATTCTTGAAACTTGCAAAGTGCCGAGCTTTGTAAGTCTCAGCAAAAGAGCGGACCCTGAAAAATCTTAGATTAACCCTTGAGGAAAATCTGAAGGCAACCAAAGTTTTGACCATGTCGTGGAGAATTTTGAGATGAGTTGACATGGAAGAAAAGCAACAACTCTTTGAAACGTAGAATCATTGTTATCAAGTCCACCCTTCCATTCTTCCAATGCGCGTTCTTTCTCTTTCAGGATGCCAGATTTAAAGGATTTCAATTATATTTTTCCTTTCGACGGCGCCCGGGACGAGGTGGTACTTTGGGTTCGAGTGGCATTTCACTCCTAACCACAACTCATCTGCTGATTCTTCAACATCAGTCGGTTCGGACCCTAAATTGTCTTATGACTCCTGAATCGGATTCATTTTTTGAAAGAACTGTTCAAAGAACAACTGAACAAGTAATCCCTTTTCTCGCCACTAGTTGCTCCCCAGATCTATCCCCCTCTGTTCCATCAACTAATCTTATTCTTGGATCTTGTTCGTGATAATGAGAAAAGATTAATAAATATCTCTATGGATTCTCCTAATTTCTTTGCAGCACCGATAGAACCGGAAGCGCCCCTTGTTTCAAAGAGAGGAGGACGTGTTATTCATGTTATTCAGATTTCATTTGATAGTCAAAGGCAAATTGAAAACTAAGCAGTGGTAATTCTAAGGAATTCCTATGAAGGTGACAGTTACTTGAGAAGTTATAGGGGGAGTTTCTTTTGGGAGGGAGGCCAAGCCAAACATGATCATCTATTGAATTGGAAAAAAGTGAGTGGTCTTAAGGAGAGTGGCCTTAGCATCACAACAGTGATTTATAGGAATATGGATTTGATGGGAAAATGGTCTTGGGGATTCTCCCTTGAATACTGAAAGCCTTTGATTTTTAGTTATTAAATACGGCACTCATCAACAGGGTGGGATACGTGTTGGAATCCATTACCTATCTCTTGTAAGAATATTAATGAGATTTTCCCTTCTTTTATTCCTTGCCTCTGTTATGCAATTGACAATGGGCGTAGAATAAAGTTTTGGAAATACCTTTAGTGGGGAGAGGCCCCTTTTTGTGAGGAGTTTCCCCGTCCTTTAAACCTAATCCTTAGTAAGGATGCTTGAGTCTCTGAAATACTCTCCCAGTTTCTGACAAGTCCTTCCAGTTTATGTTTGCATTGTGAACCTAGAGGGTCAGACGACTCAGACCTACTTGAGTTGGCATCACTCTTTGAGGAATTGAAAGATATGCATGTTTCACCTTCTGATGTGGACTGCAAGGCTGGAGACTTGAACCTACCAGTGATTTTTCTTGAAAGTCACATGTGCTCAAAGAAATTTGGAACTTGGCTTCTCATTGATCATCTCGTTCTCTCGAGTGCCAAAATTGGCCAATGAGATGGCTGACGACCTTGCTAAGACTGAAGTCCAAAGAGATACTGTGTTGAGTGGAGAGAGCTTGCTGTTGTAATTTGTTTTTCGCTTTGTACTCTCTTTCTCTGATAAAATTCTTTTTCTGTTGCCTGTCAAAAAAGAAAGGTTCATCTTATGTGAGGTAATGAGTCGCTCTTGTGTTTACTTTTCAGGTTTGATTTGCTTCATTTCTCATGGTTCAAGATTTGTTTTCTTAGTCTTTTCATTTGCCGATAAATTGTAGATTTGTGTAATTTATTTTCTTATTTTACTGTGACATGAACTAGTTGATTTTTTGACACGTAAATAGGTCTCTTATATTTTATGGATGATGTTTATATTCTCAAATGACCGGAATCATTTGCTGGCTCTTTTATATTTCTATGCCTGTATTATTATTAATGTTTTGATGGCAGTTGGCTCTTGATTGGCTTGCATTTTAGCTATATGTTTTTTGAGTGAAATTCCCATGACAAATTTTACTATAACAACTTGGAAGTGATGCTAACTGCCAAAAGGACTCCTTTTTATCCAGTTTTCCATTTCTATGCGCCTTGAAGGAAGTGGCACAGAAACTCCTAGCTCAGATACTAAGACCGCTTTAAGGTATACGGCTGATGCATCAAACTCACATCTAGAAGGAACATCGAAATCATATCCAACTACAGAGGAACAGGTTGGTGGTAAAATAGGGATGGATGAACCAATACATGAACAAGGTGTCAGTCAACATAAAAAGGCAGCAAAGATCCATGATTTCTGTCTGGGGATTCCCTTTGGTGAGTATGCTTCAGTGTTGGTGACAAACTTCCAATGGATACTGTCTGATGTTGCAGTGCACTCGTTAGAACTTAGAAGGCACTTTGTTTTTCAAACTCCTTTAATCACAACACTTTTACAGGACACAGCGAACATGTCTTCTACCTCGTAGTAAGTGTTTGTGCATATGAATTATAATTTGTTTTAACTTCAGAAGTCATTATCATTTTCATTCATTTTTAAATATTGCCTTCTCTTTTAGTGTTTTGAGTTGTGCACCTCCACATGTGCCTTGCGTTCTGAGGCAGAGAAGCATGGGGATTTGAACCTCTAAGGCTGTGCTTCAAGGCCTTTTCCTGAGCCTCACAGCCTTCTTTAAGCCTAAGCCTCATTTGCCTTTTATAACAGTGGTTTCACTATTTATATCAGCTTGTGGGTGCTGACATATTGTGCGTCTGACCATATTGTATGTTCTATGATCAGCAGTTTAATGGTTAATTATGCTAATCTGATTCGTCCTATGTTTTGTTTTTGGTAACGGAGGGTGTCCCAAACCCTTAGACAAGGACTAGTCCTTTCGGGTGTCCACACTGATTCGTCCTGTGTTACACTGTATAAGATGAATATCATACTGAGATCCTTGCGTAAATTTACTGACTGTAACTTGTCACAGGTGGGCTTGTTTTAAGTGGAGGGATTGTTGGATTTCTTTTCTCGAGGAATCCCACAACTTTAAGCACAGGCATACTTTTTGGAGGTGCGTTACTGGCCCTGAGCACCTTTAGCTTAAAGATCTGGAGGCAAGGGAAATCCAGCTTGCCATTCATATTGGGACAAGCAGGTATTTGTATTTCCTATGACTTCAAGTGATTCACGATGCTGAAGTTCTCTTTATATTTCCATACAGTGGATATATTTTTTGTACTGCACGATATTTAGATAAATGCTATAAAAAAGGTAAATACGATACCAAAAACTTAGAAAAACAATAGCCTACAGACATTGTTACAAATCTCCCAAGAAATACCCAATTTCTCTCGAGAAAAACATCTAAAGTTTAAAACTCCGTTTTTATCGTGACAATTTAAAAATCTAGCGAGAAATATAATTTTCTCTTTTTATTCCGTTAATATCGCGAGATTTAGCTGATATTTAACCGAGATTTTAAAAATATTCGAGAATTACACAATGTTGTTGATTTTATGAATTTATAACCGTGTGATATTTATTACTATTTTTTTTGTAATTTTAATATATTTTTTAAATCATTTCCGAGATTTAGGTGAGAAATACCCGAAAAAAATTCAAATTTGAAAATCTCTTGAGACAAACTTCGGCTGATAAAAACCCGAGAACGAGATTTGTAACACTGCCTACAGAGTACATAATAAATTTCTGTTTACACCATGTTTTACCAATTGATTGATTATTTTTGTTCTTAGAGTGCAAGGAAAGACCTCGCTAGTTTAGTCCCCACCTTAATTCGTGACTCTGATTAGAAGAAAACCAAGCCCTACATACTACCCTCCCCCCTTAATGCCTAAGCAATTGTGTTAGAAGAATGACCTTCACCTCCAAAGTTCTCAAATAAAGCTCATTTTGGACAATATTAAGACTTGAAATAAAGCTTTGGCTCTGCTTCATTGGAATTGTAATGGATCGGACTGATATAAATCTTGAGAATCTCCCTAATCGTCCGGAAACACACTGAATTCGATTTTTTGTTTATCTTTTCGTTTGCTTGCCTGAAATTTTTTCGTTTATCTTTCTTTATATGTAAACATTGAATTAGATTTTTTGGATCGGCAAAAGATATTTTTTAATGATCAAAAAGAGCAAAAATGTTCACATGTTAGTGTGTTGAAGTATAAGTCTGTCTCGTGTCGCTGTTATGTTCCCTGTGTCACTCTTTTGTCTATACAGTGTCGCTGTTATAAATATCTTTTCTTTAGGAAAGGTATTCTTGTAATCTGGTTCATATATTTATATTATGGGTTGCTGAGACATAACCTCAGAACCCTATTTCTCTTTCTTCTTTAGTTCTTTTCTCCTTCTCATTCTGATACAAACCCTAATCCTAATCTACGCAAAACAACTTGATATCTAATATATGAAATAGATTTATTCATAAAAGTAATCTTATTTATTATTTTTCCATATTTTGGTGGATATTTTTTCGATGTTTTTTTCTTCAAAATTAATTATTTTTTTTTTTCCCTATAGCCGGATAGTTGCCGAACTCCGACTTTGTGACTATGAATGGGAGTAGTGGTGGATCTCACATCAGTGATACTTTGGCAACAAAGAGAGTTACTTTGAGACATAGTAGACAAGACCCTCATCTTCTCTGCCTAGAAGCCTCTTTGGATCGTCTGATCCCGAGTAATATCACTACTTTCCCTGTTGTTGATGATTCTCATCTTCTCATTGCTGTTAGGAAGGGAGTTTGTGCATGTACTCACCATCCTATCTCCAGATATGTTGCTTAAAACTTTTTATCCCCATCGTACTCTACTTTTGTTTCCTCATTGTCTTCTCTCTGTGCCACTTAGGCTTGCTATGAGCCTAAATGGAGAGAAGCAATTTGTGAAGAGACGCGGTCTCTTAGAAAGAATGCTACATGGGATTTGGTACACTTGTCCAAGGAGAGCCGGTGGGATGCACATGAGTGTTACTGTGGAGCACTTGTGGGTTGATGCTTGGTTGTTTAGGGTCTGAGAGAAGGAGATGGAAGGAGGAAGGAGGAAGGAGGAAGGAGGAAGGAGGAAGGAGGAAGGAGGGAGAGATAGAATGGGAGAAAGTTACGTTCTCCCTTCTCTTTTAGACCTATATTCGGGCTCGCCCTATAATCCCAATGACATGCAAGGGGCCTGCTGAAAAACGTAAGTGCAAGTCTCACGTGCAAGTCTCACCGTGCTCCCCCCCCTATTAGTCAAGTGCCCGCAACAACTTAAAAGGTTTACAACTTGCATAAATGGGCCCAAGACCCAACAAGAAGAAAATAATAAGAACAATTGGAGAGCCCATAATAACAATTCCAACACTCCTCAAACTGGTGCGAATATGTCACACATACCCAAGCCTAGCTTGCCAAGAATACCATGCAAACGATAGCCAAGAACCTCTTTGGTTAAGATATCTGCGAGTTGATCTTCGGTCTTAACATAAGGAATGCAAATTTCCCTAGATTGAGTTTCTCCTTTATGAAGTGACGGTCAACCTCAATATACTTTGTTCTATCTTGTTGTACCGGATTGTGAGTAATGCTAATCGTGGCTTTGGTGTCATAGTATAGGTTCATTGGCCTACTACATGAAAACCTAGCTCCTTCAAAAGGGCCTTCAGCCAAAGTAGTTCACATATCCCATGAGCCATGGCTCTAAACTCAGTTTCAGCACTAGACCGTGCAATAACTACCTATTTCTTGCTTCTCCAAGTTACAAGATTTCCCCCAATAAGTGTACATTACTCAGAGGTGGATCTCCTATCAGATACAGATCTCGCCCAATCTGCATCAGTGTAGGCCTTTACTCTCAAGTGTCAATGATAGCCAAATAGAATACCTTTTCTTAGTGAGGACTTCAAGTACTTAAGAATCTTATAAACTGCCTCTAGGTGAGAGGTTTTGAGACATGCATAAACTGACTCACTACACTCACAGCATAGGCTGTATCCGGGTGAGTGAAGAAAAGATAGATAAGAGGACCAACAAGACACTGATACATTCTTGTATCACCAAGGGGTTCTCCACTATCTTTTGCTAGTTTGTGGTTCTGCCCTATATGACCATCCAAAAGTTTACAACCTAACATCCTTGTCTCTCTAAGGAGATCTAGAGTGTGCTTCCTTTGGGAGATAAAAATACCTCTCTTTGACCTGACAACTTCTATGCCACTATACACAGAAAATACAATTTCTGTAGAATATCGATAGCCCCAAGAGATAGAAAACAACTTAACACTCCTTCAATACTTCATGGAATGAAATGAGTCCACTTTAGAAGGATAGCTACAAAAAAAAACGACCCAAAGAGATGTGATGTGATAGACCAAACTAGAAATAGTTCATAGAATCACAATCATCATCAAATTAAAACATGTATTTTTTCAAAATTGTTTTCTGATTTTTCTGAAAATCCATATAACTTCTTCAATATTTCTCAGAATCACATAAGATTGGGTTTAAAAAATTTCTAAAATGAAGATCTACAAGAACCAACTTCCAAATCTTTCCCATGGAGGTCCTTGGCCGTACGGTTGACATCAGCTGTACGACTGGTGGTGATAGGGAGCTCTTCCTCTTTCCTCTAGCTTGGCTGCTTTACTTGAACTCTTGTTAAAAATGCTCTGATACCAAGTGGATTGATGCTTGGTTGTTTAGGGTTTGAGAGAAGAAGATGGAAGGAGGAAGGAGGGAAAGAGAGAATGGGAGAAAGTTACGTTCTCCCTTCTCTTCTAGTCCTATATTCAAAATAACTTAGAAGGTTTACAATTTGCATAAATGGGCCCAAGGCCCAACAAGAAGAAAATAATAAGAACAATGGGAGACCCCATAATAACAATTACAACAACACTGACAAGATGGATCTATAGAGAAATATAGATGGACTTGTTGCAAAATGGTACACTTAGATTATGGTAATGTACTAGGAGCATAGTTTTCAACACGACCAGGCGACTTGAGGCGACATACTCCATAGATGCCTGGGGTAGTAGCCTGAGGCGTCGCCTCATGAACTTTTTGTTGTAGAAATTTCTCCTAATATTAGATCTATGTATGATGCATTTTCTTTTATAACAGGCCCTACATTCATATATAAATTACATCATTGTCATGATGCACTTTGGTAGAATTATAGTTAGAGACAGTTCTTAGAATAATAAAGGGGGATTTCAAGTGTTGAAAAAAATGGAATTAAAATTAAGTCTACAATGACTGCTGAAAGGGGGGGGAGGGGAGAGGGGTTGTGAGAGATAAAAAATAAACAGTCCAACAAGAAAGAAAGAGAGGAAGAAGAGGGGAGAGGAGAGAGAATATAAGACTGAATAAAAAGTAGAAAAATAGCCCAACAGTCAAACATGACGTGAAAAGGGGGGGGGGGGGGATGTTGTATCTCTTACTCTCATTTCTTTTTTCGATTATACTCAAGGTAAGTAATAAAAATAATACTGATAAGTAAATTATATAACTATAGGGTTTGCACTTATTTAAACTATAAAAGACCCATTGAAATATGAGTTTATGAGAGTTTTGGGGGTCCTATAAGGACTTTTAATTTGTTATTGGGTCGCCTGAGCTAGCTGTAATTTAACAACATGAAAAAAAAAACAAAGGGGGATTATATAGTCTACCCATAAACAGAGGGAGAGAGACCAATTGGTCCACCCATTGAGAGAGAACAAGTTAACATGAAAGAAATATACTTGATACCGTTCGTTTTTTCTTTCTTCTTCTATCTGCAAATTTTTTTTGTTGGATATACGAATCCTAACATTGTAAAAGACATGAAAAGTACATAAAATAGCATTTTTTTTAATTTATCGAACAATCATATTCAAATAAAATAAATATTTATATTCTTAAAATAAATATTTATAGTCAGGGGCTTTTTCGTTATCGCTCCTTTGTCGTTTTGTGTACTCCAATTTCCAGTGGGTGTTCACGGGGGTGTATGGGCCAGTGTGTCCGAAGGAACATAAGGATTTTTGGAGGGAGCTGGACAGTATTAGTGTTCGTTGGGGAGATCCGTGGTGTATAGGGGGAGATTTTAATTGCGTTCGTTTTAGCCACGAGAAGTCTAGTGGGAGGGGAGTCTCCTCGAATATGAGGCGGTTTGGGAAGTTTCTCTTTCGTCATCAGCTAATTGAATTTCCCCTTAAGGGGGCCTCTTTTACTTGGTCTAATTTCCAGAACCCTCCTTCCCTTAGCAGGATTGATAGGTTCTTTGCTTCTCCGGATTGGGAGGCCAGATATTCGGATGCTTCGCTTGTTGCTTTGCCTAGGCCGGTTTCGGATCATGTTCCCCTGTTGCTGGAAATGGTTAGGGGTGAGGGGGGCCCAAAATCGTTTAAATTTGAAAATATGTGGGTCCACCACCCAGAGTTTTTGTCTGTGGTTAAAGAGGCGTGGGACACTGCGGTGCCTAGGGGCTCTTCGAGTACTATTTTTGGGCTTAAACTGAAAGCGGTCAAAATAAAGTTGAAGTTATGGAATAAGCAAGTGTTTGGGTTTCTCCCTGAAAAGAAAAGAGTTATTCTAGAGGGTATTTCAGCTTTGGACGCTAAGGAGGAGTCCTCTGGTTTATCTGAGTCAGAAGGGAAGGAGAGAGACGCTTTGAGGCAGGAGTTCCAGCTGTTGCTAAAACGGGAAGAAATCAGTTGGAAACAAAAATCGCGAGTCCGCTGGCTAAAAGAGGGAGACAATAACACGAGGTTTTTTCATCGTATGACTTCGGCGCGGCGGAGAGCGAACCAGATTGTCAGTCTTCAGATTGGAGATAAAGTGTGGTTCAAGGATAAGGATATGGGAGGGGCTGCAGCTGAGTATTTTGGTTCTTTATATCATGAGCAGTTGGCCTTTAGACCTTTTCTAGATGGGTTGCCCTTTGCGAGTCTTTCCGAGGAGATGGCGAGTCAGTTGGAAAGGCCGTTTTCGGAATTGGAGGTGCAGTCGGTTTTAGCAGGTATGGCAGGGGACAAAGCTCCAGGGCCGGATGGGTTTTCCATTGAATTTTACAAGAAATGTTGGCCGATAATTGGTTCCGATTTGTTGAAGGTGTTCCAGGAGTTTTTCCAGGGTAACTCTTTTGATCCGGTGCTTAACTGTTCCTTCATCGCTCTTATTCCTAAGGTGTCGGGGGCCCTTGACATTCGAGATTTTCGTCCGATTAGCCTGCTAGGAAGTGCGTACAAAATCTTATCCAAGGTGTTGACAGTTAGGCTTAGTCGGGTGATTGGGCATGTTATCTCTCAGGAGCAGAGCGCCTTTGTGGTGGGGAGACAAATTTTGGATGGGATCCTTATTGCGAATGAGGTGGTTGATGATCGGTTGAAGAAGGGCGATCCTGGTATCATCTGCAAGATTGACATGGAGAAGGCGTATGATCATGTAAACTGGAGTTTCTTGGATTATGTCCTTAGTCGGATGGGCTTTGGGCCTAAGTGGCGGGCGTGGATGAGGAGTTGCTATTCTTCTCCCTCTTTTTCAGTGTTGATCAATGGTTCTCCGTTTGGGTTTTTCAAAAGCTCAAAGGGATTGAGACAAGGTGATCCGTTATCTCCCCTCTTATTCATTATGGTAACTGAAGCTCTCAGCAGGATGATTAGGAAGGCGTCGGAGGCTGTGTGGGGGGGTTTTGAGGTGGGTAATCCGGCAATTCAGATTTCGCATCTCCAGTTTGCGGATGATATTCTTCTTTTTTGTGGTGCCTCTGATATTTATCTTACCTATATCGGGTATTTATTTCATTGTTTTGAAGCAGTATCTGGGCTTAAGATCAATTTTATGAAAAGTTTGATCTTTGCAGTGGGGGAGGTGCCGAACATGGAGAGGTTAGCGAGTTGTCTTGGCTGCAAGACGGGGGCTCTTCCTACTAAATATTTAGGTCTTCCTTTGGGGGCATCGTTTAAAGCTAAGTCTGTGTGGGAGCCGATTTTGGAGCGATTTCATTGGAGACTTTCGGGGTGGAAATCTTCATTGCTATCTAAAGGTGGGAGACTCACGTTACTAAAGAATACTCTTTGTAGTCTCCCGATGTATTTCTTATCCCTGTTTAGAATACCCTCTTCTATTGCATATCAGTTGGAAAAGTTACAACGGGACTTCCTGTGGAATGAGAAAGTGGTGACTAAGAAGTTGCATTTGGTGAGGTGGAAGTGGGTTTGTCGGCCTAAAGATTCTAGGGGTCTAAATATTTGGCCCTTGAAGGTGGTCAATGAGGCGCTATTGGGGAAGTGGCTTTGGCGTTTTGGGGTGGAACAGGAAAGCCTGTGGAGAGTAGTGATGATGGCCAGACATGGGTGTAGTGGTCGTTGAGAGCCAAAGCAGCCTCGGGGCCCTCACGGGGTTGGCCTTTGGAAAGGTATTGTGGCAGGGTGGTATGCGTTCGTCAGGCACACCCGTCTTGTGGTTGGGGATGGGGCAGATATAAAGTTTTGGTACGATTTGTGGTGCGGGCCTTCTCCCTTGAATCAAGTGTTCAGGACTCTTTTTTCGATTTCTTCGGATAAATCGGTGGCTGTGGCAGCGATGTATAGTAGAAGAGCGGGTCAAGTAGTTTGGAATCCTTCCTTTAGCAGAGCGCTTAATGATTGGGAAGTTCAAGATTTAGTCCTTTTGTTGTCCTTGCTAGAATCAGTGAATTTGGTTGAGTCCGTTAGAGATCAACGGGTGTGGGCTTCCAATGCAAAGGGGAGGTTTTCTGTGAAAGCTTATCTTCAGGCTATTAGACCGGATCAGATGGTGGAGTTTCCGCATAAGGTGGTTTGGTTTAATGGGGTGCCTTCTAAGGTGTCGGTGTTCCTTTGGGCTGCATGTTTAGGTAAGATTCTGACCTTGGATAATTTGAGAAGGAGAGGATGGAGTTTGCCTAATTGTTGTTTCTTGTGTTTGCGGGAGGAAGAATCGGTAGATCATATGCTTCTTCATTGTCCGTTCGCGACGAGGATTTGGTCATATTTTCTTTCCCAGCTTGGGGTAGTTTGGGTGTTCCCTTCATCTCTGCGGGCTCTGTTACTCTGTTGGCTCTCTGGTTCGGTGGATAAGCAGTTGGAGATTATTTGGGCTCTCCTTCCCGGGGTGGTATCGTGGACTTTATGGAAGGAACGGAACAGGAGGGTGTTCGATAATGAAGTGTCGCCGCTGGAGAGGGTGTGTACCCGTTCGCGTGCTATTTTACGGGATTGGGTATCCGTGAAAGTTGACTTGGAGGAGATAGGTTTTGATGAGATTATCGCTTAGGAGTTTCTGGGTTTGTTCGTTGAGTTGTATAGTAGGGTTGTCTTGTTTTCTCTTTTTGCCTGTTTCTTCTTGTTTGGCTTGTGCTTTTGGTGATTCACTTTTGGTGAATCGTTTTTAGTGAAATTGCTTTCTACCGATAAAAAAAATAAAATAAAATATTACATCTATCAGATTTTTAATAATGACCACCTGAGTTGGCCAGTTGCCTGAGCCTAGCAGAGCGCTTGGTTGCCTAGGCGACGCCTTTAACAACTATGATCAGGAGACATTTGCTCCAGTCGTGAAGATGATTCTATCTATGTCCTATCTTTTGCCACGATCCAATATTGGCCTTTGTTGCAATTTTACGTGAAGAATGCATTCTTTCATGGTGATTTGGAGGAGGAAGAGTATATGAGGATGCCACTTGATTCAAATTTCCTTTGAAAAAAGAAAATGTTTGCAAGTTAAAGAAATCCCTCATGGAATCAAGTAGCCGCTAAGAGCATGGTTTGACAAGTTCAGTAGGGCCATGATAAATAATGGGTATAAAAAAGGGTAGGTGGACCACAACTTGTTTATCAACCACAACTTGTTTATCAAACACTTTCAAGGGAAGTTACTGCTTTAATTGTGTGTGTAGACGACATTGTCATGATTGAGAATGCTCAAGTACAGATGAGAAGGTTGAACTGCCACTCAATGATTGCTCTAACCTTCTCAGGATCTACCTCAACTTCCCTTGATGATACAACAAAGCCCAAGAAACAACACTTTGACTCTTGAAAGAACACTTTTTCAAGTTAATGTAGAGTTTCTCAGATCTTAAAACTCTCATAACTTGATGCAGATGCTCCTCGTGGTCCTTATTAGATCGGCTATAGATAAGAATATCATCAAAGTAGACTACAACAAATCTTCCAATAAAAGGTCAAAGTGCTTGTGTCATAATGCGCATGAATGTGCTTGGGGAATTGGTTAGTCCAAATAGCATGACTAACCACTCATGCAAACTATCTTTAGTCTTGAAGGTTGTTTTTCCTTCATCTTCTGGATCAATGAATTTGGTGGTATCCGCTACGAAGATCTATCTTATAGAAGATCATTGCACCCGTCATCATATCTAGCATGTCATCAAGCCTCGGAATTGGAAATCTGTATTTAATCGTGATCTTGTTGATGACTCAACTATCAACACACATCCTCCAAGTTCCATTGCACTTAAAAGTGAGGAGCGCGGGTACTGCACAAGGACTCGTACTTTCTCATATGAATCACTTATCAAGGAGATCATCCACTTGCCTTTTAAGTTCTGCATACTCTGTCGGGTTCATGCGATAGGCCGACAAGTTGGGTAAAACAGTTCCAGGTACCAAATCGATTGCATGTTGGATATCCCTAATTGATGGCAACTCTTTTGGTAGTTCTTTCGGAATGAGATCTGAAAAATCCGATAGAAGCTTCTGAATTTTAGGTGGCTGCTCCTTTGGCATTTCCTTGGGTTCTTCAACATCAGGACCCACTAATGCATACATTAGCCCTTCATCTCGGCTGACCTTTATGAATTCTCGCATGGTAAGCACATTAGAGGAGACCTTCTTTTCCACCTTCTTCATGGGTAAGGTATCCTTCATGGGCTTAAGGATAGTCCGACGACCATTGTGTAAAAATGTATAGGACTCGTTCAAAATCGATGCATATCGGACGAGTCTTACCAATAGGTATCGGTTTCGGACTTAAGACTCGTTCGACACTATCCTTTTACATGTGTTACCTCATAACCCTAAATACTTGACTCTTTTTATATTTCTCTCATTCCCTTCCTATTCTACCCAAAACTCAAATTCCTTTTGAGTTTATGTGATTAAAAACTTGGTTTGAGATTTGAATAAAGGAATTGAAGAATTCAACATCAAGTTAACACTTTACATTTATCAGGTGTTCTTTGTCAATTATTTTATTTATTTACTTGTTTGATGTATTAGTTATTTATATTGTCATTCATTGTGTAATTGAAATTGTGTTTGCTACTTTGTCTTTGAGTCGCTTCCTAAGACTTATTGTTAATTTGTTAATTGGCTATTTGGTCATTTAATTGGTTACTCATCTACTGCTTACATCCTAGTCCCTTATTTTATTTTATTTTCAATTTAATTTTATTTAAAAAAATGTATTATCCGAAGTGCTGATACGTATCGGTTTCGGTTGGGACCAATATAGTCCCTGAAACTGTGTTTTAAATCCTTGGATTTAATAGTAATTGAAAAAATGAAATAAGTGACCCAAAAAAAGGAAATAATATTCTTTGGTATAATAATATTTTCTTGTTTACCAAGACAATTATTTTATTACATATGTATAATATTATAGTTTGTATAATCACATGCCTCGTCCCTTTTGTGTAATAATAATAATAATAATAATAATAATTATTATTATGTACAATAATTTGTATACTTTGCATAAACATATGCTTGCTTTTTGGTTCAAATCATATGCCTCATCATTTGAGAGTTTTGAGTGTTATATTGTGATATTTGTCTTGTTGGGATGTATTATTGAATAAAACACTCATTTATGTGCACGCTTGGTATATAGTTTCAGACTACACATGTGATGTAGGACTATGCAATGGCCTAAATTCTAATGAGTTGAGATCAAGATTTGATTAACAAGAATAAGGAAAATTAAAAAAATATAAATCTTATCACAAATAATTAACCAAGAAAATTCAAGAAAGCAATTTTATAACAATTTAAGGTCACATCACAAACCTGCAACACGACCCTCAGTTATATCCACGAGGGTTGTATGAAATTCTATGTTTCTACAAGCGTAGGGATTAGCTCTTAATTCAATGTAGATTTTCTAACCCTTTTTGGGGTTTTCAAAGGGTTAGGGTTATGGAAGGTTACTGTTTTAGGGTTTGGAATTGAACTAGGTTTTGGGACTTTGATGGTTTTAAGGTTTTGAATTGCGGGAAGGTTTTATCGGCAATGGGAATGGAGTAGGAAGCTGTGACAGATTTGCGGTAACAGCAATAGGGAATATATTAAAAGACTGGCTGTATATAAATTGGAACAGCAAGGAATAGGGCAGGGGAATGCTGTAGCAGCACAAGAAGGGCTGTTGGAGCTGTAGAGACTGGCGGAAGGTTATGGCAGCAAAGGAAGAGGACTGGGACTGGTGCGGCAGCTTGTAGGGGTGGCTGGGAGGGTTGGCAGCAGTCAAGGGAAGGGTAGGGGTGTTGTGGTCATGCTGGGACAGCAAGGAGGGGCTGCGACAGTGAAGGGGTTGGGGTAGGGAGGCTAGGTTTTTGTGTATTTATGCTTAACTATTCATTTTGTAAAGTTTCATTTAAGATTTTAACGTTTCCCTAATTTTTCTACGTTTCCTTAATTTTTACATGATTTCTTTTAGACCGATACTAATTGTGACTGGTTATATTATCAACAGAAAATTGGGTAAATGCTCTAAAATGCTAGTATCCATCTGTTTCTGAAGGGACCATTGCAGTGGAAGTCTATGAATTTGATTGATAGCGGGACACTTTTTAGAACACATTTCACTTCTCTTTTTGAGTTTTAATAGTTTCATTTTGTACAATGATAACACTTGGTTTTGCTTTTTTGACCTTGCAGCACTCTCTGTGGCACTTCTCGGGAAGCATTTTCGGAGCTACTCAATGGTAGTACATTCCAACACAAACTTTATTGTCACTTATCACTTAGCTGATTCCTTACCCTAACCATCATCTGATATTTTGGATGCAGACGAAGAAACTCTTTCCGACAGGGTTCTATGCTGTCATTAGGTACTTTCAGATCCAGTTGTTGATGCTTTTGTTCTCCTAGATCGCTAAGTTTTTAGTGTGGCTCATTTATGAAAACTTGCTCTTTTCATTTTCCCCAATTGCAGTGCTGCAATGCTGTGCTTCTATTCCTATGTTGTGATAGCTGGAGGAAACCCACCACCGAAGAAGTTGAAGTCGGCTACAAGTGCCTCATCATGATGAAAATCTCTGTAAGGTCGGATTGGATTTTTAAATTTAAGATATGATCTTTCCTATATTTCTATCTTGTTCCATGACTTGAGCTGAGGTCATGGATTAACCAGGTCCAAGTTGCTCTATTTTGTCACACTAAAATAGGGTTTGCTATGAGAAGAGAACTACATCATAGAATAGGATTATGATTTATAAAAATGTTGCTTTTTAGGTGAAAAATGCATAGAGAAATGTTTCTATGGGGTTATAATAGTCACAGCAAGAAACATTGTGTGGTTGTGTAGGGCTCGTCATGTTGTTTACATGCATTTTGTATTTAGGTTTGCTACTCTGAACGTTCATGCACAGACAAATTTGAATGTGATATAATGTTTATCCTGTTGTTTGTTTCCCCATCTCTTATACGAAATTTGTTTCTTACTTCAGCAGTGAAGCCATTGATCCTAACTTTTTAACGAATTGAGCAGAATACACCAAAAGATATGGATGAAGTAAAACAAGAATGAAGGATTAGGTTACTGCATAAATCCCTGTTATGAACAGCCTGCAAATATATTTTTGAATGAATGAATATATGAAAATGCCCTTTTAGGTGATTAAACTTCCATTGACCTTACATTGGGTGGTAGTAACCCTTATATTTTATAAGGTTATTCTTAATAAGCTCTTGATAATGAGTTCTTTGAACTGTTGCATAATGGTTTCGGTAGATACAATGGATGTTATGGTTTTATTGGGAGATTTTAGGAATAAGCCCAAAACCAATATGTTATGTATCCGTAGGACTCAACCGATGCCTCTAACGAATAAAAGGGTTTGTGAAACCTAAAGAACACTTTCACTCATCTCTCTTTTCCCACTCCTTTTATGGCCCCAAGCCAAATTCCTTTTGAATTCTATTAGGCTCCCTTCTTTTGGTGGAACTTTTAAAAATCCGGAACATTAATGTTTTGGAACAAGAGGCAAGAGTCTTGAAAGAGAGGGGAGAGGTTTCTAACTCTTTTAGTTGATGGTATCTCACATTTATCATTTCAATTTAATTAGAAGTTCCACATCTATGGAACTTAAAAATTTTTAAAAAATTTGTGGAACTTGAAAGTTCCATATTTGTAGAACTTTTGCATTCTATGGAATAATATAGTTCTAGACATCAAGTAAAATTAGGCATGAAACAATGAAAGTTTTAGACTTTAAAAGTTCTGCCAAAAGAATGGAGCCTTAATAAAAATCAACTGCTGGAGCTCCAATCTACGAATCAGAGCCTCAACCATAAAGAGCTTGAGCATTTTTTTTGTTGAATTCGGGAAGTCATGATTTTACTAAATGTATGGTAGATGGTTGTTAAAGTTCATGGATTTCATTCTCTATGAATGTGTTAATTTGGGTCATTAGGGGTAAGCGGCGATACAATTTTTTTTTTTTTTGGGGGGGTTGGTTTGAATTTGGGAAGTCATGATTTTACTAAATGTATGGTAGATGGTTGTTAAGGTTCATGGATTTCATTTTCTCTCTATGTAAGATTTGGCCGAAACCGATATGTTTAAGATAAGATTCGGTTACATATAGGTAGTGCTCACTACCTCAACAAACAGTTTACGTATAAAAGGGTTTGTAAAACCCTAAATCAATAATTTTCTTTTCCCTATGATTTTATACCCCCCAAAACGAATTTCATTTTCAAGGGATAACCAGGGTTACCTAGTTCCTTGCCTACTAGTGCGAACCGCGAACTGCTGTTCAGTTCGTTTGGGTTCGTCAAATTGAGCGAACCCGTTACCCGAATTCAATAGCTTTGGTTCGGCGAATTTTTTGTTCGAGTTCGACGAACTTTTTGTTTGAGTTCGACGAATTTGTTCTTTATATTGAGTTCGGCGAATTTGTTTTCTGGGTTCACGAAGTGACCATAAAACCTATTTTTCAATGTTTTTTTTCCCTAAAATTACCTATTTTTTAATACTTTTTTTTTCAAAATTAAATATTTATAATATATTTATTTACACGATTTATATATATATATATATACTGAGTTCGGCGAATTTGTTTTCTGGGATCACGAACCGACCATAAAACCTATTTTTCAATGTTTTTTTTTCTAAAATTACCTATTTTTTAATACTTTTTTTTAAAAAAATTTAATATTTATAATATATTTATTTACATGAAAGATATATAAGCTAACCAAGCTAGCGAACCAAACTAAGGAACTAAGCGAATCGAGAAACGAATTATCTCATCTTATCCCTAGTGAATCGGGTTCACTCTAGAGTTGCGAATTGCAAACTCAAATTTGAATCGAGCGAACTGACGAATTAGGTAACATTGGGAAAAACTACAAGGCACGCTTTGTAGGTCACAGTCAAAACTACTGCTCGGATTTCACGCCATCCCTAGGTTTGTCTAAAAACTAAGCTTCACATTGTTGGACTGATACCATGCGCTCAAATGATATATGCTTTGCATTCAAACCTCAGACGATGACGATCTACTCACTGAGCCGGGCTAGGGGCTGTCAAGGCCCATCTCTAAACGGAAAGTACTGACCACAAGCCCAGTAGGGTGTGAATGAATCAAGTCCTAGCTTGGGCCTATAAAATGGTTAACATATTTTTTTCTCTTTTTTTTTTAAAAGGGCAGTGATTAGCACACCCTGCATTGGACTATGTAGTCTAATGTCATGGCCACATACCCTTTTAACAATCCTTTAACTATGGGTAAGCTAAAGAAAATTAAAGTTTATATTTTTGTGTTTTTGCTTTTTAAAAATCAAGCTTAGATTGCTTGACCATGGGAGGGAGTGAATCTTAACTATAGTTGATGTGTGGTAAAGAGGGGGGCATGGACCAATGAGGATTGCACATTAGACTACGTTTGAATTGGAAAAAAAAAATACACATGTCATTAATGATAAAAATGTTTTTACACAAAAAAAAAAAAAAAAAACATTTCAATACTTATGTTCATAAGGTAAATTAATATTTATTTTAATATATTGTATACATAATTAACATATACCATATAGGATCAAGGCGGGGAGGCAAGCTCGGCCCATTGACATCCCTAGTGCTCAACCTTACCTATCATAGTTATGCGATATGTGGGAGAAGCTTAAGCTGGCTCCACAGCTCGCTAAAAATGTTTTAAAAATTAGATCATTCTCTTCAACAAATAGAAGAGTGGAGTTAGCAAAACAAGGGAAGGGGAATTACATACTACTGCCTCCCAACGGGTGATTCTATCAATCGCTCTGCTTTACTCGCGGTGACCTAATAAACTATTTTTATCTTTTGTGTAAGAAAAAAAGGAAAATAGTTAACCTACCTTAGATATGGATTTGTAAACCTACGCATTGGACCAATGCGCTAAGCCTTAGGTTTACAAATCCATTTCCCAAGTAAGCCTATCACTGCTAAAAAAACCGCAGGTGGCACTAAGTGACGTTTTGTAATTGATAGCAAATCCATGGGTCCGTTTCATATCTTACCCCGTGTCCTCATGTTTCTTTTAATATCCCTTTAACCCTAGTTAAACTTAACTAAATTAAAACTAAGAATTTTTTTAAAAAAAAACCGTGGTTGGATTGCTCAACTCTAGGAGAGTGAATACTTACCACAGTAGGTAAGTATTTAAAATTGGGGCGTGGACCAATGAAGACCTGACCTTTAGTTATAAAATGGGAACCCGGGTACCTTCAACTAGACCGAGGAATCTAATATTAAAGTTGGTATGAGGAGTGGTATTCCCAAACACAAAATTCAATTTTTTTACTTAATTGTGTGTGTAATGCTACCCTTTCAATATGTTAAAGAATACGATATTTTAAAAAGAGATTTATAGTTTATAGCAGTAACCCTTTCAATATGTTAAGATTATAAAATTTTTAAAAGAGATTTATGGTTTATACAAGTAAAAGATAAAGTAGTAACACTTGTCGTCTACGACACAGGTTAAAGATAAAGTAGCAACACTTGTCTGCAATGAGCTTGAAAGTCTACGAGACTAGCATTTCTCATCTTGATATTAGGTGGTACGTAACAGCCTCTCTGGGCATACCACATTTGCTAATGTAATCGAGTCAACCCGATTTGACGTGTCGATCTAACCCAAAAGACCCGACGAACTCCACTGTAGTGGCAGCCGACATGAAAAAACTCGGGCTCGCATTTCAAGTGAATTCTGTTTTTTTTGGGAACGAGGAAAGCTAGGGTGTAGGTGGACCTAGATTTATTAAAAAAAAATGATGGAAAAGGGGCAAAAGAGGAGAGAGAAAAAGAAAACGAGGCGGATTACTAGGTATACACACTATGGCTCAGTTACAAGGCCCAGAGCCCAAACTAAACAAAAGCCCAAATCCATGAAAACTAGAACTCAACACAAGGACCCTCACCTCTCTCATATGCAGTCAGATAACAAGGGGCCCAAGACACAAGACTCACTCTTTGCACTCTACTATGGCCAAAGATCTCCTTGGTGCTAGAAAAGACATATTCCGGGACCTCCTGAGGAATCTTAGCATTATGGTGGCGAACAGGAGGAGGGGGAGACCTACACGCTGATAACCGCGGGTTGAAATAGATGGAATCCTCCTCAACATTTTTGAACCCGGCGTTTGTAGTATTCTCATCAACACACACCTCCACACCATGTTCCACACCATGTTCCGACCTCTCATGGTCAGTGCCCCCCAACATAGGAGGAGGGGGAGAAATGAATTACACGCTGATAACCGCGGGTTGAAATAGTTGGTTCCCTTTGTTCGAATTCGGGTTCACAGTTTGTTACTCTAGAGTAAACCCGATTCATTAGGGGTAGGGTGTAATTCATTTCTCGTTCCCTTAGGTTCTTTAGTTTGGTTCGTTATTTAAGCATGTAAAACAAATATATAGTATATTATAAAAATATATATATATATTTTAAGTTGTAAATAATATATTACAAATACTTATTATAAAAAATCATGCAAAAAATGTCTTTTTTATGATCGGTTTGTGAACTCAAAAGTATAAGTTTGTCGAACCCAAAGAAAATATTAGGTAATTTGAATAAAAAAATTTGAGAAATCAAGACCATTTTGAAACCACTGTTTGGTTTACTCGTTATCGCGAACATTGAACCAAACCATGAACCACTTCGCAGTTTGCTCTAGCATACAACGGACTTGGTAACCCTAGTATAGACCAGGGTTCAAGGATTAAGGCTTAGGACCCCAATAGAGATAGTTCGATCTTTTGTTTGTTCTTGGGATTTCTGGTATAGTGGCTTGCTTTAATGGGATTACATCAAACAAAAGCAAGTCATAGCAGCAATCCGGATGAAAAAAAAGGAATCCAAGGCATTCCCATTGGGGTGGTCTATACTATCATGAAAAAAATAATATCAGATACCCATTGAGGTTCACATACGGCTTAATTCTTGAATGTTGGAGCTGCTATTTATAACCAGTCTTTTTTTCCCCTTTTAGGGTCCGTTATTTTGTTGAGACTTATGAAGTGTGCACTTTACAAGTCTTAATGATTAAGTGCTGGTTTTGCAAGTCAGGATAGTAATTTTCATGAGACTTCAAAAGCCACAAAATGAGGGACTTTTAAGTCTCATAGAAATCGAGGGACTTGAAGTTTCATGATAGTATGAATTTGTATTATATCTTGATCTTGCACTCAAGCCGAAAGAATAAAAAAGACTTGCAAGGCCCAGCACTTAAACTTTGAGACTTGCATAATGCCGAGTTTTAAAAGTATTGGCAAAAGAACGGACCCTTAGGGTCCATTTGGATAGCAGGAACTAGGAGGTGAGAATTGAAATTGGAGAATAAGAATTTTAGTTTCAGTTTGGATAAGAAGATTTTCTAACTTACACACATATAAATTCAAACAGTGAACTTAAAAACTAGAGCCTATTTCAGTAATTTCAACAATATCAACCAAATAGTATAATTTTTTTTTTGATGGAACCAAATAGTAGAATTTGAATGAATAGATTATCTGATTTATAGATATTGCCTTATGCATTAGAATTTTTAACTTTTAATTTCGGCATACCAAACAGACCCTTATGATACTAATTGGAAATGTCAAGGAGACTAGTCTTGGTACAAATAGAGTTAAACCGAGCATAGCCATGCCATTTTTGTTTGAAAACTTCTGCCCTTAAAACATGCTTAGGGATTGAATTATGGATCTATGGATTATGAAAGTAGGATGTGAATAACATGAGTAGGATGTGAATAACCCTGTTAACATTATGATTTTTGCTTGAAATAAGAAGAATGAGAATAATCATGGAATTATGATGAATTATAGATAATGCTAGAAATTGATAATTTCTATTGATGCTATGAATTAACCTTGTCAATTATTAAACATGACTTTTATATTGCGAATTATTCTTCATGTATGAAGAAGTTTTAATGTGATTTTCACATATTATACATATGAAATTATGCATGTTTATTGATTGATTAAATTTCAGATAGATGAATACTTAGAGGATGATTTCAACGCCCTGAATCCCCTAACCTTAGTTATATAGGTGACTTTGGTAGGATTCGGTGATTTGATATCGGAACTTAAGGGATAACTTAGCTAGATGAAGGTTTATCATGACACGGTCAAGCACAATCTTACATAATGATAATTGATAAGTCCTTACAAGTTCACAAGTCATGAGTCTGCATAAACCAACAAGACTTGTAAGACCCTGGTTGTAAGGACCTGTATGGATATGGAAAAATGTATAACAAGCATGGAAACATGTGATTGTAAGGACCTGTGTGGATATGAAAAAATGTATAACAAACATGGCAACATGTGGTGGTAAGGACCTATATTGATATGTAAACTGGTATAACAAGCATGATAATATGTGGTTATAAGGACTAATATAACAAGCATGGTAACATGTGGTTGTAAGGACTAGTATAACAAGCATGATAACATGTGGTTGTAAGGACTGATCTTGCATGATTATGTACTACTTGTAAGAAACTTAGAAAGAACTAACAAACATCTTATAAGTCTCATAAGTCCGCACAAGTCAAAAATCTGGTTATACGCTTTGCATGATGGTGTGTGTACATGTTTTCCACAAATGAATTGTAAGATATGTTAATTATGTTAAATCATGAGTATGTGAAACATTATTGTATATTGTTAGCTATACTTTGTATACACTGAGCTTCCGTTTGCTCAGCTGTACTTTTTATGTTGGTAGTCGCAAGAGGGTTCGATATCTATGCTCCACCACCTTGGATAGAGGAGGAATACGCCGAAGAGTAGGAAGTTGATTTCCAGGAAGAGGAAGTCAATCTGGATTACTTTCCATATTATTAAGTCTAGATAATTAGTTGTTTACTTCAGTTTATTTAAGGGATATAATAAGATATTTTCGGATTATATACTTTAGATTTATTCTCAGTCATCGATCATGTTTAAGGATCGAGTTCACTTGGATATTTATTTATTGGTCAGACAGGTTGAATTTAATTATTGAAATTATCATTTATATTTGAGGTTATATTATGAGAAATTTTTAAGTTCAGATTTTGGTATGTCTTTAAAGCTCATTAAATAGATTAAGTCAAGTAAGTCACATATCAAAATTCCACATTCTCCTAGGGGAGATTTTGGGGCGTGACAGGATGACTGCTCTAGTAAACAAGGAAAACAATACCTGTAGGATATGTGCAAAATATATGGATGAAATGACCTACAAACTTAGTCGTCAAAAAATAATAATTTCAGGGGCTACACCTCTGAACCCCCATCCCATATAATGTGCCCCCCCTATGATAAATTCTTGGCTCCAACCCTGAGGCTATATACGGGTATGTTTAGTCATGCACATAGTGTATGAAGAGAGGCAAATGCTCAACAAATAATCCACAACTTTAAGAATGAGAGAATTTTTAGTTGATATATTCATTAATTAAGATTGAACTCAATCCAGTTGGTGGTTGTGATAAAAATGTTTTATCAAAATACTTTTACATTATACACTTTGAAAGTATATTATCTTATGAAAAGAGTTTTGTTAGATCTTTTTGAATCTAATGAGATGATTAATATCAAGAAATGAAATTAATAATAATCCAGAGATTAGATTCTAGTGGCTTATATGTGATATTGAATAGTAGAAAGAATTATTTGTACAGAAACTAAAGGAAATTGCCTCACTAATAATATTGTACTCTTTGAAAGTTAATTATGATGTGGTGATGGACATAATTATAACATGTGAAAGTCCAATGCTTTTTTTTTATAAAATTAGAAACTCATAAGAAATTAATTAGAATAAGATTCTAAGCTAATACCAATTAGATTAGTATTGGGACTCACACCCAATGATAGAATCTTTTTAGGTTTCACACTCTACCCCTGGTAACGTGCATGCCACTCCTAATGCCCAAACATTAATTTTCAAAAATTAGGAAGTTTTATTATTAGGGATCTTAGAAATTTCCTCTTAAGATATTTTTTGAAATTGAAAGAATAATTGTTCTCTTGGGTTTTGGTGGTGTAAAGAATCGAGGATTGAAGGAGAAGGCCATCAGTTCTCCTTAGTGTCGATCTATAGAGATTTGTTTGAGTAAAGTTTGTGTAAATCGAAAGGAGGTTTCATGCTTGGAAAGGTTAGTGAGGTAATTTGTCATATGATCATTCCTTAAAATTTATGATCACATGTGAAGATTTTAGCTTGAAAAATAATTTTTTATTATTATAATTTGTTTTTTTATATGTATTTCTAAACCTAGAAGAGAATAACAATGATATTGGAACCTATCACATGAGAATCATATATCTTATTTTATTTTTATGATAATTTTAATTTATGATCATGATAAATAATAATTATGGGGTCTAAACCTCTAAGAATTTTCAGATCTTAGATTTTGATAATTTTGGTTGTTAATTGAATTCTCTAGAAGTTAATTATCTTATAAAAATTTAGAAATTAAGGAAAATAATATTGAAAATTTAAAACTTCCTTCGAAAATTATTGTTTGTAATTTCAGTAATTACTATAAATATTTGTTATAATTTATTAAAACTACTCTCTAGAAATTTTAAAATTTTCACGGTAATTTTTTATTAATATTTTGAATCTTAATTCTTGCATTATAAAAAATAATTATAGTCTCCCAAATCTCTCTAAAAATAAATTGAAGATAATGTAAATCTAATTTGGTTTGGCAAATTCCGTGATCAAAACATAGGTTTAGAGGTGTCAAATGTCATGGTCCAACTTGTCATGGTTTATGAAGCTTGGTGAAGCCGAAGAAGATTGAAGAATTCTACATACAAGCTTCGCTTCCGGATTTAGGAAGGTAAGAGACCTAGTGACCTAAAACCTAGGTTGTAATTGACTTTGATCACTTGAAAATAACCCTAGGTGATTAGTCTAGACTTAGGGTAAAAGTCCTTGGTCTTGTCAGTGTGAAATTAGGCTGGTAGGCAAAACCAAAGCCAATCGATCAACTGGTCAAGATGAGCGGTCGAACCCTGGCTTACCGGTTGACAGCTCCTCTGGACCGATCGATCCATACATGCACTTTTTTGTATGGTAAAAAATTCCAGAGGGATAGTTATGGACCGGTCGACCGCTCCAGAGCTAGGGTCGACCCGTCTTACTTAGTTGAGTCTCCTAGTTGTTCTAGAACTCTAATAAGCCTATATATACACCCTCTAAAGATCTAATCCGTGTGAATTAATTTGATTATTTTGTGAGAGTGGAGGCCAGAGAAACTATTCTAGGGTTTTCTCCTCTTCTTTGTTGATCATCCTTGATCCCTCCTCTCACAAACACTCTAGAGAATGCAAGAATTGATCCTTATTCTTTGTGCTTGCATTGTGAGATCTTAAATGCTTTTAAGATTCCTCTAGATTCGAGTTTGATAAATTGATTCAACAAACCCCGACACTTGTGAGTGTTATTGGCCGGTGTGTGATTCAGAGCCTTCAAGGAAGGAGATCAATCTTCATAGATCATGGATTGAAGAAGCTTTGAGAAGAGTTGACTGGTGAGGAACCGGAGCTGCTATGCCAAAGATCGAACCTACTGGTTCGTGGACTACAAGAGTAAGATTCTGTACCGAAGAACGAAGTATCATGTCCATGTTGGGTAAGGTTTTGTCTTGTACTTGATCGCACTAAAATCCACTAAGAGAAAGTTATCAAGTACAAGACAAAACCTTACCCAACATGGACATGATACTTCGTTCTTTGGTACAAAACCTTGCTCTTGTAGTCCACGAACCAGCAGATTCGATCTCTGGTGCAGTAGCTCCGGTTCCTCACTGGCCAACTCTTCTCAAAGCTTCTTCAATCCATGATCTATGAAGATTGATCTCCTTCCTTGAAAGCTCCGAATCACACACCGGCCAATAACACTCACAAGTGTCGGGGTTTGTTGAATCAATTTATCAAACTCGAATCTAGAGGAATCTTAAAAGCATTTAAGATCTCACAATGCTAGCACAAAGAATAAGGATCTATTCTTGTATTCTCTAGAATGTTTGTGAGAGGAGGGATCAAGGATGATCAACAAAGAAGAGGAGAAAACCCTAGAATAGTTTCTCTAGCCTCCACTCTCACAAAATAATCAAATTAATTCACACGGATTAGATCTTTAGAGGGTGTATATATAGGCTTGGTTGGGGAATTTAGACGAATTTCCTAATGTGAAATAACAAAGGAGACATGAGACATACTTGAGATCACCTATGAAGGTACCACCATTGTTAAGATCTCAGAGCTCCAAATACTAACCACTAAATTTGAACATTTGAAAATGGATGACAATGACACATTTGATGAATTCTATGCAAAATTTAGCAACATTGTCAACACTAGTTTCAATTTAGGTAAAAGAATAAGTGAGTCCAAAATTGTAAGGAAAGTCCTCAGATCTCTACCTGAGAGATTCCAACCCAAGGTCACTGCCATTGAAGAGAACAAAAATGTTGACTCTTTGAAGATTGAGGAATTAGTTGGGTCCCTCCAAACCTATCAACTCAATCTTCATCCATCCAAGAAGAACAAATCTCTTTCCTTGAAATCTATCAAAGAATCTTTGGATGATGATGAAAGTGATGCTGAGATGAGTGAGAAAGAATTGCTCTCTTCGTTAAAAGATTTCGATTTTTTTTAAAACGAATAAGAGGTTCAATCCTAAACAGGAAGGAAAACCTTTTGAGAAGTCAAAGTCTAAACCTTAGGACAAGAAAAATCCCAAGAGTGGTGACAAGAAATTCAAAGGTGTTCAATGCTATGAATGCCATGACTTTGGCCATATTTAACCAAATTGCCTTAACAAGAAGAAGAGTAAGGGCAAGGTGATGAATGCTTCTTAGGATGACAGTGAATCTGAAGATGAAGAATCAGACAACTCTTCTTCAAGTGAAGAAACTGTAAATCATACAGCTTTCACTATCTCCCTTTCTGGGATAAATGAGTCTTCCTCCTCGGTTGAGAAAAAGGAGAAGAGTGATGATGGAATAGACACCGAGTCTAGTGAAGACATTGAGAAGAGTCAAAGTGACTCTAAAAATGACGAAGATATGAAATCAACCCATGATAAGTTGTATTCAGAAAGCCTAAAACTAACAAAGGCAAAAATCTCTTTGAGCAAAAAACTCAAGATCATTTAAAATGAAAAAGATGCCTACAAGCTAGAAGCAGAAGAGAAGTATGCTCTAGTAAGTCAGCTTGAATATGAAAAAGACTGCCTTTGTGATGAGGGTTTAGTGTCTTTTGGAAGAAAATGTCTCAATGACCAATGTGGTTAGAACATTAGAGATTGAAAGAGACTTCCAAGAAAGAAGTTGAGAGTCAAAGACTCTCATTGTGGAGCTGGAATCTGGAAATGATTCTCTTGTTGACAAAGTTGCTTTTCTTGAAATAGAGTGTAATAAAGCCCTTGAAGACAAGATAGACTTGGTTAAGAAGACCTATATCCTTGAGATTGATGTAAGAATGTTTGGCAACACTCAATGCCTAGATGAGTCAACTAGAATTCACATACTTCTTTCTCTGTGAGTTTGCACTACTACCTAGTTTAAGACACTTTTAACTTATTATAAAATTTTAAAATTTGATTTTAAAGATCAGCCGTTGGAAAGTCCCAAATTGACTTGATAATTAGCTTAGTTAAGTCCTGACTCTCAAAGAATCAAGTCCCTTATTCTGTTTGGACACTAGAATAAAGTTAGCCTTTTTTTTGTGTTACTGTTTGACAATAGTCCAGAAACAATTCAATATATTCTATTTGGTCAGTGGTCACAGTACTAGACCCAATCTGATTTAATCTATTTGGTCATAGTCTTGAATTGATTTTGTAGTGCACAAATCCTTTTGTCTAGTCCGATTATGGATTATGATAATTTTAGTTTTAAGGCGAACAAAGTTTCTCCTCTACAGGCCAAAGTGGGTATTACCCTCTGGCTATTACAGTGACTAAAGATCAAACATACTTGTGATTTGATCCCTTGATCGGACCTTCTCTGGGCTTGATCGGACCTTCTGCTTCTCTGGTCTGGTCTCTTGGGCTGGCTTGGAATGGAGAGTTTGTTATCTGTTTGGTTTGGGCTTAGTACAAATTAGTTTCTATACTTCAGCACAAAACTACTCCCACTGAAGACGTGGCAATCCATAGGCATCCCAATGCGATGATGCTCACGTACAAAGTGCAAAGATCCTCCAATGGATAATTAGATGCCTAAAAATTTTGATATTGTTTTAAGAAACCATGCATGGATAGGTCATAGGTGGATGAACCCTAGGGTATATGAATATTAACCACAGTGAAGGGGTGTCAATAGGGACACGTGGTGACCTCATGAGTATAACTATGACTCCAAAGAGTATGGTTAAAACTTGAGAGGATTTGAAGTTCTCTAATGCAAGGACTAGTCTCATCCTAACACATCGTTAGGCATTGTATTGTATGATGATACATCATCATCCTTACGTAGGCATTGTCTTAAACAAGAGCTTGGGTTTATATAAATGTTGTTTATAACAAGCTCCGTCTTAACTTCCCGCAAAAGCGCATATAACATCCCGCAAAATGGGGCAAAAGCGCATATGCTGACTTCCCACAAAAGCTATGGTGAGATGCTTTTCTAGGAAGTCGGTTTTGTGACTTTCAATAACTTCTGGCTTTTTCAGGAAGTGATTTCGCATATGGCAAACCAAATGCTGATTGAGCTGATTTCTAACTTCGAGGGCTCAAAAGTCGATAAAAGTTAGCCTAGAAGTTTAACCAAAGAGCACCTAAGCCATTGTGGGATCGCACTCAGTGTGAAGTGCCTCGCTAGAGTTACACACTTGTGTAAGTGGTATTAATAACATATAACTGGGAAACCATCACTTTATACTAATTGCAAATTTTCTAAGATAAGCTAAAGGGAAAGAAAACAAAGAAAGTACTTGTTCTCACTTATGAGTAGGGATGACAATCCGTCTTTCCAACGAGGGTCTCCTTATGTGCGCGGAAGCTGAAGCTGTTCGTCTGAGTCTCCTTATGGTTGTTGAAAACAATTGGCAGTAGATCGTGTGTGAATCAGATGCTAAAGAAATCATTGACTTTCTCTCAGGATTCTCGTCTCAACGGCATTGGGAAATTTCTACCATTTTGGAGGACATTCTATTGTTGAAGAACCATTGCAATTTTGTCAGGTTCCAACACATTCCTAGGGAAGCGAATGAGTTAGCTCATCAGTTTGCTCAGTAAGCACTTAACAATTGTATTAGTGATTTTCCTGTTTCGGCACCCTTGCTCCTTCAGGGTGGCCATATCCCATTGTTTTCTTCTCCTTGAAGATTAATTCAATATTTATTAACCACAAAAAAAAAACGACGGTCTTTCCAATGAGGGTACTAGGCTCAATTTGGCCCTCCTAAGCCCTCAAATTTGAGGGATTTTTTTCTTTCCGACAAATTTCCAAAAGCCTTCTAATTTGAGAGGCAGGCTAGGGGATTGCCCCTCCACATTCTCTACTACACCATTATATACATGTATGATATTGTATTATATATATATACACAATTACACTTTAACGCTATGCCTTATGTCAATACTATTAACACTATTTCAAAATGCTTTATGTCATCACTATGTCAAAAAAAAATTTGATCGATAATCAGAAAGATATATTAATCAAGAGAGAAATATAAGTACAAGTAGGCAAAAATATAGTACAAAGAGGAGTTTACAATAGCGTAAACTGAAAATAGTAAGATAGTACAAGTACTATGACTTAATTTAACACTTTAATAAGGGATATACTATACATATAAGATTTATATGTGTCTTATGTTACTACTGTGTTAAAATTAAATATATGAACAGAAAAAAACATATAACTATAACATATAACAAAATATAAAATATATATAATTTCATTACATAAGAATTGTAAACACAAAATAATTTATAGTTTATTATATTATTTTTAACTTAAGTAGAATATTCAGCTCAATCACTGAATAAAAAAGTACAAAATAATAACTTCGTCATATTGCTCTTTGCATTGAATTGTATGTCCTAAGACTAGAAAAAGAAGGAGGGTTGATTTCAGGGTGACATGCGGTTGCAGTGCATGGACAATTTTTTTTAAAACGTCTCTTAGGCCTTGGCCCTACCCTAACCTAGCACTGGCCCACAGGCTTTGGGGGTAGGTTTGGGTCTAACCAGTTCAAGCCTCCCAAGGGCTAGGCCGAGCCTAGTACGACCCAAGCCTTGCCTTGGCATTACCCTTTGACCCTTCCTACAAGCCCAAAGAATACGCCCACTTGATCTTAAAACAGATGGGTCCGCTAAAATAATTTAAAATTAAATCATTATTTTCAACAAGTGGAGGAGTACTGGACATTAGCAAAGCAAGGGGTGATAAGGCATTGATATGATGAAGATTATTAGCATATTATTTCTACAGTTTTTTTTCTAAAAATATGCTATATATTATGTGCATTATCCATTTCAATTTGTCACTGATACTGAGTCATTGATAGTAATGAAAAAAAGGGAAAAAAAAATGTTATAATTTTTATTTTTATGAAACAGGTCGCAGATATAAGTATCTCATCTGTGCCGAGCAGATGTTGCTCAAATGGCTAAGGTGTGCCCCTCATTTGGGGGAGGTCTTGGGGTCAAGTTTGAGAGAGTTTCTGTCGGGGATGTAATAAACTCGAGTCCCACTCATCATTTACTAACTATATACAAAGACTGGGTAATAATGCTTACACTCCCCACCAAAAAAAAAATATATAAAAAAAATACAAAAAAAAGAAAAAAAAGAAAAGGTTGATTGAAACCACTTTGATGGCATGGCATTGAGTCACAGGACTAGGACCATGGAATTATATCTCAGCTGTCTCGTTGATTTGGCTGTCATTTGGAATTAGAACGGTCATGAAGGGACAAGTGCACGCCGTTGAAGCACTAGGTGAAGGGTCTTCACTCTTCAGGGGGGACACAATTGTTACATTTTCTTTCATGGGCAAACCATCAAAACATCATCTAGCCTTAGATAGATAGAACTGAAGACATTGTCCCATCCGTGTGGGTGTAACCCTAGACGGTTATTCCACAATCGCAAACGTGTCGACCCCGCGACCACATCCCACCTAATACCCTTCTCGTTCGGTGACACGTGTGACTTTTCTTAGGGTCATAGTCACCACTAACTTATTAAAGTATGGGCCAGAGGCACTAACTTCTATCCTCTTTTTTATCCTCTCATCTTTAAGGGAGTCCCTTCATGTTTGGAGAATCCTCCTCTATTGAGTTTTGTTAGGTATGTTGGTTACTTTGTATATAACATGATGTTGAACTTGAATATCAATTGGGCCAGCTCGATAATAGGGTCGGTTAAATTAAAAAATATCTAAGATTCCTAAATCACATATTTTGAGTCGTTTTTATAGATCATTCCCCCCTTTCAAAAAGGCGTCTGGTTTCAATACAAGTGCATTTCGTCATGGAATTTGGTTTGATATTTGATCTTGGTGATTGAATTTTAAGATCTCTTCACTTTTTGAAAAGGAGATTCTCCTATCATCCAGTATCTTTGATACTAATCGAGTTTTAATTAAGAAAACTACAGTCAAAATGGGGATGATAGAGAAGAGGCAATTGTGGTAATTGTCAAAGCCCAAATCAATCCCCTAAGAAAAAAAAAAAAAAAAGCCCAAATCCATCCCCTGAAAGGCTATTGGAAAAGCCCAGCCCATTGGCATCCCTTATTGCAATGAAGAGTGTCTAGCTTTTTCCCTACTTTTTTCTCACTAATAACACATGAATTAGGGCGCACATGTGAGGGAGCCTAGTTTGCTTAGCTAAGTAAAGATATAATGCAGGCAACGATCATTAAAAACTCGCACAATGCAACTAGGTTTACAACTTGTTGAGTAGCTCATTGGACTTTTGAGGCCTTGTAGGCAGTAGGGATGTAACCGATCGAGTCGCGTAGAGTAGTAGGGTGTTTAGGCTCAGCTTGTTTGAGGTTCACTATTTTTGAGCTTAATTATTTTTGTTCAAGCTCAGCTCGTGACCAAAACTATTAGCTCAAGCTCAGCTACCTTTTATATTTTTTTATATTAAAGGTCAATATTTTTTATTTTATTTTAGATCAACCGACAAGACTAACACTTAAAACGTGTTTATTTTCTTCAATACTTAAATACAAATAATAGATACCTAACTTAATAATTATCTTAAAATGCTTAAATACATATAATAAATACTTCACTTGATAGTATTATATATATATATATAATATTTAACGAGCCAATAATTTAATGAGTGGAATAAATGCACATTTGAGTTGGGCTCGTTAAAGATTGAGCTTGTTAAGAAAATTAACAAACAATAGAAACAAAAATAGCAAAGATTCACACCCAAATTTACGTGGTTCGACAATATGCTTATGTCCACGATCGCATAGAGATCCTTTCACACACAGATTTCTTGAGAAAAACGGATTACAATTCTCTTTGCTTTTATTTTCTCTCATTTTCTGTGCAGTGAATAAAACCTAATAATAATGCATTTATATGACGTAAAATTATGAAAAGCCTGGTCCACAATCCAAAATGATGATCAACCATAATAAAAAAAACACAGTTATAACCAGAACGATTCGTTTATTTGATAAACAAGCTCAAACGAAGCCAGGGCTGAGCTGCTAATTGTGAGCAGCTTGGTTTGTTTACCGACCCCAGTTGACAGTGTTAAGACACCTCAAGATAAAGCCTAATGGAAACCTCTCTCTCTCTCTCTCTCTATATATATATATATATATATATACCACCCTTTTTTTTTTTAGTGGATAACCCCAGTCTCAAATCTTCCAAAGACGCAACTGGGGCGCTACAAATGTCAAACATTCTTTGATTTTCATTTTTTTAACTGTTAAAATAATAAAACATCTCCATGTGTTAGATTCATCTTACATCTATGGAAAATCTGGAGTAAATGCGACTGGGATAGCACTCTATTTTATTTATCTTTTGATTAAATCAGCATAGTCGGACTTGAGCCAATATTGGTCAACATATGCTTATCAAGGGAATGCTAAGTAATACAAGGTCATTAGAAGTTTGAACTTCTTGCAGGGACTATGGATACACCAAAAATAATGTTTTCTTTATTCAAATGTTAAAATGTTATAAGATAATGAGTAACCATGATAAGCAATGACAACGGCTTCTATTTAAGAACGAGTCTATCCCAATCCCAAGTCAATCTAATCTTGACCCTTAATTATTTGAATTAAAGGATTATAATTTAAAATTATACATGGAAACTTAAGTACCATACCTAAGGGATGTTACTCCCATTAGTAGAGTTCCTCTCAACAGTAAAGGGACATGTATATCGGTCAACAAAAAAAAAAACTAGTTAAAGCAACAACTTTAAAAGAAAGAGAAGGTTGTTGCTTTATGATTTAATATATACTGCGAATGGGACTAGCATTTCTCTTTCTTGTATATTTTAATCACAATGATTGTAGGATGTGTTATTTTCCTTAAAAGGACCACACTACGCGTCAAGTTTAAAGTCCAAAGAATTTCATATTCAAAGTTTTTAGGCTACTTTCATTTATAAAAATGAAAGTGTCCACCATTTTTGCTGTAACTTTCAAGTCATTCTCACCTCCCAAACATTGTCATTGGATCTAAACCTAATCAATCAAGCTAATGGATTTTCTAATAAGCATCTATGGCAAGACAATGGCACACATCACAAACAATAACTTATTGTTTTTGACTTATAAGAGCTTTTGATGGGGTCAAGCAAGTTTTTTTTAAAAAAAGTTTATTATTTTCGTCGTTAAAAAATAATAAGTCGCGGGGATAATGATTCATTTAAAGCCTATTCTAAATTGAAAAATAACAAGTTTGATTCTTAATCTGAATTTCCTAATCTCCGCTACAAGCTCTTCACCAATGGTTTGCATTGATTGATCCAAATTGTTTTCCTCTTGTTTTCAATAGTGCTAATATTTCAATTGTTATAAAATTCTTTGTCTCAAATAAAATCCAGTTAGAAAATAGCTTATTTTTCAAGCAAGTTAACACTTCCAATTACCTCCAAAAGTCACCCAGCAAACCCTAAAAAGAATCGTTAGATTGAGCGTGCTCTAAAAAGAAGTTGCTTCGACTAACAAAATTATTCAGTTTGAGACTTGTGGGTATCTTTCTTTCTTTATATTAATATATCTCTAGAAAATGACAATGAAAGAGAGAGCCATTAGCCAGATATTTCTCTCACTCTTTTTTAAGTCAATATAACTTAAACGTGACGCAAATAGAAAGTAGTTTGCGAGACCATAGAGAAAATATGGTAGAAAGGGGAGTGCTCTCCAAACTCGCCCCCCAACATAGTCAGGGGCGAGTCGGTCTAGCACTCCCCTGTAAATCTACTTGGGGGCGAGTCGAACTAGAACCCCCCCTGATAGAAATATAGCATATCAGCTTTGTTGTTCCGTACTTGTCCTGAGTGGGACATGGCCAATATAGATGAAGCTCAATTAAATTATGTGGCAGAGATCTATAAGAAGAAGAAAATATAGGTACCAAACTTTCTAGTGCTATTGACTTTGTTGTAATAATAGCACAAAAAGCTAGTGATAAGAGTACCCTATATTCACATGGGTTCTACTTTTTTAAGCTGAGCTAGGGCTACCCTATCCAACCATCCAAGGCCCATGGCCTTTTCAACTTCTTTTAACCCTTGCTGATTGAGCTATTTATTATCACCATAAAACATGGATATATAAAACATGGGTATATGATTGGTGAGAAGTAGCCAACGCAATGATCTTTATCTTTATAACTCAGACCTGTAAAATTCCAATAGTATTTTGACACATCAAAAAAATGTTAATCGGTAGGATTTTAAATAATAAAAAAATCGATGCCAATTTTTTAAAGATTGAACATTTTCCAGTTGTGTCAGAATACTGGTGGTCCTTTGTAGCCCTAGGCTACAAAGATCATTGTTGCCAAGTTTTGCTAATATAAAAGGGTCTTACCCGACACTCGTCGAGCAGGTTAGAACCCATTACTCAATGGGCTCCACCAATCCTGCATTACATGTATGGCCTAGGGGGGGTGACAGATTAGATTTGATAATCCACTTAGGTAGATTACTATTTCACCCATGAAATCTTTGGTGGGAGCCCTTCTGATTTGTGTTCCAACTCCCAGCCACTATATGTCCTTATTTGTCCTGACGACATTGTGCTTATAGACTGCTATGTATAGTCTAATATGATAAAATCTTGGTTTACCTACCTTACTTGTTTTTATTATGGTCCCTCTATTTTAGTCAGTAAATATGGTCTATAAGACCCTTTTCTTACAATCGATTATGTGAACACAGTTTGGCCCACGATTTGAGGGGTGTGTTACGAGCTTCTATGAATGAATGAAGCCAAATGGATGATGGTAGCGACTCCCATAGACCCTGAGATTTTATAATATATAAGAAGGGACTCTTAAGAACTAAAATAATTAGAATAAGGCACTGATGAAGAAGTTACTAAACTAATGACCAGTGTGGGGCCGGCTTGGGCATACAGCCTCACCGTGGAAAAATTTAGATTTCTTTTGGGTGCTCCATTTTGGGCATTGACATCAGTTTTCCATGTTTAGTTGTTAGTATTAATGTCGTAAGTGGGCCCTACTGTTAGGTCACGAAAAAGAGCTTTCATCGATCCAATAGTAATTCTTATTTGGAAATTGAACATAGGACATCCTCTTAATTAGGGGCACACCTTCACCATCCTAGTTAGAATCACGGGTGCACTAAAAAAAGATTCAAAACCAGTTAAATTTATCCCGACGCAATACAAGTAAAAACCATACAATAAGAAGCTAATTTTGGGTAGTACAATCCTGTCCTATCCTAAAAAAGCTATGTTTTCCTTGAAGATGTGAGATCTAATAATGATAATTGAGGCTCAATAGGAAACTGTTGGAGGGAAATCCATTTTATTGTTCCTGATATCGATATCAGTCTCTTGATGCCCGCCCCTCTAGCTAGGATGGTGAAAGTATGCCCCTTATTAGGAGGTCCACACCCGCCCCTACAATGGTGGATATACCCTCCTCATTAATTAGGAAGATGTATTGAGTTTAGTTCTAAAATAAAGAAAAACTCGTAGAAGTTTTCATTGAGTGACGTGGTCGACGGGCCCACTAATGACTCACCCTATAAAACCCTAAAAGTGAGTCTATGTCTCCATTGACATATAGTCTTTGGAGAGAGATAGAATATGTTCCACTAGTTGATTTCTTCTCATTTATTTATTTATTTATTTACATTATAAGGGTGCAATGGTATTGACTTGTTGACAATAGAGATGGTCATGATAAGAGGGGGTAAGGAGGGAGTGGTTTCTAAGGGATGGCAAGTGACAAGGAGCCATGATTAGAGTGTGGAATGTAAGTGGGATAGGGAACATGATAAGATCATGAGGTTATTTTTAATCTCATAGGTTTGAGGATCCTACATTAATTTGTGTCTTAACAATCCATCCATAGTCTCCATGGCATGATGACGAGGGCGGTGACCATCATGACGTGGCCTTCTCTGATTGCCTGTAGGACCTACACCCACTTGCCGCATTACTATTCGAATGACATGTTGATATGGTGTTTGATTATGGTATTATTTTTATTATAAATGCTTGGCCTAATTTTCTTCCTTCTTTCTTCATTAATCTAGAAAGTCTATAATCAGGATTTGGTTCTTCACGGCAAAGAAAGGTCTAGATTACTACTCTTTAATTAGAGGCTTTGAGTGCAATATCTAGGCCAAATTATGAGGATCTTTACTTAATAACCTCAAAAAACTTGAATTAAAGTTCTAGAAACTGTTTGCGTTATTGAAGTAGAAAATGAAACTCGGTTGATGGTTTTCCACAAGAACTGGAGAATGGACAAGAGGGTTTCAATTCCACTAAATATACTAACTGAGCTTGTGCGATGCATGTGAGAGAGGCAAAAGGGGAAGAGAGAGTGAGAAGATGACCCCATTAATATAATATATTTATTGAATAGAAATGAGTGGGCCCAATCCGGCCTAGTACAACTACAAAAAGTAGGGCTTGACCATATGTGTATGTATATACAAGTCTATTTTGAACCGGACCCAACCAAGCCACAGTCCTACATTTAATGGATTTTTTTTCAAAGCATTGAATAATTATGAGTATTTTTGGAATTGGAAAGTGTCAATCCAAACTATAAGAATATAACCGAAAATTTGACAAAAAATGAATGACATTTTATTAAATATTTTCTCTCGTAAGTCTTAACTATCCCAAAGAGTTAGTTAGAATGACACTTGTAACTCTCCCCTGCTCTATCACAACTATTGTACCCTATCCACACAGTACAACTAAAAAAAAAGTAAGGCTTGGGCCTATATATATCAAGCTTATTTTGAACTGGACCTAACCAATATCAGCCCGATAGCCCTACATTTAATGGGGTTTTTCAAAGCATTGAATAATTATGGGTATTTTTGGAATTGGAAAGTGTCAATCCAAACCGTTAGAATATAACCGAAAATTTGACAAAGAATGAATGATATTTTATTAAATATTTTCTTTCGTAAGTTTTAACTATCCCAAAGAGTTAGTTAGAATGACACATGTAACTCTCCCTTGCTTTATCCCAACTATTGTACCCGGTCCACACAATACAACTAAAAGAAAGTAAGGCTTGGACCTATTATATCAAGCATATTTTGAACTGAACCTTACCAAAACCAGCCCGACAACCCTACATTTAATGATTTTTTAAAAGCATTGGATAATCATGGGTGCTTTCGGAATTGGAATGTGTCAATCCAGACCGTTAGAATATAACCAAAAATTTGACAAACAATGCAGGACATTTTATTAAATTTTCTCTCGTAAGTCTTAACTGTCTCATAGGGTTAATTAGAATGATACTTGTAACTCTCCCCTACTCTATCCCAACTATTGTAACAGAATAAAGAATTGTGACCCCCTAACATTACTCTACCATAATCATCACTACGTGTTACAAAACATTAAATTGTCTCATATTATTTGACTTTAAGGTAACATAATAATTTAAGAGAGAATTTCAATCAATGCTTATAGTCTTTTTCTCATTATAATAGTAGATATATTGAATAACATCTTTATGTAGGGACTAGCGGAATGCATGCGCGTGAGTGTACAATCTTAATGCTTGTGAAAAATAGACCAAATGATAGGCTTAAAGTGTCATTGAGTCAACCATTCTTTTACATAAGAATCAAAACTAAGAAATTCTAACCCTATAAATGCAATAATAAAACAAATATTGTTGCATACTTTATTTCTAATGTGCCACATAACTCATCTACTGTTGACTTTGGAAAAAAAAACCGGTGAATCCAAAATCTATGTTTGAGTCAAGAACTCACAAACCCAAGGGGGTGACTAGGTCTCCCAAAAAGTTTATCTACCATTTTTAAGATTTCACAATTAAATTATTAACTAAGGGAGGAAGAACAATAAAATACGGAATAAGGGAAACAAACAAACCACAACACAAGGAGTTTTACGTGGAAACCCTTCCGGGAAAAACCACGGGACCTAGTCTAGCAAAAAGATATCACTAAGAAAAAGTAAAGAAATACTTACAAGACTCGAACTGTACTCAACCAAACTTGACATTGTTAGCCTTTACGTTTCAACCTAAGGTAACATCATTAATTTTGATGATAACACAATAATGTAAAGTCATTTGTGTTACTAATGTCTCCATGAGTTTTATGTGAAATTCAGTGTATAAGAATATTAGCAAAGTCATTCAAGGAAAAAACATGAAAATGACACCATATATAAAGGGAATTCAACATCAAGTTGGGCAAGCAAATTGAAGATATATACCAAGTCATGATATGAAGATGAAAAAGTATCTTGATCAAAGAAGCTTAAAGATAAAATCCAAGAAGGTGACCCAAGATCAAGCCATGAAGATTGAAGACTTCCAAAGAAAGGTTTAATAGTTTTATATTTTAGTGAGAGTGTCTTAGAAATTTTGTAAAAAGTCCTCAAAATTTGGTTGATTGAAAGCTTAAAGCCTAGATTGACCTTAGGAGCCTAAGACCAAAATTGAATATCATTCTAAGGCCCTAAGACATCATTTGGAATGACCAAAATCATAATTTAAATAAGATAGAAGATCAAGAAAATCATGCTCATCATATAGGTTTGTTTAAGATGAGATTTCCAAAAAAAAACAGGAAATCTCATCGACAAAATTGAAGAGGAACTTCAATCTTGTTGACGAAATCAACAACAAAGCTACTGTTTTTAATTTTGTCTCCATCTCGTCGATGAAATCAGAGTCACTCCAATATTGTCGACGAAATCATGCGGGACCCAAAAAAAGCCTGTAACGACTAGTTTTCAACGGTCATATCTTTCCCAATACCTCTCCAACGGCTATATCTTTAAAAATGTTATAAAATGAAATATTTTATGAACTAAAACAAGATGATTTTAAGAACTCATATTCATTCCAATCATTCAATTACTCACTCTATCATTCATTGATCAATCTTTTGAGTAGAAAACTTAGAAACACAAAAGATTCTGAAATTGAGCTATTCAACTCCATTCTTTGAGAGAATTTTAGAGAGCTTTAAAGTGATCATTCATCTAATGTAAATGAGTACATTGTGATTGTAATCCACCTTGTTATAAAGTGAGAGTGAAATCAAGAATCGGTAAATTCTTGTTCTTGAAGTGGAGAATTTTGTATAGGCTTGATCTTCGCTCGTAAGAAGATTGTAAAAGTCTGATCCTCACCCATAAGACGATTATAAAGGCTTGATCTTCACCCGGAAGAAGATCGACAATTAATAAAAATCGTGGTGAATCCTCTAGCAGGTATAGCTTGAGCCAGGGACATAGGCAGGATTGCCGAACCTCGTAAACAACATCTTTGTGTTTAATTTCTCTAACTCTTTTCTTTACTTTATTTGTTTTGCATTGTGTGTAGAATTACATAATTCATTTCCCTTTTAATTAGTATAAATGAAATTCTGCTTTAGTCTTATTCACCCCCCCTCTAGGGTCCAAATCTTGGATAACAAGTGGTATCAGAGCCTATGTCTCTTTTTAAAAAAATATTTAATAATCTTAAAGAAAAGATTTTTTTTTTTACGAAAATGGATAATGCTTATGCAACTACCCTTAGAGAAGGTCAATCGACTCTTAGACCTCCCTTGTTTAATGGACAAAACTATAATTATTCGAAAGTAAGAATGATGTATTTCATTCAAGCTTTAAATTATCATTATTGGAAAATTATTGTAAAAGATCCCCACATCCCCACCAAAACCATTAATGATATTCAAATACCAAAGGATGAGGATGAATGGTCAGAAGCCAACATTAGACTTGTTTTTAACTCAATGCCAAAGCTATGCACAATTTATATTGTGCATTGAGTCCACAATAGTTCAATAGAGTATTGACTTACGACTCGGCCAAAGAAATTTGGGATATATTTCAAATTACCTATGAAGGGACTAACCAAGTAAAAGAAAACAAAATTAGTATGTTAGTCCATAAATATGAATTATTTAAAATGGAACAAGATGAACCTATTTCCATAATATTTACTAAGTTTACTAACATCATTAATGAATTGAAATCTCTTGAAAATGTTTATTCAAATGCAAAAAATATAAGAAAGATCATTCGATCTCTACCAAAGAATTGAGCACTAAAGGTGACGGTCATCCAAGAAGCAAAAGATCTCAGCAAGTTACAAATGGATGAGCTTCTAGGATCATTAATGACTCATGAGGTCATCATGAGGGAACAAGAAGATGAGGCAACATCCAAGATGGGACATGCCTTGAAATCCTAAAAAATGAATGAAAGTGAAGATGATGAAAGTGATGAAAATGAGGAGATACTTCACATGACGAGAAAATTCAAGAAATATTTGAAGCATAAGAAGAATTTCAATAAGGAATTCATCAAAGAACTCGTCAATGGCAAATCAAGCAAAGAAGAAGAGCCCATTGTGTGCTATAAATGCAAAACACCGGGACACATCAAGCCCGAGTGCCCATAACTCAAGAGGAGCTAAAAATTCAAGAAAATGGCAATGAAAGCTACATGCATGAGATGACTCTGACGAAAGTGGATCAGATGTGAGCTCAAATGACGGCGAAGAAGACAATCTATGCCTCATGGCCAAAGAGGACGAGATAAATTCTTCCCAAGATGAATATTTTTCATTTGAAGAACTTAGATTGCCTTTGATTTAATTACATGATGAATTTCAAAAATTATTCTCTAAGAATTCAATACTAAAGAAAAAAAATTCTTCTCTTTTAAACAAAAATGAATTTTTGAAAAAGGGAAAAAAATTTTACAAGAAGAGAATGAAAACTTGCAAAGGAAAGAAATAGAAATCATTTCAAACCCTCAAGTTCAAACCATTGAATGCACAGAATGTAATGAATTAAAAACTAAAGTTGATGATTTGAATTGCATTATAACTAAATTGACTAATAGAAAAAAAAAACCTTAGATACAATGCTAGGTCAACAAAAATGCATGTTTGATAAAGCCAAAATTAGATATAATGTATTAATCAAATAAAAAAATTATCAAAACATCTTTACCATATATACTTCAAGTACATCTTATACATATGTTGGAAAGAAGAGGGTAAGGCAAATTTGTGCCTAAGGGAACATGTCTTCTCAAGGCTAACCTAGTTGTACCCAAAATGGTTTGGGTACCAAAAAGAGCTACTTGAACTTGTTAATGTAAACTCAATCACAAAAGGATGAAGTGTGCTTAATGATAATTTGAATGATTTCCTTATTTGATTATGCTTGATGAGTATTGAAAATTAATTTGGATGATTAGATGCTTGATTATGCTATGTTCAATGTGTATTAATTATAATTTGGATAATTGATATTTATTTGGATGATTATAATTGATAAAATCTTATTTGATTATAATATTTTGATGTTATGATTAATGATATGGTTTGAATATGAAATGTCTTGATAAATTTGTGATATATGTATATGTAAATCCCTAAATAGGTGTTGGCAAATTCCGTGATCATTAGATAGGTCAGTTGAGTCGAGTCGTCGAGTCATGTTTGACTTGTCAGAAGAGAAGAGCTAAAGCTTAAGGAAGATTGAAGAAAGTGAAGGACAAAGCTTCGACTCCGGATCTAGACAGGTAATGGACTTAGAGACCCTACCTAGGTTGGATTTGACTTAGATAACCCTAAAAATACCTAGGAGGATAGTTTTAAGCCTACCAAAGATATTTGATCTTAGTTGAATCAAATAAAAATAAAATGAAAATGGTTTTGGCAAAAATTCTGTCTCAACCGATCGCTCGGTATTGCGACCGATCGATCGGTGGCCTACCGAGCGATCGGTGGCTATCGACTGGACCAAATTTTTGTATGGGGAAATTTTCCAGAGAGATGATTTATGACCGAGCGATCGGTCATTAGAACCGATCGATCCGTTGTGAACCGAGCGATCGGTAGTGAGCACCGATCGATCGGTCCCCGTAAAAAGAATTTTTCTTTTTCTGGATTCTTTTTTTAACCCTATATAAACAACTTTTGAGAGACCTAATTCATGTCTTTGATATTTTTGAAAGAGTAGAGGTCTGAGAAACTCTTCTAGGGTTTTTCTTATTGCTTTTATTAGATCTTTGTTGATCCCTCCTCTTTCTAAGATCCTAGAGAATGCAAGTATAGATCTAAATCTTTGATCTTGCATTGTGTGATCTCAGATCTGTATGAGATCCCTCTAGGGTTTGAAAATTTACTAAATTGATTCACAACCCTACACCTTGTGTGTGTCCGGTGTTTGATCCGGAGCCTTCGTGGAAGGAGATCGATCGTGTGTGATCGTGGATTTGAAGTCGCTTGAAAAGATTTGGTCGGTGTGGAACCGAAGCTGCTAAGGCGGAGATCGAACCTGCTGGTTCGTGGAAATCAAGAGTAAGAGTCTATACCTAGGAACGTCGTTTCTGTTTTGGTAAGGTCTTGTCTTGTACTTGATATCTTTTTATAGTGAAGTTTATTGCTGGACAAGGTCCCGTGGTTTTTTCCCGTTAGGGTTTTCCACGTAAAAATCTTCTGTGTTTGATTTGTGTGGATTGTCTGATTGAATTAATCATTGATTTCTAAACATATTAATTGAAAAATTAAAATTGGTTAGAAATTATTAGATAGACCTATTCACCCCCCCTCTAGGTCTTAGAGATCATTGATCTGGATAAATTTCAATTGGTATCAGAGCTTGTTCACTGATAAGGCTAATCCCTTAAGTGTGATCCTGTATTATCCGTGATCATGAGTACTCTAAGAGAAGGAGGATCCGTCTCTCGTCCACCACTTTTTGATGGAAATAATTATGCATACTGGAAAGCTAGAATGAGAGCCTTTCTCAAATCTATAGACGAGAGAATTTGGATGTCTATACAGAATGGGTGGACTACGCCCATAAAAACTGTAGGTGATTTGACTGTCGTCAAATATTCTGATGAATGGACCAGAGAAGAGCTTGATTCAAGTGGATGGAACACTAAAGGTCTCAATGCTATCTTTACTGCAGTCACTGCTGAGGAATTCAGACGAATTTCTTCATGTGAAACAGCAAAGGAGGCTTGGGACATTCTTGAAATTACCCATGAGGGTACTACCACTGTTAAAATCTCAAAACTCCAAATGTTAACCACCAAATTTGAACATTTAAACATGGAAGACAATGACACTTTTGATGAATTCTATGCAAAACTTAGTGACATTGTCAACGCTAGTTTCAATTTAGGTGAGAAAATATCTGAGTCCAAAATAGTTAGAAAAGTCCTTAGATCTCTCCCAGAGAGATTTCAACCCAAAGTCACTGCAATCGAAGAGAGTAAAAATGTTGACTCTCTGAAGATTGAGGAATTGGTTGGATCACTCCAAACCTATGAACTCAATCTACGTCCATCCAAGAAGAATAAATCTTTAGCCTTGAAAACCATCAAGGAAACTTTGGATGAGGATGACAGTGATGGAGATATGAATGAGGAAGAAATGGCTCTTTTCGTTAAAAAATTTCGAAAATTTTTTAGAACGAAAAAGAGATTTAATCCTAAACAGGGAGGAAAAACTTTTGAGAAGTCAAAGTCTAAGCCCTGGGAAAACAAGAAAAATTCCAAAAGTGGCGACAAGAAATCCCAAGGTGTTCAATGTTATGAATGCTATGGCTTCGGTCATATTTCACCTAACTGTCCTAACAAGAAGAAGAGTAAGGGCAAGGTGATGAATGCCTGTTGGGATGACAGTGATTCCGAGAATGAAGAATCGGACAGTTCCTCTTCAAGTGAAGATACTGGAAATCATACGGATTTCACTGTTTCCCTTACTGGGATTCTTGAGACTACCTCTGCGGTTGATGAAAAGGATAGAAGTGATGAGAGTATTCATACTGAGTCTAGTGATGACTTACAAAAGAGTCAAACTGACTCTGAAAGTGATGAAGATTTGAAAACAACTTATGATAAGTTGTATGCTGAAAGTTTGAAACTGACTAAAACAAAAATCTCTTTGAGCAAAAAACTCAAACTCATTCAAAATGAAAGAGATATCTGTAAACTAGTAGCAGAAGAGAAGAGTGCACTAGTTAGTCAGTTGGAAAATGAAAAAGAAGCATTTGTTATAAAAGTTCAATGTCTTTTGGAAGAGAATGTCTCATTGACTAATGTGGTCAGAAAATTAGAAGTTGAAAGAGACACTTCCATGAAAGAAATTGAAGAGTTAAGAACTCTGCAAATGGAGCTGGAAACTTTTAAAGTTTCTCTTGTTGATAAGGTGAAATTTCTTGAAAAAGAACATCAAATTACCCTTAAAGACAAGACTGACTTGATTCAGAAGGTCTATACTCTTGAAAAAGAAGTAAGAATGTTTGGTAACACTAGCTGCCTAGATGAATTAGTTAGAAAGTATGGATCAAATTCTAGTAGATCTGGGATAGGACATGTTGACACACCAACTGGTCCTTTAGCTGTTGGAACAATGGCTAGTGCAGTGTTTGAGCCAATACATTCTGAACCTAAAGAAAATTTACCTTCTACATCAAGTACTAAGGCTTATACAAATTATGTAACGCCTAGAAATACAGCTCCTAGAGTGAATGCTTTTAGGATCCAAATTCCAGTTAGAAGAAATCTTCCTCCTCTACCAAGATTCATACCCACATGTTATTTTTGTGGTGTGAGAGGTCACATTCGACCAAATTGTAATGCATTTAGGAGAGCTCCCCGAAATGGTTCATGGAACCAAAATCAATGTCAAGGGACTCTTCAAAGGCAGATTCAGGTTCTAGTTGAAAAATCTAGAATGTTGAGCGATGATGTTAATAGAATTGCTCAAATCTCTAGAACAAGAACTGGTCAATTTATTCCAAATGATTATTCAAGAGGAAATAATTTGATTTATCAAAAAACTAGAACTGAACAAAACAGAAAAAGGTCAAGGAGGAAAAAAAGGAAAAAGGTCTCTACTACACAGATTAATGATCCAAGATCTAAACAAAGTTTAAAGACTGTGTATGTAAGAAAGGAAGACCTTAAGTGCTTTGTCATTCATACTGCCTTGAAAGCCCAAAACACAGAAATGTGGTACTTCGACAGTGGGTGTTCTCGGCATATGACAGGTAACAAGTCCTTATTTATTCAATTTGAGGACTGTCCTGATGGGACTGTTACTTTTGGTGACGGAAGCAAGTCTTTAGTCAAAGGAAATGGTATCATCGATTCACCAGGCATACCTAAATTGAAAGATGCCTTGTTAGTTGAAGGACTGAAAGCTAATTTAATTAGCATAAGTCAACTTTGTGATGATAATCATGCTGTGCACTTTACCCAAAATAAATGCTTAGTCATTAATGGTAAAGGTAAGTGTGTTCTAGAAGGATTGAGAACCACTGAAAATTGCTACGACTTAACTCCCAGTCCTATTCCCTCAAATGTCTGTTATAAGACTAGAATTGAGGAGGTTGATTTGTGGCACCGAAGACTAGGTCACATGAATTTCAAAGACCTATGTAAAATCTCTAAGCAAGAGCTTGTGAGAGGTGTTCCCAAACTAGGAAAGCCTTCTACTGCTGTGTGTGGGCCATGCCAAATTGGTAAACAAATTAGGACCCCACATAAGAAGACTTCAAGTATTGCTACTTCATATCCACTGGAATTAATTCATATGGACCTTATGGGTCCTACAAGAACTGAAAGTCTAGGTGGAAAGCGATACATCCTAGTCATGATTGATGATTTCTCTAAAATGTCATGGGTGGCATTTATAAGAGAGAAATCCGATGCTTTTGACAATTTCAAAAGTATTTGCCTGAAAATTCAAAATGAGAAAAGATGCCCAATCACTCGAATTCGAAGTGATCATGGAAAGGAGTTTGAAAACTCTAAGTACAACGACTTTTGTGATGAGTCGGGTATCAAACATGAATTTTCTGCACCTATTACACCTCAGCAGAATGGTGTAGTAGAGAGGAAGAACAGGGTTCTCCAAGAGATGGCTAGAGTTATGCTTCATAGCAACAATCTAGCTTCTCATTTCTGGGCTGAGGCAGTTCACACTGCTTGCTATATAGTTAATAGAGTTTTTGTAAGACCTGGAACAAGGAAAACCCCATATGAGTTGTGGAATAACAAGAAACCTAGTGTCAAGTACTTTCGAGAATTCGGAAGTAAATGCTATATCCTTAAGGATAGAGAGCAACTGGGCAAATTTGAATCCCGGAGTGATGAAGGGATATTTCTTGGGTATTCCACCAACAGTAGAGCTTATCGAGTGTATAACTTGAGAACCTCTACAATTATGGAGTCCATAAATGTAGTTGTGGATGACTCCGGTGTTGAAAATGTGCAACGTGAGGATGATGAAACTGCTGAAAATGTAAATGTTGAAATTATCTCAACACCACCTATTGATAAGCAAACATCTCCATCAAAACCTACACATCCTAGGGTCATGAGTCCTCACACCCCCACTGATATAATTGGTGATGTTGAAAGTGGAGTGAGAACGAGGAAACAAATTGAAAATGAAGTTAGCTACATTTGCTATACTTCATCTTTTGAACCCAAGAATGTAGCTGAAGCTCTTGCAGATGATAATTGGATAAATGCAATGCAAGAAGAGTTACTTCAGTTTACTCGGAATGATGTTTGGTATTTAGTACCTAGGCCTAACAATACAAATGTGATAGGTACCAAATGGATTTTCAAGAACAAATCTGATGAAAAAGGTACTATCATAAGAAATAAGGCTAGGTTAGTTGCACAAGGATACACCCAAATTGAAGGTATTGACTTCGATGAAACTTTTGCTCCTGTAGCCAGGCTAGAATCAATAAGAATTCTTCTAGCTGTGGCTTGCCATATGAAATTCAAAATTTTTCAAATGGATGTTAAGAGTGCCTTTCTGAATGACATTCTACATGAGGAAGTCTATGTGGAACAACCAAAAGGGTTTGAAGATCCACATCACCTTGATCAAGTTTATCGACTAAAAAGGGCCCTCTATGGTTTAAAGCAAGCTCCAAGAGCTTGGTATGAGAGGCTGACTACTTATCTCTTGGAAAACGGATTTTCGAGAGGGGGAGTAGACAGAACCCTTTTCATAAAGAATGTGAAAGGTGATATTGTCATCGCCCAGATATATGTTGATGACATAGTATTTGGTTCCACATTAGACTTACATGCTCATTCATTTGCTGAACAAATGAAAAATGAATTTGAAATGAGCATGGTTGGTGAGCTAAGTTTCTTCCTTGGTCTTCAGATCAAGCAATTGGATTCTGGGATCTCAGTATCTCAAATCAAATATGCAAAAAATCTAGTGAAGAAATTTGGAATGAGTTCTGCTAAGCATGCTAGGACTCCTATGAGTACTACTATAAAGCTTAGTAAAGATACTTCAGGGAAGGATGTCGATTAGACTAATTATAGAAGCATGATTGGTAGTTTGCTCTACCTAACTGCTACTAGACCCGACATAGCCTTTAGTGTTGGAGCATGTGCCCGTTATCAAGCAAATCCCAAAGAGTCTCACTTAGTTGCTGTCAAGCGTATCATTCGCTATGTGAGTGGAACTATGTCCTTAGGCCTCTGGTATTCTTTCGATACAAATGTCATTGTTGTGGGGTATTCCGATGCTGATTGGGCTGGAAATACTGATGATAGGAAGAGCACCTCTGGCGGGTGTTTCTATATTGGAAACTGCTTGGTTGCTTGGCTTAGCAAAAAGCAGAATTCCATTTCCCTGTCTACAGCCGAGGCTGAGTATATAGCAGCTGGTAGTTGTTGCACCCAACTTCTGTGGATGAAACAGATGTTGAAGGATTATGGGATTGATCAAAGCACTATGATTGTGTATTGTGATAACACAAGTGCAATCAATATCTCCAAAAATCCTGTGCAACACTCTCGCACAAAGCATATAGACATTAGGCATCACTTCATCCGTGATCTTGTTGAGCAAAAAGTTGTGTCTATTGAGTATGTCCAAACAGAGAATCAATATGCGGACATTCTCACAAAACCTTTAGATTCCCTTAGGTTTGAACTCCTTAGGAAATCCATCGATTTGTGCGGAGTTGAGTAATGGTGTACATGTTACATAGCCTATGTGTTCTTCATGTTTTATTTATGTCATAGAGCTATTTTTTTGTTATTTTCTTTAAGTAATAAAAAATCCAAAAACATTCAAAAATTGAAAAATATGCAAAAAATAATGTGTTTGTATGACCTCATTTGTCCTATCTTTTTCCTTAATGTTATTTCCTTGAAATCATATTTAACCATATAATCCAAGAATAAATATTTCATAGGATTGAATAAAATAGGATAGTTCAATTGTTGGTTCGATCTTGTGATTGAATTTGGTCATGCTAATTAACCTCAGTTAGAGTTGAGCATACAATGATGTTCTAATTTGCACATGCACTCTGACTGATTCTTTGGATGGTTTTAGTTCCTATTTAAAGGTTCTGATATTATACCATATGGTTCCCTAGATTAATCAAATCTAGAATAACCAATGTCATTAAAAAATTCCATAAGGTGAGCCCCCTAGATATAAAAATTATTGACATGGAAAGGACTACCTGTGAGTTTGTGTGATAGCTACTAGTGAATGCAAACAGTGAGTAATGGCTACCTAGACAAACAGTAGATATCTATATGGATTGCTAGTGTGAAAGCCCCTACTGTCATTAGAAAGAGCTACCTTCTCACTTGAGTGAAAGTCACCAGTGTACTAAAAACTATATATGTGTACTCCAAAAAGAATTTTCAGAATGAGTACAATTTGACTGAAAAAGAAATGAAATAAATTTGTTAGTCAAATTTGGGGTAAAAATTGCTCATCAGATAAATATGGATGATTATTGGTTTTAAATCTAGTTTTTGAAAATTTTAGAGTCCCATTTGACATATAATGTCAAAATCAAGATTAAGAAAAGAAACCAATTCAAAGAGTCAAGTAATGAATTTTGATTTCATACTCACATTACTTCTAATTGTATCTTGACTCTGATTGTGAATTTGATGCAAATACCATATTTAATCACCGGTGAAAATCAATTAATGTTTACATAATCCTTGTTTATGTCTATACTTGATATATCAATTCTTGGGTGATTATTATTTATGATTTTTATGAAATCACATGTTGCATATTTTTTGGTCAGTTGGTCATTTTGAGGTGAAAATGAATTTTCAATGTTCCATTGGTTGAGGAGGAGAAAAGGTTTTAATTGTAAAATTTTAAAAAATTTTCAGACCACCGATCGCTCGGTGCTAAAGACCGATCGATCGGTCTTTCGTGAACAGTGTTATAAAACCCTCATTTCTATTTTTTTTTGTTCACTTGTTCTCCGACCTCCAGAGCGATCCCTCGGTTCCTTCTCCTACAAATCCTTCATACGGTCATTCCTTTCTATTCTAAAGGTTTCCCAAGCATCTAAAAGGTAAGATTTGTGGATTTTCTTCGATTTAGATTGATTTTCTCGTCTAGGGCATTGTTTTCTTGCATTTTCTTCCATGGCTTTCGTTCTGTCGTTAAACCTTCTTGCCTATCTCATGTCTGGCGTTCCCAAACGTCGGAGGTTGGTCCTCAACAACCAAGAGGATCCTCCTCAAGATGAGGAAAACCTAGAGCCATCTACTTTCACTCCAATAGGGCATGGTATTTCCATTGGGGACAGACCAATTCGTAGAATCATTGATTCTACTGCTGAGAATCGCCAAAAGGCTTTGGCTGATAAAACTGGTAAAAACAAGGGTAAAGCCTCATCTTCCCATGCCAGTCTATCATCTTCTTTCATTAATCCTTCGGCTGCTCAACTTTACCGTGAATATTTTAGCAAAAAGGCTATCATGGTTGAGCGTGGAATTCAAATTTCAGACTTTGCTGATTATTATCTTCCTAAACTCATTACCGATCGTAAATGGGAAGGTATTCTCCATCTATCATGTCCAGCTCCTATTCAGTTGGTTCAGGAATTTTATTCCAATTTTTCTGATATCAACTTGAAAACTTGGTCTTTCAAAACTAAAGCTTTAGAAAATCTGTGGTAATAAATCCTGATTTAATTGCTGCTATTCTAGGTTGTCCTCGAGTTCCAAATGCTTATTATCCTTATAGATATAAGACTGATGAGGATAAAGAAACCATGGAACAAGTTGTTACCTTTCTAAGTGGCACTCCTTCATTTTGGGTTGGTTCTCTCATTGAAGTGTCTAAACTCACTAGGGATGCAAGACTTGTAAACCTAGTCATGAGTGCCAATATCCACCCAAAGGTTCATACTGCAGACCTTAGGGAAGAAAGTGCTCGATTTCTATTCAGTCTTCTTCGTGGGGATGATATTGATCTTGGAGCACATTTTATCGATTTGATGATCCAAGCTCATCGATCTGACACTGTAGTTGGAGCCCTTCCCTTTGAATCTCTTATCACTAAACTTCTTGGTTTACAAGGGGTATTTGCACCTCCTAGTGCTCCTACTCGAGTACCTAAGGGTCTAATCAATAAAAAGACCCTATCTCAGAGTTTCTCACATGCCTCAGTTCGAGATACAGAGGAGGGAGCAGAAGTTGGTGTTGGGTCATCTCGTCCTCCACCGACCACTATGGATGATCTTGGGAGGATGATGAGAGAGATGCAGATGGATCTCCGGACTCATATTTCTTCATACGAGGAGTTTACTACAGAGGTTCGTGGTAGACTTGGATCTCTCGATGCAGCCGTGCTAGGAGTACAGAGAGATGTTCGAGATTTTCGGGCTTACTATGAGTCACAGCTCACTTCTGATGATGACCAGGAGTGATAGTTCGTGATAGGAGTTTATCTTAGTCAAGTGCCAGTTTTTATTTGACATTTTGATGTATTTTGTCTTGGTTGTACTTAGTACAAACCTACTTGGATATTATTGACTTGATATGGATGTATACATTTGAATGGTTTATGCTCATTATTTTCTATCTCATCTCCTTTCAATGGTTTATGCTTTCCTTTACTAATCCACCTTTGGCATTTCGAGCCAAAAAGGGGGAGAATGTGTTAAATTGTATTATAGATGTTGTGGATGATGGATGAGATTTTGGAATACTAACCTGTTATGGATTGTGAATTGTGGAATTGTGAATGGTTTTGACTGGTTATACATATTTTCATTCTTTGTGGAATTGTGAATGGTTTTGACTGGTTATACATATTTTCATTCTTATCCTATATTTTATTTCCCATGCTTCACAGGTTTTTGATTTAGCATGTGCAGGCAAACAGGTTCTAAGTTTGGTAAATCATGACAAGTTAACATGTCAAAAGTCATGTAATTATTTTTGAGTCATGTAAAGGTCAATTTTCCATTTTTGAATCAATTGGGAAAATTTGAACCTAGTATATGAATTAGTCTTGTTTTGTCCCGGAATTGCCAAAGGGGGAGATTGTAAATCCCTAAATAGGTGTTGGCAAATTCCGTGATCATTAGATAGGTCAGTTGAGTCGAGTCGTCGAGTCATGTTTAACTTGTCAGAAGAGAAGAGCTAAAGCTTAAGGAAGATTGAAGAAAGTGAAGGACAAAGCTTCTACTCCGGATCTAGATAGGTAATGGACTTAGAGACCCTACCTAGGTTGGATTTGACTTAGATAACCCTAAAAATACCTAGGAGGATAGTTTTAAGCCTACCAAAGATATTTGATCTTAGTTGAATCAAATAAAAATAAAATGAAAATGGTTTTGGCAAAAATTCTGTCTCAACCGATCGCTCGGTATTGCGACCGATCGATCGGTGGCCTACCGAGCGATCGGTGGCTATCGACTGGACCAAATTTTTGTATGGGGAAATTTTCCAGAGAGATGATTTATGACCGAGCGATCGGTCATTAGAACCGATCGATCCGTTGTGAACCGAGCGATCGGTAGTGAGCACCGATCGATCGGTCCCCGTAAAAAGAATTTTTCTTTTTCTGGATTCTTTTTTTAACCCTATATAAACAACTTTTGAGAGACCTAATTCGTGTCTTTGATATTTTTGAAAGAGTAGAGGTCTGAGAAACTCTTCTAGGGTTTTTCTTATTGCTTTTATTAGATCTTTGTTGATCCCTCCTCTTTCTAAGATCCTAGAGAATGCAAGTATAGATCTAAATCTTTGATCTTGCATTGTGTGATCTCAGATCTGTATGAGATCCCTCTAGGGTTTGAAAATTTACTAAATTGATTCACAACCCTACACCTTGTGTGTGTCCGGTGTTTGATCCGAAGCCTTCGTGGAAGGAGATCGATCGTGTGTGATCGTGGATTTGAAGTCGCTTGAAAAGATTTGGTCGGTGTGGAACCGAAGCTGCTAAGGCGGAGATCGAACCTGCTGGTTCGTGGAAATCAAGAGTAAGAGTCTATACCTAGGAACGTCGTTTCTGTTTTGGTAAGGTCTTGTCTTGTACTTGATATCTTTTTATAGTGAAGTTTATTGCTGGACAAGGTCCCGTGGTTTTTTCCCGTTAGGGTTTTCCACGTAAAAATCTTCTGTGTTTGATTTGTGTGGATTGTCTGATTGAATTAATCATTGATTTCTAAACATATTAATTGAAAAATTAAAATTGGTTAGAAATTATTAGATAGACCTATTCACCCCCCCTCTAGGTCTTAGAGATCATTGATCTGGATAAATTTCAGTATACATATATGACAGATGATATTTGTATACATGATGAATGGTTCTATAATGATATAAAGTTTTTTATTTAATTATAATGTTTAATGTTTTGAAAAGCGAATGATCAATGATTAATGTTTGATATAAATGATATGGATATATATAATTGGTATACAGATGAATCTTGTTATTATGAAATGTTTGAATATGATGGATGATGCTTGATATTTAAATATGTGATACATATTTGTATGTAATGCCTATATATATTTTTATTGATATTGGTAACATATGTTGTTGCCAAAAGGAGAAAATATGTAATTATTTTAATTGTTATCATGTGATACTTTGCTTGTTCATTATGTATCTTTTTGATGTTGTCAACGATTAATCTTTCCCAATGCTTCTCCAATGACTATATCTTTGAAAATGCTATAAAATAGAATGTTTTATGAACTAAGCAAGATGATTTTAAGAACTCCTATTCATTCCAATCATTCAATTACTCACTCTACCATTCATTGATCAATCATTTGAGTAGAAAACCTAGAAACCTAAAAAGTCCGAAATTGAGTTATTCAACTCTATTCTTTGAGAGACTTTTAGAGAGTTTTAAGTGATCATCCAACTCATGTAAAGGAGCGCATTGTGATTGTAGTCCACTTTGTTATAAAGTGAGAGTGAAATCAAGAATCGGTGGATTCTTTTCCTTGAAGTGGGGAACTTTGTATAGGCTTGATTTTCGCCTGTAAGAAGATTGTAAAAGTCTGATCCTCACCCGTAAGGGGATTGTAAATGTTTGATTTTCACCCGGAAGAAGATCGGTGATTAGTGAAAATCATGGTGAATCCTCTAGTGGGTATAGCTTGAGCCGGGGATGTAGGTGGGATTGCCAAAACTCGTTAAAAACATTTTTGTTTTTCCTAACTCTTCTCTTTACTTTATTTGTTTGGTATTGTGTGTAGAATTGCATAATTCATTCCATTTTAATTAGTATAATTGAAATTCCGTTTAAGGGATTAGGAAAAAATTTTAAATTGTCATAAACTCTATTCACCTCTCTTCTAGGGTCCAAACATTGGGCAACAAATATTACGATCCTCAGTACTCAATCCTCCATCCCTCCGAAAGTAATCACAAGCTCGTTAGACTCGTAATCTACAGCAGTAGCCTGTTCTGCTCCTAGATCTCCACAACCACGATCTTTCGATCGATCTCTGTCAATGATGGGTCCGGATTCCTCCAACCAAATTACCACGATCCTCCTCGGATCGATCTCCTTCACAAAGGCTTCGGATTATTCTGACCAAGTTTTTATTAACAAGAACAGGTTGATAGTTATTAAAAAAAACCCTAGTTTGAACCCAACATTGGAATAACAAGCAAGAATAATCAAACATAGCTTTGCATACTCTAAAGGCGGAAGAGGAGAGGAGAATGAGTTTGGGAAACCCTAATTTTCTCTAAAAAGCTCTCTCTAAACTCTCACAATTCTCTGGGGTCGAATGGGGATCAAACCCAACATATACAGGGTAATAGAGGATATGGAAACCAAGTAGGAAACCTAAATCTGCGAGGTCCGATTGATCGGTCACATGAGCGGTCGACCCCTCAAAAAAACTGCTCACTGGAAATTTTGGCCATACAAAAATTCTCGATCAGTGGTTGATCGGTCACCTGGAGCGGTCGACCGATAGGCCACCAGTCAACCCCTCCTTTGACCAGTCAACCGGTCTTCCCAGTAAATGCCCAAAAACTTGATTTTCAGGTTCTGAGGGTTTAGCTAGTCACCTAGGTTCGTTATAAATTATCCAAGTCAATTTCCACTTAATGTAACACAATATCTAGGTCACTTATCATTCTATGAGTGAAACGAAGACGATGATCGGAATGTCTTTAGTTAATCTTTTTCGGTCTTCATCTTCACTGTCTTGGATGCTTCAAGACAAGGACTCAAGACACAACTTTTTTCTTTTTTTGATAAAAGTCAACTTTCATGAAAACTAAGGACTTTGTACATTGTCCGAATAGGCAAGAGCCCTTACAAAAAAGGAACTACGAAGATTATCAATAAGAGCCAGTTGCGCTAAGTTGTGTGCCATGGAGTTGGTAGTGCGATTACCATATCGGAAAACAAACTCATCGCCATTGATCATGATATCAAACATGATAGGATGAACTTCTGAGTGGTATAGAGTATTGTCCCCATTGAGGAAGTCCACTAGTTCTTTAGAATCTGATCCAACCACTACATTAGACCATTGGTTAGTGATCACCATTGAACCCGAGCCCTTAAAACTTCTGCCTCCGCTATGCGAGCTGATCCTCCCAGTAGAGCCTGACGAAAACTATGAACAATAAGACCATTGTTGTCACGAGCTACAACCCCAAAATCGGCCACTACTCCAAACACAACTAGACTCACTATGTTTTGACACCGGAATAAGCCAAGACCAAATTTAGACCTTACAGACTTTAATGTAGAGACAATAAGTAGATTATGTTCATACCCCAACTAATTGTTCGCATGTAATAATAGAATAACATAACTTTGAGGTACTTTGGTCATAAAAAAAATCAACGCCACCCCTCTCATTCCCCAAGCAGGGGTGTGGATTGGTAGTTAGAGTTAGAGAGAAAAAAACAGGAGGATAAAATAGATGTAACAAGTTTGTCCTCCCCCCCCCCCCCCCCCCCCCCAAAAAAAAAAAAAAAAAAAAAACAATGTGTGGATTAGTATTTAGAGGTAGAGAGAAAAAGAAGAGAAGAAAAACAAGAAAATAAAAGAGGCATGGTAGTTCCATTCAATAATTGCTCCCTACTTTATCTCTAAAAGCATCACGTAATCCATCAATAGATTGACTTTAATGTAGAGATAATAATTAGATTACGTTCATATCCCTAACTAATTGTTCTCATGCAATAATAGAATAACATAACTTTGGAGTATTTTGGTCAGAAAAAATCACTCAATACCACATATCCCTTTTTCTCTCATTATAATAGTAGAGATAAGTAATTTCATACCATAGAGAAAAAGTGGTTCTGACAACCTATAAAAAAAAGGGGAAATTTCAAAACTTCGAAAAGGGTTTTTTAGGAGGTGTCTCTCGAATGAGACCAAAATGTGTTGATCTCCCATTGATGATATCAAGAGGTCCAATGTCCCTCTAATGATCTCATTTTCTCCCTCTTCTTTCTATTTTAATTTTAATTTTATAAAAAGTTCATATCAATTGGTATTAGAGCCCCGTTCGATGCCACGGGACACCCAAGAGTGGCAGTACAAGATGGAGTTCCAGAGTACATGTAGAACCAGCAACTCAAAGAAGAAGAATATATATCTTCTTAACCTTGAGGATAAGGTTACATTAAGAGGGGTGGAATAATACATATCAAAATAGTGGGAGTAGTTATTTTAGAGAGTTACAGTAATTGTACGATTATGTTATCTTTGTAATATTATAAAAGGGATGAATGAAAGAAATGAACGAATGGTAAATAAGAAAGCAAAATTACAGAACTTCGAAAGGGAGGGTTTTTAGGAGGTGTTGATCTCTCTCGAATAAGACTAAAAGGTGTTGCTCTCCTTTTGATGAGATCAAGAGGTCCAATGCCCCTCTAATGTTCTCATATTCTTCCTCTTCTTTCTATTTATTTAATTTATAAAAAGTTCGTATCAATTGGTATCAAAGCCCCATTCTATGTCACGGGATACCCTAAGAGTAGCAGCACAAGATGGAGTTCCAAAGTACATGTAGCTAGAACCAGCAACTCAAAGAAGAAAGAATATATATCTTCTTAACCTTGAGGACAAGGTTACATTAAGAGGGGTGGAATGATACATATCAAAATAGTGGTAGTAGTTATTTTAGGGAGTTCCAGTAACGGTAGAATTATGTTATCTTTGTAATACTATAAAAGGGAAGAATGAACGAATGGAAAATAATTTTTTACAGAACTTCGAAAGGGTTTTTAGGAGCTGTTGAACTCTCTTTGATGAGATCAAGAGGTTTGATGTCCCTCTAATGATCTCATCTTCTCCTTCTTCTTTCTATTTTTATTTTATATTATAAAAAATTTGTATCAATTTTCTCTCCTACATCTTATATATCCTCGTTTCCACTTACCCCCTCCCCAAAAAAAAAAAGTAGTTTAGTCAATAAAAATACTACAGGGCTATTAACATCTTCTTTAAGGTGGCAAAATTAATAGCCCGATACATATATATATATATATAGAGAGAGAGAGAGAGAGAGAGAGTGAGTGTGATGCAATAATATATTTTTTCCATTTAAACACTATTATTTAAAAAAAATATGATGTTGATATAATAGTCTCTATCATATTTAAAATAGAGAGAGAGAGAGAGTGACATTCTAGTTGGCACCACCTGCTATTACTTGTAGTGCGGTTAGACATGTGGCATGTATTTTTAAAATTCAAGAAAATTCATCCAAGGTAAGTCCATTTAAAGACAGGAAGTAAAAAAATCAGCCCCAAAATAAACGTATAAGCCCTCTAATCGGACATTGAAAAATTAACATTTTCTATAATCTAAGTTACGTCAAATGAACCTTAGGGGTTAATGTTGACCAATTAATGTTAATAAACACATTTCTCAATTCGACGGCCTAGACATATCCATTGGAGTTGAGTTTTTGTCACGTGCTCTCAGGAGACCCAAATTGGATGGATTTATTTCGAGTTTAAAAATACCTATCACGTGTCTATTTTTTAGACAACCAATAAAATCAGAAACCTCTCATATATATATATATATAATATGAATGCTAAGCATACTATCATTTCCTAATTGTCACCCCTTTTCAATAAAAAAAAAAGACCTTTTGTAGGGTCCACAAGTAGACTGATAGAAAAACTTTTGTTTTATTATAAAAAGAGGGGAGAGTAAAGAAATTTTTTGAATTGTGAAAGTACGCTAGCATTTCTCATATATATATATAATATTTTTTACTTTTATATTTATGACCCATTAATTATTAACTCCTAATTATTGATTAAGATATCATGATACATAATAATTATGTAAAAGTTTCTTTTATAATAAACTATATTAGTTAAGATATTTATCGGTATTATTATAAGTAAATTACTCTCAAGATTCAATATCAAAGTCTTAGCTATCAAAAAGTGATCAAGTTTAATAAAAATATATTACTTTAAATAATAATATTATTATTTTAAATATTCTATCAAAAATACGTTCAAAGTTTTTCTTTTTCTTTTTTGGTGACGAGGGGCCTCTTAGAGCACCCAAATCCCTCGCGAATGTGCAGAACCCCCAACCACACGAATCAGGAAAGTAGGGATATATCCATGAGGGTTGGCCAACAGAGGAAAGGGATTGAACTCAAGAAATCCTCTTCCTAAAGCCTGGTCTTGGTCAGCAAACCAACCCCCCAATTTGGTAAAAATACATGCAAAGTCCGTGTACCTTTAATAGGAAATGCTAGCATCACTTTATTTCAAACTCACTTTCTTTATAGACCAAACATGTGTTATTGTCTTCCATTAAAAAAAGGACACGTGAATTAAAAAGAGAAGAGAGTGAGCCTGAAAAGAAAGAAATAAAGAAAGTGATGCTAGCATTGTCCTTAATAGGAAATTATACAAAGAAGAAGTGGAAAAAGAAAACTGATGATGGTTTCCACAACAACTGCAAAACTCAAATGGTTGCAATATTCAACCCATCTCCAGTTCCAGTACTTTGGAACAAAAGGCTCAATAGCAGATGTAATAGATAGGTGGAGTAGCCTTTTGAGTGTTCCCTCCACTCAAGCTGTCACCCCCATGTCCACTTCTCTCCTTCATTAGGCCCTCACAATGGCTGAAACCAGGGCCAACACACAAGATCATGTTTTAGTCCTAGTCCTTCCCCCATCCCCCCACCCCAAATATTCTCCCACGCTCCACTCACGCCGATCTCTCCCGCCTCGCGAGTGGGGGCCGACCCTCCGGCCCCTCTCCCTCGGTCGGAAATTGGGTACACTGTCACACAGGTTCATACAAGTGTTGATGCTTGTAATTATTGAGGAAAAGAAATTACCATATCATTCACCGGCGGGCGGCAGCGAAGAAATTCTTGGTTTGGAGCAATTATCTTTTCTTGAAATAGAGCAACATTCTAAACAGGGTGGGACATGTTTGTGTTTTGATGGTAAGGTAGGAATGTGGTTGAAATTGTGGGAAAAAAAGTGCTTAGTATATATATGTGAAAATCTTTTGTTCTTGTGACATCTCTTCAACTGAGTTTGTACAGCTTCCAGAAAACAAAAGATCCCAAAAAAAGAGAATTCTAAAGTTTCCCACCCAAGTTAGACAGTCTTTATACGGAGTTTCACCACTGAAGATGATTTGACTATGCCACCAACCTCCCCTTTAAATTCTCTTCCTTACCCTTCATTTTCTTACCTCTCCCTTTGCTTTACTACAGAAAGAAACAACAACTAGATTGAAGCTCCATCGATCTCTCCAATATATACTTGCCCTACCTTTTCAGAAAAATGGCTTCACCACCACCTATGTTCAGCCTAAGATTTTCCATGCTCTTGTTCTTAAGCTGTATTACTGCTAGATTCAACCCTTGTTCTAACCTTCCCTTCACCACCCTGGGAGTGTCGCGCTCGGATTCCGCCCCCATCCATTTCTCATTGAAATCACTTTCTCTCGGCGGGAATTTCAGCTTTGATGATACTCACCATGCAGCTAGGGACTTTGGAAACAGATACCACTTCTTCCCGACGGCAATTCTACGTCCCAAGTCAGTTTCAGATATCGCCACTACGATCAAGCATGTTTTGCAAATGGGTTCTGGTTCAGACCTCACAGTTGCTGCTAGAGGCCATGGTCATTCTCTCCAAGGTCAGGCACAGACCAATGGAGGTGTTGTTGTGAACATGGAATCACTTCGAGAACCAAAAATGCGGGTCCACGCCGGGAAGCTCCCTTATGTGGATGTTTCTGGTGGAGAGTTGTGGATAAATATCTTGCATGAGTGCCTCAAACACGGGCTTGCGCCAAAATCCTGGACAGACTATCTCCATCTCACTGTCGGCGGAACTTTGTCCAATGCAGGAATTAGTGGGCAGGCATTCCGGCACGGACCCCAGATCAGTAATGTCTACCAGATGGAGGTTGTTACAGGTATGTTTAAGAAAAGTAGAACAAAGAGATACTGTTTTATCTTGTGCTTTCAATTCAATATATATGGACTGAAACTGAGTGCAGGAAAAGGAGAGGTGGTGAACTGTTCGGAGAAGCAGAATGCAGACCTCTTTTACAGTGTTCTTGGAGGACTGGGTCAGTTCGGCATCATCACCCGAGCCAGAATTGCTCTGCAACCTGCACCCAAAATGGTACAAATGAATATTATGATGTGGGTATATACTTGAAAGTAACTGTTTTTATAACATAATTCTGTCACTTTTCGACAGGTGAAATGGATTAGAGTGCTGTATTCGGATTTCTCCATATTTGCCAGTGACCAAGAACATTTAATAACTTCCGAAAATACGTTCGACTATGTTGAAGGATTTGTAATAATAAACAGGACTGGTATCCTTAATAACTGGAGATCTTCCTTCAATGCTCAAGACCCACTTCAAGCTACCCAGTTCGATTCGGAAGGCAGAACTCTCTTTTCTCTAGAAATTGCTAAAAATTTCAACCCACATGAGACAGATATTATGAACCAGGTGAGACAAGACATGGCCCTGATATCCACTTGAATTTAATACTAATTTGTTCTTTCTGGTTTTTGGCTGCAGGAATTGAGAACTACTTGTCTCAATGAATCTAATCTTCATTTCTCTCTCTATGCAGGAAATTGAGAGCTTCTTGTCTCAGTTGAGCTATATTCCATCCACACTTTTCCTATCAGAAGTCCCATACTTAGAATTTCTGGACAGAGTTCATGTGTCCGAGATAAAACTCCGGTCCAAGGGCCTGTGGGAAGTTCCACACCCATGGCTCAATCTTCTCATTCCCAAAAGCAAAATTCACGACTTTGCCAAAGAGGTCTTTGGAAACATCCTTACAGACACTAGCAACGGCCCCGTCATCATCTACCCGCTGAACAAAACCAAGTACTAGTAGTATTATAAATTGAATCATTTCTCCCTGAAAATCCTCAAATTTCAAATTCTCAAACAGTTTCTCTTGTGTTTTTCGGTTTGCAGGTGGAACAGTAGAACATCTACTGTTACTCCAGATGAGGATATTTTCTACCAAGTGGCATTCCTTTCCTCTGCAGTGCCTTCTTCCACAGGAACCGATGGCTTAGAACACATTTTAAACCAGAACAAAAGAATTCTAGATTTCTGTCGAACAGCCCGTCTTGGGATGAAGCAATATCTTCCCCACTACACCACCCAGGAAGAGTGGCGAGCCCACTTTGGCCCTCTTTGGGAACGCTTTGTACAGAGGAAATTTAGTTATGACCCTTTGGCAATCCTTGCTCCTGGCCAGAGAATCTTTCAAAAGGCGATACCCGTCTCATTATAGTGGCTCTCTTATAAACCATACTATACAGTAGGGGCCCTTTCGATTTACGGCGATGAAAAGCAATAATGCCGATACTGTAAATTGGTAACAATTAAATTCAATACTTTTAATTTGTTGGGTCTCCAGACTCCAGCCTAACAGGGAGCTGAGGTCTGATCCACATTTTATAGACAAGTTGGATCAAATACTTCAAATATGGTAGTAACATCAAACATGGATATTAAGATTGCTTCTGATCAAGTGGGTATAGAGAGAACTAGAATAAATTTTCTTCGATGGCTCCATAGAAAGAATGTGATACCATTTTCTGCAGAGTTTCTTTAAAGAAAGTCAGGGAACTGAGAATGGTTTCTTTGTTGGGCTATAACAGTAAAAGAAATGCCAGAACTCATGATGAAGTAGCGCCATTTTACATAATTATTCTGATTCTGTAGCATCCATTCAGCTGAGACCCGGACAACATACTTTCCCCTGTGGATCTTCGTAGTCTCGGGCATCATGAAGAGAAGCATCAAATTCAATAGAGTTGATGGGCAACAGGAAGAAAGCTACTCATATCATCTCTAGCTCAAAAGCTGCCAAATCCTATAACATCATCAGATGTTATGGAGGACTCCATGTTTACTTACCCAGAAGTATTGGCATCTCCAAAACCTGGACCTTGTGTGATATTCTTCCAACCATTGGTACCCACTATGATTATTTTTACAATATCTCCAAAGCATCTGGATCTTGTCTTGGGATGTCTTTCACATTCATCTCTGGACTATCAGATTCTGAAAGCTGTTTGTTCTTATGTAATGCAATCAAAGCTCAAGCAATCTCAAGTTGAAGCAGGGATTCCCAGCATGATAAAGTAAAGGTTTGAAAATGAAGTTTGTGTTTATAAATAGTTTGGAATGAAGAAATCTAAAATGAAAAGAAGTAGGATATCAGGGCATATAATTTTTTGCTATTCAAATCAATCACCAAAATATACCCAATAGTATCAACCTGGGTAGAATTGAGAACTTGACACTTTGGGAGATTGGAGGAGTACTACAAGAAAAAAAAAATTAAAAAATTGAAAAAAAAGATAAGAAAAAAGGAGGCTGATGAATAGATTCATCTAGGAAGACTATAAAATGAAAAAGAATATGATTAGCTTGTTATTGGATCTATTATAACTGCATTAAAAGTGAATAAGTTTTATACTTTTCCTCCTACATCGTTGGTGTCAGTGGGCCGGGCTTGGCCTTGGCCTTGGCCTTGCTCTTTTGTGTTTTTTTAATAGGCCTATCCTGAGCTTGGCTTGTTTATAAGAAATTTTTGACACTCCTGCATGCTATTCAACTTCACTGGTTATCTATATATAAAGAATGAATGCAGTTTTGAAATTCTTTTGCACAAGTACAATATAACTTGAGTAATCAGATGAGAATCACAATTAGGGGACTATTCAAGCCTGGCTCAGCTTGGCTAGAGCTTGATGCATTTATTATTATTATTATTATTATACTATTCATTCAGAGCAGAACTCAAATGAGCTAAGCCAAATCAAAGGGGGCCTAGCTCGAGCTCAGCTTGTTTACCATTTCAAGCTCAAATAAAAGCACGACTCGGCTCAATCGAGCAAAAAAACTTGCTTGAAAGAGCCCAGTCAATGAGCCTGCTCGGCTTGAATACACCCCTAATCACAATGGAATCCTGGTGCTTTTTCTTTTTCAAAGAATAAGAAGAGTATCACAGCCTTATAGATCTTTCCTATGCTCATCCTACTTTATATTCATCCAAAAACAGTTTCATACAAAAAATGAACATCTAAAATGTAAAACCAGAAAGTAGGAGCACCTTCAGATTTTCCATGGTGTTAGAACCTAGAATTGTTGAGGCAATTATGTTCAACAGTCAGCACTATTTTTGAGAGGGTCGAATTCTCTAAGGGCTTGTACAGTTTGCCCTAGGGGGATTTTCCAGCAACCCTGTAACCCACCTCTAGGGCTGTTAATCCTGCCCTTTGATGAGGGGGCCTGGCCCTACCCAGTCATAAAATAGAGGGCTTTTTTTTTTCTAAATAAGGCCCTAGGGCTCAGTTGAGCCCCCTAATTTTAGAAGGCCTTTTTACTTAAGGGCCGGGCTTGGTAAGCACACGGCGGCCAGGCCCGGCCCTCCATTCTATATGTTATATCATATATCATATAATATAATATAATATATATAATAGCTTAAGGCTTATAATAACTTAAGGGGTTAACCCTTAATTTATGTGTTAGTGCAAGTATATTTTTAAAACCTTTCTAATATAGTAACTTGTAATGTATTTTCTTAAAATCTAATAGAAGATAAGATATGCTAAGTGTATGTGTAACAAACTAATAATGTAGTCTCTTTCTGGAATATTTTAATGTTACTACTTGTAAGTTGTAAAAAATTTCTTTTTTTAATATAAATTTACTAATACTAACAACTTAAGGGTAACAATTGGGGGGCTTATTAATACTAACAATCTAACGGTACTAAAACCTCATCATATTGCCCTTTGAGTTACATTGTCGGTCCCAAGTCCGAATAACAGAGGAGGGTTGTTTATCTAATTGACAAATCAATGTAGAAAAAATCGTTGACATATGATATAATTTTTTTTATTCTTTAGGCCCTGGCCATTGAGGTTAGGTCTTGGGCCTAGCCAGTTCAGGCCCTTCAAGGGCTAGGGCTTCACCCCAATGTATTAGGGTTGGGCTTGATAAGACCTACGCCCTGCCCTAGCCCAGCTCTTTGACAGCCCTACCCACCTCACAAGAGAAGGCTAATAGGTTAATTCATAATTTGGCTAGGGAAATTAGGGCCAAATTTATTTGGACTAAGTTTCTAATTTGGGCCTAGTTGTTATTGGGCTCAAATTATAATTAGGGTTACGAGCATCCAACAATTTCTTACCATACACAAATTCTAAAAAAACATGTATTTTATTTTGAGAGCTCCTTTCTCAATGCGCACCCAAACCCCAACCTTCTTCTCCATATACCCATTAACATATTTGATAGATACCATTTCTCTTGCTTTTTGAACCACCGTTTCTCCCACCGGCTCGACAGGTAAAGAAATCTGTAAATAACTGAAGTTAATCTCTCTCAAAAACCGTGAGAAGAGACAAAGGGATTTCTATTATTATATAGGAGTTTTGCTGTTACAGAGTATAATTAGTTTCCTAACTTGGTTAGGATTCTTTACAAGCTAAATACAAAGAATATATTGTGGTGATACAAGAATGGAAATTAACACAATGAGGAAAAAGAGAATTTAGGAAGAGAATAATTAGTATCTAGGATCTGTCGTGATCTTCAGATCTGTCGTGATCTTCATCTTCATTACTCCCCCTCAAGCGAAGGAGTGAGAGAGAATGAACTCCAAGCTTGATACGCAAGGCCTGAAAACGATCCCGAGAGAGGGACTTGGTAAAGATATCTGCGAGTTGATCTGATGAAGAGACAAAATGCGTAACAAGGGAGCCAAGTGCGACTTTCTCTCGAACAAAATGATAGTCGATTTCGATGTGCTTAGTGCGGGCATGAAACACTGGGTTGATACTCATATGGAGGGCACTCATATTGTCACAGAATAGGGCGGCAGGTTTCTGAAGGGAAATGCCAATGTCCTTAAGTATAAAAGCAGTCCATGTCAGCTCCGCTGTTGCTACGGCCATGGAACGGTATTCAGCCTCAGCACTAGAACGAGCAACAGTTGGTTGTTTCTTGGCGATCCAATAAATTAAATTAAAGCCCAAAAAGATACAGTTACCCGAAGTAGAACGCCGAGTCAACGGACACCCAGCCCAATCAGCATCAGAAAAACCATATAGTTCAAAGGAGTTTTCTCGAACCAAATGAAGACCATAATCTAATGTGCCTTGGACATACCGAAGAATTCACTTAACCAATTGCATGTGATTTTCAGTTGGTGCATGCATATACTGACTAACCAAATTAACAGCATATGATAAGTCTGGTCTAGTCAAAGTCAAATATTGAAGGGCACCAACTAGACTCCGAAAAAGTAAATCATCAGAGACAGATACAGTAGAACACGAGGTGACCTTTGTAGCTAATGGGGTGGAGATGGCCTTGCAAGCACTCATTTGTGCTCTGACGAGAGTGTCTTTGGCATATTTTGCTTGAGACAAGTGAATACCAGAGGATGTCTTGGTAACTTCAATCCCCAAAAGATAGTGCAGAGACCCAAGGTCCTTCATAGCAAACTTGGAGCTAATGTTAGCAACAAACTCTTGGAGAAATTGAGAATGGCTTCCTGTTAAAACAATGTCATCTACATATAACAGCAATAAAATGGTACCTCGTGTGCAGTGGAGGACAAATAATGAAGGATCATGCATACTGCATATAAAACCCAAATGTTGAAGATAAGAGCTGAAGCGATCAAACCACGAGCGCGAGGCTTGCCTCAACCCATATAAGGCACGAACAAGCTTACAAACATATGAAGGATGTTTGTTAGAGAGAAATCCAGGGGGTTGCTCCATGTAGACTGGGTCCTTAAGCCATCCGTGCAAAAAGGCATTCTTTATATCTAACTGTTTTAGGGGCCAGTTAAGAGTGAGGGCTATGGTAAGTGTAAATCCCTAAATAGGTGTTGGCAAATTCCGTGATCATTAGATAGGTCATGTGAGTCGAGTCATGTTCAACTTGTCAGAAGAGAAGAGCTAAAGCTTAAAGAAGATTGAAGAAAGAGAAGAAAAAGCTTAGACTCTGGATCTAGACAGGTAATGGACTTAGAGACCCCTACCTAGGTTGGTTTTGGCTTAGATAACTCTACACATACCTAGGAGGATAGTTTTAAGCCTAACAAAGTCTTTTGGTCTTGTTTGAATCAATCAAAAATAAAAGAAAATTGTTTTGACTAAAATTATGTCTCAACCGATCGCACGATATTGGGACCGATCGATCGGTGGCCTACCGAGCGATCGGTGGCTATCGACTGGACAAAAAGTTTGTATGGGGTATTTTTCCAGAGAGATGATTTGTAACCGAGCGATCGGTCATTTGGACCGAGCGATCCGTTTTGGACCGAGTGATCAGTAGTGAGCACCGATCGATCGGTCTCCGTAAAAAGAATTTTTCTTTTTCTGGATTCTTTTTTTAAACCCTATATAAACAACTTTTTGGAGACCTAATTTGTGTCTTTGATATTTTTGAAAGAGTAGAGGTCTGAGAAACTCTTTTAGGGTTTTTCTTATTGATTTTATTAGATCTTTGTTGATCCCTCCTCTTTCTTTGATCCTAGAGAATGCAAGTATAGATCTAAACCTTTGATCTTGCATTGTGTGATCTCAGATCTGTATGAGATCCCTCTAGGGTTTGAAATTTCTTAAATTGATTCACAACCCTACACCTTGAGTGTGTGTGTCCGGTGTTTGATCCGGAGCCTTCGTGGAAGGAGATCGATCGTGTGTGATCGTGGTTTTGAAGTCACTTGAAAAGATTTGGTCGGTGTGGAACCGAAGCTGCTACGGCGGAGATCGAACCTGCTGGTTCGTGGAAATCAAGAGTAAGAGTCTATACCTAGGAACGTCGTTTCTGTATTGGTAAGGTCTTGTCTTGTACTTGATATCTTTTCATAGTGAAGTTTATTGCTGGACAAGGTCCTGTGTTTTTTTCCCGTTAGGGTTTTCCACGTAAAAATCTTCTGTGTTTGATTTGTGTGGATTGTCTGATTGACTTGTTCATTGATTTCTAAACATATTAATTGAAAAATTAAAATTGGTTAGAAATTATTAGATAGACCTATTCACCCCCCCTCTAGGTCTTAGAGATCATTGATCTGGATAAATTTCAGTAAGAACAATGCGTATGGTCTGAGGCTTCACGACAGGGCTGAACGTTTCATCGAAGTCCACACCATGAACTTGACTATATCCTTTTGCGAAGAGGCGTGCTTTTAAGCGATCAAGGCTGCCATCTGCTTTTAGTTTAGTTTTGTAAACCCATCTACAACCTACAACATTCATTTCTGGTGTCCTGGGTACAAGTGTCCATGTAGAGTTATCACGTAAGGCATTGAGTTCCTCCTTCATAGCAGCAGTCCAACTGGGATGTTGCAAAGCAGATTTGACGGTTTGTGGCTCAGTGGGTGTGTTGCTAACTGACGAATGAATTAGACCAGCCTTATCCTTCCCTCTAGTGCGCATAGGATGCTTGTTAAGACTAAGATGGCGGCCTGGATCGGCTTGGTGCAACACTGGACTAGACACCTTTGGTGATGGAGCTTGAGAGGTAGGAAGAGTGGTAGGCAACACTGAAGGTGGTCTAACTGGAGAAGGTGATGAACCATCAGAGCTACCATGAGAGTTTGAGTGTGGTAGTAGCGGTAATGGTGGGGAAGCCAAAATTGGGACATCAATTTGTGCAGCATCTTGAATTATAGGTGTGTCATCGGACAGGGAGATTCCATGTGCAACGTTCTGTAAGGAAGAAGGATTCGTCTTGTCCGGAACAGCAACTTGAGTTGATGGAAGGATAGGATCGATGTCATCGGAGGCATTGTCTAACCACTCAGCAAAAGTAGTTATTTCAAGATCATGAACCTGCGATACATGAGAATTCAAGGAAGAGACTTTGTTAGCATAAGGAAAACGAGTCTCATCAAATACAACATGCCTGGAGATGAAAACCCGCCCTGTCTCAGGTAGCAAGTAGCGATACCCCTTGTGTAGTGAACTATACCCCACAAAAATACATGGAACAGATTTAGGAGAGAACTTGTTCTTGGCATAATCTCGAAGGCAAGGAAAACATCTACACCCAAAAGTTCTAAGAGAACCATAATCTGGAGTCTTCCCTGTTAAAATTTGAAACGGTGTTGTCATATCAAGAGTTGAGGATGGCAGTCTATTAATGAGAAAAACCGCTGTAGAAAAAACCTCCACCCATAAAGTTTTGGGTACTTTACTGTGAAAGAGCATAGATAGTCCCAATTCAACAATATGGCGGTGTTTTCGCTCTACAACTCCATTTTGTTCGGGAGTTTTGGGACAAGATAGTTGTCTATGTATTCCATTCTCAGCCAGAAAATGAAGGAGTTCTTTCTTTGCAAATTCACCCCCTTCATCACACTGAAATTTTTTAATTTGAGCACCATACTGATTTTCAACCATCTTTTTAAACTTCACAAAGCATTCAAAAAAAAATCAGATTTGTGCTTTAAAGGGAAAATCCAAGTATAACGAGAGCAATCATCGACAAATGTGGTGAAATATTTAAAATGTTGAACGGATTGAATAGGTGCAGGACCCCAAACATCACAATGGATCTTTGACAAAATAACTGCAGATCTATCTGTATTAATAATCAAAGGAAGCTTACTACTTTTAGCTTCTTGACAACTGGTGCAAATAACACCACTTTTATTCCACTTATCTACCAAGATACTGTGATTTTTACTAAGAAAATACCACTTTCTCATGAGGATGTCCCAACCGTTGATGCCATACTAATTCGAAGGTCTTTCGATGCCTTGAAGAGAATAAAGCTCGCCCCTTCTCTTGTCCCAATGAATAAAGATTGCCATCCCTAATTCCTCGAGCCAGAACCTTCCTCGATTTCTGATCCTTAATAACAAATCCACGTGAGTCAAATTCAAACATGCAACACTTTTCATCTGTCAATTGTCCAACTGAAAGCAAATTCTTAGTAATTTTAGGAACAAGCAATACATTTTTTAGATGTAGAGATCCAAAATTAGTGGGAACTGAGGCATCACCAATATGGGAGATAGAAAGAGATTGTCCATTACCAATAATTAATTTTGTCTCCACCATTGTAAGGACGCAAGGCAGTAAAATTACCTAGATTATTGGTCATGTGTGAGCTTGCACCCGTATCAGGAATCCAATCTGGATCTTGTGGGTCTGTAATGGACATTGCAGCCAGTGCTTGCGGTATTTCCTCTGCTTGATAGGAGTGGTTGAAACGGTTCCAGCACCTCAATGCATTATGACCACCTTTTCCACATATTTGGCATGATATGTCACCTGTTGATCGTGAGTTCTTAGTCTCTTGGTTCTGCCTTTGATCATGTTGAGTAGGGTTTCTCTGTTGTGGGACCGTTCCATGGTCTCTCCTATATCCTTGACTAGCCTATACAAAACCACGTCCTCTAGAATTAAAGTTTGTGTTGCCAATTCCACTGTGTCGATTTGGAGTCCATCCTCTGTTGTTTCTATTTCCACGATTTTGCCTTTGTCCAACATAGGCCTGTGAGTCATTAACACTATCCTTCGAGGAGGATCTGCTTTGCATTCTACGATCATAGGCAATTAGTGAAGTGACAAATTGAGTGAAACTAGGCAAGGGTGGCCTAGCTAGAATGGCATTGGTAAGAGCATCGTAACTAGAGTCAAGTCCAGTAATGGCCCAAGCAACCTTGTCATCATCTGACACAGGTTTTTGAATTGCTGCAAGTTCATCACAAAGTGTTTTAAATTTCTGTAAAAAGTCAGGAACATTTGAGTTACCTTTCTTAATGGAGTGAAGTTGGAGAATGAGATCAACTTCTCTCTCTTTTGAGGCTCCAGCAAAAGATTCTTCGAGACATCTCCAAACATCTCGAGCACAGTCCAAACCTACAACAAGGCTGTGGACTTGTTCCGACAAAGTACCTACAATGAGGTTCTTCAATAAACGATCTTCTCGTTTCCAACTAGAGTAGACAGGGTTATGTTCTTCCTTCCCATCTTGGGTAGCAATCAATTGCTTGGGCTCTGCTCCATCAGCAACAATATGATCGAGGAGATTAACGCTTTCAATAAGAGGAAGCAATTGGTCCTTCCACAAGAGATAGTTCGTGGGGTTCAGTTTAGATGTCACCATTGACATCATCTGTGCCATGACAGCAACGTGCAATTTTGCTGCCTAAAAATAGGGGTTGGCCGATAACTTCATTTTCTGGCTCGATACTATGTTTTCATTATTGTATCTAAGATTTGTAGGTTATTGGACTGTATGGCTCGATACTATGTTGTCATTGTTGGACATGTATTAGGAGTAGATCACAATTGGATTACATGCCATTAACAGGTGAATCCATACAGTGGAGCATATTCTCTTCTTTTAACAATTGTAGATGAAGCAGAAGAACAATTTACGATATACCAACTACGCATAGGCATGGGTGCGCGTCATTTCAGGCGCATATTTAGAGTCAACGGTTTTTTTTTAATTATTATATTTGTTACATTAATGTTACTATTCATATTAGTTATGCATATTTAGTTGACAAAGTATGTAATTAAACAACTACTGGTAAGAAACCCGTGCATAGAAAGAAAAAAGAAATTAGTATAAAACGATATAGAAATTATAAAATATTGAAAGTACATTTCTTTTATTTTTAACGAGTGGCCTACATTGTTTCCTAAATTTATATGAAACTACGTATTAAATGTTACTATTCTATTATCATCTCTATCGGACACATCTCTTTCTCTCTCATCATACCTCCCCATTTGGACTCTCTCTCCGTGTTCTTCTTCATGAGGTCTATAAGCATGTTTCCCATATCATTCTAAACCACGTGAAACAATAAACTTTGGACATATACATGCTCATCTTCGGCAATTAACTTTACAAATGTTTGATTTTGATCTTAATATTAGACTACACAAAGAAAAATGATGATATTAACCTCAACATACACACCATGGGCATACCCCAGTGGTAGTGTATCCCTTGCTTAGGGGGCAGGTCTGGATTCCATTCCGGAGAGGGTGGGAGTTTGTATATACTCTCCACCCGCCCACTAACTCAAAATAGATACTAACACCTACCCGGGGTTGCGGCCTAACCGTATGTCTCATACCCCCCCCAAAAAAAAAAAAAAACCTCAACATTGCCTACTACCCCGGTTTCCTCCAACTACTCTTGCGATTGAGGACGCCTCTTTGTAGGGTGTATTTAACAACAGTCACCGATGGCACAACATTCGTATAGTGCTTCAATGCCTCGACTGAGATCGACTGAGATCTGTAGAGGTGCTCATGATGATATCTCATGTCCTATCCTCTGGTTTTTCAATGATACCCATTTATATCCCTTTCCTAACAATACCCTCTAGAGTTGTGGTCACCCCATGTGACGATTCGTGGGAAAGAGAAAGAAGTGGTTTAAGAGAAATATATAGAAAGAGATTAGTATAGAAGGTAAGTAACAGTTAATTACCAAAACTCTCTCTTAATTATCAAAGCAGTTGATAAAGGCAGTTTAATATAGAGGAAAGTAACGGTTAATCACTACCAAAACCTTACAAAGAGAGGGTTTTAAGAAAGAGAAATAAAGGAAGGAGAATTAAGAAGACACCCTCTAAAATCGCCACATGTCCAAAACCTTCTCTAAGGCCACCATGTGCCCACCCAACTGCTCGGGTTTCTTAGTAAGTAATTAGAAGAGATATATTGAAAATTGGTAACTTTTCATATTAGTTTTCTTCACAACTTTCTTTCAAGCTAAACACACACAAGAAAAGAAAATTACTTTCTTTCAAAAACTTTATTCTTTAAGAAAAAAATCTCTTTTTTGTCCCTTTCGTTTCTTTGGTTTTCATTTCTTTTCTTTTCTCTTGCCCACTTTTTGTTGAAACTAATGTTACCTTGTTCGTCAGTTCACTTAGTTCAAATTTAGGTTCGTTGTTCGCCATTCTATAACAAATCCAGGTTGTAGCCACCAAGTTGCGTCTATGGAAGATTTGCGACTGTTTATGAGTTTACTTAAAATGGTAATTATGCCCTAATTTTCTATACATTATTATATCATACATACACAATTCGCCCAACCCGAATGAAAAATGCCGAACTTGAATACCAAAGTTAGTGAGCACAATTTAAAAAAATTGGATGAACTGCGACCGTTTGAAGGACCGTGTGGTTTGCTCAATTTCACGGACAAAGCTAAACCGACATGCAAACTGGTTCGCACTAGCAGACAATGAACTAGATAACCACAGTTGATACAAATACACATTTAAGGGCCCGTTTGATTGCAGGAATTAAAGGGTGATAATTGAAATTAGAGGATAGTAATTTCAACTCGGACGCCCACATTTTATATGAATTCCAATTCATGTGAGATTTTAAATAATGTCAATTCCGATAATATGTAAGAATTACAATATACACTAACCCTATGTTTGGTTGTTGAGAAAATAAGTGAAAACATGGGAAAATTTTTTTTTATAGAAAACATAACTAAAAATTGTATTAGAAATATGAAATTTTTTTTCTTTTCCATATTTTCACCTATTTTCTCATCAACCAACATAGCATAATGTTGTGTTTGTTTACCCAAAAAAAAAAAGATGAAAACATGGAAAAGAAAAGAAAAACAATTGGATTTCTAATACAATTTTTAGTTGTGTTTTATCCAATTTTCTTGTCTTTTCCATGTTTTCACATATTTTCTCGGCAACCAAACATAGGATAAGGGTTCGTTTAGAGACTTATAAAGTCCAGCACTTTGCAAGTCTTGTCAATGGACGATATGCATTTTCTAATGTTTTTTATCTATTGGGTTGCAATTCCAATAAGACTTTAAATGCAACAAAATGAATAATTTCAATTCTCATAAAAAATGGTAAAACTTAAATCTCATGATGGCAGAAATTCATCTTGTACAAATTGACAAATTTCCAACCAACTACCATGATGTAATGTGCCAAGTTTTATAAGTCAGCAAAAGAGGGGACCCTGAAGGAATTTTTCCTTGTCTCCTTTCCAAGCAACTGCACCACTAATTAAATGTGATAAATAAAATAAAATAACTAAACATTTTGGAGCTCAACCCCTTTAATTACGTACATTTTACTCTACTACAATCTACACCATAAATAATTGAAGCAAAACGCTGGAAGCATATTCCTCATGAATCATCAAGAACATCTTACAAAGTATCATCTCAAAATTTCAGAGCTTTTTTTCCCCTGGTGAGATCGAAAAAAAAATCACCAGCTTCGCTCACTTGAATCCGGATTCTTAACCCAAAATAACAAAAATATACGAAAAACCTGTTCCGGAAGCAACTCAGTTCCAGATTAACCAAAAACTGTAGAGGATAATTTCCAAGCAATTGCACCACCCAACTTATCGGGCAGCCTGTGCCTGCGCATGTTCTAGAAGTTGATTGACAGATTTGTAAGTACGCCCAGACAGTGCCTTGGTGTGCTCTATGAGCTCTTCATACCTGGACAGAAGGGGGAAAAAAGTGGGTACAAAAGGCCACAGTGGAAAGATTGGAATTAAATATCTTAAAATCTACTTCCATTAGCAGGACAATCGGTTGTAGACTTACACATTAAGATGGTTGGGTTCCATGACAACAGTTCCTGAGTTGGAATCGATCTTAGCGTCGAGCTTTGCGTTCCGAACAAGATTCACAATCCATCTCTCAGCCTCATCGTAATTCAAATTCAATTTCTCAGCAAGCATTCTGTCAGAAATAACAGAAATAAGTATCGCGATTTAAGTATACTCCAAGCAACCAGTTTGCAACAGCAGATTGTAGAGAAAGCAAGGAGAGCACATTGCCGGTGAAATAAGTCAATGGAAAAAAACATGGAAATCACGAGATTCAAATGAGATCAATAGACCATTATACACCTGAAAATATTTGGATGAACCATGTCCAAACGCAATGTGTATAGAATTCCATTGTATACGTCATCCTATATAATATCCCCTAATAGAATACTACCAGTCATGTGACTGGAAATTGGAAAACATAGTTTAAACTCAGATGTGACTCATCTGAGACATGAGGTCCAGATAATCATCACATTTCAGCTTTACTTGCATTCCATGGTGTCAAAATAACCAGTATGACTTAAAAGGGGAGCAAAAGCAGAAAGAGTATTAATAGCACCCAATTCACAAACACAGCAGTACAGTCCAACATGCTACGAAGCTTTCACTACTGCATGGATCATCTCACAGTAACATCTGAAAATAACATATTTGAATGATATTTTGGAGATAGAACAGTGATGCAGTATAAAATTCATCCAATTTACTTCTTTACTTGGTAATGAGGTAATAAACTCATCCAATTTAATTTCTAAAAAACAACTTACGAAACAAAATTGGAAAAATCAAACTGAAAAGGAAATGATCAAGACACGTCAGGACATCCAAATGAAGTCTCATTTTCCTTTCCACGTGCCACATTGTTGGAATGTTTAACCGAACATGCCTTTCAAAACCACTCAATATTAACTAATACATGGGACCATATCACCAAAGAAAATATATAAAAACACACATAGCAAAGCTTCAATTTGGGAGGAAGGACATAAGAAGAATGTTATGTAGTTGCAGAAAAATCTCTCCGATAAGTTGCAAATTACAAAATGACACAAGAAATACATATTGGACTTAAAGACTGAACAAGAGCAAATAAAATATAACGAAGCACAAGCAAGGGTGGGTAACAAAATAAGAGATGAATTAAAATTGTCAGGCACCAGTATTTCAGAAATAAGAAAGTTGTTCACAGTGCAGAAAGGAGGTACACACCTCATATCAATGCATTTATGTATTCGGCAGTAGGTCTCAAAGATAAAGAGACGGGCATTTTCAAGGAACTCATCCCTCGACGGTACCGTAGAAAAGTTGCCTTCTTCAACTCGTTTGCCAAGGAAGGGATCATTCAATATTACCTGCATAATGGTTTCCATGTACACAACATGCATCATATGAATTCAGAGACGGCAACTAAAAAGGTTACGAGGAATAACAAAAACAAATTCTGCACCATACAACCAAAATCAACATCATATTATGTCAAAATGGTAAACTAAACTTGTCATATTGTCCACTGAATGTATCAACCATATAAAGTTATATTGTGTATGAGCATGTGCATTATCTCCCCACTCATGCAATCACAAAGAGAAAAGTAGACATTAAAATTATAGATCTGCTGATAGCCTAAGTCATCTCGGTCTGTCACGTTTTTTGGCCTCAGCAAACTCTTATACAAATATATTTGCATAAAGCTAACATAGAAGTTAAGTTTCTCTCTTAAACCTTCTTCACCGACTAGTGAGCTTAAATTTTTTTGTTTCTCTTCTCCTATGAGTACTCTATGTCCATTATACTTTTCCGCATCAAATCTGGTCTCTGACGACAATATCAACTCTCCTTCCCTCCCTCCAGGCATCAAATCTATCTCCAACAACAATATCAACCCACTGATAAAAAAAAAACGATATCAACCCTAAAGTGAAATTTCTCTTTTTCTAAATCCTTCTTCACCAACAAGTAAACCTCATCTTTGGTTTCTCTTCTCCTACATCATGTCCCTTTGTCTAATGTTTCTTTTTGTTTCTCTTTTCTTTTAAAGTCATCTCTCTCTCTGTAACAGTTCCCGCCTTAGATCTATCTTAGACAATGATATCAACCATCCCTCCCTGTCATTTCTCTACTCGGCATCAGATATATATGATTATATCTGACGACAATCTCAACTCTCTTAATTCTCTTCTCGTGAATCATCTCCTTCCAACTGTAATGCTTTTCGGCATCAGATCCCCCCACCCTCCCCTCTCTCTCTCTCTCAACAGGTAAGTTCTAATTTCTAAAACATTCTAAACCGTAAGATGTAAAAGTAACAAATGGTCCTAGTCTATTAGGTTTATGTATGGAAATTTTAACAAAACCCTTAACTCTCTCTCTCTCTCCACTGAAAAGTAAACCTACTCTTTTCGTTTCTTTTCTACCAAGTCATCTCCTTCTGTCTGTAATACAATTATTTTGGCATCATTCCGTCTCCAATGACAATATTAACCCTCCCTCACTCTTTTTTTTTTGGTATCGATTTGTCCTCTATATTTTTTATATATCACGCTATGTTTACAATAGATCACCCCTTAGTCTATGAAAGGAGTAATATCGACCCATAGTCTATAATAAGGAGGGATTTGAGAAATTTCAACCCACATTTACTTATATTTGTCATTTGGAGTCAAAGTGTGCCCCATTTCCACTACTTTTGGCAAATTTGCTAAAAAGAATAAAAAATTGTTCAAATTAGAATAGGATTTTGCATAATTAATGTGTCATTAGTCCTAAACTAGTGCAAATACATCAATTTGATGCATTTACACTAGATTTCTAAGTTCAAAATTCAAAATTCTTACTTCGTAGAGGGGAAATTGGAGGAAATTTAAAATTTTCAATTTTTAGCTTAGACACAGGATCATCTCCAATCAAGATTCTGAATATCGATTTCGCATGTCATTTCGAGTCGTAGAAAAATGATATATCGAGGATACTTCGCAAGATATATCGATATCGTGGGAACAATATTGTATGCAAAGGAAAAAATTGAAAAAAATAGTGGAAACTGTGGAATTTTTCAATGAAACTTAAGGAAATGTTAAAATAAATGTTAATACACACCTGATAATCAAAAAAATTAAAAAAACAACAATGTATATAAGAGAAGCAATGAGAAGGGAGCCAATGATGTGTGGTGATGTTGTCGACAATATATGATGATATTTCTCATATTGTAAAAAAAAATTAACTACATTTTAGTCTCTTAGTCGATTGAAGCGGATATATATGTAAACTCATTTTATTCTTTTTGTTAATTTTTGATTTGTTTTGTTGAATTTTTTGACAAAAAAGAATAATTATAATCAAAGAGAAACATTAATTATTTCTCGAATTCTTGAATTGAGGTTTAAATATGGTTTAAGTAAGGAGTTCATTCACGGGTATTCTCTATTCTGAATCTCTGATAGGTTTGCAAGAGTTTGAAGAACAGTGAACTCATAAATCACGAGTTCACTGTTCTGGTTTTTTTTTTTTAATACGATATCGCACGATATTTACAAAATATTGGTCGATATTTACGAAATATCGGTCGAGATTGTCGAAAAATTGTAAAAACTCACGAGTTCACAGTTCTAGTTTTTTTTTTAAGAAGATATCGCACGATATTTACGAAATATCGGTCGAGATTTACAAAATATTGTAAAAACCTAAATTTTTGGATCAGATGTCTCGGCACCCTGCGAAGTTGATATATATCATCGAAATTTACGAAATTTTGACGATATTTTGCACCTTGTCTTCAATTGGTGTTAGCGAGGAGACCGTCAGCATCAAGTCTGAATGAGCCACATACTCCAATCAAGTGTTGGTTTGCGTGCAAACTCCTTGAGAGGTGTGCATAGGAGGTATGTGGCGCCATTGGAGTGGTGCTAACGGTCTCCTCGCCAACACCAATTGGAAATGATCCCAAGTCCTTAGCTTAATACTAGTTCAATTAAAGTAATTTTGTTTTATGCTATGTGTTCTGGCCCGATCTACAGTTTGGCCAATAAAATATGTATTCACTTTTTTGATAGAAAGGAGATAAAAATTCAAAATTATTATTTTTTACTTTTTTAGCTTAATACTTAGAATTAAGACTTAAATTAATTATATGATGTAGACCGAAGGCCAATCCATAGATTGACTGAACACTTTTTGGACCAATATTAAATTATTTTATTTAAAAAAAAATTGTAAATCATGTATAAATTAAAATAAATAGATGTAATTGGGCACAACATTGTACTTATAAGGAGAACCAATACTATCGTCAACCTAGTTGGGACTCATGACAGAGATGACTTCAAGCTTCCGCATAACTCCATGTGGCTCTGAGTGTAGCTCTTGCCTTTTAGGATGGGTTAGATCATGGAAGTATTATATATAGAACTTTAATTGTATATTTTTATTATTATTATCAATAGATTGATGAATAAAACATTTTATGTAAATTATATCATTATTAGTCAATCATACATTTCGTTAGTGCACATCTTTGCCCTCATTACTATTGCATTTCTTATGTACATTCTGGAAATTTAGGCAATTTGTTATGTGCTATCTCTATGTTGAGTATTTGCATAATAGCAAACCACACCAACAATTGCTCTGAAGTTCTTTTAAACCCAATTGCTGCACCACTAGAGCTAGTTCACTTGGATGTATTGGTTTTCCTGTGGTAATAAATAAGGAACCATTACATAATTATGACTAAAATAAATAGATGTAATTGAGCATAAGATTGTACTTATGTGGATAACCAGTACTATTGTCAGCCTAGTTAAGACTCAGAACAGAGATGATTTTGAGCCTCCGCATAACTCCATATGGCTCTGATTGTAGTTCTTACTTTTTGGGATGGGTTGGATCATGGGTGTATTATATATGGAACTTTAATTATATATTTTTATTATTATGATTGATTGATGAATGAAACAGTTTATGTAAGTTGTATCAATATTAGTCAATCATACATTATCATCAACGCACATCTTTGCCCCCATTCCTATTGCATTTCTTATGTAGATTGTTATTGTTTTTTCTAAAAATTTATTCTCAAATGAGTATTAACATTTATTTTAACATTTCCTAAAGTATCATTGGAAAAATTCATGTTTTTTTTTTCCCGAATTTTTCCACCGACGAACGATATATTCCCCACAAAGTGATAAATCATTTTTCCAAGGTGCAACATATCTTCCAATATCGACATTCAGAACCTTGATCATGGTACATTGATACCCTCCTGTGGTAATAGAAGTCAGACGTACGAGCAACGAAAGCATGGTAGTTGTGGTAGGCTAGACGTCCAAGTGATTATAGGCCGCAACAAGGCATGGATCACATTATACATCAATGGATAGATTCGGTGTTCAAAATTATGGACAAATTCCACAGTTCTCAAGTTTGGACCTGACCGAAATAGTGTATGTTCTAGGTGTCAGTCAATAACAGACGTACATACAGATGTACCAGACCACATCACGTTTACACTAGTTGGTGATAGTATTGAAACCATGTATGGCACACTTATCATGTACCACTCTATTCATTTCTTGAGCTCACAGCATTCAAGCCGACATGTAAATCAATGTGGTGTTAAAGTTGTATCATGTATGTTATTTACTTTATTGTTGTAAAGTCAATTTTTTTATGTATTTCAACGAATATAAGGTGTGACTGTGGTTTGTGTTTTCATGCCTATTTATTAGCATACTCACCCTTTTTTAGTTTATATAATTTTTAACTCTCATATGTAAGGTTATAAATGTAGTTGATGGACTTCATTTAGTTTATTTTAAACTTATATTTGCATTAAAAAAAGTTTTATGCAAGATATCCAAGTTTTTCCTTGCATATTAAAGCATTTCGTAGTGTATTTTTGCTGGTGTATCCAAGCGTATTCCCGATATGTATCCTAAAATTGTCTGGCCGATACTCTCTCCGATATCAATAGTTTGAACCATGACAAGGACTTAAAACTCTTTGCAAGAAAAAATTTAAGAAAAACAATATAATCACACATCCCAAGATATTCCTAGCTATGTTATGCAACAAGTATAGAATATTATTTATCTAATACTTGTAAACACCTTACACGAGGTGCACAATATAAGGAAATGTAATGCAAAACATGTAGTCTATTGCATTACGAAAAAAAAAAACAGCAAGCCAGCCACTTTTGAGACATAGACAACTTACATCCTCACACTCTCTCATCTTCTTTTGTGCCCCATCAAAGTCGTAATTGACGTACACACATGCTAAGAACTCTGTGATGGGATCTTTGTAAGAGTATTGCTCCTGCTGGATGACTTTGATAAAATCTTTGAACTGAGGTCTTCTCCTTTTATTAACAATAAATGCAGTGGCCAAGTAACGTAAAAGGTGGGGAGCATTCGTTTGAATGGCATTTAGATACCTGGAAAAAGTATGATATTATCTTCTTTCAAAAATTGCATGAAAACAACCCAAGATGAAAAAGGTACTAATAATAACATAATATAAAGGTAGAAATAGTACCAAAGAAAGCTAGCTCTATGTAAATATTTCCACTCAATGTATACTTTAGATTTGACGGAAACAAAAGGTAAGTATTAACATGTAACAACCACATAAGTTTTTTATTGTACACATCAAAAAGAAAAAGAAGTAAAAGAAACAATTGCATAATGTGAAAGTAGTGTGATATCCAGTCAGAAGAAAACAATATTTAAGTTAAAAATATGGATGGTACAAACAACTACATAACATAATGATATATGCTATGGCGGGCTCGTCCAATCCGGACAGATACATCCTAGCTGTGTGCAGTTGGCTTTGAGCATTGCTGATGTGCTTAGTTGTTTTATCGTCTTGTTTGTGGTCTTTATTTTCTTATAGCATTAAGATAGATGGACTCTAGTTTTTGTTCCTTTTCTCTGCCATAGTTCTGGTTCACTTTCTTGTGAACCCGAGTTTGTAAGCACTTTATCTATATATATTCTCTCAGATTACCGATAAAAAAAACATAACAAACATAACGATAGGTGGTGAGATGACTTAATAGAAAAGCATGAAATAAGAAACATTTTATGGGATAATAATTTGGTGCACCATTTGATCAGTTTCGAAGTTCCAACAGGTACCCGTTCTATTCAGTTTTACAGATGAAATAGGTGGCCCCATATAGGCTTACTATTTATGATTTCTTGAACAAGTCAAACAAAAAAGAAAAAAATTTAACGAAGAATCATCTCGAAAGTCAGCATCATAACACAAATAATGCATGCATCTCAGGCCATGCATTGAATTGCGTGGCTTATATCCTTTAGTTTTAAATGACCAAAATTTAGCTCCCAATATTTTCAGTTTCCACATTATTGGTATTTCAATAAATTGTAAACGGCGGTATTTTTAAAGGCAGACACTTATGCAACCAGGCAATTCTAGTAGGCGTTAGATTGCCTAGGCAAGCTTAGACATGGCGCTTGTGAGGTTATTATGGCCAGCAGCTGGCGTCCAGGCACACAACTCATTTTAGTAATCTTGATGGTTTTTCCATCCGTTTCCTGCTATGATATTTGTAAAATGTGTTGGTAATATATAAGAGATGGACCTCAGGTCCCCATTATCAAAAAGCAACAGTGTAATCTCAGTGTTACATATTAGTGATGACCTTTTGTAAGCACCATACCAGGACATCGCGGACATGTGATGGGTCTTGACCAACACTGTAGGGGCTTCAGGCCTGAACAGAAGACCATCTCCATTAGGTTTGAGGACATGTGGCTGCCAGCTGGAATCCCTAAATTTTGAAGATATGGTGGAGGATTGGTGGACGTCCTTCAAGTTTGAAGGGACCATCAGTTTTGTGTTGACAAAGAAGCAGCAATCTCTTAAATCTATGTGAAAGAGATGGAAAAGAGAGAGCTTTGGCAAAGTAGACCTAAAACAGGCAGCGGTCTCAGAAGAGATCACTAGAGTTGACCACAAGGAAACGTTGGGGTAGATATCCCTGGATGGAATCCAGGAAGCAGCTACGAGGAACTTTTCAAGGTTAGCTTGGAAGATCAGTTGGCACTAAAAGTTAAAAGTACAATGGCTTAAATAAAGTGACAAGAGCACCATGTTTTTCCATTGCACTGTGAATGCAAGAAGACAGCAAAATACAATATCCACATTACAGGCAAATAGATCTGTCTTGGAGGAAGACGAAAAGATTCTGAGTTGATTACTATTCGACACTATACAACCTCCCCATTCCTTCTATCGAATAGCTAAGATTTCAAAACATCTTGGCAAGAGCAAGTTTGTAGAGGCACGGGTCCAACTAACAATATTTCTTGTGCTCACTCAAGTCATTTTCCCAGAGTCGGCTCTGCTTCTTTTGCCCACTATGAAGTACGTCCAAGGTATTAAACTTCAGTTTCGGTCGCTAAGGAAGATGACACGTTTCGAGGAAGTCTATGGAAGTTATGTAAAAATGAAAGAAGTTTAGAAAATTTTAAAGAAACATTAGAAATCTAAGATGAAATTTTAGAAATTCAATACTTAATCATAAATAGATATCTAGAATTCATTATATTACTAATGTAAGCATGTAGTACTCAAATGTGAGAAACTTAAAATTATGTTAAGTGGCATGTGTTGTCTGCTTGTCTAAGTTGTAATTTCTTCTTGATATTTTGTCAGATTTTTCTAAACTATATTTTATCCTCTTTGTCAAGTGAAGGGGATAAGTATTCTCCTTATTTTCAATGATTATCTATGTTAATTGTTTTAGAAACCTAAAAAACTTATGAATGCATATTAAAGTTAATAAATAATTGAAATTCAATTTAATTTTTAAACCTATTTCAATCACCAATTGATGAGCACAATGTTTTTACAAGACTGAATCAATATGTGAAAAAGGAGGAGATGAGCAGTTAAATAATTTTTAATTTATGAAATATTATTAGAAAATTATTTAATTTTTTAGTATTACTAAAAAGCACTTATGGGCATAATGTACTAATAACTAAATTATTAAAATAATAAAATTATAATTTATAATAAGGTTAATGCTAGCAACACTCTTTTAAAGCTAATTATATTTATGATAAGGTTAATGCTAGGGACACATGTCTTTCCTTATGAAGAAAATAAATTTAAAGCAAGTGGAACCAGTATTTTTAAAAGCGTTTGGGGCGTATGCCTTAAGGGGTGCCTTGGGGCGAGGTGTGACCAAAACGCTACAAAGCGTTGCTAAAAGGCGGGTTTGAATGTGGGGCGTACGCTTTATACTGGATGCGTGGAAAAAGGGCAGGGTATATAAACGAGTTTTAAAGATGGCGTACACTATTAACTTATTGATAAAAGGTTAAAACAATTATTTTCCTCTTCTCTCCCTCCTCTCTCCTTTAAAATCTCAAGACTTCTATTATCTTATGTTTCTAAAACCAAAACTCCCACAGTCCCTGTTTACATTTCTGCATAAAAGGAGAGGAACCGACAGGAAGAAGAAGGAAATTAAAGGAAAACGTGTTCACCCCCTCCTCTTCCACTCTCAGGTTTTGTCTGCAATTCAAAAAAAAATTGATAGAGAAGAAGGAGGTCTTCACCCCTTCGCTGAAATCAAAGAACGTGTTCACACCCTTCTCTGAAGAAGAAGACCCCTTCGCTGAAATCAGAGAATGTCCCTTCGTTGAAATCAGAGAATGTCTTCACGTTAGAAACAATCTGTATGTCTTCAAACCTCTCCTCTCTCTCTCTCCCTCATCTTGACAGTGCCGTTGGGAAAATAAACGAAAAAGAAGGAAGAAGAACATGGTTGTTCATCTTCAATTCCTTCCTCTCTTTTTTTGCCATTGGTATGCAGGTTGATGTTTGTCTTCAACCCCTTCTCCCCCTCGTTCAACAGACGCTGCCAATTAAAAATAAATAACGGAGACAGGAGAAAAAGAAGAAGACCCGGTTCGTCTTCTAACCCCCTCTCCCTCTTTTTCTTCTCTCTCCCTCTGATATGTGGGTTTATGTTGGAGGGTTAAATTTGGACCCACGGATCAGAGATGGAATTTTGCTGGTTCGTCTTCTTCCAAGACTATTGTTTATGCCATTTAAAATCCATTCTGTAATTTTGCTGGAATTAGTATCCATGTTTCAGCAGAAACACGCAGATGGTTCCCCTTACTGGTTTACCATTATTGCTCATCTTTGCATTTAGTGTATGTGTCAACTGTCAAGTTTAACTCAACACATGTGCCGTACATATAGTAGAACTGTAGAAGGAATAAAAAATAACCAAAGAGAACCAGTTTTATTTTTTTAATGATTGGTGAAGTGGGGCGTGAGGGTTAATAGAGTTTTCCAAATCCAGAATACTTCTTCACTGCAGCTTCCAAAATCCTGCACCATAGGAAATAAATTACGCCTCACGCCTTAGACAAGTGGAACGCCTCGTCTCACGTCTTAGCGTTCTAAAATATTGAGTGGAACTAGCATTACCTTTTAAAGTTAAAACTTAAAAGCCCTTCAATTTATAGAATTCTTCTTTACACTTCAGTTAATTTCCACCAAAGTTCTGTATTTTCTCAACTTCTTTTTTTTGTTTCGGTCGAAGTTTACCGAAGTTCACCACGAAGTCTAGTATTTTTAAAATACAAGTACAATTCGCTTTGGACACCACGGAAGTCGACTCAATTCAGTCAACTTTGACGAAATTGAGTCAATTTTTGACACCATGAGCACGTCTACTCCACAAAACTGCCCCTGCACCTTCATAATCCCTTTCTAGACGCCTGCCCCCATATGAGCCTAGGGACTTGTTTGGGATCCCAGTATAGATTGGAAGTCCCATGTTTGGTCGCAATGACTCTCTACCACACAGCATTGTCTGGAACTAAAATGCAAAAGAAACTTCCACCAACAATGCCTGATTCATACACCACAGTCTCCTTAGGTCCAAACCCTTACATGCCTTGGGGTGGCAGACCCAATCTCACTTGATCAAGTGGAATCTCCTCTTGTCCCTTCTATCCTCTCATAGGAAGCCTGTTTGAAGCTTTTCGAGAGGCTTAGCTACAGACGGAGGCAACTTGAAGATCGACATGTAGAACATGATATGGCTAGCAAGATGCTTTTGATAAGTGTTATTCTCCCTCAATGAAAATAAGCTCTTCTTCCAACATGTAAGCCTTATGTCTCCTCTTTCAAGCATCGAATCACAAATGCTTTTGTCTAGAGGTCTCAAACCAAGAGGAAGGACAAGGTATTCGATGGAGAGCTTACCCAAACCTATAGTACGATCTTAAAGATACCTAGGCTCCATTAGTGTTCGGTTTTTTTTTTCTCATGCAGCAATATCATCCTTCTTGATGCATATTAGAAACCCTTTCTCCTTGCATCATTCTTGGTGTAAGAACAATAGCTTTCTGATCGAAAGCATAGTAAGTTTGATCTTGTTGCATCAAATAAGCATTTGAGCAGATTTTGTAGAACCCCGAATCTTCACTTCACTAAGTAGTGAATAGTGTGTGAATGGTGTTCAAGTGTAGTCTTGTACACTGATGGGTTTATACTCATGAAAATGTTTGGATATATGGTGTGCTTGTGTTGATGGGTGTTTATACCTAAAGGAGTGTGTTTTGACTTTATAAGGTGCTAGAATTGGATTGGAGAAGGTCCAAGTAGTGGAAAAAGGGTTTTGCAGCAAAAACATGGGAGCACCGATCGCTCAGTAATAACACCGATCGACCGGTCATCTATCGATCGCTCGGTAGCTGTCGATTGGTCAAAAATTTTGTATGGGGAAAAATTCCAAGGAGGGTGTTTTCAACCGATCTCTCAGTCGAAGACACCGATCGCTCGGTCCTGACCACCGATCGATCGGTTATACGCAGATTTTCTTCATTAAGGGTTTTTAAGTCTTTAACCATCACCTCTTTTGCCTATAAAAGGCTCAGTTCGTGCCTTAGGGTTTCAGAAACCCTTAGTGCATAAATTTGAGAGAGATTTGAGAGAAGATGAAGGAGAGAGGCTAGGGTTTGCTCAAGCTTGAAGGAAAGATCAAGTTTCTTCCCTTCTTTGGTGTTTTTCAACAAGGAACTCGAAGTTCTCACTTGTTCCAAGCTTTTGGAATCGAATCCCTCGATTTCACCAAGGTAGATACATTCTACTACCAATCTTGGGATAGTACTAGTTACCACATGATGTTCTTCTTATTCTATACTTTAAATCTTGATTTGAGATGGTGTGTGATGTTGTTTTTATACTTGGATATAACCTACCACTATTTTTTTTTTTTGATCAATAACTCATTATTAATAAAAAAGAAGAAGATGACAAGAAAGAAGACTAAGGGCCTTTGGGTTTATATGCGCTCTATGTGTTTGGTTTAATGCCTCTAAGGGCTTTTATGTTAAATATGCTATCACTCTCATATGTTCGTATGTCTCGCACGAACCGGGGTTTTTCCATGGATTTCTCAAAGTTCTAAAAGAGTTTGTTAAGCAAGGGTCTCACACGATGATTTTAAGAAACTCCGTGATATTGTCTAAGATCGATTCACAAGCTCCAAGGATCATATTAAACTCACAAGAACTCTATGATAATGTCTAAGATCGGTTCACAAGCTCCAAGGATCATAAATGCAAATGTTCTAAGATCTCTATGGTTTATCTCTATGGTTTTGCTCTACGGTATTGCTCTAAGTCTCTATGGATCATAAATGACTCTAAGGAACTCTATAGACTTAACTCAATGAACTCACAAGGCTATGATTATCGCATGACTCACACGGTTTCGGTTTTGGTTTTCATCATACGTGTTATTTCACAATTTCTACGCTTCGGTGTGTTTTAAGGATTTCAGTCTCCATGATTTGTATGCTTCATGATATTATTGCTTATTGTTAGTAGTATGTATACGCTGAGTATTCCACGCTCAGCCAATATTTGTTATCATCGGCAGGTACTCGGGTTCCTTTCGACTTGTGTGGTTCGAAGCCTTGGGTAGAGGAAGAGTACTACGACCCGGAGCCTTCTATGGACCACTACCAGGATGATGGCTCACTAGATAGGCGTGATGACTTTGATTTCTGTTGATAGACTTAGAAAGAAATGATATTTGGTTTAAGTGAGAGTGAGACTTGTCCACTCCACATTTTGGATATATATATATACATATGTATTCTGTCGGTTCAGACTTGAACTAATTGATAGGAGTAATTATTTTAAGTTGCTTCCGCTATGTTTCATAAATCGTTTCCGCTATGTATATCTTGTGTACTCTGACAGGTTGTTACGTGTGCCTTATGTATCATATGGGATGTATGATACGGCGGTCACGAGCTAAAGTATCCCTAACTCCTAGGGGGTTTTTTGGGTCACGACAGATTTGAATCCTTGAAGACTGAATTTTGTTCGTTCAACAACTACAAATCAGGATCCTTTAGAAAGAAAATGAACAAAGATCAACGAGATGTTGCAATTAATGATCACCAAAGTCAAGACTACAATTACACCTATTCTAGATCATCCAATATAACCAAATAAGTCACAGAAACCATAGTTCGAAAACTCAACGAGTCATCCGAGTAATTCGACCGAGTTACTCAACTCGGTTGAATTTCGAGTCGAGTCTCCTCAAAACTCGAAGGAGACACTATTGGTTAAGTTACTCGGGTGATTCAATCGAGTTAAGTCGAGTTTGTCGATTCGCCAGACTAGGTCGAGTCACAGAAACGTATTTTTTTCATCTTCTTAAACCTAAACTCGAACGTCACAATGTTTTCACATCATATTTTTTTGGGTCTACAAAAATAACCTACTATGAGTTCTATTAAACCTAGTTTTTAGGTTTTAGACTGTAAAACCAACGTACTCTGAGTTCTTTTAACTCAGGTTTTTCAAGTTATTACATATATATTCCGATTTGAACCGAGTCCAGTTCTTTTCGAGTTATTCGACCCGACTAACTTTCGAGTCGAGTCGAGTCGAGTTTCCGGGTTTTTAAACTATGACAGAAACCTACCAAAGAGACAACTATTGAACTCATAAACAAAAGGAAATGAACTGTGCTACAGTGGAAGACATTCTGGAAGAGACTCAACCATGAATGGTGAATACATCACTTTAAATGGATGGAGGCCTGTAAACAGCATTGGGACGAATAAAATCATCTCGCATCATAGAGTTAATATTCGACCATTCACAGATACTGATTGAAGAAACAAAGAACTGTAAATTCTTTAGGTACTATTGATCCAAAGAATTTCCTAAATTGGATTGTACACACCAACAGCTTCTTTGAATATTCTAAATTGACCAAGAGCAAAAGAGGGGAAGGAGGTAAATTCTGGGAGCACTGAACTGAGGGGACAACTCTTTTCAATGCAGAGTTATAGAGAGTGAGTGTTCAAATCAACCAAGGAGCAAAAGGGAGGGGGGAGGAGGAAAAAAGTGGGTCACCGAGCAAAATATTAGACATGAGTCAAAGAAGCAAGATGCCAGATGTGTAACACGTGAGCAGATTATAATTCAAAAAATCGAGTCGACTCGAAAGTTAGCTTGGTCAAGTAACTCAGAAAACTTGAAAAAAAATTGACTCGACCGATTCGGAAATATATATATTATCCACATAGAAAAAAATTATTGCAAAATAATTTTTACTTTCTATAATTCTACTACAAACTTACAAATTAAAAACAGTCTTAAAATAATTGTAATGTTAAAAGACTAAAATCAATCCGAATTTCAAAAATTATAATGCTATTGTTAATTTCAGAAATTAGAAGTAAATATGGTTATAAATTGTGATGCCAAAATCAATCCTAATTTCAATACAATTCATTATTGCAGAGTTTAGATGCTTACCTAGTTGAAGGCTTGAAGTTGGGCAAGTAGGTCACAACTCACAAAGAGGCTGCCACAGTTTCACAAAAATAGTCCTGCTTACCTTATTTTCCTTCTCCTTCTCCTCGGTTTAGGGCTCGAATGAGACCTCGATATGGGTCGAACGGGATTTTAAAAAAGACATTATGTCCTCAAGTGACTCAGTCGAGTCTTTTGAGTCAAGTCACTCGGCCTAACTCGACCAAGTCACTCGAGTTACTCAGCTAAAAGTAAGATTGAGTTTTTTAGCTGAGTCGAGTCGAAGGGTCGAACAGGATTTAAAAAAAGACATTTATGTTCTCAAATGACTCGGTCGAGTCTTTCAAGTCGAATCACTCTGCCTAGCTCGACCAAGTCACTCGAGTTACTCGGGTAAAAGAGAGAGAGAGAGTTTTTTAGCCAAGTCGACTTGAAACTTAGGTGAGTTTAGTCGACTCGTCTGAGTTTCAAGTCAACTCGCTGAATTTTTGTACAGTGGAGCAGATAATGTATTGCCATTCGTGGAAGAAGTTATGTAATGAGTGGGCGACATGTTGGTGACTACATTACAATGTGTAACAAAGTACAAAGGTTCGTTGATTACTGAGTTAAAGCAGGTAACAATTTCAACATCTTAGCTAGCAAGTAATGGTAGATAGGAGTCTCTTAGTCAAAGTCAACTTTTAGGTTTTGTGTCATTATATAAATTATGGTATAGCATTGTAAGCAAATGTTTTGAGTACTGATATGAATTTGCCTTTAGGCTTCCTTAGTTCTTGCACAAAACTTTGGGTGTTTCTGTGAAAACTCGTCTACGAGTTAACTCAGGCTCCATCCTAACAAACCTAGCTCCAAACAGTGATTTTTTTCAATCGTGTGTTTCATATCATTCCTCATGCTGGATGACATGAGAAGGTGTCAATACATCGGCTTGGTTTTACAGCATTAGAGATTTATATTAATGCGTAGAGTTTTTTCCCAACAATGCATCCGAAAGAAATACATATCCAAACATCCCCATATCCTATTTGTCAAGATATTTACATTATTCCCGTAGTTGTAGAGATTATTCCAACTTCCCATAATCGCAAGCAAGTGGACCAGTAAACAAAGTGTGCTTGTTGTTCCGGCAATATCAGATAAATGTTATGGTCCAAAGGAGAGAGTGGGAAAGTAAGATGGTTGGTATTATTGTTCCATATTTATTTTTTTTGGTGATAGGATAATAACAACAGAAAAGTTAAAAAGTTATTGATGGCTAAATTACACATGGTAAGTAATAACCATAGACGTGATACTGATTCTACGAGAACATAAAAATTAGGATATGGAAAAAGCAGCACTGCGAAGAGATAGAAAGAAGAATTGTTTCAATGGTAAACGAAAAAGAGGAAGAACACAAGCAAGGATGGATAAGTTCAGATGGCAAACTTGTCATTAGTAAAAAGGTCAATGATCTGAGTTCTGCCATTGTCATGGTTGAAAAAGATGAAGAGGCTCCAATGCATTAGCCATATTCTACTTTGCAACTGAATCAATGGTGACATGAAACTCTGCACCACAAATAGCAATCAGTAACAGTTCACATAAATCAACAAAATGGGCAAGCAGATATACAAGTGGGTGTTTGACACAGACCTTTGAGTCAATTATTTCTTTCAACCGATTAAGCTCTTCAAGTGCAATATCCCAGTTCTGCATCAATATTTCAGCTGCTAGCTTTCCCCATAATGCACTCAAATTCCTGTCACTGTTTGTGCATAAAGCCCTGTACTGATATAGATAGTCAGCAGCACCTGAATAGTTTCCGCATTCAAACTGAAACTTGGCATACTGGTATAATGCCTCTATCTGATCCGGACCGATCTGTTTGTAAAATAAGGTAATTTCGTAAGTCAAAGCTACACAAAAAACCCAGATTAACTCAAATAAGCTTTGCCACCAAATAAGGTAATTTCGTACTTTTTCTCATGTTTCAATTTTCATTGAGGGGAGATCTCCTCATGGGAGGATGGTTTAAGGCATCCCTGCCTTGAGGGGAGGTCCAGGGTTTAACCCCAAGGGTAGTGTGGGATGTCCCCAATTTCGCTATGTGGCTTTGGATTAATATACACCCTGCTAAACCTACTAATTACCCCACGACAAACACACATGCGTCTACTAACTACCCCATGATATATATGTTAAAAGGAAGTGTTAGCAGCCCACAAATAAAAAGGAAAAAAAAAATCATAGAAAAACAAGCTAACGCATGATATAGATGTTTAGGTTTCAAAACTAAATTTAGAAAATCTATGTCACCTACTTGAAGAGAGAGGAGGGACCATGAGAGAGAAGTGGGGAAGAGAGATGGTTTGATATAAAGCTTTCTTTATTTGGTACAAAAAACAAGGAAACCTACGTCTCCTACTTGGAAAGAGAGGAGAGAGAAAGAAGTGGGGAAGAGAGATGATTTGATAAAAGAAAAGACTTCTATTTTGTACAAGGTGTCATTTAAAAGAGAGAGAGGCGTTAGGGTGTTTTCCTCTGTGGGGCCCACAGAAGAAGAAAAACAAAAAAGACAACTTGAACTTTCTTAAGCATTCATTTGATGAGAAAAATTCCAAATTTAAAAATCTAAAAAAAACCCTAAGCAAGAGAAAGAGAGAGAGAGAGATCCCTTTCTTTAACGTAGTTTTCTAAAAGGGTAATACTATGAAGCACGCAAGCCTATTCAACCCTTGTGCGCCTCCCGACACATCAGCATTAACCCCTAGAGTTAATGCTTCTCCTGGGTTTTTAGAAAATGTTGACATGGCAAAAGGTTTGGATGGTGCAAAGGGTGGGGGTAGGGTTTGTTCGCTCATTAGCAAACCCTTTCCAAAATGATGAATACCCCTATTTACATGCTTTCCTCAAATGTAAAATATTCCCCATTATAACTATTTTTTGATCGGTAAATAAGATATATATATATATATATATATATATGTTTTAATTGGTAATAGGATCAATTTATTAGAAATAAGAAATCACAAAGCATGCTCACCGATGAATTAATGAAAAAACACAAGGAGAGAAGAAAGACATAAGCAACAATATAGTATATACAAAGCTACAAGAAAAAATCATGTCGACAATAATCTTCTCAACCAAACTAGAAGAATTTTGAAGGCCCTTTTGTCCCTCTCTTTCCAAACACCCCAACAACTTGCTCCCAGAAGAAACTCCCAAATCTCTCTTTGCACACTATTCACATTCCTCGTGAATTAATTGGAGACTGAGAGACTGAAGGAAGTGAAGAAAACCCACAACAAGCCATGCGAGATAGAAAAAAGTGCAGACTTGCTAACACATGCTTTTTGCGTATGGAGGTAGAAGAATCCATGGATCACTTGTTGATCCTTTCTTCTCAGGTTCAAGGAGTGAGGAGCCATTTCCTAATGTGCTTGGGGTTGGTTTGGCTTTTTCCATCTTACTTTAAGTCGCTAGTCTCCGATTGATTCTTAAGAAATGTAGACAAACTGTAGATAGGGATTTGGAGGGTGTTTTTTGGAGTAGTTTGCTGAGGAATGTAGGAAGAGAGAAATAAAAGAGTCTTTGACAATGGCTCGACTGTTGTGTGGACACGATTATCTGTGGTCAATGTTACAAATCTCCCGAGAAATAACTAATTTCACGAGAAATACCGAGAAAAACATCTAAAGTTTAAAATGTCGTTTTATCGAGACATTTTAAAAATCTCGCGAGAAATACGATTCTCTTTTTATCATGTAAATATCGCGAGATTTAGCCAAGAGTTTTAAAATATCACGAGAAATACCTCATATTGTTGGTTTAATATACTTATAAATTGGTGATATGTATATTGTATAACTATTTTTATAATTTTAATTATATTTTTAATCATTGTTAGATTTAGGCGAGAAACACCCAAAGAAATCCAGACTTGAAAATCTTTCAAGAAAAATTCCAGGCAATAAAAACTCAAGAACGAGATTTGAAACATTGTCTTTGGTATCATTCAGGATTGCTTTGACTGGTGCACGGTTTTCCTTGATGGCGATGATGTTAGATCATCTCATTTTTTGGCTACGACTTCCTTAGTTTAATTAATGGTTGGGCTTGTGAGGTGGTTGTTTTTCTTCTTGCTCTTTCCTTCTTTTTTATTCACGGATCGCTAAAATTTTCTTCTATTTGTTCAAAGTTATCATTATGCATTTCATTTATTGATAAAACAAATATTCCAAATTTCACAAACAAGAGGGCAATGGATGAATAGGTGCCAATTCCTCAGTCATACAAAAAAAAATTGGGCAACCTTCCTCTTATATTTTTCCGAGTGAATGAAACTTCCCGCTTACATTTTTTTCCAAATAGCAAATATATCCCCTTTTACATGTTGGTAGAAAAATGGCAAAAACATAAAATAACAAAAAAATCTAAATAACCAAGAGAGAGATTCCTTCTTTAACGTGAATTCAAAATGGGTAATGCTACAAAGCATGTAAACACTACCTTTCCCTTGTACACACCCCAACACATCAACATAAACCCCTAGAGTTAATGCTTCACCCCTGGCCTTCTAGAAAATGCCGATGTGGCAGTGGGTTTGGGGGCGGGCTAGGTTTGCAATGGACGCATTTTAGCAAAACCCTTTCCAAAATGATAAAATACCCTTATATACATGCTTTTATCAAATGGCGAAAATATCTCTCTTTACATGTTTCAAATAATAACAATACCCTCTTACATGTGTTTAATCTTTTTTTTATCAATATCTTACATGTGTTTAATCTTACTTTTTTCAAATAAGAAATATGCTCCTATTTACATGTTTTTCTTAAATGGTAAATATACCATCTAACATGAATCAAAGTGAAATGACAATGTATTTTCTAAAATGACAGAAGCCCTCTTTACATTTTTTTCTCAAATCGCAAAAATACCTCTTACATGAGTTCCATATTATTATTTTTTCCAAATGATGAATTAACCCACTTACTTCTGTATCTCTATAATAATAAAAATATCCATCTTTAAATTTTTTTTCTCCAATAGCCCAGATACCTCTCTTACATTTTTTTTTCTTATTAACTAAATACCTCATATTAGTCTCCCATGTTTTCTTAAAACAAGGTATTTCCTTACTATATACCCCATGTTAGGTAGAGTTTTAACACTAATTTAAATAGGTAGAGCTTATTTGAAAATTGTGCTTAGCTAGACTTTAGATTGTTAAGTTGAAGGTTAATTGCATGTGTACATCTTTTTAAATTAGAGATTTTAGAGGTAAGAACCCCTACTTTAAAAAGTAGTTATGAGGTACTTTTATAATAAGAGGTAAACCCCTACTTCAAAAAGATGTAGACATGCAATTAACCTTCAACTTAACAATTTAAAGTCCAACTAAGCACAATTTTCAAATAAGCTCTATCTATTTAGATTAGTGTTACCAAACTCCACCTTAGTGTCTCCCTCCTCTCTTTTCAACTTTCAAGTCGGTCACTTACAATTTCTAAAATTAAATTTTCAAACACACTAAAATATCATGCGCTAGCATTGTTCAATGACTTTTCTTTTCCATTTTATTTGTGGGCTCCACAAACTTCCGTTTCGTATAATATAATTTAGGCATCAGTTTGTCTCTGGCATATGCCAGAAAAATAGTCTTAAGCATCCACACATCAACCAACATGTGGCGATAAAAAGAGATAAGTCACTTCATTTTCTCCCCATGTTTTTTACTTCTCCCCACTTGATATCTCTCCCCCTTTTTATCACCACATGCCGGATGATGTGTGGATGCCCGAGACCATTTTCTGGCATCTGCCAGAGACAATCCGATGCCTATAATATATGTGTAATATATATATACTAGCGGGTGACACGTGTGATGCACATGAGAGCGAGGAGAAGTTGTTAACCACAGTTAATAGGAGTTAAAAGGGACACGTGTTAACCTGTGGGTGCGATTGAACTCGCTAGTGGCCCGGGCGATGCGTGTGAGCGCTAGGGGAAGGAGTTAACCACAGTTAATAGGAGTTAAAAGGGACACGTGTTAACCCGTGGGTGCGATTGAACTCTCCCCGAGTTCAATCGCGATTGGCTATGATTCTAAATAGATGGATGAGCAAGGGGCAGTTTGGGAATTAAAGTAAAACATTAAATCAATGTTTTGTTTTTATATAAGGGTATTTTGGAAATTTTGGAAAATGCATCTACGCAGGCTCTCGCATTATAATAGTAAAGATATATATATATGTGTGTGTGTGCGCGCGCGCGCACACACACGAGCGTGCTATGTGATCGGTGCATCTTGATCAAACTAAAAGGAAAATTTTCTATGATAGCGATAAAACCAACTATGCTTTATAGAGTAGAATCTTGGGTTATTAAGAAGTAGTATTTTAATAGTAGAGCTATAAAAGAAGTGAATTCGGAGGAAATAGTAGTATATCCGAATTCGTATTCGACTATCAAAATTAGATTAAATATTCGACAGATTGTAAAATAGAGTATTCGTATTTAACTTCAATTAAAATATTCAAATCATAACAATAAGGGTATTTTATTCTTATGAACTTACAAGGGTATTTTAGTCTTAGAATTATGTAAAAAGTTCCCACCAATAAGAGGGCGATGGTGCGCAAATGCGAGAAGGGAGCGATGATATGCCCTCAAACACTCTAAGGTTTCTCTCTTTCCATATCATCCATGATATGACTCCAGGAGAATCAACCAAATCGCCTCGCAAGTACCATTCAAACTGACAAAGACCAACAAGATAAGAAATTGTGAAAGGAAGAGGAAAAGACCCAGTCCACACCCACGCGGGAGAGGAAATAACCCCATGTACCAAACACAATAGGACAATGCAAGAGCAAATGGTCTACAGTCTCATCCGCTTTGAGGCATATATAGCACTGGTTAACCATCTTAACACCCTCTATGTTGTAAATGATCATATGTGAGAATTTTATTCAATGTTGCATTCTAGAGGAAGAAAAATACCTTAGAAGGAATTCTCAGATTCCACACAATCCGATGAGGAAATGAACCCGAGGGAGCCTGGCAAATTGACTGTAAAAGTGATCTTGTTGAGAAATGACCATTGTTACTTTTAGACCAAACCCTATAACTCCTAATCTCAGTGCTCGGGGAGAAGGAGCTTATGCAAGGCAAAAGTCACGACACTTCATCAATTTCTCAATCATTTAAGTCACGTCTCAATTTAGAGCACCACACCACCCTCTCTCCCTGCCTCTCAAAATAGTCCCCTACTACTGCCTCCCTGTCAATAGCTAACAAAGAGATATGACCAAAATCATCCTACAACCTAGAATCTCCACACCACACATCCCTCTAAAATCTCACCTCCGAACCTTAACCCACTGTAAACCAGAACTTAGGCACAACCAAGATGGTAGTTGCCATGATACCCTTCCAGAGACCCATTCCATGGGGCCCCCTAACCTGTTACAGGTTGGGACAGGGAACACAACACGGTCAAAAAGGGACAGGGAAAATTTTGGTTGTTATTAATATTAATACCCAACACGAAGACTCCCTATATTAGCCACTATCACAACTCGCCACAGACTATCCCTCTCCCCCCCCAAATCTCCAAATTCATTTACCTAACAAGGCCTTATTGAATTGGACCAAAGGCTTGGGACTTTACTCCACAGCCTCCTTAGAACGACAAATTTGATTCAAAGCAACCAAATGATATTTGAATGAATCTGGTATCTAACTTCTTGTTCCAAAGAAACGTCATCTACATTCTCTCAAGAGAAGCGGCGACGGACTTAGGAATGGTTAGGGTGGACATATAAAACATCGGGAGTATTTTAGTCTTATGAACTTATAATATATTATGCATATTACGAATATCTTCATTTATATTAAAAATAGCAATTAATGTATTAGAAATTAGAATTATGAAAAAAGTACATATCTATAAGGGTATTTTGTCTTATGAACTTAAAATATATCATGTATATCCAAAGTTTTGAACGTTGATATCGCATGACATGTCAAGCCGTGGGAAAAAGATCTATCGGGTATATATCGCAGGATATATCGATATCGAATGAACAATATCGCATGTGGAGGAAAAAATTTTTAAATCAGTGAAAAACATGAAATTTTTCAATGATAATTCAGGAAATGTTAACATATATGTTTTTTTATCGGAATGTTAAAATAGATGTTAATACACATCTAAGAATCAAAAATTTTAAAAAAATAACAATAGATATAAGAGATGCAATAAAAGGGGGCCAAAGATGGGCATTGACGTTGACAACAATGTATGATTCACAATGCATATAAGAGATATAAAACAAAATACGCAAATGTTGACCCTGGGGCTTAGCCCACTCTACTTAGGAATTTTTCGTACTTTCATGACGAGTTTTAGATTTACTAGTCTAACTAATAGTTTGTCCCTCCACTCAAGGTAATAGTTTTTCTTTCCACTTGAGAAGAACTTAATGTCTATTAGCCTTTACACCAATAATTAATAAATAAAGCAAAAGAAAGAACTCAATAGTTAAAAAAATCACTACGAATCATTATAAACTTTCACTAAAAGGTCTCAATCATATTCCAACATGAAAATTCCTCATTTTTTCGTACTATTGGTCAATTTTTTCTTTGGAAGTAAACAAATTTTGCTACTGATGGTCATTTTTGCACCCCCGTAAACCTAGAGGACCCCCGCTTTGAGCTCCCGGTGAGTTTGTGAGTTGGTCCCCACAATGTTTAAAATTAAGTTACGTGGTTAAAATGTCAAAAGGGTAGTCAACTGGTTCAGATGGAGCTAGGTTTTTTGGAGTCTCTTTCCTAAGTTACCACAAGCTCATTCGCATCCAAATTCTTGCTAGGTTTTAAGGATTGTACTTAAATTGATTTCACTTTCACTTTTTATCCTAGGACCATAATTAATTGGGATGAAATTGTCAGTGTTGTCAGAACTGGACCGGGCATTGAATCAGTAGAGTGGTCGGTTCCCGCTTCGACCGGTTCAATTAATCCGGTTCAACCGCGTACTTTAGCAAAAAAATCATTTTTTTTCATTTTTTCCTAAATTTTCCATGGTTCCGGCCGGTTCTACCGGTTCTTGTCGGTTCTTAAAGAATACCGGTTTTGAGGGTTCTCGCCGGTTCCCGGTTCCACCAGTTCGACCGGGCTGGTCCAGTCCGATTCTGACAACACTGGAAATTGTAGTCCACTCCTATAAGAAAAGCTCATCCAATGCAAGCTTGAATAAGAGAGAAAATAAGGTAGTTCTCTCTTGAAAGTCCCCAAAATAGCAATAAAAATCTCTAGAGTTCTTTTAGAGTTGAGGAATTGAGATCCTTGATTCTGACCACAAGGGAGTTTAGATAGACCCAAGGGTGGAAATGAAAGTTATCAAAAAAAAATATTGAAATTTATAAAATGAGGAAACTGGCATAGTGTTGATAATTATTTTACCGACACTTGCGCAAATAAGCCAAAAACAAGTTGGTGGTAGTTAGATTACTAAACCCTTTAGGTATTTTCAAATTTTGGTATTTTCATGCTTTGGAAACTTCCAAAAATTAATTTATTACCACTTCACTCAAGTCCAAATTTGGGTCTTTTCATGCTTTGACAACTTCCCACAAATTGATTTTTTACCCAAATTTGGGATTGAAAAAACAAAAGGTTTTGGGTCTGAGGCAGGCGGTACCACGGTAGATGAGTGTTCCAGAGAGGCAGATCATAGTGTCCTTCACCGATTAGGCTCAAGAGGTTTTGTTGGGGCAGCTGGGTCAATTGGTCGAACACCACGCCTCATGAAGAGGAGGTCTCGGTTTCGACTCCCAAAACAGCTTCTATCTGCTCCCTCCTGGTGTGGGTGTCTTAGTATGGGGCTGGAAAGTAATAGTCTGGCGCAAGGCTGAGATACCTCTTCATTGTCAAAAAAAATATATATATATATATATATTCCAGGTCCACTTTGTATGGTGCAAGTATAGAGCATGAGGGGCCCAGTGTTGTGTGGTTCGGGCCCAAGGGTTGGATCGAAGTTAGGAGCCCAAACCTATGGATAAGCTTAGGTTCATTTAACTGGCATTTGAATCTTTTTATTGGGATAGACTCAAAAAAAAAAAAGATAGACTCAGAGTCGGCCGGCCCATGTTAGAAGCTTTTAGTCTAGTGGATGTTAGCCTAAAGGTTTGTCCCTGGGTATCCCTAATAATTTTGATTATGACACAATAATGCAATAGGCATTTTGGTACTAATTGTTCTACAAAGTGTATGTCAATTTTAGATTTAAAGAACATTAGTCCACTTTTCAAGAAAAATTCAACATGACCAAGATATGTCACCAAGTAAAAACAAGACTCCTTGATGAAGGAGAAATCAAGGCAAAAGGCTGCAAGAGCCATATTGCCACTCAAGTCGAATAAGAACTCAAAAAGAAAAACTCAATCAATTCCAAGGTATAGATTCAAGATCTCACCCAAAGTCCAAGTCGGATCATGAAGCTAAAGAAGAAATCATTTAAGATCAAGACAAGACAACTGAAGACTCAAGAAGGTTTATTTATTCCATTTAAAGCAGTGTAGTTAAGGAGTCTAGGCGATGCCTAGGCGATTAGCCCCGGCTAGGCGAGGCGTTGCCTAAGCGAAAAATTTAATATAATTATATATATATCATGTATATATATTATTATATAGAACATCCAAAAGACCAAAACTCCACACCCACATTCCACAAAAACATAAAATAAAAAATCTATTACAATCATTCATATCGCATAATCAAGACATAATGACATAATGGAGTATTAAATACTTCAAAATCTGGGCAAAATACCCAAATTCGTGTCATTGTCCATGTTACATGTATAATGTTATGCCCTAGAGCCTAAAAAATGTATTCAAAATTACAACATGATGATTAAAGATTATGAAATATAGAAATAATAAAAGAGTTTTATCATTTGAATCCAAGAAATAGTAAAGAATTTAAGAAAAGCTTCATCGTGTGCTGTCCCAACAGTGTGTATCTGCCTATCTGGACTGGATTATGTGTATGTTTCCACCCTCAACCCATCTAATTTTCTTATTTCTAAATTTTGAGCTTCATATTGGTTTTAGAAGTATCTGGTTTGTTTTGGAAGGTACACCCTTCAGCAGATTGCCCGAGAGGGTGGCAAGGGGGCAGATTGCCCGGGAGGCTTTAGAAGTATCTTGTTACTTCTTCATTACATACTTTTTTTCCTATTTATTGGGATTTTTTAGATCTTTTTTAAGAAAAAAAAGAAAAAAAAATAGTTTTTATAAGGCAGACCACCTAGGCGACCGCCCAGATATCGAACGCCTAGGCGACAGCCTAGCTATTTTCGACTGCCTAATTACCTAGTCAGGCGCCCCACCCCCAAAAACGCCTAGGCGTTGCCTAGGCGACCGCCTTAACTACACTGATTTAAAGAGTCTAGGACTTATGTAAAATGTCCTCAATTGGTTGGAAAGTTTAAAAGCTCAAAAGCCTAGATTGACCTTAGGAAGCCTTGACCTATTTGGAAAATATTTCAAGTCCCTAGGACATCTTAAAACATGACCAAAAACATGAAAATAGAAAGCCCAAAAGCCTATGAATTCATTCTCATCTTAAAGGTCTTTTAAAATAAGATAATCTGTGAAAAATCATTGCAGACGTCGATGTCTGAGAAGGAAGAACCTTCAAACATCGACGTTTGGGGATAACAGAAGCTCAAAAAAAAATTTGTTTTTGCAGACGTAGACGTCTGAGAATGAAGAACCTTCAAACATCAACGTTTGGGGATTACAGTAGCTCAAGAAGATTTTCTGTGTTGCAGACGTCAACGTCTGAACAACTCTCAGACCTAAACGTCGACGTCTAGCTGCGGGAAACTCGTAATGACTAGTTTTTTAACGGGTAAAATCCGCATTAAATGCTACTCCAATGGCTAAAATCTTCCAAGCTCTATAAATTGAGTTCATTTATGAACAATCAACAACTACTAATCCTCTATTGAATACTCATTGATCATATCATTCATTCTCAACAATCACATATTGAAAAACTTAGAAATCCCAAATTCTCCTATTTGAGCTTTTAACTCTCAATCTTTTGAGTGATTTGTAGAGGCTTTATTCCAATCCTTCTTAGCTCATTAAGGAGCCTTGTAACTTGATTCAAATCCAATCATCTTTAATACATTGGAAAAAATCAAGAATCTATGTATTCTTGTCCGTGAAGCCGGAAAGCTTTGAGAAGCCAAGAGAGGGTGTTCTCTTGCATTAAAGGTGGTGTCCCATCCTGTGAAGGGATTGTAAGAGTTTTAAACTTCACCCGGTGAAGAAGCTTATACGAGTAAAATCATGTGAATCCTTGAAGCTGTAAGCTGAAAGGCGGGGATAAAGACAAGTTGTCGAACCTCGTGAACAAACTCTTGATGTTTGTATTTTCCTAACTCTGTCTCTCATTCTTAACTATCCTTGCTAATTGCATTGCCTTAAATTCCGTAAAATAGACCAAGGCAAATTTTATTGTGTCATTGACCCTAATCATGCCCCCTCTAGGGTCCATTTACTGGGCAACAGTGGACACACAATACCCCTCCTCTCCTACGCATCCTCTAAGGTTATAACCGGACTTGGGGGAGTCCGATTACACCCCTGAGGTTGCCACGTGTCCCTTTTAACACCCCTTAACTATGGTTAACATTCACCCACCCCTACCCCTAGGGTTCACTCACCTATCCTTGGTTTTTAGCATATATATTTTTTTCTAAAAACCAAGGATAGATGGGTGAACCCTAGGGGTAGATCATAGATGAATCTTAACCACAGTTAAAGGGTGTCAAAAGGGACACGTGGAGACCTAACGGGTATAACCGGACTCCCCTGTGTCCGGTTATAACCGTAGAGAATTACAATTCTATCATATGGGGTGAGTCGAAAGGAGTAAACATTGGTCCTCATGTGCTTCCAAGACTAATCCAAGTAAGCTAGCTGAAGAAGATTGGATACCACAAGGGTTTAAACGGAAAATCAAGACATGTTGCAGTCAACCTAAAACTGTTGGCAGATGGAAATGAAAATGAAAATTCCTAGAGAGGGAAAGCTCTCTTTTCCTTTGCTATGTTTGGTTGTCGAGAAAATAGGCGAAAACATGGAAAAGAAAAAAAAAACATTTGAATTTCTAATACAATTTTTTAGTTGTGTTTTGTCCAATTTTCTTTTCTTTTTCATATTCTTACTTATTTTCTCAGCAAACAAAAAAGAGGGAAAACGAATAGGTCATTTTTCAAATTCTAAACGGTAGGGGCGTCTGATGGGTTAGATTCCGTGGGGCTGGGCCTAGCTTGGACTAGGCCCCAATCAAATGGATTATTAATTGGATCCAATTATTAGGCCCATTGATACCCCTAGTTACATCTAGAGTGTTTGTGGGTTTGTGATCCACCATGGAGGAGCCTGAGAAGAACTTATGTGAGCCTGATATGCCAATATCCAATATTGGTGGGGCCCACACCCAAAGTATGTCTTTTTTTTTTCCTCTTTTTATAGGAAAAATATAAAAAAACTTCTTGGTGGAACCCAAATCCAAATTGTTTGTCTTTTTCCTTTTTATGTGGCAATTACGGGGGGGATGAAAATTAAGTGCATATTATGTTTATAAGGTGACAGACAGCCCATATGGATATAAGTTATAGTCAATTCCATTGTGTCATAATTTTCAAATCCGAGTGTCTGATTTTAAGATGGGTTATTTGATAGACATGTGGCAAAAAATTAACCTAATTGGAAGTTTCTAGACCATTTGATTAGATCCTAATTGGTCAGCATTAATCCCCTAAGATTAATTAGACCCCATCTAGACTATAGATATCGTTGATTTGTCAACGTCTAATCGGATGGTTTAGACACCTCCGATTGGACTGATCTTTTGCCACGTATCTCCCAAGGGCCCAACATTGACATCCAACAATCATATTCAAAAAAAATGTCACGTGTCCCTCAACTGATGTGGAACTAATTATAACTTATTATGTGTAAAATCGACTTAATTCCGCCAAAGTTGATTGAATTGAGTTGACTTCTGTGGTGTCTAAAGCGAAATGCACTTGTATTTTAAAAATATTGGATTTCGTGTTTAACTTTGACCGAAACAAGAAAAAAAGTTGAGAAAATACATAATTCTAGTGGAAGTTAACCGAAGTGTAAAGAAAAAGCTTGTAAATTGAAGAGTTTTTAAGTTTTAACTTAAAAATGTAATGCTAGTTTCACTCGCTTCAAACTTACTTTCTTCATAAGGAAAGACATGTGTCCCTAGCATTAACCTTATCATAAATATAATAAGCTTTAAAAAAGAGTGTTGTTAGCATTAACCTCATTATAAATTATAATTTCATTATTAGAATGTGGTTAGCATTAACCTTATTATAAATTATAATTTTATTATTCAAAATAATTTTGTTATTAGTATATTATGTCATAAGGGCTTTTTAGTAATATTAAACATTTAATAATTTTCTAATAGTATTTCATAAATTAAAAATTATTTAACTACCCATCTCCTCATTTTTACATATTGATTCAGTCTTATAAAAACATTTCATCAATTGCATATTGAAATAGGTTTAGAAACTAAATTGAATTTTAATTATTTATCAACTTTAATGTGCATTCATAAGTTTTTCAGGTTTCTAAAACAATTAACATGAATAATCATTGAAAAATAAAGAAAATACATATCTCATTCACTTGATAAAGAGGATAATATATAGTTAAAAAAAATTGAGAATATAGAGAAATATCAAGAAGAAATTACAGCTCAGACAAGCAGACAACGCATGTCACTTAACATGATTCTCAGTTTCTCATATTTGAGTTCTACATGTTTGCATTAATAATATAACGAATTTTAGATATATATTTATGCTTAAGTATTGAATTTCTAAAGTTTCATCTTAGATTTCTAATGTTTCTTTAAAGCTTATTACTAGACTTCTTTTATTTTTATATAACTTCCTTAGACTTCCTCGAAAAGTGTTATCTTCCTTAGCGACCGAAATTTATACCGAACCGAAGTTTAATACCTTGTATATAATCAAAAAAATCTGTTACAACTTGTATAACAATGTCATCAACAGCAATGACCATGCGTATGTTCTTGGCTGACTCTCATTGTTGATAAGATTCATAAGAAGGGTAATACAACAAAGAAGAGCCAACATACTAAGCAATCAGGGGGGAAATGAAGAGCCAACATACTACAGCAAATAAATCACCCAAACCCTAAAATGACAAGCGGACCTGAAATCGGTCATTCAGCATTTGAAGATTGTACTGCTTATCAGTACGGAGTTCCTGAAACGAATTGGGATTCTGAAGAAAAGATATCAATGGCGCCGCAGCCTCTTCCAGCGATATTAATCTTGCAACGACCTCTACTCTCCTATCAACCATATCTACCAACACAAATCCAGTTCATAAACCTAAAACCTAAACAGCAACACGCTTAAAGCTAAAAAAATCAAAACTGTTGAAAAAATCGAACCTTGAGGGACTTCTTCAGTGTTGTAAAGGTTCTTATGGATGTCCATGGCGTAATCAACCATGTTCGTATTGTTGAGAAGCTCGATCTTTGCTTTCAAGATCTCTTCATCGGCGTAAAGCTGTCGCTCGTGCAGGAACTCCAGTAGAGGGAAAACGAGATGGCGATCAAAATGAGGAGCAATTCGTGGAGTGAGATCGTAGTTCGCCATGACTGCAAGTGACAGAAACCCTAGCGAACCTCCGCGAGAGAGAGAGCAGAGGAATGAGGAGGGATAACGCACCGCATGGGATAGTACCCGGTCGGCCAGTCCCATCATAGTTATGGTAATACGCGTCCATGTTAATCAATCTTGACTGTCCATTAGATGGACCCACAAAAAAGAGAAAACAATTAAACCTCTTGATTGAGATTGAGAGTCGTGAATCATTGGATTGTGGATTTGTTTTTTTTTTTTTTTAGCTTTTTTGGGTAGAGTATAGGTAAAGGGAACACTAAAAAGGGCCGAGGTATCGTAAGAGTAAACTCATGCACTCACTCCAAAAGAGTCTGACTTATTGAGGAGTTGGTAAACTCTTATACACATTTGCGATGTCTACTTCCTAGCCAATGTGGGACCTTGGTAACCCAAACCACTCTCACTCTCAAACCTGGCTCTCATCTCAGGAGACATTTTCAACTTTTGTAGGGCGTGATTTATAAAGCTGTCAAAAAAGCCCATATAGAAGGGTACCCGGCCCGACCCGGCCCTCCAAAGCCCGGCCCTACCCCAGCCCTTGGGCTGGGCAGGGGCAAAAAATTGGAAGCCCTTGTTCTCTAGGGCCGGGCTAGGGCTCCCCCTGTCCAGCCCTTCCCGGCCCGGCCCGGCCCGGCCCTACTTTATCTCAAGATAAATATTTTTTAATAATTTTACTAATATGCTCCCTTTAACCTTTCATTAACGTTATGAAAGTAGGGCTATGTTTGTAATTGCGCCAACTAAAGACCTTATAAAAACCAACCTAACACAGACCAAACCCTAACTTGTATTCACATTCTAAGACTTTGCCTCTTCATTCTTCAACTTCAATCGCACAGGCCACATACCACTTCGGCTCTTCATCGATCATCTCTCTCTCTCTCTCTCATATCTTACTCTCTACTTTCAGTTTTATATTTAAACATATTTTCAATTTTGTTCTATATAGTTTTATTATTCTACTTGTTTACCTATACTATGTTTTGGTTTATTATGCATGACTGTCACTGATAAGGAAATTTTTTTTTTAACTCTGTCATTGCTCTTTTTGTTGCAATGTTGATCCCAAACCCGAATAAGAGAGGAGGGTATCCATTTCCATGTAAGGTTGACAGTCGGTGTAGTAAAAAAAAATTTATTATCTTAGATGAAAAAAAAAAATTCCACTCTTTCTTCCGGCCCTTTGGCCGGCCCGGCTTGGCCCCGGCCCTTGAGGGGCCGGGCTAGGGCCCAATCAACCCCGGCCCTTGAAGGGCTAGGGCCGGGCTAGGGCTCTACTCTTATAAGGAAGGGTAGGGCTAGGGTTGACCCCGGCCCTACCCCAACCCGGCCCTTTGACACCCCTAGTGATTTATGATTTATAGAGAGCATGGTTTATATAAAGTTTTATTTGTATCCTCATTTTTCAAGTTAAGTATGGTGTGTTTTGTCATTTTTCTTTGTAGGGTTTACAATTCTTGTAAGGTTTGTTAATTATTATTGATCTTGTACTTGAATTTATAATAATACATGTAATATATCAATATTAATAACTTTTTATAAGTTCATACTTTCATCCAAAAAGTTAGTTAACGAATGTTAAATATTTTATGTGACTAAGGCTAGTTCTCTTCTTATCCTCTCTATTGTCTCTGACCACGGACTATAACTAGTTTTCTTTCTCCCATATTGTGATGATCTTTTTCACCTATTCCAACTAGTAAGTCACTTAGGTGCACCAAGACAAGGTTGGTATGAATAGTCATGAAGAAAGGAGTATGGTCAAATAGTACATAGAGTTATAAATAGAGCGTATTTGAAGCGAATAGTGGTATATCCGAATTCGTATTAGATTACACATTCGACCAATTAATTTTAATTAAATATTCAATAGATAGTGAAATAGGGCATTTGTTTTCGACTTTTATTAAAATATTTAAAGTTGAATAATATCTGAAGTATTTAATTAATTACTATTAAAAATTAGAAATTAAAAAAAAAATGTGAACAAAAAATAAATTTTAATTAAAAATGACAAATTAATACTATTTATATCCACAATAGTATTATAAATAATAATTTCATGTCTTGAATCGAGCAAAGCATATCTTCGGCCTAACTTTCAGCTCGAGCAAGAGACCCTATCTCCAACCTAATGACCAGCTTAGTCAGAATACCCTAATGTTTGTCTTGGATGTTAGCCTGACCAAATCAAGGCATAAATCTTCTGACAATGCTAGCATTCACCGAACTACAACACTAGTGCTCGAGTTGTCTTAGAAAATTTCCAAACGGAAACGAATCACACCAAATTTCAAAGATCTCGTATAAGATCATGGTAACATCCTATGAAATAGGAAGTAGAGACTGCTGACCTAATCCTAATAGGAAATGTGTTTTGTATTACTTGCCACGTAAATAAATGTGCATAAGGAAATATTCCTACTTCATTGAGAAGTTTGAACAAAAATACAACTAGCCAACCCTAATGGAAAATATATAAACGAGGCTAGGTGCGAGAGAGAAAGGGGGATCCAACTTCATCCCAATTTTCGACCTTGAACTCTAGAAGACTTCAGAGCAGTCATTCCCTTCTCGAGTTACCCCACTAATGTATCCCTTGTGTTGACTTGACCGACGGAGTGTCCTTGCAGGTCAGACGACTACTGCATCATGAAAGAAAATGAGTGTTGTGGTCAATCAGGAACGAGCATGTCTCTCAGAGGTATCTTATTAGATATTTACCCCCACACCATGTATGTAATTTTCATGAAACTTGTTAATGACTCAAGGTGAAGCACCACTAAGGTATTTTCCCTAAATATTCCTACTAAATGAAACTCCACCATGTTGTCTTATGCATGTTCATGTTGATGATATATTTTAATTACTTTCTCCTATTTTTTCGAAATTTTTTATTTTCGTTTCTATTGGGATGTATGAAGATTGTGATAGGATATAACACAAAGTCATGTTATAGGAAGTCGCAATTAACAAATCTTAATATTTCTTTTAGAGTGTTGTATTATCTCAACAAGAGCAAAGTTAGTTGTAGTGTTTGATTCTTTTAGGTTCAGTAAATATCCCAAAATTTAAATTAATTAATTTTTATAATTTTTGGCATCCTATAGTTTATTGTAGGTTAGTCACTTGGTTTAACACTATATGTTGGTTGATTCCATGTGGCATCTTTCAACATCCTTCATTTTTTCTTCATGTTAACACCATGTGTTTACTGACATGACACCTTCTCTTAATTGATCATTCACTTAATAAGAATCTTTAATTAAATTTTTTTTTCAAAATTAAATAATAGGACATTTACTTAATTAAATATTAAATGCGTTAAATGAAACTTCTTCCATAATAACTCTCTAAACATTGGACCATCCATCTCTCTTATTAATTGATCATCCACTTAATAAGAACTCTTAATTAAAACCTTTATTTTTTCTAAATTAAATAATAAGACTTTAATTTAATTAAATATTAAATACCTTAAATGATACTTCCTCCATCACAAATCTCTAAACGTTGGACCTTCCATCTCTATTCTTAATTAATCATCCGCTTAATAAGAACTATTAATTGAAATTATTAATTTTCTGAATTAAATAATAAGTCCTCCACTTAAAATTGTAAGACCTCAAAAGAAATATTTCTATCATCACAACTCTCTAAACATTGGACCCTCTATCTCCCTTATTAATTAGTCATCAAGTTAATCAGAACTCTTAATTCAAACCATTATTATTTTTTAAATTAAATAATAATATTTCAATTGTATTAAATGATACTTCCTCCATCACAACTCTCTAAACGTTAAGACTCTCCATCTCCCTTCTTAATTAATTATCCATTTACTAAGAATCATTAATTAAAATTATTATTTTTCCTAAAGTAAATAATAAGTCATCTACTTAACACTATAAAACTTCAAAAGAATAAGTCTTGTACTTCAAATTCTCTTTAGTTATTCATAATTTTCACCAATAATTGATAGATTACCAATATTCATCTTGTTGCCGTTGTATTTTTTTTTTAGATATGTTTAATCAATTTATTCTGTATTGTGGGAAGTGTAATCTCATCACCCGTAAGGCGGGTGCATGGTGCACCTGCCTACACAGGATCACCACCCATAGAATGGGCGATTAAGCTTCGTGTATGCCAAAGGCACGTGCACTAGCTGACCAAGGGCTAGCTCACCGCCAGCCCGCCTAACATTAAATGCTTGCAATAGGGCAATAATGCTCCGTAGACACCCCTTTGTGTCAATCCTTAGGGGACTGACACATGGTTAGGGTTTGCCCTTACGGGTAGACCCCATTCAAGCTCTGCGAATAGACTCTATGAGTCCATCCGCGGGCCAGTCAATGACTAGCCCAATCCATGACTATAAATGGCCAAGGACTCAACCCAAACCAAGGGCTGGACTCATGGTCCCACCCTGTGTTGTTTTGCGGACTAACTAAGGTTAGACTCTGGTCCGCAGTCCAAATAGGCTTTGGACCTAACCCAGGCCGTGAGTGAGACTCATGGTCTCATCTCTTTAACTTATGGACTAACCAAGGCCAGTCCTTTCCCAGTTGGTGGTCAGATACTAACTGCCATATGGCAGAGAATCCCTGATAAAAGAGGACTCTCTGCCAGCTTTGGAGGATCCCAAGATAAAGATCACCTCTTCTTCTCAAATAATAAAGTGTCATATGACACCCTATTCAAAAGGGGAAGTAATCTCATCCCTTTTCTGGGGAGATAAGACTATTCCCTCTTTTGAGGGAATGCCTTATCCTCCCAGGTTTCTTAAAAAAGGAAATCAATTTGGAGTCCTTCAAGAAAGAGGACTCCTATGCGTACCAGATTTCCCCAAGAGAAGGGAAACTAGCTGTCTTGGACAGACGACTCTCTCTAAGGAGAGTTGACCTCTTTTAATTTCCTAAAAGAGAGGAAGTCAAAGAGGAGTCCAAAAAGGACTCTCCAAAAGCTATAAAAAAGAAATTTCTGGCACGCCCAGTGAGACTTTCTCCTCCTCTCATCTTTGATGAAGAATAAAAAATAAAAGAAGAACAAAAAATGAAAGTGAGTAATCCTTTCCTCTATTCTCTTATCGGTTTTGTGAAGGATAATTGAGTCTGTATGTGTGCGTCGGATCTACATCCTGACAATCAACCAGTGGGTGTATGTACCCCTGATCCAAATTTCGGTGACTCATCCACTCACCTAGGCCAAGATAGCAGTATCTCTAGCTATGAGGGTTTGGCCAATTGGTCAGACCTCTACAAAGAGGCCACGGTCACCAGGCCAGGTCTCTATTGAGGAAGCTTCAGCCTGCAGCAGAAGCAGGACTCACCTCATCAATTCAGGGGTAGAAAGGCAGCCTGCCCGCCTAAATCAAAAATAGGCAGCCTGCCCACATCAGGTTGTCCGCCAATAACAGGTTGCCAGCTTGCGGACATCCCAGAGGATGTAACTCAGCCCGCGGGCATTTCAGAAAAGAAGTGCCCATTCGCAGACATCTCTGTCCGCAGATACCAAGAAGGGTGTACCCAACCAGGTATATACAAGGCAAAGTGGGTCAACCACTTCGTGACAAGTCAGCTTAAAAGGCAGACCTATGTCACCGGAAACCCTGAAAATGAGATTCCAAAATTGTTAACCCTACGGGGTCAATTAATGGAGTAAGTTCATTTCAGACCCAAATCATGATCTAGTCAAGGTCTAAACAGGAAAAGCCATATGGGTCAATCCTAAGACAGATTGTTGAGAGCCCCCAAGTTGGTTGTTGGAACTCACCCATCAAAAGTTATCAACAGAGGGGAGATGCTGTCCAAATTATCTCAGGACAAAAGAACAGGACCACTGGCCTAAAAGACTTAAAAATAACTTCTCCAATAAAATTGGTTAAAAACAACAAAAATAACCAAGTACAGGGAATCAATCTGCAGGAGAAGTCCGTGGACCCATGCTCAAAATTAGAAGGCAAGTCCGCAGGCTAATCCTGCGGACAGAAGGAGAAGTGGCCAAGGCCATTCCACGAGCAAGGGGCAATGTCCACCCGTGGACACCAATCAGGGTCGGTGGACCCAAAGCTCAATCAGACCTCGGCGGGCAGAGTTGCATCCAACTCCGGCGGACAGGTCTAGAAACAGACCTGAGTCCGTGGATACAAGGGTCCATAGACAAGACCATCTCAAGAGGGAGAAGGAGCACTAGATGGATATAGGTCTATCCAAAAATAGTTCCCTTTCCAAGAAAGAGATAAGTTGGCAGCTAAAGGCCAGTAGAAACAGGGTCCCCCTTGGGATAGAATTCGACACCCGATGACATTATCAACGATGTTATCAGATCCAGAAATGAAAGGACGAACTTGCAAGTTTCTTCGAACTACGCAAGAGGCATTAAAAGTCGTGATCAAAGTCACCCGGTTGTTAATGCAAAGACTGACATGGACTTAGCAAAAAAAGACAGGAACTTATTGATCAGGCTGGGTCCAAAAGCATCAAAGGCGTTAATCCGGTGACCTTCACAGCAATGATGGCAACTGTTCGTCATCAACATCAACGGTCTCCATCTAGAGATGTCATCCCATTCTGGGGCTGAACAAATTCAGAACCAGAAAGAAGAGCCAGAGCACCATATGACCCCCGGGTTAAAGTGTTGGATATAATTTTTTTCCCATTTGAAATGCCAAGGAAGAAAACTTTTAAAGAGATTCTCCAGCTCAGAAACCGGAAATACCCATCGGCTTCGCCAAAGAGGATACATAATTATCGGTCGAAGCTAAGAATATCTGGGAAACAGAGCTCATCTCTTATTCATCATGTTAGGATGGAATCAAGAACTAGAGCATCATACCCACATTATGAAAGGGTGTCCGTTATGTGGTTGGTACAAGGAGCAACCCCGATCTAGAGTAGTTTACAACTCTGTTGTTCCAAGGAACTGATACACCGCTCAAGCAAAATTGCTCGGAAAGGCAACACTCTCAGAACTCAGCTATTGCCATTTTAGCTACTTTGGATGAAGTAGAATTTTTTAGAGTTGTTGAAACAATAGCTCCTGGTCAAACAATTCCAAGAAGAAAAATGAGCTGCATAAATCAAGCCAAATATAAAGAAAAAGCCCAAGACCCAACTTAGTCAGTTCTAGAACCTGACATCAGTGAATTTTAAGATGGATCAGAGCAAGAAGCGACCCCAATAACCTCTCAAAGAGAATTGGGAAGAATCCCTCCAATCGAGGATTATGGTTCTAACGAACCACTAGTTTAATCAACCATTCCAGAAGCTGTGCCAAAATTACCTTGACGGTTTTTCAATGCACCCAACCCTCTGTACGGAATGCCCAATGCTTATTTCGTAGAAGAAGAGTTCCCAAATCTGTTCTTACCATAAGGATTAGCATCAGAGCGACCAATAGCGGTCATGATGACAAATTTAGACTGGAACGGAGGTTAAGAAAATCGTCATTCGGCATCGGCACCTCTAACATCAGGTGGTCAAACAACCACCTTACAAGCCCAACTCCGATACAAAGATGATGAAATTACCTTCATCATGTTTCAAATATAAGAATTGGCTACTCAATTATCAGCTCTCAAGTCTGCATCGGCACCAGGACCGCACTTCTTGTACCAAGGACATAGTAGTAATTAAGGCACAACCTTTGCGCCTTCAAATCATCCGGTGGTACCAGGAATAGGGCTAGTCCCGGACCAGACATCACTCATAGGAGGTGTGTCATTGTCTCTTCTTGTTGCAATTGAAGAGACCATTCGCAATCAAATGCGAAAGGCCAAAGAAAAAGAAGAGGATGTTCGAATGATTGTGAAACCCTATCCGATTAACATCGATGCGGTTCTGTTCCCTTTAGGATTTATTCAACCAACATTCAAAATTTTTGATGGTACCGGAGATCCGAGGTAACATCTATTTCATTTCCTTTCAAGGTGTGGATTAGCATCCAAGATGGGAGCTCTTTGTCTCAAACTCTTCGTGCAATCCCTAGAAGGTGCTGCTTTCACATGGTATGTCAATCTTGCTGAGGCTTCAATCTCAAATTGGAATACAATGGTGTCTGAATTCAACAAACAATTTTACAACACTCAAAGAAAAGTGGGTGTTCTATAATTGATTGAAACTAGACAGAGAGACAATGAGTCTGTAACAGAATTCATTGCCCGATGGAGAGCATTAACCTTCTCTTATCTTCAAAAGTTCACTCAACTGAAACTCATCCGGATGTGCCTCAACAACTTCAGGCATGATTTGTCAACTGCCCTCATGACTAAACCTTTGAAGGTTTTGAAGATTTGTGTACAAAAGCACACAATATGGAGAGCCATATAGGAAAGAGAAGGCGAGGTAGAGGCACTGATCACCTTGAATCTTCAACAGCCGCGACAGTTGAAATGAAGAAGACTGCGCAACCAGCACCAGGTACGGGTAGGCCAACTGGTCGATCAAACATTGGTAAGGGATCAATCAAAATTGGTACTAAACCAGCTCAAGGTGGAGCTAGAAGACCACAATGACAAGATAAGCGTGACCCACAAAAAAGGGTCACCATTGAAGAAAAAATCAATAAAACATATTCATTCTCTGAAGACATTGTCGAAGATTTATTTAAAGATCTTCTCACCAATGAACTGATTGTTTTCCTAGAAAGCAGGAGACCGCAAGAGATCAGGATGAAAGATGATCCCAAATATTGTCCTCATCATCGTATAATCAATTACAAGATAAATGACTATTTTGTACTGAAGAATATCATTCAACTACTTTTGGACAATAAATAGATTGTCATTGGTCAAGATCTCCAGCAGACAGCTACATCCAATATGGTGGTGGTTTCAGAACCACTTGATAAAGATAAAATATTTTCAAGTGACAACCTTTCTGGCAATAAACTGTTAGATAAAGAGGATTAGACTCTTTTTGAAAGCAAATGAGTTAAGAAGAAAAATCAATTGGCTCAAAATGCCGATGCCAAAAAGCAAGCTCAGGCTATAAGGCAGGCTCAAGCCCAAAGAAAAGAAGGGAAGCGCATAGCTAAGTCTAAGAAAAAGAAGAGAGAAAGAGTAAGAAAATCCAAGAAAAATGGCCCTACCCAAGACATTCTTTTGGAAAAAAAGCCATTAATGGCAATCACTTTGATGGATTTCATCCCTCCAGGATTCTGATCTGACTTTGACTATGATAGCCTCTAGTCAACGAACTCAGGAAATGAATCCAATATCTTTTTTAGCCATGTCATCAATGCGGTCCCAAATGAAGACCCTTCATGGTTGAACGTCCCAAGACAAGTAGTAGCTTACAGTTTAGAAAGACACCGGATATTTCAGGATTGGCTAGATCAATCTGAAGAAATTGAACTCCTAGAAAGGAGACCATCCACACCGGGACGAACACCTATAGGACTCTCAGATCTTTTTGAAGGATTTTCATCTGGAGGATAACAAGAGACAGATGATGAATAAGTACAATTTGGTTGCTCTCAAGAGAGGCTAGGTATACCTGAGGCCCCGAATCAAAATCATTGTTAGATAAGACAATCGGTGCAAATCTTGAGCCAGCCCAAGAATCAAGATTCACTTGCTACAGTCGGTTCGAACAAGGACCCTCCAACAGAGGCAGTAGTCCTAAATTCAGGGTAGTTCACAGGCATTTGAACAAATTTCAGTTCAACCTGAAATTCTAATAGGGCAATATGAGAAACGAAGTCAGTTCTCATTTTAAAGAAAAATGAGGAAGCTAGACTTCAGTTCTGTGAATATGGTACAACTCTTGGAAGGAGAGTCGTCTAAACCAATAGATCAGATAATTGCCAAAGTCTATCAACTCAATCTCCGGTAAGGCAGAAAATTACAACTAAGATTTGTACCAGTCCAGCATGAAAGTCAGACTAGAGCTCAACTAGCCTAAGCATAAGTAGCTCCCGGTAATGAGAAAGTCAAATATAATATCCTGGCTCATCTGAAGAAAATCTCTTCCTTGTTAAGCACTTATGATGCTCTCAAGACGTCCCCTGAATTGAGGTCTCTCATATATGCCATCTCCAATCTGAAAAACTTCTTTGAAAAAGTTATAAGCCAGCCATCTCAACCTCCTAAAATAGGGACTTCATGCCTGTTCACGATCACTTTTGATGATGAAGACATACGAGTTGAGACTCTCCAACATAATCGGCCACTGTTCATCTCAGGTCTAATTAATGAAACAAGTATCTCCAGGGTAATAATAGATGGAGGTTCGCCCGTCAACATCCTCCAAAAAAGGATGCTATCCTAGCTTGGCGTACAAATAGGTTGGCTTCATGAAAGCAACCTGACCATTCAAGGTTTTAACCAAAATGAGTAAAAGCCCATGGATATGGTTAACCTCAAGACTAGGTTTGGAGATATTTCCGAAACTACTACGTTTCTAGTGATCAATGTTGATACATCATATAACGCCTTATTGGGATGTCAATGGATGCATTATCATCTTATTGTGTCATCCATTTATCACCAATGCCTCAAATACCCACAGGAAAACAGACAAGCAAGGATCGATGCTGATGATGATCCATTCAATGATGCAGAGGCATATTACGCAGATACGCGTTTCTATGTCAAAAGTACCCAAATAAGCATTCAACAAAAACCCAAGGGGCAAAAGGTTGAGAGAAGCCCAAAAAAAAATCATAAACTTGCCCAAACTACAGTTCTGAAAAGGGTGTTCAAATATACCCCAAAGTCCCTGAGAAAAGAATGGCAACCGACCTTAGCTTTTGTTAAATCTCCCCATAATCTCGAAATAGACAAACCGACTGACCCCTTCCAGATTTGCGAGGTTAAAAAGGCTGACCCTCTTCAAGCTCTGAAAGTTGATCATCTAGTCCCTTTAAGGAAGATGGACTGTACAATGGTAGAAACTACCTTCAGTTGCACTGTTCCAGTCACAAGAAGAGGACAAAAGCCATACTTTATAATTCTTTCTATTAATATGAAAGAATTAATCTCTCGTACACTGATGAAAAGGTACCGGGTGATCAATCCTTACAAGAAGAAGTCAAATTATGACAAACAGAGTCTCACAGTACTAAAAAATCATGGGTATAATCCTGAAGAAGGAGAACATGTCAAATGGACTCTTCTATCTGCTTATGAAGTTGCGCTCAAAATGAACCAACATAAGGTCTTAGATACTGGTGACTATGTTGATACAAATACGCCAGGACTGGGATATGAACCCCCGATCTTCATATTTGAAGAAAACCACCATCGGACTGTAAATATAATCATGATTAGAGTAAACTACTCATTAGACGAAGAAAATTCAATAGAATGGTCCTCAGAAGAAGAAACAGAGCCTACACAAGAGCCTCTATGGGATGAAGTAGTTCGCTAAGAAATGATTGGTAATTTGGCAAGAGTCAGTGTCAACATGTGGCGAGGATGGTCAGTGACGGGAAATAGCCCTAGCTTTATACTTCCACCGGGAAAGATAGGGGAAAAGTCAATTATATTTGGTCCTGCAAAGCATTTAAGCGAGACCACTACTTCCCATGACTTCGACTAAAACAGGAAAATAAACCTGTATCAGAAAAAGGTTGTACATAAACCAACAATCAAACGACTACTTAAGGAACTAGGGTTCAATCTTGAAGAAAAGTAGAGGAAGGCTTTAGCAACCGGTAAACAAATCAAGCGTAACAATCATGGACCAGGGTTCCATGAATTTGAGTCCTCATCTGATTCTGACTCCTCGTTTGATTCTGATTCCGTTTCTTCTTCTGATTCTGATTACTCGTTAGATGAAGAAATGGTATGTACCGTCAATATGGTCATAATTAGAAAAGACTATGTGTCAGAATAAATCTCCATAGAGTGGCTCCCAGAAGAAACAAAATCTCGACAAACATCCAAATGGGTTGAGCAGCGCATCAAGATATGATTAATAGCCTGACTAAGGTCAGTCTCGATGTATGGCAAAAATGGCTGACAACATAAGTCATTCCAAGTGTCATTATCCCATCCAGAGGAGCATAAGAAAAGCCTATTATTTTTCATTCCGCATGGCAAGCATGCAAAGCCACCCCCCGGAACAATAGAAGGGACAGAAAAATAAACCCTTACCAGAAGGAGCCTATATATAATCAAGCAATCAAGAAGATGCTTAAGAAACATGGATTCTACACTGAAGAAAAAGAGCAAGCTGAGCGTAAAATTATGCCAGCACTCAAGGGTTTGGCTACCGGTAAGCGGGTCGGCTCTAACTTGGGAAAATCTGAGTCTGAGAATTCTAATCCTTCACTAAATGAAGATCAGGTCTGGACCATAAATACTATTATGGTAGATAAAGACTCCTCTTCAGGAGAAGAAATGATCGTGGAAGAAACGGAAGTCCGTCTGGCTCCTCTAGAATTTGAAGTAGGAGGTCAAGTAACAATTGATGATCTCCTTGAAATTAACCTTAGTTCAAAACATGACTCAAGGCCAACGTTCATAAGTGTCTCTCTCTCTCAAATAGAAAAAGAGGAATATCTTTGTCTCCTAAAAGAGTACAAGGATGTCTTTGCCTGAAATTATACAGAAATGCTTGGCCTAGATCCAAAAATTGCAAACCATCATCTCATAACTCGAGACGATGTCAGTCTAATCAAGTAGGTGCAAAGAAGATCTCGCCCAGAACTTGTCGCTCAAATTGAAACCGAAGTAGATAAACTCCTTAAAGCGGGGTTTATAAGAGAGGTTCAATATCCTACTTGGCTTGCCAACGTTGTTCCTGTAAAGAAGAAGAATAGAAAAATCCGGGTTTGCATAGACTTTCGGGATTTGAATGAAGTCTATCTCAAGGATGACTTCCCTTTGCTGATCACAGAAATGATGGTCAATGCGACAACATACTTTGAAGCCCTATCCTTCATGGATGAATATTCTGGTTATAACCAAATCAAGATGGTTCCGAAAGATGAAGAACTTACAGCCTTCCGCACTCCTAAGGGAATGTTCTGCTACAAAGTCATGTCGTTCGGCCTAAAAAATGGTGGAGCAACCTATCAAAGGGCTATGACTATTATATTCAGGGACATTCTCCATGATAAAGTCGAGTGCTATTTTGACGACTTGGTTGTCAAAATAAGGCAATAAAGCAATTATCTCGAAGGCCTTCGAGAGATCTTCGACAGACTACGGCAGCATCAACTCAAAATGAACCCATTCAAATGCGGGTTCGGAGTTGCATCTGGGAAATTCCTAGGCTTTGTAGTACGCCATAGAGGGATCGAGATTGATCATACTAAAATCAAGGTCATTTATGAAACACCCCTCCAAGAAATCTGCATGAGTTTAAAGGACTTCAGGGTCGACTTGCTTACATTCGGAGATTCATCTCCAACTTAGCCAGAATGTGCCAACCGTTTTCCTAGCTTATGAAGAAGGGAATACCATTTCAATAGAATCAGGCTTGTCAAAATGCCCCCGACAACATGAAGACCTATCTCACCAATCCACCAGTCATCATGGGTTTTATTAGAGAGAAGCCACTTATCCTCTATATAACGGCATTCGAAGGATCTCTCGGAGCTCTCCTTGCTTAGCATAATAACCAAAGAAAAGAAAACGTCATATACTATCTAAGCAGGACTTTGGTTGGAGCAGAATGTAGGTATACACCGATAGAGAAAGTCTATCTGGCCCTCATCTTTGCTCTGAAGAAATTAAGAGATTATATGCTTGAGCATTCGGTGAAACTGATATCCAGAGTTGATCCCCTCAAATACATAATGTCCCGCCCCACTCTCTCAGATAGAATGGTAAAATGGGCGGTACTCCTGTCTGAATTCGAAATCGAATCCGTGCCTCACAAGGCGATGAAAGGGTAAGTCCTTACTGACTTCCTTGCAACACATCCAGTTCCTGCAAACTCACCACTGGTCACCGACCTTCCTGACGAAGAAGTTATGCAGGTACAAGTCAAACCAGGCTAAAAGATCTATTTTGATGGAGCTTTAAGAAGCCCTGATGAAATCAAACGCATCAACCCGAAGGAGAACAAGTCAGGAGTTGATATTGTTTTTGTCATGCCAGACAATGCAATCCTACCATATTCCTTCATACTAACAGAATGATGCTCAAATAATGAAGCTGAATATGAGGCCCTGATAACAGGTCTTGAATTGGCTTTTGAGATCCCAGTGGATGAACGAACCATCTATGGGGATTCAGAATTCGTCATTAAATAAGTCCGAGATGAATATGCCGTGCGAAGAGTCAGTCTCGTTCCCTATCAGAAAAGAGTGGACCAGCTACTTGCTCAAATACCAAGAAGCAATCTCTTTCATGTCCGTAGAGGACTCAACAATTAAGTTGATGCTTTGGCCGGTTTTGCAGCATCTTTAACTCTACCAATAGACAGGATGCTGACTATCATAGTAGGGGAAAGAAGAACTCTCTAACCCTTTCCGGATATAGATTTCATGGAAATGGTTTGTTCTGTGACAATCAAAGAAAAGGATGAAGACTAGCGATAACCCTTTATCGATTATCTTTAACATGGTCGATTTCCCGGATACCGTGTCAAACGTGCTGAAGTTTGTCGACGTGTCACAAAGTTCGTGATGCTGGAAGATACACTGTACAAACGGTCTCTGGATGATATCTTAATGATGTGCCTCTTAGGAAATGAAATTGATTAAGTCATGGAAGAAACTCATGCCAGGATCTGCAGTGCCCACTAAGTTAGGCCTAAACTCCAAATGCAGTTGAAAAGATTGGGCTACTACTGGCCTATGATGATCACTGATTGTCTCAACTAAACAAGAAAATGCAAAGTGTGTCATCTTCATGCTGACTTTATACATTGAGCTCCCGAGCCTCTTCACATGACAATATGTTCATGGCCTTTCGCGGTATGAGGAATGGATGTCATAGGTCCGTTCACTCCACCATTATCTGTTGGGCATCAATACATTCTGGCTACGACAGACTACTTCTCAAAATGGGCTGAAGTTGTCACTCTCAAAGAGGTCAAACACCACTCAGTGACAAACTTCATCTGGACCAACATCATATATCAATTTGGAATTCCTGAAAGTTTCATCACAGATAATGGGAAACCTTTTTGAAACACCTAGATACATAAATTATATGCCAAATTTGGCATCGAAGAGAATCATTCCACCCGGTATTATGCAGTCACGAATGGTCTCGCCGAAGCCTTCAACAAGACTTTGTGCAAAATCTTCTAAAAAGTTGTGGACAAAAGCTAATGGGACTGGCATGAACGCCTACCCGAAACACTCTGGGCATACAAAACTACTTACCGGACTCCGACACAGGCCACGCCATATTCTCTAGTCTTCGACGGTGAAGCAGTTCTCCTCCTAGAAATTCAAATTCCCTCCCTACGGGTGGCAATTTAGCAATCTATCATAAATGAAGACTCAACTAAGGTTCGTCTTGTAGAGCTCGAAACTCTTGATGAATGTCGTCTTCGAGCCCAATAGTGCTTAGAGATGTACAGACAAAGACTAACTAATTCTTTCAACAAAAGAGTAAGACTAGGGTTTTTTAAAACAGGGGATTTAGTTTTAATGGTCAGGAATCCAATCATCATCACTCGTCAAACCAAGGGAAAGCTCGAACCAAAGTGGGAAGGACCTTACGTCATTGAGAAGGTATATTCCAACGGAGCATACCCGTTGACTTCAATGGATGGAGAGCAAATCATCCCTCCAACCAATGCAAGATTCCTGAAGCAATATTATTTCTAGGAATCAAAAAAGCTTGTTAGACCAAAACTTTAAAAGACGGTCTAGGCAAAAATTAGAGCAACCAAAAAGACTCGTTAAGTTGAAAATCAAAAAGAACGACTTAGGCAAAAATTAGAGTCAAAATCAAGCTTGCTAAGTCAAAAACCCTAAGGGGCGGCTTAGGCAAAAATTAGAGCACCAATGACTCGCTAAGTTGAAAATCCTAAGGGGCGGCTTAGGCAAAAATTTGAGTCAAAACAAAATGACCATTAGACTAACACTCCAAGAGTCAGTCTAGGTAAAAATTAGGGCAACAAAATGCTCACTAGACTAACACTCCAAGAGTCAGTCTAGGTAAAAATTAGAGCGATTTGACAGGCTCCTGAATACAAACTAAAACTGTTTACCGTGCTTCAAAAGTCTCTAAATATAAGACTAAAGTGCAAGCATTCCTAGGTAAGAATGGAAACTACATATTCGCTCTCAAAATGTGAATTAAAGCTTCAAAAGTCTTCAAGATATAAGACCGAAGTCCAAGCCTTCCTAGGTATGAACGGAAACTACCTATTCGCTCTCAAAATATGAATCAAAGTTTCAAAAGTCTTCAAGATACAAGACCAGAGTCAAAACCTTCCTAGGTATGAATGGAAACGACCTATTCGCTCTCAAATGTAAATCAAAGCTTCAAAAGTCTTCAAGATACAAGACTGACGTTAAAACCTTCCTAGGTATGAACGAAAACTACCTATTCGCTCTCAAAATGCGAATCTAAATGCCCTACCTGAACTACATTTGGCTTGATCCTATCATGGGTACGTAGGTAGCCTGAGAAAATCAACTTGGGTTCAGCTAGTTCTTCTAAAGAACACTATCCCCCTTGGATACAAAATCATCGTTATTGTCCCTCAATATGGATAAAACTAAGAAAACTGTTACCGGATGCACTGAGAAGAAACCAAAAATCAAATGAAGGACTTCTCATCATTAAGGGAATGCATTCAAATAAAGAATATTTTCTGATTACAATGGACGGACAACGGAGTATCTCCCCTGACCAACATAAGATTCTCAAAGCCCGCTAAACCAAAATCTTAAAAGATAGACTAGGCAAAAATTAGGGCACCAAAATACCCGTTAAGCTGAAAACCTGAAAGGGCGGTGAGGCAAAAGTTAGGGTAACAAAGCTTGCTAAATCGAAAACCCGAAAGGACAGCTTAGGCAAAAATTAGAGCATCAATGGCTCGCTAAGTTAAAAATCCGAAAGGACGACTTAGGCAAAAAAATTGGGTCAAAACAAAATTTCTGCTAGACTAACACTCTAAGAGTGAGTCTAGGCAAAAATTAGGGTAGTAAAAAGCTCGCTAAACTAATACTCCGAAAGTCAGTTTAGGCAAAAATTAGAGCAATTTGGCAGGCTCCTGAATACGAGCTAAAAAGATTCGTCATTTCTCAAATACTTGCCCCTAAAATACAAGTCTAAACCTTCCTAGGTATAAACGGAAACTACCTACCTGTTCTCAAATTACAAGTCTAAACCTTCCTAGGTATGAACGGAAACTACCTACTTGTTCTTAAATTACAAGTCTAAATCTTCCTAAATATGAACAGAAACTATGTACTCGTAAATTACGAGTCTAAAATCGCCCCAAATTGGAATTATTTTTGGCTTGATCCTATCTTGGGTACGTAGGCAGCCTGAAAATGGGTTCAACCCGTTCTTCTAAAAAGAATACTAATTTGTCGAGATACAAAGAGGGAGTCATATCATAAAAATGGAGGGAGGAGCACAAGATGAAAAATGAAATAAAGTCTTTTATTCATGGATAACAAAGTGAGGAAACTCCACATAAATTGGAGAACTCACTCGAGTTAAACAAATAGTATCTTGATAACATGTTATTAACTCCAACAAGCTACTAAGTTAAACAAGTAGTATCTTGAATAAAAGGTTGGAGGGCGGAATGCCATACTGGTGGACGCTTTTCAGAATAGAATTCCTCCCATGACTAATTTTTCACCATCATCTTTGGTGCTGATGTTACGCATCCATCTCCAGGGGAGGATTCTAGCCCATCAATAGTAGCAAAGATGATATCTGGAAGCAGAGCTAGGAATTGTCTCTCAGTGTTGTCAGCCACGACTAGCTGCAAAACTGAATAAGCAATACCTTGAAAAGTATGCCCCTATACATCAGTGAGGAGGTTGTTCAGCAGCATCAAGCAACCAAGGCAGACTTCATTAGGACATACGGATAGAATGCAGAGTATTCCCTTCAGCAAATGCTCAAGTTCACAGTCAAGAAAACCTGAACTCTTAATAGACTCCAAGATATCGAGTTTGTCCTTATGACATCCTATCATTAGGCTGATGATAAGGTTGCAAGAAAACATTTTGCTCTCTACTGCTTTGCCAAGTCACACAGCCCAACAACTTTGGTCTTATCAATGATGAGACCCTTTGTAGTCTCCAAATAACGAATGAAGGCTGACCTGGTTTTCGTTGATCTTCAACCAATCAAGGACATCCCCTCTCGAAGCATGTTGTGATAAAAGGTCCATTCTACAAAAGAAAAAGAGTATAAAGTCAGTAAGGATACACATATATCAGTTACTGATAAAAAAAAATCATTGTCTGCGGACAAACTTTTGGACTTAATCAAAATTTGGAAAAGCCTAAGTCCACGGATAAACTTTTAGACTTAATCAAAATTTGGAAAAAGTCCAAATGCACGAACAAAATGTCTGCGGGCAATAATTAATACCCGTAGGTATGGTACCCACGAACACTAAATTAAAGTCCTTGGACAAGATCAATCTGCAGACATATCTACAAACAAAAGATTATCTTTTTAGATAACCTTTCAGATTTTCCTTATCGTAAAACCTTGGAACTCCAGTAATGGTGCTGGAGGTCCTATCAAAAAAGAAACAAAATGTCCAGAAAGACATTCCAAAAGTTTTGGATGAAGAAAACCCTCATCCCCCTTATTTCTGTAAACCGAGAAACCCCAAAGGGTTTCTTTCTTTCAGAAATTAGGAGGTTAGTGACCTTACCTCTCAAAAAGGAGTGATCTGAGAAGAAGGAGAGTTCTTCTCTAAAAAGAAAGAACAGAAAGAAAGAACTCTGAGAAAACCAGAGTCCTCTCTGATTTCAGAAAAAGAGAAGTAAAATGCCTTCCCCGAATGCTAAGGGTCCCTTATATAGGGACCCTCTTCATTAGATTTGTGGCCATCCATTTTGAAATGGACAGTGTAGATGGCTAGAAGTTTCCACAGACACTTCTACATTGGCAATTGGAGTCCCTTATTATGGGGACTCCTCGAAACCGGGAGGGTTTCTCGATAACCCCCACCTCGTAGTGGGCCATCCGCTAAGGTACAACCCGCGTAGTGGGGAGACAATAAGTCTCTCCACGCTCATTGCCATATGGCAGGATCTGAATGGTTTAACTATTCTCAATCGTTCAGATACTAAGGGGCATTTTTGGACAGTGAAATCTCACCACCCGTAAGGCAGGTGCATGGTGCACCTGCCCACCCAGAATCACTACCCATAGAATGAGCGGTTAAGCTTCGCGCATGCCAAAGACACGTGCACCAGTTGGCCAAGGGCTGGCTCACTGCCAAACCACCTAGCATTAAATGCTGGTAGCAGGGCAATAATGCCCCGCAGACACCCCTTTGTGTCAATCATTAGGGGACTAACACGTGGTTAGGGTTTTCCCTTGCGAGCAAACCCCATTCAAGCTCTGCGGATAGAAGCTATGAGTCTATCCGTGAGTCAGTCAATGACTAGCCCAGTCCATGACTATAAATGACCAAGGACTCGACCCAAACCAAGGGTTGGACCCATGGTCCCACCCTGTGTTAGTCTGCGGACTAACTAAGGTCAAACCTTGGTCTGTAGCCTAAATAGGCTTTGAACTTGACCCAGGCCGTGTGGTCTCACCCCTTTAACTTACGGACTGACCAAGACCAGTCCTTTTACTGCCATATGGCAGAGAATCCCTGATAAAAGAGGACTCTCTGCCAGCTTTGGGGGATCCCAAGATAGAGATCCCCTCTTCTTCTCCAATAATAGAGTGTCATATGACACCCTATTCAAAAGGGAGATAAAATAATAAACTTTATACAACAATGGAGGTAATTTGGCACGCAGGTGAAATTTATGCGTTACATATATACTTCATTTTTGTATTGTTATTTTATATTACATCTCAATATCATGTTGTGTTTTGCATGCCCATGTTGATAATCCATGTTAATTTACTTTATTTCTCCTATTTTATTTCTATTTTTTTTTTGTTTCTAATGTGATGTCTGAAGATTGTGATTATATATAACACAAACTCATGTTACGGGAAGTCACATTTAGCGAATCCTAATGTTTCTCTTAGAGTGTCGTATTATTCAACAGGAGTAAAGTAGTAGTATTTTGTAAAGTCTCATGTGAAGACAAATGAAAGTTGTTGATCATGTGTCGCAAACGTGCATAGGAATGGTGACTTAGATGACATCCACCCTAGGAGGAATTGACCTAGACAATATCCGATATACTCTAGGTGGTTAGAAATAAGCCAAGGTAGTTAAAAATCAGTTATTGGACAAATTCTATGTTGGTGGTTCAAATCATGGTTTGGGCGTTCGAACCACAGAGCCAAAAATGCATTGGGAAAAATTCTAGCAATTGGGATTGTGTGGGGGTTCGAACCCCCACATGGGTGTTTGAGGCTTTTGAGAATGAGAAAAGAGGCTTCCAAAGTTGTTCTAGGGTTTTCCCATTGTGGATGATTTATCACCTTGAGCACTCTCTCATATTATATACTAGAATGCAAGTTTCCATCGGAAATCCTTTCGACTTGCGTTGTTGATTCTCAGTGTTCATAAGATCACTCTAGATCGTTATTTTAACTGAATTAAACCCTTCAAACTCTTGTGCGAGTATAAACTTGGTTGGCACGTGCTAAAGCCTTTACAAAAAGGAGATCATTCCCTGTAGCAGATCGTGGTTATTGTGGTTGGAGAAATAGGCAGAGATCGATTGAGAGATCGTGGTTCTGAGAGAAGCACAATTTGTTGCTAGTCGATCACGTTGGCGTACGAGCTCATGATTGCTTATTGAGGCGTTGAGACAGGTTATTGAGAATTGTTGTGTCATGTTAGGTTGGGTACAGTCTAATTCTGTAATTATTTGTTGTTTTTGCTCTTAGTTAAATATCTTTCAACTGGACGAGGTCCCGTGGTTTTTCCCGATAGAGTTTTTCACTTAAAAATCTTGGTGTTGTGGTTTGTGTGCTTGATTGTTTGTTTACCGTTTCCACAACTGTAATTAGTAAAATTAAAATTGGTAGACAAACCTTAGGAAATCCTATTCACCCCCCTCTAGGTCTTGATTGATACATAAATGGGTAATTTCAATTGGTATCAGAGCAGGATCACTAATTAAGTTAACTATTTTAGTGTGATCTGGTTCATATATCCTTAAATATGTCTTCAATGAAAGAAGGTAGTTTCATCGCTCATCCTCCTATGTATGATGAGAATAATTATGTTTATTGGAAAGCTTGAATAAGATCATTTCTCAAATCAATCGATGAGTGAATTTGGTTGACAATAGAGAAGGGTTGGAAAAACCCGGTCAAAACTATCAAGGAACTGACAGTGGTTAAAAGCTCTGAGGAATGGAGTAAAGAGGAGATAGAGACTGTTGGTTGGAATACCAAAGGACTTAATGGCATATTCAATGTTGTCACACTTGAAGAATTTCAGAGAATTTCTAAGTGTGACACATCGAAAGAGGCTTGGGAGATTTTAGAGATTACCTGTAGAGACTCAAACTTTCTTTCATGTCATTTAATGTAATTAATAAGAGTAAAATGGTCAAATAAAGTATATGATGTGTGTTTGATGTTTAATTATGTTTATGTGATGTTTAAAACATGTAAAAGGCTAAGTTATATGAAGAATCGAAGAATAAATACGAAAAATAGAAGAAATCAGGGGTGACCGTTCAAACGATCCCCTAACCATTCAAACAGTGCTAGAAAATCAGTTTAGATATCCCAAACAGTAGCCTCAACTGTTCGAATGGACCCCAACCATTCAAACAATTATAAAGATATTATTCGAAAACTCAAAACAGTAGGCAAAACCGTTCGAACGATTGGCAACCATTCGAACGATGCCTCAACCATTCGATCAATTAACAAACCGTTTAAACGATTATTCACAGAAAAGTCGGGTAAAAACCCTAAGTTGCGAGATTTTTAGGTTTTAAATCATCTAATACTATAAATAGGCCTTATTGTGAGGGTTTAACCTTATCTAATGATTTTTAACTTAATTTGACAAAGGAGAGGGGAAAACTTAGGTGGCGTTTGGATTGGATTTAATTAGCCAAAAATCAATTCTGATAAAATTGATTATGTAGAAATTAATGGTCAAATAATCATATTTTCAAATAATAGTGCATGGAGAATAGGAAGTTGAGAGACTCAATTTTGTAGTCTCCATACACTATTATTTGAAAAAATGGTTATTTGACCATTAATTTCTACATAATCAATTTTATTAGAATTGATTTTTGGCTAATAAAATCCAATCCAAACGCCCCATTAGAGTTTTCAACAGAGATTGCTTGGAGGAGTGAAATTTGAGCTTGGAAATCAACATCAAGCCTTCTTGGGAGCGATTTGGATCGAAGGGAACGATCCCTAAGGTCGATATACTATTCAACTCAACTGTATAATGGATTTATGTGTGTTTAAGATTGATTATGCTAGAACTGATGGGTTATTAGCATGTTTATGGTGAAATTGTAGACTATGGAATATGGATTTTGATTTATTATGTATGAGGACGGATTTATGAGTATGAATTGGGGTTTTTATGGGTTGTTGGGAGATGTTTAATCTTATGAATGGAGGAAATAGAGGATGAGAATATATGTGGATGGATTTTATGGGTTTATATGGTTTGTGGATTGTGTACCAATGGAGGATGGGCCTATATGACGGATGAGGAGTATTTTTAAGATTAATACTGGTGAAATTACTATGAAAAATGCTACAAATTATGATAACGGACATATATAATTATTATGTTAAATTATTCCCTAATTATGTTGCATGGTGATCGATATTCGGGACTTAGAGGAAAATCTTCCATGTTGAGAATTCTCTAACCAGGTAGATTTGACCTAGCAGAGTTTCTTGGTGGAGGATTAGAATCTAAGGGATGACCAGTTCGAATGTTAATCACGACACTTATGCACAAGCTCACATGTGTGATAAGTAAGAGTCTCACGAGTCACACACATGGATCATAAGCATAAGTATTACATATGCCTTGTAGGATTGCATAAGCTTGATGAGGGGTCTTAATAAGCCTGAATAAGGATTGCATGGATATTGTCGCACTGCTCAAAGACTCATAAGCATAAGCATTGCATACGCCTAGTAGGACTTAATAAGCCCGATGAGGGATCTAGATAAGCCTGAATAAGGATTGCATGGATATTGTTACGCTGCTCAAAGACTCATAAGTATTTCATAAGCATGTTATCTTATAAGCATGTTGTTTCCTAAGTCTAAGCTTCTCACAAGTACATGAGTTAAGGTGATGATATGGTGTATATACACACATGTTCTTCTGCGCTCTGATTATGTTATTATATTATTGGTTATGGTATTGACTAAGTGCAGAGATACTATGATGTTAGTTGGATTTGATATACACCAAGTGCTTTTGTACTTAGTTAGATTGTTGTCTTGGTAGGTTTAGAGTCGGAGATAGTTGCAGAGCCTTGGGTGGAGGAGGCTTATAGAGTAGAGGAAGAAGGTGATACTTTTTTCGAGGGAGCGAGAGATCTAGATAACTTCCCTTATTACTAGACAGTTCTTTCGATTTCAAAGAATTGTAATAGACATTTGATACCTTGTTTCAGTTATAGTTGTGATGTTGTTTAGTTGGTCACTATATAGTTGGACATCAGATTATTATGTTTTTGGTAGGTTATGTTTATGTTGACCATAGACTTGTGTAGGATGGTTTACCTTTATAAAGAATTTTATTACTGTCATTTTTGGAGACTCGTGTTTTGTATACCTTGTATCATATGAGATTCAAGCAGGTTTAAGAAATGTGACGGCCCAAAGTCCCATTTTGGTCAAGGTGGAATTTGGGATCGTTACATTACCCATGAGGGGACTACAACTGTGAAAATATCTAAGCTCTAGATGCTTACAACTAGATTTAAAAACCTTAGGATGAAAGATAATAAAACTTTTGATGAATTTTATGCTAACTTGAGTGATATTGTTAATTCTTGTTTAATCTAGGAGAGAGACTTTCTGAGTCTAAAATTGTTAGAAAAGTTTTAAGATCTCTTCCTGAGAGATTTCATATTAAAGTTACGACTACTTAGGAGAGCAATAATATTGATGCTCTTAAGATTGAGGAGTTAGTTGGTTTACTTCAAACCTTTTGAACTCAATCTTAAATCCTCCCAGAAACCCAGTGAAAAATATAGCTTTGAAAACTGGTAGGGAATCATTGTTTGTGAATTTGAATTTGGGATGGAAGATATTGCTTTATTTGTTAAAAAATTAAAAAAATTCTTGGAAACAAATAAAAGCTTAGATAGACCGAAAACCATTTGAGAAATCTAGGCCTAAGCACTGGGAAGAAAGAAAAGACCCCAAAAGTGCTAAAAAGGATCCTTGGAGTATCCACTGCTATGAATGCCATGGATATGGGCACATGTCACCTGAATGCCCCAACAAACTGAAATCTAAGGACAAGGCAATGAATACCATAGGGAGTGACAATGATTCTGAATCCGAATGTCCGGACAATTCTCATACTGAAAAGGAAAATTGGAATCATACTATCTTCACTACCAGCTTCAAGGGAATTGAGGAATATCCCTCATCTATGTGCAATAAAAATCAAGATATCAAATGTCTAGAATCTGACAATAAGGAAGAGAAAAAGAGTAAGAATGACTCTCATGATGAAGGAGTGGAGAGTCAGGATGGCTCTGAGGATGATATTCATACAATATACAAAGAACTGTATGAGGAGAGTCTTAAATTTAGAACAACGAATGTCTCTCTGACCAATAGGGTCACCTTAATTGAGAATGATGGGGACATGTTTCTTCAAGAGACTAAGGATTTGAGAATTCTAATCTCTGAAATTAAGGCAGATAAAGAAGTTCTCATTGAAAAGATTGCATTCCTCAAAAGAGAATTTCATAAAGTTCCAGCTGACAAGGTTGGCCTAATCAAGAAGGTCACCAGTCTTGAATGTGATCTTCAAAGAAGGGCTAAAGAAAACAGACTCCTTGGTGCAACTGAAATAGTTAGAGAATTAAATTGTCATGGAAAGAATTATGGTAACAGGAAAGGAATTGGTCCATCCTCTCAGAAAGGGCCTCACATTGTTGAGAAACTCAAGGCCAAAGCTCCAGATGCTCCTGGAAATCAAAATGTCATTCATGTTAATGGGAACCTAGTCCGACCTCCATTGTATTGGACCTTTGTCCCATCTAAGACTATGTCCCAATTCTCCCAGTAGGTGAGTGAACCAAATATCCTGCAAAGAGGAATCATTCCTCTCATTTGGTTCCCACTTGTTTCCAATGTGGGGTGAAGGATCACACAAGACCAAAATGTCCTACTTTTAGGAGAAATAGGCGTCAAGGCTCAATGAACCAAAGGCAAAATGCTCAAGGAAACCTCCAAAGGCAAATTGAGATCCTTATAGAGATGTCTAGAAGTTTGAGTGAGGAGGTGATGAAAATTGCTCACCTATCCAGGGATGGTCACGATTAGGACACTACTACATACACTACTTATGGAGGAGGGAACAGAGTGAACCAAAGATGTTCTAGGAATCTGTCTGGAAAGAAGGAAAATGGGCATGAGGTCATGTTTCTTGAATCTCGAAAATGGTTAGGAACCAAAGGGTCACCTCAAATCTAAGAACAATTTGGATGCAAAGGGAAGACCTCCAGGACTATAATTAGTCCAGTGGTGTTATAGCCTATGTTGTGTTTTGATTGCTATATCTTTACCTAGTGCTATGTGCAGTCTTGTATATTATTAGGATTTTGTTTCTTGCTAATTTACTTTTGTTGATGTTTGCACATATATTGCTTGCATCCAAAATCCCAAAAAGATTTTTCCCTTTTATTTTAGATAGGATATTTCTTTTTCCTCAGTTTTTTTTGTTTGAGTTATTGAAAAATCCAAAAACATTAAAAATGAGAAAATCCAAAAACATTAAAAAATGAGAAAATCTAAAAACATAAGAAAACTGAAAAATCCAAAAAGAGTTTTCATGCTATTATATCTTTCCTAGCATAGTGTGCATAACTTATATTTCTTATATTCCATAATTGATCTATCATGTGTTCAAGAAAATTTACAATTTAGGATTGAGCTTTTAGGATAATGCACTTGTTTATGTCATTTGGATGTTAAAATTAGACTATCTCACTTATCATAGTTAGAGTTCAGTAATTTATGATATGCCTTGTATTTTATGCATATGCATTTTGACAGGATTTTGGTTAAAGGTCTACATTCCTATGCCATATGACATTGTGTTATCCTTCTATGTCACCTTCGGTTGATCAACTCTGGATTGACTATTGGTTATGTTCCCATTTACTTGTGTTCTCCATAAAAAAGAAAAGAATGAGTCAATGGGAAGGGCTACCTTTTGGGATAGTGTGAAAGTCACTATTGGATGCAAACAATACGTAATGACTACCTATCCAGACAATAGATATCTATCTGGGTTGCTAGTGTGAAAGCCTTTGCTGCCAGTAGGAGAGGACTACCTAACCACATAGTGTGAAAGCCACCATTGTAAGAAAAAGATGAAAAAGAACATGACAATAAAAATTCTTACAATATGGCTATGTTTGTCAGAAAAAGAAAAAGAGAAGAAAATTGCATAAAGACAAACAATGGAGATTGATGCACTTAAATTCAAAAATTCTACATGCTTTGGATCTAACTAGGTTTGACTTCTAGTATTATGAATTCTGGAGTTTCCTTAGTAGTATAATGTCAAATCCTCACTAGGGATGAAAACTTGAAATTGGAGTCCAGCCAGGTCCTTATAGATTGGGTACATGTCAGCCCCTTAGAGGTTGGCACTCAAATGTGATCTGAGATGTTTTAATCATCACGGGTTAGGTACATGTCAGTCTCTCAGAGGTTGGCAGTACTAAAGACTCATCTGTGAGGTTTTGGTCCTCACAGATTGGGTACGTGTTAGCCGCTCAGAGGCTGACACTCAAGGTTGATCTATGAGGTTTTAGTCCTCACAAGTTAGGTACGTGTCAGCCTCTCGGAGACTGACACTAAAAGCTCATCCCTGAGGTTTTGATCCTCACAGATTGGGTATGTTTCAGCCTCTTGGAGGCTGACACTTAAGGGTGATCAGTGAGGTTTTAGTCCTCACGGATTGGGTACCTGTCAGCCTCTCAGAGGATGACACTCAAGGTTGATCCATGAGGTTTTAGTCCTCACGGATTGGGTACATGGCAGCCTCTCGGAGGCTGGCACTAAAGACTCATCCATGAGGTTTTGACCCTCATGGATTGGGTACGTGTCAGCCTCTCAGAGGCTAGCACTAAAGACTCATCCGTGAGGTTTTGGCCCTCACGGATTGGGTACGTGTCTGGCACTAAAGACTCATCCATGAGGTTTTGGCCCTCACGGATTGGGTATGTGTCAGCCTCTCAGTGGCTGGCACTAAAGACTCATCCATGAGGTTTTGGCCCTCACGGATTGGGTACGTGTCAGCCTCTCGGAGTCTGACACTTAAGGGTGATTCGTGAGGTTATTTTCCTCACGAATTGGGTACGTGTCAACCTCTCAGAGGCTAGCACTTAAGGTTCCTTCGTGAGGTTTTGGCCTTCATAACTTGGACACGTATCAGTCCGATGGGGATTGGTGCTAAGCATGTTCCAGGATATGATAGCTAAGCCTTTAACATTAAATGTTGACGGACAACAAGGAATGCGCATGACATAAGCACGTGCGAATCCCAATCGTCTCTCCATGAGGCAGTGATTAGGTGTTTGCAGGTGCATAAGCACCTGCGCTATGGGTGGTGGTATTTCACTGCCCATAATACCCACAAAATCCAAATCAGGTGCAACAACCTACACACACACCTTATAAGGTCTTAAGCTCACAAATTTCTTTATAGTCTCACACTTAGTGATTTTATTTTTCAGCATTATGAATTCCTAGTGACAAGTATCTAGTTGGGAAAACAGGAAATAAGTACCATCTTACCTATGACGGTGTAACCTGCACTTACCTGAATTATTCAAAGATTCATGGGTTGCCTCCCAGAAAGCGCTAAGTTTACCGTTTTCAGCCGGACAAAGTAGTAAAAAGGGAAACTAGATATTCTAAACGAAGGAGAAAAAAAATTAATCCTCAGTAAAACACCCACTGTCCCTCAATCCTCCATTAACTTTTTTTTTAGAAAATAATCTAAACTATGAAAAAATAAATTTGCACCAATCCTTCAAGGCATCAAATTCAGAATTATTTAGGCACTGGTTATTATAGGTTTTCAGCCATTTATTCCAAAATTTTGGTAGAGTCCAATTTACTAAGTCCCTATTAGAGAAATCTAGAATTGTTTACCTCTGATTGCATGTGAAGTCTGACAGATAACTAGAGGGTTTGTCTCTTAAAGTAGAAAGTGAACTCCTAATTACCAAAAAAGTGGTCGAATTAACCTAAGGACCAAATTAAAAAAATTAGCTACCTGTCCAGGTTAGTGAGCAGTTTGAATGTTCATCTTAATATCTCATGGGCTTTATTTGAGATATTTTAGATTGCTCGCATTTTTAAAGCGATGAATTTCACCCTATTCTAAAAATATTAGTGAAACTTTGCAAAATGTTTCTTTTTTTTCTTTTTAATTCAGTCAGTTTCCTTGACTTTTTTTTTTCTCTTCAGTACTTCATTTGTTTTTCTTTTTCCAATACAATACTAAGGAAATAGGTAGCCCTTTTTGGTGTACCCGGTCTAATTCACTGATTGCTTTCCAAGATGCATCTTTTCCAGTTCTGTTTTTTCTTCTTTCCCAGCCAACCAAGTGAACCAGTTAGTTAAAGTTCATTAGGCTTTGTCTTTCCTACACTCTAGGCAATTATTCGGTCACAACTACTAATTTCCACCTAAACTTTAGAATACAGTCAAATGTGTAATGAATTTTCAAAAGATCTACAATTCTAAGATTCCCTACTAAAGGGTTAATAAGGAGGACTCATGATTAAAATATTAAGAATTAGGCTGATTAGAGTTTTTCATCATGTGCCTTTGTAATCTAGAATTCAACAACTCAAATGATAGAATGCAAGAAAGGAAAGAGAACATAACAGTTATGGAATTTATTTATTTTTGGATTGAAAGAGGAACAATGAGGTATGAATCCACACCCCAAGCTAAATCGAACATTGTCCTCAATATTTCAACAAAGAAGCATCATAAACACTGAGAAGTGAGAATGGGATGAGGTAGGAGAGCATCATAGAGATAGAAAAAAAAATCGTAAAAAGGAAAAAGAAATATACAAGAAAATCTCTATCAGATCTAGAGATGATATACAGGATCTTCCAGAAGTGTTTCTTCAACTTCTGGGTTTAGGTACTCAAGGTATGGTTTTAAATGATGTCCGTTAACTTGGAAAGTGTTTCCATCATTGGTATCCAGGACCTCTACCACACCATGCAGATGAACAGTTTGAACAAAGTAGGGTCCGGTCCAACGTGATTTTAATTTACTAGGAAATAGATGCAATCTAGAATTGTATAGTAGGACCTTTTGATCGGGGTAGAGTTCCTTACGAATGATCATTTTGTCATGCATGACTTTCATGTGGTCCTTCTACCTTTTGCACAATCATATACATCATTCCTAATTTCTTCAAGCTCATCGAGCTGAAGCTTCATATGCTTTTTTTTTAAAGAAACGTCTCCCAGAGAGGGCGGGGGGGAGGGGTTTGGCCGACCCTACCAGTTTATTAAAATAATTCTAAGAGAACAAGAGGGGAGGACATAAAACCTTAGCCCCTTACACCCAAAAAAATTACAAAATTTTATTTTATTTTATTGCTCTCCTGCCTTGTTGAGATCAAAATTAAGGTGCTTTATCGTTCAATATGCTTTTTGCTCTAGTTCGACAGGTAGATGAAAATCCCCGACAATGACGCCATTTGATTTGCACAAATTTCTTTGTTTTGACAAAGTCATTGTAGTGCTATCAAAATTTCCAAAAACATGTACTAAAAATATTGGAACACAAAAGTGTATAGTAGCAAGTATGGAGTATCAAACCCCAAGTAGGGATAGAAAGTTAATGAAGCAATTATCAAACTAAAATAAAATTAGTAAAGCAAAAAAGAAAAGAGAATAGATTCTTGGATGATTGTTTACTGAAATAAGAAAATGGCAATTAAAATGTGAGAGATAATCTATGGATGTGAAGCTCAAGGACAATGATTACTACCATGAAGTTGGAGAAATCTCATCCTTATTGTTTTATCAATTTCATACAAACTTTTACTCAAATGAGGGGAGAAGACTTTATCTCTCTCAAATGGAAAATATGGAATTACAAATCTAAATAACTTAATAATAATTAATATAATAATTTAAGCCTTGGAAATGAGAAATGGTTTCTTATAGTGAATAGATCTATTCCTTCGACTTGAAACCAATATATAAATTTTTAATAAGTTAAAATAAAGTAAAATTTAAATACTTTTAGATTGTTTTAAATGTTGGAGAGACAAACATTGCATGAATCCCAATTTAATAGAAACACAAGCAATCTAATTCTTACTAAAAAAAATAACTTAAAAGAATTCTAACCTTAAGGTGCGATTGTATTACAAGGAAACTAAATAATAGCAATAAGGTGGAGATTAATCTACTTCTTCATGGATCAAATCCCTCCTTCATGGGAGGGTTTTTAGCCTTCCGTGAGAAGGTGATTAAAATAAAATAAAAACTATTAAAAGAAAAAGAAGAGAATGAATTAAAGAACTTATAAATTAAAGGAATGCTCAATTACATTGATGACAAACAAGAATTACAATACTTGAAAAAAGAACATAAACTAAATTAAAAAACTAAAATTCATCCCAAGAGATTAGACTAGAAAATGAAGAATTGAGAGCACTTTTATTTCTACCTTATTGATCATCCCCCAAAAGAGAGAGAGAGAGTTGAGGAATATTTATAGCTAAAAATGTGATCAAAGATAATCTCTACAAGTTTATTTGGCTAGGAAGGAGGGTTTTAGGGTTAAGGTTAAAAAGGGAAGAAAGAAAAGAGAAGAGAGAAACAAAGGCAAGCTCAAGGCCAAAGGTCCATGCGTTTGCTCTTGTGAATGTGTGATATCATGTGTCCTAATCAGGACATGTAGATATTTAGGATAATAACAAAAGAGGAAAAAAAGAAGAAAAGAAAGAAAGGAGAGAGGGAGAAATGACATAAAGAGAATAGAGAAAATGAGATGATTGGAGAGAGAAAGAATGAAAGAAAGGTAAAAGAGATTCTTTTCCACTAAATGCCCAGAATACCCCTATTTTACAACTATAAATTACAAACTCATCCTCAATACAATTTTCATTATTCTTCATCATTTTGAACCATTGATATTCATCCAAGGTCTGATATTTGATTGATTAGGTTAGATTCTCTTTGAAAGTGGGCATATGAATCTATCTCTAGGCTTTAGATGTCTTTCGTGACCTTTATTGGGTATCTCTCTCTTCTGGACTCCTTTTGACCCTCGATCTCTTTTAGATGCTCGATCTAGATCATAATGATGATCTAGAGGGTGATGATTATGATCTATGGAGATCTTGAATCTTGAGAACCATCCGATCATGGCTCCTACGATGAAAAATACACGTAAAAAGTCCTTTTTAAAGAAAGTTATGTAACTTGATCATTAGGACTCATATGAATGCATGCAAATATACTAATTTCATTAGAAAAATGTGTTATAAGCAATGGTGAAGAGAAAACACAACATTCTATGTGTAAGAATAGAATTATGCTCAAGAGAAAATCGACAATGACTTTAAAGTAAATATAATTTTACATTTTAAGATCATTATCAAGAAGTATCCCCACCTATATGAGTGATCATGTAATTTCGTGGACGAAATTCTAATAAAGAGGGGAGGATGTAGAGACTCAAAACTTCATGTCTTGATGTTTGTGCACATTTTAATGATAATCGTGGTATTCATGTCAAATTTCTCGTATTACCTTCCTCTATGTTAATGAACATATTATGTCATTTGACTAAGTGTCAAAATGAAGAAAACAACTAAAATAAACCGAAAACAAGGCCACTGGTCGACCCCTCTCAATACGGGTCAACCTGAAGTGACAAAGGAGTCAAAAAAATGTATGGGAAATCGGGTAGAGAGTAAACAAATGGCCGGTCAACCGCTCACCAAGGTGGGTCAACCACTCAACTTCCGATCGACCACCCATCTCCATGGGTCGAAAACCTGCGTACTGGTCGACCACCCCTCACCAACGGTCGACCGCTCGTCTAAGGTTTAGCCCAGTAAACCTTCTATTTTGTAGAATTCTGATAATTCTAATTAAAAGGAGACTGTAAAATATTATAAATAGGCTCTTACTTGTGTGTTGCGACCCAAAATCCCCCTAGGAGTTATGAGACTTGGGCGTCTTGACTTACATTCAAACCATCCTGTGAGAGAGCATACAAGGCATAATAAATAATGAACCTGAAAATTTCTTCTATATATAACAGTGTCCACTGAAACCAAACTAAACTTGTACATAAATAGAAACTAACCTTGTACACAAAATCCATCACTTGAGTTACCAACTCAAGTCTAATGCAAAACCCCCAAAATGGAACCCCAAATGCATGTCGCTCTCCCTCAACCACAAGGCTACATGTCCAGGCCACTATCATCTGCATGATGATCCCAAGAGATCTCCTGCTTTCTATTAGCACGACCATCCAACCTGAAACCTACCGAAATAATAGTTCGATTGAGCATTGAATACTCAACATGTATAAACCACTAAACAACAATGTTATAAAGCATTAACATATCATACAGGATACAGTTCATTAGAACATATGCATAATCAGAGTGCGGAAGTTTAAAACAAGCTAACAAGTGCATATTCTCAAAAATCATACTTTGAGTTTATGCTTTAACAAAACATATTTCGAACATCGTATGAGTCTTGTGAGTTATCGTGGAATATCTTATGAGAATCTTAGCTTATGAGCACCTTATGCATCTTATATGTCTTGTGAGTTCCTTAAAAGTTCTTGTGAGCTTGTTCTTATGAGACTTATGAGATCATTTTTTTCACTTATCTTGTACTTACTTTGAGACAGATGCTAGTACCGGTACCTGGTCATAGTATACTAGCATCTTCTATTGCTTTCATAAAAACAGATGATAGTGCCTGTACCTGTCACAATACACTAAAACATCATTTCTTAATTCTTGAAAACATATACTAGTGCCCGTACCTGGTCATAGTACACTAGCATCCTTTCATATTCTTTATTTTACTTGGAGACAGATACTAATACCCGTACCTGATCATAGTATGCCAGTATCTTCTCATACTTACTTGGAAACAGATGTTAGTGCCCGTACCTGATCATAGTATACTAACATCCTTTCATATTCTTATGAACTTGTGAGCTCTGTCTTCTTTCTTATGAACTTTCTTTTGAGCTTTTACTTATACCCATACTTATGAGAAACCTCGGTCATACATGTGATACATGTGCATAGTGTGCTTGTGAGCATCATAGAGTACATGTAAGCATCATAGGGATCATAGGAAACTTTGAAACATTAAGTGGCATGCATAGAGTACTTGTGAGCATCATAGTATTCTTAAAGAGTATTGGAAAAATTGAAATAGAACATGGAATTTCATTCATGGAGTTATCATAGCATATACATGGTTTACTTAGCCTATTTTGTCAAAACCCGTAAAAATTTGTGGTGATTGATTGTCAATTAAATAAACCTCATAGTAGCTACAATTCCATAGAATGGTGACTAGTTTGGGGTGTCGAACCATAGAGGACTGCACTGGTTTCGTTGCCTTTTTCTCAAGATTATTTCTAAGTCAATGAGTAACAAGATTGATTGATTTTAACATAATTAAACTAATAGATTTTATTAATCCTAATTAAACTAAAGGCTTTTGGTTATATATCGGTGAAAGAAGATCTAGGGCATTCCAATCCACCACTAGCCTCATAATTAAATGCACATGTATTTATTCAGGTATCTCAAGCATAAAAAAATAGGGATGAGATCAACTACAAGTCTTAACTCATCAAAACAAGTATGATTCAAAGGATCAAACCCTAGGTATATCCTATCTTTGGTCAGCATGAGTGATATACACTAAACTATGGTTGTGACATCACTCGTCTTCTCTAGGTATATAATATCCTATAATTTGATTCTTCGACAATAAAAACCATTGCATAAAATTCATACCAACAATCACAGAAAGAAGATATAACTGAATTCAATCTTAACATAATAAAACCTAAGACAAGGATAAATTATATTGAAATTGATTATAAATTTGAATAAATTGGTTAAAGAACACAACCCTCTCATTATGCAATCGTTGTTTATAAAAGGAAGAAAATCTAAATTAAACACAAGAGAACAATTACTTGGCTGGGGTTTTATCTAAATCCTAGAAAAATAGATTAGTTCATAGCAAGAACAAGGAACACCTCTTTCGATGAAGAACACGAAGAACTTGAATGATCCATCATCCAACCTTCACAGATCTCCAGAGCATTGTCTCCTCCAAATCTCCAAATTTAGAACCCTTATAGGGTTAGTAGCTTTCCTTTTTTTATAGAGAACCCTTCTTTGTTCCTAAATTCAACTTTTAGAAACTCTCAAAGAGGCAACACTTCAGCTTTTGTGTGCGGATTACGAGGCCACAAATGCTGATGACGATCAATCGCCAGTCGAGGACGATCGATCGTCCATTTTAGGGGTTTCTTCTTTAGCTACGGGTTAGTGGACGATCGATCATCACTGTTCTGTCCTGCGATCGATCATCCTGTCGTTGACAATCGATCGTCGCTTGCTTTCTTTGTTCTCTTCTTTCTTTCTTTTGCTTTTCTCCTGAATGAGGTTCTTTCTGAGGCTTTTCATTTGCTGTTTCGTCAATTTTTATCTTGTATTCATCGCATGGTCCTTTCATAGAGAAAGACAACCAAATATCGTATCTTGCTTCAAAAGAGAACTCTAAGGAACTAACACATGTAATTTGATGAACATAAATGTGTCATAATTAGAGCCGATCAGTGATCATATGAATCATTTGTGATCAATAAGGTAAGCAAGGATGCTTTCAACACATCATCCATCAACTCATAACCCATACCTTCCTTTACAAGAACAAAAAAATAGGTGTATAGAGTGCATGTGAGTGTCATAAGAGGCAAGAAAAACTTTTAAACATGGAAATAAACCTATAGAGTTCCATTTATAAGGATAACATAACATACATGTGCTACTCAGCCTTATTTCATCAAAAACCAAACATAATATCTTAGGTGTTATGAATGAATCACAACACGAAAAGCTAGTAGAGTGTATCTACACTCTTTCCATCAAAACCCATCCATTTAATCTTACTAAGTATAAAAGAATCTTAACAATCCATTTTGGAGAGTGTATTCACACTCTCTTATCAAAATCCATCTTTTTTATCTTTCTTTTTATATACATACAAGGCTATAAGCCTTAATTTCCTCAAAGATCATGCATCAAAGCCTACTAAAATGGCTATACGCATTGATTTCTACCAAAAACCATACTTTACTAATTACTAAGCATGAAAGAATCATAACAAAGTAGTTAGTAGATTGTTCTACCTTTCTAAGATTAAATCCCTTTGGTTGAGCGCTTGAGAAAAGTTGAGGAAGTGAGAATCCAAGTGTAAAGTCCATGTTTTAAGTGTTGGCTTATTCTGGTGTCAAAACAGTGAGTAGAAACAGTGAGTAGTGTATCTTATGTCATTGCCTTCAAGCATCTACGACAAGTGAAGATGAAGACTGAAAAAGATGAGTTGAAGACATTCCGATCATAGCCTCCATTTCACTCATAGGATGGTAAGTGACCTAGATACCATGTTACCTTAGGTGAAAATTGACTTAGAATAATCATATGGACCTTAGGTGACTAAATATGTAGCCCAAAAAGTGTTAGAGGTTCTTAAAAACCAAAGTTCCTTGTAAGAGGCATATATTTCAAACCGTAGCTCCAATTTTGCTCCATAATATATCAAATTGGCCGTATCGAAAAGATCTACAACTTTTGTGAAGGAAGTAGGAGCAAATTCTGAGTTTTTAAGAGTCGATCAATCGAAATAGTATTGGGTCGACCCAGTCGTCAACAAAAATGTATGGGAAAATCATCCAGAGAGCACCCATAAGTTGGGTTGACCCAAACCCCTTTGGATCGACCTAATGCCTAAAAAAGCTTCTAAAATGGTTTTGACAACTTCTATAAACTTGGTTTTGGTTTCTCTATTTAATAGGACCCTTCTAGTCCGTGAATTGGGACTTTGGGAGAGTATTGAGAGGGTATTGGGCTATCTCTTTTTTTCATTAAGTTCTTTTCCATCCTAGAGTTTGCAAGTCATTGTTCAATTCTTGCTTGCTTGGACTTTCCCATTGATGGAATCCATCTAAGATTTGATTTTCATCAAACCATCAACCCGTTCTGGAAAGAACAAATTGGCCAGAGTGTTTCGGAGCCTTTTCAAAGGAGATCGATCCGAGGAGGATCGTGATTGTGTAATTTGGTCAGTGGAATCTGAAGCCGTAATTGATGGAGATCGATCGTGAAGATCGTAGTTATGGACACACAAGAGAAGAACAGGCTACTACGGTAGATTGTGAGTCTTGCAAGATCATGATTACTTATTGAGGCGTCTAGGACTAGCCATGGATCAAGGAAGTCGAGTCCTGTTTAGGTGAGGTTCGAGTCTGTAAGTATCTGGTACTTTGTCTTAGTGGATTCTCATTACTGGACTAGTTCCTGTGGTTTTTCCCGGAAGGGTTTCCACACAAAAATTGCTTGTGTTGTAGTTTGCTTGTTTTCCTTATTTCGCACTTTAAGTTCATCATCTTTTAGTTAATAACATAATTGTTAAATATTAAAAAAGGTAGATAGACTTTGTAAGGAGACCTAGCCACCCCCTTGAATTTGTGAGTTCTCAACTCAAACATTAGATTTGAGGTTCACCGGATTTTTCAATTAGTATCAAAGTGGGTTCACTAATTTATTAGTGCGATCTCATTCTTATATTCGGTGAATAAGAATCTCCAAAGAGAGGGAGGATCCATCTCTTATCCTCCATTTTTTTATGAAAACAATTATGCCTATTGGAAAGCTCGTATGAGAGCATTTCTAAAATGTTTGGATGAGAGAGTATGGATTTCTGTTGAACAAGGTTGGACCTATCCAACAACAACCATAGATAACCAGACCATCCCCAAATCTTCTACTGATTGGACCAATGTAGAACTTGAAAGTTGTAGATGGAACAATAAGGTTCTAAGTACAATCTTCACTACTGTCACACCCGAAGAATTTTGACTTATTTCTAAATGTGACATTTCAAAGGAGGTATGGGACATTCTTAAACTTACCTATGAAGGGACTACAACAGTCAAGATCTCTAAACTTCAAATGCTTACTTCTTTCTAAATTTAAAAATCTGATAATGAATGATAATGAAACTTTTGATGGGTTTTTATACTGATCTGAGTGACATTGTTAATTCTTGTTTTAACCTAGGAGAAAGTGTTCCCGAGTCCAAAATTGTTAGAAAAATTTTGAGATCTCCACCTGAGAGATTTCGATCGAAGGTTACTGCCATCGAAGAGAGCAAAAATGTTGATGCTCTCAAAATCGAAAAGTTGGTTGGTTCTCTCCAAACCTATGAGTTAAATCTGAACCCATCTAAAAAATCAAAATCTATTGCCTTAAAATCTGCCAAGGAATCCACAGATGGTTCAAATAGAGACTCTAAGGTTGAAGAAGAAGAGTTAACTTTATTTGTAAGGAAATTCAGAAAATTTCTGAAATTTAATAAGAGATTTAATCCGAAATGATAAAAATCTTTTGAGAAGCCTAAGTCCAAGCACTTTGAAAACAAGAAATATCTTAAAAGTGCTGACAGTAAATCCCAAAGTGTTCAGTGCTATGAATGCCAAGACTACAGTCATATTGCTATTGAGTGCTCTAATAAGAAAAGATTTAAGGGCAAGGTAAGGGATGACAGCGAATCTGAATTTGAGGAATCAGATAGTTCTTCTTGTGAGGAGACTAGGGGTTATATGGCCTTCAGTGCATCTTTATTTGGGATTGAAGAATCTTCTTCAAATGTTGTGAGTACCAACACTATAGTGATGGTGAGGATGATGAGAGTCAGAATGACTCAGATTCTGAGGGAGATCTCGAGGCAGCCTATGATGAGTTATATCAGGAATACCTAAAGCTGAAAAAGGTTCAGTTTTCCATGACCAAAAAGGTCAAATCTATTGAAATGGAAAGAGACGCCTTAGACTAAGTGGCTTCAGGGTTGAAAGCTCGTGTTGCAACTTGAGGAAGAGAAGGCTTCCCTCCTTGTCAAGACTCAACTTCTTGAATCTGATTTGCATATTTGTCTTGATGAAAAAACAAGTCTTAAAATCAAGTTGACTGATCTTGAGCAAAATTAGAGGTGTGGAGATGTGAAGGGAACTCTATCTACCTCGAACACTGAGCCTAGTGATAAGAGATACCCTCCTGCTAAAGGGAAAGACCCTTCTACTCAAAAATTCATTACTACATGTCATAAATGTGGAGTGAAGAGTCATATTAGGCCTCGATGTCCTAAACTTTGAAGAATGCCCAATCATGGTTTTGAGAACCAAAATAACTTTAATGAGAATCTTTAAAGGAGAGTTGATATCCTAGTGGAGATGTCTAGGAAATTAAATGATGATATATTGAATATCTATAATAACTCTAAACAGTGGCGTGGTCAGGACACTCCTTATGCTAGATATAAAGGAGGAAATAGGAAGAACCAATATGCCCGCTATAATTCTAGGACTCAATCTTGAAATAGGAGGAATAGGAGGAAGAGACAAAAGGTCATACCTACCTCAACTGAAAAAGTTAGAGACCAAAGATTCAATCAAACTGCTAAAATAGTTTGGGTGAAAAAGGAAGACCTAAAGGGCTTCACTTAGCCCTTGCCTGTCATAGCTTAGGGTGTGCTTTGTTTGTTATATCTTGTCTTAGTGCTATGTTGCTTGTGATTTAGTAGTTTTTATTTTTTTTGTTATCTGTTTTGATTTGTTTTTCTGTTTTCTTTATTTTGAAAAATTCAAAAACATTGAAAAACTATAAAATCCAAAAATATTTTTGTCATGTTGCCCTTGCTTGACTTGCATGATCTACATTCCTTGTGTGATCTTTATTTTTATACTTGTCCAGGAATGAACATGGGTTTGTTGTTGATTGAGGATATATCACCTTCATAGTCTCTTAGTTAGACTGAAAATTAGATTGGTTTTATCTTGCATAGTTAGACTTATTTATGTGTGTATGCTTTACAATTTCACATGCACTCTGACTGATTTTGTTGAGAGGTCTATTTTCCAAACTGTATGTGTTTGAATTATCCCAAAAGTGTGAGCTTCGATGACCAATCTAAACTGACCATATTGTTAGTCATCCCCATTTTGTGTTATCCTTCATGAGCAAAAATTGTTGCAATGAAAAGAGCTACCTATTGGGCTAGTGTGAAAGTCACTATTGGATGCAAACAGTATGTAATGGCTACCTATGCAGGCAGTAGTTATCTATCTGGATTGTTAGAGTGAAAACCCCTATTGCCAATTGCCAGGATTGCCTACCTGGATAGTGTGAAAGCCGACATTGCATGAAAAGATATGTTCAGATAAAGAACATCAAAAGAAATCTTACAAAGTTTGGAGGTATTTGACCAAAAGTAAAATAAAAATATTGAGTCAAATAAAATGGATAAAGGAGCACCAAAATGTAAAAAATCAGCATATCTGGATCTAACTAGGTTTGACTTCTAAGATTTGTGTCTCCTGGAGTCCCCTTAGTGGTTAATATCATATCCTTGGAAAGTGAAAGAAACCTTGATTTAGTATCTAGTCAGACCACCACTACACATATTGTTTCACTTTTGAACTGTTCTCTAAATGTGACTAAGTGAATTGGCTATGCTTTAACATTCCATGAGATTTAGTTAGATGTGTATCCTCAGTCGGATTAACTAATCATGTTCTTCATTGGATTTTTAATTTTAAATTACTACTGCTTGGAAGGGTTTTGATGCATATTTGTGTGACACGTGATATTTTTGTTTATTATTATTATTATTATGTGTTTCCTTATTGGTTGACATGGGTCTTTCTAGCTTAGGTGCCCTGGTTTTGGTGTGTCCTTGATCTTAGGGGAGAAGACCAAGTTGAGTTGTTGAGGGGGAGTTTGTGCTTTATATTGATATTTTGTTCCCCGCTCTTTAATCACCGTATTGTTTACATTTACTTGGTTGTATTGTGATTGCATTGATATTACACATGTGTTAAATTGGTATATATTTTGTGATATTGGCTTCATGACTACTTTTGACAATTGTACCAAAAAGGGACAGAATGTTGGGTACTAGTTCCCTAGTTCAGTACAGTACATTCCTTGCAATACCTGTGTTTATTTATTTTCATATTCCATACATGCTTCACTGGATGTTTTATTGAGCATGTGTAGGTGCAGGTTACAACAGACAAATCTTACTTGACAAAAGCTTCAGTGTCTTCACTTTAAGATTATTTTTTAATTGGTATCATGTAATTGTGTTGGAGTCAATTGGTGTCATGTAATTGTGTTGGAGTCATGTAATGCCCTAATTCACAGTTTGATGTGTTTGGGTGAGTTTGTGTCAAGTCATGTACTTCAGTTTGGTTTTGCCACAGAATTTCTAAAGGGGGAGATTGTAAAGTCCATGTTTTAAGTGTTGGCTTATTCTGGTGTCAAAATAGTGAGTAGAGACAGTGAGTAGTCTATCTTGTGTCATTGCCTTCAAGCGTCTACGACAAGTGAAGATAAAGACTGAAGAAGATGAGTTGAAGACATTTCGATCATAGCTTCCATTTCACTCATAGGATGGTAAGTGACTAAGATACCATGTTACCTTAGGTGAAAATTGACTTAGAATAATCATATGGACCTTATGTGACTAGATATGTAGCCCAAAAAGTGTTAGAGGTTCTTAAAAATCAAGGTTCCTTGTAAGAGGCGTATCTCTCAAACCGTAGCTCTGATTTTGGTTTATAATATATCAAATCAATCGTATCAAAAATATCTAAAAATTTCGTGAAGGAAGTATAAGCAAATTCTGAGTTATTAAGAGTCGGTCGACCAAAACAGTATTGGGTCGACCCAGTCCTCAACAAAAATATATGGGAAAATCATCCAAAGAGCACCCATAAGTTGGGTCGACTGAACTGCCACTTTGGGTCGACCCAAGCCCCTTTGGGCTGACCCCTAAAAAAGCTTCTAAAATGGTTTTGACAACTTTTATAAACTTGGTTTTGGTTTCTCTATTTAATAGGACCCTTCTAGTCCGTAAATGGGGACTTTGAGAGAGTATTGAGAGGGTATTGGGCTATCTCTAGAGTTCATAGAAACTCTAAAATTATTTTCTCTCATTCTCTTCATTAAGTTCTCTTCCATCCTAGAGTTTGCAAGTCATTGTTCCATTCTTGCTTGCTTGGACTTTTCCATTGATGAAATCCATCTAGGATTTGATTTTAATCAAACCATCAACCCATTTTGGAAAGAAAAAATTGGCTGGAGTGTTCCGGAGCCTTTTCAAAAGAGGATCGTGATTGTGTGATTTGGTCGGTGGAATCTAAAGCTGTAATTGACGGAGATCGATCGTGAAAATCGTGGTTATCAAGACACAAGAGAAGAACATGCTACTACGGTAGATTGCGAGTTTTGTGAGATCGTGATTACTTATTGAGGCATGTAGGACTAGCCGTGTATTGAGGAAGTCGAGTCTTGTTTGGGTGAGGTTCGAGTCTGTAAGTATCTGGTACTTTGTCTTAGTGGATTCTCATTGCTAGACTAGGTCTCGTGGTTTTTCCCGGAAGGGTTTCCACGTGAAAATTGCTTATGTTGTGGTTTGCTTGTTTCCCTTATTCTGCACTTTAAGTTCATCATCCTTTAGTTAATAACTTAATTGTTAAATATTAAAAATGGTAGATAGACTTTGTAGGGCGACCTAACCACCCCCTTGAATTTGTGAGTTCTCTACTCAAACATTAGATTTGAGGTTCACCGGATTTTTCACCAAGCTTTAGAAAGTTTGTGGAAGCAAAACTGAACTCCCCTTTTAATCTTGGAACAAGCCCAAGCCAAACCCTAGCTCTCCTCTCTTATCTCTCTCATAACCCCAAAAATGTCTTCTAAGGGTTGTGTAAACCATTACCCACGAGTGTGGGGCCTTATATAGGTAAAGGGGTTGTCAAAAACCCATTATACCCTCCCAAAATATCTCCTAAGTTCGGTTTCAGCACAAAAGGGAAGGAGGGGTCGACCGGAGGTGTAATGCCCCAAAATCCCCCCTAGGAGTTAGGTGGGACTTTAGATGTTACTGTCATAACCTGTCAAACCATCCTACAAAATGTACAAGACATACTATAGTGGAAATGAGATAATTGCGGAAGCAAAACAGTGCAGAAGCGTGAACTCAATTTTTCTTTCTATACATATTACTATATTCCAAGTTGGTACAATAATAAAACCAAAACAGGAGTGGACAAGCCCACTCATCAAAATACAACATAATCTCTCCCTCACCACTCTCACCAATAATCTGAATAGGGCTGCCTATCCTGTGCTCTATCATCCTGATGATAATGATCCATGGTGCGCTCTGGCTCGAAAGTACTCCTCGTCAATCCAAGGCTCAGAAGCACGCTCATCAATAAGACCTGTCGAAGTAACGATTTCGGCTGAGCGTAGAATACTTAGTGTGTACAAACCACTAGATAATATGTCAGTATCACATGATTTCACATAGGCAGTTCATAGAATACACATGCACTGAAACACATAAGAAAAAACCTCTTTTTAAATACACATGTGTGATACTTTGCAAAACACATACTCTTTTCACTTATCATTTTCACATGACTTTTTACACATAACTTTTACAAATATCTTTTTATGGGAGAGTACACTTGCATAAGACTAATGCCTACTCTACAAGGAGTAGAGTCCATTAGTACTAATGCCTACCCTATAAGGAGTAGAGTCCATTAGTTTCATCTCACATACACATACACCTGAGATCACCAACCTCCCTATTGGTATCTTTGCACATATCATTTCTCTTTGGGACCAATGGCTAATGTCCACCCTACAAGGAGTGGAGTCTACTAGTATCCTCCCATGCAAAAACTTAAATTTTCACTTGCTTTACACATACACATGAAAAATCATGATCATACAATATACGTGCACATGAGTAATTGTGAGTACCATGATCAACACAAGGAAACACTTCACATATAGCCCATATTTCACATTTTCATCTATAGTAATAACCCACATAATTCCAATTTCATCAAAACATATAGTTTTCCTTTTTTATTTCCCTCAAAACTTATGTCTCTTAACATGCTTTTCATATTTGAACCATAATATACACTTTTCGTTCTTTGGTCTAAGGCATAGAAGCATCACAATGTAGTTCACATCACAAATCCCACTTTTAACTTAATTAACAATATGGTTTATAACGACTAGCTAGTGAAGTCTATTTACCTTAGGGGATAAAATCCATTTGATCCAAGGCTTGAAAAAGCTTGAGGAAGCTTGTAGAAGAGAAATCCGAGCTTAAGGATGAAGATCCAAGCTCTAATGGTGCGTGGTAGTGAGATCTAAGCTTGTGAAAGCTTGAAAAGTGAGGAATTGAGCTCCTCCTTGACCTCCAACAAAACCTCTCTTTGGAATCTCCACTCTTCTCCCTTTCTCTCCCAAGGTCTCTCTTTAGGTTAGTGTAACCCAAAACCCCCAATTTGGGCCCCTATTTATAGGCCAAGAGGGTAGAAACCCTAAAAATCTCGCACTAGAACAGCTGATTCGCACGCCTACGATCGTTTGTAGGCTTCCTACGATCGATTGTAGGTTTTATAGTGAGTTTACCCAGTTTTTTGGGCTCTACGAATGTTCGTAGGCTTCCTACGATCGTTCGTAGCTCTTCTACGATCATTCATAGGGTGTTTACGAACACCCTGTGACAGTAACTTTCCAGACTTTTTCCACTTTGGTATTTCAGTCATAACTTTTGACTCGCTTATTGGATTTTAACGATTAAACTTGTGTTAGACTCTTCATTCAAAGAGAAACAATTTTGTTTCTAATAGATAAATCTTAATTTTGAGTTTTTAATTACCTAAATGGACTCTAAAGCTGACTAGTCTGAAATGGATTTCAGTAGCTCAGATTTTCAGTAGATCCAACTCTGGAAATTCGACGTTTAACTTAACCCCGGCTCAAAATATGGAAAACTGATAAACATGAACCTTGAATAGGGTTCCAATACATTTCCAAAAATTCAAGAATCACTCGATTCCGATAAGCGGTGACGAAACTAGAGCTTCTTAAAGTTGAGGGTATGAGAAGACGTCATTCTTTTCAACTTTGATCATACTTTGATCACTTAGAGTGTTTCACACTCTTGTTTTAACACTCTTAAGCTAATCATAAAGGTCCTTAGGACCCTAACCAAATTTCTAATACCTCCATTGAAAACAAAAACTCCTATGAACATTAAAAGATTCACATGACCCTAGCCCATAAACACTTAGGGTATTTCATACTATTGAATTTGAAGTATTCTTATACTCAGTGTTTTCCAGTTCACATACTCCTACCTAATCTTAACTCAAGGTAACCCTCTTTATCGCTCATCCCACAACCATAATTATACAAGAAGGCTTTTGGCCTTCACAACTCATGAATCGACACTATTCACAACACCATTCCCATCCTAGGGAACTCGGTTCCAGGTTTCTACATACACACTTAGGGTATTTTAAACCCTATGCTTTTAGACACTTAGAGTATTTTTATACTCTTGTTTTGAGACTCCACACACACATGTAACCCTCACTTCACTTGCCTCAAACCAAGGACCCATGGGAGGCTTTAGGCCTTTATATACACTATGCAAGGCACTATTCACTGCTCTATTCACAAGAACAGTACTACGAAGTTTCGGGGTTTTACAGGAGGTGTCCACCGATCGATTGGTAGTGAAGGGGTCGATCGGTCTTGAGCACTGGTAAACCAATTATGCCTCGCTTTGCTTGCCTCTGGTGTTTCAGCCATAACTTTTGACTGACTTATCAGATTTAAGCGATTAAACTTGCGTTGGACTTGAAATTCAAAGGAGATCAAATTTGTGTCTAATGAACAAATCCTAATTCTAAATTATTAATGATTTAATAGGCCCTAAAGTTGACTATTCCTAGGACGAATTACGGCAGATTAGTCTTCGAAAAACCCACATTTGACTGAAAATCTAGAAAAATGTTAAACATGAGTATCGAAGAGGGTAACAAAACTAGAGTTCCCTCAAGTTAAGGGTATATCAAGATATCCCTGTTCTTTTCTTTACACTTCACACGAGAGGGTCCTTAGGACCCTGAACACGTACCCTAACACACTAGGGTCAATCATGGAACTATTCATGGACACTATTCACACTACAGTACCACGAAGTTTCGGGGTTCTACATCGTGAATTTAGAGTTTCTAAACATTCTAAGAGTTCTTAGAGATCCAATGAGAGAAATACCTAAGATTTTGCTCAACCATTACTAGGAGAATAAGAAAAAAAGGCTTGAAGATCAAAATCGAAGGTCGTTCATAAGCTTGCGATCGTAGGGAAGTGATCAAGCATGATAAATATACTCTACTAGTCGATTTTATTATAATCATTGATGTAAATTAAGCTAAAGTAAGATGAGATTAAAATAAGAGCATTATTAAAGTATATTTTCATCGTAATAATTTCACTTATGTAAAGGTGACCAAGATTTAATGAGTTTTCGATTGTGATTGAAATATGTATGATCTAACAAGGGGCAGTGATTGATTTATGGAGTATGCATGATTGAATACGGAGGAAGAGTGTTATGTTGGATATTGTTTGAATGTATGATTTTTCAGATTTGTGCAAATAAGGATTTTAATTTTATTACCTTTGTGTATGAATCACTTGAAATCAAAGTATGATGAATAACCTATTATGACTTAATGTTTAAAGAGTTATGATGATGTATGTTTAATTGTACCAACCTTGAGAATATATGACATGATGATCATGAATGATGTATGATGTTGATTTTGTATGTGTGATATGTTCGGGCCGGTAAGCGAGCCTTGAATTATGGTCTTGGTTGCTTAAGATTTTTATCATTGCAGCATGGGCTGCCATGATGGACTTCTGATGGTTCTTGATAAATAATTTGGGTGTAACTTATTCGAGGGTTTATCACTTATTCACTCACTTCACTTGTTCACTTACGATAATGATGTATGCACAACATGATAAATTCACTATCATAAATACGATCACAAGTACAACACAAGTAATTAAGTATTACTCATGATTGTATGATCTAATTTTGCACTAACTGAATATCATCAATCTCAGATTCAAGACATGTATACCCAACAAGTGAATCACAAGTAAGCCGTGCACACCAAAAAATGTGCTAAGGATTGATACCTTGATAAGTAAAATATATGTTAATCTCCACCCGTATATGTTGTGGAGTTACTTTAAGTTATTGCATAATGCATGTATGTAGAATTCACTCACAAGAAAGGAAAGAAAATAGAAAAAATAAGCACAAGTAAGAATTGTAAAGAAAAAGATGTTTCCGTACTCTGATTAATGTATGTATGCATGTCTTGTTAAACCATGTGGTATATGTTATATTAATGTTTATAATATTGTTAGCTAGGAGTTTATATTCGTCGATCACTTTCGTTGCTCAACCAAATTGTTATAGTTGGCAGATTCAAGATTTGACATTTATGCAGCTGGGCCTTGGATCGAAGAAAAATACATCGAGGAACCAAAAGGTGATTACACAGATTCCGGAAGAGGGGAGGGATTTGGATCAATATCCCTATTAATGATTTCAGTTTGATAGACTTTTATTTTAATGTTAAAGGGGATGCAACCAAATTTATTATGGATGATGTTGGGTTTAAATTTTAGAGATTAAGAACACGACGAGTGATCCGAATTATATTTATTACAGTTTTAATTAAGAATAATTGAAGTTGATGACTCTATTATGCAATTGAGGAAAAAAAATTTGAACTCTCATATTTTAGTATACCTTATATGCTCCTAACAAGATGGTAAGATAAGTAAGTCATGTGCCAAGGTCTCATTTAAGCGAAATGAGATTGTGGGTTGTGACATTTTTTGTATGTATATATGCAATTCTTTGAAATTCCACAAAAAGACACTTAAACAATATATGTTTACCCTAACTTTGATTATATGCCTTATTATAACAACAATTTGATATTGGAAAAAAAATACAAGAAGAAAAATTTGAAAATTTTTAATTTCTCTTGGAAGACATTCAAGAAGTACATCTGGATGAATTGCATTTCTCCAGTTATCGCCAGTGGAGATGTCGATGTAATAAATTTTTGCACAAAATATGTACATATTAGGTATGAACACTGGGATGCATTTGTAAAGTATACTCTTTCTGATGAATTCAAGGTTGGTAATTTGTTAAGCCGTCCTATCTCTGCTTAATTATGTATTACTTATTCTTTATATTTTATCTTTGTACTTTACTTGAAATTATGCTTAATTGTAGTGCAATAGGGCCTTAAGTAATAGAAATAAAAAAATAAGAAAAAAGAATATATACCCCCATCGTCTAAGTAGGGGGTTATGGTGGGGTTGAAAGAAAATTCTAAGTGTTTACATTTGCAGAATTTAAGATTATGTAACTATTATACTAATCATTAGCCTAAATACTAATCTTTAATATTTCATATTTGACAAATGTCTCAATCCTCTTTTCAAGGGTAGCCAATTGAGAAAGTGGAGACATACTTTGTGGGTTAAGGCCCGACAAAGAGCGTATGGCCAATACTTTTCAGATGACACTAGACAAAAGTTTTCAGAAATTGTAAGTGTTTATTTGATTTTTTTTTTCTTATGCGTGTTTTTTTATTGGCATATTCTCTGATTAGCTGAATGCTTCTTATGCAGGAACTATTTGAGCAATAATATGCTGAGGATGAAAGGAGCATACCTACTGATGGGAGATTTGACATCCTAACGGCGGTGTTAGGTCTAGAATAGTCAGGTCGTGGTAAGGCAGTGAGACAACTTGTTGTCCCATGACATATTGAAATTGCCCCAAACGCACCAAATCTTCGGCATGTTTGTATAAAGTTTAAGAACTAAAATTCCAATTGTAGACATATTTAAAAAGGGATGAGAAAAGAGAAGAGGAACACCAGCAAATGCGAAAAAATAGGAAAAGTCAGGAGCAAATAAAGCAATTAATGGCTTAGGTGATCGCTCTTCAGTCTACACAATCATCTGTTGGTAGATCATCCTAAATGGTATATAAATTGTTTGGTTCACTAAATTTGTTATTATAATATATTGCTTTAATATGCTATAATATTTCTTACTAATTTTTATATAATAAATGGAATACGTATTTATTCAACTTATCTATTAGTTATATTATTATAAATTTGTACAGATGCTTAATTAACAAGTCATTGGTGCAAACATATAAATGAAAAGATTTCATCGGTTAGTGATATTCATGAGCTAATAGATTTCATCCATCTTAGGTGGAAGCTGCACAACCAACATTCAATTTCTTTGGAGTAATTTAAGCATTGATTTGGTGAGAATTACAAGGATGATGCAGTTCAACATTTAACATATGATGAGAAAAGTTTTGAAAGGTTTTGATTCCTTATTTATTAGAACAGAAGATGTCGTACAATTGTTTAAAGATAAAGACATCGGTATAACTTTGATTCTTTTATACGTAAGGTGAAACAACTCAAAAATTAATTAAAGTTATTTTATTAATTTGCTTTTCTATTATTAATATAACTTTATGACTCACGCTTATAATTGTTATTTATTTTATAATAATATATAGTGTTATGAAATAATGAGAAAAAAAACTATATGTTTTTAAATCCTCAGCAAACATTAAAAAGAGAGGATGCTAAGACATAAACAACAAAAAAATTGCGCTTAGCAATGAATAATCAACTACTCATGATACAATATAATGTTAGGTAAGTTTCTTCCTACTTCTTTCATATTATTTTGACTTATTAAGTATGAGTACTATTAATTCTTTAAGTTGAAGTATTCATTTGAAAAAAAATTTACAATTCATTGTTCAATTGCAGGAGACACTGGTGCTTGAGTCTAATTTATCTAGCCACATCTTCAGTGTACTGGTGGGACCCATTACAGACCGATATTTGATCAGTCCTATATTAAAAAGTTTTCAATGAATAAGTAACTTCTTCCCTTATATTGCACATTATATATATATGTTTATATTTTGTATTAATCTTACTATATGTTCAAATTACTTTTGTGAAGTACATTTAAGGAATTTGCGACGGATGGTTTGAAAGGCAAGAATAGAATTCCTAAAAATGGACATTTATTGATGTTAAGATAAATTAAGACCAATATTAATTAATCTTTCTACTGTTGTAATACTAAAAATTGTATGGCTTAAACATTATTACAGATATAGTCTCATTCATTCTCTTTTTCTATAGGGTTCAAAACAAAAATATAGCTGAGAATGTGGCTACTATATTGTGATGTACTTGGGGGACATCATCACCAATAAGAAAATAAATATAGTTGACAAGATTAAGGATTATTTTGCATCCAAGGGTCAAGAAACGTATAATGATAAAGTAATAAAAGGACTTAAGAAAGAACTAGCTAAATACTTGAGAAATTTTACTGTTTAGAATAACATTTCCATATATGAATTTTGCTCATATTGTAAATAAATTCATATTATTTAATTCATGAATGTATATTGTGTTATATTTGCAAGTAGGTGTGTTTATGAATTTAATAATGTGTGTGAGGAGTTACAAGTTGCAGGGCTGCACAATAGTATTGGGTTTCAAATAAATCAATAATTATGAATAATAATAAAGTAGTAAAAAATGTGGAGTAAACCATCACGGTATCTCTAGTATATGTGATTTTTGAATAAAAACAATCACGGTTTATAGAAATAAAACGTGATCTATAATAGGTGAATAAGCCATTTTTCAAGGTAACAATCTTAGAACTTAAGATATTAAATGACGAATAAAAACCGTGATCGTTAATATTAAAAAGAAATCACGGTTCAATTGAAAACCATAATATTAAATACATAGGGGATCACGTCTCGAAAGGTCGTGATTCAGTCTGCGCGTGATAACCGTGATCAACGTCTTACGGTCACAGATAAAAACCGTGAGCGCTGAGACGATTTCTTGTAGTGATGTAGATGAAATTGATGAATACAAATTGTTGCAACTCTTTGGATCAAATCACCTTTGTATACACCCTCTCTCATTCTCTTATCCCCACACGAACAATGACATACGGTATCTCTGTTCTACTTAAAAATTGACTTTGAATAGATACAATGATCTCTAAACAAGTGTGTCCTCTCCTCCCAAGCGTTTGCTTTGGGAAAAGAAGAAATGCTATTGGTAAAGGTATATAGAAAAAAGAGAAGAGATGGGAGGAAAAGAAGAGGCATGGTTGGCACCTATAATCATTCCAAAGCAGCCACGTAACCCTCTTACTGCTCTAGTTTAATTAATAGTAATTTGGTTATGACCGAAATAAGGAGATATAGTATGTAGCTTACTAGGGTCAGACATCATAGAGGCGGATGCACCTGTGCCCGAAAATCATGCGGCATATTGATTTTCATGAAGCGTCATAGTGACAAGAATTGGAGGAATATCATCTAATGAGTATCTAATAAGCTCCCTTGGTATTATGCAAGTTGTATATTAATTTGTTCCCTTACTGTGTGAAACCACAGCCCTTTGAAGAGGACAACTGATTTCTAACTTGGTTGTCATGATTTGATGATCTATTGTTGATCCATTAATATTTTTTATTGTAATTTTTATTCTGCTTTGACAGTAAGAATGTTGGGCGCCGAAGAAGACAACATTATGGTCGAGATTCTGTTGGGTGTGCAAATTTTTCTTGGCTTCATGACTGAGAAGGAGAATAAGGGGGAATCAATGGTTTGCTCCATTATCTGGCGGATAATAAAAAATAAATTCCATATCTATATCTGCCATATTCAATTGAATTCGGATAGTATTCGAATTCATCCGATTACATTAACCAAATTAAGATAATATCTAATTACAATATTCGAAATATCCAAACTTATTCGTATGTAAGGATGGTTTGTTAGATTAATTATCAATGATTGAGTTTTGATGTTGTTAGTTTGGTTTGTTTGTTTTCGGGGTAAGGTTTTATGTGCCCCCCCCCCCCCCCCCCTCTTTTGTATCCTTGTAGGGGTAAGGTTTTATGTCCCCCCCTAATTTTTCCTTATTAATAAGCTGGTAGGGGTTTGCCACCACCCCCCCCCCACTCCCCAAATACACCACTATCCATATATGGTCCAATTATTAAACGAATATTATTTTACTATCCAAATTATCCAACTATTCGAATACAGATTTGAATCAGATTAAGATATATAATATCCAGATCCGTTTACAGCCCTACCCGTGATCAATCCAAGTAGGAGGTGATCTGAGTGACGCCAAGTGAGATAATCAGGGTTGTCAATCTCTCTATTCATAAATGTAGCTTCAACAAAGAAAATGGTGACATGGCGATCTGGAATGGTGAGTTCTCCATCAATGAACCCGACCATATTTGGCTTTTGACAAGCCCTATCAATCGTGTTTTCCACAAGAAAATTGAATTGGGTAAGTTTAATGAAAAAAAGTACTCATGTTAGGAGAGGATGAGTAAGGATAGGTGAAGCTTGAGGAGGAAGAAGACGTCACCACAAGAAATCGGCTCATCACTCATAGTTTTTATCCATAACCGTAGGTCATTAATCACGGTTATAGCGCACTGAATGAACCATAACCATTCGACGTGTGATAGTATGTCGTATCAAATATCCCAGTTATATAATCGTGATTGTATACGTCTATTAACCGAGATTATTTATTCAAAATACGGTCATTTTGAGTTCATCTTACAATCACGGTTTGAATAGTAATCGTGATTGTTTAAAATTAAAAGCTCACAATGTTTTAAGCAACTATGATGATTGTTGTTGTTTTTTTTTGGGATTTTTCTCTTTTTTTAAAAAAGCTAAAATCCTCATTCATGCAACTCCTACCACCTGTATCTCCTCACAAGCACTTTTAAATTTATACATGAATAAAAAAAGGATTTATTCACACACCAACTTGCAAATAATAGAATAAATTAACCCCCACCATGAATAGTATAACAACAATAAACTATACTTTTATTAATTAATTGAAATTTTGTATAGTGTGATCAGAATATATATATGGACTAATAATAATTGATCTAAACAATAACATTTCTCAAGTATCCAGTCAGATCTTTTTTAAGTTTTTCAATTGCTTATATCACTATATGGTTCATCACCCTTAATAAAACAATCATCAATCTTATCTTGTGTTTGTATTTTTTTGCTGGTGATGATGTTCCTTAAGTATAAATGGTGAAGTAACCACATTTCCAGTTACCTTTTTGTTTGAGACACTACAAAAAAATTAAAAGAATGATCGGAATGTCAGTTATGTTTTATACATAAAATCTCTGAAACAACAGTTAAAATGACTAATTAATGTCAAACTCACCTTAAGATTAATAAATTTTGCTCTTGTGGGGTCTATTCTTGTCTTTCAAAAGACTCGACTTGTATACAATTTCCCTTTACGACAGTAATTTGATTAATTATATAAAGGTAGTACAAAACATAAATATAAATGTAAAACGTGTGAAGCTTAGAGAAGAAATTACTTACTCATTGAAGACCTTTGTAATTTCTGGGTATGTGTATATGCCTAACTACAATTAGGGCTATATTTGGGCCGGGCTTTTCCGGGCTTAGCCAAGCTCAGCTCGGCTTGAAAGAGTTTGTTCTAGGCCCGAAATTAAGCTTAAAAGTTCGGCCCGAATTCAAAAGCTTGGCTCAAAGCTCGGCTCGGTTCGACTTGAATTTGTTAGACATTATGCCCTGAAAAGTCATTTAGATTGTAAGATTTTTATTGATTAGATTAATAAAGACATCTTCTTTATCTGTTGTGAATTCATTATGGGTAATTGACCATGATCATGAGATATCGATAAAGGTCCCTAGGATATATTATAGGAAAGCTACGTGATAGGTATTGGACTATCACAGGCAGATATAACTTTCCAGTTCCTTATACCTTATAGAGTCACAGCTATGGGTGAAGCTGGACACTTCACTTATATGGTTGCCACAATGCTAAGATGTTTTCAATGATTGAGATATAGTTTTATCTCAAACTATTGTAGTGGAGACTACACATCAGCATATGGGTTGCTTAAATTGTACACTGACTGATTGCATGCAATGAGAAACCTTTTGCATAATCATACTATTAGATAGTTGGTCTCTTATTCATATTGAACAGTTTTGATGATTCTTAGATCTAATGAGTTCATTTATAACTGAGTAATAATCTGACTGTTTTGATTGCACCTAAGTACTCTCTAACTGATGGACTACGATAAGGTGACAGTTGGATAATCAGAAAGCTGTTCGAGTCATGATGAATTTCAAGCAAAATATCTATGCTCATTAAATTGAGAGATTATCCAAGTTCTAAGTAAGACAGTCGATTAAGCTTAAATCCTGCGCAGATGATTTTGAAATCAAATAAGTTTGAAATATATTTTTAATAAAATATATTATATTTAATAAAAGTTTTTCTCAAAATGTTTTACATGAGAAATAGTTTCTCATGACTTAATCAAATGTCTTCGAAATCCGGATGATGTACAATGGGCAATGAGTTAGATAGTCTATTAATCTTGAAGGCCCATTAGGGATAATGTTATTGGAAGGATCAAATCGAATTAAAAAGTTCATGTGGCGGGATCCTTATTGGTTGATGTTCTTACACTAGGATTCAATTGCAACAGGGATATCTCACGTTACTTGTAATTCCAATGTCATTCCTATTTAAGGGTCAATGGGATAACATCGGGTAAACCAGGATTAGAATGTCTCAGAGCAATATGTGGAGATGCTCATAAAAGAAATACAAGCTTGAATAATAGATTAAATATTAATCTATAATTTCAAGGATTAAATGTTAATATTTAATAAATAGATTAAATGTTAATCTATGGTTTAGATTAAATGTTAATCTAAATTAAAGGATAATAATAATAATAATTATTTAATTAACTCAATATAATGGGATATGAGTTTGACCCATATCCATAAAAGCCCTTTACAATGGACCTTACTGGTGGGCCCAAGCCCATGGGATAAATTTCAAGTTTTGGATAAGATCCACATCTATATAAGCCAACACCCAAATCGTGTGGGGTTGTGGATTCATTATTTTTTCTCTAAAAATTTTGTGAGCTATAGCTTGGAGCCCAAGATTTATCTCTTGGATTTTCGTGGGCTTAGGGAGAACACCCTTCAAGGGCAAGGGATTTTCGTAGGGTAGTGTCAAGACCCTATATGATTTTGTGAGCGAGGGTTTTGAACCCTTAGGGATTTTGAGGATTTTGACATCTAAGGTTTTGAACCCTAAGGATTTTGTGAGATAGAAAGTCTATTTTTTCATCTCTTTTGTTCTTCAAATGCCAAGAATAGATTCAAAAGCTTCAAAGGGATAGTGAAGAGAGAGAATCGAGCTTCGAGTATTTCTTTGAGAAATCTCTACAAAGAATCTGACGATTCATCATTTTTTGTGCTTCACCGATGAACATCATTCACCGAGGTAATTTTCTAAACATGTAGTTAATATTATTTGTTATTTATGGTGTAAAGATCTTTGGGATCCAGTATTCTACATAATTTTTTATTTGGATTCCCTTCAAAATTGATTCAAGCTCGAGCCGAGCTTGACTTGGCTCGAGCTCGGCTTGAATACATTTTTTCAAAAAAAATAAAAATAAAAAATTATATATATATAATAATGATATATATAAATAATATTTTATTTTTTTAATAATATTTGAGTCGAGCTGAGCTCGGATCGAACCGAGCCTCAATCGAGCTTGGTTAAATCAAACAGGGGTTGGTCCAAGCCCGGCTTGATTGGATTTTTTTTAGGCTTGACTTGACCCGATCAAGCCTAAAATTCGAGCCGATCTTGGGCCGAACCGGGCCAAGCCGCACAAACAGGCCGATCGGTCATTGTGCCTCCCTAACTACAATTGATCCAACCAGTACACTGAATCTGTGCGTGGAAGGATTAAACGCAAGCACCAGTGTTCCCTGTAATTGAATAATGAAATTCAAAATTTTAATTTCAATTGAATACTCAATTTTAAGAATTACTAATCATAAGAAACAAAATAACAAGAGAGCTAGATGTAGGCAGAAATTTACTCAACATTATAATGTATAATGAGTACTTGGTCATCCTTGGCTAATACCAATTTACTTAGTATCAATAATTCAACTCAAGTAGTATTTTCTGCTTATTTAGGGTTAAGAAACATATTCTTACGTTCCTACTTTCTATCCCTTAGTAATTTATTTATTTTTTTGAAATAAATAACAATTCAAATTGTAGGTCTTACAGTTATAATAATAGGAAAGCAAACAAAATAACATTAATTAATTTTTGAGTTGTCTCACCTTATGTTTTGCAAAATAAAATTTGCACCGATAACTTTTTTTGTAACAAATTTGTGACATTTTATCGTAGGATATATGTTGATTAAAGAACTGTTCGACCAAAAATTGCAGCATCAAATATTATTAGTGGAAGTCCACTGCTGTTCATTTTCTCATCAAACCAATGACTAGAATCCTCAAAGAATTCTTTAATTGATTGTGCAGCTTCGACCTAGAATATGTGAAATTTATTAACTCAATATGGACAATGTTATCAAAAAATTATACAAAAAATGAGAAATAGGTATAGCGAATTAAAGCAACATATTGTAACTTATCTAACTAGTGAAACAAACCATGAGCTACCAGCAGATGATTGTGCTCTTAGTAATTGTGACTCAAGAGTAGTCACCTTAGCAACTCTTCTCCCTTCCTTCTTCCCTCTAATCCATAGACTCGCTAGTAGCAACAACATCATTGGCCACAATGGCAGCTATACACCAGCCATGCCAGTTGCAGCCATCTGCGCACACAGCAACAGCCCAACATATCTCGTGTGCATTTGAAGCCCCCACCTCTGCGCAACAGTAGCTGGGCTCTATCCTTTTCGCTACAGCGGCCACGGAACTCCCAACAATAACACCAATTTTCCTCTCTTCCAAAGCTCAGCAACAACAGGGATTTATCCCCTTCACGCCTGCTACTGGCCACTAGCTCCATTCCTTGTGCAACCTCACCATCATCTCCTATCACGACCATACCTGTGCAGCCACCATCGAGTTCACAACACCAGCATCAAAAAGCCACGCCTCCAGTAGCCACGCCCCATCTTCTGTTCTACAACGGACATAGCAGGTGAGATTCTTTTCTTTCCTTCTCCATAGTTAAAAGTCTATTATTTCATGTGAGTGCTTGCGCTTATATCATATGTTATCGAAACCGAGGGTCCAAACCTATGATCAAAGGTTTACGGGAGTCTTCTGGGTCTAATTACATCCAGAGAACACCCTTGACCTAAGCCAAACTCCCTGTTGTCGGCTTGAAACCTCGATTATTACACAGTTTCATGCAAACTTGTGATTTGCGATTGAGGGATCAAATGATTGTATTTTTGGACAAAATCTTGGACATATTACTATTTTTTCATGTATATTGTGAATATGATTTTTATTATTTTTTTCAGATACTATCTGATATAGACCATGTTATAACCGAAACTCATTATGAAAATCTAAACCGATCAGTAAATCCATAAATCCCTAAAAAATCATTTTCATTTTATTTCCATCTTTTGGAGTGCAACCCAACAAATGAAACTCGATTCGGAGTTCGGGAGTGAATTCTATGGGCATCTGAAGTTGGGTTCAACATTCTATTTTTTACAGGATGGACCCGTTTTTGTCGCCACTTTACCTCGATTTCTGTAGTAACACAGAGATCATAAAATTATAAAAAAATTATGTTAATTGGCTCCTTGTGATTGTAAATCCAGAACATCAAGCGGAATTCAAATCGGAGTTCTGAGTACGGAGTTATGGTCATCCAAAATTAGGGGCACAAAATTCAATAGGAAATGAGTTAAGCCACTCTGGTGCATACCCTCAAACCACAATTAATAGCCTTAACCATGGTTAATTTGAACCTAGGCTCCAGGCCCAATCCTTAGCCTCCGGGCCCAAACCCTAGCTCCGGGCTTAACCCTAGGCCTTTGGGCCTAATCCTAGCCTCCGGGCCCATTCCTTGGCCTTCGGGCTCATACCCTAGCCTTCGGACCAATTTCTTAGCCTCCGGGCCTATACTGTGGCCTCCAGACCCATTCTCTAGCCTTTGGGCCCATTCCTTGGCCTTTGGGCCCATACCTTAACCTTTGGGCCCATTTCCTAGCCTCCGAGACCATACCCTCCGGGCTCATTCCTTGGCCTTCAGGCTCATACCCTAGCCTTCGGACCAATTTCTTAGCCTCTGGGCCTATACTGTGGCCTCCAGACCCATTCTCTAGCCTTTGGGCCCATTCCTTGGCCTCTGGGCCCATACCTTAACCTTTGGGCCCATTTCCTGGCCTCCGAGACCATACCCTAGTCTCCGGGCCCATTCCTTGGCCTTCGGGCCCATACCCTAACCTCTAGGCCCATACCCTTTCCTTCGGGCCCATACCCTAGCCTCTGGGCCCATACCCTGGCCTTCGGACCCATATCCTCGCCTCCGGGCCCATTCTTTAGCCTCCAGGCCCGTACCTTAGCCTCCGGGTGCAAATCCTAATTTCTGGGCTAAACCCTAACCACTCTAGTGCACTTAGCCACCCCGACCAATCAACCTTTAACCCTAGCCACCCCGGTGCACACACACACACACTCCTCTTAACCTTGGCACGGGTTCATGTGCCAGAACTATGCTCGGTCTGATCTCACCCCGGTAAGTACGTAGGCAACCCTACCCACCCTAGTTAGGGTTTTCTCTTTTCTTGGATTAGCATCACTTTAAATACTTAGACATTTTATTAATTTTGATTTAATTTGGGTTAAACCTAGGGAGTAGGTAACCGTCTTAGACGGGGGTCCCAGGATACCTAATACCTTCCAGGGACTTAATCGAACCGCTTACCCTCTCAGTCAAACTAGTGAGTAAAATCCGTGCTCATACATTTCTTTCATTTTCAACACTTCTGATTTGAGTTGTTGAATTTAAAGCAAATGTTACTCTTTAATTGTTTCTGAGTAAGATGTTGAATATTTTGGGCTAAATATTCTAATTGTTTTGTTCCAAAATAAATATATTGATATAAAATTTAAATTATCATCAACATTCATATTTTTTCTTTTCAAAGTAAAAGGGTCACTGGTATTTGGCTCTGCTTCAATACGTTATGTTCCTAACATGGCTGTGTAATTAATAAATACATAACAATGTGTTTAAAACATTCCCCCGATGTATGTATGCAGTTTTAACAGGAGACTTTGAAATAAAATATTTATTTCTAAATAAGAATAAACATTAATTTATTTAATCATTTGGGTGAAACTTACTATAAAAAGAGCTGATGTCAGAGGTTGAACGAGACATTTGATGTAGAGTAATAGTTTGAGGAAGATTCTGCGAGGGTTAGAGATTATGTTCAAAATTTGTGCGCAAAGATAAAACAAGTGAAAATTAGAGGTTTTATAATATTCATCATCACAGTTATAAAAGAAAACTCTGATCATATTAAGAATTATTACATTTATTTATACAATTAGTCACCGAAAATGAAAAGTCAAAAAGTGAAAAAACTCCATTTATATATGTGACTAATTTATCTCGGTGGGATTTCGAATTCTTTGTTATTATATATATATATTTTATGAAAAATATATGTAAAAAATAATATAGTATTAAAATTTATATATTTATATAAATACTATTATATTATTTCTAAAATAAATATATAAAATTCCAAAATTTAATGAAATTTTGTTTAAAATATCGAAATATTTTGGAATATTTCGAAATTTTAATAAAAAATAATATAATAAAACTAGTTAAAATCAAATTTCTGAAATCCCGAAAATTCCAAAATTTGACCTGAAATTCCTGAAATCCCAGCGAAATCGTGTTTCCAAAATCCTAATCATATCGATATCGGTGGGGTTGAACGAAACCGGGATTTTAAATCTTGAGTGTCAGTCCCATCATACTATACATGAACCCAAACCATTAGACCCAAGCTTTCCCCACAAGCCTAAAGCAACAGCTTAAGCCTAACCTCGAGATGGTTGGGCCTCAAAGCCTTAATAGGGAAGGGGGGCTCAGCCATTAATAGCCTTTATTCACTGAAGGGTATGACGACGAAAAGATGTTGCAACAAATGCTATTAGTGGAAGAGAAAAACCCAAAACGAAAAAGTAGAGTTAAATGTATTTATTGTGCTGCTGTTCAAGCCATCTCATTCACAGGTAAATGGGAAGTGAAAGTCATGTAGTGTACTTCCCATGTACTAAAGAAAACTTTGAACATTTCCTTCAAATAATGCACTCTCCAACATACAAATTCAACCCCCCTCTCTCTCTCTCTCGCTCTCCACGATACAGCTACAGCGTACGTCTGACCTAAGATTACTGTGTTTAGGTTAGCCTTCAATCCTTGCCATCCCCATAAAGAGGAGATGTAGGAAGGTTCTCTAAACTCTAGAATGAGCTTTAATCCCTCCATCTCTTTTAGAATACAAAAAAAAAATAAAAAATTCAAAGATAACAAGTAGCCATTAATGGGCCAGTTGACCAAAATCAAGCGGGTTAAAGTTTTGATTCCGTATGCTTTCTCTATCGTGTATGCTTTCAATATCAAATTGATCTATTAGTGCTCTCATACTTTTCTTAATTAGCTCTTCGTGCTAAAGGCAACAAGAAAATGAGCAACGCATGTGGCAACTATAGTGAGAGTTTGAAAGTTTGGTAGGGCTAGCATTTCTCTATTTTAGATTATGAGGGCCCATATTATAATAAGGCCATTTAATGAGGCCTATTTCTTTCCTTATTATAAGCTTAAAGTCAATTCACTGACCTCACCGTTGGTATAAGGTGTTGGAGCCTTAATAGGGCTTTAAATGTTAGTTCTCTTGTATCCAAAAACAAACAAGTGAGAATCTCCAAGTCTCCCTTTTATGCATGGCCATTTTTCAACCCTATTGTGTGTCCTTTTCGTAGTAATGGTATAAATATATGACTTCTCTGTACCTCGAAGAGATAAATTTTCTACAATGGAGAATAGTCTCCTACGTTGCCTGTAAAAGATGTCATAGCTGACCATGCATTGGTTAGTTTCTCCTTGGTAAGAAAACTTTGACCAATTCAAGCCCGACTATGCCCTTCATGATATATTACGCTCTGTTTGGTTTCCAAGAAAATAAGTGAAAACAGAGAAAAGAAAAGAAAAAATCGATTTTCCTAATACTATATATATATATATATATATTTCTTTTTTGAGTTTTCACCTATTTTCAAACCTAACAGGTGGTTAATGGATTATTTGACAAATTTAAGCCCATTTCTTAGTATCATCATGTTCTTAACTGTTCAAAACTAACTCGAGAAGAAGTCGTTCGTGGAGAGCGATATAAAAAATTTAGGGTTTATGATGTTAGATCCATACACAATTTTTTTTTACATGTGATAATTAAAACAAGTTAATTTGCCTCTTCAAAAAAAAATGTGTGGCACATTGTAGAGATCAGTTTATTTCTATATTCATTTAGCAAAAAAAAAGATAATCAAACTTTTACATACAGTAAGAACCTTTAAAATTTTGAAAGGAAAATTTCAATTTGCACCAAGAATGAGTTTAACATGTACAATAGATGGCAAACGAGTTTCACTAGTTTAACTCTCTACTCAGATTGGTTAGGGGTGATATTGAGTCGATCTAAGTAATAGGGTTTTCAGTCTCAGCTCGCAATGTGTTCAAGCTCGAGCTTGAGGATTCTTATTCAAGCTCGGCTCATGAAAATTGAGCCAAACTTTGGTTTGAATCAGTTGAGCTTGGTTGGGCTTATTCTCAATAGCACATGATTTCCGTATGAATTTTCTTTTTGACTACTATACTAAAAAAAAAATTAAATAAAATTTGGAAAATGTAAATATAAGAGAAATAGGGGCTTATATGTGACTACAAATGATAATGTCAATGAAACGTAACTATTCTATATTTTTGTATTTCATTTGTTTTATTTCTTGAAATACCTTTTTAAAATTGTAATTTCTTATGTGAAAAGTACTGGTTTTATTCTATTGTACCTCATTTGCTTTATTTGTTGAAATACACTTTTAAAAAATATTATTTTCTCCTAAATGTTCCTCTCTTCCTATAAACATAACGTTCAATGAGACTTCTTTATGGCTTCATCACTATCAGATCTATTATATCTTCTACAATCCCTGATAGATGAGAGTGCAGACGAATAAAATAGAGGCCTATATATAACGTTACTTTCCAAACCAATATACTCCATAAATATAGTTGATAGAGACTACTGTAATTTAATATATGGAGAGAAAAATGAAATAATTGAATGATTTGTTAAGCATGAAGGTTTTTTTTTAAAAACAAATGGTAAAATTGGATGTATTTCCTTGGATTTTAGTTTTCAGTTTTGTCAAAAAAAAATGTGGTTATCTAACACTAATGAAAATTTCTTTATATCTAACATTGGTGAATCAATTTTGATGTTACTGTTGAATCTGTCATTTTATTCTAAAGTTCTTACTTCATGTCATATTGCGATCATTATCGTGTGCACCACGGCAACATTGCGCTTACTTAAAGGCATCATTCAATTGCACTGAGAACATGTGCAAGAGTCTAGGTTGGGGACAACCGGAGCACCGGCTTAAGACCTTAAGAAGCGATCTTGATCTTGTCTTGATGCCGATGGAAACAAGTTTGGACCTGGTATGAGACAAGGCATTTCAGATGGGCCATTAATTTTAGTTTCAGTTTAAGAACATTTACATGTCAAGCTCAAGCCAACCTTAAAATTCATGGCTAAGGTTGGCCACAAACTTGAATATACAATGCAAGTCCATGAATGGACTCAGTGTACGAGTGGCAATTCGTATCCCTATCTTTAGGGTTCCAGTCCTGGAAAGTGCATAATCGTCCTTGTCCCATGTTAGTACACCTTAGTTGCAGTATGCCACTATCAGTTTGCCACTACCGCCTAACTATTGTGGTCCTGCCTTTGCCTACAAAAGAAAAAAACAGAAAAAGGTGATATGCACGGACAAGACGTACTTCTAAAGTATTGGTCACGTTTGAGCAAAATTTTTGAAATAAACAAATTATTGTTTAATCAATTGTAAAAGTAACCGGTTAAACCAATAATACATGTTGCATTATTTTTATTTTTGAATTCAAGAATATGGAGCATTCTCTTGTCCTTAAAAGAAAGGCATGACTACTTTGTGCATTGTGCATATCTAATCTTTGTGGGTTACTACATTGTACATAATTTTGGGACTCTTGGAGTGTATTCAAACCGAGCTTAGCAAAGTTGAGGCTTGAGCTCAAAAATCAAGGCTTGAAGCCCAGCTAGAACATAATGGGTTGGTTCAAGTTCGAATTGATTTATTACAAAATGTTATATTATTATTAAGTAATAATATTCAAGTTGAACCGAGTTTTAAACAAGTTGAGCTGAATCAATTGGAACTTGGCTTGAGCTCAGCTTGAACACAATTTACGCTCAAATAAAAACTTGGCTCGACTAAATCAAACTAGAAACTTAAGCTTGAACTCGGCTTGATCGAGCCAAGCCACCAAACTAACTCTGCTTGGATCTACTCCTAGTATGTGGGTGAGAACACATCACTAAATGGGCCGCACCTATTACATTATTTAAGTGAAAAGGAATCATGATCTTTTTTAGTAGTTTATTGAGATCATTACCCATTTATAATTAGATAAGTTGACAAAATACTCTAAATGCAAATTGGTGGTGACAGGTGGTGGTAGGTAATGGTGGTGATAGCTCAAAAGGGCTTCCAGTGGAAATAGCCTATTATTTCATCCTTCTTTCGTTGAAAATATTAAAAAAACTCAAAGGCTATTTCTTCACATGCGGACATGGGAGCTACACGTGCGATCCATCAAGCCAGCCATCTATTAAATGGACGATTTGAATTGGCTACACCACGTTACATAGAAGGTGTACTTTAATCAAAATAATACTAGAAAATGACTTTTCAAAGATATACCCTCATATTTGAAAAAAAAAACCTCATATGCAGTATAATAGTTGCATGATCCGAATTAGTGTTTTGAAAATCAAACTCGACCCGGATAGGACAGTTGAACAGGCAAAATTGGGAACTGGTTGGTGAACCAGTCTCTAAAACCATTAAAATTAGGCTCTTTTAAAAATTGCCCTTAAAACATGAAATATCAGAAGAAACTATTAGTTTAACTTGAAAGCTGGTGATTTAATCGTGATAATCGGCCAAAAAAGGGAAAAGGTATATTTTTTAAAGATAATGGAAAATGGAAAATCATAAGAAACGCTGGTCTAACTGGAGAACCATTGATCTAATCCAGAAAAATTGTAAGAACAAGCCAAAAAAGAAAAACAAAATGCTTTTAAAGATAAGGGCCACGATTCAACCAAACCAGATAGGTGAGGAAAACACTGTGAAATCAAATATTGTCTCCGAGGGTCCTTTTTTTTTATGAGACTTATAAAACTTGACACTTTGAACTTTGTCATGGTATTTGTTATAAAATTTGAGTCAATTTATCAAGGTTTCTAACAAGAACAATTCTTACCAAAATGAGATTTAAATCTTTTCATTTTTTTTTAAATTAGATTTGAAATCATTATTTTGCTACATTTGAAGTCTAATGAGAAATACAACTCAGGAGATGAAAAGTACAAATAATCTAAGGGCTTTTTGTAAATAATCCCTATGTTTTCAGTTTGCTACATTTGAAGTCTTACGGTAATTACAACTCAGGAGATGAAAAACACAATTAATCTAAGGGTTTTTTGTAAATAACCCCTATGTTTTCAGCTATTTGTAAATATACCCTTGTGTTTTCTGATTTTGTATTATGTCTCATTAACTTTTAAAACTTTTGCAAATCCACCATTCCATCCAAAACCAAGTTAACGAATGTTAAATATTTTAAGAAATGACCTTTTTAACCTTTTATTTTTTTTTAAAGAGATTTGTAAAAGAAATTCACAAGTGCTTGGAACCTACTAACTATGATTAAGATTCACTTACCCTAAGGATTCATCAATTTAACCTTAATTTTTAGAGAAAATGATATACAAAAATATTATAATGTTTAACCATAGTTAAAGGGGGCTCTATAAGCCGCCATGTGTCCCTTTTAACACTCACTAACTATGGTTAAAATTCATTCACCTTAAGGTTCATGCCTCTAACCTTGGTTTTTAGAAGAGAAAAATATTAACCTTAGATTGATTATGCTAAAAAACCACAGATAAAGCTGGCTCTATAAGCCGTCATGTGTCATTTTTAACACCTACTAACAATAGTTAATATTCACTCACCACTAGCGGTGAACCCATCTAACCTTTGATTTTACAACATAAATTTTTTTTACAAAAATATTAAAGCAATGCTAGATCCACTTTCCGGTCATCTACTCTCGGGTAGTTTTTACCACTTATATACAAGAAGTCAAAATAAATGTAGTGGACCCACCAAAAAGTGTTACACTATTTAGTCTTCTTGTATGAAAATATGGGAGTGGATGATCGGAAAGTGGACCTAGCATTGCTCAAAATTATTATTATGCTTAGCAGTTAAAGGGGGATCCATGAGCCGCCACATATCCTTTTTAATTCCCACTAACAGTGGTTAAAATTCACTAATCCCTTGGGTTCATGCATCTAACCTTGTTTTTAGAAGAAAAAAATATTAAACTTAAATTGATTATGCTTAACCACAGTTAGAGAGGGCTCTACAAGCCACCACGTGTCCTTTCACTCACCCCTAGGGTTATGCATCTAACCTTGGATTTTAGAAAAAAATATATTAAAAAAATTATTAACCTTAGGTTGATGATGCTTAACCACAACTAAAGAGGACTCTACAATATGCCATGTGTCCCTTTTTAACATTCACTATAGTTAAGATTCACTCACCCTCAAGGTTCATCCATCTAACCTTAATTTGTTTTAAAAAAATTTAATTAAAAATATTAACCGTACGTCAATTAAGCTTAACCCTAGTTAAAAGGAGATAAATTGGACAATTGGTGACCTATAGAGGTGTGCGTTCCGTCCAACCCATTAAAAAAAAGGTTAAAAATGTCATTTCCTAAAAAAATTAAAATATGTTAACTTGCTTTTGGATATAAGGGTGGATTTGCAAAAGTTTTAAAAACTAGTCCGGGCATGATACAAATTTTGAAAACACAAGAGACATTTACAATAGTTGAAAACATAGGGAGTTGAGTAGTGATAGGCGAACCCATAAAATCCATTTAGAAACCTAATGCTGGACTTTATTGGTCCAGCCATCCATCTTAAATACTCACCATACTCACCACAGTACGTCAACTATTTCCCAATTTTATTAGTCTCCGCGGACCCTTAAAAGAAATGTGTTAGCAGAATACTCCAAGAAATCCGGCGTCTATCTCCAGCATTTAACAATCTTTAATAGGAAAACGAGCACTCGCCCCAAAAAAATTTAAAAATAATAAAAAAGGAAAGTAGTCCAATGGAACTTTTGTACAAGCTGTGTCTGGTAAAATTGTTTTTCTAATTAAACAAAATGTATATCAAAGTTGGAATCCAAGTACCAAATTCAAGAGTTCCATGTGCATTAGACAATATGGGAGAAAAAGAAGACAACTTTCTTCTCCTTTCCCCTATTTCTTGGTGGCTGGTACGCAAAAAAGAAGAAGCGTGAACTACCTACCCTTTTATGCACTGGGATGAGGGTATTTTAGGTCATTTTCTTAGTGAAAATGAATCTTTGTTAGCCATGGTAGAAACTCTTGTTTCGTTCCGTTGATACAATTACTTCTAAGATGCCAGCTAGCTTAGTTGGCAAAGTATGTTTGTGTTGATTTGAAGATGCCAGACAGCTTAATTGGTAAAGTTTGTTTGTGTTGATTCCGTAGACCTAAGTTTGTCTTCAACATAACTCCCTGGTTCCTCCTATGGTTGGAGTGTATTCCAAAAACGTTGAGTCCTTTAGAATGAATTGATTGATATGTCAACTAATTTTTTTTTTTTTTTGGTTAAGACAACTACACCACAAGCGAAAGCTGCAGTCAAGTCTATACATTTACTAACCTATAAATGCCTTGTACTAAAAAAAAGTGTCTATACCAATGTTTTCAAAACAAGACAGACAGTCGAATCGGTTGGGTGGTAAGTTCTAGTTCAATCGTGTCTTTTATTATATATTTTTTTTCTTTTTTCTCCATCCCACTGATTGGTTTTACTGATTTTTTAATCTGTTTTTATCAACGGTTCTCCAGTTGAACCGGCCAGTTTTGTTGATTCTCAGTTCTCATGCCGGTTTTGAAAATGATCCAATTTTAACAGGTTTAGGAACTGTTGACTAGCCAATTCCACATTTTACCAATTCAACCGGCCGGTCTGGTCGGTTTTCAAAACATGGCTTCAAATTGTAACCCACATCTGCCACTTTAGCTCAGTAGACGGGGTGTGCATTTCATGAGAGGATGGTCCTATAGTCTTAATGAGAAAAGTTTTCACCAAATGATGAGGACAAAAGATTGGCTCTAGTGAGGGCCTAGCTCGGACATCCACAAATCATGGGGCATGTGGCGTTTAAAAGGGAGGAGATATCAATTGGGGAGAAGTCAAAATCATGGGGAGAAAATGAAATGACTTCTTCCCCAAATTATCGTCAAGTGCCTCATGATTTGTGGATGCTCGAGCGCCAGAGCCAATCTTGTCCCAATGATCCGACTAGTAGAAGGTCTACCCACTTATTACTAACCTTCTAACCCTAACTATAAACACCATTAATCCCTTCTCGACTAGCCAAAATAATAATAATGTTACCAACCACAAACCTCGATGCGGCATGGGATTGTCTCTAGCAGAGGCTAGAAAAGTGGTTTCGGGCTCCACACATCATGCCACATGTGGCGATAAAAAAGGAAGAGATATCAATTGGGGAGAAGTAAAAATCATGGGGAGAAAATGAAATGACTTTTCTCCATTTTTATTGCCACATGTTGCATGATGTGTGGGAGCTCGTGACCACTTCTGTGAGAGACAATCCTATGCCCCTCCTTGCCTAGCTAAAATAATAGAAAAAATGGTTACCAATCCAATAATCTCATCTCCTGGCACAAAAAAAGAAAGAAAGTGAATTCAACATATTTTAGTCTTTGCTCTTGCCATTTTCATTATTACACAAAACTCAATATTTTCACTGTAATTCTATAATTTATATTCTAAAACTAAGGTTCGTGGATTATACTTCTTTGGGATTTTATACAATTATATTTTCCAGATATTTTGGTAAAAAAAAATGGGTCAAGCTTAAGAAATTTGCTTGAAACTCGAGTTGACTCAACTCAACGGTGTCTCACCGTTCCCTATTTTTTACTTCTAAAACCAGAGATTCAACAAGAATTGAAAGCTCAACCAAAAACAACACAAGAATTGAAAGATTACTTAAGGAAACACTTAAAAAAAAAAAAAAAAACAAACAAACACACGGAATTTTTTAATGTCCTTGTCACTTAAAAAAAAAACCATGTGTTCCCTTAAACATAGTCTAGAATTAATGCTAATCTACACCTTTTTTTTTTTTTTTTGGATAATTGCAAACCTACACTTCCTTGGTGTTTTGGTAATTTTGTATAGCTAGACACGTTCCAAGAAAATCCCCCCATGCTTTTCATGCTGTTATAAATTAAGATGCTCTCCCTCACAGTTGCCAACACTACCAGCTCTCAAATCAAAAGCAATACAATGTCCACCAAAACTATCTTTCTCTTTGCTCTCCTCACTTCTTTCATTTTTTCCTCTCTTCTCTCCATTGGTACAGCTATTGAATCTGAAGTGGGTAATGTCCTCCAACAAACATCTGAACTGTACCTCTTCTTGTGTGAAATTTTTTTTTTTGGATTTTCATTCCATATTGTTCTTGAGATGACACTAGGTTGGTGAAATGAGTCTCATGGTTACATAGATGGTTCCATCTTGGAATTTATTTTTTTTCACACATTGGTTTTGGTTCCTGTAATCTACTGTGTTCTTTTAACAACAGAATCCATATCTTTAATCTTGAAATTTAGCATTTTTTCCATTTTGTACCCATTCTTTGATGTTGCTTTTTATGGGTTCCCTCTGATTCAAACTCTCATTTTTTTTTTTTTTTGAATTTAGTCTCTTTGATTCAGTTATATTTTGAGAAACATCCATTTGATATTCTACCATTTTTGTGTTTTTGCCATCTATTCAACTCTATTTGAACTGGGGTTCTTGATTTGAACCATCCCAAATTAGTTTTGGATATCTGAGATCACAATGTATAAAATCATAATCTGATGAATGCTAATCTTTTTAGCTCATTTCATTTCCTTTATGTTAATTCCATCTAACTTTTTTCCTTTTTTTTTTGGGTTGCTCAAATGGGGTTTTCCTTAAAATGCTTGAAAATTATCATTATGAAAAAAAAAAAAAAAACAGAGGATGAGAGTCCATTTAGTTATCTTGAAGGGGATGGCAAAGGACCAAAGAAATGGGGAGAGATCGACTCACACTGGAAAGCTTGTGATAATGGAGAAATGCAGTCCCCCATTGATCTTCTTAACAAAAGGGTGCAAGTTTTGCACAATTTGGGGAGATTAAAAAGGGATTACAAACCAGCTCCTGCTGTAGTTAAAAATAGGGGACATGATATTACAGTAAGCTACCATCCATTTCTTATTTGTTCAATCTTTTAAAGTTTTCTCTTCAATCTAATCAGTTTTTTTTTTCTTATAGGTGAAATGGACTGGAGATGCAGGAAAAATTAACATAAATGGCACTCATTTCAGCCTACTACAGTGTCATTGGCATTCCCCTTCTGAGCATACCTTCAATGGATCCAGGTTTACAGTAATTTAAAAAAAAAAAAATCAAAATTTTAAAATTATTAATTTTTATTTGATTAATTGATTCATCTTCTGAGCATACCTTTAATGGATCCAGGTTTATAGTAATTTTTTAAAAAAAATTCAAATCTTAAAATTTTGAATTTTTATTTGATTAATTGATTCATCTATCATGGTCATTAATTTATTTACATTTGCATAATCGATTGGGCCCTAGGTCCACCAGAGAATCTGACATGGGTTGTTTTTTGCAGGTACAAGTTAGAGCTGCACATGGTTCATTTAAGTTACAGTAGTAGAGAGATAGCTGTTGTTGGAATCACCTACAAATATGGTAGACCTGACCCTTTCCTTGCAAAGGTAAGTTATATGGGCTTCTATTAATATGTTTGCTTTCTTGGATACAGATACCTAGATACACACATTCACACTTATATATACATGCAGACATAAAATCATAAAAAATGCTGGATCATGGAAATATATGGCGTTGTTAACCATCACATGCTTTTAACAACCTTATGGGAAAAGGTAGCGTAGTTTTGAAAAATCAGTTTTCTTCATAATTACAAGAATGCAACTATTTAATCAATAACTAAGGTTAACAAACCAAATATATGCACACACACATATTGTTTAACATGAAAGAGATGCAGATTATTTCAAGTGATAAGCATACATTGAAATGACGATGTTTCAATGCACAATTCAGTTGGTGAACTAATCTATGTGAGACGAGTCAGACTGAATGGTTTATTGATTTGGATTTTTTTTAGAGCAGTGATTAGCATACCTGGGAAATGAATTTTACAATCCAAGGCTGGACCTCATTAGTCCATGCCCCCCCTCTTAAATACCTACCACAATCAGCCTTGGATTGTAAAATCCATTTCCCAGGTACGCTAACTATTTCCCTTTTTTTTACAATAAAAATACACAGAAAACAATCAAAGAATCTTTAACTTAAAGGTCCTCTTATGTTAGAAAAAAAATTAAAAATCTTGTGGGTCAAAGATTAAAGATTAGTATGTAGCTAAATCTGGTGAAACCCAACTGAGCAGAAAATTTACATCATACTTGTTACTAGTGGATCAAGCCATAAGCTATGTCAATACCCCTGAAACCGAGGTGACGCAGCCGATTCCGATCTCGCAGAATTTCTACTCCTTTTTTACCGACTCAGGTTATATCAGAATCGATCTTGACGAATCAGGTATTAAGGTGTTTGTATCTTATTTTCCAAAAAACATAATTAATGTGATTGTTTTTCCTTAATGAATTGCCTATATAAAAAAAATGAAAAATAAAAAGAGAATTAAATGCTTACAAACTGAAAAGTTAAATTTATTAGTTTGAATTTTTTGTTGATGATGGGGCCTTGTTTTCCTCTTTTACAGATTATCCCTAGCTTGAATTCAGTAGTTGGGACAGAAGAGAAAGATTTGGGGATCATTAATCCTGGAGATATTAAGTTTGGCAGCAGAAAATATTACAGATATATTGGCTCTCTTACTGTTCCCCCATGCTCAGAGGGTGTTATTTGGACCATAGTCAAGAAGGTGAGGGTCTGTAACCTTTAATTCATCATCCCATTACTGTCTTTCATAAATCTAAAATACCACTTTGCTTTTGTAGGTGAGGACAATTTCAAGGGAGCAAGTGAGAGTATTAAGGGAAGCTGTTCATGATGTAAGTTTTTGAATTGGAAAGAGCTCCTTTTTCTTGGTCCTTCACACCACAGTAACCAAGTTCTCCAATTTTTTAAAAATAATTCTCAAATAATTTGTAATTTTTTATCGATCGATTAATTCATGAAGCATTTGCATATTAAACACGAATTACTCATGAACTTTTGAAAATATTGCGAGTAAATATCTAATATATGGAATATGTTCTATAATTTTTCATAACTAGGTATCTTGTTTTTTTCTTCTCAAATTGTTTTCTAATTGAATAATTCTCAAACTCCAACTTGATGACCATGCTTCACACAACCATATGATTAATTGATACTCTTGCGGACCATTGCTTATAATTTATTGACCCTTTGATTATCAACTGGTTAGGATCAAATGAGGCAACAAGGACCTTGATTTTGTGTTGATAACCATCATATATGTTCATCAGATCCAACTTGGTATCTGACAGTCAAAAATATCTTTCCATTTTTATGAAAATATCTTGTTGATGTGGTGGTTATTCAATGATAGTCCCATACTAAATATTTACTGCAAGAGGATCTTGCAACTTCTGAAATCACATTAATTTGGAAAATTTGATTTCAGAAGGTGGTTGTTTACTCTTCTAACTATGTATTGTGTTTATTCTTTTGTGCTTAATAATAAAAGTTGTGGTTATGGTTTGTTATTTCAGGGATTTGAAGCAAATGCAAGGCCTATTCAACAGCAAAAGGGAAGAACAGTTTGGCTATATACTCCAAGGGTGTCTACTTAACTTTGGTTTACAGACTAAAAGAAAATGCCCATGTAGCTTGATCTGTCATTTTCGTCCTGTATTCTATAGCGGGGTATGAAAATCTTGGGATCAAGTGATCCAAACTTTTTATAATCTATTGATCGATCTTACCCATAAAACGATTTCATTACAGGAGGAAAATAATAGCTAAAATCATCTTAGTCTGATGGACTAAAACAGTATAATGGTTGAAGGTAAAAATCTCAGGTCTCAGCTGAACCTGCATTGTTGAATGGGCTGGGTTGGGCCCAAATGGGTACTGCCCAATGAAACTCTCAACCCCAAGCCTTTCTTATTTCTATTTCTAACTCATCTAACAGATAAAGTTTTATATATAAAGATGTAATAACAATTAAATTTGAAATTTGAAGGTAATATGTATAAATTAACTAATTATTATGACCTAATAGTTGGATGACTAGGGGTTGTCAATCCGGTTCTCATGTGAGGGTGCCCGCCCCGAGCAACCCTCAAAATCCCGTCAAATTTACGATTATCACATGATAACCATGTCAAAGGATAATCAATTTTATTTTTTTTTACAGCCTTCATATAATAAGTAAAGTTATATCAACATGAACTAAAGAGAAAGAAAAGTTGTTACTGTTTAAATTTAATAAATTGTGAGTGGGCCTCTACTTGCCGGACTTTTATTTTTTGGTTGAAATGATATCATGTAACTTACACACACACACTCTCTACTTGCCAGACTTTTTTTTTTTTGGTTGATACTTGCCAGACTTCATGACCACCCTTTGAAACATAGCACCCCCTCATGAAAAAGACTCCTTTAAAGTTTGATTTGAAATAAAGTGGAAATGACTTTAGCCAGTAAAACTACAAATAGATGCTGAGTGAGAATTTGGTCAAAATTGGTGGGACCAGCAAATGAAATAATTCTACCTTATATGCAGATAGGTATTAGGTGCATTTGGTGGGTCCAGCCAAAAATACACCTGTCCAAATGCGATGGAAACTCAGGAGTTCAATTGCACTCACAAAGCCATTTTTATTGCCTTTTTTTAAACTCTGGTTAACAAGTTTTAATCCTTATGGTTAATTTTTTTAAATATTTTTTTCTAAAAACCAAGGTTAGATTGTTGAATCCTAAGAGTTAGTGAATCTTAACCATAGTTAATTTGGGTTAAAAGGAACATGTGTTAACCTGTGAGTGCGATTGAACTCCCCCGAGTTCGATGACATTTAACTGTGATCCCAACTCCCTTCCATTAAGCAAGTGGGCCATAGGTTTAAGGCATTAAAGGTATCCAATGTTGCTTTTGGTGGCATCTATTATTATAGGGGCATAAAGAGATATGGATATTATTCGAATATTTTATTTATTTTTCTAGGTTTATCGGAAAAAAAATTTAGATTTAGAAGTATAAGAAGTAGTGGACAATTTTTTTTTTTATAATCGGATACAAATTCGAATATTGATATATCTAATTCGATAAATATATCTGACCGATTTATTGATTTATTATATGTTACTATATATATTAATCATATATTATAAATTTATAAAACTAAAAGAACCTTATAAATATGTAGTTTTTACATAATTTAATACTTTAAATTGTTATTTTAAATATAGCTATAGATAAAATATTAATTTATTATTTTTAAATAAAATTTATTTATTTATTACATTTTAAAAAAAAATTAAAGTAATCAAAGAATTTCGATAATAACCAAATTCAAATATTTTAATTGGAGTCGTATACGAATATCATGTTTAATCATTTTTCGGATATTTATTTGAATTTGATTGTCAGAAGGATACGAATTCAGATATACCACTATCCTCTCTTAATTCACTTTGTTTACAATTCTATCTATTATTGAATGGGATGATGATTATTAGGGTTTTCACGGGTCAGGCAATGCTAGGCCAGTTCTGTATAGGCTCAGCCCTCACTTGGAAAGGTTCAGGCCAAGCCCTCGTAAGGTCTAAATTGGCTATGCCCAAACCCTACCTTCAAGGTTTGGATTGGATCTAGGTTTAGAAAGAAGTTGAAGAAAAAAATTGTCATGATATTTATCGATTGTTTTTTTTGGAAATGTTAAGAATACAGAGAGAGGAGCTTCCATTATAAAGGAACTTCCATTATAAAGGATGAAGATGTTGGAGATGGGCAACTGATAGGAGGTGTTGCCCAAGCCCAATCCTTGTGTCAGCAGGCCTATTTTTGGGGGCCTACTGGGACTTGGCGGCTTTATGGATAGAAAAACGCCCTCAATTTTACAGGCTTTTGAGGGCTGAATTGACAAGCCTAATGATCATGTCTTATAGATTGAAAGAATCCATATGTAAACACAATATCAAGTCATGTAACATGCCATTAGGGTTGTCAAAGGGTACCCCAACTTCTCGAATACACCACACACCCGACTTGTTGACCTTGATCAGTAACTAGGGTTTGAGTTTAGACCAGGGTTACTCGATTTGCTGCCTACTATGTCAAATTACGAATCGATTCACGGTATGGTTTGTTTTGGATCGTGAAAATGAGCAAATCTCATAATTGTACCCAATAAATCCGGTTCAACGAATTTTCTCTTTGGGTTTGGCAGTATTTTCTTTGGGTTTGACAATTTTTTTATTTGAGTCGACGAATTTTTCTTTTAAGTTCGTGAACCGATCACAAAATACATTTTTTTATGATCTTTAAAATAAATATTTATTTACATGCTTAATATATATATATATATATATATATATATATATATATATATATATATATATATATATATATATATATATATAAATTTTTTTTTTATACTTAAGTAAGCAAATCTCATGTATGATGATGACAAATGGTTACATATATATATTTTATTTAAATGTAGTGTGATGGTATATTATTATTATTATTATTATTAGTGAACCAAACAAAAGAACCTACGTGAACAAAGAAACGAATTTTCTCATCCTACCTCTAGCATATCGGGTTCACTCTAGAGTGGTGAACTGCGAGTTCGAATTTGAACCAAGTGAACTAGGTAACAGGGGTCCATATTTTTGAACCTGATAAAAAAAAATTAGTTTTTCTTTTTCTTTTAAGGGGCTAATGGACTAGGTTTAGGCTTACATTTTATTTTTTTTAATTACACTTGGCCCAAGCCCGGCCTATTTACAAGAGGTTTTGTTGCTTGAATTCAGTCCGATGATACCCCTACTTATTTATAGCCATGATTTTCCTTATATGTAGGATCATGCATGTAAAAAAGTGCACACGTGTGGGTAACCGCTAAGCCAAGTGAAATAGAGAGTAAAAGAAGGTGGAGATAGAAATGAGAGGAGAAAAATTAAAGGGGAGAAAGAGATCGAAAAGAGGAAGAGATTAAGAGAGACTAAAATGAAAGGGAGAGAGACCAAAGCATAGTTAGACTGAGAATGAATTTATTAGTCTTAGAGAATACAATAGAGTGGTGTTTTAAGGTGATATATATATAAAGATATACCGTGTCACATCTCTAAGTAGACTTGAATATGATTTGATTAAATTAGGATATGGTTAGATTATATTCGATTGTGATTTATTTCTATCTTTAGCTTATATATATATATATATACACACACACACACATTAGTAAAGGTGCATGTAATTTGCACCTATTAATTTTTTATTATTAGAAAATGCGATAGGATTAAATTAAAAATTAATATTATTATTAATTATAATTTTATGACTCCAATCAGATGATATAAAAATAATAATATAATTTATCAAACATATAATTAATAGCAATTTCTTTAATAAATAAATAATATATAATTAGTAGTATGTAATTATGACTACTACTATTTACTAGGAAAGAAATAAAAACTTCAACAAGTAACTAGGTCTTGACTTCTACAAGTTTCTAGACAATCATAAATGCAACTACAAGTAACTAGGATGGTGAAACTTCCTAGGATCAACTTCTAAGATAGCTCATTACTCCAAAATGGCCATGTGGACTTGGCTTTTCTGGAGGAAAAACTCTCTTTTATGGGCTTGCCCCCCCCCCCCCCCCCTCATGAACTTGAGCCATTCTTTGATCTTTCCCATTAATAGAAAATCAGACGCTCCTGCATCAAGTACCTCCAGTTGGAGAAAGTTCGCCCTCGAACTTAATTCTTTAATTTTGAATTCTTCCAAAGCTTGTGCATTAATAACTTTCAAATCATCTTCTGAAATCCAAGTAGCTTATGTTGTCGGCTTTCCCTTCTATTGAACAAGATATTGAGTGTAAGATCGATGTCGGGTGGTGGTGTTTCGCCAATCAAGGATCTCAAGAATATCCTCTTGCACCTTTGAAATTTGAGAAGTATTGGGATTGGGCTGATCATCACCATGGTAAGCAAAGAGATCTGATATATTGAAGATCGAAGAGATGTTGAGATCACTTGGAAGATCAATGACATGTGCATTATTCCCAATGCGCTTTAAAATCCGTAAAGGCCCAATTTTCTTGTATTTGAGTTTGTTATATTGGCCAACAGAAAATCTTTCCTTCCCAAGGTAGACCATAACCAAGTCACCTTCTTTAAATTCAACAAGTTGTCGATGCGAATCTGCATTTTCTTTGTACTTGGCATAAGTTTGTTCAATTTTCTTCAAAACATCCTCACAAATTTCCTTCAAGTGGTCCGCAAATGACTCCGCATCAAAACTCACTCTCTTAGGATTCGGTAATGAAGCTAAATCAAGGGGCTGAATTGGATTTAGCCCATACACAATTTGAAATGGAGTCTTCCCAGTCGAGCGATTGATGGAGCTATTGAAGAAAAATTCAGCATGTGGTAGTACACTATTCCATTTTTTTGGCTTATCTCCCACAAGACATCACAACAAGTTACCTAGACTTCGATTAAACACCTCAGTTTGGCAATCAGTTTGAAGGTGACATGTGGTATTATATTGTAAATTAGTACCCAACTTCTTCCAAAGTGTCCTTCAAAAGTGACTTAAGAATCGAGTATCACGATTAGAAGTAAGCGATTTAGGTATCCCATGTAGTCGAACAATCTCCAAAAAGAACAAGTTGGCCGTATGAGAGGCGTCAAGAGTGTTTCTACAAGGGATGAAATGGGTCATCTTGGAAAATCTATCAACCACCACAAGAATTGAGTCATGACCTCTTTGAGTTCTAGGTAATCCAACCACAAAATCAAGAGAGACATCTTGCCAAGGTGTAATTGGAATTGAAGTATAAAGTTCAGTGTTCTATGAGTGCCCTTTGGCAAGTTGGCAAGTGTGACACCGCTTCACAAATCTAGAAGTATCCCTTCTAAATTTTGGCCAATAATATTTCTCCTCGAGCTTGCCTATGGTCTTGTCCCGACCAAAATGTCCGCTTAAACCACCACCATGGGATTCAGCTATGAGTTGCAACCTGATTGAGCTTTATGGAACACACAAGCAACCCTTATAAAATAAGTAACCATCCTGCAATACAAAATCTGTTAGTTCACCATTTTGAACCTGCTCATAGATAGGGCTGAAGTAGGGATCATCCTTGTAAAGTTTGGGTAACAACTCGAACCCCATAGTGGAAGTAGAGATACCAATGAGTACATGCTCCCTCCTACTTAGAGCATCAACCACGATATTGTTTTGTCCTGATTTATGTTTGATTACAAATGTGCATTCTTGCAGGTATAAGACCCACTTAGCATGTTGAACGCTAAGTTTCTTCTGAGCACTCAAGAAACGAAGTGCCTCATGATCAGAGTATAAGATAAACTCCTTTTAGACCAAATAGTGCCTCCAATGCCGCAAGGCTTGTATGATGGCATAGAACTCAAGGTCATAGGTAGAGTACCTAGACTTTGCTTGGTTTAACTTTTCACTATAAAATGTCACGGGTCGTCTTTTCTTGGCTTAGAACCGCTCCAATGCCCACATGGGAGGCATCACAATTGTAGAGCCCCAGAATTTGGGTTCACTGTTCAGGTGAAGAGGACAGTGAATAGTACACTTGCATAGTGTATGTAAAAGCCTAAAGCCTTCCATGGGTCCTTGGTTTGAGGAAAATGAAGTGAAGGCTTACGCGTGTAAACAAGAGTATAAGAATACTCTGAGTATCTAAAAGCATAGGGTATAGAATAAACTAAGTGTGTTTAGAACCTCAGAACTCAAGTTCATGGTTGGTGAATAGTGCCAGTGAATAGTGATTTTTGGCCAAAAGGGCCTTCTATGTATTATGGGGTGGGATGGTTGAATGAAAGAGTTACAACCAAATTATATGTGTTGCATGAGTTTTAAAGCCAAGATAAAAGAGTGGAAGCACTCTAGGTGAGTTAAGGGAAGAGTGAAAATGCTCTAAGTATGAAAAAATGAGAAAAACAAAGGAAAATGGCCAAATTTGCAGGTGGCCGGTCGATCGCCCCTCATGATCGGTTGACTGCCTATCCCTGCCGTTCGACCGATTGTCACCAAAAATACCAAAAAGGCTCAACAGTAGGGTGTTTGGCTTGGCCGGTCGACCGCCCCTCCTAGCTGGTCGACCGGGCCCTCAAAATTTTGCCCAGTTGGGCCTTTTTCACCATTTTATTAAGGGTAAGATGGTCTTTTTACCACCCCTTTGTCTATAAATCCCCCATTCCATGGGTGAGGGTTCCATAAACCCGCAAGGCACAAAATTGAGAGAGTTAGAGAGGGAGAAAGGTGAGAAGCTAGGGTTTTCTTGGGTGAGCAAGATTGGAGCTTGGATTGCACTCCTCAAGCTTGGATCTCTCTTCCAAGGTGTTTCGCAAGCATTTGAGCGTGGGGATTCAACCTTCTCTTTTCTCAAGCGCTACACTTCGGAGATTTGATCTCAAATAAGTAGAACATTCTATTAGCTCTTCATGTTGTGAATCATTCATGATTTCTAGGTTGTTAAACCTATGTTTTGATGAAAATAAATGGATAGTTTCCCCAACTAATTTTATTGAAATTCATTAAGGAGAGTAAGATGAACAAAAATGATAAATTTATGAAAATAAAGTAGATACACCCTACTAATTGTCTATTTGATGATTAAATTCTAGATATGAGGATTCATAAATGGTTTTGGTAAATCCAAGGGCCTATGGCCTTACTTTTGTAAAGTACGATATGAATGTTTTTCTCTCGCTATCCCAAATTGTACACAAATGATATGCATAATCACTCATGCATATATGATCAGATTTTCATCGAATACAAGTGTTGAAGAAAAGATTTTTGTTTTAAAGGATGAGTTCCATTCAAACTATGATTTCGTTTAAAGCATGACTTCCATTTAAATTATGATTTCCGTTTAAGTATGATTCCGCTCAAAGTATGACATGTGTTCAAAGAAGGGTTTTCAAAGCATGTGTTCAAAGAAGGGTTTTCAATGCATGGGTTCAAAGAGGGTTTTTTTTAAAAGTATGGTTTTATGAAAAAGGAGATTTGGTTTAAAGTATGAGGTCAAGTGTGATGTTTTATGTGTAGTAAGCTAGTGTGTGCCGTTCAATCATAGTTCGGGCACTAGTTATGCATGTGTAAGAAGCTAATGTATTCCGTTTCATTATAGTTCGGGCATTAGTTAAGCAATTATAAGGATGCTAATGTATTTCGTTCCATCATAGTCCGGGCATTAGTAAGCAATTGAAATAACTAGTGTGTTCCGTTCCACCATAGTCCGGACACTAGTCAAGTCAACATAAGATGCTAATGTGTTCCATTTCATTATAGTCCAGGCATTAGTAAGCAAATGAAATAGCTAGTGTGTTCCGTTCCACCATAGTCCGGGCAATAGTCAAATCAAGATAAGATGCTAATGTGTTTTGTTCCATCATAGTCTGGGCATTAGTTAAGCAAGTTAATTAGCTAATGTGTTCTGTTCCATTATAGTTCGGGCATTAGTTAAGCAAGTATAAGATTCTAATGTGTTCCATTCCATCATAGTCCAGGCATTAGTTAAGCAAGTTAATTAGCTAATGTGTTCTGTTCCATTATAGTTCGGGCATTAGTTAAGCAAGTATAAGGATGCTAATGTGTTCCGTTCCATCATAGTCCGGGCATTAGTAGGCAAGTGAAATAGCTAGTGTGTTCCGTTCCACCATAGTCCGGGCACTAGTCAAGTCAAAATAAGAAGCTAGTGTGTTCCGTTCCATCATAGTCCGGGCACTAATTGAGGTTCACAAGTAAAGAAGCTAGTGTGTTTCGTTCCATCATAGTCCGAGCACTAGTTAAATAAAATAAAAGGAATGAAAAGAAGTTTGAAAAGTATGTGCATGTGTATGTGTAAAGGATATTAGTATGTGCCGTTCAATCATAGTTCGGGTACTAGTAATGCATGTGTTGAATGTGGAAAAGAATAAAGAGATACGCAGGTGATAAATATGATAATATAAAGAGTAATGCATGTGAAGCATAATACTTGTAAGGATATAATGTATGCATGAATTATGTGATTGGGAAAGAAAAAGGGTATGATGAAAATGACAAAAGAATAGTTTTTAAGGAAAAGTTATAAAGCATGCGATTTGAAAAGTATATACTCATGATCTTGAAATAAAAAGTATGGATGTAAGTATGTTTTCAAAATGGTAGGCACATGATAGGTTTTGAAAAGAATTGTAGCTTTCGCACTTTGATTTTCAGTATTGTTCACGTTTTGAAATGCCTTATTCTACATATATGCAAGCATGCTAATATGATATTCATAACATGGTTAGTTAGTGATTTGTATAAGCTGAGTATTCCATGCTTAGCCGAACTGTTACTTCAGCCGGTACATAGGTAGATACACGCGCTCCGGAATCATGGTTCGGGGAAGTGTATATATTGGGACCTTGACAGGTGTCCCCATTGATGAGTGGATGAGAGGGAGAGAGATTTATTTTGGGTTTTCATTTCTGGGATTTTTGTATTGGGTTGAGTTGGTAACTCATGCCTTGCATACGCTTTATAGGATGGTTTGAAGTATAAGTCACGTTGTCAAAGTATCAAAACTCTTAGGTGGTATTTTGGGGCGTGACAACAATCAACCTCAAAAAGTTTGTTGAAGTTGGGCAGGCAAGAATTGGAGCAATGGTCAACTTCTCCTTCACAAGTTGGAAACTTTTCTCGGCCTTGAGAGTCCATTTGAACTCTCCCTTCTTCATGCAATCGGTCACAGGTGTAATGATGGTGCTAAATTCTTTATAAACTGCCTATAGAAGGTAGCAAGTGTAATGACCCCAAATCCTACCTTGGCCAAAATAGGACTTTGGGTCGCCACATTTCTTAAACCTGCTTAAATCCCATGACATACAAGGCATGCAACAAGAGTCTCCAAAAATGAGAATAATAAAATTTCGATATAGAAACAAACTATCCTGCATAAGTCTGACCCATAAAACAGTACCCACCATAAATCGAAGTAATATGATAATCCAAGTATTAAGCAACATCATCTAAAGCAACTTAAGTCTATTACAATCTTTTCAAAAGATAAAATCAGGCCTAATAGTATGGCCACATATCCAACTTTCGAGCTTTCTCAACTGGAGGCTTACCTTCTTCTCTTTCCTTGAAATATACCTCATCGACCCACAGCTCTGCCATGTACTCCTGCTCCATACCTACCGACAATAACAAGTCGACTAGGATAATTTCATAAAATATAATCAAAGTACGTAAAAACATGCGAGACATATCATATTTTCATCTTGACTCGTGTAAACTTGTGAGCGTGAGAGACTCTTAGACTTGACCTTACATGATGCATGTTCTTGTAAGCTTGCGAGATAATTCTTATGAGCTTGCGAGATATTTCTTCTGAGATTCCATATTCATGCGCGGACCAATACTTTCAACATAACCATACCCATGAGTGGGCCAATACTTTCAACATAACTATACCCATGCGCGGGCCAATACTTTCAATATAACCATACCAATGTGCAGGCTAATGCTTTCTTGTGCCATGCATTCATGCTTGTGAGACATGTGTGACTCATGAGACTTATTAACTTACCATGCAAGTGAATGTGTGCTTGAGTGCTATGATTGACATTCGAGTTGCTCATCACTTAGATTCCGATCTCCCACCATGGAAACTCCACTATACTGTTTCATACCATATAGTTAGAGAATTTCCGATTTGCAATATTTTCCTCTAAGTATTGGCCTATCCGAATACCAACCACCATTCAATATAAATATGGCATAGCTTAACATGAGAAACATCATTAACATTTTTATCATAATTTAACATGAGAGTCATATCCATATTCTTAGCATAATTCATTCATTTCAAATATACATTTCTTACTTCAAACACAATTCATTTCCATTGACACATAAGAACAAACACCTTTCCTTCAATCCATATAACTCATCCTCCTTTCAAAACATACATCATTGTAGGCCTACATGCCAATCCCATCTCTATTCATTCAAACCCAATCAATCAATATTTCCCTTCCGTCATTTTCAATAATTCATCAATTAACAAAGCATAGAGTATCAATTATTAATTCTTATAATCTTAAACACATGCCAAAATCCTCATTTCATGAGTAGAAACTCTCATTCATTATATTATATCAATTTCCATGAAAATCATGCAAGAGAACTCTTAATCAAACATACTTAAGCTTAGAGATTACTTAATATAGTAAGTTAGAAGGCATATCGACCTTAGAGATCATTCCCTTGGATCCAAAACACTCCCAAGGAGACTAAAGGTTGATTTTCAAGCTTTCCTTACAATCTTTAAGCAATCTCCTTCCTCTCCAAGCAATTTCTTCCTTAGAACCTTATGTTTCCTCTCCTCTCTTTGCCAAATTAGGTTAGAAATGTTAGAACCCTCGAAATAGAACCTCTATTTATAGCCTAGGGGTTTAAAATCCTAATTTCTACAATTTAAAAAAAAATTTAAGCGTGACTGCGATCGATCGCACACCACCTGCGATCGATCGCAAATCACAGTGCGATCAATCATACCTGGAGGTGATCTATCGCACATGGACCCGAAAGCTTCTGTCAGATTTCCACTGTATACGATCGATCGTAGGCTTTCTGCGATCGATCGCCAATTCACCTGAAAGCTTTTCTAGGTTTCCTTCTGGCTGCGATCGATCACATGCTCTGCTTTTTTTTTCCCACTCTTTCAACACTTAAGCCTTTTAAACACTCTACACCGTTTAGTCATGAACACGACATGCATGAAAATGCAACACAAGACTAAACTATCCTTAATAAACAAGATAGTGACTGGGAATTCAGATTCGGGTCTCTACATCCTCCCCCTTATGAGAATTTCGTCCCCGAAATTTATGCACCTTAGTTAAATAAGTGAGGATAATTTTCACGAACTTCAGCTTCCCTCTTCCAAGTAGCTTCCTCACAAGAGTGATGTTCCCATTGCAAGAGTACTAGAGGAATGACTTTGGTGCACAGGACTTGCTCCTTCTGTTCTAAAATTTGAGCCGATTGCTCAACTAGAGTTAAATCTTCTCGAATTTCCAAGGGATCCAAATTAATGACGTGTGAAGGATCCAAAATATACTTCTTCAACATGGAGATGAAGAAGACATTATGCACACCTACCATATGAGGTGGCAATGTGACCCGATAAGCAACTTCCCTGACCCGGGTGATGATCTGAAAAGGACCACATATCTCGTACTGAGCTTGCCCCTCTTGCCGTAACTCATCACCCCTTCATAGGTGAGATCTTGACAAATACAAAATCTCTAACTTCGAACTCAAGATCGATCCTGCAAGTATTGGCATAGCTCTTCTACCTACTCTGAGTTGTTTTCAACCTCTCTCTGATCAACTGAACTTTTTCTACAGTCTAACCAACAAGTTTGGGACCCAGAAGCTTCCTCTCGCCAACTTCATCACAATACAAAGGTGAACGACAACTTTTTCCATAAAGTGCCTCAAATGGAGCCATTTGAATACTCACTTGATAGCTATTATTGTAGGTAATTCAACAAACGGAAGGTGATCATCCCAACTGCCCTGAAAGTCTAACATGTAAGCCTGTAGCATGTTCTTCTATGATCTGGTTCACCCTCTCAGTTTGCCCATCTGTCTGCGGATGAAATGTCATACTGAAATCTAAATGGGAACCCATGGCCTACAAAAACTCTTCCAAAATCTGGAAGTAAATCTCGGGTCTCGATCGGAAACAATACTAACCGACACTCCATGCAAACGGACTACTTCTTTGATATAAAGGTTGGTCAACTGGTTGGAATTGAATGTGGCTTGATACGGAAGGAAATGAGTCGACTTAGTCAACCTGTCAACCACGACCCAAATGGCATCAAAGTTCTTAGCTGTCCTTGGCAGTCCAACAACGAATTCCATAGAGATATTTTCCCACTTCCACTTGGGAATAGGAAGTGACTGAAGAAGTCCCTCTATTCTCCTGCGTTCGGCTTTACTTACTAACAAGCCAAGCAATTCGACACGTAGGTAGCCACATCCCTTTTCATAGCCTTCCACCAGAAATACTTCTTGAGATTCTGGTATATCTTAGTACTTCCCAGATGGATAGTGTACTTAGACTTGTGTGCTGTATCCAGAATCTCCCTTCTTAAATCCTCATTATCCGGGACACAAAATCTATCATCGAAGGAAATTTCACCATCTCTCCAAGATAAATCCTCAAACCCGCTGTTAATTGGCTTGTTCATGGCAGCGTGCAGTTCCCCATCATCCCATTGCAGGTCTTTAATCCAATCCAAGATGATTGGCCTGACCATAATGTTGGTCATCAAAGCTCCAGACATTCCAACACTGAAATCCGCATCAAGGCTAGACATCTCTTCAAGTAGCTTCCATTCTTGGACCATCAAGCATGCCAAAAATCCAGTAGGTCGCCTATTTAGCGCATCCGCCACCATATTTGCTTTCCTTGGATGGTATTGGATTGAACAATTGTAATCCTTGAGGAATTTCACTCAACGGCGTTGCCTCAAATTTAGCTCCTTCTGCGAGAACAGATACTTCAGGCTCTTGTGGTCGGTGAATGCCTCAAACTTCTCACCGTACAAGTAGTGTCTCAAGATCTTGATAGCATAGACTAATGCTGCCAACTCCAAATCATGAGTAGGATAGTTCTTCTCGTGATTTTTCAACTGCCGAGAAGCATAGGCAATCACTTTCCCGTGTTGCATAAGAACACATCCTAACCCAATGAGTGAGGCGTCACTATATACTACAAAACCTCCACCATCGGATGGTACAGTCAAGATGGGGGAGGTAGTGAGACGCTTCTTCAACTCAAGAAAACTCTTCTCATATTTTTTAATGCACTCAAACTTGGTGTTCTTTCGATTTAGATGAGTAAGCGGTGCTGCCAAACTGGAGAAACCTTCCACAAATCTCCTGTAATAACCAGTGAGGCCTAAGAAGCTTTGGATTTTTGTGATGCTCTTTGGTCTTTTCCAACCTTCCACTGCTTCTATCTTGAAAGGATCCACAGAAATACCCTCTCCTGACACCATGTGGCCTAGGAATGCCACCTTCTCAAACCAAAACTCACATTTACTTAATTTGGCGTACAAATGATGCTCCCTTAGTGTCTCCAAGGTAGTACGGAAATGTCTTTCATAATCCTTTTGTGTCTGAGAATATATAAGGATATCGTCCACAAACACTCACATAAGAGTCGAGTGCTGGCTTGAATATCCTATACATGAGATCCATGAAGGCTGTTGGCACGTTTGTCAAACCGAAAGGCATCACTAAAAACTCATAATGCTCATACCTGGTTCTAAATAACGACTTAGGAATATCCTCAGCCTTTATCTTCAGCTGATGGCTCCTCACAACTGATCAAATAAGTCATTGATCCTTGGTAATGGATACTTGTTCTTGATGGTGACCTTGTTCAGTTCCCGATAGTCAATGCACCTCATTAAACCATCATTCTTTTTCACAAATAACATTGGAGCTCCCCAAGGTGATACACTTGGGCGAATAAATCCAAGGCTGAGCAACTTTTCAATCTGCTCCTTTAACCTTTTCAACTCTACTAGAGCCATCCTATACGGCACCTACGAGATGGGTGCTGTGTCAGGAGCCAAATCAATTGCAAACTCAATCTCCCTATCCGATGAAAAACCTGGTAAGTCTTTAGGAAATACATCTAAGAATTCCTTCACCACTGGGATATTAGATGAGCTTGGTGCTTCCAAGGTGGAAACACTCAAAGCTACAAATCGAGCTAGATCTCTCTTCCTCAATCCATGGAAACGGAAAGAAGACCCACCAATTGGCTTAAAGTTGACAACTTTCCTGAAATAGAAGACATGACCATGATAGGTAGAAAGCCAATCCATGCCTAGGATGACATCAAAATCCTAGAATTCAAGGATAAGATTGGCTGGCATCTCTTGTTGACCAATCCGAATATCGAAAGAGGGATAGACCTTATCGGTGATGACTGAACTACCCACAGGATTGGCGATAGATAGTTCGCGGTCTAACAGACTTGGCTCTGACAGGAAAACTCATGCGAATCTAGGGGTCACGAAAGAATGAGTCGATCCAGTGTCAATCAGCACACAAGCTAAACAGTCATTTATCAATATAGTGTCTGAATTGGATACATAACTAAGTGTGTCAAATCATATGCACAAGCAATTATCATATATTTATCATGTTGATACATAGTGGCAAACATCATAGTCAGATAAACATAATGACATCATACATAAATGAATTTAAAAATTAAACTTACCCTGCACAACGTCATCGGACTCCTGTGCATCCTACTCCGAGGTAGTAAATACTCAACCTTGACCTAGCTAGTGGGGCTGTTGGGATCTGGAACCCTGAGGTGGCCTCTACTGCATAGGCTTCCTAACTGGGGGTCTCACTCCTTGTGGTTGAGTCTGTGGAGGTATATGCTGACTGCGGAGAGGACACTCCCTAATCCGATGTGTGACATCCCCACAATGGAAACATCCTCCTGTAATTTCTCGACATTCTCCTACCTGATGCCTCTTGCCACACTGGTTTTAGGTCCCAAATGCACCCAAATTGCAGGTGGGGCAACTCGGGGTGCCTAGGCAGTCACTGGTGCAAACCTTTGATAAGGGGTAGGCCTAGCGACCGGCGTCGGGCCTGTCATCCTCGGCCTCTTGTCCTATGGGTCATACTTGCCTTACTGTATTCCCCTCTTCTTCAAAAATTTAGCCAACCTCCTCTCGGCAATCAAAGCTCACTCACTTACCTTGCCCGACATGTTTCAAGACGTAGGAACTCGACCTTGCCTCAGATGTAGTCTCTCAAACCTCCTTCAAATCTCCTCGCCTTCATGCTCTTCATGGTGATTAGATGAGGCGCAAACCTGGACAGTTCCACAAACTTGGCCTCATACCCGTTGACATATTCCTCTGTCGAAGAGTTCAGAACTCGATCTCCTTTTGTTCCCTCACAGATGTTGGGAAATACTGCTCATAAAAGACATCGAAGAATTCTCTCCATGTTCACGCTTGTCCAACTCGTACCTCATTCCTCTTTCTGGTAGCTGCCCTCCTCCAATCTTCTGCCTCTCCTTCCATCACAAATGAGGCCATCTCACTCTCTGTTCATCTATGGCCTCCAACATAGAGAATATCTTCTCCAATTGCATGATCCATAGCTCTGCCACCGTTGGATCAGTGCTCCTATAGAAAGCTGGAGGAGTCATTCTCCTAAAAGCTTCCACTCCGTGCTGTCAGGGTGGGTGGACCTCAACTGGCCTCTCTTGCCTAGCTTGCCCGGCTGCTAGCGAGGCAGTCTGCAGCAATAGCCTCCGTAGCCCTACTCATATTGGGCTGGTGGGCTCCCTCCGGGGTATCCCCATCAGTCACATTGCCTCCTCCATTCCTATTATTCCTTGCACCTCTCCTCATGACTTGTAAATCCTGAAGTCAATCATAAACTATACATATTTTAGAAATCATTCAAAAGATATTAATAGCTTTCAACTTAACCCTAAGACTAGTTTAAGTCCTAGACTTGATGTTGCTTTCCTAAGTTAGACAAATCTCATTATCCTATACTTAATACATTAGCCATAAGGACTCTAATGCCTTGTGCTCTAATACCACCTCTGTAACGACCCCAAATCCTACCTTGACCAAAATAGGCCCTTGGGTCGCCACATTTCTTAAACCTGCTTAAATTCAATAACATACAAGGCATGCAACACGAGTCTCCAAAAATGAGAATAATAAAATTTCGATATAGAAATAAACTATCCTGCATAAGTCTGACCCATAAAATATAACCCACCATGAACCAAAGTAATCTGAAATTCCAAGTATAAAGTAACCAACTAAGCAACAGCATATAAAGAACCTTAAGTCTATTACAATCTTTTCAAAAGATAAAACCAGACCTAATAGTATGGCCACAAATCCAACTCTCAAGCTTCCTCAACTGGAGAATCGAATTTTTCTCTTTCCTCGAAGTATACCTCCTCGACCCACAGCTCTGCCATGTACTCCTGCTCTATACCTGTCAACAATAACAGGTCGACTGAGTACTAAAAACACTTAGTGGATAAGCAGTCTCACCCACAACATAATATCATTAGAATTTACTCAATAACATGATCATTTAATAAAATATAATTAGAGTACGTAAAAGCATGCGAGATATATCATATTTTCATCTTGACTGGTGTAAACTAGTGAGTGTGAGAGACTCTTAGGCTTGACCTTACATGATGCTTGTTCTTGTGAGCTTATGAGATAATTCTAATGAGCTTGCAAGATATGTTTTATAAGATTCCATGTCCATGCGCAGACCAATACTTTCAATATAACCATACCCATGTGTAGGCCAATACTTTCAATATAACCATACTCATGCGTGGGCCAATACTTTCTTGTGACATGCATGCATGCTTGTGAGACATGTGTGACTAATGAGACTTGTCAACTTACCATGCAAGAGTGTTGTGATTGACATTCGAGTTGGTCATTGCTTAGATTTTGATCTCCCACCATGAAAACTCCATTGTCTCATACTATATAGTTAGAGAATTCCCAATTTGGAAGATTTTTCTCTAAGTATTGGCTTACCCGAATACCAACCACCATTCAATATAAATAGGGTATAGCTTAACATGAGAAACATCATTACAGTTTTATCATAATTTAACATGAGAGTCATATCCAAATTCTTAGAATAATTCATTTATTTCAAATATACATTTCTTACTTCAAACACAATTCATTTCCTTTCACACATAAGAACAAGCACCTTTCCTTCAATCCATATAACCCATCCTCCATTCAAAACATACATCACCATAGGCCTACATGCCAATTCCATCTTTATTCATTCAAACCGAATCCATCATTATTTCTCTTCCACCATTTCCAATAATTCATCAATTAACAAAGCATAGAGTATCAACTACTAATTCTTATAATCTTAAACACATGCCAAAATCATCATTTCATGAGTAGAAACTCTCATTCATTGTATATATCTATTTCCATGAATATCATGCAAGAGAACTCTTAATCAAACATACTTAAGCTTAGAGATTACTTAATAGAGTAAGTTAGAAGGCATATCGACCTTAGGGATCCTTCCCTTGGATCCAAAATGCTTCCAAGAAGACTAGAGGTTGATTTTCAAGCTTTCCTTACAATCTCCTTCCTCTCCAAACAATTTCTTCCTTAGAACCTTAGGTTTCCTCTCAAACCCTCAAAATAAAAACTCTATTTATAGCCTAGGGGTTTAAAACCTTGATTTTCACAACTTAAAAAAAAAATATGGGCGCGAATGTGATCGATCGCACACCACCTGCGATCGATTGTATATCATAATGCGATCGATCGTACCTGGAGGTGATCTGTCGCACATGGATCTAAAAGCTTCTGTCAGATTTCCACTGTATGCGTGGATCGTAGGCTTTCTGCAATCGATCATCAATTCACCCAAAAGATTTTCCAAGTTTCCCTCTGTCTGCACTCAATCGTAGCTCTACTGTGATTGATCGCATGCCCTACTTTTTTTTTTCCACTCTTTCAACATGTAAGCCTTTTAAACCCTCTACACCGCTTAGCCATGAACACGACATGCATGAAAACGCAACACAAGACTAAACTATCCTTAATAAACAAGATAGTGATTGGGAATTCAGATTCGGGTCTTTGCATCCTTCCCCTTATGAGAATTTTGTCTCCAAAATTTACGCACCTTAGTCAAATAAGTGAGAATACTTTTCACGGACTTCAGCTTCCCTCTCCCAAGTAGCTTCCTCACGAGAGTGATGCTCCCATTGCAAGAGTGTAGAGACCTGAATCTTCTTTCATGCCTTTAACAAATTTAATAAGAGTAGTTTAGCCTTTTGTCATGTTTTTATGCATATTTATTTATGTCTAAATGGTGTGGTATGGTCTGAATGGTTTAACTGTTAATCAGGTGAAAACAAAATGGAGCTGATGATCGATTGCACAGAACCTGAAACTTAAGTAAGCTACTATTTTATGCCACGATTGATCGCCATTGTGCGACGATCGATCGCACTAACATGACGATCGATTGTCCTGAACAAAAAAATTTGGATAAGGTTCTTTTTCTTCGACGATCGATCGCCAGGAGGGCGACAATCGATCACCACTCACGAATCAGATTTTTTAAAGGGTTTCGGATTTTGGGGTTTTTAACCCCTAGGCTATAAATAGAGGTTCTATTTCATGGGTTTTAGGGTTCTAACCTATTATAACCCTAATTTGGCAAAAGGGAGAGAAAACCAAGGGTTTCAAGAGAAATGGCTTGGAGGTGAATGAATTTTCTTAGAGAAGAAGAAGATTAGCTTGGAGATCAATCCCAAAGCTTGAGGGAGCTTCATCTAGTGATTTAGATTCAAGGGAAGAATCCCTAAGGTTGATATACTATCCAACTCAACCCTATTATGATGTTTTGTGAATGTTAGTATGATAGAAATAGAGATTAGAATTGTTTTTCCCCAATATTATATGAATTAAGCTATTATAGATGGAAATGTAATTTAATAATATGGATGAAATGTATGGAGGATGGGAAATACTATGAAGATGGGATGAATGTATGGATGGATTATGGTGTGGTGAAATATTGAAAACGGGCATAAAGTATGTACCCAAGATGTTTGTGAAAATGCTTGAGAGGATAAATACTAATATGACACTATGGAATTGTTGGAAATTGATTATGAATTATGCTAAGAATCATGATGAGGTATATAAATGTAATTGTTTGTTAAGTTATGCCTAATTATTTGCATGGTAATTGGTATTCGAGAAGGTAGGAACTTAGAGGAAAATCGTTCAAACTGGGAATTCTCTAACTATGTGGAATGTAACAGTATAGTGAAGTTTCCATGGTAGGAGATCGGAATCTAAGCAATTATCAACTTGAATGTTAATTGCGACACTTATACACAAATTCACGTGTATGTTAAGGTAAGAGTCTCACAAGTCACACATGTGGACCACAAGCATAAGCATTGCATACGCCTAGCAGACTGAATAAGCCCAATAAGGGATCTGAATACGTGCATGTTCTGAATAAGTTGCTCAAGATCTCATAAGCATAAGCATTGCATACGTTTAATATATTGAATAAGCCCAATGAGGGATTTGAATAAGTGCATGATCTGAACAAGTGCATAAGCATAAGCATCTCACAAGCACGTGGTCTCATAAGCATAAACATCTCATAAGTATGTTGTCTCCTAAGTCTAAGGTTCTCACAAGTGCACGAGTCAAGGTGATGATATGATGTATATGAGCACATGTTCTTCCGCACTCTGATTATGTTATTATGCTATTGGTTATGGTTCTAACTAAGTGCAGGTTCATTATGCTGTTAGTTGGATTTATATACACCGAGTGCTTTTGTACTCAGCCAGACTTTTGTCTTAGCAGGTGTGGAGCCTGAGTTTGTTACGGAGCCTTGGGTTGAGGAGACCTACGGCGCTGAGGAGGAAGGCGGCCTTTTCTCCAAGGGAGCTGGTAATATCCTGACCAAAAAAATGGGTATAAGGTGGAAAACCCATGGGCCAAAATCCCACTATTTGTTTTAAATTTAAATTAAGGAGATAGAGATTAGTTTAGATAAGGCTAGTGTAGATTAGATCTCTTTTAAATCTCTTTTAATTTTAAAAGAACTAAATACAAGAAAGAGAGAGAGAGAGAGAGAGAGATCGCAAGAAAAAGAGAAAGAAATGGAAAATAAGAATTATGGAGAAGCATAGATCAAGCCTGAGAAAACGAGTCAAAAGTTCGAGTCAAAAGTTTTCGAGAGGAAATCAATAATCATAAAAAAAATCTAGGTAGGTTTTCGCCATTCTTTTTTTTATAATTAATTTGTAGTAAAAAAATCAAATAAATGTTTGATAGGGATGATATTGTTACTAAAAATTCTAATTAGATGATGACATGTTATTTGAGATTTTCAAAATTATATTAGCATGCAATAATTTTTATTTGTTTATTATTGTGCAAATAATGTAGAAATCTATAACATGAGATCTGTGAATAGATTAAAAATATGTGATACAATGATTGTTATGTTGTAAATAGCATGTTATGCATGATTGATGGATTAAGGACGGTTATATGATGCCGTGGGTGAGAGCCCTTAAAATGATGAGCAAGCTAGGATCGTGGATCCTTGGGTGAAAGACCCTAAATCCCTTGAAGAAGATTCCTTATTTGGGATAGTCAATTTGACCAAACTAGTTCTAAAATCGGTGATGATAGTAAGGCCGAAATGGTGCGAAAATCGAGTCATCATACTTGCATGACTCATAATGTTAATTTATAATTTTGTTAAGGTATTTATATTGCATATCTTTTTATTGTAAATTAATTGTAAGAAAGGGAGTGGATTTTTCTTATTGGGCTTCATATCTCATTAGACATTTCATGTCAATATTTTCAGGTATGGAGTAAGGGATGCTTAGAAGTGAAGAAGAAACATGAAAACTTCTCTCGTTATTTAAAATTAATCACAAAATCGATGAACCATGTTTTAGTGGATATTTTAGTGTATTTGTTTATTTAATTGAATTTAGTGAATGATGTATGAACTTTTGAAGTAAATTTATTATTTAGAATAAGGATTGGTTCATTTATATGTCTTAGAAATGAATGGGAGGTATAGAGACCAATGTGAGCACGGGATTTCACTCCGTAGAAAATCTCACAGGATTGTTAAGAGTCACCACCTATTCTAGTTGAGTAACTGGCTAAAATCTTGGACCGGAAGGAACAAGTCTTGCGTACTAAGGTCATTCCTCTTGTACTCTTGCAATGGGAGCATCACTATAGAGAAGAGGTTACATGGGAGAGGGAAGCCGAAATCCGTGAAAAGTACCCGTATTTGTTCGTCTAAGGTGCGTGAATTTCGAGGACGAATTCTTTTAAGGGGGGAGGATGTAAAGACCCGAATCTTCTTTCATGCCTTTAATAGAGTTAATAAGGGTAGTTTAGTATTTTGTCATGTTTTTATGCATATTTATTTATGTCTAAATGGTGTGGTGTGGTTTAAATGGTTTAAGTGTTAATCGGGTGAAAAAAAATCGGAGCTGACGATCGATCGCATGTGAGCGACGATTGATCACCCAGAACCTGAAACTTAAGTAAGCTACTGTTTTGTGCGACGATCGATCGTCCTGAATAGAAAAATCTGGATAAGGTTCTGTTTCTTTGATGATTGATCGCCACTCGCGAATCAGATTTTTTAAAGGGTATCAGATTTTGGGGTTTAAAACCCCTAGGCTATAAATAGAGGTTCTATTTCGTGGGTTTTAGGGTTCTAACCTATTCTAAACCTAATTTGGCAAAAGGGAGAGAAAACCTAGGGTTTCAAGAGGATTGGCTTAAAGGAGAAGAAATTTTTTTGGAGAAGAAGAAGATTATCTTGAAGATCAACCCCAAAGCTTGAGGGAGCTTCATTTAGCAATTTTAATTCAAGGGAAGAATCCCTAAGGTCGATATACTATCCAACTCAACCCTATTATGATGTTTTGTGAATGTTAGTATGATAGAAATAGAGACTAGATATGTTTTTCCCCAATATTGTATGAATTAAGCTATTATAGATGGAAATGTGATTTAATAATATGGATGAAATGTGTGGAGGATGAGAAATACTATGGAGATGAGATGAATGTATGGATATGGATTGTATTTGGGTTGTATGGATGAATTATGGTGTGGTAAAATATTAGAAATGAGAAAGGGCAATGTATTCATAAAGTACGTACCCAAGATGTTTGTGAAAATGCTTGAGAGGATAAATATTAATATGACACTATGGAGTTATTGGAAATTGATTATGAATTATGCTATGAATCATGATAAGGTATATATATGTGATTTTTTATTAAGTTATGCCTAATTATTTGCATGGTAATTGGTATTCGGGAAGGTAAGAACTTAGAGGAAAATATTTCAAACCGGGAATTCTCTAACTATATGGTATGGGACAGTATAGTGGAGTTTCCATGGTGGGAGATCAGAATCTAAGCAATTACCAACTCGAATGTTAATTGCAACACTTATGCACACATTCACGTGTATGTTAGGGTAAGAGTCTTACAAGTCATACATGTGAACCACAAGCATAAGCATTGCATACACCTGACAGACTGAATAAGCCCAATGAGAGATCTGACTATGTTCATGTTCTGAATAAGCTGCTCAAGATCTCATAAGCATAAGCATTGCATACGCCTAACATACTGAATAAGCCCAATGAGGGATCTGAATAAGTGAATAAGCATAAGCATCTCAAAAGCACGTGGTCTCATAAGCATAAGCATCTCATAAGTATGTCGTCTCCTAAGTCTAAGGTTCTCACAAGTGCACGAGTCAAAGTGATGATATGATGTATATGAGCACATGTTCTTTCGTACTCTGATTATGTTATTATGTTATTGGTTATGGTTCTAACTAAGTGCAGGTTCATTATGCTGTTGGTTGGATTTTATATACACCGAGTGCTTTTGTACTTAGTCAGACTTTTGTCTTGGCAGGTGTGGAGCCTGAGTTAGTTGCGGAGCTTTGGGTTGAGGAGACCTACGGCGTTGAGGAGGAATGCGACCTTTTCTCCGAGGGAGCTAGAGATCTAGATAGATTTCCTTACTAGTAGGTGTTTGTTTCAGGTTTTTTTTAAGGGATGTAATAAACTTATGATACTTTGGTTTCAGTTATGGTTTTGATGTCGCATCGGAGTTTTATAAGTTGTTGGAGTACTTTGATCTTAGAGGGTTAGGTTTATGTTGACCCTAAACTTGTACAAGATGGTTTGGTTTAAATCGAATTTTATTACTCTCGTTTTTGGAGACTCGTATTAGTATGCCTTGTATGTCATGGATTTAAGTAGGTTTAAGAAATGTGATGATTCCAAAGTCCTATTTTGGTCAAGGTATGATTTTAGGGTCGTTACAAAGAGTACTAGAGGAATGACTTTGGTGTGCAGCACTTGCTCCTTCTGGTCCAAAATTTGATCCAGTTGCTCAACTAGAGTTAGATCTTCTCGGATGTTCAAGGAATCTAAATTAATGACGTGTGAAGGATCTGAAATATACTTCTTCAACCTGAAGATGTGGAAGACATTATGCATACCTGCCATGTGAGGTGGCAAGGTGACCAGATAAGCAACTTCCCCGACCCGGGTGATGATCTGAAAAGGACCCACATGTCTCGTACTAAGCTTGCCCCTCTTACCGAAACTCATCACCCCCTTCGTAGGTGAGATCTTGACAAATACAAAATCTCAAACTTCGAACTCAAGTTCTCTCCTACGAGTACCAGCATAGCTATTCTGCCTACTCTGATCTATTTTCAACCTCTCTCTAATCAACTGAACTTTGTCTGCAGTCTGACCAACAAATTCGGGACCCAGAAGCTTCCTCTCGCCAATTTCATCCCAACACAAAGGTGAACGAAAACTTCTCCCATAGAGTACCTCAAACAGAGCCATTTGAATACTCGCTTGATAGCTATTATTGTAGGCAAATTCAACTAATAGTAGGTGATCATCCCAACTGCCCTGAAAGTCTAACATGCAAGCCCGTAGCATATCCTCTATGATCTGGTTCACCCTCTCAGTTTGCCCATCTGTCTACGGATAAAATATCCTACTGAAATCTAAACGGGAACTCATGGCCTACTGAAAACTCTTACAGAATCTAGAAGTAATTCTCGGGTCTCAATCGGAAACAATACTAACCGGCACTCCATGCAAACGGACTACTTCTTTGATATAAAGGTTTGCCAACTGGTTGGAATTGAACGTGGTTCGATACGGAAGGAAATGAGCCAACTTAGTCAACCTGTCAACCACAACCCAAATGACATCAAAGTTCTTAGCCGTCCTTGGCAGACTAACAACGAAATCCATAGAGATATTTTCCCACTTCCACTCGAGAATAGGAAGTGACTGAAGAAGCCCGCTGGTCTCTTGTGTTTGGCTAATCGACTTGTTCATAGCAGTGTGCAGTTCCCCATCATCCCATTGCAAGTCTTTAATCCTATCCAAGATGGTTGGCCTAACCATAATATTGGCCATCAAAGCTCCAGACGTTCCAACACTGAAACCCGCATCAAAGCTAGACACCTCTTCAAGTAGCTTCTATTTGTGGACCATCAACTATGCCAAGAATCCACTAGGTCCTCTACTTAGTGCATCCGCCACTACATTTGCTTTCCCCGGGTGGTATTGGATTGAGCAATCATAATCCTTAAGGAATTCCACCCAACGGCGTTGCCTAAAATTTAGCTCCTTTTGCGAGAACAGATACTTCAGGCCCTTGTGGTCGGTGAATACCTCAAACTACTCACCGTATAAGTAGTGTCTCCAGATCTTGAGAGCAAAGACCAATGCTGCCAACTCCAAATCATGGGTAGGATAGTTCTTCTCGTGGTCTTTCAATTGCTGGGAAGCATAGGCAATCACCTTCCCGTGTTGCATAAGAGCACATCCTAACCCAATGAGTGACGTGTCACTATACATTATAAAACCTCCACCACTGGATGGTACACTCAAGATGGGGGCGGTAGTGAGACGCTTCTTCAACTCAAGAAAATTCTTCTCGCATTTCTCATTCCACTCAAACTTGGCATTCTTTTAAGTTAAATGAGTAAGCGATACTGCCAAATTGGAGAAACCTTCCACAAATCTCCAGTAATAACCAGCGAGGACTAAGAAGCTTCAGATTTCTGTGATGCTCTTTGGCCTTTCTCAACCTTCCACTGCTTCTATCTTGGAAGGATCCATAGAAATACCCTCTCTTGACACCACGTGGCCTAGGAATGCCACATTCTCAAGCCAAAACTCACATTTACTTAATTTGGCATACAACTGATGCTCCCTTAGTATCTCCAAGGTAGTCCGGAGATGCCTTTCATGATCCTTTTATGTCTTAGAATATATAAGGATATCGTCCACAAACACCATCACATAAGAGTCGAGTGCTGGCTTGAATATCTTATGCATGAGATCCATGAAGGCTGCTGACGCGTTTGTCAAACCAAAAGGCATCACTAAAAACTCATAATGATCATACCTGGTTCTAAATACCGACTTACGAATATCCTCAGCCTTTATCTTCAGCTGATGGTAACCCGACCTTAGATCAATCTTGGAGAAATACTTAGCTCCTCGCAACTGATCAAACAAGTCATCGATCCTTGGTAGTGGATACTTGTTCTTGATGGTGACCTTGTTCAGTTCCCGATAGTCGATGACATCCTCATTAAACCATCCTTCTTTTTCAAAATTAACACTGGAGCTCCCCAAGGTGATACACTTGGGCGAATAAATCCAAGGCTGGGCAACTCTTCAATCTGCTCCTTTAACTCTTTCAACTCTACTGGAGCCATCCTATACGGTGCCTTGGAGATGGGTGTCGTACCTAGAGCCAAATCAATTGTAAACTCAACCTCCCTATCTGATGGAAAACCCGATAAGTCTTTAGGAAAGACATCTAAGAATTCCTTCACCACTGGGATACTAGATGAGTCTGGTACTTCCGAGGTGGAAATACTCAAGGCTGCAAATCAAGCTAGATCTCTCTTCCTCAATCCATGGAACTAGAAAGAAGACTCACCAATTGGATTAAAGTTGACGACTTTCCCGAAACAGTCGACATGACCATGATAGGTAGAAAGTCAATCCATGCCTAGGATGACATCAAAATCTTGGAATTCGAGGATAATATAATCGGCTGGCATATCTTGTTGACCAATCCGAAGACCGCAAGAGTGATAGACCTTATCGGTGATGACTGAATACCCACAGGAGTAGTGATAGATAGTTTACAGTCTAACAGACTTGGCTCTGACGAGAAAGCTCGTGCACAATGTCGATCCGATGTCAATCAACACACGAGCTAAATAGTCATTTTATCAATATAGTTCCAGAATTGGATACAAAACTAAGTGTGTCAAATCATGTGCACAAGCAATTATCATATATTTAGCATGTTTATACACAGTGGCAAACATCATAGTCACATAAACATAATGACATCATACATAACTAAATTTAAAAATTAAACGTACCATGCACAATGTTGTCGGACGCCTGTGCATCCTGCTCCGAGGTAGCAAATACCCGACCCTGAGCTTGCTGGCGGCACTGCTGGGGTCTGGAACCCTGAGGTGGCCTTGGCAACATAGGCTGCCTAACTGGGGGTCTCACAACCTGTGGCTGAGTCTGTGGAGGCACTTGCTGACTGCGGAGAGGACACTCCCTAATCCGATGTGTGACATCCCCACAATGGAAGCATCCTCCTGTAATTGCTCGACATTCTCCTACATTATGTCTTTTTGCCACACTGGTTGCGAGTCTCAAAATTCTGCACCCAAGTTGCAAGTGGGGCAACTCGGGGTGCCTGGGGAGTCACTGGTGCAGACCTCTGATAAGGGGTAGGCCTAGCGACGGGCGTCGGGCCTGACATACTTGGCCTCTTGTCCTGCGGACCATACTTGTCTTCTTGCATTCCCCTCTTCTTCAAATATTCAGCTGACCTCCTCTCAGAAATCAAAGCTCACTCACTTACCTCCCGGCATGTTCCAAGACGTAGGATCTCGACCTTGTCTCGGATGTAGTCTCTCAAACCTCCTTCGAATCTCCTCACCTTCATGCACTCCGTGGTGATTAGATGAGGCGCAAACCTGGACAGTTCCACAAACTTGGCCTCATACTCGGCCACTAACATATTCCCCTATCAAAGAGTAGAAAAATCGATCTCTTTTTGTTCCCTTACAGATGTCGGGAAATACTATTCGTAAAAGATATTGAGGAACTCTCCTCATGTCCACGCCTGTCTAACTCGTACCTCATTCCTCTTTCTGGCAGCTGCCCTCCACCAATATTTTGCCTCTCATTCCATAAGAAATGAGGCCCATATTACTCTCTGTTCATTTGTGGCCTCCAACAAAGAGAATCTCTTCTCCAATTGCATGATCCATAGCTCGGTCATAGTCGGATCAGTGCTCCCATAGAGAGCTGGAGGACCCATTCTCCTAAAATCTTCCACTCCATGCTGTCGGAGTGGGTGGACCGCAACTGACCTCTCTTGCCTGGCTTGCCCGACTGCTAGCAAGGCAGTCTGCTGAACCACAATTACAACCTGTCGAGCCATGGCTACAACAATAGCCCCCATAGCCCTACTCATATTGGGCTGGTGGGCTCCCTCCGGAGTATCCCCATCAGTCACACTGCCTCCTCCATTCCTATTATTTCTCGCACCTCTCCTCGTGACTTGTAAATCCTGAAGTCAATCATAAACTATACATCTTTTAAAAATCATTCAAAAGATATTGATAGCTTTCAACTTAACCCTAAGACTAGTTTAAGTCCTAGACTTGATGTTGCTTTTCTAAGTTAGACAAATCTCAGTATCCTATACTTATTACATTTGCCCTAAGGACTCTAATGCCTTGTGCTCTGATACCACCTCTGTAACGATCCCAAATCCTACCTTGACCAAAATAGGACCTTGGGTCGCCACACTTCTTAAATCTGCTTAAATCTCATGACATACAAGGCATGCAACACGAGTCTCCAAAAATGAGAATAATAAAATTTCGATATACAAACAAACTATCCTGCATAAGTCTGACCCATAAAACATAATCCACCATGAACCAAAGTAATCTGATAATCCAAGTATAAAGTAACCAACTAAGCAACATCATCTAAAGTAACTTAAGTCTATTACAATCTTTTCAAAAGATAAAACCAGGCCTAATAGTATGGCCACCTATCTAACTCTCGAGCTTTCTCAACTTGAGGCTCTCCTTCTTCTCTTTTCTCAAAGTATACCTCATCGACCAACGGCTCCACCTTGTACTTCTGCTCTATACCTACCGACAATAACAGGTCGACTGAGTATTGAAAACACTCAGTGGATAAGAAATCTAACCACAACATAATATCATTAGAATTTATTCATAACATGACCATTTCATAAAATATAATTAGAGTGCGTAAAAGCATGCGAGACATATCATATTTTCATCTTGACTCGTGTAACTTGTGAGCGTGAGAGACTCTTAGACTTGACCTTACATGATGCATGTTCTTATGAGCTAGCGAGATAATTCTTATGAGTTTGCGAGATATTTCTTATGAGATTTCATGTTCATGCGTGGACCAATACTTTCAACATAACCATACCCGTGCGCGGGCCAATACTTTCAACATAACCATACCCATGCGCTGGCCAATTCTTTCTTGTGTCATGCATGCATGCTTGTGAGACATGTGTGACTCATGAGACTTATCAACTTATCATACAAGTAAACGTGTGCTTGAGTGTCGTGATTGACATTCGAGTTGGTCATCGCTTAGATTCCGATCTCCCACCATGAAAACTCCACTATACTGTCCTATAACATATAGTTAGAGAATTCCCGAATTGGAAGATTTTCCTCTAAGTATTGGCCTACCAGAATACCAACCACCATTCAGTATAAATAGGGCATAGCTTAACATGAGAAACATAATTAACATTTTTATCATAATTTAACATGAGAGTCATATCCACATTCTTAACATAATTCATTCATTTCAAATATAAATTTCTTACTTCAAACACGAATCATTTCCATTCACACATAAGAACAAACACTTTTCCTTCAATCCATATAAGTCATCCTCCATTCAAAACATACATCACCATAGGCCTACATGCTAATCTGCATTCATTCAAACCCAATCCATCATTATTTACCTTCCACCATTTCCAATAATTCATCAATTAACAAAGCATAGAGTATCAACTACTAATTCTTATAATCTTAAACACATGCCAAAATCCTCATTTCTTGAGTAGAAACTCTTATTCATTATATTATATCTATTTCCATGAAAATCATGCAAGAGAACTATTAATTAAACATACTTAAGCTTAGAGATTACTTAATAGAGTAAGTTAGAAGGCATATTGACCTTAGGGATCCTTCCCTTGGATCCAAAACACTTCCAAGAAGACTAGAGGTTGATTTCAAGAGAACTATTAATTAAACATACTTAAGCTTAGAGATTACTTAATAGAGTAAGTTAGAAGGCATATTGACCTTAGGGATCCTTCCCTTGGATCCAAAACACTTCCAAGAAGACTAGAGGTTAATTTCCAAGCTTTTCTTGCAATCTCCAAGCAATCTCCTTCCTCTCCATGCAATTTCTTCCTTAGAACCTTAGGTTTCCTCTCTCCTCTTTGCCAAATTAGATTAGAAATGTTAGAACCCTCAAACCCTCGAAATAGAACCTCTATTTATAGCCTAGGGATTTAAATTAAACCCTGATTTCCGCAACTTAAAAAAAAAATCTGAGCGCGACTGCGATCGATCGCACACCACCTACGATCGATCGCAGATCACAATACAATTGATCATACCTGGAGGTGATCTATCGCACATGGACCCAAAAGCTTCTGTCAGATTTTAACTGTATGCGATCAATCATAGGCTTCCTATGATCGATCACCAATTCATTCGAAAGCTTTTCCAGGTTTCCTTCTGTCTGCGATTGATCGTAGCTCTGCTACGATCGATCGCATGCTCTGCTTTTATTTTTTCCACTCTTTCAACCCTTAAGCATTTGAAACCCTCCTCTACATTGTTTAGCCATAAGCACGACATGCATGAAAACACAACACAAGACTAAACTATCCTTAATAAACAAGATAGTGACGGGGAATTTAGATTCGGGTCTCTACAGCAAACCTATGGAAACTTCGAACATCTCCAATGGATTGTGGGACCGGCTATTCTACAATTTCTTTAACCCTTGCTTTATCAACATAAATGCCATCGGAGGAAATCACAAAGCCTAAAAATATTAGGCTTGTAGTCATGAAGCAACACTTTGTCAAATTCACGTACAATTTGTTTTCCTGCAAAACTTTAAAAACTTGATGAACATGAAAAACATGTTCATTAGAGGTGACACTATAAATCAAGATATCATCAAAGTACACCACTACAAACTTTTCCAAAAATGGCTTTAATGTGTGTCATAATACTCATGAAGGTACTTAGGGGCATTAGACAAACCAAAAGGCATTACAAGTCATTTATACATTCCAACCTTTGTCTTGAAAGCGGTCTTCCATTCATCGCCCGATCGGATACGTAGTTGGTGATACCCACTCCTTAAATCAAGTTTAGAAAATACCTTAGCACTAGCCAAAGCATCCAACATATCATCAAGCCAAGGTATTAGGAAGCGATACTTGACAGTGATCTTGTTGATGGCTCGACTATCCATACACATTCGCCAAGTGTCATCCTTCTTTGGAGTAAGAAGGGCGGGAATGGCACAAGGACTGAAGTTATCCCTTATGAACCCCTTTTGCAACAAATTTGAAACTTGTCTATGGAGTTCTTCATGCTCTTTCAGGCTCATCCTGTAATGTGGCAAGTTTGGCAAACTAGCAACTAGAATTAAATCAATACAATGCTGAATTTGTCGCATGGGAGGCAAACCATGTGGCAAATCATTAGTAATCACGTTAGAAAATTCATCTAAAATAGGCTGAATTTCTTTAGGGATGATGTTCTTTGAGTCCACATCGGTGGATATGAAATTCCTTTGGAAATTAGTGCATACATGCATGGGGGATGATTCTTTTGTCGTTTTTTTCTCAAATTGTCTTAAAGAAAGAATTATCTTAACATTTTTACCATGTTCAACCTTAGGTGAAGGTTTCAAGTGTCATAAAGTGATATGAATTCCTTCTTTGACAAAGGAATAACAATTTTTAAATTCATCATGCATGGCTTTTCGATCATATTGGCAAGGTCGTCCAAGTAATAAATGACATGCAACCATTGGCAACATATCACACCATACCACAACCTTGTAATTTTTTCCAATAGAAAAATTAACCAAGCACCTCTTTGTCACTGGGGTTTCATTACCTTTCTTGAACCAAGAAATGTGATAAGGTTTGTGATGATTCTCGCATGGAATGTTGAGCTTTTGCACCATATCTTCGGATACCATGTTGTCACAACTTCCAGAATCGTTGATAATGATGCATACCTTTCCTTTAGAAGTGAAAGGGATCAAAAGTGTTAAATCTAAGCCATGGTTCTAGATCTAATTTTTCAACTCCTAACATTCTTTGCATTATTAAAAAGTCACCATCATCGAGTTCCACATCTTCCACATGTCCCGACACATTATCGGCAAGTTCTGATTCACCCAATATGACTTCTTCCTCATTGTTTTCTTCAAATTCATCTCCGGCCAGGTCCATCAAATTACTTTCTTCCATAGGGCATTCAAATGATCTATGCCCACTTTCACCACACTGAAAACATTTATAATTGGCTGGATTTTGGATGGATTGGCCCGTGCTAGTAAAACGCACATTAGGATGAACCGATTTTTCAAATTTTTGGGCTGGTCGGTTTGGGGTGTTTGGCAATGATTGCTTCACATTTGAAGCACTAAGAGGTTTCGAAGAACTTGCCATTGTAGCTCATTTGGTGGTACTAATGGTGCTTCCTCTTCTCATAGATCTACTCAACTTAATTGCGGCTTTTAGTGCATATTGGATAGCTTTGTCCAATGTCTTTGGTTCTAACATCATGATCTCATCTTGGATTGGTATTCTGAACCTGGAAATAAATCGAGACACCAACTATTGCTCAGTCTCTCTCAATTTATTTCGACTTACTAAAGTATAAAAAGTATCTGCATAATCAGAAACTAACCTTATACCTTTATTTAAGTGATGAAGCCGTTGGTACAAAGTTTGAGCATAATTGGTGGGTAGAAACTTAACTTCAAGGGCAGCCTTCATGCGTCTCCATGTATAAAATTCGATGCTTTCCTTTGATTTCACGATTCTCTTGCAAGGTTTTCCACTATATCAATGCATGACCCCTTAACCCGGGTTTGTACAGATCTAAGTTTTTGAAAGTCTGGCATGTTCTTCCATTCAAAGAAAGACTCCACATTTTCTAGCCAATCGGTAAAGTCATCAGGTTATTGATGTCCCAAAAATTTTGAAATATCTACTCGAATTTTTCTATGACTTCTTTCCAGAGCTCGAATAATTCTTTCGGGTAATGGTAATTCATCATTATCACAATTATCAATAACTTGGATGACATCTTCTTCATCGGAATCATCATTTTCATTCCTACGGTGATAAGTTTTCAATTGAGCAAGTCTCAATCGGATTTCCTCAATTTCAAGATTATTGTTGGCGCGATGTCCTCTTCCTCGACAACCACGGGCACCACAACCTCTTCCTAGAGCATCCATCACGCGTATAGCAGCGAATTTAGGTGCTAATTTAGAAAGAAATGTGTTGAACAAGTTATACGAACCCGCTCTGATAATGTTGTACTCCAAAGGAGAAAACTGTAGCAATCAATCAAATATCCACAAAGATTGAAGGAGAAAATAGAAGATTCAATGTCTTCTATATTGCTAATGCTTCAAAAATTGATTCTCTAAGGACAACCCCCCTGGTTTAAATAAGCAACAAAAGACTTACTTTCAAAAAGCGTAGGTAATGACTACTACTATTTACTAGGAAAGAAATAAAAACTTCAACAAGTAACTAGGTCCTGACTTCTATAAGTTTCTAGACAATCATTAAATGTAACTACAAGTAACTAGGATGGTGGAACTTCCTAGGATCAACTTCCAAAATAGCTCATTACTTCAAAATGGTCATGTGAACTTGGGCACTTCTAGGGGAAAAACTCTCTTTTATGGGCTTGGGCCTCCCTCATGAACTTGGGTCATTCTTTGATCTTTCCCATTAATAGAAAATAAGATGCTCCTGCATCACTTACTACAAGGAATGACTTTCTATTAGAATTCTTCTGAGTCTCTACTATTAACGGGTTCTTATCAATAATAATATCTTTATATTTAATATTGATATACACAAATTAAATATACTAATGAAGTTTTTATAAGTGACAATGAGCTCTAAACGGGAAAATAAAAAGAAATAGCTAAAGAGGGGGGGGAGAGAGAGTCCAAGATTGTCAAGAAAATATAAAAGAGAGAAAGATAACACAAAACAATCACTTCTAGAAAAATATAAAAGAGAGAGAAAGAACACAAAACAATTACTTCTACTATTAATAATAGAAATAAGGACCTAGTATTATTCTTCCATTATTCTTTTTCTCTGGTGGGCAAGCTTTGATTTGGCAGGCAAACCGAACTGAAACTTTGTGATGATGAACAAGCTAATGAATCCTACTATGGGGAACTACTTTCGAGCAGTGCCTGAAAATACGATGAGTGGGATGGCTAAGATCTTGGTTATGATTTCACTCATTCATGTGGTTAATTTTTATAAGATATCTTTTTTAAAACTAAGGTTCAATTATTTAACTCTAACGGTGGGTAAATCTTAACCACAGCTAATAGGTGTCAAAGAACACACGTGGCAAGCTAGGAAAGTAGACACGAACTGTCCAACGAAACATGTAAGATGCATGCTATTGCCTCCTTAGTGGAACACCATTCCACATGCCAGCTCAAGAGTGGTGCCTGAGTGTGGATCTTGGGCATCTACCAGAGGTAATCCGTTGTCTTTCATTTGGTTGGAAGGTATAGTGGCTGTTTCCAAGACCTATCAAGAATATTAACCTCTATTACATTACCCTATTTTTGGTTGCTGAGAAAATAACTAAAAATAGAGAAAAGAACTAGAAAATTGGACAAAACACAGGTATTAAGAATACAAAATCTTCTTCTCTTTTCTATGTTTTCACTTATTTTCTCACCAGCCAAACATAGTTTAAGGTAGTGTTTGGTAACACTAATAAAAAAAAGTAAAGCTTAGTTGAAAATTATGTTTAAAGTAGGGGTTTTATCTCTAAAATCTCTAAGATATAGACATGCAATTAACCTTCAACTTAACAATCCTTCAACTTAACAATCTAAAGTCCAACTAAGCATTATTTTGCAAATAAGCTCTACTAGCTACATTTTAGATTAGAGGTTTTTACCTCTAAAATCTCTAAGATGTAGACACGCAATTAATCTTCAACTTAACAATCCAAAGTCCAACTAAGCATTATTTTTGCAAATAAGCTCTACTTTTTAGATTAGTGTTACCAAACGACACCTAAATAGATAGACTTAAAGAAATTTAACTAAAATTGCTAATTACATATGTAATAGTAGGTCTCAAGAGTCCCACATAATAGTATACATCATATTTTAATTTATTTATTTTAAATATAAAATAAGGTGAAAGTAATTACGTCCAAGTAAAGTTTGGTATACTCCTTATACTATTATTAGTAAAATGATATATAAATATATATATATATAGCCTACAGGTCATTGTAAAGAGCATCCAATTAATGAAAAGTTTATTTCTACAATATTAAATTAAAATAGAGAGATTTATCCTAAATAAAAATTAATTCTATCAGTGACGATCTAGATCCATGTTGCTGATACAGTTGTGATTTATATATAAACTGACGATATGGATCCAAATCACGACAGTACTAGCATTTTGCAAACAAATCGTCAACATTCAAATAAAAAAATTATCCTCTCTAATTTTTAATTTAATCATGGAACTACTCCAAGATTGTCTCAAATGCAACCACCACTACCCTTGATACTAACCACTAACAAATGATTACTACTAACAGTAAGTAAATGTTTTTTTTAAGGGAAAAAATATCTGTAAGGGAGGTTAGGCAAGACCCAGGTTAGGCAAGACCCTACCTGTTTATTAAAATACCAATTACATCAATTGAGGGGACATGATGCCATGTAAGGTAGTAACAAACCAAGCACTTCGCAAACCGGGAATAAAGCTGCTCCTATTTTATAACGAAGCCCAATGGCTATAGACTTGAATACCAGAACCATTCCGCGTGATGGAACCAATAAGAAATAGACACGGGAACTCCTCCAATTGGTGGCAAGGAGACCGTCAACACGGGATCGGATTTTGTCTTGTTCTCGCAATACCAAAACAGTCTTGCTTAGGTTTAGCGTCCGACATGTGGCCACAAAAGGGGAGTAGTCATTTCATTTTCTCCCCTGTTTTGTTGCTTTTTCTCCATTTGATATGTTCTCCCCTTTTTATCGCCACATGTCGGACGCTGAACCTAGGCAAGACCGTTTTGGTCTTGCGAGAGCAAAACCAAATCCGATCTCCGTCAGCACCTACTCCAAAGGTGCCACATGTCCTATCAAGATGTTGGTTTATGTATCCAACATCTTGGTAAGCACACAATGGGATACATGTCAGCCTCTTTATAAGACAGTAACCGTTTCGGCAGTCAGAGCAGTGGCATCGGTTATCCCATTTGCATAAACTTCCGGTCCTTATTTAATTAGAGATGAATAGATACATTTTTATAAAAAATGATCATTATTATTCAAATGGATCTGTAGCTAAGGAAAGACAAAATGCCAAGTAAATTCGAGCATCAGCATTTCAGCACAGGCATAAGGAGAAACTTCGAGCCCTAAACCTTAGGCTCTGTTTGTTTAAGTAGAAAATAGGTGTAGGAAATCATTTCCAAAGGAAAAGTTTTCCTTGAAGTCAGGATGACCCAAACTATTTGGAGGCCTAAAGCAAGAATTCTAAATGGGGCTTAAATGGGGCTTCTTTTTTTTTTTAATATTATTTTTAAAAAATTAACTATAAATGGGGCCCTTTTAATATTCTAAATGAACCTTTTATTTTTTTTTAATATTCTAAATAGGGCCTTTTTAATATTTTTTTTTAAATTTTTTTTAATGGGGCCTAAAGCAAAGGCTTTGATGGCTTAATGGACGGGCCGGCCCGGCCCTGCTTCAAGTGTTTGGACTTTGGTATCCTTGGAAAATACACTTTATTGTAGAAAAATTTTCCCACAAATTAATATTTTCCATGGAAAAATTTTCCCTTAAATATGGAGAGAAGTTAATTCCTTGGAGAGACCCTTAACTAAGGTCTCCAAATAAAAACACGAATTCTTCCAAAAATTTTATTTTTTTTATTCTTTTATTATTTTTATTTTATTTTATATATAATTTTTATTTTTATATTCTTTTTATTTTTCTGATAATTCTTATATGATTTTCTGATATTTTTATTCTTTCAAGCCAAACAGTAGAAAAGTGAAGATTTGGAAAACAAATTCTAAAAAATAATTTTCTTGGAAAAAATTTCTTTTCCATCACATTTTCCGTGGAAACAAACACAGCCTTAGGAAAACTGATGTGGGTATAACTAACAAAAGTCGAAAGAGCTACCAGCAAGTTATTTTGTAGTGCTCTATTTTCTCCAATTATGTAAATGTGGCATGATCAATTAATCAATAGTTAATTCTCTATAACCTTAAGGCCAAGGTAAAGGTGTTCAGTTGGATAGAAAATGATGGAAGAAAGTTGGTTTTCGTGAGAAAACCAATTTTTCATGCGTTCGATTTAAATTTTCTTAAGAGTACCACTTTCTAAATAGGGCAGATTTCTTGCACTTTTCCTTAACTATGTTTGGTTGCCGAGAAAATAGGTGAAAACATAGAAAAGAAAAGAAAATTTTGAATTTCTAATACAATTCTTAATTGAGTCTTGTCCAATTTTCTTTTCTTTTTCATGTTTTCATTTATTTTCTTGGCAACCAAACATAGGGTAAAAAAATTCCCGAGGAAAAGACGGACCATTTTGTAAGATAAGAAATGTGTGCTTTTGCCCATTTTGTTAGATAAAGAAATGTGCAAATTTCAATAGAATTTTCTTTCAAAAGTTGTCATTGCCAAAGGTCGCATCATTGGTTACATGTAAATATCCTAAGTAAACATAAGTAATTTAGATAAGAACTTATTTTTTTATTCAATTTCTCTGATTTTCTTGCAAACCGAACTCACCCAGCAAACGCAAAAATAAATTTTCTTGCAAAATTTTCTGATGGAACCAAATGCACATGAGAAAAACAAATTTCTTCTACTTTCGTTTTCTCTCTCTTATTTTCTTTTCTTAAATCCCTTTTCTTGTGAAAAGAACAAAAGTTATATCTGCAAGAACAAATGCATTATATTTTTTAATTCTCTAAATAGCATCTGGTTCATCTCCATTTTCGTTGCCCGCCCCAAGTCTTATTTAACATCTCACAAACTCAAAGCCATTGTGGGACACAGAAAAGGAGAAAAAGAAAGAAAAAATAGAGCTTGCTGTATACAGAGAGGGAATTTTTGTTTTAAACTTTCCAGTTGAGACTGGATCAGTATGATCTTGGAAATAAATGATAAAGCATCGGGGTTCGACAGACGTCGCACTTATGTCATCTAGCTCAACTAATAAAACTGTTTTAATATCTATAATCAAGGATAGGCATCTCCAACTTATCATATTATATGCCCTGTTTGTCACCATGGATTTCCATTTCCTACCAATTACATAACTCTTAACCATTCAATTACTTTAGTCACTCTGGACCTCCTGGTGTTACCTTTTTACGCTCCCCATCCCCTGGTGTTTTACCTTTTCTCAGATATGATGTACTATGATGTACTGAGGCCTCGTCTTTGTTTATAGTTTGTGGTTCTTCCCACCCATTGAACCAAAATACAAATTGAGTGATTTAGGTGTACTGACTAAAGAAGAAGAAGGTTTAGCTCATGACTATGCTTGTCTGACATTTCTTACTTGTTCCATGTACATGACCCACATGGGGAGTGAATGAGATAGGGATCCATTCAGTTGATCCCATTTCAGTTCCCCACCTCCAAACCGCCCCTGTTTTCATATAATCACTCTTGAAACATGAACCAAATTAGTGTATAGACAATATTCTGGTTTCTTAATTTGCATAAATTAAGAAAACAAAACGGATAATTAGTCTCAACTCCTTTGCCTATGTATCCAGCCTCAAATCTTAAGTGTTCTAACTAAAAAATTAGCTTTCGAAACTCAGGAGGATCCATACGCAGACATGTCGGTCGGAAAAAAAAAAGAACAAGATAATTATACATCTTTACTATTCTAATGCGAGAGGCATGCGTAGATGATTTTTCCGAAATTCCCAAACTACCCCTTGCCTTTGATTTATGTTTTACTTTAATTCCCAAATTAATCCTTGCTTATATATATATTTAGAATCACAGCCAATCATGATTGAACTCGGGGAGAGTTCAATCGCACCGTGCGGGTTAACACGTGTCCCTTTTAATTCTTATTAACTGTGGTTAACTCCTTCCCCTCGCTCTCAAGTGCATCACAAATGCCACTAGCAAGTTCAATCGCACCCGCAGGTTAACACGTGTCCCTTTTAACTCTTATTAACTGTGGTTAACTCCTTGCCCTCTCGCTCTCACGTGCATGGCATGTGCCACCCGCTAGTTGACTAGTATGAGACAATAAATCTGTAAAAATAGTCATAGATTCATTATATATATTTGATTTATATGATTCTTACGGTGTTGAAAATATTTTGCTGTGCATTCAAAGATGATAATTTTGATATTCTAAAATTGGATGGGGGATGACTCCGCATCGTTTTGTTCCCTCAAAATCATGGGTAAAACAGTATCGTCAAAATGGCACCTAGGCAAAGCCTTGTCCACCTCTTCACCTAGTTGGGAACCATATTACCTAATCATTATCTAGGCGTGCACTCGTAAAAGTTCCCTAATCATTATCTAGGCGTGCACTCGTATACTTTCCAAAGAAAAATTAAACTTTGTTAGCTGCATTTCTTAAGTAACTCCTCACCTCACCCAAAGAACCCCCTGTTTTCTGGACACTTTTGATTACATCACCAAAGATATCTGAAAGGGTTTTCCAGAAGCCGATGTACTTGTAATTCTGAACAAGCATTTTCTCTGTCTGACATAACCTCTAGTATAGTAAGAGAGATTTTGTGCTTATTGATGGTCTTTTTCATCTACGCATAAACTTATAAATCATCATCCCTTTCAATAATATTTTCTACCCGTAAGTATAATATAGTCGGATTATATAAATAAATACAATAGTCATCTCTCTTTCTAATCCCTTGTATATAATTTCGTCTCTCCGCATCATCAATATCACATCCCAAAACACTTGGGATTCAAGTACAAATTCTGTTCTGTCATCCCGTTCTGTTAAAACCCACAACTTCAGTTAAATTGTGTTTTATCTAATCTTTCCTATTATCTCCATTTACATCATTTTTTTTTATGTCCTGTCCATTTCTCAATTTTCAAAACATAGCAACACCAGTATTACTAGCATTAGCAGCAAAAACAAAAAAAATAAATGCAAAATTGGTTGGAGAGTTAGTCAATAGATTACTAAGTTTCCAAACATAGAGTATTATTATGATAGAGAATAGAATACAAGGAGATCTCCTGAAAACCCTCAAAACACCATGAAATTACATTAAACGAAATTCATTAACCAACATGAACACCTAAAGAAAGTAACAAACTCCAAACACACCTATGGTATCTTCTTATGCAATGAGAAAGGGTAAAACAGTCAGCATGAAAGTCTCATAGTTAAAAGTTGCTGAGCCGCTGTATGTGGTGTCCTTTTCCTTGAACTTCTCAGTGAGTCCCTGCATTCATGTATTAAATAAAACAATTACATATAATAAAAAATAAATAAACTATAGTTTCGAATATCAAAAATAAAATTAAATAAGCACAGGGACTTGGGAAAACCTTGGTTTGGGTAAATGGGATACCATTCACAGTAAAAAGACAAAGATGCCCCTTATCAATTGAAACAGGTTGGGTTGGGTAGAGCATGTGTGAGCAAACCCTCAAACCGAACCAAACTCATTTTAAGTCCAATAAAAAAAATTCCAACTAGCAACCAATGTATGCCTCCTATCAATTGAAACAGGTTGGGGTTTGGTAGAGCACGTGTGAACATACCCTCAAACCGAACCAATCTGGTTTTAAGACCAATAATAAACAAAGAATAAAACAATTAAAAAAACAGATCCAGCTAGCAACCAATGTATTCAAAGCGTTCTTGTAAGGTATTGCTTAGATAGACAATACCTATGAGCAAAATTTACGTTTTTTTATGAAAATTTAAAAAAAAAAATGTGCAACTGCCCACTTGGATCATGATTAGAGATAAGGATCTTAGCTAGGCAAGCAATGGCCTAGGTGTTGCCTAGGCTACATTTTGACTAAATTGCAAGCAACTCCTTAATCACAACCCCATCCTAACGTAATAAAATAATAATAATTAACTAAAAAAATTAATGTATAATTACGTATAAACTTAAAACTAGTTAATATACAATATGTGTTGTGTGTGAGGTAGTAAGGGAATGTTTGTATTTGCACAAGACCGAGTGCCCAAATCACTTCCATAAATGTAATATTAATTAGTTATAGTTTTACCTTGACAGTAAGGCAGCACCTGCAAAACAAAAACAAAAATAAATAATTAGTGGGGATGACACACAAAAAATGCATTACGGTACATTTACAAAAATATCATTTGTTTGAAATTATTTGAATCCCCAATGTACTATCGCGAACAAAATTCCTACCAAACCAAAGAACTAATAAATGGAAGAAGATTGAACAAAAATAAAAATAAAGAGCTAAGAAACTAGAACATACTCGATGAAATTATCGTATTCGATGGCCTTATTTTTACCCCCACTTTTATCAAACTTAGAGACTAGCAAATCCAAAACGACTGGAGAGACTGCGAATCCCAGGCTCAGTAGCGCATCTCGCAGTTCTGGTGTATCGATTTTTCCGCTCCGGTCCCTATCAAACCTCTCAAAGATTGACTGAAGAAATGCACTAAAAAATTTCAGTAATTTTTAATTAAATAATATGAAATTGCATAAACATAAATTAAGGATTCTTGTTCATACCCTCCAACTCTGAAGACTATAAAATACGGCCGTAAATTCTTTGGGTCCTGTAATCATAGATTTAACCAAAATGAGGGTCAAATTAGTAATAAAAAAAGAACTCCAATATCATAAAGATTCATTATTTTATAGAGACAATGGGCCCCACGGAGATAAGCTCATTGGATAATCCATACCCATATTTTGGACGATCCAGATCATACCACCATAGGAATGGGACCTAGGCCCACCGCCTGCTCAGCCTAGCTGAGTGGGACTATTACATTATACAACAATGAATATATCTGAGGAAAAGCTTCTGGTCATCTCCAAGATTCAAGAGCATATTAGGATTCTAGGAAAAGGAGCATGTGACGCGAGATAAATTGTGACACATCAGAAATTGATGACGAACCATCAAAGGAATCTGTCAATGCTGCTAAATTACCAAAAAGGGTCCCCATTCACGTTCTCAAAATTAGTGCTGCTCTCAAGCCAAGCTGGCTTGTTGGTTCAGCTTATTAGCTCAGCTCGTTCAAGCCAATCTCAAGTTGGCGTTTCAAGCTTCAACGAATTAAGCCAAGCTTTAATTTGAGTTTGAATGTTTAAAGAAGCCGAGCTCAAGTAACTGTTTGATTTGACTCAGCTCATTTTGGGCTCGATTCGGCTTAAGCTCGGCTCATCTTGAAATATTTATCAACATAAATTTTGGTAATGTTGTTTATATTGATATAATAATACTTTTAACTTTCTTTATCATAACTTACAATATATATTTTTTTTATTAGTAATAAGAGATATATTAAAAAGAAAACAAGTAACAAAAGGAAAACAACTAGTGTCCATAGAAAGTGAACCAAAAAAGAAAAACAAAAACTGAGCATGACATAGACTACCAATCCAACTAAGCTAATAGGGATACTTCCTATGCATAGATTAAAGATGTTAATCCCAAGTATTGATTAAAAAAAAGATGCTAATCCCAAGTCCTCGAGATCTCCCCTGATAAAGTACCATGATAGATGAGATGGTGGATCCTCGATCGGAACTAAGCAATAGGGAGTTCGACACCCTAAAATATACATCTACTCTCTCCTTCCAAATTCCAAATGACCCATGCAATGGCTCCCGAAAGGAGGGCCCACACAACAACTAGTGGAGGTCCAGCAAAATTGAAAACCAACAAAATAAAAAGTTTCAATAGGCACTACAAAAGACCCAGACCACTCCTAGCTGAAACTTGGAGAAACTCCAGATACCAAAAGCAAAAGGACAATGCAAGTGCAAGTGATCCCCATTTCCCCCTCTACTAGGCACATAACGAAATGATTAGCTAACCTCAAGCTTCGGCTTTGTAGATGATCACAAGTCACAAGTTAAAACTTGGAACCTTATCGAAAGATGTTGTCCAAATAAATAATGATACATCTGAGGGTACCCAGGTGTGCCACTATAATCCAATGAAGAAACTGAAAACTAGGGCTATCATAAAATTGACCTTTAATGCCCCTACACCACAATCGACTATCACTAAATAGAGCCTAAGAAAGTCCCCTATTTTCCAATCATTGAGATTATGCCTCAACTTAGGGAGCCAAACTGCTGCTCCATAACTCCAGTCTACTGACAACACTACCAACCCGTTCCAATCTAACCGCTAAGCAACATAGATTACCAAAATCCTATTTCAAAGTAGATTAAACACACCACAAGGCGACCCAAAACAGCACCTCTTCCCCCCTCCATGCCAAAGTAGATATGTTTCAAAATTTTCTCCCTCATTTTCAAAATAGCTTTCCAAAAACCAATCCCATGAGGACCAAGGACTTCTTTGGACTCACCTATTTCTTTTCTCGTATCCAGCGACTATTACCTCTCTCTCTCTCTCTCTCTTCCCCGTAACTCCATAATCATTAAGGGCTCGTTTGGTTCGGATTAAAATAGCACTTATATGGGGGGAGGGAATATTATCGATAATAGTGTTTGGTTGGATTTATCATAAGCGTTTACACAATTAACTGGTGACTTTGTAATCGACTTGGGAGGAGCTTATGGGGGTTAATAAGTGATTACGGGAGAGAGATTACTCAGGGATTATTTGACGGAGAAATACGACGTTTTAGCCCGACACAAAAACTCTCCTCTCCTCAAGCATCTTCTCATTGTTTCCTCCTTTGCATCTAGAACTGGTGTCGGTAGGATCCACCTCCATTCTTCTTCTCTGCAAAACAGTATTTATGGAGAGGACGTTGCCTCCTCCTCCTCTTCTTCCTCAATGTCATCTTCTCTTTATTTCAATGTCGAAACCCTAACCGATTATCAGACGATAAAATTGGGGGTTTTGAGATTGGGGTTTCGGTTATTTTGTTGGGGTTTTTAAAATGAAGTTTCAGCCAAGGGGATGTGCACTTGAGCCAATGGCTAGCTGGCTTGCTGCTTTACAATACCCATGGGTCACCATTTTTTTTTTCTTTTCAATGGTGTAATTTATTTTCTAATGGAGTCACTGTTGTTGTAAGAAGAAACTTGGTCTCGAGTGGGTTGACTAGAAAAATAGTTGATTCTATTGCCAAATAGGATTATTTTACACATAATCAGTTATTATCAGCATCAACGCTTATTAATAGTGTCAAGCCAAACGACATTACAACTATCAACGCTTATTGACATCGGCACTTATTCGCATTAGTGCTTATCAGCATAATCGCTTATAATTGCAATAATCCGAACCAAATGTGCCTTAACTTAGTAGTGCCTTGTTTACTTCAACTAGAGATTTCATATTTAAACCACCACTAAAATTAGTGCGACAAATGGATCTCCAATCTATCAAATGGTACTTCTTGGTTATGATATTTTTGTTCCACAAAAATTCTCTTTGAATCCTCTCTAGTTTATCTGCAATGAATACCAAAATGGACACCAATGACAAAAAGTAAGTCGGAAGACTACTTAAGAGTCTTAGAGTGCTTTTAAGAAGTGTAAGTCTCCCTTTTTCGACAAATAGAGAGATGTTTACTCCTGTAACCTCTTACAAAATCTCTACAGCACTATATCCCACACCGACTTTGCCTTATACCTCGCCCTCAAAGATAAGCTCAAGTATGATGTCAAAAGATTTCTTGACAATTCAACCATGTTAGGGATTTCTCCTACTCCCAAAATTTGACTTTTGGAGAAATTAATTCTCAAAACTCTAACACCGCCTCAAAGCACCTATATAGACATCGGAGATATAGCAAATGCCTACTCGATGTATCGCAATAACATAGTATCATTAGCAAACTGAAGGTGAGAGATGATCAAATCTGTTCTCCCAATTGAGAAACCTTCCCAAACTACCTCAAAATCATCCTACAAAGGGCCTTGGTGACCCTGATCAAAAGGAAAGAGGAGAGGGGATCTCCCTGCGCAGACCAAGGTTGTTAAATCGTAATCGAATCGTAAAATCGTTTTAGGACCAATTTGATTCAAATCATAAGATTCAATCCATTTTTTAAAAAATTATTTAAGAACTACAAAAAATTGCATAATAAATAGAATAATCTATTATCCAAAAGATTTTATTCATATATATTGATAAAAGAAAATAATGAACATTTCATTGCATACAAATTTTTCGGTTCAATCTCAGTCATTGCATACAAATTTTTCGGTTCAATCTCAGTCATTGCATACAAATTTTTCGGTTCAATCTCAGCTATTTTGGAGTCAAAACGGGCTTAAAACGCAAAAATCAGCTTTTTGGGCAATTGGAGCGCGACACGTGGCATCAAAAAACAAAAAAAAAAGATTTTTGGGCCCCTCAAGGAGGGCCCTACACGCCCACCCTATGGGCTCCCATGTTTTTTCCCAACTCCAGCCCTTGCCAACCTATTTTGTGGGTCCAATAGGGCTGGGCGCAACCATCCCTGTTTACCCCCTTTGCCGCCTTACTATTCCCACCACCTTGCTTTTTCGGAGAAATATCTCCATAGGGGCGCTACTTCTAGTAGCGCCCCTCCTGTTTTCAAAAGTTATAAATACCCCACCTCACTTCTTCATTTTCCACTCATTCACTCTCTCTATCCCTTTCCTATTTCAAAACTTTTTTTAGCGTATGGTTTCCCAGGAAGCGTGATTTCAAAGAATCGGTTCTCGGGAGGACCTTATTTCATAAATCTTTTCAAATTTTCCGTAAGGTAATATTTCTCCAAACCCCGTCTTTTGTTTTGTCTTTTAGTAGTTTAATTTTCTTTTTTATTTCCTTTAAATTGCTTTATTTTGCTTAAACTGCTTACCTAAACTAGCCAAACCTCAACCCAAATCCCAGTTCAAACCTAGCTAAACCCAAGCCAAACCTCTGCTTGGATCCCAGTTCGAACCTAACCCTAGCCAAACCTCTACCTGAATCCCGGTTCGAACCTAACCTTAGCCGAACCTCTGCTTGAATCTTGGTTCGAACCTAACCCTAGCTAAACCTCTGCCTGACTCTCAGTTCAGGTCTATCCTACCAAAACCCTGTTCAGACACCCATCTAACCCTCCATCAATCAAATCAAATCAAATCAAATTAAAACCATCAACTATCCTCTAGAATTACGTGTGGCTTAATTTCACTGATCGTGGATACGTAGGCAACCCTGATCGGATTCAGCTCCCTTAGGATAAAATACCTATTCCGTTTTTTTCTTTGCCCATCTCGTCACATTATCCACATTAATTTAATATTGCTTAGCATATAGATCAATTCCAAGCTTCTTTTATGGTTTCCTATATTTAAACTGAAACTTAAGGAGTAGGTAACCATCTTCGAATCGGAGTTTAGGGGTGCCTAATACCTTCCCCCAACTCAAATGAATCCCTTACCCTGAACTTTATATCTAGACCATGCCTTATCATACCCTCTCAGGGACCCTATTTCCTTCAAACTTATAATAGGTGGCGATTCTCACCCAAATACGATTTATCGCTATTCATCCTCGGGAATAATCCCGATTGGGAAGAGGGGTTAAAATCCCATGATTTCAATAATTATAAACAAAAGAATGTTGAAAAGTTAAAAGCAAAAACCTTGACCCTAACTCTCTCCTGTTTGGACAGAATGACTATTGTGAAATCTTATTTTTGTATATTAACGCATTAATTTTGTGTAATTGTATTGTAATTCAATGATAAATGTTTTTATTAAAATTATGTCAAATTGACCAAAATAACTCAGTGAATCAAGCTTGAGCCAACTCAAGCTCAGGTTGGCTTGAATCGAGTTCAAGCTCAAGTGGAGCTCAAACTCAGTCCAACTTGTTCAAGCCAAGCTTGAGCATGTTCAAGCCAAGCTCGGGCTTAGTTAAGCTAGGGTCAGTTCAGCTTGACTATACTACTAAAAAATGACTATTTTCATATTTGTTGCAAGGAGCTTTTGGTCATTTCATATAATAAAAAGTGTGCCTGAGCTTTTGCAAGAGGTTGGATTTTTCCTTCCAAACTTTTATCACAAGGGTCTATTCGGTTGGTGAGAAAGTAAACTACGAAGTGTGTTTTCTCAAGAAAATCAACTTTCCACGTGTTCCATATGTGAGAAATTTCTTTCTTTCCCGAAAAAACATTTTCTAAACGGTGTCATTTTTTTTGCACTTTTTATTAAACTTTTATCAGCCAAAAGATGGTTATTTTGGGATTGTCTAACACCACTCCCAATGAGCATTTCTCTATTCATTTGGCAAAGAAGATGGAAAACTTCATTCGAATGCATTTTAGAGTAACAATTCCAGCAAAAATTGTGTTTCTTTTACAAAATTTTAGGATTCTAAAAATTATTAATTCTCAAAAGTAGAAATTATTTAACTCTCGTTCACCACCACTACCCCAACCCGTCCCAAATCCCAATACGATTTTACAGCTTGCATTCTTCAAAATGTATTGACTAAGGATTTCCAAACAAACTCTCAGCACATAATTCATTACAAAAATTTAGGAATTTGGGAATTATTTCTTTTCCGATAAAGAGAATCACCATAATTTAAAAGAAAAGCACAAAGTTCAATAAAAAAAAATTTCTCTATTACCATAACTTAAGGTCATATCATTGATTACTTCAACACATTGTTACCAAGTATGTGTACGGGTATAATACAACAATGATCCATTCAAGATGTATGGGTGTTATGTAGCAAAAACACGACAAAAGTACCAAAAAAAAAAAAGTTTAAAAATCAATAATTATAAATAAATAAAAATCATGATATTAACTAATAACAATCATTTAATACGTATGCGTTTAACATGGTAAAAGTATGATAAAAATACACATAGTATACGCATTTAATACATAATTCGCGTATTAAACAGATATTATACGGTGATACGCATATAATACATAATACAATAAAAGTGTGGTTTTAAATAGCACCCGCCCATAAAAGTATCATATGGGTGTTTGGTAACTATGATTCAACGTCCAAATATGCAAAATCACTATAGATAATTTAGAAAAGAAGTTACTTTTTCATTCTCTTTCTAATTTTATTTTCTTGCAAACAAAAGAAAAACAATTTTCTTGTAAAATTTCCCTAAGAACTGAACGCACACGAAAAAAAAAAAAAAATTTTAATAGCATCAGAAAAAAATTCTTTACTTTTCTCATATTCCGTGCAAGAATTTTTTGGCCATTTCATATAATAAAAAACAGTGTAATCAAGGCATCTAGGTGATAAAAATAATTAAATTATATATATATATTAACATATACACATAGCAATTCAAACCTGATAAGGTTGGTAATAATCTAGGCAAATTAATATTTAATATTGTAAAACTTGAATGTAAGCCTAAGCTTTTAGTTGACATTTTGACCATATAGATTAAAATATTTTTGAAGATTAAGATATTACATTTTTCACCTGACTTTTAGGTTTTAGTAGTGTTTTGTACAATTTATAACATTTTAAGATTTGAGAAATACTTAAGCATTTGAAAGTTGAAATTTTGGAAAAGACACTAAAAAATGGATTTTGTTCTTGAACTAGAAAATTGATTTTTAAATTTTTATTTTTCAGGAATTTGAATTTATGGTTAATTTTTATTGAATTCAAATAGGGGTATAACTTTATTTACATATACATATCTTAAATAAATTAATGACAATTTACTTAAATGATATTTATATGTAAATTAGGTGTCAAAAAAAACTTACATCTAAGTGAAAATGAGAAAATGGTGCAAAACTGCCCGCCTAGGGATGCACCTAGGTGATGATGCTCCAAAATCGCCTAGGCGACCGCCTAGGTGTCGCCCAGGCGACCGCCTTGACTAAATTGATAAAAAGACTACATTGATAAAAAGTATGTGGATTTCCTTCCAAAAATTTTCCACAAAGGAATGCTAACATAGTCTGTGTGGGACAAACACATACGGTGCCTTCTCCTCTCACACGTGAAAAAGCAGAGCATTATTAATTGGGGAGTGTTAGGCCCACCCTCCCAATTGTGAGAGAGTGAGGCTAACAAAATCCTTATTAAAATCCCGCTACTTTACCAATACCAAATTAATCAATAACTGACAATGGAGACGCAGGATTGCTAAAATAAGCCGACGACATCCCATTGCCTCCGGCGCACGTTAGTTTCACACCATCGGAGGGGAGCATTCATAAGTTCTGCTCCCCTTTCCATCTGTCTCCCTGAACCAATGGCTCAAATTAGACATCCGTAGCCAATTTTTGCTAACATGCCCAATTCCTCACCACCGTTATTGGGAGAGAACTGAGAAGACCAGTCCAAGATCCGGCGCACATTAGACAGGCTAACGTGCGCATCCGATTTCTTCCAGAGGAAAATAAACAACAAAAAAAAAGAAAGAAAGAGTCAAAAACTCAAAAGGGTATCCATAAAACTCACCGATCTTTCTGGTGTTGGAGTTGGTGAAGAGATACATGAGGAGATGAACAGTTCTGAGGCTGAAGCTCTGGTTGTAAGAAGATAGAGCTCTCTGCAACTCCTTATCGTCTATAAACCCACTATTGTCCTGGTCCGCCATCTGAAAACACGTCACCAGACTCGGATCCGTCCCTGGTGGAAACGCCGATGGGACCAAGGAGGCGAACGGACTCCCATACGGTTGCGCCATTGGCGGATAACCGCCACCGTGGGTCGGAGCCCCACCAATTCCATGCGGTTTGTCCTTCGGTGGTTTCTCACCCGGGGCATGGCCAGGTGCGTACGGTGCCGATGGCGCACCGTAGGGAGTTGCCACCGGCGCGTATGGTTGTGCCTGTGGCCCACCGTATGGCTGAGACGGAGAAGAACCGTATGGCTGACCCGGAGAGGAACCGTATGGTTGAGCCGGAGAGGAACCGTATGGTTGACCCGGAGAAGAACCGTATGGCTGAGCCGGAGCGGAACCGTATGGCTGAGACGGAGGCGCACCGTATGGCTGAGACGGAGGCGCACCGTATCCGTGCCCGGGTTGTCCTGGTGGGTATCCTGCCATGTTATGCTTCTTCTTCTGAATCTAGAGAGAGAGAGAGAGAGACGGTTTCAGAGTCTGAGATACGGTTTTTAAATATAAACTAAGGAGACGGAAGATGTTCCAATTTACTAATTTGCCACTGGAAATATCTACGCGTTTTTCGTAATTGTCGCTCATTCGTGGTGATTATTGTGTTTCAAGGAGCATCAGGAATGATTACTCCTGATGATCTGTTTGCATCTTGACTTTTGATCGACATTGTTTCTTTAAGAGTTTGAAACAAAATCCTTTCAATCATATGGTCAATAATCCTCGGATCATGTTTTATGTTTTTGGTGTAGATCTCGTGGCCGGTCTCAGCCTTTACTTGAGGTGGCAACGGGTTCGGGTCGAGTAATTTTTTCTTTTTTTTAATTTAGAAATCCTCCAACTAGAGGTGGGTTAACCACAGTGCTCGTGAAGTACTCGAGCTCGACTCGTTAAAAACTTAAGCTAGTTCATTTATTTAGTAAACAAGTCAAGCTTAAACATGATTTTCGAACTCGTTTAATTACTAAGTCAAACTTGAACGCAACCCTACTCGACTCGTTAAAAGCTCGACTCAATTATATATACATATTAACCTACTAAAATATTAAAAATATACATATTTCATTTAAATGTTAAATATAAGTATTATATATTAATAAAGATTAATAATATATAATATATTATATAAATACCCTTTATATAATTATAATCTTATACTAAAATTTGAGTTAACGCCATGATTTTTTTGCCCAAGATAATAAAGTGAATTTTTTACCTAACATAAATATCTATATCCAATAAACAAAGATGCTCATGAACTATTCGAGTTCAGCTAGTAAAGTTCAAACTCATTTATTTAATAATCGAGTCAAGCTTTAATATGATTTTCAAGCTCATTTAAGAAACAAACAAGCTTGAACACACCACTACTCGGCTCGGCTCGGTATCACCCCTACTCCCAACCCTCTTTGAAATGCGATAGTAAGTTAGCTTCCCTCTCTTGTGGTGTTGTTGAGTTAATCAAAAAAAAATGTTAACCATTTCCCAAAAATGAATAATGGACAAATTCAACCCAACCCATTAAGATGACCTTAACCCCAATTACACATCTTACCTGTTTTAATTTAATGTATATTAAACAAGTCCACAGCCAATGTAAAAATCTCAAAATCTCAGGGACAAAATCTTAAATGATGGCGATTAAGTAGATATATTAAAACAAACCTACCTTTTGCATGAGTGGTACGGGTGTGGCCTTTAGTGGAGGGAGGTTTGGGGATCCACTCGCCTTGGGTATGAGTTGCAAGAACTCCAATACCCAATAAAAAAAAAAAAAACAGATTTATTAAATATATGATTATATATTACTAGTGGACAGCACGTACAATGCACGTGAGAGAGGGGAAGGGAAGAGAGACTGGAAAGAGGGACTCTAGTAAAAGAATTTAAAAAATTTTAACTTAAATAAATGGAATAGTGAGTTGAAACTACCTCATAATACATGTCCCTACTTTTTCTCTTGAAAAATAGTTACAACGTAAAGAGGATGTGCCTCTTCATTGAGAGACCAGGGAGGGAGCATTAGAGAAAATAAGGATAAGGATTGCTCCATTTGATAGTTATCAAATAAACAAGAAGAAACAATACCTATAAGATATGTATGATGTGTGTGGACGAAATGACCCCAAAACTTAGTCATAAAAAATAAAATAAAAAAAAGTCTGTGTGCTACACCCCTGAACCCCCATCTCTTAGGCTTAGAATATTTCATACCAACTTCATAATTCTCTACAAATCCATCAGCAATTACTCTCATTTCCATCAACCATTGTTTGCCCCCACTACTAAAAAAATCCAGACTCCACCCCTCCTAACACTAATGGCTTTAACAAGCTGAACAAGGTAAAGTAAAAAAAATTTAGTTTCACATTAAAAATTTGTATTATATTTTTATTTAAACGTGATTGACGGTTGACTCAAATTGGGGTGGTTTTCTCTTTTTATTTTAAGTATAAAATTTGGAATAATATATGTATTTTATTTATGAAACATTTTAAGTATTTTTTTTTAATATTAAACATGGAGTTCAAAATTCAAATATCATCAAGTGTTTTGGCTGCCTCAGTCAACGAAGGTCGATTCACATCTCCTAAACGTCAGATTCGAGCTGTCTCAGCGAATTTGCTGGCACATGGCTGCTTACATGTAACGCGTTGTCGTTTTGAAATTACAGAAAGTCCAAGCCAATTATGCTTCAACCAAAAAAAAACTATGATATCCACGTTTAGCTATAGTTCCATTTTACTCTTAAAAAAAAAAAAAATATATATATATATATATATATATATATACATATATATATATATATATATATAGTTCCTTTCTGTCGTCTAGGTCGGTAACGGGTCGGATCAGTCCCAACTTGGATAGGAACACGACCAACCCAAATCCAATACATTTCATTTGATCCGAATCCAATTGAATAAAGGGCACCCTTGACCCGAATTTTCATTGTAATAATTACCGAAGAGTGCTATCCCATACTCCAAAAGTTTTCATAGAAGCAAGGTAAGGCATATGATCACGCGGACATGTTTGACATTTTAACATATTTAAAAAACAAAAAAATGGTGACATTTGGAGCCACCAAACTGCGTCTGTGATGTGCTAGTAAAATTCATAATTATTCAAAACCAAAATCATATTTAAATTATTTTGAATCTGATTACAGATAATAATATATTATGTGCTATGTCGGGACGTGTCAGGAATTGCCACTCCTTTCTTTATTCTAACTTTATGTTGGAAGATAGTGGGGTTTGGATTTTACCAATTCCTGCATTCGGTTCTATATTTATGAAGAGCAATAGTCCGTTGTCAGCTGAGGAGGGGACTATTCCTCCTCACTCTCACATAGCCGACCCTTCAACTCCCATTAATTTGGGTGAGTTTTTTTTTTACTTTTAGTCAAATTATTTTATTTTATTTTTCTAAAAACCGAGTGTAGATGGGTGAATCCTAAGGGTGGATGGATCTTAACCGCAGGTAAATGAGGTTAGAAGGAGAACACTTGACAGAAAATGGAAGCCGAGATGCCCTCCTCGCATCACTGACTGAGGAGATCATTATTTCCATTTATGAAATATGTTACTAGGTCAATTTAATTGAGGTTTTCTAATTGTTTTATTATCAAGGTCCATTCTTTTGTCAAGCGTAACATAAAGCACTAAGACATGTTCCGTTTACATAAAGTGTCATAAGACAAAGGGGGCGAGGGTTGTCGGTTTATGTACAAAGGATGGATAACCTTTCTGAGTTGTATCCGAAAACATTGAAAGTAGTGATGTTTTATGTCAACAACAAGAGAAGCCCAAGACTTTACGGTTTATTATAGTAGTTAGGAAATTTGAGTCACTTAAACAAGGTTTCTAACATGAGTAATTCTTATTATCATCAAATTTTGATGTCTTAAAATTTTTTATGAGATTTGAAATCATTCATTTTACTGCATTTAAATTCTTATTATCATCAGATTTCAATATCTTATAATTTTTTATGAGGTTTGAAATCATTCAATTTATTACATTTGAAGTTTTACGGAAATTTTTAACCAAAAATAAAAAGCACATTACGTCTAGTTCTCAAAAAAAAATGCATATTATCCCGTGACAAAACTTACAAAGTGCCTTTGGACCGGGGATTTGAACACAAATTCTCTACTAGGGAGTAGGGGTGTAAAGGGGTTGGGTTCAAGGTAGTGCAGCCCAGGCCCAACTTGGCCGGAATAATAAATGGGTTGAGCCGGGCCAACCCACTTATTAATCGGACTAGACTAGACCACCTAAAAAAGTTTGTGTAAAATTTTGTTTATTAGCTAATCGGGCCGGGTTCGTCGGGCCAAGCCCAATTAGCAGCCTACTAAACGAGTCACGGTTTCAGACTCCAAGCTCAAGCCCAACCCAACTAATAATCGGGTCAGGATGAGCGGGCCGGCCTAGCCCAACTCATCGACACTCCCTACAAGGGAGGTGGGTAAGCCCAAATTATTTTTTTTTAGGCGTCATTTATCTAGGATTATATGTTAGTACAAATGATGGACCTCACAACTGTCCTACCACCCGGTGTCGATCCCAAAGAAGATATCAAAGAGGTGTAAGTAGTCAAAATGTAGTTAATCACTAATATCTACTATAATGAGAGAAACCCCCCCTACTGATGAAAATTCCCAAACTACCTCAATAGCCTGATTTTTGTCAATTTCCAAACTACTCTTATATAGAAACCTTACAAATCTTCCTTCATTTAATGTTTTACTTAATTTCCAAACTACCCCTTTTTCATCTACAATCTACCAAACTACCCATTTTTCAAACCATAGCCTGATTTTTGATAAATTCCCAAACTACCCCTTTCTCATCTACAATCTATTTAAAATTATAAATTCCCAAACTACCCTTAAGACAAAACCTTGATTTAATGTTTTACTTAATTCTCAAACTATCATTTTCTCATCTACACCTTTTGACACTCCTTAACTGTGGTTTAAATTCACCCACCTCAAACTATCCATTTCTCATCAATTGCACCCACATGTTAACACGTGTCCCTTTTGACACTCCTTAACTATGGTTAAAATTTACTCACCTCTAGGGTTCCCCAGTCGCGCTCTCCCTCACTTCTCTCTCTCATGTGCATCAGACTGTACACATGTGCAACGCGCGTGCCTTCCACTAGTCATTATATATGAGATGTGCCACTTGTAATTGGTGGAGACACACCATCAAGCAAATATTTTAAAAAATCGGATTACATAAAATTATAGGATATTTACATTCGAGTCATCAATACATCAAACGAGGCTGGTGAATTAATGTGATACCAACCCTCGAGGGTGTAGCATAGTGGTCGAAGGACGAACCATAAACTCGGAGGTCTCGAGATCGAATTTGGGCTCCCCTCAATATTGGATGTATGGGTTGCGGGTTTACCTGTATATCACGTGGGACTAGTTAGAGTCTGGTCCAAGATACCCACGTTTACCAAAAAAAAATTAATCTGATACCCACAGCCCACTTGGATGGATCGTGGAATCCAATCCACTAAGTATGCACTCGAACATGTCCCTCAAGGAGGGAAGGGAAGGGTCTGCTTCTCAGTCTTAGCCTCTTCACATGGAAAGGTGTGCCCCTAATTTGAGGGGAGTTACTTAGTACTAACTATAACTATAACAAGCTATTCAAGCCTTAAGCAAGCCACCAAGAAAAATATACATAGGAGAATGGCAAGAAAAAATTTAGAAAGAAAAATGGAGTAGGTGAAGACTTAATAAATATAAGAGAGATGGAGTGGCTGAAGGATGAATAGATTTAAGAGAGATGGATTGGGTGACGAATGAATATTAGAGAGAGAGAGTTAAGTGAATAGTGAAATATGAATAAACTTGAATTTTATATGACATGGTGTGCCTCTCTCAATAGGGTGACCTTTAAGTATGACAAGCAGGAGTCTGCACACCATATCTTATTGACTAACCCTAGATAAATGTTGCCACTTACCAAAGTGGATATATTTAAGTAAAAGTAATTAACTCAGGGGCTAAACATCTCTAAACAAAGTACTTAAATTGTATTAACTAATTTGGTCACCTAACAAAACAAAACCATTATCAATAAGAAATGTAAAAATCACCTCAAATTCCCTTCCGATTTGGAAATAAATGACTGCTTTCCTAAGGGTTTCTTAGCTCGTCAATGACCAAACTTGATTCACTCTACAATTTAAACTTGATTCACTCTACAATTTTCTCCGAGGCAACTTAATGAAGGAATTATATCCCCACCCCCAAGTTTTTGACAACCATGATTAATTATAAGGAAAACGGTTGCCTTAATCGCCAATAAGGGGGAAAATCAAAATACAATGTCCTTTATAATTAATAATCATGGTGGAAATATATTTTATTAATTATAAGAGAATATTATATAAGTAATCACAATATTCATTCATCAAAATATTTCTTTTCATAACTTTCTTGTGGAGACATTATATTTTCAAAAATAAGGTTAATTTTGGAATCAAGTTAGCAATTCTATACTCTTGGAATCCATTTACTATTGAGGGTGATCACTTGGGTTGAAGGCTCTTAACTCATTTGATTAACCTCCATTTGTAAATCGAATCAATCATGGATGACATTCAAAAGATACAACCCAATATCATAAGAATTAAAGTTCATCCATGTCAAACGGAGTAGTAATGGAAATACCCATTGGTAGGCTTGTTATGCTCTACTTCAATGTTGTTTTACTAAGGGAAATGGAAAACGGACCACAGAGTCAGCTCTGACCCCATGATCTCATTGGTCCACACCCCTTTTTACCACCCATAACTGTGGTTAAGATTCACTCACATCCTAGGGTTAATCAATTCAACTGTGGATTTTAGAAAATGAAATAAAATTATTTACTTTAATTTAGTTAAGCTTAACCATGGTTAAAGAGATTGTAAGGTCTATATTTATTCTTGGCTTCTTCCATTGTCAAAACAATGTGTATAGTGTGTCTTGAGTCCTTGCCTTCAAGTATCCAAGACTAGTGAAGATGAAGACCGAAGAAAATCAATTGAATACATTCCGATAATCGCCTTCGTTTCATTCATATGATGGTGACCTAGATACCATGTTACCATAGGGGAATTGACTTAGAATCATCTTAAAGACCCTAGGGGAATAGTTACATTTTTAGAACCTGAAAAATCAGGTTTTTGGGCAAAACTGGTGAGACCGGTTGACCACCCACTTGTCGACCGCTGGTCTATTGGTCAATCGCCCTTGATACTGGTCGATCGCCCATCCTAATTTTTGTGTGGTGATATTTTCGAGAGGGCTGTTTTTTAGGGGGTCGACCGCCCTTCGAACCAATCGACTAGTGCACGCAAATTTTGGTCTTTTACTACAATTAGAAATCTGATTTTGCCTATAAATAATAGGGTTTAATCCTTATTTCGAACCTAAGAGAGTTTTGAGATTAAACCCTACCCTAGAGTTTGCAAAACATTGATTCTATATTTCTTGCTTGTGTATTCCAAATGTATGGAATCCAACTAGGGTTTGGTTATTCAACAACCATCAACTCGTTCTTGTAAAGAAAAATTGGCCTGTGTGATCTGGAGCCTTTGCTGTAAGTACCAAATTTTTACACCCCTTGTCTAACCATGGTTAAAGTCTCTTAACCATGGTTACCCCCTTGTCAAGTCCCCTACACCCTAGGTAAGCCTCTAGTTAGTTTTAGGACTCACCCTAAGTCGAACCCTAGAAAATTCTAGAACCAAACCCTAACCCTTAGTTAAAACCTAGGTAAACCCTAGTTACACCCTAGGACCCAACCCTAGGTAAACCCTAGTTAAACCCTAGGTAAACCCTAGTTACACCCTAGGACCCAATGCTAGGAATCAACCCTAGTTTAACCCTAGTTAAAACTGATTGCAAAACCTAAGCTAAAATCCTAGCCCTAGGTGACCCTAGCCTTGCCCTAGAGCCCTTAGGGCTTAAACCCTAGAGTCCATGGCCTTTAGGTCTTGACCCTTAAACCGAGCCCACAAGGCCCAAAAAAACTAAGCCTAAACTCCCAAGCCTGAGTGTGCATGGGCCAGGCCCATTCTTTTTCAAATCTCATAATGTTGGTAAACCCTTTACTGACATTATCAATTTAGCCTGTTTTCCTAATGGCGGTAGAAAATCTACTGTCATTATGAAAGTTTCGAGTTGGTAGACTGTAAACGTCCTGCACGCTCTACCCTTCACCTTAAACTCTCCTTTCAGGCCTCCCACTCGAACTCCACCAGGTCCAACCCATCTCAGGCCTTCTCCTTAATCCCTCCTAGGTCCCTAGAGTTTTCCCTATAAAACCTCCACTCCTCTCCACTATAAACGGTCTGCAAAATGCCATGGCCAACCTCTGTTGAGAAAACCCTGTGCCTCAGCCTCCAAAAACCCCTTGTCTTGATCCCAGGACACCCTAGCAGCTTAGGAAGATCTCCCCTTTGGCTACAATACCCGTAGCAGTGCACCACCACAATGTGCAGACCACCAATCCATTCGGTTGAAACAGAATACAGGGTAGGGACATCCCCTACCCATCTTTTTACTGCTTGATCATTCATGTGAGCCCCTAGTCAGTTCCAGGGGAGTTTATTTGCCTTTATTACTGGTGATCAGTGTGTCAACCGAACGCAACAGGGTGTTCTCCTATATTTGTAATAGGTAGGATGAACCCCTACGAGCATACCCTTCTCCATTGAGCAATGTAGACCACCACAGGACCTTCGGGGGTCCCTCAGTTCATGAGCGAACCCCTGGTTATCCCTAGTGCATAGCCCCTAGGGCAGAAATCCAGTTTTTAGCAAAACACGGAATGACGGTAAACTCAGTACAGCCATTCTTGGCATTTTCCTTTTGCAGCTCGTTTGGCCTATTTAGGTGGGCCCTGGTCCATGTCCAGGGCCCAAAGTGAACCCCTCTCACCTCCCTTGGCCTCACCTGGTCCTTTCAGGTGTATGGGTTAAGCCTAACCATGGTTAAATCTATGATAAAGCAATACTGTGCTTATTGGAGGTAGACCTTCTACCGCCAATAATTTTTTTCCTATTTTCAGATTGGCGATAAAACATTTACCGCCAATTTGCACTTGCAGGTACAGTGACTTTGAACCTTTATGGGGCCCACTCCAATCATCCCCTAGGGCCCACACCAAACTCAAAACCTTCCCTGGAGTCCCCTCTACACTCCCATGATCTCAGTTCACCCAGGATTACACCCTAATCCTAGTTACAGTGGGCAAAACCTGAGTTAAAAAGATTGTTCTTAATGTCGGTAATCCCATTACTGACATTAAGTTTATTTTGATTCTAGGCTTTTGCAGGGGCCCAGGCTTAGTAGGAGGCCACTTTAGGCCTTGCCTAGCCCCCTGGGCCTACCTCGGACTTAACCATACCCTTAACTATGGTTAAATGCACTTTCGGTTAATATTTAACCACGGTTAAGCATCCCTTAATCCTACAAAATTTGAGAAATTAATCAAAAAATCCTAAAAATCAACTTAGACCACAAAACTGACTTTGGCCATTTCCTAACCCTAGTTAGGAAACCTAACCACAGTTAGATCCCTCTTAAACTCCGGTTAGCAACCCTAATCGTAGTTACTTTCAGTTTACGGCCTACCAGACCTAAAAACCAAGTTTACCGGACTTACCTTCGGCCTACAGGGCCTCCCCTTAGCCTATCGGGCTAAAACTCAGATCCCCTTAACTGTGATTAGCAACCCTAACCATGATTAGTTTTGCCTAACCCCAGTTAGCAATCCTAACCCTAGCCAAGCTCCACCCTAGTTTACCAGACTACTCCTAAGCCTACCAGGCTTGAATACCTTGCACTTGATCTTCCTCGGGCCATCAAACCCTAGTCTACTGGACTAGTCTTCGGCACTGACTCACCTGCCAGAACTACGCTCGATCTGATCTCACCTTGTGAGTATGTAGGCAACCCAACCCGGATTCGACCTCAGTTAGCTTTTCCTTTCTTGGATTTGTGTAAACTTAAATACTTCGGCATTTTGAACAAGATTAACTTTAATTGGCTTATACTTGGGGAGTATAGAACCGTTGTAAAACGGAAGCCTCAGGGTGCCTAACTCCTTCCCCGGACTTAACTGAACCCCTTACCCAGATCTTACTCGCAGACCAAGACCTTATCCTACCCGGGAGATTTATCCATTCTGAATGAATAGGTGGCGACTCTTAATCATAACCCTTCACACACCCGTGAGGGTATCCCCATGAGTAAAATTTCTGCACTCACAGATCTGGCGACTCTGCTGAGGAGTGACTCAGGGTTCGATTGGGAACCCAGGTTTAAGCCAACTAAACCTTAATATTACTCAAGAGGCCTAAGCGTTTAATTTAACACTAATCATTTTACATCTCTTGGTTAATTGTGTACTGTGCATCCATACATGTCATAGTAGTGTAATTATCCCTCTCAACGCAGTAGACAGACTTATTACGCTAACGGCTACTGGATGATCATCCTCAGTGTCAATGGCTTAAATGTCTTGGAGATCCGCGGAGTTACTCCTATTGGGTGATTACCCTCAGAGAAGGATTCTGAACACTCTCACTTTCACCAATCATCTCTTTTCAGGTATGTTCTATATCAGAGAGTCGCATATATAGTGTTAAGTGATCCCCCCATCCTACTAGGAACACACTTACATCAAACCAGCATTCATACATGTAGCCTAGGCTATGGTATAGTCTACAAGCAGCCCACTCAGGTAGGGCTACTATAAACCCTAACCTGCTTGTACCCTATACCTGTCCCAAATCCTGGTTAACTACCCGGGCATATTCTACCTGGATAACCACCCACCCAAGGGCATGTAATGAGCCAAACCTGTGCTTGTAATAAACTACATCCAACCCTGCTTCCCGACATAGCATATGGGGACCAAATCCCAGGCAGATAGGCCTTCACTGGGCCTATCCCTAACCTTGACCTGATAGGTCCCTCGGCTTCCAACAACCTGGGCTAAAGCACGTTGGACCTTCGTCTGCCTGTCCTATCAGATCACATATGCCTTGTCACACCAAAAAAATAAAAATATTGCATCATCTTTTGCATCTCATCTGCATACACAGTGCACTTGTCCAGGTAGATGGCAGGTCCTTCAGGGATTGTCCAGCCAATGGGTCGACCGTCACGGCCCGTGCATCTAACTTCTCAGGGGGCATGTGATGATAACCTCTAGAATGCAATCAGGGCCTTTACCTCGAGTCAGCGTCTCGCTTGGGCTCAGTACTACAAAACCGAGACTATCCTAGGCCTATCTGTGGTTAACCCGGACCCGTGCCTCATGAACGTTGCTATCTAGTGTTGGAGCCCATCTCACATGGTATTCCGTTTTGGAAAGAACAAACTTTACCCAACACTGGAAGAGATTCAGCAGATCTTAAGGTTAAACATGAACGGCGAAGTTATAGTATTGCACTACAAGACAACACATCAGGCAGACCTATCCAGGTTCTTGCATATCAAGCTTGCTTGCTTGCAGCCTGGCCCTAGTGGCTCTTTTGATCGGATTCTCATGTCCTTTCTTGAATAGAAGTACAAGCGCAAGTGGAACCTTGACTTCATTACAGCGGAACTTCCCGGTCTCAACGCTCTTGCACTAATAGCAATGTCTCAGCTGGTATTCCTAAGGTGTCGTTCACTTGTCAAATCAGTTCTGGTCGGGATCATCGAAGACATACACAACTCCTGCTCAGTTGTACCAATCATCTTAGCAGAGTTAGGGCTCTCAACCAGTCAGCAGACCACAGAAAGGGCATCTTCTATGCCAGTACACCCCTCCTACATCTTTGGTTGGTAGGACACTTGCCTACAATCATAGCAGTGCCAGACAGCCTCCGTGAAGCCTATAGTCTATCTCGAAAGATTTCTCAGAATCAGGATCCAATAACAACTACAGACTTCAGAGAGCTCTACCAGCTTCTCCAAATCCTGTCAGAGGAAGACATCACATAGCAATACAAGTGGCTTGTACTGAATAGGCTACCCGGCATTGTCATCACCGGCATACGATGCATGATTCTTGCTGGTCTAACAAGCTCCGCAGTCTATACACCGCTCCGAGTCCTCCGACAGTTTGGGCTCCCTCAGCGCATCCCAGTGATAGACTGGCAGGAACATAATTGGATCACCTTCTCAGTGCACTCCGACAACCTCACCCAATGCTTCCAGTTAGCTTGGCATAGCTCTAGACAAGACTAGTGGCCTAACTTTGTGGTTACATCAGGACCACCGACCAACTTAGCATACCAACAGTGGGTGAATAATCCTGACATTTTACCCGGCATGCCTGCACTCAAGGAATTACCCACACTAGTTGCAGCTCCATCACGCGGAACCATACCCCTAGCTGTAATGGTGGTTCCCTGGACAAACTTCTTCCTGAAGGGATAGCTCTAGATCCAACAGAAAGAGAAAATGCTACGGAAAGTCCAGCGAACATTCATGCAACAGGAAGCGGAACAGGGATGCGAACTCCAGGCCACATAAGAGCAGGTTGAACAATTGGAGCAGACAATCTAATCTCTTCGTAGGCGGTGCAAAGGCGATGCTAGAGAGACTGCCGTCATCAAAGCCCAGCCGCACTTCCATCAAGAACAACTTGATAGTACAAAGGCGGAGATGACCTCCCGTATCCGACAGTTTGGATACGGCATGTTCAACGCTACTGAGACTCTTACAAACATGAAGGTTGAGATCGCATCCCTCCAGTAGCAGATCATGGATTTTAATGGTGTGCCCCAGCCACTTGACTTCGCGATCCCTGATGGGCCTACCTAGGATTGAGTCATTTTCCTCTTTATTGAGTCGCACTATCTTGTATTCACTGCACTCTTCATGCATCAATGAAAAATCCTTTTCTCGCATTCACTTCATGTCATCATGCATTATCATGATTAGTCATTGCATTCTTTTCTGTTGCATGAGCCGGCCTGTGACTCGTTCTCTCATTGCGATTCTTGCAGAAACAGCAGCCACGGATGCAGCCTTGACAGAGGTACCGATCATAGAGATAATACATTGCACAACCCAATCAGAGAGCAGCTCTTACACAATCCAACCAGCAAATAATTCAGACTCAATGGCAGAACCTGCAGATCAGCACCAGCGAACCAGTGAGATCATACAGTCACATGACAGGGACATCGCAGCTACGCAATCAAAGCTTGATAGTGTTTTGGAATCCTTGAAGATTCTAATTGGTGTCCGAACCGAAGAACCCACTACCCGGATCCCGACCGGAGAACCAGCCGAGCAACCTGTACCAGAGCCTCGTCCTCCTCCCTTCATCATACTTGACCCTATACCCGCAACAGGTGGAGGAGAGGAATATGACCAATACGAAGAGCAACCTAAGGCCTCACATGTCAACCAAGACCGGCCATTATCCTCGGACTGCACTCCATCCTTACAGGATGAGATCAAGCAGATGAAAGAGGAAATGAGAAGAATGAAGGGTGCATTCACCAGTACCAGTCTATCACTGGAGGACTTAACTTTCTCATCAGGGGATGTTATTCCCGTTGGTTTCAAGGTCCCAGACTTTTATAAATACGATGGCTTGGGCTGTCCGAAGCAACATCTACAGTTGTACTCGGGAGATATGCTCCAACACAACAGAAACCAACTTCTACTCATCCAATACTTTCAAAAGAGTCTGAAAGGGGCAGCCCTTACATGGTGGATGTCGGTAGACAAGCAGAAGGTCAAGACTTGACAGGATGCCATGGACAGTTTCGTGGAGCAATACTCCTTTAACCATGAGCTCCGGCCTCAGAGGAGCCAGCGTGAGCAGTTAAGCCAGCGTAACAATGAGCCATTTTTGGAATACGCCACCCGCTGGAGAGAAATGACAGCCAAGATCCCAACTCCAATCTCTAAGGAGGAGTGAGCGAGCATGTTCATGGGCACTCTAAAACAGCCCTATTCCATGCTCATGGTGATCTTACCAGTGGTGGACTTCGACACCATCGTCAAGACAGGTGCCCGTATCGAGACTGCCATCAAGAGCGGGGCTATTCACTCCAGTCTAGGACTTGATCCCCACAAGACAACAGCCTCATCCAGCAAGAACATCGGTCCAAGGGACCACAAAAAGAAAGAAGATGTGCATATGATTGCTTCTACAGCACCCATCAGATTACCAACTCCAACGGCTCAGCAGCAATCAGTTGTCAGGAATACCCGGCCAGCCCAATCAATCCAGGGGAAAAATCATCCCCTAGAAACTTTACCCTTCTTCCATACACACTCAGCCAGTTGTTGAAATTCCTCACTAAGCAGGGTCTTCTCGAGTTAAGAGGCCCCACACCACTTTTACCTCTTGATAAACAAAATAAAAATTACCATGTCGATCAACACTGCACCTTCCATAGAGGCCCAGGCAATGCTACAGATTACTGCATAGGCTTGAAGTGTGCGATCCAAGATCTCTTGGATGACGGAAGGGTTAAGCTGGCCCCCAACAATACCAGTATCAATCAGGTGCCACTGCCCCCATATAACAATCAAATCAAGTTTATTTAGTGGGAAGAGCCCGGGGCATAGCAGCCAGGACCCAGCACACCCATAGTTGATGATGGCATCATCAGGCCCTCTTACCGGTCTCCTGTGATAATCCCCTTCCCCTAGTCGAACATATAGACCATTCAGTCTCCAATCTAGATACCTATCCCCGAACAGATAGTCTATACTATCCCTTGTCCTGTAAATTAGGCTGCGGCTCCAACTCAAGCCTCAACCTCTTCAGGCCCTGTCCAGATCCCCTATATCCCAGAGTCTCCTTTTGACCTCAACCGAGTACCCACTCTCTCATTATTGAGAGCGAGAGCATAGCCAACCTAATTAGATTTGGCTGGGCATATCAACCTCTCACGACTGATCCAGCAAAGGCAAAGGGTACAGAGAAAGAGAAAGCAGGGGTGTCAAACCTACAGAAGGAAGCAGCTGATTCAGCAGTTTTGTTAAAAATCTTAGAATAGTAGAGGAGTTCAATATCACTTAGCAACTGAGCAAGGTCCCTATATAGATTTCTATCTTGGGTCTTCTTCTAACTTCCGAACATCACCGGAAGCAACTGCTCCGAGTATTCGGCAATGCCCATGTAACACTAAACATAACGCCCGAAAAACTGGGGCAAATGGTAGAGCAAGTCCTCGAATCTAAAATCATTTCCTTCATAGAAGAGGAGATACCAGACAGTGACAGGGATCATACCCGGGCTTTGTACATAGCAGTTCAACGCATAAACAAGACATTATCATCAGTGCTCATCAATAATGGCTCCGGCCTGAATGTCTGCACACTTTCTACACTGCAAAACCTAGGTCTAAACCTCAGTCAAGTGAAGAAGAGATCCATGATCATCAGGGCTTTTGATAATACCACTAGGTAGAACCTGGGTGGTATCGATTTGACTATCGGGGTCAGACTAGCTCAATTCTCGACAAACTTTCAGGTTGTAAATGTTCCAGCCTCATTCACCTTGCTCTCAGGGAGGCTGTGGATTTACGCGGCCGGAGCCATTCCCTCCTCTCTGCACCAGAGAATTAAGTTCATCCAAGATGACCGCCTAGTCATCATTCCCTCTGAGGAGTTGGCAAGTTTCTTTGGGGACGTCTAAGAGCTGGGGCAAGGTATTGCCTTCATGACATTCCAGTTCGAGCAGGTAAGTTCTATCGCCCAGGTAGAATAGCAAGGCAAGCGAGTAGTGCCACTATTTGTCAGAATGATCGTCAGAATGAAAGACCAACCCAGGAAAGGTCTGGGTCCCAGGATTCAGGGTATGAAGAAGAGATACACGCCTCCTCGTTATACATCTCCCTTCGGATTGGGATACAAGCCCAAATACGAGGAATACCTCTCTAAGCTGACCAAAAATAGCAGACAGTCGGCGAAACCCGAACCCCGACCCTACATCTCTGTAACCTTCCCCATGGGAATCTTCGAAACCTACCTAGAAACCCCTGTCGCACCTGTTGCTTTAATCCCCTAGCCCAGTGACGAATCTTCAGGGATTCCAGATCCGTAAGTGTTCAACATGGCCCAAATGTTCGACGAGCTGATTGTCAAAGATGCTACTGAAGTAGAATATCCAACAGGAGACCAGGTCTGCTCCCTCTCCAACAGCACCAAAGCATCCTCCAGTCGCCAGCTACTAATTTGTTAGTGGATTGAGGCTCTCACATCAAGGCCGCTCTAGACCGGGGCAAGCACAATACAGGATAGGTTGGTCCAAGATAGCAGTGACCAAGCATCATCCTTCTCCAACATCTATCTCTCTTTGCTCCCATTTGTAAAATCCAAATGTGGTTAAAATTCCCAAACTACCCTTTTCTCATCTACACCTTTTGACACTCCTTAATTGTGGTTAAAATTCACCCACCTCAAACTACCCCTTTCTCATCAATTGCACCCACATGTTAACACGTGTCCCTTTTGAAACTCCTTAACTATGGTTAAAATTCACTCACCTCTAGGGTTCCCCAGTCACTCTCCCTCACCTCTCTCTCTTATGTGCATCGGATTGTACACACGTACAACGCGCGAGCCTTCCACTAGTCATTATATATGAGATGTGCCACTTGTACTTGGTGGAGACACACCATCAAGCAAATATTTTAAAAAAAATAGGATTAGATAAATTTATAGGATATTTCCATTCGAGTTCATCAATCCATCAAATGAGGGTGGTGAATTAATGTGATACCAACCCTCGGGCGTGTAGCATAGTGGTTGATGGATGAACCATAAACTTGGAGGTCTCGAGATCGAATTTGGGCTCTTCTCAATATTGGATGTATGGGTTGGGGGTTTACATGTATATCACATGGGACTAGTCAGAGTCTGGTCCAGGATACACACGTTTACCCAAAAAAAAATTAATCTGATACCCACAGGCCACTTGGATGGATCGTGGAATCCAATCCACTAAGTATGCACTCGAACATGTTCCTCAAGGAGGGAAGGTAAGGGTCTGCCTCTCAGTCTTAGCCTCGTTACATGGAAAGGTGTGCCCCTAATTTGAGGGGAGTTACTGAGTACTAACTATAACTATAACAAGCTATGCAAGCCTTAAGAAAGCTACCAAGAAAAATATACATAGGAGAATGGCAAGAAAAAATTTAGAAAGAAAAATGAAGTAGGTGAAGACTTAATAAATATAAGAGAGATGGAGTGGCTGAAGGATGAATAGATTAAGAGAGATGGATTGGGTGACGAATGAATAAATTAGAGAGAGAGAGTTAAGTGAATAGTGAAATATGAATAAACTTGAATTTAATATGACATGGTGTGCCTCTCTCATTAGGGTGGCCTTTAAGTATGGCAAGCAGGAGTCCGCACACCATATCTTATTGACTAACCCTAGATAAATGTTGCCACTTACCAAAGTGGATATATTTAAGTAAAAGTAATTAACTCAGGGGTTAAACATCTCTAAACAAAGTACTTAAATTGTATTAACTAATTTGGTTACCTAACAAAACAAAACCATTATCAATAAGAAATGTAAAAATCACCTCAAATTCCCTTCCGATTTAATGACTGCTTTCCTAAGGGTTTCTTAGCTCATCAATGACCAAACTTGATTCACTCTACAATTTAAACTTGATTCACTCTACAATTTTCTCTAAGGCAACTTAATAAAGGAATTATATCCCCACCCCCCAAGTTTTTGACAACCATGATTAATTATAAGGAAAACACTAACCTTAATCGCCAATAAGGGGGAAAATCAAAAGACAATGTCCTTTAGAATTAATAATCATGGTGGAAATATATTTTATCAACTACAAGAGAATATTTTCTAAGTAATCACAATATTCATTCATCAAAATATTTCTTTTCATAACTTTCTTGTGGAGCCATTACATTTTCAAAAATAAGGTTAATTTTGGAATCAAGTTAGCAATTCTATACTCTTGGAATCCATTTACTATTGAGGGTGATCACTTGGGTTAAAGGCTCTGAACTCGTTTGATTAACCTCCATTTGTAAATCGAATCAATCATGGCTGACATTCAAAAGATACAACCCAATATCATAAGAATTAAAGTTCATCCATGTCAAACGGAGTAGTAATGGAAATACCCACAGGAGCAGTAATGGAAATACTCACCGGTAGGCTTATTATGCTCTACCTCAATGTTGTTTTACTAAGAGAAATGGAAAACGGACCACAGAGTCAGCTTAGAAGCTGGCCCCGTGATCTCATTGGTCCACACCCCTTTTTACCACCTATAACTGTGGTTAAGATTCACTTACATCCTAGGATTAATCAATCTAACTGTGGATTTTAGAAAATGAAATAAAATTATTAACTTTAGTAAAGCTTAACCATGGTTAAAGAGGTTGTAAGGTCTATATTTAGTCTTGGATTCTTCTGTTGTCAAAACAATGTGTATAGTGTGTCTTGAGTCCTTGCCTTCAGGCATCCAAGACTAGTGAAGATGAAGACCGAAGAAGATCAATTGAATACATTCTGATCATCGCCTTCGTTTCATTCATATGATGGTAAGTGACCTAGATACCTTGTTACCATAAGGGAATTGACTTAGAATCATCCTAAAGACCCTAGGTGACTAGTTACACTTTTAGAACCTGAAAAATCAGGTTTCTGGGCAAAACTGGTGAGACCGGTCGATCGCCCACTTTCACCAGTCGACCGCTGGTCTATTGGTCAATCACCCTTCATAACGGTCGATCGCCCTTCCTAATTTTTGTGTAGTGATATTTTCCAGAGCGCTGTTTTTTAGGGGGTGGACCGCCCTTCGGACCGATCAACTAGTGCACACAAATTTTGGTCTTTTACTACAATTAGTAGTCTGATTTCTCCGATAAATAATAGGGTTTAATCCTCATTTTGAACCTAAGAGAGTTTGGAGATTAAACCCTACCCTAGAATTTGTAAGACATTGATTCTATATTTCTTGCTTGTCTATTCCAAATGTATGGAATCCAACTAGGGTTTGTTTATTCAACAACCATCAACTCGTTCTTGTAAAGAAAAATTGGCCCATGTGATCTGGAGCCTTTACTGTAAGCACCCAATTTTTACACCCTTGTCTAACCATGGTGAAAGTCTCTTAACCATGGTGACCCCCTGTTAAGTCCCCTACACCCTAGGAAAGCCTGTAGTTAGTCTTAGGACTCACCCTAAGTCGAACCCTAGAAAACTCTACAACCAAACCCTAACCCTAGGTAAACCCTAGTTACACCCTAGGACTCCACCCTAGTTTAAACCTATTGCAAAACCTAAGCCAAAATCCTAGCCCTAGGTGACCCTAGGCTTGCCCTCGAGCCTGTTGGGCTTAAACCCTAGAGTCCATGGCCTTTAGGTCCTGACCCTTAAATCGGGCCCACAAGGCCCAAAAACACTAAGCCTAAACTCGCAAGCCTGAGTTTGTATGGGCTAGGCCCATTCTTTTTCAAATCTCATAATGTCGGTAAATCCTCTATTAACATTATCAATTTAGCCTGTTTTTCTAATGGCGGTAGAAAATCTACTGTCAGTATGAAAGTTTCGAGTTGGCAGACTGTAAACGCCCTGCACACTCTACCCTTCACCTTAAACTCTCCTTTCAGGCCTCCCACTCGAACTCCACCAGGTCCAACCCCATCTCAGGCCTTCTCCTTAATCCCTCCTAGGTCCCTAGAGTTTTCCCTATAAAACCTCCACTCCTCTCCACTGTAAACGATCAGCAAAATGCCATGGCCAACCTCTGTTGCGAAAACCCTGTGCCTCAGCCTCCACAAACCCCTTGTCTTGATCCCAGGACACCCTAGCAGCTTAGGAAGATCTCCCCTTTGGCTACAATACCCTTAGCAGTGCACCACCACAATGTGCAGATCACCAATCCATTCGATTGAAACAGAATACAGGGTAGGGACATCCCCTACCCATCTTTTTACTGCTTGATCATTCATGTGAGCCCCTAGTCAGTTCCAGGGGAGTTTATTTGCCTTCATTATTGGTGATCAGTGTGTAAACCGAACCCAACAAGGTGTTCTCCTACCTTTGTCATAGATAGGATGAACTCCTACGGGCATACCCTTCTCCATTGAGCATTGCAGACCACCACAGGACCTTCTAGGGGTCCCTCAATTCATGAGAGAATCTCTGGTTATCCCTGGTGCACAACCCCTTTTTTAGCAAAAGCAGAAATGGCGGTAAACTCAGTACCGCCACTCCTGGCATTTTCCTTTTACAGCTCGTTTGGCCTATTTAGGTGGGCCCTAGTCCATGTCCAGGGCCTAAAGTGTACCGTTCTCAGCTCCCTTGGCCTCACCTAGTCCTTTCATGTGTATGGGTTAAGCCTAACCATTGTTAAATCCATGATAAAGCAATACTGTGCTTATTGGCGGTAGACCTTCTACCGCCAATAATTTTTTGCCTATTTTCAGATTGGCGGTAAAACATTTACTGCCAATATGCACTTGTAGGTACAATGACTTTGGACCTTTGTGGGGCCCACTCCAAGCATCTCCTGGGGCCCACACCAGACTCAAAACCTTCCTAGAGTCTTCTCTACACTCCCATGATTTCAGCTCACCTAGGGTTACACCCTAACCTTAGTTACAGTGGGCAAAACCTGAGTTAAAAAGATTGTTCTTAATGTCGGTAATCCCATTATAGTCTTTAAGTTTATTTTGATTCTGGGCTTTTGCAGGGGCCTAGGCCTACTAGGAAGCTACTTTAGGCTCTGCTAAGCCCCCTGGGTCCAGCTCAGACTTAACCATACCCTTAACTTTGGTTAAATGCACATCCAGTTAACATTTAATCACGGTTAAGCATCCCTTAACCCTACAAATTTTGGAAAATTAATCAAAAATTCCTAAAAATCAACTTGGACTATAAAACTGACTTTGGCCATTTCCTAACCTTGGTTAGCAAACCTAACCACAGTTAGATCTCCCTTAAACTATGGTTAGCAATCCTAATCGTAGTTAATTTCGGTTTATGGTTTATCGGGCCTAAAAATCAAGTCTACCGGACTTACCTTTGGCCTACAGGGCCTCCCCTTAGCCTACCGGGCTAAAAATCACATCTCCTTAACAGTGGTTAGCAACCCTAACCATGGTTAGTTTGGCCTAACCCCGATTATCAATCCTAACCCTGGCCAAGCTCCACCCTAGTCTACCGGACTATCCCTAAGCCTACCGGACTTGAATACCTTACACTTGACCCTCCTTGGGCCATCAAACCTTAGTCTACCAGGCTAGTCCATGTTAACCACCTTTGGTGCACACACACACGCCCCTAGCCTCGGCACTGGCTCACGTGCCAGAACTACGCTCGTTCTGATCTCACCCTGTGATAACTTAGGCAACTTAACCCGGGTTCGACCCAAGTTAGCTTTTCCTTTCATGGATTAGTGTTAACTTAAGCACTCCGGCATTTTGAATAAGATTAACTTTAATTGGCTTATACTTGGGGAGTATGGAAACGTTGTAAAATGGAAACCTCGGGTGCCTAACACCTTCCTCAGACTTAACTGAACCCCTAACCCAAATCTTACTCGCAGACCAAGACCTTATCATACCCGGGGGACTTATCCCTTCTGAATGAATAAGTGGCGACTCTTAATCATAACCCTTCACACACCCGTGAGGATATCCCTGTGAGTAACAAATTTTTGCGCTCACATTTGTAAAGGAGATTGATCTAAGTAGGATCTTGGTTATTTGGTCTGAGGAATCTGGAGCCATCTTTGATGGAGATCGGTGGATAGATTGTGATTGTAGAGACACAAGAGAAGAACATGCTACTGCTGTAGATTGTAAGACTTGTGAGTTCATGATTTTTTTTCAAAACGTGGAGGATTAAGTTCTGTGGATAGTTGTGTCGAGTCCAATTGAGTATTGTTCGAGTCTTGTAAGTATTTGTTTACTTTGTCTTAATGATTTCTCTTGCTGGACTAGGTCCCATGGTTTTTCCCGGAAGGGTTTCCACGTAAAAATCCTTTGTGTAGTAGCTTTTGTTTGTCTTTCCTAATCTCGCACTTTAAATTATCCTCTCTTGGTTAATAATTTGATTGTTGAAATTTAAAGAGGGCATACAGACTTTTAAATAGAGTAGATGCTCTCAAAATTAAAGAGTTGGTTGATTCTCTCCAGACCTAAGAGTTAAATCTGTACTCATCTAAGAAACTAAAATTTATTGCCTTGAAATATATCAAGGAATCTAAAGATGGCTTAGATAGTGACTCTGAGGTTGATGAAGAAGAGCTGGATTTGTGTGCAAAGAAATTCAAAAAAATTCTGTTAAATCAATAAAAGATTTAATTCGAAAGGAAAAAAATCTTTTGAAAATTCTAAGTACCAGCACTTTGAACACAATAAATATCATAAGAGTGTGGATAGTAAATCCCAAAGTGTTTAATGCTTTGAATGTCAAAGCTACAGCCATATTGCTGCTGAATGCTCAAATAAGAAAAAATCTAAAAGCAAGGCAATAGATGATAGTGAATCCGAATATGAGTAATCAGGTAGTTCATCTTGTGAGAAGACTAGGAATTATATGACCTTCACTACCTTCATATATGGGACTGAAGAATCTTCTTCAAATAATGTTGTGAGTGACCAACATCTTTGTCAGCACCCCATTTTTACACCCCCCTTTTAACCATGGTTAATCAATTTAACCATGATCAGCTCACCTAACCCTAGGTAAGTCCTAAACCCTAGACCATACCCTAGGTAGACCCTAAACCCTAGGTAAAACCCTATACCTTAGGCCAAAATCCCAAAAATCCAAACTCATTCAGGCTCAAGGCTCATTTCAATTTAAAAGCCTAAACCCTAGACCAAATCCTGGGCTAACCCTAGCTAAACCCTAGGTCTAACTCTAGGTGAACCCTAGACTAACCCTAAGTCCAACTCTAGTCCAAACCCTAGTCTAAATCCTAAACAAATCTTAGGTTAAAACCCTTTGGGCTCAAGGCCCATTAACAATACAAACCCCAAAAAACTCCAAAACCTAGGATTCCTATGGGCCCATGACCTTTTAGGGTCCATTAGGGTGGGGCCCACCTCAAGAGTTCAAATGTTAGGGGCCAAAAACCTCAAAATGGCAAAGTCCACCAATGCTTTGGTCCACATGGGTGAGGGCTGGGCTCAAAGTATCAAACAAAACACAAAAAAAAGAAAAGAAAAAATGCACTATTCAACATCTTCTTTGACCAGAAGGTGTGTACAGTAGCTCCCTACTGCCCCAGGCTCCTCCTTGCTGCCCTGACCTTCTTCTCAGCTTGTCCCCCATGCCTTCTTTAATCCCCATCATGCCCCTAGACCCTTCCTTTATCCTATTTAATCCCTCACCACCTCCACAGTAGAGGAGGCGATCTCTTCCGTACTCAAGCCCTGTCCAAGCTCGGCCAGCCATCTCCAAGTTTTCTAAACCTCTACCCTTCACCTCACGTAGGTCTTAGACCCTCCTAGCAACCTCCTCAAGCTCCCCTAGACTGGATTCAACCTCTACAGCAGTAGCCATAGCAACCCAAGTGCCCAGCCCCTCACCTTTGTAGGCATCGACCGTAGGGTAGGGCTTTCCCTCCCCCTTGCTATTTTCTGTTTCAAACCTTTGTAAGGGACCCTTGGTCTAATTCCAAGGGTCCCATATTTTCATTTATTTGCTAAAGTAACTTAAACCAAGAATAGGGGGCTGCCACCTTTCTCATAGGTGTGGAGGAACCCTCCTTGAGGTATAACCAGGGGTGCAGGCCCCATATCGTCACAATGCTCATTCCAGGGTCTGAGGGTCCCTCAAGTCATGAGGGAACCCCTGGTAATCCCTTGGTTCGACCCCCAGCAAAGAAAAAAAAATTGTTTTCAAAATTGCCGTTTTTGGGTCCCCCACTGTAACCACCATTTTAACCATGGTTAGTTAGACCTTGGTTAAGACCAGGACCATGGCTAGGTTCACCTCATTCCCAGCTATCTATCCTGGCCTCCCCATGCCTTAACTCAACCTTTAATCATGGTTAAATCAGGTCCAAACATGAGTGAACAGTTTACAAAATAGCCAAGCAGGGTGTCTTTGGGCCTCCGTGGGGCCCACACCCGGCCTCCCCTAGGCCCACCAAAGGTACAGGATCTTTCCTGAAGTATAGGCTTTCCAAGCATGGTCTCAGATCTCCCTGGTTCAGCCTCTAACCGAGGTTAAATCACTGCAAACAGTGGTTAAAAACCATGGTTGAAGTTGGTTTTTTTTTAAAATCATCATTTCATTTAAAGCCAAACAGGGCACTTTTGGGCCCACACCCGACCTCCCCCTGGGCCCACCAAAGGTTCAGGGTGTTCCCTGGACTTAAGGCTACACCCCCGTAGTCTCGATTCCCCCTGGGTCACTCCCTAACCACAGGTAAAAGCGCGCAAACCATGGTTAAAAGTGTGTCAATTTTGGATTTTTTAATTTCTGGTCTTTGTACAGGGCCCAGACTAGGTAGGAGGCTAGTTTAGGCCCTGCCATGGTCTCTAGGCCTACTTTTGACCAAACTGAATCCTTAACCATGGTTAAATCCACCTGTGGTTAATATTTAACTATGGTTAAACACCCCTTAACCCAAAAAAATTCTGAAAAATTGATCAAAAAATCATAAATATTCTAAGAATTCCGGAATGGTCTTCGGTGATCAGTTTTACCATGATTAGGACCTTTAACCATGGTCAACCCCAACTTTGGATCGAATCGGACCCTTAACCATGGTTAAGTAACCCTTGATCAGGAAAAATGACAGAAAAATCAGAAATATTCTATGGAGCCTAAAACGGTCTTCTGTGGCCATTTTCATCATGTCCAGCCCCTTTAACTGAAGTTAACCTAACTCCGGTTAATTTTTAACCATGGTTAAGATACTTGATCATTTGGGAAAAACTCAAAAAAATCAGAAAGATACAAAAAGACCAAAAACATACTTGTTAGGACTTCTTAACCTTGGTTAGTCCCTAACCATGGTTAACTCCTCTCTAATCACGGTTAGACTTGACTTTGCACTTGACCAACCTGATCAACTAAACCCTAACCTTAGCACGAGCACAAGTACCAGAACTATGCTCGGTCTGATCTCACCTAATGTGAGTACGTAGGCAACCCAACCTGGGTTTGACCCTAGCCATCCAGCTTTCTCCCTTTCTTGGATTAGCACTTAATTAAACAATTTAGGCATTCTAATTAATATTAAGATTAAATTGTCTTAAATTTAGGGAGTATATAACCATTATAAAATTGGGGTCCTGGGGTGCCTAACACCTTCCCCCGGGCTTAATCGAATTACTTACCCTAAATTTGATAGACCATTTACCTTATCCAAATCAATCCCGGGACCTATCCCTAAAAATGAATAGGTGGCGACTCTCAGTCAAACCACAAGTGTGAAAGAGGGTAGGAAAATCCTCTTAGACAGGTTAATTACGCTAACGGCTGGTGGATAATCATCTTCAGTGTTAGTGGCTTAAAGGTCTTGGAAGTCCACAAAATTACTCATGTTGTGTGATTACCTTCAGGGAAGGATTCTAAACGCTCCCGTTTACATCAGTCGTCTCTTTTCAAGGGAGTCGCATATACGGTGTTAAGTGATCCCCACCATTTAGGAACACCCCTGTATTACACCAGCATTCATACATATAGACTCGGTTAGGGTATAGTTTACAAGCAGCCATCCTAGAGGAAATCCTAAACCTTAACTTTTTTGTACCCTACACCTGTCCCCCAACTATGGTTGAATATCAGGATGCCTTCTACCCTAATAAGCACCCACTCGGGGCATGTACTGAGCCTTTTTTTGTGCATGTAATAAAACACATCCTACTCTGCATCTCAGCATAGCATATGAGGTTCAAATCTCAAGCAAATAGGTCTTCACCGGACCTACCTCTACCTTTGACCTGATAGGCCCTCGGTTCCCAACAACCTGGGTAAAGCATATCGGACTTCCGTCCGTCTGCCCTATCGGATCACTTGTGCCTTGTCACACCTGATCAAAAAATAAAAAAAATCATCTCTCTTGCATGTCATTTTAAGCTTCCATATTAGGGGGATTGTCCCTACGTCAGCTAGATTATTAGGTCATTTGCATGCCTTCCGATTTTTCTCATCCTTATCTATTCCAGCTCTTATTTCATACCTCTTCATATTTTCAGGAGCAGACCCTGAGTCAAGCACACCAATTACAATATGGAGCAAATAGATGGCCATGAAACCGATCCGGATACTCCGATATCACAACAGCCACAAGCCCCAGATCTTGAGGCAAGAATGGCCGAAAATGCCCAAAGTATCGAAGATTTGAAAAATATCGTATAGGACTTCATGCAGGCTATAACCCGAGTTTTGTCCTCCTCCAATCCCCAGTTGGCCGATGTGCCAAACCCATCACAGCCCAATCCTCCACATGTCACCAATCTTATCCTATCACTTCCTACTATCGCCATCCCATCACCTGTTCAACCCCAACCGCTACATACCCTCAACATCCCTCCACCACCTACTCAACCATGACCCGATTTCACTTTCAATATCCCACCTCCACCGGTCCAATCACAACCCATTCCTCGCGTCACACCACCCATCATAGACCAATTTGAGAAGGAGGAAGCTAGTAGCGAACCTCATACCGGGTCCGCTCATATATCCTCCAGTGTAGTCCAGATCCCTGATGTATACAGGAAAAGAATTGAGAAGCTAGAGGAGTTGGTAAGGACAACTCAGGGAACCCGCAAATCTAATGATTTCAGGAACATGTGAATGCACGCAGGAATTCAAATGCCCTAAGATTTTAAAATGCTAGATTTTGAGAAGTACAACGGGAATGGATGTCCTGAGATGTATTTGAGAGTCTACCGCAGATAGTTGTTCCAGTTAGAATATGATGACAAGTTATTGGTCCAGCTATTTCAGAAAAGTTTAAAGGGTGCAGCCTTGCAGTGGTTTACTAAGGTCGACCCCAACAAAGTCAAGATATGGGAGGGTCTGTGCAAGACATTCTTAGCCAAGTACTCTTATAATGTAGACCTAGTCTCACAGAGGGTAGACCTAGAAAAGATGTCCTAAAGGGATAACAAGACCTTCATCGAATACTCTATTTGGTGGAGAAAAATGACCAGAAAATTGAGCACCCCATTACCAAAAGAGGAGTAAGTCGCGATCTTTCTCCTTACCCTTAAACATCCACTCAAGACTCTCTTGGCAACGCAACCTATCTCCGACTTTAGCACCATGGTCAAATGTGACGTCAGGATTGAGGCAATAATGGATGAAGTAGGAACATTTGACATGTTCCAGGGGTCAAAAGGCGCATCCTCTTCTCATGCTCCCCTACTTCCAAGGAAAGATAATAGAAGAAAAGAAGATGATAGACAAATGGTCGTAGCTATACAGGTCCCTAACTTACCCCAACAACCTCGGCAGCCTTAGTAGGCTCAACAGCCCCAGCAAGCTCAGCAGAACCAAGGAAGACTTCTCTTTTATCAAATGACATTTGAACAGAAAAAAATTGGGGCGTTCACACCGATCCCGTACTCTTTATCGGCACTCCTCCCATTTCTGTTGGGCAAAATTTTATCACAATTAAAAGAACCCCAACCTCCACCAGCTAACCTCCCAAAGGGATACAGGTCAGAGAAACACTGCGAGTATCATCAATCACCAGAGCATCCTACAGATCGGTGTTATGACCTACGGCATGTTGTCCAGGACCTGTGGGAGACAGAAGCAATTTGCTTTGCACAAGGGAATGCTAACATCACCCAAGTCCCCCTGCTCAATCATGCTCCTCCTGAAAACTAAGGCGCATTAGCTGAAATCCCCTATAGTCGTTTGTCGTATCTTTGTTTTACTTCATTATCAATGTCTTACAGTCGGCCTGTCGGCCCATGTCAATCCTGTAGTCCCATCCAAGTCAGTCAGTGGCCAGTGGCCTTTACCTCTTTTGCTTTTTATCGAGTCTGTTCACCTTTTGCACAATTAAATGAAATGACTCTTTTAAAATCAAACTTCTATTGTGCTCTGAGATGCTTTATTTGAGAACTGAACTAGTTTCTAATGCCTATAAGAGATAATTTGATAACGGAAGGTTGAACACTCAATGGAAATCATAGTGTTCAAATCAATAAATACTCTCCCAAGTTTGAACAAGCCAAGGCAAGCGTAACACAGGAACAATGAAGATCTCTCTAAGCCATCAAATTTCAATCAACTGAAATGAAGATGATGCAATGACCATACATGCTCTCAACCAATCAAAGAAAGGATAGGAAGCCATCTTTGGATAACCTTCAACACCCCTATCTTACCCATGCTATATATATATCCGCTAGTTAGACCTTTGAGCCTAATAGCCTTCTTTTAAAACCCCACATATGGGCACCCCATAAAAAACAATGCAAAAGATGAACAACCAATAAAAGGCAACAACAAAAGAGTAGCTTTTAGCTGAACTACGTCTTGACCTAATCCCTATTTGGGTACGTAGGTAGCCTGAAATCAAGTACGGTCATAACATAGCGAATGCCCGCAATACAAGGCAACCACGTACTAAGAAAGAAAAGAAAAGGAAAAGAACAAAAAAAAAATATACTTGGTCATAAGCAAAGTAAAGCTTCACCAAAGAACAAGGCATGCAGAAGTTGGTTCCATCTTAGCACTAAACAAATGTCATAGGGTGCCCTACCCTTGCCGAAACAGAAATCTCGAGCCTTACCTCGTTTCTAGCCAAACCACGTTTCATCCTGAATACTAAGCCCTCCTTGATCTTTGAAAGAAATTGAGCATGGATGTTCAAAAACATTTGTCCCCACTTTTCGAAAGGCGATAATGAGAGAAGAGCCGTGAATTATCAGAGAAAAGTTCAAGAGCAAAAGAAGAGAAAATACGAAGCTTGTATACCCAGGGGCAAAAAAGGGATAAATGAAATGTCAAACTTCACGGGCATAACAAGGAATCATTAATCCTGCTATTACGCAAAAATTACGTGAACCCAGTCCTGATGAAAACCTAAAAAGGTCTAGGGGTAAAAAATGGACAATTATCAAAATGTGCAATTCAGTCCCGGTGAGAAGCTGAAAAGCTTGGGAGCAAAATAAGGAATCATAATCAATACAAGTTCGAGCATCAATCAATCAAGAGTAGATGCAGATCCACTCCAAAGCTGATCAACCATAGCTTAATCAATGTTACCTGAGGGCAAAGGAACCTAGCTAGGTCTCTCACTGCAGGCAATCTCAAGCACATTTTTAAAATACAAGTTGTAGAGCCCTGGAATTTAGGTTTACTGTTTATGTGAATAGTGCTGTGAATAGTGCTTTCAAGGCCTAAAGCCATAATGAAATTGTGGGTTCATGTTTTATAGTGAAAAGAGGTTTTGAATGAATCAAAATATGTATGGAACATGTTTTTGGAAGTTAGGGATAAATAAAAAATGAGGGTATAACATACTCCAAGTGTCAAAGAAAGGGACGCCTAAACATACCCTCAACTTTAAAGAGCTCTAAAATACTCACAGTTGATCGGAATTGAGTGATTCTTGAATTTTTGAAAAGGTATCGAAACCCTTTTCGAGGTTTATGTTTATAAATTTTGCAGATTTTGAGTCAAGGTAAGGGCAAACGTTAGATTTCCAGAAACGACTATGCTGAAAAATCTGGGCTGCTGATCCATGAAGAATTAGAAATTTGATCCATGAATAAAGAAGAATTAGAAATTTTGTAAAACATGAAAGTTGTTTCCCTTTGAAAGATTAATCCAACGCAAGTTGAATCGTCAAAATATGATAAGCTAGTCAAAAGTTATGGTCAAAATACTAAAGTGGGAAAAACTCAGGCCTGTCACAGCATCACTAGTCGATGAGTGAGCATCATTCGTCAATGAGTCAGCCCGAAACGGCCAAAAAGGACCCTGTAACAGCCCAGAACTCTTCCACTGACCTTGAGAGATATTTTGGGATATTTTCCTAAGATATTTTGGGATTTTTTGCAACCTTTAGGCTATAAATAGGGCCTGATTTTTGTGGGTAAGGGTTACCAAACCCTTGAATCAATTGAGAGAGAGATTGAAGAAGAAGGAAAGCTCTGTGAGTTTCAAAATTGTTTGTGCATTTTCTCCCAAGCTCAAGTGAGGTCCCAACCTTGTTCTAAAAGCTCAAGCTTCATTCCTTGAGTGTTCTAAAGCTCAAAATTTATCTTCAAGGTGATTTCCATAAGCTTGGAATTTCTCCAAAGAAATTTTGTGCGTGTCCTTAAAGAAGGGGGTTTTCAAACCCAAATTTTTTCAAAGCTTTAGCCAAGCTTGATTCAGTCCGCAGAAGTATAAAAAACTTCCTTTTAAGGTAGATACACTCCACTAGATTTTAATTCCATAAACCATATTGGGAAATTCAAGATAAAATCCTTTGAATTGTTCTATGAACTAGTAGGAACTCCTATTGTTAAATTGTGATGATGTTATGCCTTAAACCAAAGAATAAAAATGATAAATAATTCTATTTTATTAGTTGTTCCTTATCTTATTATTCAAAGATGAAAAGCTTGCTAAAAAACTTAAGTTTTGTGGAAAACTAAAAGAGAAAACCTTATGTTTCTATGAATTTGGGTGACTAATTTTATATAAGCTATTGCTATTAATGGAATATGTGGGTTATTGACTATATGTAGAGTGTTTTCTTTATGCCTACAATGCTATTCACAATTACTACACTGACACAAGAGGAAAATACAATTGCTGCTAGATGTATATGCATGTTCGAGGTTTGGTTAAAAGTATAAGTATATAAGAAGTAATACAAGAATAAGAAGAGGAAAGTACAAGAAGCAAAAGATGTACATGGAAAGTACAAGAGGAAAAAGAGGTTACAAGAAGTATATGTTGAAAGCCGATGGGGAGGCACGATAGCAGGCCACCTGAAAGGGAAAGGGATACTGGCGTCGGACTCCGACGATAGCTGGGCGCCCGGAAAGGAAATTGATACTGGTCGTCTACTCTGAAGGTAGCCAACGGTGAGGAGAATAGTAGGCCCTCATGGTTTATGTGGGTATAAGGATACTAGTTTTTAGACTCCCTAGGTAAAAGATGAATACCAAGGTATTGTAAATACCCATATATGCAAAAGATGATAAAAGATGCGAACCAAGGTGTTTTACATACCCGTATATGCAAAGATAAAAGATGATAAAAAGATATTTTACGAGATGGTTTCCGAGATATATGCACATGATAATATTTCATTTTCCGCGCTCTAATTATAGGAATGCATGTGAAATGATTAAACTATGATATATGCTGTATTACTGTTTATGGCATTACTATCTAGTGGTTTGTATACGTGGAGTATTCAATACTCAGCCGAAGTTGTTATCTTCGGCAGGTGCACGTGTTCCCTTCGACGTGTGTGGTCAAGAGCCTTGGATAGAGGAAGAGTACTACGACCCAGAGCCTTCTATGGACCACTACCAGGATGATGGATCACTAGATAGGCGGCCTGATTTTGACTTCTGCTGACCGTGCTAGGAAAAGAAGATTTTTTTTGTATGTTGAGAGTGGGACTTGTCCACTCCATATTTTGGATATATTTTGTTGGTTCAGACTTAAACCGAATGATAGGAGTAATTATTATACATTGCTTCCATTTATCTTTGCTGCGTGTATATTGATGTATTTTATCATGTGGTATGTATGCCTTATGTGTCATACAGGATTGTATGGTACGGCGGTCAAGGGCTAAAGTATCCCTAACTCCTAGGGGTATTTTGGGTCGCGATAGACTTGGTATCAGAGCTTAGGCTCTAGACTCCCTCGGGCTGGGTTTTTTTTTTTTAAGGTAGACATGTCTCCTTCAAGTTGGTGTATGTTCTAGTCTAGGCATTAGAACGGTATGGGCAGAAGTGGTTCTTTGAGTTGAATTTAGAACTCAGATGAACTCGTTTATAAGTGGATACTGCGACAAAAGTGGTATCAAGCTTAAGGACTAGGTTGTCTTCTGAGCGGGAGTTAGGAATCGTATTCCCAGTGTAGACTAATATTTAGTCTTAGTTTTAAGTCGGTTAATGTCTTAACCAAATGTGAGAACTTAGCATCGCTAGGAAACCAAGTTGTATGATTATATTATTATGTGTATACCTTGATGTATACAATACGCCTATATAGGCAAGTTATGCTCATTGAATTGATATGTTAACTGAGCTTGAATTTCGTTAGACTCACGCTTGCTATTGTTCTCAGGACTTTGATCATGAGACGTGGCAACCATGGTAAAGGGTATCATACCCGAGGGAACGGGGGTGAGATCCCAGCAGGAGATGAGCAACCAGACTTGAATCAGATCCTTAGGGCTATAGCAGCGACTATGGCTCTACTTGCAGAGAGGACTAATACCCCTGTTGCTGCTGCTGCACCTATACCTACTCCTGTACGTCATACAATAGGACTTGAGGTGTTTAGAAGATTGAGGCCTCCTACCTTCTATGAGACTATTGACCCCATGGTTGCAGAAGCATGGATTATGCAGTTGGAGAAGACTTTCAGAGTCCTTCACTGCACAAATGAGCAGAGGGTTGAATGGGCTTCCTTCGTGATGGAAGGTGAAGCCGAACATTGGTGGAGGTCTGAACTGAGGCAGAGGGATGCCGCTAAGGTAGGGTTACCATGGACATGGGGGGAGTTTTTAGATGCTTTTTACGAGCACTATTTCCCTAGGTTTGTGAAGGAGTAAAAGGAGAGGGAGTTCATGTTCTTGGAACAGGGAGAGATGAGTGTGGTCGAGTACGAGGCCAAGTTCGTCGGACTTTCGAGGTTTGCCCCACATATGGTTGCATCTAAGGTTATGCAAGTTAGAAAGTTCGAAGGTGGTTTGAGATCCTTCATCTGGGAGCGGGTGTCCATGTTCCAAGTAGAAACCTGGAAGGATATTGTGGGGAAAGCAAAGATCGCTGAGAGACATTCCGAGGAGTCACTTATAGAAAGAGGTAGTGGCCTAGCGAGAGGCATGGATAGAGGCCAGTTTAGTGGGCAAGTACCACTAGAGAGAAGGGTTAGGTCTGCCCCATACCAGACTACTATGTCTGCACCGGTACAGATGATGCCTAGATAATGGACCCTAAAAGGGGGGTGAATAGGGTTTATGGCAAATTAAAAAATTATTCTAAGTGATATTTACGGAATTTAAAACTTATCACAACAACTACCAACTAAATTAAGAGATAATAAAAGAAAGAGAATGATAGAGATACCAGACACCAGATATGTTATCGGGGGGCAGCAACTTGCCTACATCCCTACCTTTAAGCTTTCCCGTTTCAAGGATTTTTGCATGATTCACTAATCGTACTCTTCTTTTCCGATAGAGAGCAAGCCTTACAATCCTTTTCTAGGCTCAAGAAGAACCTTTAACAATCCTTTTACAGGCTAAGGAGTAACCTCTTCAAGAGAGACTCTCTTTTGGATACAAGAAGACTCACTTCTTAACAGGGTGCAAGAATCTCTGATTCTTGACTTTCAATAGAAACAAAGATTTGTGGATTTACAATCCGAATTGAAAGCTCCTTAATTGAGATAGATAAGAATTGAATGCAAAGTTAACAATCTCTCAAAAATTGATTGGAATTGAATGCTCAAAAAGAAAGGGATTGAGATTGTAAATAATCAATAGAAAACAGAGTATTGATTGCTGAGAGTTAGTGAGTGATGAATAAGCAATAGAACAGTAATTGAAATCCTTAATATATTATTTTTATCATAAATCAGCTCTATTTATAGTTGGGCAATCAATATGGCCGTTGGGAGTAGCATTGAATGCGAACTAGTCGTTTAAAAATAGCCGTTATATATTTTTTCCGTAAGCACTCGTCGACGAGTGAGAAGGAATTTGGCTTGAGTCGTCACCGAGTGGAGACAAGCAATTGCTTCACTTTCCTGTCACCCACTCGTCGACAAGTTCACTGAAATTTTTCAGTAAACTCATCATAATGAGACCACAAAGATGGGAATCATGCTAGGTCCCTTAGGCAATTAAATAATCAATATTTTAGGGTCTAAGAATGATGTCTAAGTTATACTAGATCACCTAGGGTCTATCTAGGTATTCTATGAGCAATTCTTTTCCAATAACTTGAGGACTTTACAAGGTCCTAGACACTTTAACTTAGACACTAGTCTTCATGAAAAATGATCTTCAATCTTGAATTTAAGAAGCTTTACTCTTGATAGATCTTCATGCATTGACTTTGAGCTTTTGGTGCTTCTTAGAAGAATTAGTCTTTTACTTTGACCTTGATGACTTATGCTCTTTAATTCTTCGTATCTTGAAATTTGATTTGACATGTACTGCTTTTACTGAAATTTTACATACTCAAAGAAAATATTAGTATATCAAGAGTCATTTCATTATTGTGTTATCATTAACACATTCTAGGGTACTTGGAGTTGTAACCTTGAGGCTAACAATAGAGACCTCCATTTGCACCACAGGTTCCTCGTCCTACCACTTCATAGGTCACGCGATATAGGTCATCTACATCTACTACCTCTGAGATATGTAGGCACTGTGGGAGAAATAGCGGTTCGCTTTTTTGCGAACACCTATCGGGATTGTTGTACGCTCACGGGTGCATGTTTTCATTGCGGTGATCGGGGACATTAATTCAAAGATTGTCCATGCCGCCAGTTGCCATTGCAGTCGCAGGGGAATAGGCCCCTGGCTCGACAGGCCACGTAGTAGGGGTCTTCTCAGGCTTCTAGGCCTCTAGGTAGACCGATTCTTCAACAGAGGTATCCTCAAGCCTCTGGCCCTCCTCCAGTCGCGCAACCGCCTCGACAGGTGAATTAGGGTAGGGTCTTCACCTTAATCGAGCAGGAAGCACATGCACCTTAGGATGTTGTGCAAGGTACACTCAAGTCAAAGTTGTTAAAGTATAAATTATCGATAGATGTGATATATGTTGCTATGTGTGTAAGAACATGCTACTTCTATTCTATGGATGTTGTTATACGTTGTTTGACTTAGTTATGGAAAGTATGGAAAAAGTATCCCTGCTTGATTTTTTGTCGTCCTAATTTCGCGGATGAAATTCTTATAAGAGGGGGAGGATGTAGAGCCTCGGAATTTAGGTTCACTGTTTATGTGAATAGTGTTGTGAATAGTGCCTTCAAGGCCTAAAGCCTTAATGAAATTGTGGGTTCATGTTTTACAATGAAAGGAGGTTTTGAATGAATCAAAATATGTATGGAAAGTATTTTTGGGGGTTAGGGATAAATGAAAAATTAGAGTATAACATACTCTAAGTGTCAAAGAAAGGGATGCCTAAACATACCCTCAACTTTAAAGAGCTCTAGAATTCTCATCGCTGATCAGAATCGAGTGATTCTTGAATTTTTGGAAAGGTATCGAAACCCTCTTCTAGGTTCATGTTTATAACTTTTTCAGATTTTGAGTCAAGCTTGGGGCAAACATCAGATTTCCAAAAATGAGTCTGCTGAAAATCTGGGCTGCTGAAATCCATTTTCGGACCAGTCAGCTTTAAGGAAAATTTGGTCCATGAATAAAGAAGAATTAGAAATTTCGCAAAATAAGGGAAATTTGGTCCATGAATAAAGAAGAATTAGAAATTTCGCCAAATATTAAAGTTGTTCCCCTTTGAAAGACAAATCCAACATAAGTTAAATCGTCAAAATCCGATAAGTGAGTCAAAAGTTATGGTCAAAATATCAAAGCAGGAAAAACCCAGGCTGTCACAGCATCACTAGTCGACGAGTGAGCGTCACTCGTCAACGAGTTAGCCCCGAAACGGCCAAAAACGACTCTGTAACAGCCTAGAACTCTTCCACCGACCTTGGGAGATATTTTCCTAAGATATTTTGGGATTTTTTGCAACCTTTAGGCTATAAATAGGGCCTGATTTTTGTGGGTAAGGGTTACCAAACCCTTGAATCAATTGAGAGGGAGATTGAAGAAGAAGGAAAGCTTTGTGAGTTTCAAAGTGTTCGTGCGTTTTCTCCCAAGCTCAAGTGAGGTCGCAACCTTGTTCTAGAAGCTCAAGCTTCATTCCTTGAGTGTTCTAAAGCTCAAAATTTATCTTCAAGGTGATTTCCACAAGCTTGGAATTTGTCCAAAGAAATTTTGTGCGTGTTCTTAAAGAAGGGTGTTTTCAAACCCATATTTTCCCAAAGCTTCGACCAAGCTTGATTCAGTCCACAAAAGTATAAAAAACTTCCTTTTAAGGTAGATACACTCTACTAGATTTTAATTCCATAAACCATATTGGGTAATTCAAGATAAAATCCTTTGAATTGTTCTATGAACTAGTAGGAACTCCTATTGTTAAATTGTGATGATGTTATGCTTTAAACCAAAGAATAAAGATGATAAATAATTTTGTTTTATTAGTTGTTCCTTATCTTATAATTCAAAGATGAAAAGCATGCTAAAAGAGTTAAGTTTTGTGGAAAACTAAAAGAGAAAACCTTATGTTTCTATGAATTGGGGTGACTAATTGTATATATTGCTATTAATGGAATATGTGGGATATTGACTATATGTAGAGTGTTTTCTTTATGTCTACCATGCTATTCAAAATTACTACACTAACACAAGAGGAAAATACAATTGCTACTAGATGTATATGTATGTTCGAGGTTTGGCTAAAAGTATAAGTATATAAGAAGTAATACAAGAATAAGAAGAGGAAGGTACAAGAAGCAAAAGATGTACATGCAAAGTATAAGAAGAAAAAGAGGTTACAAGAAGTATATGTTGAAAGCCGAAGGGGAGGCACGATAGCAGACCACCTGAAAGGGAAAGGGATACTGACATCGGACTCCGACAATAGCAGGGCACCCGGAATGGAAATGGATACTGGTCGTCTACTCCGAAGGTAGCCAACGGTGAGGAGAATACTAGGCCCGCCTGGTTTATGTGGGTATAAGGGTACTAGTTTTCCAACTCCCGAGGTAAAAGATGAATACCAAGGTATTGTAAATACCCGTATATGCAAAAGATGATAAAAGTTGAGAACCAAGGTATTTTACATACCCGTATATGCAAAGATAAAAGATGATAAAAAGATGTTTTACAAGATAGTTTCCGAGATATATGCACATGATAATTTTTTTTTTTCCACACTCTGATTATAGGAATGCATGTGAAATGATTAAACTGCGATATATGATGTATTACTGTTTATGACATTACTATCTAGTGGTATATATACGTGGAGTATTCAATACTCAGCCGAAGTTGTTATCTTCAGCAGGTGCACGTGTTCCTTTTGACGTGTGTGGTCAGGAGCCTTGGATAGAGGAAGAGTACTACGACCTGGAGCCCTTTATGGACCACTAGCAGGATGATGGATCGCTAGATAGGCGGCCCGATTTTGACTTCTGCTGACTGTGCTAGGAAAAGAAGATATTATGTGTATGTTGGGAGTGAGACTTGTCCACTCTATATTTTGGATATATTTTGTTGGTTCAGACTTGAACCGAATGATAGGAGTAATTATTATACATTGCTTCCGTTTATCTCTGCTGCATATATATTGATGTATTTTATCATGTAGTATATATGCCTTATGTGTCATACAGGATTGTATGATACGGCGGTCACGGGCTAAAGTATCCCTAACTCCTAGGCGATATTTTGGGTCGCAACACAAGTGGTCAATTCATTATAAACAGTCTGCTGGTTAACCATCAGTCTACCGCCAAACCACTTGTCAGTCAATCCATCAGTATTTTTAAGTTGTTCGCATCACCTATCATTCAATCCATCAGTCCTTTATCAGATCATTCGCATCCATAATCAGTCAAAGTCCATTTCTCAGTAAAGTCAGCTCAAAGTTGGCTATTCATTTCCGCTGGTGCGAGAAGAGCAGTGAAATCAGGGCAATGCAAAGTCAGCAAATCATCCTGGATAAAACAGAGGTTTGAAGATTAGTATATCCCGAGGGGTAAGTACAAGTAATTGGATCATCCGAGCTGGGGGCAATTCAAGTTCAATAGAAAAGATATATACAGAGAGGCAAAAATTCAGGCAAATGACTCATGGTCACGGCTCTCACTCCTCGTATTCAATTCATCCGGCTTATCAAAATCATTTTCATAATCTCTAGGACTCTTGCTTCTTCGAAAATCGCAACCAGGCGGCTATATTTGTTCATTTTCTCTGCTGAAGTAAATATTATGATCACTTCAAAATACCCCAATAAGATAATCGAGCAGTTGTCCTCTCTCTCTTGGCTTGCTACCAAGTGAAGCAGTCAGGCAGCTATCTTTACCCTTCTTATCTTGCTACCCAGTCGAATAATGGGGCCGCTATCTGCACTGTGTTACATTCTTTTTCAGTAAGACAATCGGGCGGTTGTCTACACTATCTTGGCTTGCTACCAGGTGACCTAGTCAGACGGCTGTCTTTACCCTCTTTATATTTCTATCCTGGCAGACAATCGGGCGATTGTCTACAGTGTTGTATCTCACCTCAGGTGAAGCAGTCGGGCGGCTGTCTTACCCTCCTTATCTAACTACTTTGGCAGAGAATCGGGTGGGTGATTACAACGTTGCATCCCACCTCAGGTGAAACAGTCAGGCGGCTATCTTTACCCTCGTTTATTCTTGCCAGACAATCGGGCGGTTGTCTACAGCATCGCTGTTGTCTACAGCATCGCTTCTCCTTCACTAATAAAGAAGTATACTGATACGGTTGGGTGACCGGGTGTCAGTTGCGGCCTCTAGTGAAGTTATTCTTGCACTACTAGCTCGCTAATCAAGGAGTATACTGACACGGTCATGTGATCGGATGTCAGTTACGGCCTCTAGTGATGTTAGTCTTGCTCATCATCATCATCTCTCTCCACTAGCTCAATAATCAAGGAGTATACTGACACAGTCGTGTGACCGAATGCCAGTTGCGGCCTCCAGTGATGTTAGTCTTGTACCTACCATCTTTCATCTTGCTCTGATAGCTCACTAATCAAGGAGTATACTGACACGGTCGTGTAACTGGATGTCAGTTGTGGCTTCCAGTGATGTTAGTCTTGCACCCCTCATTTCCTTCTTGCTCTTTTAGCTCACTAATCAAGGAGTATACGGACACGGTCATATGACCGGCTGTTAGTTACGGCCTCCAGTGACGCTAATCCTACACCCATCATTGCTTTGCTTCTATCTCTGGTAAGGTGGTCGTTTGGCTACCTTCACCTCATCTCCGTTGGAGCGGATGTGTGTGCACTCCCCTTATCCATCATGCTTGCTTTCGTCCCACCTACTTTGGTGTAAAAAATTGGTTAGTTCTAGTCTTTGTCGTTCAATTGCCAACTTGGCATTCTCCGACAAAGAGGGGTAGTTGTCAGCACCCCATTTTCACACCCCCTTTTAATCATGGTTAATTAATTTAACCATGGTCAACTCACCTAACTTTAGGTAAGCCCTAAACCCTAGATCATACCCTAGGTAGACCCTAAACCCTAGGTAAAACCCTATACCCTAGGGAAAACCTCAAAAATCCAAACTCATTCAGGCTCAAGGTCCATTTCAATTTAAAAGCCTAAACCCTAGACCAAACCCTAAGATAACCCTAGCTAAACCCTAGGTCTAACCCTAGGTGAACCCTAGACCTAAACCTAAGTCTAACCCTAGTCCAAACCCTAGTCTAAACCCTAAAAAAATCTTAGGCTAAAACCCTTTGGGCTCAAGGCCCATTAACAATACAAATCCCAAAAAACTCCAAAACCTAGGGTTCCTATGGGCCCAAGCATATACCAATGACCTTTCAGAGTCCATTAAGGTGGGGCCCACCTCAAGAGTTCAAATGTTAGGTGCCAAAACCCTCAAAATGGAAAAGTCCACCAATGCTTTGGTCCACATGGGTGAGGGCTGGACCCAAAGTAGCAAACAAAACACAAAAAAAAATAAAAAAATAAAAAAATAAAAAATGCACTATTCATCATCTTCTTTGACCAGCAGGCATGTACAGCAGCTCCCTGCTACCCCAGGCTCCTCCTTGCTGCCCTGGCCTTCTTCTCAGCTTGTCCCCCACACCTTCTTTAATCCTCATCATGCCCCTAGGCCCTTCCCTTCTCCTATTGTATCCCCCCACTATCTCCATAGTAGAGGGGGCGATCTCTTCCATACCCAAGCCCTGTCCAAGCTCGGTCAGCCATCTCCAAGTTTTCTACACCTTTGCCCTTCACCTCACATAGGTTTTAAGCCCTCCCAGCAACCTCCTCAAGCTCCCCCAGACCGGATTCAACTTCCACAGTAGTAACCGTAGCATCCTAAGCGCCCAGACCCTCACCTCTGTGGGCATCGACCGTAGGGTAGGGCTTTCCCTCCACCTTGCTATTTTCTATTTCAAACCTTTATAAGGGACCCCTGGTCTCATTCTAGGGGTCCCATATTTTCATTTATTTTCTAGAGTAAATCAAACCATGGATAGGGGACTCCCACCTATCTCATAGGTGTAGAGGAACCCCCTTAAGGTATAACCACGAGTGCAGGCTCCATATCGCCACAAGGCTCATTCCAGGGTCTGGCCCTCAAGTCATGAGGAAACCCCTGGTAATCCCTTGGTTCAACCCCCAACAAAGAAACAAAAAAAAAAGAAATTCTTTTCAAAATTGCCGTTTTTGGATCCCCCACTGTAACCACCATTTTAACAATGGTTAGTTAAGCCCTGGTCAAGACCAAGGCCATGTTTAGGTTCCCCTCACTCCCAGCTATCTATCCTGGCCTCCCCATGCCTTAACTCAACCTTTAATCGTGGTTAAATCAGGTCCACATATGAGTGAACAGTTTGCCAAATAGCCAAGCAGGGTGTCATTGGGCCTCCGTGGGGCCCACACCCGGCCTCCCCTAGCCCCGCCAAAGGCCCAGGGTCTTCCCTGAAGTATACGTTTTCCAACTATGGTCTCAAATCTCACTGGTTCAACCCCTAACCACGGTTAAAACATCGCAAACAGTGGTTAAAAACCATGGTTGAAGTTGGTTTTTTAAAAAAATCATTATTTCATGTATAGCCAAATTGGGCACCTTTCAGCTCCTATGGGGCCCACACCCGACCTTCCCTCGGGCCCACCAAAGGCCCAGAGTGTTCCTTGGACTTCAGGCTACACTACTGTAGTCTCGGTTTCCCCTGGGTCACTCCTTAACCACAGTTAACAGCGCACAAACCATGGTTAAAAGTGTGTTTGTCAATTTCGGGTTTTTTTAATTTCTAGTCTTTGTATAGGGCCCAAACCAGGTAGGAGGCCAGTTTAGGCCATGCCATGGTCTCTGGGCTCATTTTTTACCAAATTGGACCTTTAACCATGGTTAAATCCACCTGTTGTTAATATTTAACCATGGTTAAGTACTCCTAAACCCAAATTTTTTTGGAAAATTGATCAAAAAATCATAAATATTCTGAGGATTCTGGAATGGTCTTCGCTGATCAATTTTACCCTGATTAAGACCCCTAACCATGGTCAACCCTAACTTTGGACCAAACCAAACCCTTAACCATGGTTAAGTAACCCCTGATTAGGAAAAATGACAGAAGAATCAGAAATATTCTAAGGAGCCTAAAATGGTCTTCAGTGGCTATTTTCACCCTGTCCACCCCTTTTAACTAGAGTTAACTTAATTCCAATTAATTTTTACCATGGTTAAGATACTCGACCCTTTGGAAAAAATCCCCAAAAATTCAAAAAAAATCAGAAAGATACAAAAATACCAAAAAATGCTTTTTAGGACTTCTTAACCTTGGTTAGCCCCTAACCATGGTTAACTCCCCTCTAATCGCGATTAGACTTGACCTTGCACTTGACTAACCCGGTCAACTAAACCATAGCCTCCGGGCTAGACCATTGACCACCCTAGGCATACACACACACATCCCTAACCTTGACACGGGCTCATGTGCTAAAACTACGCTCGATCTAATCTCACCCCAATGTGAGTATGTAGGCAACTCAACCCGAGTTCGACCCTAGTCATCCACCTTTCTCGTTTTCTTAGATTAGCATTTGATTAAACAACTTAGGAATTCTAATTAATATTGAGATTAAAATTGACTTAAATTTAGGGAGTAGGTAACCATTGTAAAATGGGGGTCATAGGATGCCTAACACCTTCCTCGGGGCTTAATCGAACCACTTACCCTAACTTTGATAGACCATTTGCCTTATCCAAATCAATCTCGGGACCTATCCCTAAGAATGAATAGGTGGTGACTTTCAGTCAAACCACAAGTGTGAAAGAGGGTAGGAAAATCTCATGCCCACAGTCATATTGATGGTGAGAGTGATGAAGAGAGTCAAAGTGACTTTGGTTATAAGGAGACCTCGATATAACTTATGGTAAGCTATTTGAGGAAAGCCTAAAGCTGAAAAATGTTTAGATTTCCATGACCAAAAATGTTAAATCCATTGAAATGGGAAGAGATGCCTTAGACCAAGTGGATTCTGGTTTGAAAGCTCTTGTGTCCCAACTTGAGGATGAGAAAGCTTCCCTCCTTGTAAAGGTTCAGCTTCTTGAATCTGATTTAAATGTTTGTTTTGATCAAAAGACAAGTTTTGAAATCAAGTTAGCTAATCTTGAACAAAATCAGAGGTGTGGAGATAAAAATGGAACTCCATCCACCTCGAACATTGAACCTAGTGCTAAAAGACACCCTCTTATAAATAAGAAAGACCCTTCTACACTTAAATTCATTCCTACATGTCATTAATAAGGAGTGAAAGGTCATATTAGGCCTCGATATCCTAAACTTCGGAGTATTATCAATCATGATTCTAGGAACCAAAATAATTTAAATAAGAATCTCTAAATGAGAGTTGAGGTCCTAGTGGATATGTCTAGGAATTTAAATGAGGATATATTAAAAATCTCTTATAACTCTAGACAGTGACATGATCATGACACTCCTTATGCTAGATATAAAGGAGGTAACAGGGAGAATTATAATGTCCGCCATAATTCTTGGACTCAATCCTGGAAAAGAAGGAATAGGTGGAAGAGACAAAAGGTCTTGTCTGAAATCTCATCTAAATCAGTTAATGACCAAAGGATCAATCAATCTGTTAAAGTCATTTGGGTGAGAAAGGGAGACCCCAAGGATTTCACTTAGCCTATGTCTGTCGTAGCTTAAGGTGTACTGTTATTGTTATATCGTATCCTAGTGTTATGTTTTTTGTGTAAACTAATAATTTTTTTTTTACTAGTTGTTTTTTGTTTTGTTATGTTTTAATTATTTTGAAAAATTCAAAAACATTGAAAAACAATAAAATTCAAAAGTATTTTGTTCATGATACCCTTATTTGACTTGCATGATTTGCATTCTTTATGTGATCTATATTTTCATACTTATTCAAGGTTGAACATGTTATTGTTGCTGATTGAGGATATAACACATTTAGTAATCTCTTGGTTAAGCTGAAAATTAGACTACTTTTATCTTGCACAGTTAAAGACTTATTCATGTGTGTATGTTTTTCAATTTCACATGCACTCTGACTGATTCTGTTGAGAGGTCTAATTCCTCAACTTGTAAGTGTACGACTTATCTCGAAGTGTGACCTAGGACGACCAATCTAAAATGACTATATTGTTAGTCATCCTCATTTTCTGTATCCTTCATGAGCAAAAATTATTACAATGAAAAGGGTTATCTATTAGGATAGTGTGAAAGCTACTATTAGGTGCAAACAGTAGTAATAACTACTTATGTCAACAAGTTAGGTATCTTTCTGAGTTACTAGTGTGAAAGCCCTACTACCAATAGAGAAAAGCTACCTACTCTGATAGGGTGAAAGGTATCATTGCATGAAAAAAATGAATAGAAAAATACAACCAAAAGAATTCTTATAAAGTTCGGAGGTATTTGACCAAAAGAAAAAGAAAAATTAATGAGTCAAATAAATATATAAAAAGGTGCACCAAAATCTAAAAAATCAGCATAATTGGATCTAACTAGGTTTGACTTCTAAGATTTAAGTCTCTAGGAGTCCATTTAAGTGGTTAATGTCATATCCTTCGAAAGGGAGAGAAACATTGATATAGTATCTAGTCAGACCATCACTACACACAAAGCTTCATTTTTGAATTGTATACTAAATGTGACTAAGTGAATTGGTTATACTTTAGCATTCAATGAGATTTAGTTAGATATTTATCCTTAGTCGGACTAACTAATCAAGTTTTTCATTGTATTTGAGATCGACCCAACTAAGCCAGGGCTATCATCGAAATGCCAGCACCCCAAACTGAAAAACAAATCCACGGATTCTTGGGCAGAATTCAGTACCGTGAGCATGAGATTTCACTTCCCTTATTAAAATCTCACGGGATTAGAATGTTTAGAGTTGCTACCTATTCATTTAGAAGGGATAAGTCCCCGGGATTTGGATAAGGTCTTGGTCTGCGGTAGAGGCCTAGGTAAGAGATTCGATTAAGTCCGGGGAAGGTGTTTAGCACTCCGAGACTTCTATTTTACAATGGTTCCCTATTTGCTAGGTTTAAGCCAATTTAAACTCAAACTTTGTTCAAATGTCTAAGTGTTTAAGGTAACACTAACCGAAGAAAGAAAAGCTAACTAGGGTTAAACCCGGATTGGGTTGCCTACATACTCATATTGGGTGAGATCAGACTGAGCGTAGTTCTGGCACATAAGCCCGTGCCAAGGCTAAGGGTGTGTGTGTGTTCACCAAGGGTGGCTAATGGACTAGTCCGGTAGACTAGGGTTTGGTTGACCAGGGTTGGTCAAAGTGTATGGTTTGGGCCCAGTAAGCCAAGGGTTAGTCCGGTAGACTAAAGGAAAGGCCCGGTAGGACAAGAGAGAAGCTCGGTAGGCTAAGTTAAAGTTTGACCAAGGTTAGGGTTGCTAACCGGGGTTAGTTCAAATTAACCATGGTTAAGACTACTAACCACAGTTAAGGGAGGTATGGTCAAGCCCGATAGGCTGAGGTTAGGCCCGATAGGCCAAAGGATATTAACTAAGGATTAGTGTTGCTAATCAGGGTTAAGAGGATAGTTTACCATGGTTAGGGATGCTAACCATGGTAAAAAGGTCCAGAAATAGTTTTTTTGATCTTTTTGTATTTTTTGAAGGTTTTTGGGATTTTTTAGAATTTTCCAAGGGTTGAAGGCTGCTTAATCGTGGTTAAAAATTAATTAGGGTTAGGTTTACCCCAGTTAAAGGTTGTGGTCTGGTCAGGGTGGAGTGTGTCAGGGCCTAGAGTGGCCTCCTGCCAGGTTTGGGCTCCGTGCAAAGCTCATGAATACAGAAAGCAGAAATTACGGTAATCTATTTACCGCAATTCCAAAACTTCACTGTTTTGGAATAGTGGTAGACAGTCTGCTGCCATTAACAATATTTCTGCTAATGGTTTTGTAGGCCTATGGTTGGGTTGAGGATTAACCCATGGGTTCAGGGACCCACAGAATTTGAAGAGGGGACTCCCATGGAGGTCCTGGACCTTTAGTGGGCCCTGGAAGTGGTCTGAAATGGGCCTAAGGTATGCCTAAAACTCACTGCACATAAAATAACAGAATGGCAATAGAACATTTACCGCTATTATGTACAGTCTCAGGTTTGGGACATTTTAACCAAGGTTAGGCAGGTGGGTTGAGTTTGGAAGGACCAGGATGGATAGTTAAGGGTCTAGGGAGACTAACCATGGCCCTAGATTGGACTAGGGCCCCACCCAAAGGGGTGCAACAGCAACTGTAAGAAGAGGACCAGGAATAGCGGTACTGTGTTTACCGCAATTCCTGGAGTTTTCCATAAATGAACTTTTCCCTCCCTAGAGGCTGCACCAGGATACTCCAGGGGTTCCCTCATGACCTGAGGGACCCCCAGATAGTTAAGGGAGGTCTTCAAACTATGAGGGGCCTTTACCCGTATTGGAAACCTCAGAGGAGTTCCCCATACCTATAAGGAAGGTAGAGGAACCCCTATCCTTGGTTTATAGCTACTATACAAGCAAAAACAAGGATAAAATGAAATGAACAATACCCCTGGAAGAGGACTAGGGGTTTACATGGCTTTAACAAAGAGCATAAAGCAAAGGGACGGGGTATACCCTTCGGTTGGCTCCGCAAGGTGATGGTGCAGAGGTGGCACGTGGTGGTGGAGCCTAGGGGAGACCTGGGATAGCTCTTTAGGGGTCTGGGATCAAGCTTAGGTGGAATGCAATGGCTGAGGGGAGGCTGAGTAGGGTTGTTTGAACTCTAATAGAGGTTTGATATAGGAGTTGAGGAATGAGTTTAAACCCATGGATGATGGGGTATTTATAGGATAAGAGGGACCCTAAGGCAGTTTCAGAATGACCCTAGGCGTGTTAGACACACCTGAGAGAGAGTAGGAGGGGTGCAATGCACTGGTTTGTAGAAAACTGGAAATGACGATAATAACATTACCGTCATTCTTGGTTCAGGCAAAAATGAGAATGACAGTAATGTTATTACCGCCATTTAGGATTTTTGCCAAGAATGGCCTGGCCCTCACACAATTGGGCCGAAAGCACTGTTCATTTTGCTATATAGGATAATGGCAGTAAAGTTATTACCACCATTAATTTGAATTTTCAAAATGAGCAGGTGGGCCCCACTGTACTGGGCTCTAAAGGCTCGTGGACCCTTGTTTGGGTCCACAGAGGATTATGGGCTTGTTTTTAGGGTTTTTGGACCCTGGAACAGATCTAAGGTTCACCTAGGGTTAGGTTAGGGTTTGACTAGGGTTTGATCATAGTTTGACTAGGGTTCACCTAGGGTTGGACCTAGGTTTTGATCAGGGTTTGCCTAGGGTTTAGGACTTGACTAGGGTTAGGCCTAGGATTCACCTAGGGTTAGGCCTAGGGTTTGATCAGGGTTTGCCTAGGGTTTAGGGCTTGACTAGGGTTTAGCTGGGGATAACCCTAGTTAAGACGGGGGTGTAAAAATTGGGTGCTTACAAGTACATCAGTCGATTCATCTCTCTACTCACTCCGATATACGAACCAATCTTCAAACGTGTCAGGAAGAATGTACCTACAATCTGGATAGATGAGTGCCAGGAGGCCTTTGGCAGGATAAAGTAGTATCTTTTCCATCCTCTAATACTTGTGCCTCCTAAAATGGGATGACCATTGCTACTCTACATCTCAGTAAAAGAAACCTCTATGGGGTGCGTCTTGGCATAGCATGACGAGACAGGCAGAACAAAGCAAGTCATCTACTACATCAGTAAGCGCCTGCTAGAATATGAAGAGAAATACAGACCACTTAAAAAGACTTGTCTGACACTAGTCTGGGTTACTCAGCATCTGCGGCACTATCTGCTTTCTTATCTGGCAATTCTGATCTCTCGGATGGATCCACTCAAATATCTATTGAAAAAACCAGCCACTACCGGAAGGACAGCCCGATAGCTTATGATATTATCTGAATTTGACATCACGTACATGACTTAGAAATTAATCAAAGGGTAGGCAATTGTAGACCACCTGGCCCACAGTCCGGTACAGGATTAGGTTTCAGTACATGATCAATTCCCAGATGAAGCTATCTTGTACGCAGCAATTGCAGGCCACCTGGTCCACAGTCCTGTACAGGATTACGTTTCAGTACATGATCAATTCCCAGATGAAGCTATCTTGTATGCAGATACTGAAGAGCAAGAATATCTCAGCTGGGAGATATTTTGATGGAGCCGCTAATAGTCAAGATGTGGGGTAGGGGTAGTCTTGATCTCTCCCAAGAGAGCCCACCTCCCCATCTCCGTCAAGCTGAAATTCAGATGTTCGAACAACGAAGCAGAATACGAGGCATACATAGTCAGACTAAAGGAAGCCCTAGGCATCAGGATTGAAGAGATAGATGTCTACGGTAACTCGCCATTAGTAATATGTCAGGCAATGAATCTTGGGTCATCCGAGAAGCCAGACTAGTCCCATACCTAGCCTACCTTAATGTGCTAATCACTCAGTTCAGAAGAATCACCTTAAGTTACAGGTCTAGGACCCAGAACATATTTGCAGACGTACTGGCCACTCTCGCCTCCATGGTTCAGATTCCTAAGGGCGTTATGCTCTGGCCGATCGAAATCCAACAACAGGATCAACCTGCCTACTACTTTGAGATAGAAGGAGTATCAGACAACAAGCCTTGGTACACAGACATAAAGCAATATCTCGAGGATGAGACCTTCCCACTCGTCGCCACTAAAACAAAAACCGTTGGACAATCAGAAGATTGGTCATTCAGTTTGTCCTCTCAGGAGGAATCTTATACAAAAGATCGCCGAACATGATTTGACTTAGATGGCTCGATACCCATAAAGCTGTACAGGTAGTTAAAAAAGTTCATGGAGGGACTTGTGGCCCACAGATGAACAGGCTAATGTTGTCTAAGAAGATACTCAAACTGGGCCACTATTGGTCTACAATGGAAGTTGATTGTTGCCGGTATGTATAAAATGCCACCAATGCCAAATTTATACCGACAAAATCAATGTACCGCCAACTAGGCTACACAACCTTACTACTCCATGGCCATTCTCAGCTTAGGGCATTGACATCATCAGACCCATAGCACCAAAAGTGACAACTGGACATCGATTCATCCTGGTAGCAATTGATTACTTCACTAAATGGATCGAGGTAGCATCTTATGCCAATGTCACAGCATTTGTGGTCCGTCACTTTCTGAAAAAGGACATCATCTGCCGATACGGTGTTCCATTCGATATTGTGACAGACAATGCTCTAAATTTCTACAATAGAGGAATGACTGACCTCTGCCAGAAATTCAAGATACAATATCACAATTCCATACCATACAGGCCGCAGATCAATGGTGCAGTCCAAGCCACCAATAAAAACATGAAAAAAATCATAGAAAAAATGGCAACCAGCTACTTTGCTTGGCATGAAATGCTCCCATATGCACTCATGGCCTATAGAACGTCCATCAGAACTTCAACAGGGCAACACCATTCGTTTTGGCTTATAGCATAGAAGCAATCCACCCTATTGAAGTGAAAATTCCATCACTCCAGGTGTTAATGAAAGCAAAAATCTCAGAAGCAGAATGGGCACAAGCCTGGTATGAGCAGCTGAATTTGATAGAAGAGAGGTGACTGAAAGCTATCAACTACTCTCAAGCCTATCAGATGCGCATGGCCAGGGCATTTAACAAGAAAATCAATCCTCGAAGCATCAAAGTCGATGACTTTGTTCTTTAGAAAATGTTGTCAAACCGCCCTGACCCTGGGGCAAGTTCACTCCAAATTAAGAAGGCCCATACATCGTCCGAGAAAAGTTCTCTAGCAATGCCCTTCGACTCAAACGTATGGTCACCCACCCAGAGCCCATCAATATAGACAAAGTAAAACGATACTATGCTTAGGATCTAGATTTGATAGGTGCTTTGCAATTGTAGAATCTCCGGGATATGACAGAGGCCATCCTTAGCACCCCTTTATCTCCAACAATGTAAACTATTTTCAAATCAATGAAATCTGCTAGTTAGCCCTTAAGCCTAACAGACTTTCTGTCACAAAACCTTTTCAGGGACACCCTCCATGCCATCTGTGGCATTTTTTTTGAACTACGTTATGACTTGATCCTGCAAATGGTAAGTAGGCAACTTGACAATCATGTGTGGTCACCAAAGGGATTAAGACCTGTCTAGATTTTCCCCTACAGAATCAAACTTCCCCCAGGCAGAGTCAAACTCTCCATATCCCCCAACAGAGTCAGTTTCAAAAGTATAAAGATTGTTATCAAGGCAAAATCCAAAATATAAGTTAAAACATTCTCAAAATTAGACTCCCCACAGAGACAATCTCTCCTGACTCTCTCCCCAACAGAATTAATATGCAAAAATTTGACAGAGATAAGCTGAAATTCTCCCCAGTAGAGTCAATCTCACTTAACAACTCCTCAAATGAGTCCGTCTCAAATGGAGAGAACCCAAAGTTAGCCTCTATCAGAGAAGAGAATTCCCAAGTGGAGCAAAATATATATATATATATATATAAACTGCAAGAGAGTGCAAGTCAATTGCAGCTAGAACAATCCTAGGGTGTCCCAAGCTTCGGTCCCTAACCTACATTTCGTCCCACTTTAAGTCTTCCTAAATCCCTTAGAAACTATGAGTGCAAGAATTCTATCACATCTACATCCACAGTGGAATATAATTTCTAATGGAGTGCCATCCAGGGCAATGAAGGGGGAAGATCCAAATCCCCAACAAAATTACGGGAATGAGTGAAAATCGGCAATGGCCTCATTGCGCAAAATTCACATGAACCTTGGACCTAGTCTTGTGGCTAGGGGCAAAAAATGGACAAAAATCAATCAGCTTCACAGGCATGAGAAAAACCGGCAACGGTCTCATTGCGCAAAAATATTGCGAATCCCATGACTTGGTCATTCCAAAGGTAAAAAAGGGAGAAAAGCTAAAAAGTAGTTCGACAACAAAATCTAGCAGCAATCAGTCTCACCGGACTCTCGATTATCCCTAGCAGAGATTCCTCTAAGAATAATTCTCCAACGTATAGTTAATCCTCAATGGTTTACAACAGTTTTCCATTCCCCAGCGGATCCCCGGTAGAAATCTCCAATTGCTCTCTACACTTTAGCAGACTCCCAGCGACAGTCCTAAGTCATCAACAGCAGGAAGACAAGCTCATCTATCCCCCAGCAACATCCCCAGTGAGGAAAAATCCTTTATTGAGTCATACTCCACTCTACAAGAGTAAAAGGCAACCCACAAATCCCCATTAAGTCCTAATAAAGGAAATATACTTGCAAATCTGAAAGCTAGCTAAGCATTCTTCTGTCAAAATTTAAAAAAAAAACTTTTGCAAAAGTCCACAACACTTTTTTTTAAAAATATTTCTCAAAAATTTCTGGTGTCAAAATCTGTTTGTACAAACCTGCACTGAGCAGCCCCGGTAAGACAACCAGAAGAAGACAACACCGTTATCCGGTCACAGTAGAAAGAGTCATGGGAAAGCATCTTCACCTTCATCCCCTGCATGACATCATTTTAAACCCAAATATAGTGTTATACTCAGCATGACTAGTCATACTAGCATCACTCAAAGTGATCAAAATCCAGTGCCTCAAGGCCATCTCAACATTAATTCGGCTAGTGCCTCCGGACATGCTATTTCAATTTCAACCTAGCTAGTGTTTCTAAGACATGCCACACCCCTTCTCGACACCCCCGTGTGTCCTCGACGTCCTATGTATATCTTTATAACTCACTTTTCATACCGCTACACCTCTTGCATGGCCTCCTTTCAACACCCCTGCATGTCTTCGGCATCCTGTGTGTACCTTGACAACTCATTTGTCATACCGTTACACCTCCTACATATCTCCATTTTGACACTCCTGTGTATCTCCAACATCCTGTGTGTACCTTGACAACTCACTTATCATACCGCTACACCACCTGCATTTCCCCGTTTCGACAATCCCGCGTGTCTCCGACATCCTGTGTGTAACTTGACAACTCACTTGTCATACCGCTACACCTCCTGCATGTCCTCCTTTCAACACCTCCTCGTGTCTTTGACATCTTGTGTGTACCTTAACAACTCTTGTCATACCGTTTCACCTCCTGCATGTCTCCCTTTTGACACCCCATGTGTCTCCGACATCATCGTGTGTACCATTGACAAATCACCGGCCAATGCCGCATCTTGTCAACATACCGACACACCTGCATGTCCTTCTGACTACTTTTAAGTGCGTAATCAACACTTCATGTGTTCTTGACAATCCGTGTGTCCTTCGATCGATTTGGTTGAACGCCTCCGGGAGAACCACTTCAATCAATCTAGTTGGCGCCTCTGAGTGACACCTTTTTTCCCTTCTTTCGGCTAGTGCCTCTGTGCCATGCCATCTCTGCATCCATTAAATTCCCAGCATGAGTGGCTCTATACACTCCTTGTTCCCCAGCATGAGCTTTAACCACTCATTTCCCTAATCTTAACTATGATTAATAGCCTCAAACCCTAGATAAACCCTAGTTAAGCCTTAGTCAAACCCTAGGCAAATCCTAGGTCAAACCTAAGCAAGTCATAATCAAACCCTAGGTCAAACCCTAGTTAAGCCTTAGTCAAACCCTAGGCAAATCATAAGTCAAACCTAAGCAAACCCTAAGTCAAAACCCTAGTCAAACCTTAGTCAAACCCTAGTCAAACCTTAGGTTAAACCTAGTCAAACCCTAGGTCTAACCCTAGGTTACCCCTAGTTTAACTTTATTGCCCAAGGCCCATTTTTAGGCCCAGAGACCCAAAAACTACAATCAAACCACCCTGTGGGCCTAAGCATGGGCCCACAAGCCATAGATGATCATTGGTGGTAGGCCCATATACAAAATTTGAAAACTTAGATAATGGCGGTAATAACATTACCGCCATTACTAATTTTGGCAAAAGCTACAGTGCCCTAACCAATAGTGACTGGGTTGGGTCTCTTTGGGCAAAAACCTATAAATTGAGGTAATAACATTACCATAATTATTCGTTTAGCCTAAAACAGGAATGGCGGTATTGGAATTACCGTCATTCCTGAAGTTTATGTAAAACAGGTCTGGCACCTCCCTAGGACCACCTGTTGCGCCCCCATTGGGTCCTCCGCCTTATTTTTAATCCCTAAACTACCCTAGGTCGTCCCCAAGCCTATAAATACTCCCCCCGTCAAGCTTTGAAAGGATTCCAAAATTCCAAAATCTCATTATTGAAACTCTATGCAATCTGAGTTTCATTCGTATTCCAAGTCTTATCATCCATCTAGGGTGTAACCAAGAGTTCTTAAGAGCACCCAGGGGCTACTTCAGGCCTCCCCCAATCCTTCATCACCAAGCACCACCACCTCTACCACCGTGGAAGACAGAACAGTAGGTTAGGGCTTCCCCTACCCCTTTACTTTCTATAAATATATTTCTGTAAGCCCCTTGGTCCTACTCCAGGGGTCTCTTTGCTTCAGTTTTGTATTGTATACCCAAGGACAGAGGTCCTCTTGCCTCTTCATAGGCATGGGGACCCTCTTGAGGGTTCAAGCTTTAGCCTCATGATCCCCCTACTTGCATGACTCCACCCCTGAACTTCTAGGGGTCCCTCAGTCCATGAGAGATCCCCTGAAAGTAGCCTGGTTCAATCACAGTGAAAGAAATTGAGTTTCTAGAAAACTTCTAGAATGACGGTAAACACAGTACCGCCATTCTGGACCTTCTCCATTCCAGTAGCTGTAGACCCTTTGTGGTTGAGCCCTGATCCATTCCAGAGCCTATTCTAGGTCCCTAGGACCTCCCTTTACCTATCCTGGTCCTTCCAAGCTCACCCCAGTAGCTTAACCATGGTTAAAATCTCAAAAAATAGAAACTGTCCAGAATATTGGTAAACTATTTACCGACATTCTGGGTTTTCTGGTTTACACTGTGACTGGCCACTGTGAGCACATTTCAGACCAGACCCTGGACCTATAATAGGCTCAGGACACCTGGCAGTCCCCTCATCAACCTTAAGGGTCCAAGACCCTATGGGTTCACCCCTGAGCTTACCCTTGACCAGCAAAGCCATTTCCAGAAATGACTGGGAATGGCGGTGAACTGTCTATCGTCATTCCAAATCTGTGAAGATTTGGAATTGGCGGTAAACAGTCTACCACCAATTCTAGTTTTCTGTAAATTAGGCTTTGCACAAGGCCAAGACCAGGTAGGAAGCCAATCTAGGCCCTACCCTGCTACCTAGACCCATTCCAGACTTGCCCAAACCCTTAATTAGGGTTAACTCAATCCCGATTAAATTCTAACCATGGTTAAGGGCTTTTGACCTTGGAAAAATCTAGAAAAATCTCAAAAATATACAAAAAAATGCAAAAATATCAAAAACTTGACCTTGAACCTTTTAACCATGGTTAGCAGTTTTAACCATGGTTAAATCTCCCTTTAACTCTAGTTAAGCAGCTTTTAGTCTACCGGACTAACCCTTGCCCTACCGGGCCTAATCTCTTAGTCTATCAGACTAACCCTTGTACTATCGGGCCTAATCTTAGTCCACCGGACTAACCCTTAGCCTCCTGGGCCTTTTCCCTTGGCCTCTAGGCTCATACCCTCTAAACCATGTACTTGACCAACCTGATCAAAACCTAGCCCTCGGGCTAAACCCTTAGCCACCCCGGTGCACACACACACTCCCCTTAGCCTTGGCACGGGCTTATGTGCTAGAACTACGCTCGGTCTGATCTTGCCCCTTGTGAGTAAGTAGGCAACCCAACCCAGGTTCGACCCTAGTTAGGACTTTTTCTTTCTTGGGTTAGTATACTCTAAACACTTAGGCATTTGAATAAAATTTGATTTTAATTTGGCTTATACCTAGGGAGTAGGTAACCATTGCAAAATGGGGGTCCCGGGGTGCCTAACAGCTTCTCTAAGACTTGACAGAACCTCTTACCTACAATTTTATGTAGACCATAAGACTTTATCCATATCCGGGACTTATCCCTCAGAATTAATAAGTGGCGATCCCGATTCAAATCCAAGTGAATAAAATCCCGTGCTCACAACTGCAAATTATTAAAATTGTGCATTTTAGAATATGTAATTCTGTACTCGTTTTACCTACCATTAGGTATAGTACACAACTCTACCCTATTGGAAATCATTGGGGCCAATACAAATCATGCCCAAATAGAAAACCTGAGTTTATACACAACTTCACCCAGTTAGTCATTCCTTGGGATCTCACACAATTCACTCAAATGGGAATTAGGTTTATACATAACTTCACCCAGTTCACCAATTTTGGGGTTGTACAGAATGTCGCATAGAATTCAATTTAGGGTCGTACACAACTCTCCCAAGGACCAATTCCTAGAGGTCGAACACATCGCACCCCAATAATCGACCCTACATGTTAGGTGTACAATTGTTATCATTTTATAATGTTAAATCATCATTATATCCAAGTATTTGAAGAGCAATATAACATACATTTGAAGTGTTAACATCATACATGTGGCATTCATATTAAAATTGAAAAACATAACATAGGCTAGAATTTCTACAATTCTAGCTCAAGCTAGAAAATTCTTGCTAGAGCCACCTCTTGTTGCTCAAGTGAATACTAACTCGCTCGAGCCAACTAGCAACCAGAGAGTAATTAAGTTTACTGTGCATGGAATAGTATGTTACTGGCTCGAGCTAGAGTATTCTCACTCAAGTGAGATGCAATAGATCCCCAGGAAAAACTCCAGGTTTTCCATTTTTCAATCTTAATTTAAAGGTTTTGATCTAGATCTATTCTAAATACTATACTTACATATGAATAACATAAATAAACACAATGAATGAACTAAATACTAAAATGGAGTATTCACTTGTCTCTTATCTTGGTTGGATCAAGCCTCCAACCACAAATTGTCTCCCAAAACACAGCAATCGACCACTCTCCTCTCATCTCCTTTTGCACATTCTTTTCTTTTGCTTAACTTTTTAGGTTTTTGTCTCATTAGATTTTACTCCATTTTTTTATACTAACCCCAAGTTATGAAATTATACGATTGCCATTACTAAATGGTGTTTGGTTTTAAGCCCTGTTTAGAACCAGTTTCGAGCTATCCTCGATTTAAGCTATTCTAAACTCAACCTTGGTTAATTACCATGGCCAAACGCCCAATAGAAAAATTATTAAAATACCCCTAGTGAGGTAAATTTAATTAAATAATCAGGGTTACTACGTTAGGGTGGAGCACTACCTCAAGATCGACACTCGCTATTGATATATTATCATTGATGCACAACCACAACCAAGTAAAAGTTGGTGTTAGATGATATTCGAGCTTATAGTGTGATCTTGAGAGCAGGATAAAGATTATGGACTAATTTGAAGAAATTCTTGAGAATATGGGGCTGAAGAGTAAGAATAAGAAGATGTGTAGAGACCCGGATTTCTTTCCATGTAATTATCCCGCTCTTCATGGGCTTTTTAGTCATTTGGTTTTGCTAATGGGTGTGTTCGTGTGCTAATTAAGGTAATGGTAGGTTTAAGATGTTTAACAACATTTGACCAAGGTTAGATCGGAAGGAAATAAGAAAAAGAAGAAATCAGAGGAAAATAGCACAGTCGGTCGACCGACTGTATAAAAAGGATCAAAATAGTGGATTGTGGCCACAGTTGGTCGACCAACCCCAACCCCGGTCGACCGACTGTATGATTTTTGAAAAAAAAAGAAAGGGAACAGTAACCCCCCTGAGCTAGCCGGTCGACTGCCCCTCCCGGCCGATTAACTGACCTTTACAGAACTTGGGTTTAAAACCCATTTTGTAAGATTTTTAAGGGTAAAATGAGTTTTTCATCACCCTAAGTCTATAAATAACCTTTTATTTCGGGGGTTTGAGATCCCTAAGTCCTTCAAACCCTAATTTTGCAAAATATAGGAGAAACCAAGGGTTCTAAGTGTTGGCTTGCTTGTGAAGGAAGAAATTGCTCAAGGGAGAAGAAGGAAGCTTGAAGATCACTCCTCAAGCCTTCTTGAAGCATTTTAGATCGAAGGGAATGATCTCTAAGGTCGATATACTCTCCAAGTCAATTCTAGTATGATTTATGTATGTTTAAGCTTGAATAAATTAGAGATATGAGATGTTTGGTATGTTTATAGTAATATGGTGAATTATGGAGCATTAACAAGTCAATTCATTTTTAATCTAACTCTATTGAGATGTTCTATATGTTATAGAAATATGGAAATGAAGATCTGTGTATGTTTTCGTGTTTTATGCTTAGATTATGGATATTAGATTAGGAAATAGGAATTTTAGATGATTTAGGGATTTTTATTAACTATGTTTTGCTATTATGGAAATGAAATTGTAATTGAATGCTATGAATGTGATGAATGAAGGATGGGAAAGCTATGGAGGATGGGTAGAATGAATGTCTATGATTTATGGATGACGTATGTGGTGAATTAATTATGGATGAAATGATGATCACTTATGGGTGGATGGTGAAATGGAAGGGATTATAGAAGTGAATTGTGATGTTATGTTATTATCATGTTTAGAAGAAATGCATAATTACAATAAGGAAGTATTAATGTTTGGTGTGTTAAACTATGTCATATCTACCTTGTATGGTGATCGGTATTCGGGTAGGTCAAAACATAGAGGAAGTTTTCTATGTCTAGAATTCTCTAACCATAGAGATGTAACTTGGCGGAGTTTCTTAGCGGAGGATTGGAATTTAAGCGATGACCCATTTGAATTCCAATCATGACACTTACACACATTTTCACTTGCATGATAAGAAGTAAGGGTTACAAGTCCACGTGTCTCACAATATCATGCATTGAACATGTACATGCCACGTATTATGCTATTAAAGAATGATCCCCTGGTTACGAACATACCACTCTATGTGTTGCCGCGATATATGACACATGTCATACATTATACTATGAAAGAATGATACCTAGTTACGAACATACTACTCTAGGCATTGCCGCGTTATGTAACAAAACACTATAAATTATGCGTTGACGGGACAAAACACTATGAATTATGCATTGATGGGACAATACACTATGAATCATGCATCTACGGGATAAGTTAGTCATCATGGGCACGTATGAGTCATGCATATGTTTCGCACATGTATATGTTTAAGAGTAACACAAGTACTCGAGTCAACATGATGATATGTGTGATAGCATGTTTCCGTACTCTGATTATGTCTATGTCATACGAAACTGTTATCGATTATGTAGATATGAATCAGATTCTGATATTGTACATGTATCTTATGTTATTAGTTGGATTGTATATACACTGAGCATTTTCATTATTCAGTCGACTTGTTATTGTCGGTAGGTTTAGAATAGGAATACACGATGGAGTAGTAGATTGAGGAGACATACGTCAACGAAGAAGAAGAAGGTGAGTCTTCGGTTGTAGAAGCTCGAGAGTTGGATAAGCGGCCATATCATTAGGCTTTCTTTTACTTTTGAAAATGATTGTAATAGATGCTTGTTATTTAAGGATGTTGCTTAGACTGTTTTATTTTTATTAGCAGTTTTGGATTATCCGAATATAGTGGGTTATGTTGGACATATTTCAGATGTGCAGGATGGTTTGGGTTTTATTTATTGAATTTTTACTATTCTCATTTTTGGAGACTCGTGTTAGTATGCTTTGTATGTTGTGAGATTTATGCATGTTTAAGAAATGTGGCGACCCAAGGTCCCATTTTGGTCAAGATGGGATTTGGGGTCATTACAAGATGAATTTCCAATAGTTAATTTTGATTGTAACTTGGCAACAATGGCCTTTGTAGCCTTGGGATACAAAGAACCGACGAGATGTTGACACATCGGGAGAAGTGTCAATACCAATGTTTTTAAATAATAAAACTAGATGCATCATTTTTTTTTAAGTGCATATCTAAAACTTGTTCTGATCTATTAGCATTCTATTGGTCCTTTGTAATAACCTTCAGCTACCAAGACCATTGTTTCAAAGTTTCACTCATTAATTTTCTATGTTTAGAGTAGGCTAGAATGTCAATCCGACCCAACCCTCCCCTCGAAAGCCCCTAAAAGTGATTATTTTTTATCCATAAAGCTCGCAGTTCTAGGTGGATCCAAAAAACTAGGTCCGCTGACATGAGGGTCAAGCTTGAGTAACATCCTATAAAGCCTGACATGTTGCACAGATAATGGACCCTAGAGGGGGGTGAATAGGGTCTATGGCAGATTAAAATTTAAGCTAAGTAATTTTTGCAGAATTTAAAAATTAATTGCTACTACTATCAACAATTAATCTAATATAAAAAGATAGAGAGAGAGTAAGAGATACCAGATACAAGATGTGTTATCGGGGTTCAGCAACTTGCCTACGTCCCCGCCGTTAAGCTTCCCACTTTAAGGATTTTCCACGATTCCAATAATCGCACTCTTCTTTACGAGCAAAGAGCAAGCCTTTGCAATCCTTTTGCAGGCTCAAGAATAACCTTTTACAATCCTTTTAGCTGACTAAAGAATAACCTCTTCAAGAGAAACCTTCTCTTGGGTACAAGAAGACTCTCTTCTTAAATGGTGCAAAAATCCTTGATTATTGACTTTCAGCTTTTACAGAAATTGATTGGATTTGAAATCCAAATTTGAAAGTTCCTAATTGAACTAGATAAGAATGGAAAACAAAACTTACAATCACTCAAGATTGATTGGAATTGAATGCTTAAAGAGTGAGAGATTGGGATTCAAAGTATTCAATGCAAAAACAGAGTATTGATTGCTTGAAGGTTATGAGTGATTTATGAATGACAGAATCGTGTTGGAATCTCTTGGGATGTCTTGTTTGGTTCATAAATGATCTCTACTTGTAATTGAGCAATCAATATGGCCGTTAGGGGTCACAATTAATGTGGACTAGCCGTTACACGATTTTCCCGTAGGTACTCGTCGACGAGTGAGTGAAAATCAAGCCTGAGTTGTCGATAAGTGGGAACAGAAACAATTGAGAATTTTCTGTTCTTGCACTCATCGACGAGTCTCTTGCACTCATCGACGAGTCTACTGAAATTTTTCAATAAAATCATCTTACTAAGATCAATTTGATGGGAATTGTGCTTGGACCCTTAGGCAATTAAACCAACATTATTTTGATCATTTTTAGGGCCTTAGATTAATGTTCAAATTATACTAAGTCTCCTAGGGTCTATATATCTAGGTTTGAGCTATCTTTTACAATGTCTTGAGGACTTTACAAGGTCCTAGACATTCTTTGACTAAGACACTGGTCTTCATTGAGTGATGATCTTCTTTCTTAATTTGAGGAGCTTTACTTTTGATGGATCTTCATGAATTGTCTTGAGCTCTTAAAGCTTTTTCCTTTGAAGGATTAATACTTGGACATTGACCTTGATGTCTTTGAATGGTTGAACTCTTCATGATTTGAAAAATAATCTTAATACTCTTTTTCTCTGAAATTTCACATTCTAAATGGAAGAATTAGTATCATAAAGTTCATTCCATTATTGTGTTATCATCGAAACTATTGAGGGTACTTAGAGTTGTAACCTTGAGGCTAACACGACCTTCATTATCTATATATATATATATATGATATTAACAATTTTTCTTAGTATATGTTAAAAAATTATTTATGCTCACCATTGCTTGTAGGAAAACGTTCCCTGCATAAAAACATAACAAAAGCACATGAATAAAATTGCAACTAGCACATAGATTAAATATACAATAAGAGCTTTGAGAGATAGTACAACATGCTCGGCTACCATTGTAGCGACCCGAAATTTTAATATAATAAAATTTTGGATTATCGGTCCTTAATTGAGGTTAATTAGTTGTGTGTTTGATAAATTTGTGTAAAGTAGGTATTACTCGGAATTGGGTTGCACTACTACGAAATTAGTGTTTTTCTTCGATTTGCGCACATAGTGTGCTGGTCGGCTATCCGGACGTCCACCTATCGTTCCGGTTCAATTGCACATCAATTCGCGAAACCGCGAAGGTCCTATGTGTGGAAACATCGAGAAAATCAGGGAATTCGTAGTGTATCGAATTTCGATTGGGGCTCTATATTTAGCGGACTTTCTAATCAAAATCCGTACGGATTGTTCCACTACATGCTGGAAGGCCATGGGGATGACCGTCTATCATTTCGACAGTTTATCATCTCATATGGCGAAACCCCAATGTGTTTTGTATCTGAAATTGGAAAATTTGTGGGTTTTGCAAATTCTTCCGGTCGCACTTTTTGGCAGTCAAAACTCATCGGCTTTCCCCAAAATTTCTACAACAGGTGTCAGACTACCCCAAGATCGATCACCTGAAGTTTTGTCAAAATCGAAAAATCATATGGTATGGTTTCGGAATGACTTTCGGGGACATTACCGAAAACCGGTCGCGATTCGTAAGCCGCGACACGTGTCTCGGCTCAGGCCAACACGTGGCACCTTCCAAGCGACACTTGGTGCGCATGTGTGGGTTAGGCTAGTCTATAAATAGTAGACCACCCCCCAGCCATTTCTCTCATCCTAGTGAGAGAGAGGTGAAGCCCTGTCGAATTTTCTAGAGAGAGAAACATTCTAGAGAGAGAAAGAGAATTTTCTAGAGAGAGAAAGTCTAGAGAGAGATAAAGAGGCGTATCCTGATGTTTTTGGACGTGCTGAGCGCATTGGTGGCATCTATTTCATCTCTAGGAGCTTCGAAACATGGGTACCAAAGGTAATAAAAACTTTCTTATCTATTTTTCATTCCACTAGATAAATTATGCGAATTGTGTTGTTTATATCAGACCATTTCTGAGCTCTGATCATGCTCAAATTTTTACTCTAAATTTATTTTCCTAATCTGTAAATTATATTAAAATTTTATTGCGATCTGATGGTTGGATAGGATGATATGAATTTCTAAAGGAAAACCTAGTCTGTTGTTTTTAAGGCTAATAGTACGGTTTTCCTAATTATATGAAACTTTTCTGAGCTCTGATCATGCTCAAATGTTTACTCTAAATTGATCTTCCTAATCTATAAATCATATCAAAATTTCACTATGATCTAATGGTTGGATAGGATGATATGAATTTCTAAATGAAAACCTAGTCTGCTGTTTTTAAGGCTAACAGTACAATTTTCCTAATTATAGGGACCCTTTTTGAGCTTTGATCATGCTCAAATTTGTACTCTAACTTTATCTTCCTAATCTATAAATTATATCAAAATTTCACTACGATCTGATGGTTGGATAGGATGATATGAATTTCTAAAGGAAAACGTAGTCCGCTATTTTTTAGGCTAACAGTACGGTTTTCCTAATTATGGAGAACCTTTGTTTGTCTGATCATTCTCCAATTTTTACTCTAAATTTATCTTCCTACTCTGTAAATCATATTAAAATTTCACTGCGATCTGATGGTTGGATAGGATGATATGAATTTCTAAAAGAAAACCTAGTCTGCTGTTTTTAAGGCTAATAGTACGGTATTCCTAATTATAGGGAACCCTCCTAATCTCAGATCATGCTATAAATTTTACCACATATTTATCTTCCTAATCTGTAAATCATATCAAAATTTCACTGCGATCTAATGGTTGGATAGGATGATATGAATTTTCAAAGGAAAACCTAGTCTGCTATTTTTAAGGCTAACAGTACGGTTTTGATCATTACAGGGAACCTTCCTTATTTCAGATCATGCTCAGATTTTTACCATATTGCGACCTTCCTACTTTGTCAATCATATTAAAATTGCAATGAGATTTGATGGTTGGATTTGACAATATGAATTTCTAAATAAAACCTAGTCTGTCGTTTTATGAACAACAGCATGGTTTTGATAATTACAGAGCTCCTTCCTGATCTCAGATCTTTATTCAACATTATGCTTGTCATGGTGTGTTAAAATGGGTTGTATGTACTTGTATGGGGAGGTATAGGAACTGAGCAGAGAGGCGTAGCCCTCGGTTTCGGGTTGAATAACTCGAAATTTAGGTTCGGCGATCGATTGGGTGACCAATCGCTAAACGATTTGTTGACTTGACATGACATGTGTATATGATGGGATGATTATTTTGATACTGAAATAGCCGGGGTCGTAGTGTGTAGACCTCCGTGACTAATAGTTGGGAGTGAGTTGCTTACTATCCATAGATCCTCTTTGACTAGGTCCGGAGTAGTGATTGTGTATAGTCTGGAATCTTCGGATTCGCAGTTAGTTGAGCCGGCATGCTCAAGCATTGTCATAATTGGTTGAACTGGGAGATGTTGGAGTCCTAAAAGATGTCTAAAGTGATTGAGCATTATATAGTGTATTCACCAGGGTTCCTCTATGGTTGGGTCCGAAGAGGCGGCGATGTACCTATCGGGGTTCCTTCTAGGTGGTACGTCATGGAGAGACGGTGTCCAGTAAGGCCCGGGGTGCCTCCAGTGAATAACCAGAAGATGACGGTAGACAAGTTGGCCGGGGTTCCTTCGTGACTGATAACCAGTGAGATGGCGGTGTGTATACACAGTAGGTGCTGTCAGTCAGAGTATATGTGGTAAGTCCTTGGAGGATGATTATCCTAGTTGTGTAGAATATTTAGGATTCTGGTCTATGTGGGTTGGGACACCCAAGGGTTGGTCATGTTCGGGTAAATACCGGAATAGTATTCAGAAGTCTGGATGACTCAAGTTATGATGTGACCCGGTAATGCTCGAATTGTGTTGAGCTTGGAATGATCAAGCTCGAATAGGGTATAGAGACCACTCTATGATGAACATGTATGGGCTAAAGGCCGGTTAACAGAGTCTCAGGACTCGGAGTAAAACATGGTTGATGATCGAAACAAATAACTTGGTAAAAGAAATACATGTTGCATAACGAACTCCATAATTGGGAAAGATATTCGAGATTGGGAATCCGGTGTTGGGTGCAATGGCCCTGTGTGACTGAGGGTCACAATATAACTTCGATATATTACTAAATTGTATTATGAACTGGCATATGTATATTATGTGTTTATTGATGCTTTGTTATAATATGGAAGATAGTATAGATGGATTGTGGTTGTTTTTTTATTGGGCTTCATAGCTCACTGACGTTTCATCTCAACAGATACTGGAGCGGACGAGTTGTAGGTGTGGATCCTGCACCTTGTACTTTTGTCTTTGGATAGAGACTTGTCCCGGCGCGTTAGTGGCGCCTCCATTTTGTAAAACAGACACAATGGTAAATAATATACAGGTATTTGTTTTGTGGTTGATGGCTATTGTGATGACCAGAGTTTATGTTGCTCCATGTAAGTAAAGTTTAAATTTTTTCACATTTGTGCAGAAAAGTCTTCCGTTGAGCTAGTATGAACGACCGGGCACGCGTCTCGGGACACTACTCCGGTAGGCGCGGGTTCAGGGTGTCACAACCACATTGCTACAAGTATGCATAACAAAAGTTCAACAGTTAAGAATAGATTCCTCCAAATTCACATGGTTAGGCTTGTACAAATGTTAAGTATTGAATTCTTACATTCATTGCAAGAAAAATAATGAAATGCATGTCTAATATCATATTTTGGATGAGAACGCCCCTTACCCTACAATAAACATGCCCAAATGAAATCTATGATACCCTAACAATACATGTAGAATTATGCATTTGAAGTTCATATATATAGATGTCGTGACCTAAAATCCCACCTAGGAGAAATGAGACTTTGGCGTCATGACTTATATTTCAAACCATCCTAAAAAGCGTATACAAGGCATATCAAATAGTGAACCTGGAAATTTCTGCTGCATAAAAGTTCTTCCAAGTGTTAACATAGTCAAATACTAAATATAACTATAACCTGTATACAAGATCCAACACTTAAGTTACCAACTCAAGCCTACATGAAAATCCCCAAAACAAAATCCCAAATTACATGTCTCTCTTACTCAAACTCAACCATAAGTCCGCATGTCAAAACCCTTAACATCTGTATGATAATTCCAAGCAAGCTCCCGCTCTCCATGAGCCTCCTCGACCCATGGCTCCAAAGCACGACCCTCCAACCTAGAACCTACCGAAATAACAGTTCGGTTGAGTATTGAATACAATACATTAATATGTCATACAAAATAACATATACATAATCAAAGAGTGAAAGTTTAAAACAAGATAACAAGTGCATATTCTCGAAAATCACTCTCTGAATCATACTTTAAATCATACTTTGTATTCATGCTTTAACAAAACATATTTCGAATATCTTATGAGTCTTGTGAGTTCCTTATGCGTCTTATGAGTCTTGTGGGTTCCTTATACGTCTTGTGAGATTCTTAGCTTATGAGCACCTTATGAGATTCTTATGAGACCATTCTTTCCACGTATCTTGTACTTACTTTAAGACAGATGATAGTACCTGTACCTGATCATAGTATACTAGCATCCTCTCTTATTATTGTTAACATACTTATGAGTTTCTTATGAACTTGCTTTCATGTAAACAGATGATAGTTTCCGTACCTAGTCATAGTACATTAGCATCCCTTCATATTCTTTATTTTACTTGGAGATAGAAACTAGTACCCATACCTGGTCATAGTATACCAGTATCCTCTCATACTTACTTGAAAACAGATGTTAGTGCCCGTACCTGGTCATAGTACACTAACATCTTTTCTTACTTATCTTGGAAACATATACTAGTGCCCGTACCTAGTCATAGTACATTAGCATCCTTTCATATTCTTTATTTTACTTGGAGACAGATACTAGTACCCGTACTTGGTCATAGTATACCAGTATCCTCTCATACTTACTTTGAAACAGATGTTCGTGCCTGTACTTGGTGATAGTACACTAACATCTTTTCTTACTTATCTTGGAAACAGATACTAGTGCCCATACCCGGTCATAGTGTACTAGCATCCTTTCATATTCTTTATTTTACTTGGAGACAGATACTAGTACTCATACCTAGTCATAATATACCAGTATCCTCTCTTACTTACTTGGACATAGATGTTAGTGCTTGTACCTAGTCATAGTACATTAACATCCTTTCATGCTTTACATTTCTTACTTCTTTTCTTGTGAGCTTGCATTTCCTTTTTTATGAACTTTCTTTTATTTTATTACAACTTTATTTCTCCTTTCTTATAAACTTTTTCTTATGATCATTTTACTTATGAGTCTTATGAAACATCTTGATAATACACCCATACATGTGTATAGTGCTTGTGAGCAACATGGAGTAATTATGAACATCATAGTAATCATAGAAAACATTTAAAACATGGAGACATATGCATGGAATTTCATTCATAGCATGGACATACATGTGCATGAGCTACTTAGTCTTATTTCATGCACAACATACTTTACGATTCATACTAAATACAACCACACTTTAATCTAACATAGTTCATAACCATAGTTTACAAAGAACAAGGTCTCCTTGATTTCATTTCGTTTGCACAAGGTTAATTGGTAGAGTGTGTCTACACTCTTTCCATAAAATATTCATCCCTTAAATCTTACTTAACCTATATGAAACCTAACAAAATCATCTAGGAGAGAGTAGTTATACTCTCTTTTATCAAAACTCATCCCTCTTCGCTTTCCTTTTCATTAATGAATGATAACATTATTAACGAGTGAAGGGCATCTACCCTTTCTAATTAAACATAATGCCTCAATACTTGAAATCATAACATGGTAGATGATAGAGTGTATCTACACTCCTTACATCACAACACATACTTTAAATCTTTCTTTTTCATAGATGAATCCTAACAGGAATAGCTAGTAGCAAGTAGCTACACATACAAGATAAACCTCGATTTCATTTCATGCTTTTCAATTGTATACACATACAAGGTTATATGTCTTAGGCTATACACCCTACTTGTCTTTAAAAACATACATCAAAGCTTACAATACCAATAACAAGATCATATACCTTGATTTTACTTCATTCATCTCATTAGTATGCACATACTAGTCTATGCACCTTAACTTCATTCCAAAACATGATTTACATCTTACTTTTACTAAAAGGAGTACAATAATAGCAATACATATTAATAGATTATAGCAAGGAATGTTAGTAGAATGTATCTACCTTTGAGAGTGAATTCTCGTGGCTTTGTGTGTGAGAAACACCTTGGCTTGTAAGATTCTTGCTTCCCTTTTGGATCTTGAGAAGCTTTGGAGTGAGATTGGGTTTTCACCCTTGATCTTGGGAAGACTCCTCTCTAAAACCCTAGTATTTTCTCTGTTTGCTCTCCAAGAACTCTCTTTAGGTTTTAGTAACCCCAAACCCACAAAATGGGGGGTATTTATAGGCCAAGGGTATTAGAAACCCTAATTTTCCCTTAAGATTCGCGCACAAGGGGAAAAACCTCAAATTACTAAAGGTCGGTTGATTGGCCAGGAGGGACGGTCGACCGGCTAGGATGAGCGGTCGACCGACTGAGGCTGGAAAACCCTTGTTCAAACCAAATTTCATACAGTCGGTCGACCGATTGGAGGGGCGGTCGACTGACCTTGAGCATAATCCTATTGTCATCCCATTTTTTGGGCATTTTGGAGACAGTCGGTTGACCAACCTTCACCAGAACCTGGCAAATTCCCCTTTTTTCTCAATGTTTTTTACTTAAGAGTGTTTCCATTCTTTCCTTAGCTAACTTAGAGTGTCTCCACTCTTCCCTTAGCTACTTTAGAGTGTCTCCACTCTTTTACCTTGACTTTAACACTCCCACAACACATACTTTGATTGTGACTCTTCCTTTCATTCATTACGCACCAAAATACATAGAAGACCTTTAAGCCTTAAAATCACTATTCACTACACTATTCACAGCCTAGTGAACTCACTTCCGGGGCTCTACATACCCACTTAGGATATTTATACCCTATACGTTTATATACTTATAAAGTATTATTATACTCTTGTTTTGAGACTCGACATACACTTATAAAACCCTCACTTTACTTCCCTCAAACCAAGGGCACATGGAAGGCCTTAGGCTTTGACAAGCCTTGTGCACTGATACTATTCACATAAACAGTGCCCTCAAGTTCCAGGGCTCTACAATGGATATGTGTATTCTCCATTTCAAACATCTTTAAGACTGTCATTCCTTATAATAGAAGTCTCTCTATCTTTCCTTAACATATCTAAACTTCTTCGGAGACTAGAAGACCATATGAACAACATGTACTAAGAAAAGGATTGCACTTCGTGGTGGTTTAAAAAATCAATAAATATTATAGCAGTTTTTTCCTTACACCCAGACTTGGCCCTGAGGGTATGGCTTGGGCCTAGCCAATTTAGGCCTAGCGAGGGATTGGGTTGGACCCTTACAAGTGAGGATTGAGCCTGGATAGACCCTGGCCCATTTACAGACTTAGTTTAGAGAGGAATTGGTGTCCATACTATTGAAACACCCAACTCCTTATATAAGGGTTGCCTTTATGATCTTGCAAAAATGGTCACATATTAGGGGAAAAAACATCTTTCGAAATTTTTAAATATAAAATAAATCCCACAAATACTATTTAAAAATGTCATGCTAGATGAATGTAGAACCCTAAAACCTAGGTGCACAATGCCTGTGAATAGTGCTAATTCACAAGGCAAGAAAAGTCTCGGAGCTTCCGGGACATTATCAAATTATGCTTGCATGAAATGGGATTGTTTTTCTTATCTAAATAAATGTGTTGATATGTGTTTTGGGGGCTAAGGACCCAAGGAATAGGAGTACAAAGTACTCAAGGTATAAAAAATGGGGAAAAGGCCAAAATGGGCAAATTAGGGGCCAACCAGTCGACCCCTCCACTACCGGTCGACCAGTCCACACACTCTTTTGTATGGGGTTCTTTTCCAGAACCCCTACATTCAACCGGTTGACCCCTCCTCTGTATTTTGGCCTGAACTGACCTCCCTTAGTGCTTTTTAGATATTTTGAGGGCTCATTAGGGTTTTGATAACCCAAACCCTCTATATATACCCCATTTCATGGGGTATTGGGTTACATACCCTAAGAGAGCAAAAGAGAGGGATTTTAAGAGAGAAGAAGGGAGAGAAGCTAGGATTTGCAAAAGATGTTGCCAAGATCGAAAGTGAAGCTCGGATTTTCGCTTCTCAACCTTTCTAAAGTGTTAAGACTGTAGGGATCCAGTTTCGTAAGGTAAATACACTCTACTAGCTTCTCATGTTATGATTCATTCATGACAACTAGGATATTAAGCATAGTTTTGATGAAAATATATCGATAGTTTTGCTAACTAATCTTATTAAAATTCATTAGTGAAAGTAAGATGAAAAGCATGCTATTTAGATGAAAATGAGGTAGAACACTCTACTAGCTTTTCAGGTTGTGATTCATTTATGACATATAGGTTATTAAGTTTAGTTTAGATGAAAAGTAACATTTCTCTACACCAGATATTACTTGTATAATGTCCTAATTAGAAATACTAATTCAAAAGCATGCTTAATTGATAAATTGAAGTGTGAATACTACACTATGTGGTGTTGTTATGAAACTAATATTTGAAGTAATAGTTAAAGCATAATTATTGAGGATTTGAATGGCCTATGACCTTATTCTTGTAAACCATGTTATGGAAAAGGTATTAAGGATCTCCTTGCTTTCCTTATTGCTCACAAGTGCTATACATGATCACCCACATTTATATGACCGAGTTTTATATTGAATACAAGCATTGAATATTGAATACAAGCATTGAATGAATGATTGGTTTCAAAAAGATGATTTCCATTCAAAGTATGAATTCCGTTCAAAAGATGGTTTTGTTTCAAAGAAAGGATTTGCTCAAAGTATGAGTTATGATTCAAAATATGTTTTGCTCAAAAGTATAATGAAATGCTCAAATGTATAATGAAATGCTAAAAAGTATAATGAATTGTACATATGTGAAATGGTAAGGAAATGCTCATAAGGACCAAAGTGAAAGATGCTAATGTGTTCCGTTTCATCATAGTCCGGGCAGTTAAGCAAGTGAAAGATGCTAATGTGTTCTGTTCCATTATAGTTCGGACATTAGTTAAGCAAGTGAAAGATGCTAGTGTGTTCCGTTCCACCATAGTCCGTGCACTAGTTAAGTAAAGATAAGATGCTAGTGTGTTCCGTTCCACCATAGTTCGGGCACTAGTGAAGTAAAGTAAAGTATGTGTAAAGATGCTAGTGTGTTTTGTTCCATTATAGTCCGGTCACTAGTTAAGTGAAGTAAAAGAAATGAAAGAAAGTACAAAATATGTGTGATGTGTAAGTGTGAATGATGTTAGTATGCTCCGTTCAATTATAGTTCGGGTACTAGAAATGCATGTATGGAATATGGTACTGGTAAAGAAAAATGCATGTGTGATAAATATGACAAAATAAAGAGTAATGCATGTGTGATGAATATGGTAGTTGTAAGGAGATAATGCATGTGTAATATGTGTTACTTGTAAAGAGAAAGACATGATATAAATGAGAAAAATATGGTTTTAAAGCAAAGTTCAAAAAACATGTGATTTTGAAAAGTATGTGTATCTGAGATTGAAATAAGATTAGAATAGTATTGATTTAAGTATGATTTCAAATCGTAGGCACATGATAGTTTTTTAAAATGATAATGGCTTCCGCACTCTGATTATTCATTCTGTTAGACTTTACTTTGAATTGCCTTATTCTGAGTATATGCGAGCATGTTATTATCAATGTTCATAACATGGTTGGCTAGTAGTTTGTATATGTTGAGTATTCCATGCTCAGGCGAACTGTTAGTTCGACAGATGCATAGGTAGAAACGCACGCTCTGGAACCATGGGTCGAGGAGCCGATAGGTAGTTATCTTGAGGATGATAGGGACCTTGATAAGTGACCCTACTGAAGAGTTGATGAGAGAGAAAGCCATGTATTTTGGGTTTTCATTTTGGGATTTTGTATCGGTTTGAGTTGGTAACTCAAGCAAGGGATCTTATGTACATATCTTAGTTTATATTTCAGTATTGAAATTACTGGTACTTGGAAGACTGTATATAAGAAAGAAATTTTCAGGCTCAATGTTTAGCGTGTCTGATATGCTCTTACAAGTTGGTTTGAAGTATAGGTCACGATGACAAAGTCTCAAAACTTCTAAGGCGGATTTTGGATAGTGACAAAAAAGTTCTTTAAACTTGTATTCTTAATTTGCAAGGTTGATTAGTAATATTGATTTGCTAGATTCGTCTTATTCTTAAATTTGTAGGCTGATTATTAATATTGATTTACTAGACTCGCCTTATTACGAACTTATTCTAATTTGACTAAATTTAGGGTTTCAATTTCCGAAGTCCCAACTTACCTTGTTGCTTAGAGGAAGAAATTGTACCCCTCACATTGAGGAGACTAATGATCAAGTCATTGAAATGAGTGTGGCTATTGACATACCTACCCGATAACTGAAATAAATACTAACCACACTAATCGGGGTTGTGGCCTAACAACTTGATCGATTATAAAAAGTGGCTCTCAGAACCCCCCAAGCAAATGACCAAACTTTAATATATGGAGTTTCTAAATGGGGGCAAGGAAAATGGCAAAATGATTAAAGTGAAAAGATTTGCTAACACATGTTCTAACCCATGATAGAGAGGAGCCAAACACCAATTGTTTTGCCACTTAGGGTCCGTTCTTTTGCTATGACTTATAATGCTTGAAGCTTTGCACTTTGTCATAATAGTTGTTAGGAAATTCGAGTCACTTTGTCAAGGTTTCTAACATAATTGATTCTTATCATAATGAGATTTGAAGTCTTATTATTTTGTATGAGATTTGAAATCATTCATTTTGCTACATTTGAAGTCTTATTGGAATCGCAACCCAAGAGATAAAAAGCACAAAACATCTGTTTCTCAAAAGAAAATGCATATTGTCAAATGATAAAACTTATAAAGTGCTAGACTTTGCAAGTATCAGTAAAAGAATAATAAGAAAAAAAAAAGTATCAGTGAAAGAACGGACCCTGAAGGCAAAATCTTATAATGAGCAAAACATCCATAACAATTTTTTTTTGATACTATCCATAAGGGCATTTTTTGATACTTCATATTATATACAATGAAAAAAAAACACTATATATATATATATATATCTAAGTTAGGGATACTTCACTCCATATGTATTTCCATGAGATAATTTATATTTGAAAAATAAACTTTTTAGCTTATAATAAAACAATTATGACAAAATTCCTCTTGAGTTGATACATGGTTTGGTACATTAATAATAGAGAATGGAGTAGTATAATAATGTGGGTGAGATACATTATATGCTACCGCTTGAATGAGCTTTGAAGCTCGTATAAACATTCTTCAACTCATTAGATGCTACTTCGTGTGCTACTGAGAGAAGAGATCATAACAACCTAATCTAGTGGGTCACCTTTTTCGACAGATTTATAAATGAGCGGGATGCAACAGAAATGAACTTTACAGACTGGCGGTGATATTAGTAAGCACAGTTGAATGTTTTAGTCATTCATGAACAAATCACAAAAATCAAAGAAGATCAATGACAATATTTGTAAGCAATTGCATGCTCCTTCAAAAGATCATGCAATTGTGAGAGAGTAATAGAGAATGAAGTGGCATAAAAACGTGGATGAAATACATTGTATCACTATCAATGTATCTCAATCACATTATTTGATTGATGTCAATCACAATTGATTAGCATCAATCAAAGATTTATATTATATTTGATGAGTCAAGATTATTTTGTAGATGGAGAAAGATTAGGTTGATCACTCCAATAAACAGTCATGGATAATTATAACGATGAGAAGGTTTTTTGAAAAAAAAGTTTTTTGTCTTGTAAATGCATTTATTCAAAATATATTTAGAGAGAGAGAGGGCTTCAAGTTCTTAGGAAGAGCCATATGAGGCAGCTCACGTATGGTTCGGGAGCCGAGCCCCAACACCGGGGCTTAGGTCAACACATATAATGGCCAATCATCAATTGGAAGCGGTCAAGATGATGTTATCCTAATCTCCACAAAGAATTCCTCTTTGAATTACTATGGAAAATTATTTCTGGGACACTAGTTTCGATCTTTAGATAAATTTCATTTTTATTAAATCCTTTAAGTTAATGTAATGAGTCATCCAATTATAAATATAATTATTCTACAATTAAGGCCTCATTTGGTTCAAACTATTGTAGCTACAATTGATTGTACAATAAGTAATGTCATGAATATCCTGTTTAATTAGTATTCTGTCAATAACTGATACCTAAGCATTTCAAAAAATGATATTTGTCATTTAAAAAAAAAAAATGATATTTTGTATAATCTTTCTCAAACTTAAGGGGTCTTGTAGGTCTTACAAGAAGCAAAATTGGGTGCTTATGATAATTTTCATATATAATCTTAAAGGTGCATTGCTCCCACTATCCCACATAATCACCCTTGGTGAAATTTCAAACCCTTGATTATTTATATTAATAAGTGGTTATAACCAAACAAACCCGGTGGAGAAGAAGAGATGAAAAGAGAAAATGAGAAATGTGAGAGACCCTTTCTTTTCTCCCACCATAAGTGCCATCCCACAAAATCGCTTTATCCTACTTAGAATCACCCTTCATTCCCATTTGAAATAATGTGAGTTTTAGAAAATTAATTTTGATAAAATTAATTTTTTAAAGCGAACCAAGTATGAATATATAAAATCGTCAAAATCAATTTTAACCAATTAAAGGGGGTTAAAAAAAATCCGAACCAAACACTCCCCCTTATGCAAACCATGAACAAGTAGATATCGATGTAAAAAAAGGAAAACACGACACACATATTTCATGAAAGAAAACAAAAAATTCGAAATTTATTCCTAATAAATATTAGAAAATGTTTAACTTAATGCCGCATTCTACTATGAAGTGGAATGTGTAGTCCTCTGGTCCATGCCCCGGTCCTTTTTTAACGCCCACCATTTGCGGTTAAGATCCCCTCACACTCCTAGAGTCAAGCAATCTAACCTTAGTTTTAAAAGAAAAAAATAAAAATTAACTTTAATTTCTTAAGCTTAACCATAATTAAAAGTTGTTAAAATGGACACGTGAACACGACATTTGACTAAATAGTCAAATACGTGGTGGGCTAATCACTGTCCATAAATATTCTTTTTTTTTTTTTTAAAGGGCCGCAGGCACTTTTTTAAGTGTAGAGACGGCCATAGAGGCGGCCATAGAGTTGAGAGTCCTCTATCTGAGGTTCTTCATCCTGCATAGATCATTAGATTGGTGGGACCATCTCGTAGATACATGAACTTTGATCACGACCCTACTTGAAAATCAAGCTTTGTATTCAGATCAGACGGCTAAAAATCTCCTCTGTTCAAAGCCAAGGTATGCCACGTGTACTGTGACTGGTAAGGATTCACTGAGGATAATGGACTGCCGGTCTATGATATCATCCATATAGTTGTCCGGACTCCGGAAATAGCTTTGCTTCTCAGTCTGATAGCAATACTCGAGCTGGTTGGCGACAAGTAGTACACCTTAAAAGACATCACCGCATCAGCGCACATTAGCACTTCGAGATGCTTTCGCTGTTTACCCTCTGTTTCTTCGATTCTCCTCTTTCTCTCTCTCGCGTCTTCCTTAACTTCCTTATCCTGCGCAACCCCACCACACCAAGTTTTTCCACGATTTCTCGCTCCTCAAAGCTCTCTCTTTCACATACCCAACTGCTCCAAACTCTCTTCTTCTATGCTTCCTCGGTTCCTAGGGTTTCACTTCTTAGGGTTCTATTTCAGAGCCTTCAAACCCTAATCGATGGAGCTCAAACGTGACTCCAAGAACGGATTCAACTACTCAAATCTCTTCAATCTTGAGGTTAGTGATATGGGGTTTTTGTTTTCTCAATTGGGTTTTCTATTTTTTTTGATTGAACAATGTATCTGGGTTGAATTTTTTTTTTTGGGGGATTGGATTGCTTTGTGAGAAATTAGGGTTTTATTTATGTTTTTATATATATATTTTTTTACCTTTTCTTGGTTTGTGAATGATTTTGTGTATATAGTGTTTGTTTTTTTGGTTCTGTTATATGTTGTTGATGATTTTTTGGTTTATTTTTATGTTTATTACTATATATATATATATATATTTTTGGGTTTCTTTTGTTTTTGGGTTGTATTGAAGTCTTTGATGAACTTTCAACTTCCCCAAGAAGATGATTTTGATAATTATGGGAATGGTAGTCATGATGGAAGCAGAGGTAGCCAAGGTAGGCACTGTTATTCCTAGACTGTTGGTTTCTAATTTGTTCTTTGACAGTTTTTTAGCTTCTTGTTTTGATTTTGAGTGAAAATCTCAACTACCCATTTTGATTCTAGGCTTGAAAACACATTGTACATTCTACGGTTTCTTACTCTTCTTCTTTGGTATTGGGTTTCTCTTATTTGTTTTTTTTCCTGGCCTGATCACAAGGACTGAGCTGATGGGAATAATTTGGTGCAAACAATTGTAAACTTGCACATACTTCATTGGTGCTTTTGGGTGGTTTTAAGCAGGTCGAGGAGCCATGGTGGACCACAGGATTGGGATTATGTCAGAGAGGTCATCGGAATTGAACCTGACTACGAAGAAGAGGAGGTCCCACCTGGAGTCTGAAAATTATTCAAATTCTTCAGCAGGGAGAGACGCAAACAGCAGTGACTCGGACAGTGACGACTACGGTACACACATTTCGGAGGAGCAGTACCGTTCGATGCTTGGGGAACACATTCAAAAGTACAGGAGGGTGAGATTCAAAAAGTCCCCATCAAGTCCTGCCTCCAATCGAATGGGAATGTCAGTTCCAAAACGTAATATGGGTTCCAAAAGTCGAAAATTGGGGACTGAGGACCGAGTGTTACATGTGAGGGAAAGTCCGCCTGAGTATCTCACTGACATTAGTCCTCATAAACATGCAGACTATTATGAAGCAGATTTCATGCCGGGATACGGCACAAATAGGGTTTCTTCCTCCCTTGATTCTGCTTATTTGGATATCGGGGAGGGAATCACTTATAGGATTCCTCCAACTTATGATAAGCTTGCTGCATCCCTGAATTTGCCTAGCTTCTCGGATATCCGGGTAGAGGAATATTACTTAAAGGGTACCCTTGATTTGGGGTCCCTAGCTGCAATGATGGCCACTGATCGAAGGTCTAAGTCTCGAAGCCAAGCAGGGATGGGTGAGCCTCAGCCCCAGTATGAATCACTTCAGGCAAGATTAAAGGCTTTTTCAGCTTGTAATTCGGTCCAAAAGTTCAGTCTCCAAGTATGTGATAATGGGCTGGATTCATCCTCTATCCCCGAGGGGGCGGCTGGAGGGATACAAAGGTCAATTATGTCTGAGGTAGGTAACTTGCAGGTTTACTACGTGAAGGTCTTGGAGAAAGGAGACACATATGAGGTCAGTATTCACTTTGAGTTGTAGTTATTTGATGGGAGGTCCTGTTTGGTTATTTCCTTATTCAGGTTTTGGTTCTGGGTTTACAGATTATTGAACGTAGGCTACCCAAGAAGCAAATAGCGAAGAAAGATCCTACTTTGATTGAGAAGGAGGAAATAGAGAATATTGGGAAAGTATGGGTAAACATTGCAAGAAGAGATGTTCCAAAACATCACAGGGTTTTCACTAATTTCCATAGAAAACAACTAACTGATGCCAAGAGATGCTCAGAAACCTGTCAAAGAGAGGTACTTCTCTTCACATTTGAAGTTGTACTTCTCTTCTCTAACATGTTCGGATTATAAAATTTATTTTGTAAGATTTAGTGATGGTTGATTTTCTTTGCCAGGTGAAATTGAAGGTGAGCAGATCTCTTAAATTGATGCGGGGAGCTGCAATTCGCACAAGGAAACTTGCTAGAGACATGCTGGTATTTTGGAAAAGAGTAGACAAGGAGCAGGTACGTTCTTTTTGTGAAGTTACATGGGGAGATATTTTTTTAATGTCATGGGTCATTAAAAAGTGGTTACATTAACTTTAATTGTCTTTTGAGCACGTGCCATTGGATTGAGATTAATTTCACCATATTTATAGTGACATATAGAGGAATTTTAGCTGTACTAGCTGAAGTAGATAAAAACAACATACACACTCTTCCTGTGAAGAGAATTTGTGCAATTGGATTATTTTGGAATTCTTCACAAGGCAAATGAGGGTGCCTCAGTAATTGTGCGCGCTTATATAATTGACCACAACACCCCCAAAACAATACGTGTCTGGTGCGGGAGCATATAAGTTGCTTTTATCTACTCCAGCGAGTACTGCTAGCAGTCCTCTTGACATGTTAATGCGTTTCTTTCTTGCTGAAACAAGAGATAGGAGAAACAAATTCATTGTGCATTTCCAATTATTTCCAATTGAAGACCTAAGAAAGCACAATTAATATCTGTGTGTGCATGTAGTCGTGTACCTTTCTCTCCATGTATGTGTCTATATAAATTTTATTATGTGACCATCTCTAAGATTGGACACGGCCTAAAAATCAGAGTCAGATAACTCAGATTGACCAAGGTAGCTTAATCATTAGGCTATAACTAAATATAGGAAGGCAGAGAGAGATAGGGTTGAAATTCAGGAAAAGTATCTGGCTGTTAAGAGTGTCTAGAATTACTGTTCTGTTTTTGTTCTGAACTTATATACCGGGTGGGCCATGAACATGAGCTAGAGGGGCGACAAAAATAGAGACTGATTTCCACTGGGAAACAGAAACATGCATGCGTACTAAAACTTCATAAATACTCCCTGGAAAAAAAATGGATTGGAGATAACATGTTATTCTATGAGCGTGTTAAAGTATCCCTGACATGTATCAAACTATCAATATAGCTGTATAGGCGAGAGTCTTAAGATTTCGTTTTAATGATAATGAAATGCTGTGAGATTTAATGAAGCATTGAGTTATATATGTCGTATGTGCAAAATTTTTGAAAAATTTGACCTAGAAGATTCTATAAATGCTTGCTCCCACCCCTCTTCTTGCAGGCGGAAGTCAGGAAGAAAGAAGAAAGAGAAGCCGCAGAAGCTCTGAAGCGTGAAGAGGAGGTTCGTGAAGCAAAGAGACAACAGCAAAGGCTTAATTTCTTATTATCACAAACGGAGCTCTACAGTCATTTCATGCAGAACAAATCCACCTCACAACCCTCTGAAGCTTTGTCTGTCGATGACGGAGATCCGAATGACAATGAAGTGCCTTTGAGCTCTGCTGATGTTAAGCCTGGAGAGGACGAAGATCCTGAGGAGGCTGAATTGAAAAGGGAGGCTTTGAGAGCTGCTCAACATGCAGTCTCTCAGCAGAAGAAGATAACAGGTGTGTTTGACAGTGAATGTTTGAAGCTCCGCCAAGCTGCTGAACCCGAAAGCCCTCCGAATGATGCCTCAATTGCAGGATCTAGTAACATAGATTTACTGAACCCGTGAGTTATTTCTCTCCCAGATAAAATTATGATGATAAGAAGATTTCATTCATGTAGTCTGGTTAGTATTTTGAATCTTCACTTGTACATGATTTCAGCTCGACCATGCCTGTAACATCATCAGTGCAGACACCGGAGTTGTTTAAGGGTTGCCTTAAAGGATATCAGCTAAAGGGTCTGCAGTGGCTGGTCAATTGTTATGAGCAGGTTCTGAAGCAATCTCTAGATGAACTTGCTTTTGAATTGCTTGCTGTTTAGTTGTTAACTTTGGAAGTTCCCTTTCTGTCGTTCAGGGTTTGAATGGTATCCTTGCTGATGAGATGGGCTTGGGAAAGACCATCCAAGCCATGGCATTTTTGGCTCATTTGGCTGAGGTGATTGATCCTCATTCAATGTTTAATTTTTATAAAGATTATTGCTGCATTCTCCATAATCAAATGGATTCTCTGTTATATACAGGAGAAAAATATATGGGGGCCCTTTCTGGTTGTTGCACCTGCTTCTGTTTTGAACAACTGGGCTGATGAAATTAGTCGTTTCTGCCCCAACTTGAAAACCCTTCCATATTGGGGTGGGCTTCAGGAGAGGACAATACTGAGGAAAAACATCAACCCAAAACGTCTCTATAGAAGGTAATTGACCACACCACCAATATTTCTTTTCCTTATTTTTGGGTGGCGGCATGATTTTCATTTCGAAAGGAATCTAAAAAGATGCATAAAGGTACCAAAGCAGTAGCGAAGCCCCTAATAAATAAACATTTTCTAATGCACCTTATCCATTCAAGCAATCAGCAATATGTCTCATGAGATTTGTCTAAAGATTTTTTTGATCTTATCCTAATCTAGCTACAAGGAAAGTTCCATTGGCTGAACTCTTCCTTGAATTCCAACCAATTGTGTTAAGAAAGCCATCTTCTACGATTAGAAGTCTTTGCAAACTTTACAGAAGTTTTGTTTCTGTACTCTGAAATAACTGATCCTAGTAGGACCCAAAAATGCCATTTAACGCTCCCCTTCTGTCTCTAAAGCACCCACCCCTAATGCTGGAGAGGTTCTGATTCTTATTGAGGTACTAATCATATTAATTTTGCGGGCCAGTCAAAAAATAATAATAACAATTCCATTAGTATCACTGAGCAGATCTTTTGTTCTCTCAATCAGCTTCCTGCTTTAGTGCTTTTTATCTGCACCAGCAGCTATTTCTTTGGGTTATTGATTTGAGCATACCTCACTCTTTTCTACGAGTGTTATAAACTTTCAACTTTTTTTTTTGGTCAGGGATGCAGGATTCCACATACTTATTACCAGCTATCAACTGCTAGTAGCCGATGAGAAGTATTTTCGACGTGTGAAATGGCAATATATGATATTAGATGAAGCCCAGGCAATTAAAAGTTCAAACAGGTATCAACTTTGTCTTTCAAGTTACTGATGAAAAAAAAAATGTCTTTCCAGTTGATGTACAGCCAAAGTCTTATCATCTTATTTTTTTTAGTATGATCACTTTCTTGGAAGTAGATTGCCTTAATTGAACATATTTGCTGTAACTGTCTCTGCCTTTTCATTTCCAATTGGGCACTGACATCTTGTCTTAGCCAGCAACTACAGAAAGTTTGACATGCTGACACGTCCTTGTATGGATAAAGTAATATTATTGTCTATGTTGCACGCATTCTTTAAGACAATAGGCATGTCCCTTGTCAAAACGCGTGGACATGGGCACGCCTCAAACACTGCTGTTGCGACTCATATAAGAAGAATATGTACATTTTAGGCACAAGCTGATATGGCTGATGCCCTTAAACTTTATTGTTTATGATACAAAAAAAAAAATACAACGGCATATAATTAGCGTAAATTTCAAAAATTTTTTCCAAGTCATCATTTAAGGAGAATCTGGTAGGTAGGGGGGGGGGGGGGGGCTACAATCCATTTGTTTTCAATAACAAATAATAGAGAAAGGGGAGGAATTACTGATCCCTATAACATAAGAGAGAGAGAGAGAGGTGTCAATGGGCTAAATTTGGGCCACAAAAATAAATTAAGGGTTGTGTTAGGCGCACCCCAATATTTGATGACTGCACCCCATTTGTAAGTCTTATTTTCACTTTCTTTAATAGCCGCACCCCAACAATCCCATCTCGGTTTTGGCGGAAAAGTCCTCTGTTCTCATGTTTCCTAATGATTTGTTCTTTAGTTGTGGTGTAATACAATGTTGACTGTAGGTCAATAAAAGAAGAAATATTTCCTTCTTGTGTCAACTTTCCCAAATGTTGGAATTCTCAAAATAAATGGTTTAATCTTAACTCTCAATCATGTCAGAGCAGGAGAGAAATATATATCTTCCCTATGTAGAGGTCAATCTTTCCAGCTGCACCAGCTACATGTCCAAAATCTACATCAGCCATTTCTCCTAGCCCATTCACGACACACCCATGATTGTGATCTATCATTCAAAAAAGGGAGCAATGTTTATATTTGCTTAAAAGAAACACATGTTGCTCATCATTGTCTTCTGATCACAGATTGAAAGAGCATTTGAATTTCGAGCATTATTGAAACACTAGGCAAGTGTGATGTTTTTTTTCTCTCATATTTGAGCAATTGTCTCTTGGAGGTCAAACACTATCCTGGTTTAAAATTCCGGTACACTACGGTGGATATGAGCTGATATGTATTCTATTTGGAGCTACTCGGTATACTGGTACGCTGAAAAAAAACTCCTCTATATTGACTCCGTATTGGGCGTTTGAAGCAGATACGGGACTGATATGAGCCCGATATGCCCAATACATGCCCGATACGAGGCATATTTCAATTAATTTTTTTCTCCTTTTATTTACACTAGGATCCACAGCCCATACTTGATACCATGGTTTTAAAAAACGCCGAAACCGTTACGTAACGGTTTCGGTGAACACCGTTACCCGTTACCGTTACGTTACACCTACTTATATTTTTATTTTTTTTCTATTTATTGTGATTTTTTTTATTTTTTAAGCCCAAAAAAAAACTCTGTAAAGGCCGAAACCGTTACGTAACGACGTTACGTAATGGTTTCGGCCGTGTCCGTTATGGTGTCCGAAACCGTTTTTTTGAACCTTGCTTGATACGTACAACTTTTTTACATAAAATATTATTTAAGTAAATAATTTTAAATTAATTTAGTTTTGAATGATGTTTTAACCATAACTTACTAAATTATTAAATATGAATTTTGGGAAGTTTCACGCAAATCTGGTCACATTTACTATTTTTAGATGAATTTCTACCTTGGTACAACAATTCTGGATTTTCAGGTCTGCTACGCATGGCCTGATTTCAACTGAAATATTATTATTGTTGTACTCATGGAAAGTTTTTGATATTTTGAGAAAACATTTATATGTGAGTCTATTTTCAAATTCCACAGGTCTCAAGCCTAGATTCCTTAAAATGAAAACCCAGTAATTAAGTTTCTACTAGTGGTTTAGTGCTGTGTTACAGTTTCCAACACTCTGTTTTCAAATCAAAATATTTTAATTGAACCTCAATCATATTTTTCGACGTGATCAATATTTTTCTTAGAAAATATCATTAGTCTAGTTTTCAAAATGATAAGAATTATTTAGATTAGAGTTTCCTACATTGAGTTATGAATTTCTGAACACGGACTGTTAGGTTTGGCTGCACATAGCTGTAGGCACAATCTTATAAAATTGATTACTTTTATTAATTGGGGAACTAAAGGTATTCTTTTCTTGCTTAACCACCATCTTTTTATCATATTATCGCACCCAATCACGCTTCCGAATCTTCGGGGCATGACAATTACTAAAACCCAAAAGTTCGGCAAAAAGTCTCATATTTTAGTATTCAAAACATATTTTCATCTACATGGTCAAAAAGTCAACTAACAGTGTAACAATTCAACATAAAAAAGAGCTTCATTCAAGCTTATAATTTATGGTTGTAATTCAAATATTCTTATCTAATTCATTGAATGTAAGTTTTTAATGTCTCGGTTATATTTCCTATACTTGGTTAAGTGATTATGGTTTGTATTTTCATATATTGCCTTTTTTAAGTTATAAAATTCTTAACTCTCATAGGTATGGTTATAAACATAGTTGAAGACTTTTATTTAGTTTATTTTTAGCTTATATTTGCATTAAAAAAAGTTTATGTAAGGTATCCAAGTTTTTTCTTGCATATCCAAACGTTTCTCGTCGTATCCTGATTTTTTCCGCCGTATTCATGCGATATGGTCTGATAAGCCGATACGTATCCTATATTTTAAACTTATCGATATGGCACTCGATACCGATATTTTGAACTATGAACACTATCTGGCCACAAGATGGGCATGAGACATACTGATGCATTTACAATCTACAGTTAATACAATAATAAACCAGCATCAAAGCCAGTAATCAAAGGTTAATTCATTTTTCTTCTTTCGCTTTTTGTTTCTTAGTTATCGTCTTTGTATTTCGCATTCTGCAACCTTGTAATAAATTGAAGGACGTGTTCCTTAGAAAATCAAAATCCTGGTTTGGGGCTTGTAATAGAACTCCATCGCCAAGTCCATCAACTGCAAGGGCTCCAACATTGGTACCGACACCAATGACGAAGTCGTCTATGCAAATAGCAGGAACAATATATTTGTGTTCTGGATTTGGGGGTATATCCTTTCTCTAGAGGCGCTATTTGGTCGGTTCTTCTTGGAGTCATATTGTGAACTATATGGAAAGAGAAACAATAGAGAATTTGAGAACTCTCTCCTTCATCACACATTTTGCTCACACATCAAAATGCTTGCCTTAGAGTGGTATTCCATTCGGTGAGCAGGGGAGGATCTAAGAGAGCTGCTAGGTTGAGTTTCATTTCGTTGAGTAGTGGCTGCTTTTTTTTTCAGTCTAGGGAATTTCTGTATTCTTTTTGCTTTCTTCTCTCCCGAGTTTATGTGCTTGTAAACTCTTTACTTGTTATGTACTTAGGTTGCTTTTATATCTCTTTTGATAATTTTTTTTAATCGATAATCAAAGATTATATTAACAAAAGAGATGTACAAAAGTAATTATAACAAGCTAAAAGTTTACAAGCACATAAACACTAGAATGGAAGATTCAAAACAAAGCAAATAACCCCTATACTGAACACAAGAGCTTGCAGATGCTCTAAAGCAAGCAATTTAATGCGTGAGCAAATGCGAGTTGGGGTAGAGAGAATCTTCAAATACCTTGTTGTTTTCTTTTTTTTATATTGTCCATGATATTGCTCCAAGAAGAACCAACCAGATCACCTCCCGGGCACTGCAGGACCCAATCCACTCTTACTCAGGATAGGAAATGATCCCATATTCCAAACACAATAAGTCAATGCAAGAGCAAATGATCCACCGATTCTTCTGCATGAAGACATAGAAAACAACGATTCACAATCCTCCATCCTCTACTTTTTGAGTGATCACAAGTGAGAATCTAATTCAAAGTAGCATTGCATAGAAAGAAAGATACATCCAAGGGAATACCGGGATTCCACACAATCCAATGAGGAAAGTGATATGAAGGTGTTAAGACAAAGGACTGTTATAATTGTTAATTACCAATAAAAAAATAGCAAGGACAGTATAAGCTAAACAAATCCTCATGGAAATGCTCATAACTTGCCGCCTCAATGATCAATGAGTTGTGGGAATTCTGCAGTTACCTGTGAGTCCCTTTGGTAAATTGTATATAGTGAATTGTAGGGAAGTTCAGTGCATTGTATGCTAAATACTCCAATAGCTTGCACCCAAATGAATGCAATATATGGATGGTTAGCATCATCTCATTGGGAAAATTTACAGATTCTTTTTCTGGATTCCTTTGTCATGCCTTTTTAGACCATTCACAAGAATGGAATAGATGGATTATTAGCATCATCTCATTATAAAAATGTCTGGTGTAGGAGGATCTGATTTTCAGTATATGTGCGACAAGTCCACAGACAGATCTTAGAGGAAAAGGTTTTAGTTTAGGCTCCGGGTCTGACAAAGCCTTTTAGCTTGCACATATCTTTTTAACATTCTCTGGATCTTGTTTAGGCTAGTTCAGTAAACTTCTCATTTCATATCTTGTTTCCATTATAATTGGTGTGTAGGCTTGTGCAAATAATTTATAAATTTAATGGTGTGCAGTCAATAATTTTTAATAATGGGTTGCAGTCATCAAATATTGGGTTCGCGTGCGTCCAGCACCACTTTAGATTAATCCTCCTTGAGATTAGCATTAACATTTAGCGTTAATATATGTTCATTACTTCATTAATTTAATATATTAAGTATTTTAATTCATGTTTTATTTATATTGTTTGATGAATTGTACTTTGAAATACATTACTTAGTGTTGTTTGCAATAATTTTTTTTATATTTAATTTATTTTCTTTTCAATCTTAGAGTATTATTTTGATAACATTTAAAGTATAATAGTTTTTAAAATAAAAAAATTAAAACATCCTCCCGTGTCCCCTTACTTTTTGGGGTTCGTTGTGTCCGGCATCTCGTATCCAAGTCGACACCCGTTTCCGTGTCTGGGAAACATAGGTTATTGTATTTGGAATAAAATAATACCAGCTACCTATAAAAGTGAAACAAAATCAGAAAATTATATAAAAGTATTTCCGAATGGTAAAGTTGTGTTTTAAAGTTTAATGATAAACTAGTCTTGACCTTTTCTTTTCTTCTTGTTAATAACTTGCATAAATTGAAATCTATATTTCTAGCTTTCTTTTTAGTTTTTTGATCGATAATTTTTAGTCTTCTTCTGGTGCAATCTCATATAAAATCTAACAATTTCTATTTGTTTAAAAATTGTATCAATTTCCATTTTTATTTATAATATAACTATTTATTATTACTACTTAGTTAAAGATCTTTAGTATACTTATGTGTGTAGTGCAGTGTGCACAGTACATACATACAGAGGTGTACACTATACATTTAACTCTTATGTATGTATGCCATGTAAAGTTTGCCTTATTTCGTCCAAATAAGTGTGCAGCATGTAGCCATCAAAATTTTTTCAAAAGTTGTTTAACTGTGAATAGTTCATGCTTTTTAATCTCATCTGTTCTCATCCATATCTCTGTTGAATATTGGTTTTGCAGTATAAGGTGGAAGACATTGCTGAGTTTTAACTGTAGAAACCGCTTGCTTCTTACCGGAACACCCATACAGAATAACATGGCAGAGCTGTGGGCCCTTCTCCATTTCATTATGCCCACTTTATTTGACAGCCATGAGCAATTCAATGAGTGGTTTTCAAAAGGGTATGTAATTCTTTTGGCAAGTTTGTCATTTATTTTCAAATCATTCTAGCTTTTGAAGCTCCCAAGGTTTATTTCGCTCATCTTCTTCCTCATATATTATCAGCATCGAGAACCACGCAGAACACGGAGGAACCTTAAACGAACACCAGCTTAACAGACTAGTGAGTACACTTTTACCTCTGATAATTTAACTGGGAGCATGGTTAAAAAAATCGTAACTATTCAATTTGGTGTCTTTAGATTAAGGGAAATTAACATACAAATGCACACAAACATACATTCATCCATTAATACTGTTTTATAAATCTGCCTCTGTATAATTAGTGATGTACTTGTGTTATTCTTTCCATTTTCATCCTTAAGCTAAAGCTATGTAATGTGTTCTGATTTCTGCTTAGGAAAATCTGGAATTGTAGTAATTATCCACCTGCTATTATCATTAAGAAGACCACTATGACACTCTGTACAAAGATTTACTAATCTTTTCACCTTGGGTATGAGTATAGTTACTTCACAAATTGAGTTTCTGACCCAAACTTTCATGGTTATTTCTTTTGACAGCATGCAGTTCTAAAGCCATTTATGTTGCGGCGAGTTAAAAAAGATGTGATCACTGAGATGACTGGCAAAATAGAGGTCACAGTGCACTGCAAGTTGAGTTCTAGGCAGCAAGCCTTTTATCAAGCAATAAAGAACAAGATCTCTCTGGCTGAGTTCTTTGATGGTAGCCGGGGGCATCTAAATGAGAAGAAAATTCTTAACCTAATGAATATTGTCATCCAGCTGAGAAAGGTACTCTTATCAGTCTCGTAGTTTTAAAAATTGCTGAAACCGTTATATAATAGTTTCAGCAAGAGCCGTGGCATTACATTATGGAAAAAATGATCATTGTTTATACTAAAAACGAATATAAAACAGTCACTTTAAAAAAATAACAAAATTAATAGCTGTTTTTGCTGTAAATGACATAATTGGTGTCGTTTATAGTAACACGACAAGAAAGGAAAATAAAAGAAACAGCCATTACGTAATAGTAACAGTAATGGCGTTACGTAATGGTTTCAGTAGGGTCCGTCGAAACCATTCTTTTAAACCTTTATCAGTATTGTTGAGATCTCATGGGCCCATTTCTATTACTGTGTGCATTTGGTCGAAACGAAGATCTTGAATTCTTGATTTTTCTGTGATATGAGCTGTTTCATTTTTAGTAGCTGTCTGTGAATGTTTCTTTTCTATATAATGGTAGGTGTGCAACCATCCAGAGTTGTTTGAAAGGAATGAGGGAAGCACGTACCTGTACTTTGGAGAGATTCCAAATTCTCTTCTCCCCCCTCCTTTTGGGGAGTTGGAGGACGTGCACTATGCAGGGGGTTGGAATCCTATAACATACAAGGTACTTTCCCATGTCTGACCTTTTGGTTGTCATACTCTGTGTGCGCACGCGTACGCATGTATGTGTTTCGTTAATTTGTGACAATTGATATGTTTTACTTCAGGTACCAAAGCTGGTCAATCAAGAAATCATCCAAAGTTCTGAAATCCCTTGCGCAGCATTCGGTCATGGTGTCCACAGAGAATCATTTGAGAAACTTTTCAATATTTTCTCCCCAGAGAACGTTTATCGTTCCGTACTCACGCAAGATAATAGCTCAGATGAGTCTTCTTCTGTCAACAGTGGTGCATTTGGTTTTACCCGTTTGATGGATTTGTCCCCAGAAGAGGTTGCGTTTATGGCAGGAGGTTCTTTTATGGAGAGGTTGTTGTTTTCCATTGTGAGGTGGGACCGGCAATTTTTTGATGAAATCTTGGACTTGTTCATGGAAGCTGAGATTGATCTTGAATACAGTCACATTGAAAGGGGGAAGGTGAGAGCTGTTACAAGAATGTTACTGATACCGTCAAGATCCGAGACTAATTTACTCAGAAAGAAACTTGCAACTGGTCCTGGCCATGCTCCGTTTGAGGCTTTAGTTGTCTCTCAGCAGGATAGGCTTATATTAAATACCAGGCTCCTTCATTCAACATATGCTTTCATCCCACGGGCAAGAGCTCCTCCAGTAAGTTCTGTTTACTTCCTCATGTATGGTGGGAACATAGTGACAAAGTTGCGGTTCGGGAATAATTCGACATGGGTCAAGTTCGGAAAAATTCAGAAAATTTCGGCAATTTTTCGAGAAAAAATAATATTTAAAAATTGATATCCAACATTTGGTTATATAATATACAAAATAAGCAGTTTACTTTGACGAACTAAATGAATTATTGCAAAATTCGTGAAATTCTGGCATAATTTGCAAAATCGCGAATAATTCAGCAAACTTAAAAGTCGCAAATAATTCGAAGAATAAGTCAGCACACCTAAAATTCACGAATAATTTGTGAATTTTTCAAAAATTTGGAGAATTTTGTTACTATGGGTGGGAAAGGCTTAATCAAGTACCTTTATTTGTAATATTTCTCTTCCCTTGCAGATTAACGGCCACTGCTCTGATAGGAACTTTGCGTACAAAATGCTTGAAGAGCTACACCACCCCTGGGTTAAGCGGCTGCTCTTTGGGTTTGCCCGCACATCTGAGAGCAATGGACCTAGAAAGCCTGATGGGCCTCCTCATCATTTGATACAAGAGATTGACTCTGAGCTACCTATTGCACAGCCCATTCTTCAGCTCACGCATAAGATATTTGGTTCTTCTCCACCCATGCAAAGCTTTGACCCTGCAAAGATGCTCACAGTAACGCTATTTCTTTATGGTTTCTCTTTTATTCTATAGTTGCATGAAATAGATAATGTTAAAATGTGTAAATTGAAGTTCTGTTTCTCTGTGTTTAGGACTCTGGGAAGCTTCAAACATTGGATATATTGTTGAAGCGCTTACGAGCTGCAAATCATCGTGTGCTCTTGTTTGCTCAAATGACAAAAATGTTGAATATTCTTGAGGTATTTCTAGTTTCCTCTCCTATCCACTTTGCTAGCTAGCCCAAGAGGCTAGACATGGGAGAACTGATACAAAATGGTGTCAATTTAGCCAAATCACTGACTCATTTAAACGATGCTGACAATTACTTATATGGATTCCCGTAGTCATAGTAGACTTATCAAAATCTGAACTATGAGTTTATGTAAAATGATATGTCTTCTCTATCTAACTGGGGGACCTTGATAAGATTTATTGGTGTAAGAGATCTCAAATTTCATTGAAGGTTGAAAAAATCTCCATGGATGATGAGAATTCTTTCTGGATCAGCCAAGAGCTGCTCCTAAATGAGTTCGAAACTAACCAACATTTCCAGTGATCAATCTCTGGCAACAAGCAGCACCCATCTTTTTCTTTATAGCCATTGTCTCCCTGAATTTGGTTTTGGTGCTGACTCATTTATTTATTTGCAGGATTACATGAATTACAGGAAGTATAAATATCTTCGACTTGATGGATCTTCCACCATTATGGATCGTCGTGACATGGTCAGAGACTTCCAGCATCGGTAGGCATTTTGTTGATATAGTATGGTTGTTCGGCAGAGTTTTGGTTGACTTTCCCTATTCTACTCCTTTTTTCTTTTTGAAGATGAAGCCATACAAGTCTCTAGAGATGAGGGACTTGATTGTAAAAATACTGTTGCCTTGTTGCAGGAACGATATTTTTGTATTCTTGCTGAGTACTAGAGCTGGTGGATTGGGTATTAACTTGACAGCTGCTGACACAGTCATATTCTATGAAAGTGACTGGAATCCAACCTTGGATTTACAGGCAATGGATAGAGCCCACCGTCTGGGTCAGACAAAGGAGGTTAGTTCACTTACAGTTACTCTTGAGCTGAGAGAATGATGATACACTGGGTCATGGTTGGCTTGATATATTCCCAAGCTTTTACAAATTGTTTGCATTTTTTTTAGCGCTTCCCCTGTTTATTTAGTAATATGTTGTATATTTTTTAAAGGTAGGTGTGTGTGTGTGCATGCACGCGTCTCCCTCCCTCCTTTCGCCTCGTGTTGCCTTCAAGTTGTAGTGATTACATATACCAATATATCTCGTTTTGAGTGGGGAATCGATGACTTATTTATAGAGATTATGCTTTTGCTATGTAGGTCACTGTTTACCGGTTAATATGTAAAGAGACAGTAGAAGAGAAGATTTTGCAAAGAGCAAGTCAGAAAAATACCGTGCAGCAGCTGGTCATGACGGGAGGACATGTTCAGGGAGACCTTTTAGCCCCTGAGGATGTTGTTTCTTTACTTTTGGATGATGCTCAGTTGGAGCAGAAATTAAGAGAAGCTCCACTGCAGGTGGGGTGTAAATCTAGTTAATTATAATTTTTTTAACTACTGATTTTTAATGATACTCTAATTCCCCCCCGCCCATCGCTTGTTAATTATCTATCTATATATATATATATATATATATATATATATATTTTAAATTGTGAACTTGCTTGTTTAGGTCTCCTCCCTCTCTTTTCCGCCCAACCCTGTGTCGCCTCAAAATTTTCTTGCACTCTTGCTATGCATCATAGGTAGTTGGATTGTTTCTTATTATTTTTTCCTTACCAGGGCAAGGATCGGTTGAAGAAGAAACGAGGAACTAAGGGCATACGGGTAGATTCAGAAGGAGATGCATCTTTGGAAGATTTCACAAATGTTGGAGCACAGGGTGCTCGACAGGAGCCTGTTCCAGAGCCAGATAACGGGAAATCTAGTAATAAAAAGGTATCAAAATAGTTCTTGATTTTATCTTTTCAAAATATTTGTGAAATTAAAAATCCTGGTTTATTAAATTTATCTCATAATAATTGGTATTATAATTATGAGGAAATGATTTCACTAGTAATTTTGGGATTGTGGGAAAATATTTTTAACTATAATATATGCTTAATAGATTGGCATGCACAAACATACGGGAGCATGAACAAACTGCACACATCATACACTTGAGTCATGGTCCACATGCTCATCAGTTCAGATCGTCCAACTTTCAGTCAGGCTACCCCTTTGATGACCCACTTACCAATAGCACAATTGTTGACATTCCATAATCCTATTTGATAGTGTATACCTTTACCCATCAAATTTTGTAATATCGCTGGTATTTCTGATAGTAGTATTTTGGGCCTATGGTCCATCCAGTTGTGAGCTGACATTTGTTTGGTCTGTATTTTGATGAACACATGCCTGTGAATCCACATCAAGTATATGAAATGATGTATGCACCATGCATGACAAACATCGTCTTACAAACACACGAATACATTGTATAAATTTTACTTTAGTAGAAAGTATTTCGCTGTAATGGTCATGTGATGCCTTGGATGTGGTTGGATTCAGAACTGATGACCATGTCACATGTATGCTCTTAGTGTGCATCAATATTAAAGAGGATGCAAAGAAGGAAACTACTTGGAATATTTTTTCTTTGAAACCATGTCCTAGACCAACTAAAAATGGATATTTTGGATTTATCTTCATATCTTGTTCAAAGTACTGATTGGAATTCTCAATTATGCTTCTTATATCTTCAATTTTTTGTCTCCCAAGTATTTATAATATTTAACGTAATTCGTTGAGGAATGTTTTGATTCATATAGAGTAAATTATGGGATTTACATCCACCAAAACAAAGTTAATCTAGCTATTCACTGCAGATTTCAACTTTCTTTACACTAACTTGGTATCTGTGCAGAGGAAAGCCAGTTCAGACAAGCGAACCCCTCCAATACCGAGGAATTCTCAGAAAGCCCCCAAAAACACGGATTCTTTTACAGGGATGAGTGAACCTAACTCAATGGATTATCACTTGGGGGATCCCCTCCGAAACAGAGACTCACAACAACAGAAACCCAAGAAGCCAAAGAGGCCAAAGAAGAGTGTGAATGAGAACCTTGAACCAGCATTTACTTCGTCCACCACAGTAATTCCCGAGCCTACCGACTACCCACCTATATATAACTTCAGTCCTGCTGGTTTGAGAGCAGAAGCAGAGGAAGATAACTCATCTCGTAGCCACTCTCCAACCTGATAAAATTAGGAAAAAGGAAAACCAAACCATATTATATAGACTCTAAAGCTGTCAGTCTAGTTCATCTGAGGATTACAAAGTTCGAGTCGGAGCTTGATAACAGCGGACCTGAGGTCTTTATCTGGTCATTGTTCGACTGAGAGACCAGGACAAAGAAAAATCAAGCGGGGAGTACAATTTTACTGTGCATACTATTTGTTCTTTCATATATCGGTGCCAGGCTTACTGGTTTACAAGATTGCAGAAACAGGGTATGTAGAGGTGGGATTGTCATCTCTCTCTCTCTCTCACTCTCACTCTTTAAGTTGTGATTTTTGGAGACTTCCTCTATCTCCGACAGTCAGTGATGAAGAAAATTGAAGTGTTGGGGAGTTGTATAAAGAAAGTGGCCAGTGGGTGTCAACCAGCAGACCAATTTAAGTATGGAGGCCACTGATATGTAATTAATCAGATCATTTCTCTGTGTATATATATGAATAAATTGGGCTCGAACATATGACTTCTTGGTTGTGATGTGGTGTTAAATGGATTGAGCTATAGGTCCAAGCCTATACATTGACGAAAAAAATAATACCTGGATTAAATTTTTGGTTCGTTCATCTAATATTCTGTTATGAGATTTTTCATGCTTTAAATTAAGATATGGCCTTTTATTTTCTAGGTTAGCGAAGGACGTTTTTGTTGTTCTCAATGCTCTTCCATCCTTTAAATTTTCCCATGTGGAGAGGGGAGGGGTGAAATTCCTTGCCCATCATCTGGCTGCTATAGTTATATGTTAAGCTGTAGATCAAATAGCTACTGTTAATTGTTATCTTAGTCCTTGGTCTTGTAGATGGATTATATCTACAAGTATCCTGCCCCCCAAGTGCTGCTAGTTTGATCATTACCCGAGAGAGAGAGAGAGAGAGAGAGAGAGAGAGAGACTACCACGGTGTTCATCGGATGTGTGCTTCCTAAGAAGTTTGATGTTTGGTTCAGTACTAGTGGGGAAGTAGAGAAAATATAGCATTGAACTGTGGTGAAAAATTAGAGGACAAGGGGCCTGTTTGGAAGATCGTATTTCTCTTAACAGTCATTAGAAAATACAGACTTTCTCATTGCAAATACCCTTACCCTATGTTTGGTTGCTGTGGAAATAAGTAAAAACATGTAAAAGAAAAGAAAATTGAACAAAACATAAATAAAAATTGAATTAGAAATCCAAATTTTATTTTATTTTTCTATATTTTTACCTATTTTCTCAGCAACCAAACATAGCATAGCGTCTTATATTATAGGTAGCATTTTCAAATGGTTGCAAGGACATATAAACTGAGCCTATGAAACACATTTTGTTTCGAAAATCTGAACAATTAAATCCCAGGCTTGTTCCCATCCAACATGCAAGGCACTTGTGTGAAAAAAGGCATTTTGGTGATATGTTTTGCAATATTTTACATAAAGCATTTCCCCTACCATTGGGTGGTTAATTTGAGCAAGAAATGTGTAGAAGGATGGGATCTTAAAAAAAAATATATTATAAATAAATCCATCTATCAAGCACCGTCAGATTTCAACATTGCTCTATAAGGAAGTGCATTACCAAAGAACAGTTTTTAGAGGGCAGACACCAAAGGGGTAGAGTAAAAGAGGTCCTCAAAAGCTGAACATGGAAACAAGTGCTCTACTAAAAACCAAGATCCTCGTCTCACCTAAACTTTGTCAAAGACAAGGAGAGACCTAAGGCTAGCTTTAGCAGGGGAAGGTCTCAATTGGTTGGCCACTCTGTAGTCAAGTGCCTCAAGCACAAGTTTGAATTGAGATAAGTGTCTGACATATATCGGCTACAAATAGCATCTTGTGGCATTGCCCGAGTCAAGCTTAATGGTGAAAAACATCCCCACAAAAATTTGGATATAAGGTACTATCATCACATTTCTATTCATAAAATCTCATTATTGATGCCAGCATTGGGTATTAATACCTTGGAAAAGAACTCGACAGGGTCCTCGAGTAAATTACTGTCTCCGTCATTTAGGTTGAACGAGATCTTCATGTCAGCCAGTGTTCTCTAACTACTAGTTAAACATTTAAAAAATCTTGGTCCACTAGATCAGCATGCCACGATACATTCAAATCATTATATACCTGACAACAACATTTCGTTTTCTATTTCCATGTTTATTCATGCTGATATTCTCAAGATAGCTTTTCAAAGAAATGCAAAACACTTAGAATGTAAGAGAAATTACATATAGATACTCCAGATATTAATTAGAAAATGATGTTCTGAAGTTGACTCGGGAGGTTTATTTATACCAGAAAATATTTATTGAATCTGACAGAGAGATCATCCATCATATTTCTATCCTAGATGCTCAAAAGGTTTCAGATAGATGCCATTACAGGTTTAAGAGCTTTGGCATGGTGTAGGATGTGATCATCGATGAAAGTCGCAATGAAGAAGTAGGAGTGATCATACCCAGGCTGCAAGCGCAAGAGGAGCGGAACATTAACGGTCCTGCATGCCTCTTCAAATTTGTGAGGCAGTAGCTGATCATGCAAGAACTTGTCGTCCTCCCCCTGTCCACATACAGTAGTCAATTACTAGCACAGAATATATATAAAAAAGTAAAAGAGGAAAAAAAAAAGTAGAAAGAATAGATGATTGACATGGAGCAGAGAAAGAATTGATTAAAGAGTATGATTTGGAGTTATTTTCGAATTTCACTGGCAATATTCTTCTTATTTAACACAGCAACATATTTTAATCCTATATTGCAGGTCCAAAACGGCGAATTTTCCTTCTGAACGCTGCCTTAAATCACTTTTATGCTCCTGTTCACAACAAAACCTCACCGGTGCAAGCTTATCTAAGATGAAGAGCATACAAAGCATAACCAAAAGAACTATAGGGCTATACAGTTGATATCCCCAGCCACACAACTCTGATCAGGACAGAATTTTCTGTCTGGAAGATTTTGCATCGTTGTTGTTTGTGATGTCTTGGTAGAAATTTTACAAGCTTTATTAAGAGAGTTTCCTCAGCTTTGCCGAAGTTAACGAAAAAGGGTTATGGAGAAAAATCTGTTTCTCAAAGTTCAGGACTGAAACAAATCAAGGCTTCAAGTGGATGATACTGATGTACTGTGGAAGATTTAAGCCCTCTGGCATTTGGTTAAAGAAGTATCGAGTGTGTGATGCCATTCTCTTCCCTGGCATTATTCAATACAAGTTTACTGAAGATGCCAACCCCCTTTGTGTTTTTGATGAGTAAAGGTAATTATGTATTTTGATGTATTAGAGACTAGAACACCCACTCCCCCCCTTTTTCTGGGTAACCAGGAGACCCAATCTTTGTTCATTCTCCATAATTGACTTCTAATTTTTATACTTTTTACTTTTGAGCGTAATGTTCTTATGAACCCTTAAAGTTCGATCCACATGGAAGTGCTAAATTTCCTTCTAGTGTCACGCATTGCTAATGCCTTCTTACTTTTCACTTTAATCTCATTATTTAGAAATCTGAATATCATTAACTTTATTTTATTCACTGATGACTGTACCTGGCTTAGCCAAATATATGTGACGAGTGAGGTCCTGCATATCAAATTATTCTATTGCATGTTTAAGACTAAATTTGTGGCTAAAATTTCTAACATTTCTGCTAGCTTCTATAACCAAGTACCAGATTAAAAAAATACCATGGTCAAAATACATTTGTGCATCACGTTGGCGTCTTTCTAGAAGTTATCATTTTAAAAGTCAAGTACTTAGAGAGATAAAGAGGTTTTTTTTATCATGCTGCTGAAAGTTATCTTTGGCAATTTGGAGGAGGCAACTGGCAATAACCATCCCTGTTATGACAGGAAGGCATAATGACCAACCATGCATCAGCAACCTTAATAGCATCAAGCTCTATTAATTTTGAAAGACATGAAGAGCAGCTTTTTTGTGTCATCAACCCAGTATTTCCACAAAGACAGTGTCAGAACTATGTAGTAGAAACATGAAGTTTTGCGGTGAAAAACAGAAAGAGGCAAAACACATGGTCAATTTAACTTGGAAAACATTTTCGAAGTTAGCATAACTCTTCCAGGCAAGTAGTTCGGAAAAAGACCTCCTTTTATATCTCTATAGCAAGTCTTAACTTGGAAAATTTTAATTTGTATGCAAGCGAACAACCTGAATGAAAGACACTGTTGCTATTACCTGATCAATTAGGATGGTAGCCGAAATGTTTTTGTGCTTCGAAATCAGGCAAGAGGCATCATATTCCTGCATGTTACAATGGCCTTGCAAATATAACTTGAGATTCTTAGAAATTGACAGTCTTTTTAACTAGATCGCCCAAGATCTTACCTCCCAATCAGATTTATTGCCACCCAAATAGTTTGAAAAAGCCTTCTGGCCCCAGGCACAATTTATAGGATTGACAATTGGTGCAAAGGCAGAAACCGACTAGAAAACAAAAGTTGCGAGTAAAAGCATGTCCTTGCTGAAATGGAGATGGAACTACAGAACAGTACATATCAACATTTTCATCAACGGTAAAAATTATAAGCAAATACCTTATATTTTTCAAGGTTTTTCAGGTAAATTGTTAAAGCTCCATGCCCACCCATAGAATGCCCAAATATTGATGCCTGTGATGTATCAAGCTGCTGGAAATTTTCAGAGAGAAGTTTCGGTAATTCATTGACGACATAGTCATACATACACCAGTTCTTCCACTTCTCTTGTGTAGCATTGAGATAAAATCCCGCACCTGGTTGAAGGTACACATAAACTTTAATGACAGCTCTAGAAATTGCCAGCCGACTTCCAAAATAGATCTGCTTTCTAAGAAAGCTTGTCTACGCTAAACTTATAGTGCGCCCACATCAATACCTATGTAAATGAGGAAAATATTGTGTCTAACCACTGAAATTTGTAGTCTCAATGTGTATGGGATAATTTCCTGTCATTAGGTAGATAAAAATAATTCAAATAGACACGGTCATTTAGCATCAATTCATGAAAATGAACTTCTCTATAGAGAAAGGACTACTGGAGGCCAGTGTTTTAATAGGCGAAGGTGTGAGACGAGGAGTTAGGTTCAATTTTAAATAAAAACCAATTAAAAATGAGAGAAGTTGTAAAAGTTTCAAAAAAATAATGATGTATATATATATTGTATAAATTATTTAACCATCATATAAAAGAAATGAATTTGAGGCAAGCAAAATGTTCATTTTATTTGTTCATATTCATATTGAAAGACAAATGATGTTTTGTCACCAATTCAAGTGCGGATTTTGGATTCCAACAACAGTTGCAAGAAATCACGAAAAACGAAAATGAAAACAGGAAATAATAGTATTTAGATCTATGTTATGTGGGTAGAACATTACTTTTGGTTCATGCATTAGGCACATGCCTTGGACATAAGGCTTTAGAGATTTAAGCCTAAAAGTTGAGACTCAAAGCGTTTTCCTTAAGCCTCGCCCCGAGGCGAGCTTTGTGGCGTAAGCTTCACACGACTTTAAAACACTGATGGAGACAAACACGATAACATGACATTCTTAGTTCCTTCCTAATCAGATTCTTTTAAAACATAGACGGGGTTTGCATGACTTTCTTCCTTAATTGTCTTTTCTAATAAAATTAAAACTAATAACAGATTTCATAGACTGATAAAAAAAAGTCATTATCAATCTAAAAATCATGCGACTTGTTCCACATGTTGGGAAAAAATAAATAAATTAAAGTCATCAGTTATTGTTATATTTAGTCAAAGAAAAGGTATTTAATTCCACACAAGATTTATTGTATTTATAACGAAAAACAATAGTTAATTACTTTATGGAATATGAAGAGTACGCAAACTGGATCAAACCCATGGCCTCAAGGTTGTGACAGATAGGACTGTCCAACTAAAGGTTTAGTGAGTGATTCCAAAAGTTTCTAACATTTATATGCCAGAAAAATTTAATAAAATTAAAATTTATCCCATGGCACCAAGTTCTTACCTACACCAAAATCCCAGCTGTCTGCCTCTCCTTCCACATTAAGGCCTCCTAGACATGGAAGGAAAACAACAATAAAACACATGGTCAGCACTACAACTTCTAAAACCATACAATGAAAAATCAGTTGGAAATAAAGATGTGTTTTAAACAATTAAGTCGCATGATCCCGACTCTTATGAATAGTAAAACAGCTTGACTGATCACAATATGAACATAAGAAAATCTGAATTACTAATAGCACAAGAATCATGCATTTATGCCCATTGTGTGCCACACATCAATGTTTGCACAACCACATGGCTCCATGAGGTTCTGATATCTTTTGCTCTTGGCATACATTGTTCTACTGGGGTACTTCAACCATCAAGATAAATAATACGAGATTCTCAAATTTTTACAGCTGGTTACTCGTTCAGTTATTCATTACAATATCAAGGAGGCTATGTTCACTAATCTCTGCACTAGGTAGGCCAACAGTGAGGAATTCACGCTGCTTGTAGGAGCTTTTGATTTGTCCTTTCAAGACCAGACTGCATAACAAACACATCTTTATGGGTAAAATACCCACCTTAAATTTTTACTTGTTTTAAAGTAATTTACCTATTGGGTAGTTGGGTAAATAGTGTGTAATTGGGTAAAACTTAATAAATTTATGTTAAATGAAATAAAGTACGTATCTCATACCACAATCATTCCTATTCACAACTAAGTTAGGGTTTAGGGATATATGTGAGAACTGAGCTTTCTCAGGTAAAAGGGTATACCCAAATAGGGTTTAGGGATAGATATGTGAAATTATCATATTACCATTGGGTAATCGGGAAAAAGAGTAGGTTATCATGCTAAGCATACAATATGAGGTATAATATAAAGGCTTATCAAGCAGTAACACATCGAAACACAAATATTCCATATTAATGATATCAGTCCATCATTTACACGAACAGAAAAAAAAGAATTATGTTGACCCAACCAAAGTCATATCGAACATGGTGAGTCACATCAGTTTTCATAACTAATGAGTCAACATCTTGGGTTAAATCTTTGTGAATCATCTTGCAAAGAAATGACTTCAAATAGACAATGTTGGAGAGAGTTCACCTTCTTGCAAGGTGATTCATATTAAACAGGCAAATCAACTCAGCTTTTCACAATGAATTAGTCAACACATCCTAGGTTTTAAATCCTAGTAAATTGGCTTGCAAAAAGATCGCTTCAAAGAGAAATTTAAGATGAAATTTTCTTTCTTGTAAGTCGTGAAAATCTAGCCAGATTGACCTGTTTCTCTTTATTTGAAATGGAACCGCTTCTTCAGTAATATTTATATAATTGCAGTAGCTCTTTGAAGGGAACAGACTCAACTCAGCTAAAAGGGAGGGAACATCCACCTAGATAATGAACTGATATAAAGTATATCACAACATAATACAAAAACATCATGCTACTTTTCCTCAACAAATTTATCCAAGTGGTCACGAGCGCAGACAGAGCAGAAACTATATAGAATGGTCTGGTCGAGGACAAAACACCAAACTTTTTCAGTCACTAGATATCAGAAGAGTTCTAGAATATGTTAAACAGTCGTATTAAAAACCAGAGTTCCAAAACTTGGCAAGCCACCCATAACTCGGCCAAGTTACTCGACTGAATTTCGAGTCGAGTCGACTCAAAACTCGAAGGAGACACTATTTGCTAAGTTACTGGGGTGACTCAGTTGAGTTGAGCCGAGTTTTTTGACTCACCAGACTAGGTCGAGTCACAAAAACGTATTTTATCATTTTTTTAAACCTAAACTCAAACGTCATACTATTGTTGCATCATTTTTTTGGGTCTACAAAGATAAAATACTATGGGTATGTTAAACCTAGTTTTTATGTTTGAGGCTATAGAACCAACATATTTTGAGTTCCTTTAACCCAGGTTTTTCAAGTTATTACATATATAATCCAAGTTGGACCGAGTCGAGTTTTTTTCGAGTTACTCGACCCGGCTAACTTTCGAGTCGAGTCGAGTTTCTGAACCATGTTAAAAACACTAGAGTACATAGCTCCAATGCATGGAAAGAGATGTAACATAGCCTTCTCTGTATTTCTCCTCGACTGTAGACCAACTCAGTTTTATCTAACCCACATATGGTATAAAGCAGAGGGATAAAGCAGAGCAGAAAAGTAATAGCATAGTAAGATTTGAACAAGTTGGATAAATTGCCACCTTAAAAAGTTTAAACCTTATGCATCTACATGAAGCATGCTACACAATGGTTGTAAAAGGACCAGTGACTTACTCGGAGATGTATCAGGGACAATTAGTGCAATACCCTCACTGGAAGCGGCACGTTGGGCTCCAGACTTGGCAATAAAATTCTCATCTGTGCATGTGAGCCCAGAGAGCCAGTAAAGTACCTGGACAGAAAATGATGGCCAGTTCAGGACTAAGGTTCATTGAGGTAGTTAACATCGTAATTTCTGATGCTACAAATATTACACCAGCATCTTAACGTTCGACCTGTGATATATAGAGTGTTGATCAAGATTAAGTAATATTTTTTTACTCAACTTTTTGATTGATCAGAAAACAATCTCAGCATTTTATCTACAGTAGTACCTCCAAAGATGGACACTCTTGGCGGACTTATAAAAAGTGTGCCCTCCAAGGGGGAAGACTCAGGTTTGAGTCTTGTAGGAGTGTGACGGTTGATATTCCCACTCGACAAAAATTATTCCAGGTAGTGTTGGGTGAATTTTTAATATTTTTTTATGTGTTCTTGTTTCTTAAGACTGGCATGTCTTAAAATTTTCCTTCCAAATTTGATCCTAAACAGTATTTTCAGATTCTTATCATCAATATGGAATTTGAGAGGCTGTCAGTTTTTTTTTTACAAGGGAACCTGGCATGGTGGACAAGTTCTATAGCAAATTCAGTAGAGGATCTGTTTCCACAAGATCTGTTTGAAGAGGTATTACTGCATTTCATGGAATAAAAATCCAAATAAAAAAATCTCAATACACCATCAATCAGTGATAACTAAGATACAAATGCAACACTTATACAAAATCCCAGAAATGGAAAGTGAAGAAGAGCAAATGAAAACCCTAATTTTGGATTGACTAGTTTAGAATGAGAAATGGGTAATGGAGAAGAGAGCTCAGAAATAACTTACAGGGAGTTTTTGGGAAGGAGGGGAAGGAGGGAAGTAGATGTGGAAGGTCATGGAGCAACCAAGAGTTGGACTAAAATGCTTATATCTCTTGTTATAGCCTCCAAACATCTTTGAACTGCTGATCTCACTTGGTTTGTTCTCCATTCTCTCTCTCTAGAATTCAGAAAAGAGGGGAATCAACAGAGGTGGTGATGAAGGTTTTTGATTTTGTTTCTGATCTCCATTTTGCCTTTTATGTGTTTGCAGTGGGACCCAGAGCATGATAGTTTTTCTTGGATTGACTAGTTTACCCTTAAAATAATCAAACTCTCCTTGTTAAAAGAAGAAACTAACAAAGGTGTTTTTGTCAATTAATAATGACTGTTTGTGATCCAATGATTCCTTTAAGGGGGTGTTTGGAAGGGTATTTACAAAGACGTGATTTTTTTTACCTTCATATACGGTTAGTTGACACTGACACTGGTTAGAGAGATAGGATCAGAGTCCATTTCACCCCGTTCAATCACACCCACAGGTTAACACATGTCCCTTTTAACCTTTATTAACAATAATTAAGATTCTCGAACACCTTTAGGTTCAACAATTTGAGTTTTAGAAAAAACATATTAATCTTAAATGTTAAAAATTCTTAATCAAAGGCAAAATTTTTTAAAATATTTTTTCTAGAAATTAAAGTTAGATGGTTGAACCTTAAGGGTTAGTGAATTTTAATTACAATTAATTAGGATTAAAAGGGACACATGTTGACATGAGTTCAATCACGACTATGATCCGATCTCCTTGTAATTAGAAGGTTAGTGGGGGGCTTTTCAATTGCCCGACCAAGAGACTCAACCCGAGTCTTTCACACTTTCTACCACTGGAACGTGTCTTTTATAATAATGTTGTTTTGTTTCCATTGTCATGAAAGGGATTGTTGTTCCAAGTGGACTGAAGCTCATGAGTTTTATTCACCACAGGCTAAAAAAAATTCCAAACAAATAAATAATGGTTTTTTTTTTTTGTTGGGAATAAATAATGGTTAAGAAATAAATTATGAAAACATTTATGCCATACCTGTCTTTCATACCTTTTAGGTTGTGCAAGTTACTCTTGGGCAAAAGTGTCTTATATTTATTTATTTATTTTTGGTAGGACTAATTTGTTAACTAACTATGTCAGGGGTTAGGATTGTCAGCAGGGTTAGAACTCAACACATGGTGGGCGTCAACAGCCACACCAAGGACTCGAACACGAGTCATCCCTCCCCAAAAGGGAGATACACTACCACTGGGCCAAACCCATGGTGTGTGTCTTATATTTATTTACTATTAATTTTTCGGTAACACACACAACTCACACACTATATCGTACAACACACCACACGCACCCATGCCCATGGCTCAAAGGCCACAAAACGACACAACCCTCTCAAAAAAGAGAGGGAGGTGGGGTTTTATGAGCTCACTCATTCACTCAGCTCCCACTAATGTGGGAGTCAGGGGTTAGGTCGAAATTTTCTCATTATTATTGGGGAAGAGTAGTAGCACTAATTGAATCAACTCTTAATCTCCCTTAACCCTATATTTGGTTGTCAAGAAAATAAGTAAAAACATGAAAAAGAAAAGAAAATTAGACAAAACGCAATTACGAATTGTATTAGAAATCTGATATTTTATTTTATTTTTCATGTTTTTACCTATTTTTTCGGCAAACAATCATAACATAAAATGAAATGTCAAATCACCTTTTGATAGGTCCTACGTTCAAAGATAATTTGACATTCTCCTTTATGTGCGATTAAGGTGTTGATGTACTAAATTGATCCTATCATTTTTCTTATTTATATATACTTTGCATTATAGGGGGTATTAATGATATTAGGCACTAGTATATATTGTTATTTATGCCTAAGGTTATTACGATGGAGCAAAAAAAAAAAAAAATAGAGCGACAGAGAGGGAGATACAAACCTTGTAACATTTGCTTGAGATTGAGATTAGTGTATAGACGATGATATTCTCCGTGAACATAGCCCCCCATATCGATTGACCCATATAAAATTCAGTATTTTATTGTGTCTTGATTTTGTGTCTTTATTTCTACACTTACATCACTCAAACAGTGTTGGTGTCGCTGTGTTTTGAGCTTGAGGCTGAAAATACGTGAAGGAGGAGATTGCATTTGATTCGAAACGAATCTCGCAAGTTGCATGCAAACCCGTTCAACACTAGAAAAAAAATTGCACACCCAGTCCATCACTAAAAAAAGTTACTTATAGATGACCTGTCTATCATGTTTCTTGGTATTTAATGTGTTATGTGAAAATACACTACCAAACATCACCACGTTTTGAGCTTAACATCAAAAGGTATGTTAGATATAGGGGCGTTCACATGTGTGTTCAATTCAAAACGTATTCTTTCATTTAATGTCGTTTGGTTCGGATTGTCAGAAAATAAGTTGTTGGATCCAAGTCGGAAATGAATCTCGTGAGTTGCACGGCATTCGTTTCACCATCTTTCCGGCTTAACATCAAAATGTGTTCAAACTGGCTCTTCAAGGGATGATCCATCAATTGCATCTGATGATCAAGATTGATGCATACTTAGGCCACTTGTACGGTTAGGGATGTCAATGGGGCCGAATTCGGGCTTCAAAGCCTCTTGCAAATGTGTCAGGCTCGAATCGGGCCTATTCAAAAATCAACAAAATTCAAGCCAAACAAGGCCCATTGACACCCCTATGTACGGTGCGAGAAAAAGCATCACTGGCCTCAATGGTGCATACTTCTAGGCCAATGTCCGACCATACTTGATTGGGAATATTTAAGCTCTTAAAAACTGGAAAGATTAGCTTAATCTAAACCACTACTATGTGGATTCAATCATCATATAGCCCAAACTCATATGCAGATTTGAATTTTTTTTTCAAAACTTACCGTGGGAGTAACATGTGTCCTTGCTACTCCTTCGACGTGTTAAAGAAACAATATTTTTCAAAAGATGAAGTTATATGTTTATCCACTTGTAAATGTAGTTCGGAAAAATAGCGACACATGTTGTTACTTGGAAGTCTGCCTCTGGGGCTAACATTGTCTCTGGGGCTAACATTTCTCATTCATCATATGCACATTGAACGGGTTGATGGGTGTATGAATCACCTCCCCAACATCCTAAGCTAGTCTACCTTTTTGCCTAGTGCCTCCAAGGCTCCTACACATATATACCAGGTCTTCCATAGCAAGTAGGGGTGTGAATGGGCCAGGATTTTGAATAGGCCCAGCCTGGGCCCAAATTCAGCCCATTTAAACTCCTAATCGCAACGCCTCGAAGCGTGGTGCGTTGCGGGCTGGCTCTACAAACTTCTTCTTCACCAGATGGTTCACTCCATTCAGTTCCTTTCCCTAGCTTCGATCTAGTTAATGTACTTCACCTGCTCGAACTAGTATGAAAGGTGTCCTGCCTCTTGGTTAGCCTCATGAACTTCTTACCCTTGGACCTATATATAGACTAAGCTTTTTGATGGCATTACAATAAACTCACCCCCATTGACAAATTTCAATCTCTGGTATAGTAAAGATAGGACTGCACCGCTCATGTGAATCCAATGGGCCCAACAAGAAGGTGAATAAGGTCTAAATTGTTATAAATATTGGGCCCAGGCCCATGAGGCACTCACGTGAGGCTTTAGAAGTCATATAGGTATCATGTGTTGGGTGCAGAACATAACACAAAAAGAGAGGGAAAATTTTCCAGCAAAAGGGTTTCTTGAAGTTTCTTCAAAGGGGGTTAGGGTTTTTTCTTCAAGCTTGATTTCCTACTACTTTCTTCAATCCGTTGTAGTAGGTGTCCTACGGATTTAGTATTTCTTCAGCTCAATAGCTTGGAAGTGGTTTGTGGTAAGCTAGGAAGCACGGATACTTTGAAAATGGAAACGTACCCGTATGGGATACGATACTCTAAGGTAAAACTTAACTGTTTTTCATAATTTCAGTCGTATCTAAACGTACCCGTATTGTCAGTGGATTTTTTTTAAAGTAAGGAGAAGAGCCGTCCGTTATTTTCATTTTCATGATACAGAGGATGCCACCTCCATTGTCTTCATGTGTTTCATGCCTGTCGGCGCCCTCATCTCGCTTGCAACTGCCCACAATAAGATTTGGGTCTATTGCACAATCAGCCACTCCCACAACATACCGTTTGAAACTGTTACCTCCACTTCTGACCTATGATCGTGCACAACCTATCTCCTCTAAGCTTAGATCTATTGTTTTGCCTTCATTGTTTTGCCTTCATGATTTACCTTCATGATTAATGAGCCAATCAAGTCTACCACATCTAAACGAAAAAAAAAAAAAAGAAAAAAAAAAGGTGTTCTTATTAGCCCATGGAGGCTCTGTTTATTAGCCCATCTGAGGCTATTCCTAAAGGCCACACAGGCCAATTGCAGTACTCTATAGAGGCCATGTTGTATGGTCTATAGAGACCACTATTTTTGGCCAGGAGGCCCAGTTCTGGTCTATTGATACTAATTTTCTTGGCCATTGAGGCTTGTAAGGCCCATTAGTAGCACTGATTTTTAAGCCCATTTGAGGCATTTTTTTTTGGTCTACAAAGACCTTTCTTTTGACCAATTAAAGGTCAATTTGATTCGACAACATCTAAAAGAAAGCAATTGAATGACTCAAATAGGCATGCAATAAAGATCAAATGTATCAAGCGGATATTAAAATGTGTCAAGAGGACTTTTACTAGCGACAAACACATGAAGATTTTTCAATCTTCATTTGTTTGATAGGGAGTATTAGGGAATATATGAAGAGCATTGTAATAATGTGAATGAGTTACACAAAATCATTTAAGTGTATCTCATCACAATATTAGATTAGCATCAATCAAAGATTTGATTAGATTAGGTTTCTATCTTGAGGTCAATGTAATCTCTATATAAATCTAATTAACTAAGCGGTTAAATAAATCTTTTTTCCTTCATAAATGTTTCATATTTTAACAGGTTAAAAAAAAAAAATTCAGGCTATGTTATGTTTGACATTTGAAGCTACACACGTCTTTGTCTAGGTCAGCAAAATCTTTCTAAAATTTTAATTCTAATAATAATACAGACTGTAAAGATCATATTATGGATGCGTGTTTGAATTTTCCCATTCCACGAGGCGGCCGAGATACTACTCTTTGGGATCATTTGCAGTCATCAAATGAACCATTCAACCAACTACTCTGCTTGTCAGTGACAAAAAAAAAAAAAAAAAAACACTACTCTGCTTGTTTTTAGCTGGGATGTGTGGCCCACAACCCTTATTCTTGTGTTTTAATGTTTTTGAAAAATGGAAAACATGGTCATCTTCCAAACAGACCACCTAATTTCTAAGAGACATGTGCAAATATAATTTTTTTTTTTTGATTTGACATTTCTTTTTTCCAATGTGTTGGAGTCGTCAGCTTGGAGGAAGACCTTGTGGTAACTCATTTTTTCTTTTAAACTGGGCCAGGAATGCAATTGTCTTAAATCATTTTTCCATTTCAAACTTGCCAGATTTGACCGAGTTTGGATGGGAAACATCTATCTTAAAAAGATGGGCCCCACGTTAAGCATAGGTAGACTACACATCAACCAAGGGTGGGCTCCACAATTATTAAGACAGTCACACAAGCGCTAGCTGTTGCCCATCCAACTTGCTTTGACCATATACCCAATCCCAACACAAATTTCTCTAGTCCGGACGCCATAAGTCAAATTTCTTCTCTAAACTCAAAGTGAGTGCAATAGGTGTTGCTACTTACGATAATAGGGAGCTGGTGTTGCTACCTTACAATAATGGGGAGCTGGTTTCACACTTGGTCCCACCACGTCACGGAAGACTACGAATAGTTGTAGCATTTTTTATTTTCTATATTAGACTATTTAATTATAATTACTATTGAGACCGTAGAAGGGCTGAGACCACCGAGACCTTGCGTGCATGCACCGGGATTTCAGGTGAGACCCACGTTCACATAGTAGGCCCCACCTACAATCCCGTGCATCCATGCATGGTCTTAGAGGTCTCGGCCCTTTTGCGGTCTCAATAGCATTTCCCTATAATTATAGGACAGCTTTTGAGACCCTTTTAAGGTCGAAACCACCGAGACCGTGTTCTAAGATCACATGATTTCAGGTGGGGCTTACCTTGTGAAATGGGTCCCACTTGAAATCCCGTGTTCTTAGAGCACGGTCTCGGCCTTAAGGGGGTCTAAGTAGCAAAGTCCTTAATTAGAATGGTACCACTTCAAGGAACGCACTCCAATCTTCTTGGGCATGCTCCTCTTAACAATCAACTTTCAATGAAGACATGGTGAGACTCATAATCTTCTAAGTTGCTTTGTGCATGCTGTTATAACTTTATCTCCCTATCCTGCTTCAGCGCGTTATAGGCTAAAAAGATATTTACTTTTTAAGGAATGATATCATGTTCTCAATCAACATTTACTCTCAGCTTCCACCAGCCATCTGTTCATATTTTTTTTTGATGAGAGAGAGCGCTCTCATATTGCATAATGGACAGGTGGTTGGTGAAATTTATTTATTTTATTGATCGATCCCTTCTAAATTCTTTGAGGTCCCGCATTAATTTATAGACCCCTTTGGATAAGATATTGACCTCCTTTTGATAAGATCTTCAGGTCCCACCTCTTTTGATTGATTTTTGCGACTTTGATGGGCCCACTCATTCCCTTGGATCTGGCATCCCTATTAGCGAATATATGAGGAGTATTGTAATAATGTGAATGAGATACATTAAATCATTCAAGTGTATTTGATCACAATATTGGATTAACATCAATCAATGATTTGATTAGATTAGGTTTCTATTTTGAGGTCAATGTAATCTTTATATAAACCCTATTAGAGATCATTGTAATCACTCTAGAATTTTCAATAAATCAAAATTTCTTTAATCCCTACTTAGATAGCTGGCAATGGTGAATGAAAGATTTAATAATTTAGGAGGTCAGATTTTGGAATCTTGGGTTTGTAGATTGATGTGGTTCAACGGTAAAACTTCTGTTATCTGTAACTTTTGATTCAGAAATCCAATTAACTATTATAATATATGAATTTGGGATAGCTCAATGAGAAGAATTTGGGTTGGTTTGCTTTGAGGGTTTTTGGGGAACTTTTTAGTTCCAGTGACTTTTTTTTATAATTTTATCTCTCGATTTTTTTATTTGTCTATAGGGTTGTTTAGCTCCCCACTTGAGGTCTCTTTAAGCTCTTTTTGTGATCAGACTACTTGAAGAAACCCTGATCTAAAACAAGAGCAAAGACTCTCTTTTTCCTTCTATTCCTTGTCTTTGATTTTTGCCTCCATTACAAATCACACCATCTTTTAAATCTATAAATCGGTGAATGCCATATTAGATTACCAGTATTCTTTTTCTCTCTTCGAATTTAAGGCTATTAATAGAAACACAATGCATCTTTTATATGTAAATTAGAGACAGGAAGAGCCAACCAACTGTAAATGAGAAAGACATTGTTCTTCTTCTAAGATGATTTAGGAGGTCTCATCAAAACACATTTCAAATGTTTCTAAACATAACAAAAAGCTGCAAACAAATTGACAAAGGATCACTTAATTCCATAAAACCCTCATGAATTGCCAAGAGGTTTAGCAAATCATGACCAAAATGAAATCCGTCGACACTTCTTAGGAAGAGACTGCCATGACAAAAGTGAAATTATCGGGAACTACTCCCAGCGTTCATGCTTCCTGTCCAGTTCTCTATCTGCAATCATCCCCACTGTGAAATGAGAAAATTCAAATCAAATCTGGAACATACATGTCAAAAACAATGTATTATCTTTTCTAAGAGTATTAGCCTGCTGATCTGTTCTGCAATGGAATATATTTATGGATATATCATATTTGTTGTTTACCAAATGATGATATTAGACATCATTAACCTAATAAAATTCACCAAAAAAAATAAGTAAGACAATAGTAGCATCATTTGTAAATGAAGCTGTGGTCACTATGACTGCTGTAGAAATGACTCATATGCAAAGAAATAGTTGCTTAGAAGATCTCTTAGGCCCCAATATTCGACTCAGGCAAATGATCCGAAGCATCAGAACTATGACATTCTTTTGGACATCAAAAAAAAAAAACAGTCCAAAAATGATTGTTTCGACTCGAATATCTCTTTACAAGGATGAGAGGATGGTTACTTCCCCTGCTCTCTTCTTATATATTGTAAAGAGTTTTTGTAAATATATATAGGTAATCTACAAGAAATTTCCACTTGATAGCTCACGAGCATACAAATTATAGATAACTGTCTAACATGTTCCAACATGCTGATCAAGCAATACACATTTCTTCGATTGAAAATTGTATATCTTTATGAATTCAGGGTCACAGAGCCTAAAGACCATGAATTTAGAGTAGCATAGAACACTGCTACAATATTTAGAAGAAAAAAAACCATATATTAAGAGCTAATGGCATGCTACTTTAAATGTTGGGCTGTTCATATCATGATAATTTTTATCAACTGTCTGATCAGAATACTTATAAGAATCAAAAGACATGAAAGAAGAAAGCAGAAGATGCGGGAATTTACCTTTATCATTCTATCTAGCATCTGGCTGGTAGATCAGGAGCTTTATCTGGTTGTTGCCTTGGTTCTTTTGAATATCTGTTGCTTGATTTGCCACTGAAACACTAGGCCCCCATAGCTCCAACTCCTGCAAGCTAGTCATGTGTTGCAGAGCAGATGGGAGATTCTTTAAATTACCGCATCTCTTTATAACTACACTTCTAAGGCTCGGCATAGCTCCCCTCGAAACTTCCCATGTTCTTATGCTCAAATTTTTAAGTTTCAAGACCTGGAGTCTAGGAAATCCATGGGAGCAATATAAATCTCTGTCCACACAAGCGCTATTTGTTAATCGGAGGACTTCAAGGTTGGGTAGCTGCCCCAGTTTCCCCATTGGGTCTTCTGATAATTGGGTCTCCGATAAGGTTAGCTTGGTGAGGTTTGATGGGAACACAACACAATCTGGAATACTTTTCATGTAATCGCATCGACGGTCTCTTACCAATTTCAAGGATTTAAGGCAGTTCAATCTGGCAATATTCGGGAATGCTTGATCCATATGCTTTTCTAAATCTCCATTAATCTCCAACGTAATAAGATTCGGCAGCTTGGACAAGACACCCTCTGTACAGCTATCTGGGCTTATGCTTGTTAGGGTGTGGAGGTTGCATAAACAGCCATCGCGTTCCTTGCGCATTCTCGGTGGTGGCTCTTGCAGAACAACAGCTTGCCCATGGAATTGTAGATGCCTTAATTGGGGCATCTTCCAAATTCCAATCTTGGGACGGCCAATGAAAGGAGCTACCACTTCAAGAGTCTCTAAGTTCCAGAGGTTGCAGATGGACAGTGGAAGACTTTGAGGGGTATGGCTTTTTAACCTCAGATATCTCAGATGAATGAGTTTTTCTATATCAGTGGGGATAGTATCAACAATTACAGCCCATAAATCCAACACTTTAAGCAATGTGAAGCGTTTATAAATCAACTTCCAGTGGTTGAGAGAAAGTCGGCCTTCATCTAGTCTGAAGCAGAGGAAAGAACGAAGATTTGCAGCGGCAGGATATGAGGAGATGCAATTGAGATTGTTGGAGTGGATGCCAAGTCGGCGTGACTTAGATTGGCATGAAGAATTAGCGTACCCAAGAACCTTGAGAAACTTTTCTTGCTCGGCGATTGAAATGCAAAGGTCCCGCAAAAGATCGTGGATGCGACATGCTTTGACACCCCCATCAGACGTTTTCTTTGCGACTTGAATCAGATTCCTATCGATAAGCTCCTCCAGATAATCGTCGGCGGTATCTTCCACAGTTTGTCGATCTTTTTGCTGTACAATTCCCTCGGCGAGCCACAGTCTGATCAGTTGCTTCGCAGGGATCTCAAAGTCTTCTGGGAAAACACCAAAATAGAGGAAGCAGGATTTCAAGTGACGGGGTAAGTTTTTATAACTCAATGCCAATATGTCCCTGCATTGTTCTGTCTCTCGATTGAGATGCGAACTTACGCTGTTCGACACTCTCAACCAAATGTGCTTTGTCTTCTCTTTCTTTGAAAGAACTCCGGCTAACACCACAATTGCAAGTGGTAGCCCACCACATTGCCCTGCAATTTTTTGTCCCAGTTCTTTCAACTCTTGGGGGAACCTTCCTGCTCCGAACACCTTCTTGGAGAAGAGCTCCCAACTCTCTTCTTTACTCAGGAAATGCATATTGTGAGGAGGATTACTGGGTTTTGTATATAAAGCTACTTCGTTTATCCGGGTAGTGATAATTATTCTACTTCCATGTCTGTTATTGGGAAAGATCTCATTCAAGTCATCCCAGAATTTAGTTTTCCATACATCATCCAAAACAATTAGATACCTGGTACCCCTCAAGTATTTGTAGAGGTTGGACCGCAACTCGTCATTGTCCATCTCCTTCATTTCGTCTGTGAGTACCATAGCACACTTTATGATTGCGTGAAGCAATTCTCGCTCTCTATATTCTTGAGTTACATATACCCATACGCGACAGTCGAAATGATCCTTCACAATTGGATCATTGTAAACTTTTCTAGCAAGAGTGGTCTTACCGATTCCTCCCATACCCACAATTGGAACCACATCAAGTGAAGGTTCTCCTCCGGTCAGTTGCTTGATTATCGCCGCCGCCTTGTCGTCAAAGCCCACCACATCAGCTTCCTCTATGGGAAGCCTCCTTGGCCTCTCTACCATTGCCACTTGATCTCCAGTTTCCGGAATTTGAATGCTAAATTTGTCTTTGTTGCCCAGAATTCCATTTATCCTTGTATTCACGTCCTCGATCTTTTTTCCGACTTCATGTCGAGCTATTACTTTGCCAAATATCGTGATCAGCTTCGTTGCGAAATGTTGTCCTCGTTCATGGGCTACATGAACATAATAATTGTCAATTGCATCCTCAGCCTCATGAGCTGCCTCTTCGAGTTGGCTCATCCACTCACTCACGATGCCTTGCTCATTGCGTTTCCCTTCATTATCTCTGAGGAAGCAAAGAATAAGCTTGAGCTGATCGATAAGCGAGTTCACCTCAGCCTCCACATCAAGAAGCAGATTTACTTCTTGTGATAGCAGCTGAGTCAAGTTATCCAAGAAAAATGAAAGAAATATGTCAGCCATTTCTTCTCCCTGTAACTCTTTTGCAGAGCCTGCTGCTTTCGTCTTTTTTTCTCTCTTTCCTTCTTATTTGTAGAGTAGAATTCAAGTGGGTGAGCTCCTCCCTTGTAAACTCTTTCTAAATTCAATCACATGGGTGTGCTGCTGGGTGGGGCACTCTCTTCCAAGCCACTGTATCCACTTGTAACAAAATAAGGATTATAGGGCGACCTAAAAATTTGATTACTAGCTACCTACTCATCCCGAGAAAGCATTTTCGTCTCCAAGTAAAAGCGTGATTGGTGTTAAAATTAGTAAACCAAACCTCCTAATCTGCTACCTGCTCCCGTTCTCAAACCTCGCTTTCACCTTGGGAGTTCGATTTCAACTTTTGTAAACCTCGCTCTCACCTAAAGGTGCAATTTTTGTGTAAAGTTTTATTTTTATCCTAAGTTTTCATGTGAAATGAAATGTATTTTGTCATTTTTCTCTGTAGGGTACAAGATTCATATAAGATTTGTTAATTATAAGTGATCTTGTAACTGAATTTAGAATGATTCATTTAATAATTCAATAGTCATCTTGTTATTGTGATGAAAAATTTGAATTATGAATGATTTTATCAATTTTCTCTTAGAGTTTAAAAAACTAAAAAAGGTATATTTACATCTACAAGTAATTTCAAGAACATCAATACATATTTTAAGTATATATATCGGCGCTCCAGAGGCGCTCCCGACCCTATCCTAAATTAAAATTTGACGCTCTCGCTCCCGCACCCGCTCTCGCTCCCGCTCTAGGCTCTGGTTACTTAGGGTTAAATAACTTAAATCATGTTATTTTAACCTACACCACTCAAAATATTTTAACATTAAAATATTAAAATATTTTTTAAAAAGTTAATATTTTTTCTAAAAACCTAGGATGGGTGGTTGAATCCTAGGAATGGGTGAATCGTAAGTGCAATTAAAGGGTCTCAAAAGGGACATGTGGTGACCTCAAGGGGCATAACAGATTTACCCATCTATAACCGTAGAGGATTTGGTTCCTTATCAAAATTATTTTTCTATTTCAAACTGGCCAACTTTGACCGAGTTCGGATGGGCAACGTTGTGACTTAAAAAGATGCCCCCGGGTTCAATAAAGGTAGCCTTAGATCAACTAAGGGTGGGCCCCACATTTTTTATTCAATCACGTGGGTGTGCTGCTGGGTGGGGCACTCTCTTCCAAGCCACTGTATCCACTTGTAATAAAATAAGGATTTTAGGGCGACCAAAAAAATTGATTAATAGCAACCTACTCATCACGTGAAAGCATTTTTGTCTCCAAGTAAAAGCGTGATTCAGGTTAAATAACTTGAATCATGTTATTTTAACTACATCTGTTAAAATAATATGAATCAGATTATTTCACTTGAATCAATTAATTTATACAGTCCACCCAAGTAATTTGATTTCAAGCAAAATAACATGATTCGTATTATTTTAACTAATTCAATTAATTTGTATGGTTCACCAAAAAATAACGCAATTCACGTTATTTTATTAAAATAACGTGAATCAGTTAATTTGTATGGCTCAACAAAAAATAACATGATTCACGTGATTTTAACTGATTCAATTAAAATAATAATGTGAATCAATTTTTACGGGATCAACAAGTAGCTAGTCCTACAAAAAAAAAAAAAAACAAGTGGCCAGTGAGTGTTAAGTTCGACGCCCCCACTAATAGGAATAGTCTCGGTTAGGGCCAAGACTGTGCGGTCTGAGAAGCTTTATACTTCTTAAAATCATTAGCTATGCACTACTAAAATTCTTAAAATTTATAAAATTTATAACTACACACCAAAATTTAAACTTTTTAACTACAAAAAAAAATATGCAATCAAGACATTGCTACCTAACTCCCTATTTATACCATTAAAGTGCTGCAAAACCTGATTGAACAAATGGTTAGGCTCATCTCTTTAGTAATATTTATAAGTTAGGTACCACTTAAAAGGTGAGAAGTTAATATACAATTAATCCTTTTCCCTCACTATGTCTATCCATTTCACTGATTTAATGGAAAGAAGAAAAACTTAAATACAAATAACTAAATATCCAACATCAATCAATTGAACAAAGAAATTTCAAAAGCACAGGAGAACTCACATTATTAATTTCCAATTGAAAGAAGAAATTCTCAAATAAACAAAAATTTTCAATAAAAAAACTAAGAAGATGAGAGAATATCGACAAATTGATGAGTGATGACCAGTAGAAAATGTGAGAGGTGATGGGAAATAGAGAAAAAGTTGGTTGGAGAACCAGTTAGGAAGATTGTAGGAAATTCAAAATACAAGAATTTGTGTAGCCGTCATATATTGAGGTGCGCCAGGCACGTACACCAAGGATGCTAGGGGAAAGAAATGGTCCAAAAAAAGCACAAGACTTAGTCCACTACTACTTTGTTAGGTTGAGAAAGGCAAGGCTGACTTTCTAGCAATACCTAATGGTCCTACGGTGTCTTAGGGTTAACCAAGAACAAATTTAAGTTTTCTTTAACGACGTAAATCATTTACGAAGGAAAAAGTTTTACAGTAAAAGGTGAATTTTCAATCAGTTTTTGGTGTTTGATTACATTCTTGAAAATGAGGCAGAAAATTTTTTATATAAAAATTAAAAAAATATGTGTCCCACAACTACTATCCTTTGGTCACAACTCAAAACATCTTGATTCTTGTGTTGGTGAGCTGGGAGGTGTCCCACAACCCATGATTTTTTAACTTTGACTTTGACTTTGTCTTTGAGGCAAGGATCGCAATTGTCATAATCCTATAACTCGACAATAATTAGAGTATTTGGGATTTTATTATTATTTTGGCTTCTTATGGGTGAGCATCAATGAGGGAAGTCAGTATAAACTATAAATTGTTCTTTCAATTAATTAATTTAATTTTAATTCAGATTATTAATATAAGATTGGTGAGCATTAACTCTATTGTTTTCTATTTTTTTAATTTTAACTGTGGTATGATTTAATTGTGTGAATATTTCAATTCTAGAACGCACACCCGTAAAGAAGCAAATTCCAAATGTTATAGATCTGTTTAAATACATGTTACCCCTTAGTTACACTAATCAATCAGGAGTTAATACTCACAATTTTTGTCTTTATATTTTTAGGTTCCGTATGTTGGCAAGAAAGGAATTGAGAAAAAAATTTCTTGAACTTTTCTACAGATTTTTAGTTATTAAAAAAAGAGGAGAGCTAGCCCCAATCGCATTTACTCCAAATTTTTCCATAGACGCAAGATGGGCCTAACACTTGGAGATGTTTTATTATTTTAATGGTTTTAAAAGCAAAAGTCAAATATTGTTTGACATTTGTATGGCCCCAGTTGTGCCTTTGGAAGATTTGCGACTGGGGCTAGCAAAATCCTTTAAAAATTGCAAGAATAAGCTATTTCTATCTTTCTGGAGTAATAATTAATTGGAGAATACTAGCCTCAATTGCATCAACATTTAAGCTCTCTTAAGCAAGAAAAAAACCTATGTGAACTAGAACCCATCAAAAATAGACTTGACTGTTTTTATTTGGAGGCGATTAATAGTTGACACGATTAGGGCTAACACTAGTCACTTTATTTTTTTGTGAAAATTTTAAGGAAAAAGTATGGGTTTATGCAAGAAAATTCTGTCAGCCTAGGAAAGAAACTCTCTCGCTAGCTAAACGTAAAGAAAGTATAGTTTCGCTAACCAAATGGAGCATTTAATTTGAGAAAAGATGATAATCATTGTATATAAGTCTGAATAAGGTGTATGGGTAAAAGGACAAGTCATCGTGGCATAGGGAGAGGGTGACATGTGTCAACTATAATAAATATATGCCTTGGGATCCTTAGATATAAGATGGGTCATGTGCATTTAAGATACTCATAGAGCTAGAAAGAATTACGAGTGCACTAAGATGGTGCCACGTAGCCATGTCCAAAATCTGTCATCAACAACAAGATCAAATTACCATCATCCACAAAATATTATTGGAAAATTCTCATTATGAATAAGTGTTCACCCAATGAGAGAACGCTATATGTAAATTGAGTTGTTACCGTGGTTAATTATTTAAACCCTAATTAAGATTATTAACTTTGATTAGTCAACATTAATTCCTAGAATTAATATTAACCTAATTAGTTGTACCTTGTGAAAGGGACTTGGACCATCTCTTTCACTGCATGGAAATTCCAACCCTGACCTCCCAAAATAGTCATTTTTTTTTTGGTTAAGAGATAATGTATTCAATATAAAGTCAAAGCCTGATCCCTCGATCCCCCTGACTGAAAATGATCAGAGGAAGGAAAGCCAGTGTTACAAGAAGTCTATGAGAGACTAATGTTAAAGACCCTATGGGCTAAACTGTGGGCCAAAGTATTAGCAGACCGGCCTATAAACTTGAAAGCTACTTGTTTGCAGTGAGTCTTCATACATCATCTAATGTCTGAAATAATGGTTGAGATCTGCCATTGTTGTTGGTTCACATCACCCTAGAGAAGTTCCACAATTCCTTTGCAATTTGATTCCACAAGAACATTTGGCCACCCTCTATATAAAGCCACTTTAAGTCCAAGACGAATAGCTTCAGCCTCCACCACAATCACCGAACCACCAAGAAGAGGGGCGAACTAAAGAATCAATAATGGAACCATCAGTGTTACGAGCTACTGCTCCTGCACCAGCTACTCGACCATCAATGGATGCGGCCCCATCTACATTAATCTTAATCCACTCCGGTGGTGGGGGTTCCCAAACCGGTGACAAAGGAGAGGTGAGAGATTGGTCCGACATAACATCCGCTGTAACTCCGAGAGCTTTCGAAGAGGGAGGCAATCAGAGAGACGGTGGAGGTTGGGTTTGGGGAAGCACCATTGAACAACACCTCGTTTCTCATCTTCCAGATGCACCAAAAGGTGGTAATTACCTGAGTTAAAATGTATCTATCTCCCCCTTCAAAAGTGTTAACCCTGTGGGAGAAAAATTCTTTTTTTTATCAAATTTCCTCCATTGTTGTATGGAGTTTATTGTGGGGACTATCATTCCAATCTGAGTAAACTCAGACTGTTAAGTTACCTTCCCTGTATCGGGGAAGAACCTCTGATTAAGATGAAGAATTAAAGAAGAACATATTGAATAAACTTATTTTTATTTATTCAATGGGGTTGCACAATTCCCATGTAGGCGTTACAAGTACCTCATTGAGGTCTTTTTAAGAAAAGAAAAAGAATGGTGGCCATGTTTAAGGGCTCACCTCATATTCTCCATATCGAGGGAGTCTTCTTCTTCAGTTGCTTGCGTTGCTTGAAGGGGAAGAGAGAGTTTTTCTCTTTCTTTTTCTATCTCTTTTGTCTATGTTTGTCTCTTCTTCTGTTGTCCTTCTGAGAAAATACCCCTTTTTATGGGTTTGAGAGAGTCCTTTTTGGGACTCCCTATTTGACTCCCTTCTTTTAGGAAAGTCAAAAGGGGCTCTCCTCTTAGAGGATGCCAGCTTACGGCTTTCCCTTATCTGGGAGAGTCCTTAAGCTCAAGAGAATCCTCTTCTTTTGAGGACTCTTGTACCAGGTTTCCTCTTTCAGAGGGGAATCCTAGTACTTCTCGAAAAGGAGGATGGTAATCACATCCTTTCTTAGGATAAAGGACATAGCCCTAATCCTAAAAAAAATCATGGGCTGCCACATGGCATCTCATGAGATTTTAAAAGGGGAGATCCTTATCTTGGGATTCCCCACAACCTGACAGAGAATCCTTTTTATTAAGGATTTTCTACCCCCCATGACAGTCAAATACTGACTGTTAGCTGAGATAGACTGACCTAGGCCAGTCCATAGATCAAGGTGAGACCATAGGCCTCAACCACGGATCACTACGTGAGACCATAGGTCTCAACCATGGATCACTAGGTGAGACCATTGGTCTCAACCACGGACTACGAGGTGAGACCACAGGTCTCAACCACGGATCACAAGGTGAGACCACAGGTCTCAACCACGGACCACGAGGTGAGACCATTGGTCTCAACCACGGATCACAAGGTGAGACCACAGGTCTCAACCACGGACCACAAGGTGAGACCATTGGCTGGTCTCAACCACAGATCACAAGGTAAGACCATTGGTCTCAACCACGGACCACGAGGTGAGACCATAGGTCTCAACCACGGATCACCAGGTGGTGCTTGTGGTCTGGGTTAGATCCAGGACATGAGACTTGATCCGTGAGGATTTATTCTCAAGGACTGAACACGTGTCGGCATCTCAGAGGCTGACATTAAATATGATCCGTGTTGGATCCGTGAGGTTTTGTCCTCACGGATATGACACATGTCAGCCTAATGAAGGTCAACACTCAAAGTTGGATCCGTGGGGTTTTGTCCTCACGGATGATCATGTGTCATGGATATGACACGTGTCAGTCTCTCGGAGGTCAACACCTCATATTGGATCCGTGAGGATTTATCCTCACAGATCAAGTATGTATCAGCCCATTTGGACGTTATTATTCAGGGTGGATCCGTGAAGTTTATCCTCACGGATCAACTCTGCAGTTGCTTAGCTGGGCAGCATAGTGCCAGCCATCAGCATTTAATGCTGACAGGCTAAAGGTACCGCGCGTGCCATAGGCACGCGTGAACCTAACCATCTCTCAGAGAGGTTGAGATCAGGTGTGTGCCATTGTACACATTCCTGGGTAATGGACGGTGAAAATTTCACTGCCCACAAACCCATTCACTCCACCTGGAAGCAATCGGAGAGGGGGCATTTGGAGGAAGCTTAAGAGTAAGTTTAGAACCAAACCAAATCTTCTTGGACCATGCACATTCAAGAAAGAGATAGGAAACCGTTTCCTCTAATGCCGCGGAGAGCGGGCACTCCACATCAATTAACACTTTCTGTCTTCGCAAATTAGAGGCCACCGTAATGGAATTGTTACAAACTCGCCAAAAGAATACTCTGATTTTGGGTGGGATTGGGAGTTGCCAATTCAATCACCAAACTTTTTGGTCTTGATTGGAAGTTGAAGAACTTGATGAAGGAAGCTGAGCCTGGGTGAGTTGCGTCGCCAGGTGGTTGCCGAGTTAACCTTGAATAGCCCAGATTTGGAGTAGTGCCAGACAATGGTATTAGGGCTATGGCAAGAATTTACAAGAATCTTGAGGATAGATTCTATCGAGTTACTGGAAAGCAACCTTACTAGTTTCCCATAATCCCATTGACTAATCTCCTGGTCTATAAGGCTAGACACGGGAATATTCTGAATATTGGTATCACCCAAAGGTATAAGTTTGAAAGCAGGGAGGGAAGGCACCCAAGGATCCTCCTCGGTGTGGACTGCCATTCCGGAACCTATTTGCCAACGTTTACCATAGGATAGAAGTTTCCGGCCAGCCAAAATACTACGCCACCCCCAAGACGGCCGATAGCCTGGTTTAGCCAAGAGAAGGGATGAGCGAGGGAAGTAAACGACCTTCATAGTTCTGGCCTAGAGAGATTGAGACTGGTGATCAATTGTCATCCTTGTTTCGCCAGAAGCACGAGATTAAAGGCATGTAAATCCCTTAGGCCCAGACCTCCCTTATCGATTGGATGACACAGCTTCTTCTAGCTGATCCATTGTATCTTATTCTCTTGAGCTTGGTGCCACCAAAACCTTGCATGGCCCGAATTCACAGCTTTGAGTGAACCCTTGGGGAGGAGAAAACAACTCATGTTATAGGCGGGAATAGCTTGAATGACTGCCTTAATCAATACCCCACGTCCACCTTGGGATAATAAACTACCTGTCCACCCTTGCATCTTGTTGATTATATGGGACTTAACCTTCTTAAATGTAAGAATCTTGGACCGACCAAATTCCGTGGGCATGCCGAGATAGGATTCCTGAGCCTGGAGGTTTTTAATATGAAGGATATGACCAATTATTTTCCCGAATCTCCTCGGGGTGTTATGACTAAAGGCTATGGATGACTTAGAGTAGTTAACCTTTAGGCTCGAGGCTTACACATAATGGAACATGATGTTTTTGAGGTGGTATGCTTCGTCCAAATTTTCCTTTGGAAAAATAAGACAATCATCGGCGAAGCAAATATGCGATATGGTGGGGGCAGAGGTGGCTAAACGAATACCAGTAAGCTTGGAGTTGCACTCGGCTTTATTCAGAAGACATGAAAGAGCTTCAGCACAAATCAAAAATAAGTAAGGCGAGAGGGGGTCTCCTCGTCGAATACTACAAGATGGAGATAAGTACCCTTTAGCTTCACTATTGATGATCACTGCATAATTCACCGTAGTGACACACTGATGAACCCATTGCATCCACCAGGCTTCGAAGTCCATTTTGTCCATAACTGAGAAGAGGAAGTTTCATTCGATACGGTTGTGGGCTCTGTTAATATCCAACTTGACTGACATCCGATAATCAACTAGCTTTCGTTTCTTTCTTAAGTACTGATTAATCTCATGAGCAAGAATCACGTTATTAGTGATTTGTTAGCCCGAGATAAAAGTTGGTTGGGTCAGGTTGATGATGTTATCAAGGATCTCCCTAAGCCAACAAGCCATGATTTTCGAGATGATTTTGTATACCACATTGCAAAGGCTAATGGGTAGGAAGTGACTCATAGACTTCGGGTTAAGCACTTTGGGGATCAAAACAATATGGGTGAAGTTAAGCTGCCTTAGGAGATAACCGATTTGAAAAAATTGCTTGACTGCCGCACACACATCAGGCCCAGCAATACTCCAGTACTTTTGGTAAAATATGTCTGGCATCCCATTAGGGCTATGGGCTTTTAGAGGACCTATCTGGTCCATAGCCCGAAAAATTTCTTCATCTGAGACATCCGTGGCAAGCTCTTGGTTCATGTCATCTGTAACATACAATAAAATTGTTTCAACCACCGAGGCAATGTTTTCTAGCCTGGATGAAGAGTATAAGTTCGTGAAGTAGCTTAGAACTTGACTCTCAACTTCATCTTCTGAATCAACCCATCTGCCTTCATCATTCCGGATGGCTTGCAGCCATTTTGTTGTCAACGATGCACTGTCGATAGATGAAAAAACTTGATATTGCGATTACCGAGAGATAGCTAGTCAGCCCGATATTTTTGCCTCCAAAGGGCTTCTTCCTACCTTAGAGCTACATCTAATTCAGAAGTTAGTGAGTGGAGAAGATGAATCTACTGTCCGAGGGGGTCCTGGACCTGGAGAAGGGTAAGCTATTCTTTAAGATGTTTGATTCGGGTGGGGAGGAATCTGAAAGAAGTCCTGTTCCACGTAACAATTTTACGACAGAGGGAGAATATCTTAGAATTTTCTCCCCTAAGATTTCCAGGAAGAGTTGATAATTTTAGCACACTCGGGGTGTTTGTTCCACATCTCTTCAAAAGGGAAGATTTTCCTCTGAGGCTGGTTGAGGATTTGAGACAGCATGATGATAGGACTATGATTAGATCCAATTGTAGGTAGGTTCCGCACCACACCATCCAGCACCAAGGTTCTCCAAGCTAGGTTACTGAAGGCCCTATCAAGACCAACAGATATAAGGTGAGGTGATGCACGTTTGTTAGATCAGGTGAAGGGGGACTTGAGAACCCAAATCCACTATATATGCTAAGTTAACCCCCTAATAAAAAGCATTGAGATGAGATGAGATGGGATGGGGGGTTACCCCCTATTTTTTCATCTGGATCCATCACATCATTAGAGTTCCCTAAACAAATCTAAGGGTCAGTCCGTTGGATGCCAATTCCTTCCAAATGGTTCCAAATGATTATCCTGTCCCTGTAGTCATTGGGGCCATAGACCAAGGTAACATACCACGTAACATTTTGCGTAGAAATATATAAACGAACAAAGTAAGGATCACTAGAGAGAATGTGAATAGAGGTAAGGGAAAAAGAATACAATACCACTATGCCGCTTGAGAGACCCTGAGGGTCCACAAGTAAATACTGAGTCAAACTTGAGTTTTCTCGCCACTTGAGAGATGGTTGGCCGCTTGTTTTTAGTTTCCATGAGTAGCACCACATGGGGTCGGAAGTGAAAGACATGGTCCTTCAACATTTGAACTGTCTGAGAACGGCCCAGCCCCTGACCTTCCATGTTAAGAGATTTATAATGAGCGGGGAGATTGATCCCTATCAGTCACCCCTGAAAATTTGGTGCTCACCACATTCAGCTGGTTGCTCAGAGCTTCCGGTTAATCTTCCTCCTTGGCCAGACTACGTAATAACTTTGAAGTATGTTGTTTCTTTTTCATAGACTTTGGGAGAGATCGGAGGGTTGGTGATGTTAGAGTGATCAAAGGTGGAAGGTTTAGTGGTAGTTGGGGAGATGATGTATTTGGAACCGATGTCTGTTGGTGTATTGGGCTTCCTATCTTCAGGGCCTGAGGTTTCAGAATATTGGGCTCTTTGAAGGGAGAATGGTTATTTGGGCCTACTAAATCCAAAGACAGAGGGTTCGGGGTGTGGATAGTGGGCTCTGGTGGAGGAAAATGATTTGTAGTAAATGGAGCATGGAGGTCTAGATGGGTTAAGGTTTTTGGGTTGTGGAGGAATAACCTTTTCAGGATCCGTGGTAATAACACTCGGGTTTGGGTTTTCAAAATGACTGGATAAGATCATAGAAGGTTCGGTGTGGCTCCCCATACACGCGTATATTCTTTTCGGGAAAGGTGGTGGGCTGACTTGGGTATTAGGTGATTGTCGGATCTGAGTAACGACTGGGGATGTGTCTGGGATTTATTGCACTGGCAAAACTCCCCCCAATGTTAGATTAAGCCATGTTCCACTTGGTGTATGGCAATAATGTCATTAGTCCCCATGTCTAATCCTGATTAGGTGGGCTTCTGGGCTCAGTCCCCTTTAGCAGACTGCATTTTCGTACGTGATGTAACTACTTATGACATCGAAGTCGTACATCGTCTTCCTTTGGACGATCAACCTCCATTGCCAATGGAGGGAGCCCTGCCTGTATACTCGGTGATATGTCGGAATCAGCTACGCGAGGATCCCCATCACCAAGGTTGTGGAGCATGTTGCGGAGTGGCCAGCTTCTGAAGTGAAACTGCTCTACCTGTAGCCAGGGACCGAAGAGGTTAGGCTCGATCTCCGTAGGGATGTCCAAACCACAATGCTTCTCATCATAGCTGGGGCACCCACCCCTGTAGCAAACCATTGAGAGCTTTTCATAGGTTAAAGGGATCATAGACAAAACCTGGGGTTGGAGATGAAGCATCACAAAGGGTTGTAATGGTTGCTGAATTTCCAGATGAACTCTAATCCTTAGATACTTCCACCGGCTCATCCCTTTGTTGGCCAAATCGACCTCCCCGAACCTCCCGACCTTTGCTACAATTGTTTTACTAAATTCCTGAAGAAGATATTCTGGTGGTAGACCATGGACTTGCATTCACACTGGCAGGATCGAGAGATGAAGTTCAGCTACAAGAATATTGGGTTCCCATTTTTCTAATAACAGTGGGTGTCCATTGAAGGTCCACGACTGGTTTAGAAAGATTCTGGATCGTTCCATTTCAGATGAGAACATAAATAATATGTAGCTATTTTCTAGATCAAGTACGCTTATTGGAAATCAGGAGTTCCAGGACCGGATAGTTGTTCTCTTAGCTGCTTGAAGGTTGAATGGTCGGTCGGAGATGAATTTTGCAAAGAGGCTATACTGATATTCCTTAATCCCAATTTTCAGAATGCACCGATCAATGGTAAGGGGCTCTGCCATTTTCCGGAGAGTTAACTGATGGCTAACCTCATCGGCTAAAGTGTCCGGGGAGGGGTTGATGTCGATAGATATTTCAGGGTGGTCCATTAAAGGTGAGGCTGAAAAACAGGAAAAAATACAGAGGAGGGCGAAGGAAAGTAGAGAATGGTTGGAAGGAGGGTGCTAAGATGGAACTCTGCTCAAAACCAAGGGTGCTACACAAAACACTGCCCCGGACCTAGGTCAGGGGAGGAGACGCACTCCACTAGAGGGAGGAGTTAGGTAGCCGATAATAAAATTCTTCTTATTCATCCAAAATAGTCATTTTCGCTCGGTGCCTTTGATAAAATTTCAACAACATTTTATTTTCCATTCTTGTCTTAATTCTAGTAGACTACCATAGACATCCGATGGATATGAGTTTGAATTTTCCTATGAGGTGACCCTCAGATTAAACTACATTGCTTAATCATTTTTTTCCTGTGGTACTTTTTTATTTTTATTTTTTGCTGCAGTTGTAAAGATCATCTGATGGATACGCGCTTTATATCCAATTGACACTGAGAGATGAAAGCTAGAGAAACTTTATGTCCAATATCTATTTGAATTCTCACTGACGCATTTTGAGTCGAAATGCATAAAGAAAAGCCTCCCTATTCTCTATCAAATACGGTAGCCTAGTTACTAATTCTTTTTGGATTCTGAATTCTAAACTAGAGGGAGTTCTTGGTACTCATTTCATTCATCGCTAGGATTAAGGCTCCTAAGATTGGGTTAGAGAAAAATAAAAAATAGTAAGAATGACTTGATCTAGACCTGTTTATCTTTATACCTAGACAAGATAGTCTAGTATCCCATAAGAAGAGGGTACCTTTTGATTTAACACTCAATTTTTTTTTCATATTTGTTTTCTAAAATCCAATGATAAGTGGGTGAACCTTATGGGTGTGTGTGAATCTTAACCACAGTTAAAGAGTGTTAAAAGGAACACATGACAACCTCAGTGGCATTACTGGACTTGGAGTTCAGTTATAACAATTGAAAATTTCAAGCCTAATAAATAGATGAGAGATGGGTAGTATGAGAATTAAGCAAACATTCAATCAAGTGTTTGTCTTATATAATGATTATGATTAAGGTAGTTTGCGAATTTTGCAAATTTTTTTTCAAGGGCTCGTTATATATTAAGATAAGAAGGGGAAGAAAATGAGATAAAAAGAAGGGTAATTTTGGAATTACAAAAGATTCAGTCAACATTTTGAACATGGGACACCCTCTTTATTAGTAAAGATAAAGATGAACCATTCAAGCTTGTTTTTAAGCTAGGATGGGCCCACAACCCTTGATCCTTGGGCTTTTTTTGGTTTTTTTTGTTTTCTTACTAAGGCGAGGAATGCAATTGTCTTGGGAACCAAATCCTCTACGTTTTTTATGACCAGACTTTGGTGAATCTGGTTATACCCCTAAGGTCGCCACGTGTCCCTTTTGACACTTTTTAACTATGGTTAAGATTCAACCACCCCTAGGGCTCACCTAACCATCCTTGGTTTTGTTTAAAAAAATATTAAATATTTTAACATTAAAATATTATATATTTTAAAAAGTTAATATTTTTTCTAAAAACCTAGGATGGGTGGGTGAATTCTAGGGATGGCTGAATCTTAATTGCAATTAAAGGGTCTCGAAAGGGACATGTGGTGACCTCAGGGGCATAACAGGATTCACCAAATCCAGTTATAACCGTAGAGGATTTGGTTCCTTGTCAAAATTATTTTTCCATTTCAAACTTGCCAACTTTGACCGAGTTCGGATGGGCAATGTTGTGTCTTAAAAAGATGCCTTCGGGTTCAATAAAGGTGGACCTTACATCAACTAAGGGTGGGCCCCACTCTTTTTAAGACACAGACGGACAACAACACAACAATGTTGTTGCCTATCCCAACTCGATTTGATCATACCCTACCCCGACACAAATTTCTTTATTAGAATATCTTATATTTTTCTTTTTCTTCTTCTTCTTCTTAAATATAATGAGATTTCCCTCCTTTAAAAATGTAGATGAATTTTTTCATAATTTTCAAACTATCCTTATCATAATCATTATATAACAAACACTTGATTGAATCTTTGACTTAATTAACGTACTACCCCTTATTCTCTACGGTTATAACCGGACTCCTTGGAGTTTGGTTATGCCACTGAGGTTGCCATATGTCTCTTTTAACACTCCTTAACTATGGTTAAGATTTACCCACCCCTAGGATTCACCCATTTATCTTTAGATTTTACAAAAAAAGAAAAAGAAAAAAAGTAATCCTGGGAATGAGTGAATTTTAACCGGGGTTAAAAAAAATTGCATTTTTTTTTTCTAAAAAACCAAGGATATTAAATCACTTCCCAGTAAATTAAGGGTGGTGTTTGGCTCACACCCAACATTCGTTAACTACACTTCCATTTTTCAAAATCATTAGCTACACACTATTAAATTCTTAAAATTTTATGTGAATGCCAAAATATAGGAAATTACAAAATTTATTTGTAGAATTCAAGAGGGTGATCTGCCTCATAAATCTCTTTGAAAATTAATATATTTAATCACATTGGTATTGTGTTGGGTGGGGAGGACTGTCTTCCTTGGAATTGACTTCCAAGACACTGTATACATTCGGGTAATAAAATAGGAAAGTGACTAAAAACTCTCGATAGTATGTACTATCAAGAGATGGACAGTTGGATACATCCAATTGTGCCCAGACACAAGCTCTAATTAATGGTCGGCCCTACTTAATCCCCACTTAATGCTTGACATTCGAACGGTCCAACTCTCAATAGTTGGTATTATTGAGATTTTTAAATCGCTTCTCAATAAAATAAGGTGGAGTTTGGCTCACACCCAACATATGTTGATAATAATTCCATTTTTCAAAATAATTAGCTACGCACTACCAAATTCTTAAAATTTTATGTGAATACCAAAAAAAATAAAAAATAAAACTATAAAATTTATTTGTAGAATTAAAGAGCATTATTTGCATCATAAATCTCTTTCAAAATTAATTTATTTAATCACATCGGTGTTCTGCTGGGTGGGGAGACTTTCTTCTTTGGAATTGACTTTCAACCCACTATATACCTACTGGTAATAAAATAAGGGTGGTGTTTGGCTCACACCCAATATTTGTTGACTACACTTCCATTTTTAAAAATCAATAACTAGAAACTAATAAATTCTTAAAATTTTTTGTGAACGCCAAAAAAAAAAAAATATATAAAACTACAAAATTTATTTGTAAAATTCAAAGAGTGATCTGTCTCGTAAACCTCTTTCAAAATTAATTTATTCCATGACATGTCGGTGTGCTGTTGGGTGGGGAGGACTCTATTCCTTGGAATTGACTTCGAAGACACTATGTACTAATAGAGTAGGAAAGTGATTAAAAACTCTCGATATTACTTACTATCGAGAATTGGATCCAAGTATCCAACATCCAATGCGCCAAGGCACACGTACATACTTTAAGTGATCAGCCTCACTTAATGCTTGACACCGTTAGTTGTTGAATCTGATGGTCCAGTTCTCAATAATAGGTACTATTGAGAGTTTTAAATCACTTCCCAATAAAATAAGGGTGTTGTTTGGTTCTTACCCAACATTTTTTATTACACCTCCATTTTTTAAAATCATTAGCTACGCACTACTAAATTCTTAAAATTTTATGGAACACGAAAAAAATATGTATAATTAATTTATAGAATTCAAGTGGGTGATCTGCCTCATAAACCTCTTTCAAAATTAATTTATTCAATTACATCGGTGTCGACGGTGTGCTGCTGGGTAGGGAGGACTTTGTTAGTTAGAATTGACTTTCAAGACACTATATGCATACCGGTAATAAAATGCTAAAGTGATTAAAAACTCATGATAGTACCTACTATCGAAAGCTGGACGGTTGGATCCAACATCCAATGGCACCAAAATGGTTGGCCCCATTTAATGCTTGACACCATTTAGATGTTCAATCCAACGGTCCACCCCTCAATAGTAGTTCCTCTTGAGAGATTTAAATCGCTTCCCACCTTTCAATAGTAGTTCCTATTGAGAGATTTAAATCACATCCCAATAAATAAGCGTGGTGTTTGGTGTTGCCAGTAAATAGACCCTAGAGGTGGGGGGGGAGGGGGGGGGGGGGGGATTAGGGTTAATGCCACAATAAAAATTTGCCTTGAACTAATTTGCGGAATTAAAGGATTTAAGGCAATGCAATAAACAATAATTAAAAGAATAAGAGGTAAAGAGTTAAGGAGATGCAAATACCACAAGTTTGTTCACGACGTTCGATAACTTGTTTACGTCCCCGCCTTTCAGCTTCCCGCTTCAAGGATTCTCACGATTTGAGCACCCTCTCTTGACTTCACAAAGCCCTCTGGCTTCACGGACAAGAATCTTCAATTCTTGATTTCACTCAATACAAAGTTGTGATTAGATTTTAATCCAGTTACAGAGATCCTTGATGAGCTAAATAAGATAGGAATAATACCTTTACAAATTTCTCAAACGATTGAGAATTTAAAGCTTAAATAGGAGAATTGGAGATTTCTAGGATTTTCAATGTGTGATTGATGAGAATTGAATGATTTAATCAATGAGTATTCAATAGAAGATCAGTGGTTGTTGTTTGTTTATAAATGAACTCAATTTATAGAGCTAGGAAGATTATAACCGTTGGTGATGCATTTAATGAGGTTATGGCTGTTAAAAAAACTAGCCGTTATGATTTTTCCGCAGGCAGACGTCGACGTTTAGGTCTGAGTGAAGATCAGACGTCGACGTTTCAGAACAGAGAAATCTATCTGAAACACTGTCTCTTCCAAACGTTAACGTTTGAGTCTAGCATATTGCCAGATGTCACCGTATCAAAAATCAAAAATCTTTATAAGCTACTGTTATACTCAAACGTCGACGTTTGAAGAGGGATTCTTCTCAGACGTCGACGTCTGCATGGATTCTTCACAGATTCTTTATTTTAGAAGACCTTTAAGATGAAAATGATTTCATGGGTTTTGGAGCTTTCCATTATCATGTTTTAAGATGTCATAGGGCCTTGGAATATTATCTAATTAAGTCAAAGTTTGTTAAGGTCAATTTAGACTTTTGAGCTTTTGAACTTTTGAACTTTCCAACCAATTGAGGACTTTTACATAAGTCCTAGACTAATAGTACATTTTAAACCTTCTTGAATCTTCATCCTTCTGGACTTGATCTTGAATGAGTTCTTCTTTTTAGCTTCATGATTTGACTTGGACTATGGGTGAGATCTTGAATCTTCAATTTAATCTACATCATAGGATTGGTTGTGTTTTTTACTTTGAGTTCTCCTTTGACTTTCTCTTTAGTGATCTTTTGACTTTGACTTGATGGATCACTTTGCTAATGTTGAGTAATTCTTGAAATGTGGACTAATGTTCCTTAAAAATAATTAGTACCAAAAATACTTGTGAGCACGGATTTCGTTCACCCACAAATGGGATTTTGATTGAGGTTTAGAGTCGCCACCTATTTATTCTAAGAGATAGGTCCCGGGTTATGGATAAGGTCTTATGGTCTGCATTAGAGAATTCTAGGTAAGAGGTTCGATTAAGTCCCAAGGAAGGTGTTAGGCACCCTGGGACCCCCATTTTGTAATGGTTACTTACTCCCTAGATATAAGCTAAATTAAAGTAAAGTATTATTCAAATACCTTAGTTTTTAGATTATACTAATCCAAGAAAGGAAAAGCTAACTAGGGCCGAACTCGAGTTGGGTTGCGTATGTACTCATGTGGGGTGAGATCAGACCGAGCGTAGTTCTGACACATGAGCCCGTGTCAAGGCTAAGGAGAGTGTGTGTGTGCACTGGAGTGGCTAAGGCTCTAGCCCAGAGGCTAGGGGTGGTTGACCGGGTTGGTCAAGTGCATGGTCTGGGTTCGATTTGAGCCCGTAGGCCCTGGGTTAACATGGAGGCTAATGGTTTAGTCCGGTAGACAAAGGTTAGGCTCGGTAGGTCGAGGGTTAGCCCGGTAGGATGAGGGGTGGGCCCAATAGGCCAAAAGTTTAGTCCGGAAAACTAAGATGGGGCCTGGTATGACAAGGGTTAGGTCGGTGGGCCAGGGGTTAGCCCGAAAGGATAAAGGTTGCTTAACTGATGTTAAGAGGTGTGTTCATCGTGGTTTGGGTTGCTAACCATGGTTGGCAAGGTCCAAAGTCATATTTTTGGTTTTTTGCATTTTTCAAATGTTTTTGAGAATTTTCAGAATTTCTCCAATGGTTAATTGGTTTAACCACAGTTAAAAGTTAACCTGGATTGAGTTAATCCCATTTAAGAGGTATGGTCTAGTTTGGTCAAGGCAGGCCCAAGTAGCATGGCATGGCGTAGAATGGGCTCCTGCTTGGTCTGGGTCCTGTGCAAAATCTATTTTTAGGAAAGACAAGGATTAGCGGTAGAGTGTTTACTGCCAATTCCAATTCTTCACAGAATTGGAATGGCGGTAGACAGTCTACCGCCATTCTCAGTTATGCTTGAGAATGGCTTTACTGGTCAGGAGGAAGGGTTAGGGCTGAACCCATGGGGTCATGGACCGTCAAGGATGGTTAGGGACTCCCCCATGTATCCTGGGCCTGTTGTGGGCCCTGGGCCAGGTCTGAGATGGGCACATAGTGGCCATCTTTACATTATAACAGAAATCCCAGAATGGCGGAAAACTATTTACCGCCATTCTAGACAGTTTCCATTTATGGTGATTTCAATCATGGTTAAGCTAATGGAATGAGCCTGGAAAGATCAGGGTAGGCAGAGGGAGGTCTCATGGGTCTATTATAGGGCCAGCAATGGACCAGGGTCATCCAGATGGGGTCTATAACTACTGGAAGGGAGAAGGTCCAGAATGACGAAACTGTGTTTATCCTCATTCTGGAAATTTTCCAGAAAATGATTTTTCCCCTATAGTGATACATTGTAACGCCTCAAGGGGGTTCCTCATGGTTTAAGGACCCCCAGGAAGGTCTGGGGATGCGGGGTGGACATGTGCACAATGTGTTGAGGTGTGGGTATCCACGGAACCGCCTAGGGGTGTCCCCTTGCCTATGAGGAAGGCAAGGGGGAAACCCCTACTCTGGGTTTTAAAAGATATAAAAGATTAAAAGAGGTCCCCTGGAATTGGACCAGGGGCTCACAATGATGGTTTAGATAAGAAAAGGAGTAGGGGAGGCCCTACCCTATTGTCACGCTCCAACAATGGTGGTTGGTGGTGGTCTACGGTGGTGCTCGGAGGTAGGAGGCAGGGAGGTAGCTGGAGGTGCCCTAGAAGTGTTCAGAGGGCTTCGACCTTCAAAAATTTCGCAAGGATTTCTCCAGGGGGAAGAAAGGTGGGGGAGGCTTGGAATTTATAGGAGAAGGCTTAGGGACACAGGGGGGGTATAATGACAGAGGTAGGCGGAGGTCACAAGAGGGAATGGGGGCTGCCAGAGGCGTGCCTGAGCATGCAGGGGGCATGCGGATTGCAAACACACAAAACCAGAGAATGGCGGTAGAACCAGTACCGTTATTCCCATACCAGGCAAAACAAATAATGATGGTAGAAACTCTTCCGCCATTATTGGTTTTTACCAAAAAAATGGCCTGATTCAGCTTGCATGCGGTACGGCCTTGGGGTTCAAATGTTTGGGCCTAGGCCGAGGGCTTAGGTCCTAGGGGCCTTGGGTTTTGCATGGGTCTTGGACCTATGCCCTAGGTTTGTAGGGCTAGGCTAGGGCTAGACCTATGGTTGACTAGGAGGGGACCTAAGGCTGACCTAAGGATTGACTAGGGTTTGTCCTAGGGTTTAGGGCTTAGCTAGGGTTTGCTTAGGGTTGACCTAGGATTTAACTAGGGTTAGGCCTAGGGGTTGACCTATGGTTTAACCTGTGGTTTGACTAAGGTTTATCCTAGGGTTTAGGGTTTAACTAGGGTTAAAGGCCCTATGGGCTAAACTGTGAACCAAAGTATTAGCAGACCGGCCTATAAACTTGAAAGCTACTTGTTTGCAGTGAGTCTTCATACGCCGTCTAATGTCTGAAATAATAGTTGAGATCTGCCATTGTTGTTGGTTCACATCACCATAGAGAAGTTCCACAATTCCTTTGCAATCTAATTCCACAAGAACATTCGACCACCCTCTATATAAAGCCACTTTAAGTCCAAGACGAATAGCCTCAGCCTCCGCCACAATCACTGAACCACCAGGAAAAGGGTGAACTAAAGAATCAATAATGGAACCATTGATGTTACGAGCTACTGCTCCTGCACCAGTTACTCGACCATCAATGGGGTTCCCGAACCGGTGAAAAAGGAGAGGTGGGAGATTGGTCCGACATAAAATCCACTGTTACTCCGAGAGCTTTCAAAGAGGGAGGCAATCAGAGAGACGGGTGAGGTTGGGTTTGCGGAAGCACCATTGAACCGCACCTCGTTTCTCATCTTCCAGATGCACCAAAAGGTGGTAATTACCCGAGATAAAATGGATCTATCTCCCCCTTCAAAAGTGTTAACCCATTCACTCCACCATGAAGCAATCGGAGATGGGGCATTTGAAGGAAGCTTAAGAGTAAGTTTAGAACCAAACCAAATCTGCTTGGACCATGTACATTCAAGAAAGAGATAGGAAACTGTTTCCTCTAATGCCGTGCAGAGCGGGCACTCCACATCGATTAACACTTTCTGTCTTCTGAAATAAGAGGCCACCGCAATGGAATTGTTACAAACTCGCCAAAATAATACTCTGATTTTGGGTGGGATTAGGAGTTGCCAAATCAATCTCCAAGCTTTTCGGTCTTGACTGGAAGCTGAAGAACTTGATGAAAGAAGCTGAGCCTGGGCGATTTACGTCGCCAGGTGGTTGCCGAGTTAACCTTGAATAGCCCGGATTTGGAGTAGTGCCAGACAATGGTATTAGGGCTATGGCAAGAACTTACAGGAATCTTGAGGATGGATTCTATCGAGTTACTGGAAAACAACCTTACTAGTTTCCTATAATCCCATTGACTAATCTCCTGGTCTATAAGGCTGGACACAGAAATATTCTGAAATTGGTATCACCCAAAGGTATAGGTTTGAAAGCAGGAAGGGAAGGCACCCAAGGATCCTCCTCAGTGTTGGACATATATGCCCTCAAAAGCCAATAAAAGACTTTTCTATGTTGATTAGACAAGCATCATATTCTCACAACCAACTATAAAGGGTATTTATATGAATTACTGTCTTATTTGATGATGACATAAAGTTCCATAGGTAACATTGTAGGAAAATCATAGAAAGTTTGCGAGGAGATATGATTTTCCGATTCCTTGTAAACCTAATATTGGTCGAAGCCTCTAGAGTACTGGTTGGGCACCGTACTTCATCATGGCTTGCACATGTGTAGTTCAATGAGATAGTGTGATGAATCTCATTCACAGAGAGTGGTGACTCTTGACTAACATGTGGGTATATGTAGCAAGTACATAATACTGAACGGGGTCACTATTGGATATCCTATGGAATACACTGTCAGATTGTATTGGGGTTATCCATTTGACAAATTGTCCTTAGACCTGAGAGGTTAACATCTTCTCAGACATCTGTCTATATGGCTTTGATGTGCCAATCGACAATGTCCAATACACAGGACTAACTCCGGGCACGTTGGGTCATGTACACAATGTTTGGAGAAGTGTGTAAACACTCAATAAGGAATCCACAACTCCTTAATTGGAGGTAATGATATCAAGGTGATACTTGTTGAACTGAACTGTTAAATCCAGTACTGGTGCTTTTCGATAAATGGTTTTTATCGAAGTTGATATTTTCAATCTGGAAAAGTATATATATAAATATATATATGTCAGTTCTTTTCTAATGTTTCTTCAAAAGTGTTTTGGATGTTCAGTTCAATGAAAAAGTAATCATGAGAAAGGGTTCTATTCATAAGCTAGGGACTAGACAGTGGAATTGTTCCAATCCCGGAAGCTTACAAGTGATAGCGGAATGTGGAAGGATTTATTTGTAAATATATTGTGAGATGGTACTTACAAGCAATTCTTTAATTTCTGGAGGTTAATCACATTGTGTTAATAGACATTAATTGTGATTGGTGGAAGTCTAGGGACTTCGATAACATTCTATGATCCTAATGGAGTTTTAGGAAAGGTGTTTCCTAGTAACGATGCTTTAACCAAAAGGTTGAGTACTACTTGGTCCCACAACCGGAAATAGGAGATCCCTTTAGATCCCACACACAAGGACCTTCTTAAATTATTTAATTTAATTTATAATTAAATTAATTAATTTCTCTAAGTAATCAGCTCTAAAAGGTGGAATCACATTGGATGTGAAAAACCAAATGGATAGGACCCATTGCGAATTATTATAAAAGAATAATTCAAGTGACCAAGAGGGTTTTGGAAACCCTTTAGGCGTGCGGGGTGGGACCCACCTAGGGTGGGACGCCCACTTCAAGGAGGTGTTAAATAATAATAATTGTTATTATTATTTAATTAGTATCTAATAACTACTCTCCTTATTGGATAAAGTTAGTTAGTTAGTTAGAGTTAGTTACTAATTAAAGATTCTTTGTTAGACAAAGAGTCTTTTAGTTTCTTGCTAATCAAGGAATCCGAATTGGATTAGGATAAGGATAAGGATAAGATTAGTTGGACACTAATGGATAAGATTAGTTTCTATTAATGATTAATCCTAATTGGATTAGGAGAAATCAAGAATTAGAAACTAATTGAGGAATCTTTATTGGATAAGGATTAGGAAACTTTGGTTGCGAGCAACCAATAAAGCCTATAAAGAGGGTTGGACGTCCAAGGCTTTGGGCATTCTTTATTTTTCCAGAATTTTCAGATTTGGAAACCTCTCCCCTCTCCTCAAATCTCATGCCCAGCCCGTTTCTCTAGTGGTGTACGGTCATCCCTCTCCCTTTTCTTCTCTTGTGTGTTCAAAGTTTTGAATAATCAAAAAGAAGAAGATCAAGGATCTTGATCATCAAGAAAGGTTCTTTATAATAAAAGATTGGAGAAAGCTTCAATTAGAGAAAGCTTTAAAGGAAAAAGAAGGTTCGTGTGAATCGACAGGAGACTTGACACTTGTGAAGTTTTGCGAGTATTATTCTTATGTTGGTTTGACTTAACAATTTCAAAGTCGCAAAGGTGAATGTTATTCTAACATTCATTGAATAAAATCAATTAGAATCTTAGTCAGATCTTGGGATATTATATATGCCCCCCAAGAACTGTGTTTCTAAAATCAAAATGAATACCAGTAAGCTTAGAGTTGCACTCGGCTTTATTCAGAAGACATGAAAGAGCTTCAACACAAATCAAAAATAAGAAAGGCAAGAGGGGGTCTCCTTGTCGAGTACTACATGATGGAGATAAGTACCCTTTAGCTTCAACATTGATGATCACTGCTTAATTCACCGTAGTGACACACTGATGAACCCATGGCATCCACTAGGATTCGAAGCCCATTTTGTCCATAACTGAGAAGAGGAAGTTTCAATCGATACGGTTGTAGGCTCTGTTAATGTCCAACTTGACTGAAATCCGATAATCAATTGGCTTTCGTTTCTTTCTTAAGTACTGATTAATCTCATGAGCAAGAATCACGTTATCAGTGATTTGTTAGCCCCGGATAAAAGCTGATTGGGTCGGGCTGATGATGTTATCAAGGATCTCCATAAGTCAACAAGCCATGATTTTCGACATGATTTTGTATACCACATTGCAAAGGCTAATGGGTAGGAAATGACTCATAGGCTCCGGGTTAGGCACTTTGGGGATCAAACCAATAAGGGTGAAGTTAAGCTGCCTTAGGAGATAACCGGTTTGAAAAAATTGCTTGACTACCGCACACACATTTGGCCCAGCAATACTCCAGTACTTTTGGTAAAATCTGTCTGGCATCCCATTAGGGCTATGGGCTTTTAGAGGACCTATCTGGTCCATAGCCCGAAATATTTCTTCATCTGAGACATCCATGGCAAGCTCTTGGTTCATGTCATCTGTAACATACAATGGAATTGTTTCAACCACCGAGGCAATGTTTTCTTGCCTGGACGAAGAGTATAAGTTCGTGAAGTAGCTTAGAACTTGACTCTCAACTTCATCTTCTGAATCAACCCATCTACCTTCATCATTCTGGATGGCTTGCAGCCATTTTGTTGTCAACAATGCACCGTCGATAGATGAAAAAACTTGATATTGCAATTACTGAGAGATAGTCAGTCAGCTCGATATTTTTGCCTCCAAAGGGCTTTTCTTGCCTTAGAGCTGCATCTAATTTAGAAGTTAGTGAGTGGAGAAGATGAATCTGCTGTCCGAGGGGGTCTTGGACCTGAAGAAGGGCAAGCTATTCTTTAAGATGTTTGATTCAGGTGGGGAGGAATCTGAAAGAAGTCATTTTCCACGTAACAATTTTACGACAGAGGGAGAACATCTTAGAATTTGCTCCCTAAGATTTCCAGGAAGAGTTGATAATTTCAGCACACCCGGGGTGTTTGTTCCACATCTCTTCAAAAGGGAAGATTTTCCTTTGAGACTGGTTGAGGCTTTGAGACAGCACGATGATAAGACTATGATTAGATCCAATTGTTGGTAGGTTCTGCACCACACCATCCGGCACCGAGGTTCTCCAAGCTAGGTTACCGAAGGCCCTATTAAGACGAGCAGATATATGGTGAGGTGATGCACGTGTTTTAGACCAGGTGAAGGGGGACTTGAGAACCCAAATCCATTATATATGGTGAGTTAACCCACTAATAAAAAGCATCGAGATGAGATGGGATGACGGGTTTCCCCCTATTTTTTCGTCCGGATCCATCACCTCATTAAAGTTCCCTAAACAAATCCAAGGGTTTGTCCGTTGGATGCCAATTCCTTCCAAATGGTTCCAAATGATTATCCTGTCCCTGTGGTCATTGGGGCCATAGACCAAGGTAACATACAACATAACATTTTGCGTAGAAATATATAGACCAACAAAGTAAGGATCACTAGAGAGAATGTGAATAGAGGTAAGGGAAAAAGAATACAACACCGCTATGCCGCCCGAGAGACTTTGAGGGTTCACAAGTAAATACTGAGTCAAACTTGAGTTTTCTCGCCACTTGAGAGATGGCTGGCCGCTTGTTTTTAGTTTCCATGAGTAGCACCACATGGGGTCGAAAGTTAAAGTCATGGTCCTTCAACATCTGAACTGTCTGGGAGCGACCCAGCCCCTGACCTTCCATGCTAAGAGATTCATAATGAGTGGGGAGATTGATCCCTATCAGTCACCCCTGAAAATTTTGTGCTCACCACATTCAGCTGGATGCTCAGAGCTTCCGATTAATCTTCCTCCTTGGCCAGGCTAAGTAGTAACTTTGAAGTATGTCACTTCTTTTTCATAGACTTTGGGAGAGATCGGAGGGTTGGTGGTGTTAGAGTGATCAAAGGTGGAAGGTTTAGTGGTAGTTGGGGAGATGATGTATTTGGGACCGATGTCTGTTGGTGTATTGGGCTTGCTATCTCTAGGGCCCGAGGTTTTAGAATATTGGACTCTTTGAAGGGAGAATAGTTATTTGGGCATACTAAATCCAAAGATAGAGGGTTCGGGGTGTGGATAGTGGGCTCCGGTGGAGGAAAATGATTTGTAACATATGGAGCATGGAGGTCCAGATGGGTTAAGGTTTTCGGGTTGTGGAGGAATAACCTTTTTCAGGATCCGTGGTGATAACACTCGGGGTTTGGGTTTTCAGAATGACTGGATAAGATCAGAGAAGGTTTGGTGTGGCTCCCCATACACGCGTATATTCTTTTTGGGAAAGGTGGTGGGCTGATTTGGGTATCAGGTGATTGTTGGATCCGAGTACCGATTGGGGATGTGTCTGGGATTTATTGCACTGGCAAAACTCCCCCCAATGTTAGATTAAGCCATGTTCCACCTAGTATATGGCAATAATGTCATTAGACCTCGTGTCTAATCCTGATTAGGTGGGTTTCTGGGCTCAGTCCCTATTAACAGACTGCATTTTCGTTCGTGATGTAACGGCTTTTGACATCAAAGTCGTACCATCGTCTTACTTTGGACGATCAACCTCCATTGCCAATGGAGGGAGCCTTGCTTGTATGTTCGGTGATATGTCAGAATTAGCTACGCGAGGAGACCCATCACCAAGGTTGTGGAGGATGTTGCAGAGTGGCCAGCTTCTAAAGTGAAACTACTCTACCTGTAGCTAGGGACCGAAGAGGTTAGGCTCGATCTCCGCAGGCATGTCCAAACCACAATACTTCTTATCATGGCTGGGGCACCCACACTTGTAGCACCCCATTGGGAGCTTTTCATAGGTTAAAGGGATCATAGACAAAACTTAGGGTTGGAGATGAAGCATCACAAAGGGTTGTAATGGTTGCTGAATTTCCAGGTGAACTCTAATCCTCAGATACTTCCACCGGCTCATCCCTTTGTTGGCCGAATCAATCTCCTCGAACCTCCCGACCTTTGCTACAATTGTTTTACTAACTTCCTGAAGAAGATATTCTAGTGGTAGACCATGGACTTGCATCCACACCGGCAGGATCGAGAGATGAAGTTCAACTACAAGATTATTGGGTTCCCATTTTTTTATTAACAGTGGGTGTCCATTGAAGGTCCACAATTGGTTTAGAAAGATTCTAGATCGTTCCATTTCAGATGAGAACATAAATAATATGTAGCCATTTTCTAGATCAAGTATGCTTACTAGAAATCAGGAGTTCAAGGCCCGGATAGTGGTTCTCTTAGCTGCTTAAAGGTTGATTGGTCGGTCAGAGATGAATTTTCCAAAGAGGCTATATTGATATTCCTCAATCTCAATTTTCTGAATGCACCGTTCAATGGTAAGGGGCTTTGCTATCTTCCGGAGAGTTAAAAGAAGGCTAACCTCATCGGCTAAAGTGTCTGGGGAGGGGTTGATGTCGATAGATATTTCAGGGCGGTCCATCAAAGGAGAGACTGAAAAATAGGAAAAAATACAGAGGAGGGCGAAGGGAAGTAGAGGATGGTTGGAAGGAGGGTGCTAAGATGGAACTCCGCTCAATACCAAGGATGCTACACAAAACACAGCCCCGGACCTAGGTCAGGGGAGGAGACGCACCCCACTAGAGGGAGGAGTTGGGTAGCCGATAATAAAATTCTTCTTATTCATCCAAAATAGTCATTTTCGCTCGGTGCCTTCGATAAAATTTCATCCACATTTTATTTTCCATTCCTGTCTTAATTCTAGTCGACTACCATAGACATCCGATGGATATGGGTTTGAATTTTCCTATGAGGTGACCCACAGTTTAAACTACATTGCTTAATCATGTTTTTTCCTGTGGCCCTCTTTTTATTTTTTCCTGGAGTTGTAAAGATCATCTGATGGATGCGCGCTTCAATTTTCCCGTTCTAAGAGGTGGCCCAGATACTATTCTTTGGACACAATACATCATTTGCTTTCTTTAAACTAGTGAGAGGCATATGTGATGATGCAAATGGGAGAGAGGAAGGGGAGAGACTGGGAAGAGGGACCCTAGTGAGGGCATTTAAAAAAAAAAAATTAAGGAATATTTTCGGTATAGAAACTTGAGGGACATTTTGAATTAAAAAATTTGGGAGAGACACATTGCTAATTGAAATATGATGTTGGGACATTTTAAAAATCAAAAAGCTTTAGAGACATTTTGGGTATAGCAAAGAAAGGGGGTGGGCGGACGAGACCTTGGCAAGATGGTCTTCTTTCGGACCATTTTGCAAGAGAGAGAGAAGTTACGTTATGCCATTGAGGTCGCCATGTGTCTCTTTTAACACTACTTAATTGTGATTAAGATTCACCACCCCTAGGGTTCACCCACTTATCCTTAGTTTTTAGAAAAAACGTATAAAAAAAAAATAAACCCAAAGATTTAGTGAATTTTAACCAAGGTTTAAAAGAAATTAATATTTTCTTCTAAAGTTCAAGAATAATTGGGTGAACCCGAAGGTCGGTGAATCTTAACCACAATTGGAGTACCGTTAAACCCGAGTTAAAATTCACTAATTCCTATGGTTAAATTTTATTTCATTTTTTTTTTTCTAAATTCCAATGGTAAGTGGGTGAACCTTAGGGGTTGTGAATCTTAACCACAGTTGAAAGACTGTTAAAATGGACACATGACGGCCTCAGTGACATAACATGACTCCTTGGAGTTTGGTTGTAACCATTGAGAATTTCAAGCGAACCTTTCAATGAGATAGTGCTTTTTCAAATCTCCCAAAATGGAATCTATTTCAAACATATGTCTTGGTTCCTTACTTCGACATGGTGAAAATATCTAAATTTGACCATTTTCGATACTTTTTAGACCTATTGCCGATACTAAGTAGCAGTCAAAATGGGCATCCATTTTTTTATGATATTATGCATGGATCAGATATATATCATGATCAATTCTTCATAAAAAATGGTGTCTTCCACAATAGAATTTGGCAATACAGAGGATGCAAGTGTTATCCAGAATGATTGAGTGTAAAGCGTCTGTAGATGGCTTTTCATGTCCGCCATCAAATCCCATGGCTCAACCCTGGACAGACGGTGGAAACAACCAAGCTGGAGTACGGTGGAGCGGTGAAATGGTAGAGATCGGAAAGAACACCAATGGCGAAAGCACTCTACTGGGCCGACATTGACACTAAGAGATGAAAGCTAGAGAAACTTTATGTCCAATATCTATTTGAATTCTTACGAAGAGTCAAAATGCATAAAGAAAACCCTCCCTATTCTCTAAGGCGAGGAATGCAATTGTCTTGGGAACCAAATCCTCTACGGTTATAACCAGACTTTGGCCAATCTGGTAATACCCCTGAGGTCGCCACGTGTCCCTTTTGACACTTTTTAACTATGGTTAAGATTCAACCACCCCTAGGGCTCACCTAACCATCCTTGGTTTTGTTTTAAAAAATATTAAAATATTTTAACATTAAAATATTATATTTTTTAAAAAGTTAATATTTTTTCTAAAAACCTAGGATGGGTGGGTGAATCCTAGGGATGGCTGAATCTTAACTGCAATTAAAGGGTCTCGAAAGGGACATGTGGTGCCTCAGGGGCATAACAGGATTCACCAAATCCAGTTAGGCTCGGTAGGCCGAGGGTTAGCCCGGTAGGATGAGGGGTGGGCCCAATAGGCCAAGAGTTTAGTCCGGAAGACTAAGATGGGGCCTGGTATGCCAAGGGTTGGCTCGGTAGGCCAAGGGTTAGCCCGAAAGGATAAAGGTATCTTAACCGATGTTAAGAGGTGTGTCATCGTGGTTTGGGTTGCTAACCATGGTTGGCAAGGTCCAAAGTCATATTTTTGGTTTTTTGCATTTTTTAAATGTTTTTGAGAATTTTCAGAATATTTTTAATGGTTAATTGGTTTAACCACAGTTAAAAGTTAACCTGGATTGAGTTAATCCCATTTAAGAGGTATGGTCTAGTTTGGTCAAGGCAGGCCCAAGTAGCATGGCATGGCGTAGAATGGGCTCCTACTTGGTCTGGGTCCTGTGCAAAACCTATTTATAGGAAAGGCAAAGATTGGCGGTAGAGTGTTTACTGCCAATTCCAATTCTTCACAGAATTGGAATGGCGGTAGACAGTCTACCGCCATTCTCAGTTATGCTTGAGAATGGCTTTACTGGTCAGGGGGAAGGGTTAGGGCTGAACCCATGGGGTCATGGACCCTCAAGGATCGTTAGGGACTCCCCCATGTATCTTGGGCCTGTTGTGGGCCCTAGGCCAGGTCTGAGATGTGCCCATAGTGGCCATCTTTACACTATAACAGAAATCCCAGAATGGCGGTAAACTATTTACCGCCATTCTGGACAGTTTCCATTTATGGTGATTTTAATCATGGTTAAGCTAATGGGATGAGCCTGGAAAGATCAGGGTAGGCAGAGGGAGGTCTCATGGGTCTATTACAGGCCCTACAATGGACCAGGGTCATCCAGATGGGGTCTATAACTACTGGAAGGGAGAAGGTCCAGAATGACGGAACTGTGTTTACCGCCATTCTGGAAATTTTCCAGAAAATAATTTTTCCCATGTAGTGATACATTGTAACGCCTCAAGGGGGTTCCTCATGGTTTAAGGACCCCCAAGAAGGTTTGGGGATGCGGGGTGGACATTTGCACAATGTGTTGAAGTGTGGGTATCCACGGAACCGCCTAGGGGTGTCCCCTTGCCTATGAGGAAGGCAAGGGGGAAACCCCTACTCTGGGTTTTAAAAGATATAAAAGATTAAAAGAGGTCCCCTGGAATTGGACCAGGGGCTCACAATGATGGTTTAGATAAGAAAAGGGGTAGGGGAGGCCCTACCCTACTGTCACGCTCCAACAATGGTGGTTGGTGGTGGTCTACGGTGGTGCTCGGAGGTAGAAGGCAACCGGAGGTGCCAGGAGGCAGGGAGGTAGCTGGAGGTGCCCTAGAAGTGTTCAGAGGGCTTCGACCTTCAAAAATTTCATAGGGATTTCTCCAGGGGGTTTTGGCGTGGGGAAGAAAGGTGGGGAAGGCTTGGATTTTATAGGAGAAGGCTTAGGGACACGGGGTATAAGGACAGAGGTAGGCGGAGGTCACAAGAGGGAATGGGGGCTGCCAGAGGTGTGCCTGAGCATGCAGGGGGTAGGCAGATTGCAAACACACAAAACCAGAGAATGGCGGTAGAACCAGTACCGTCATTCCCATACCAGGCAAAACAAATAATGATGGTAGAAATTCTTCCGCCATTATTGGTTTTTACCAAAAAAATGGCCTGATTCAGCTTGCATGCGGTACGGCCTTGGGGTTCAAATTTTTGGGCCTAGGCTGAGGGCTTAGGTCGTAGGGACCTTGGGTTTTGCATGGGTCTTGGGCCTATGCCCTAGGTTTGTAGGGTTAGGCTTGGGCTAGACCTATGGTTGACTAGGAGGGGTCCTAAGGCTGACCTAGGGTTTGACTAGGGTTTGTCCTAGGGTTTAGGGCTTAGCTATGGTTTGCCTAGGGTTGACCTAGGATTTAACTAGGGTTAGTCCTAGGGGTTGACCTATGGTTTAACCTGTGGTTTGACTAAGGTTTATCCTAGGGTTTAGGGTTTAACTAGGGTTAAAGGCCCTATGGGCTAAACTGTGGACCAAAGTATTAGCAGACCGGCCTATAAACTTGAAAGCTACTTTTTTGCAGTGAGTCTTCATAAGCCGTCTAATGTCTAAAATAATGGTTGAGATCTCCCATTGTTGTTGGTTCACATCACCATAGAGAAGTTCCACAATTCCTTTGCAATCTAATTCCACAAGAACATTCGACCACCCTCTATATAAAGCCACTTTAAGTCCAAGACGAATAGCCTCAGCCTCTGCCACAATCACTGAACCACCAGGGAAAGGGTGAACTAAAGAATCAATAATGGAACCATCGATGTTACGAGCTACTGCTCCTGCACCAGCTACTCGACCATCAATGGGGGTTCCCAAACCGGTGACAAAGGAGAGGTCGGAGATTGGTCCGACATAACATCCACTGTGACTCCGAGAGCTTTCAAAGAAGGAGGCAATCAGAGAGACGGGTGAGGTTGGGTTTGGGGAAGCACCATTGAACAGCACCTCGTTTCTCATCTTCCAGATGCACCAAAAGGTGGTAATTACCCGAGATAAAATGGATCTATCTCCCCCTTCAAAAGTGTTAACCCATTCACTCCACCATGAAGCAATCGGAGAGGGGGCATTTGGAGGAAGCTTAAGAGTAAGTTTAGAACCAAACCAAATCTGCTTGGACCATGTACATTCAAGAAGGAGATAGGAAACTATTTCCTCTAATGCCGCGCAGAGCGGGCACTCCACATCAATTAACACTTTCTGTCTTCGGAAATTAGAGGCCACCGCAATGGAATTGTTACAAACTCCCCAAAAGAATACTCTGATTTTGGGTGGGATTAGGAGTTGCCAAATCAATCTCCAAGCTTTTCGGTCTTGACTGGAAGCTGAAGAACTTGATGAAAGAAGCTGAGCCTGGGTGATTTACGTCACCAGGTGGTTGCCGAGTTAACCTTGAATAGCCCGGATTTGGAGTAGTGCCAGACAATGGTATTAGGGCTATGGAAAGAACTTACGGGAATCTTGAGGATAGATTCTATCGAGTTACTGGAAAACAACCTTACTAGTTTCCTATAATCCCATTAACTAATCTCCTGTTCTATAAGGCTGGACACGGAAATATTCTGAAATTGGTATCACCCAAAGGTATAGGTTTGAAAGCAAGGAGGGAAGGCACCTAAGGATCCTCCTCGGTGTTGGACATATATGCCCTCAAAAGCCAATAAAAGACTTTTCTATGTTGATTAGACAAGCATCATATTCCCACAACCAACTATAAAGGGTAATTATATGAATTACTGTCTTATTTGATGATGACATAAAGTTCCATAGGTAACATTGTAGGAAAATCATAGAAAGTTTGCGAGGAGATATGATTTTCCGATTCCTTGTAAACCTAATATTGTTCGAAGCCTCTAGAGTACTGGTTGGGCACCGTACTTAATCATGGTTTGCACTGAACGGGGTCACTAGTGGATTCCCTATGGAATACACTGTCAGATTGTATTAGGGTTATCCATTTGACAAATTGTCCTTAGACCTGAGAGGTTAACATCTTCTCAGACATCTGTCTATATGGCTTTGATGTGCCAATCGACAATGTCCAATACACAGGACTAACTCCGGGCACGTTGGGTCATATACACAATGTTTGGAGAAGTGTGTAAACACTCAATAAGGAATCTACAACTCTTTAATTGGAGGTAATGATATCAAGGTGATACTTGTTGAACTGAACTGTTAAATCCAGTACTGGTGCTTTTCGGTAAAATGGTTTTTATTGAAGTTGATATTTTCAATATGGAAAAGTATAGATATAAATATATATATGTCAGTTCTTTTCTAATGTTTCTTCAAAAGTGTTTGGGAGGTTCAGTTCAATGAAAAAGTAATCATGAGAAAGGGTTCTATTCATAAGCTAAGGACTAGACAGTGGAATTGTTCCAATTCCGGAAGCTTACAAGGATATCGGAATGTGGAAGGATTTATTTGTAAATATATTGTGAGATGGTATTTACAAGCAATTCTCTAATTTGTGGAGGTTAATCACATTGTGTTAATGGACATTAATTGTGATTGGTGGAAGTCCAGGGACTTAGATAACTTTCTATGATCCTAATGGAGTTTTAGGAAAGGTGTTTCCTAGTAACAATGCTTTAACCAAAAGGTTGAGTACTACTTGGTCCCACAACCGGAAATAGGAGATCCCTTTAGATCCCACACACAAGGACCTTCTTAAAGTATTTAATTTAATTTATAATTAAATTAATTAATTTCTCTAAGTATTCAGCTCTAAAAGGTGGAATCACATTGGATGTGAAAAACCAAATGGGTAGGACCCATTGGGAATTATTATAAAAGAATAATTCAAGTGGCCAAGAGGGTTTTGGAAACCCTTTAGGCGTGTGGGGTGGGACCCACCTAGGGTGGGACGCCCACTTCATGGAGGTGTTAAATAATAATAATTGTTATTATTATTTAATGAGTATCTAATAACTACTCTCCTTATTAGATAATTGTTTATTAGTTTCTTGCTAATCAAGGAATCCTAATTGGATTAGGATAAGGATAAGATTAGTTGGACACTAATGGATAATGTTTGTTTCTATTAATGATTAATCCTAATTGGATTAGGAGAAATCAAGAATTAGAAAAAAATTGAGGAATCTTTATTGGATAAGGATTAGGAAACTTTGGTTGCAAGCAACCAATAAAGCTTATAAAGACGGTTGGACATCCAAGGCTTTGGGCATTCTTTAATTTTCCAGAATTTTCAGATTTGGAAACCTCTCCCCTCTCCTCAAATCTCACGCCCAGCCCGTCTCTCTAGTGGTGTACGGCCACCCCTCTCCCCTTTCTTCTCTTGTGTGTTCAAAGTTTGAATAATCAAGAAGAAGAAGATCAAGGATCTTGATCATCAAGAAAGGTTCTTTATAATTAAAGATTGAATCTTTTATTCAAGATTCCTAGAGCTGGAAATTTGGAAGGGCCATTAGCTTCCATTAGAGAAAGCTTTAAAGGAAAAAGAAGGTTCGTGTGAATCGACAGGAGACTTGACACTTGTGAAGTTTTGCGAGTACTATTCTTATGTGGATTTGACTTAACAATTTCAAAGTCACAAAGGTGAATGTTATTCTAACCTTCATTGAATAAAATCAATTAGAATCTTAGTCAGATCTTGAGATTCGATATATGCCCCCCAAGAACTGTGTTTCTAAAATTAAAATGAATACCAATAAGTTTGGAGTTGCACTCGGCTTTATTCAGAAGACATGAAAGAGCTTCAACACAAATCAAAAATATGTAAGGCAAGAGGGGGTCTCCTTGTCGAATACTACAAGATGGAGATAAGTACCCTTTAGCTTCACCATTGATGATCACTGCATAATTCACCGCAGTGACACACTGATGAACCTATGGCATCCACTAGGATTCAAAGCCCATTTTGTCCATAATTGAGAAGAGGAAGTTTCAATTGATACGGTTGTAGGCTCTGTTAAAGTCCAACTTGACTGAAATCCGATAATCAATTGGCTTTCGTTTCTTTCTTAAGTACTGATTAATCTCATGAGTAAGAATCACCTTATCAGTGATTTGTTAGCCCCGGATAAAAGCTGATTGGGTCGGGCTGATGATGTTATCAAGGATCTCCATAAGTCAACAAGCCATGATTTTCGACATGATTTTGTATACCACATTGCAAAGGCTAATGGGTAGGAAATGACTCATAGACTCCGGGTTAGGCACTTTGGGGATCAAAACAATAAGGGTGAAGTTAAGCTGCCTTAGGAGATAACCGGATTGAAAAAATTGCTTGACTGCCGCACACACATCAGGCCCAGCAATACCCCAGTACTTTTGGTAAAATATGTCTGGCATCCCATTAGGGCTATGGGCTTTTAGAGGACCTATCTGGTCCATAGCCCAAAATATTTCTTCATCTGAGACATCCATGGCAAGCTCTTGGTTCATGTCATCTGTAACGTACAATGGAATTGTTTCAACCACCGAGGCAATGTTTTCCTGCCTGGATGAAGAGTATAAGTTCGTGAAGTAGCTTAGAACTTGACTCTCAACTTCATCTTCTGAATCAACCCATCTACCTTCATCATTCCGGATGGCTTGCAGCCATTTTGTTGTCAACAATGCACCGTCGATAGATGAAAAAACATGATATTGCGATTACCCAGAGATAGCCAGTCAGCCCGATATTTTTGCCTCCAAAGGGCTTTTTCTTGCCTTAGAGCTACATCTAATTTAGAAGTTAGTGAGTGGAGAAGATGAATCTGCTGTCCGAGGGGGTCCTGGACCTGAAGAAGGGCAAGCTATTCTTTAAGATGTTTGATTCAAGTGGGGAGGAATCTGAAAGAAGTCCTTTTCCACGTAACAATTTTATGACAGAGGGAGAACATCTTAGAATTTGCTCCCTAAGATTTCCAGGAAGAGTTGATAATTTCAGCACACCCGGGGTGTTTGTTCCACATCTCTTCAAAAGGGAAGATTTTCCTCTGAGTCTGGTTGAGGCTTTGAGACAGCACGATGATAGGACTATGATTAGATCCAATTGTAGGTAGGTTCTGCACCACACCATCCGGCACCGAGGTTCTCCTAGCTAGGTTACCGAAGGCCCTATTAAGACGAGCAGATATATGGTGAGGTGATGCACGTGTTTTAGACCAGGTGAAGGGGGACTTGAGAACCCAAATCCATTATATATGGTGAGTTAACCCACTAATAAAAAGCATTGAGATGAGATGGAATGACGGGTTACCCCCTATTTTTTTGTCCGGATCCATCACCTCATTAAAGTTCCCTAAACAAATCCAAGGGTCTATCCGTTGGATGCCAATTCCTTCAAAATGGTTCCAAATGATTATCCTGTCCCTGTGGTCATTGGGGCCATAGACCAAGGTAACATACAACATAACATTTTGCGTAGAAATATATAAACCAACAAAGTAAGGATCACTAGAGAGAATGTGAAGAGAGGTAAGGGAAAAAGAATACAACACCGCTATGTCGCCTGAGAGACTTTGAGGGTCCCCAAGTAAATACTGAGTCAAACTTGAGTTTTCTAGCCACTTGAGAGATGGCTGGCCGCTTGTTTTTAGTTTCCATGAGTAGCACCACATGGGGTCGAAAGTTAAAGTCATGGTCCTTCAACATTTGAACTGTCTGGGAGCGTCCCAGCCCCTGACCTTCCATGCTAAGAGATTCATAATGAGTGGGGAGATTGATCCCTATCAGTCACCCCTGAAAATTTGGTGCTCACCACATTCAGCTGGATGCTCAGAGCTTCCGGTTAATCTTCCTCCTTGGCCAGGCTAAGTAGTAACTTTGAAGTATGTCACTTCTTTTTCATAGACTTTGGGAGAGATCGGAGGGTTGGTGGTGTTAGAGTGATCAAAGGTGGAAGGTTTAGTGGTAGTTGGGGAGATGATGTATTTGGGACCGATGTCTGTTGGTGTACTGGGCTTGCTATCTCGAGGGCCCGAGGTTTTAGAATATTGGACTCTTTGAAGGGAGAATAGTTATTTGGGCATACTAAATCCAAAGATAGAGGGTTCGGGGTGTGGATAGTGGGCTCCGGTGGAGGAAAATGATTTGTAACATATGGAGCATGGAGGTCCAGATGGGTTAAGGTTTTCGGGTTGTGGAGGAATAACCTTTTTCAGGATCCGTGGTGATAACACTCGGGGTTTGGGTTTTCAGAATGACTGGATAAGATCAGAGAAGGTTTGGTGTGGCTCCCCATACACGCGTATATTCTTTTTGGGAAAGGTGGTGGGCTGATTTGGGTATCAGGTGATTGTTGGATCCGAGTACCGATTGGGGATGTGTCTGGGATTTATTGCACTGGCAAAACTCCCCCCAATGTTAGATTAAGCCATGTTCCACCTAGTGTATGGCAATAATGTCATTAGACCCCGTGTCTAATCCTGATTAGGTGGGTTTCTGGGCTCAGTCCCTGTTAACAGATTGCATTTTCGTTCGTGATGTAACGGCTTATGACATCGAAGTCCTACCATCGTCTTCCTTTGGACGATCAACCTCCATTGCCAATGGAGGGAGCCCTGCTTGTATACTCGGTGATATGTTAGAATTAGCTACGCGAGGAGCCCCATCATCAAGGTTGTGGAGGATCTTGCGGAGTGGCCAGCTTCTAAAGTGAAACTACTCTACCTATAGCTAGGGACCGAAGTGGTTAGGCTCGATCTCCGCAGGCATGTCCAAACCACAATACTTCTTATCATGGCTGGGGCACCCACACTTGTAGCACCCCATTGGGAGCTTTTCATAGGTTAAAGGGATCATAGACAAAACTTAGGGTTGGAGATGAAGCATCACAAAGGGTTGTAATGGTTGCTGAATTTCCAGGAGAACTCTAATCCTCAGATACTTCCACCAGCTCATCCCTTTGTTGGCCAAATCAACCTCCTCGAACCTCTCGACCTTTGCTACAATTGTTTTACTAACTTCTTGAAGAAGATATTCTGGTGGTAGACCATGGACTTGCATCCACACCGGCAGGATCAAGAGATGAAGTTCAACTACAAGATTCTAGATCGTTCCATTTCATATGAAAACATAAATAATATGTAGCCATTTTCTAGATCAAGTATGCTTACTAGAAATCAGGAGTTCCAGGCCTGGATAGTGGTTCTCTTTGCTGCTTGAAGGTTGAATGGTCGGTCCGAGATGAATTTTCCAAAGAGGCTATATTGATATTCCTCAATCTCAATTTTCTGAATGCACCGATCAATGGTAAGGGGCTTTGCTATCTTCCGGAGAGTTAAAAGAAGGCTAACCTCATCGGCTAAAGTGTCTGGGGAGGGGTTGATGTCGATAGATAGTTCAGGGCGGTCCATCAAAGGAGAGGCTGAAAAATAGGAAAAAATATAGAGGAGGGCAAAGGGAAGTAGGGGATGGTTGGAAGGAGGGTGCTAAGATGGAACTCTGCTCAAAACCAAGGATGCTACACAAAACACAGCCCCGGACCTAGGTCAAGGGAGGAGACGCACTTCACTAGAGGGTGGAGTTGGGTAGCCAATAATAAAATTCTTCTTATTCATCCAAAATAGTCATTTTTGCTCGGTGCCTTCGATAAAATTTCATCCACATTTTATTTTCCATTCCTGTCTTAATTCTAGTCGACTACCATAGACATCCGATGAATATGGGTTTGAATTTTCCTATGAGGTGACCCACAGATTAAACTACATTGCTTAATCATTTTTTTCCTGTGGCCCTCTTTTTGTTTTTATTTTTTGCTGGAGTTGTAAAGATCATCTGAAGGATACGCGCTTTAATTTTCCCATTCTAAGAGGTGGCCCAGATACTATTCTTTCGACACAATACATCATTTGCTTTCTTTAAACTAGTGAGAGGCATATGTGATGATGCAAATGAGAGAGAGGAAGGGGAGAGACTAGGAAGAGGGACCCTAGTGAGGGCATTTCAAAAAAAAAAATTGAGGAATATTTTCAGTATAGAAACTTGAGGGACATTTTGAATTAAAAAATTTGGGAGAGACACATTACTAATTGAAATATGATGTTGGGCATTTTAAAAACCAAAAAGCTTTAGAGACTTTTTGGGTATAGCAAAGAAAGGGGGTGGGCGGACGAGACCTTGGCAAGATGGTCTTCTTTCGGACCATTTTGCAAGAGAGAGAGAAGTTATGTTATGCCATTGAGGTCGCCATGTGTCTCTTTTAACACTACTTAATTGTGATTAAGATTCACCACCCCTAGGGTTCATCCACTTATCCTTAGTTTTTAGAAAAAACATATAAAAAAAAAAATAAACCAAAAGAGTTATTGAATTTTAACCAAGGTTTAAAAGAAATTGATATTTTCTTCTAAAGATCAAGAATAATTGGGTGAACCCTAAGGTCGGTGAATCTTAACCACAATTGGAGTACCATTAAACCTAGTTAAAATTCACTAATTCCTATGGTTAAATTTTATTTCATATTTTTTTTTTCTAAATTCCAATGGTAAGTGGGTGAACCTTAGGGGTTGTGAATCTTAACCACAGTTGAAAGACTGTTAAAATGGACACATGACGGCCTCAGTGACCTAACATGACTCCTTGGAGTTCGGTTGTAACCATTGAGAATTTCAAGCGAACCTTTCAATGAGATAGTGCTTTTTCAAATCTCCCAAAATGGAATTTGTTTCAAACATATATGTCTTGGTTCCTTACTTCGACATAGCGAAAATATCTATATTTAACCCTTTTCGATACTTTTCAGACCTATTGCTGATACTAAGTAGCAGTCAAAAATGGGCATCCATTTTTTTTATGATATTATGCATGGATTAGATATATATCATGACCAATTCTTCATAAAAAATGGTGTCTTCCACAATGGAATTTGGCAATACAGAGGATGCAAGTGTTATCCAGAATGATTGAGTGTAAAGCGTCTGTAGATGGCTTTTCATATCCGCCGTCAAATCCCATGGCTCAACCCTGGACAGACGGTGGAAACAACCAAGCTGGAGTACGGTGGAGCGGTGAAATGGTAGAGATCGGAAAGAACACCAATGGTGAAAGCACTTTGCTGGGCCGACATTGACACTAAGAGATGAAAGCTAGAGAAACTTTATGTCCAATATCTATTTAAATTCTCACGACACATTCTGAGTCGAAATGCATAAAGAAAACCCTCCCTATTCTCCAAGGCGAGGAATGCAATTGTCTTGGGAACCAAATCCTCTACGGTTATAACCAGACTTTGGTCAATCTGGTTATACCCCTGAGGTCGCCACGTGTCCCTTTTGATACTTTTTAACTATGGTTAAGATTCAACCACCCCTAGGGCTCACCTAACCATCCTTGGTTTTGTTTTAAAATATATTAAAATATTTTAACATTAAAATATTATATTTTTTAAAAAGTTAATAATTTTTCTAAAAACCTAGGATGGGTGGGTGAATCATAGGGATGGCTGAATCTTAACTGCAATTAAAGGGTCTCGAAAGGGACATGTGGTGACCTCAGGGGCATAACAGGATTCACCAAATCCAGTTATAACCGTAGAGGATTTGGTTCCTTGTCAAAATTATTTTTCCATTTCAAACTTGCCAACTTTGACCGAGTTCGGATGGGCAATGTTGTGTCTTAAAAAGATGCCCCCGGGTTCAATAAAGGTGGACCTTACATCAACTAAGGGTGGGCCCCACACTTTTTAAGACACAGACGGACAACAACACAACAATGTTGTTGCCTATCCCAACTCGATTTGATCATACCCTATCCCGACACAAATTTCTTTATTAGAATATCTTATATTTTTCTTTTTCTTCTTAAATATAATGAGAATTCCCTCCTTTAAAAATGTAGATGAATTTTTTTCATAATTTTCAAACTACCCTTATCATAATCATTATATAACAAACACTTGATTGAATGTATGACTTAATTATCATACTATACCTTATTCTCTACGGTTATAACCGGACTCCTTGGAGTTTAGTTATGTCACTGAGGTTGCCATATGTCTCTTTTAACACTCCTTAACTATGGTTAAGATTTACCCACCCCTAGGATTCACCCACTTATCTTTGGATTTTACAAAAAAAAATATGAAAAAAAATAATCCTGGGAATCAGTGAATTTTAACCAGGTTTAAAAAAATTTGATTTTTTTTTTCTAAAAAACCAAGGATATCAAATCACTTCCGAGTAAATTCAGGGTGGTGTTTGGCTCACACCCAACATTTGTTAACTACATTTCCATTTTTCAAAATCATTAGCTACACACTATTAAATTCTTAAAATTTTATGCGAAAGCCAAAATATAAGAAATTACAAAATTTATTTGTAGAATTCAAGAGGGTGATCTGCCTCATGAATCTCTTTGAAAATTAATTTATTTAATCACATTGGTATTGTGTTGGGTGGGGAGGACTCCCTTCCTTGGAATTGACTTCCAAGACACTGTATAAATTCGGATAATAAAATAGGAAAGTGATTAAAAACTCTCGATAGTATGTACTATCAAGAGATGGACAGTTGGATCCAACATCCAATTGCGCCCAGGCACACAAGCTCTAATTAATGGTCGGCATTAAAGAATTGAATCCAACTCTCAATAGTTGGTATTATTGAGATTTTTAATCCCCACTTAATTAATTTACTTAATCCCCACTTAATGCTTGACATAATTAGTATTGAATCCAACGGTCTGACTCTCAATAGTTGGTATTATTGAGATTTTTAAATCACTTCCCAATAAAAGAAGGTGGAGTTTGGCTCACACCCAACATATGTTGATAACAATTCCATTTTTCAAAATAATTAGCTACACACTACTAAATTCTAAAAATTTTATGTGAACACCAAAAAAAATAAAAAATAATACTATAAAATTTATTTGTAGAATTAAAGAGCGTTATTTGCATCATAAATCTCTTTCCAAATTAATTTATTTAATCACATCGGTGTTCTGCTGGGTGGGGAGACTTTATTCTTTGGAATTGACTTTCAACCCACTATATACCTACTGGTAATAAAATAACGGTGGTGTTTGGCTCACACCCAATATTTGTTGACTACACTTCCATTTTTAAAAATCAATAACGAGAAACTAATAAATTCTTAAAATTTTTTGTGAACGCCAAAAAAAAATAATACAAAACTACAAAATTTATTTGTAAAATTCAAAAGAGTGATCTGTCTCATAAACCTCTTTCAAAATTAATTTATTCCATGACATCGGTGTGCTGTTGGGTGGGGAGGACTCTATTCCTTGGAATTGACTTCCTAGACACTATGTACTAATAGAGTAAGAAAGTGATTAAAAACTCTCTATATTACTTACTATCGAGAATTGGATCCAAGTATCCAACATCCAATGCGCCAAGGCACACGTACATACTTTAAGCGATCAGCCTCACTTAATGCTTGACACCGTTAGATGTTGAATCTGATGGTCCAGTTCTCAATAGTAGGTACTATTGAGAGTTTTAAATCACTTCCCAATAAAATAAGGGTGTTGTTTGGTTCTTACCCAACATTTGTTTATTACACCTCCATTTTTTAAAATCATTAGCTAAACGCTACTAAATTCTTAAAATTTTATGGAACTCCAAAAAAATATATATAATTAATTTATAGAATTCAAGTGGGTGATCTGCCTCATAAACCTCTTTCAAAATTAATTTATTCAATTACATCGGTGTCGACGGTGTGCTGCTGGGTAGGGAGGACTTTGTTAGTTAGAATTGACTTTCAAGACACTATATGCATACTGGTAATAAAATACTAAAGTGATTAAAAACTCATGATTGTACCTACTATCAAAAGCTGGACAGTTGGATCCAACATCCAATGGCACCAAAATGGTCGGCCCCATTTAATGCTTAACACCATTTAGATGTTGAATCCAACGGTCCACCCCTCAATAGTAGTTCCTCTTGAGAGATTTAAATCGCTTCCCACCTTTCAATAGTAGTTCCTATTGAGAGATTTAAATCACATCCCAATAAATAAGCGTGGTGTTTGGTGTTGCCAGTAAATAAACCCTAGAGGGGGGGTGAGTAGGGTTAATGCCACAATAAAAATTTGCCTTGAACTAATTTGCGCAATTAAAGGATTTAAGGCAATGCAATAAACAATAATTAAAAGAATAAGAGGTAAAGAGTTAAGGAGATGCAAACACCACAAGTTTGTTCACGAGGTTCGACAACTTGTCTACGTCCCTGCCTTTCAGCTTCCCGCTTCAAGTATTCTCACGATTTTTACTCGTACAAGCTTCTTTATCGGGTGAAGCTCAAACCTTTTACAATCCCTTCACAGGCTGGGATACCACCTTTACTGCAAGAGAGCACCATCTCTTGACTTCACAAAGCCCTCTGGCTTCACGGACAAGAATCTTCGATTCTTGATTTCACTCAATACAAAGTTGTGATTAGATTTTAATCTAGTTACTGTGATCGAAAAATTCGTCTTATCAAATTTCTTCCATTGTTGTATGGAGTTTATTGTATATTGTGGGCGACTATCCTTCCAATCTGAGTAAACTCAGACTGTTAATTACCTTCCTTTTATTGAGGAAGAACCTCTGATTGAGATGAAGAATTAAAAGAAGAACAAGATTGAATAAACATATTTTTATTTATTCAATGGGGTTGCCCAGATCCCTTGTAGGCGTTACAAGTGTCTCATTGAGGTCTTTTCAAGAAAAGAAAAAGAATGGTGGCCATGTATGAGTCCTCACCTTGTATTCTCCATATCGTGGAGTCTTCTCCTTCACCTGCTTGCTTGCTGTTTGAAGGGGATGAGATAGTTTTTCTCTTTCTTCTGGGTATTTCCCGTATTCTCTTTTTTTGTTTCTTCCTTGTGTGTTTCTTGTGAGAAACACACTTTTTATGGGTTTGAGAGAGTCCTTTTTGTGATTCCCTCTTTGACTCCCTTATTTTAGGAAAGTCAAGATGGGCTCTCCTATTAGAGAATGTCAGCTCACGGCTCTCCCTTATCTGGGAGAGTCCTCAAGCTTCCGAGAATTCTCTTCTTTTGAGGACTCTTGTACCAGGTTTCCTCCTTTTAGGGAGAATCCCAATACCTTTCGAAAAGGAGGATGGTAATCTCATCCTTTCCTAGGATAAAGGACATAGTCCTAATCCTAAAATAATCATGGGGTGCCACGTGGCATCCCATGAGATTTTAAAACAGAGAATCCTTATCTTGGGATTCCCTACAGCCTGACAGAGAATCCTATTTATTAAGGATTCTCTGCCCCATGACAGTCAAATACTGACTGTCAGCTGGGATAGATTGGTCTAGGCCAGTCCACGGATCAAGAGGTGAGACGACAGGTCTCAACCACGGACCACGAGGTGAGACCATTGGTCTTAACCACGGATCACAAGGTGAGACCATTGGTCTCAACCACGGACCACGAGGTGAGACCATTGGTCTCAACCACGGATCACGAGGTGAGACCACAGGTCTCAACCACGGACCACGAGGTGAGACCACAGGTCTCAACCACGGACCACGAGGTGAGACCATAGGTCTCAACCACGGATCACGAGGTGAGACCATTGGTCTCAACCACGGATCACCAGGTGAGACCATAGGTCTCAACCACGGATCACCAGGTGGTGCTTGTGGTCTGGGTTAGATCCAAGACATGAGACTTGATCTGTGAGGATTTATTCTCAAGGACTGAACACGTGTCAGCATCTCAGAGGCTGGCATTAAATATGATCCGTGGGGGTTTTCTCCTCACGGTTGGACACGTGTCAGTCTCTTGGAAACTGACAGTAAATATGATCCGTGTTAGATCCGTGAGGTTTTTGTCCTCACGGATATGACATGTGTCAGCCTAATGAAGGTCAACACTCAAAATTGGATCAGTGGGGTTTTATCCTCACGGATGAACATGTGTCACGGATATGACACGTGTCGGCCTCTCGGAGGCCAACACCTCATATTGGATCCGTGAGGATTTGGTTCTCACGAATGAAGTATGTATCAGCCTATTTGGGCGTTATTATTCAGGGTGGATTCGTGAAGTTTATCCTCACGGATCAACTCTGCTGTTGCTTAGCTAGGCAGCATAGTGTCAGCCATCAGCATTTAATGCTGACAGGCTAAAGGTACCGCGCGTGCCATAAGCACGCGTGAACGTAACCGTCTCTCCAAGAGGTTGAGATCAGGTGTGTGCCATTGTACACATTCCTGGGTAATGGACGGTGAAAATTTCACTGCCCACAGTTACAGAGATCCTTGATGAGCTAAATAAGAATGGAATAATACCTTTACAAATTTCTCAAATGATTGAATAGGAGAATTGGAGATTTCTAGGATTTTCAACGTGTGATTGATGAGAATTGAATGATTTATCAATGAGTATTCAATAGAAGATCAGTGGTTGTTGTTTGTTTATAAATGAACTCAATTTATAGAGGTAGGAAGATTATAGCTGTTGGGGATGCATTTAATGCGGTTATGGCTGTTAAAAAAACTAGCCGTTATGATTTTTCCGTAGGCAGATGTCGACATTTAGGTCTGAGTGAAGATCAGACGTCGACGTTTCAGAACATAGAAATCTATCTGAAACACTGTCTCTTCCAAATGTCAACATTTGAGTCTAGCATATTGCCAGACGTCGCCGTATCAAAAATCAAAAATCTTCATGAGCTACTGTTATACTCAAACGTTGACGTTTGAAGAGGGATTCTTCTCAGACGTCGACGTCTGCATGGATTCTTCACAGATTTCTTTATTTTAAAAGACCTTTAAGATGGAAATGATTTCATGGGTCTTGGAGCTTTCTATTATCATGGTTTTAGCCATGTTTTAAGATGTCCTAGGGCCTTGTAATATTATCTAATGAAGTCAAAGTTTCCTATGGTCAATTTAGGCTTTTGAGATTTTGAACTTTTGAACTTTCCAACCAATTGAGGACTTTTACTGTCGCGACCCAAAACCCACCCTAGGAGTTAGAGTGAACTTTGGACGACTAATCATGACTTGCTTGACAACTAACCTGCAAAACCCACGGAGCATATACAATAGAGGATATAAACAGTGGAAACATACTCTAACATAGCACAGCGGAAGACTACCAAACCTCTATGTATATACATACACAAATCCAAGTTTATACAAAAAGTAATCCATACGAAAGAGTGGACATGCCCGCCAAAATACATAAATCTAACTCTCATCTCACCCACAGCTAATCCACTCAGAATCTAATCACCACCTACTGATAACCCTCTACGGGAGGTTCCTCCAAAGGCTCCTCGGCGTACTCCTCTTCCACCCATGGACCAGGAGCACAAACATCAAATGGGGCAGCAGCTCCCTCAGAACCTGCCGACAAAAGAAGTACGGCTGAGCATGGAATACTCAGCGGGTACTAAATACTAACCAACAATTATAGCGTAGAAATAGCAATACATAATCAGGAGCAATTCATATATGTCAAACGGAAACAATTCACATCATACAAGGAAGTAAAGCAGTTTATAATCATGCTTGTAATTCGTAGAAAACCGATAAATCCTCTTGAAACATCGTGTGCTTGACTTGACTTGAAATATCTTTTTGTACTTGAAAGCTTGTCATGTCTATCTTGCTTGATTCTTGTATGTCGTGTCATGTCATGCATGTCATGCGTGCTTGCTTGTGATCATGTAACTTGTGAGATATCCTTGTGAGGTGTCCTTGTGAGATGCCTTGAGAGGGAAGGGAGACCCTTCTTTATGCAATGCACTTGCGAGGGAAGGGAGACCCTTCTTTATGATATGTATGTACTTGCGAGGGAAGGGAGACCCTTCTTCATGATATGCACTTGTGAGTGAGGGGAGACCCCTCGTGGAATGTTGGTTCTTGTCTTCTTGTGAAAAGCGAGGTAAAACATATCGTAGGATATGTCCCACCTCTAACCATGTTCTTGAAAACCTCGATAAATCATGCCATGCATGCCGTGCTCGTGGAAACCGTGTACATACTTGCATTCAAATTTAAAGATGACATTTGGGTAATTTCACAACACATATAGCTTCAAAGATTGAGTAATGTAGTATTCATAGCATTATGGGAAAACAGGAAACACACTATCATAGTCCCTAGCAATATTCATAATTTATTAGGCATGCATTTCCAGATTTTCAGCTCACTGTTTTCACCTTGGCATTTCATCAAACATGGTGTGTTCATTATGGATTTACCCTACAACATGCTTTTCTAGATGGGTTTTACTCAAATCATACATGTACATTCATTATTGGAACAATGCCCTTCCCCATTTGTTCATCACACACAACCATTGGCATCCAATCGCCCATTCCATCTCCATTCACCATTCACCATTCGCCATTCACCATTCACCATTCACCATTCACCATTTATCCATCTCATAGCACATGTGTAAATGAAAGAAAATGAAGAGAAAAGAAGGGGAAAGAGGAACTATAACTAGGAGGGTAGTAAGAAGCACCGACCTTGAAGAAATGAGGAAGAAACCCCTTTCCAAAACGACTGTGTAGCTGCTGCCCTAGTTTGAGGAGATGCTCCTCACGAGTTTGTGCCTTGATCTTGAAGAAAAATGGGCTGGAGGTTGATCTAGGGTTTCAAAACCCTTTGATTTCTCTCCAAAATGGGAACCCTAGGTTGGAATCGCCTTCTCCCCTTTCTCCTATTCTCTCAAACTCTCTAAGTGTCGAATGAAGCCCTAAAGGCTTGGGTTAAACTCTTAAGGTAAGAGTAACCGACCAAAGACCATAATACCCTTACTGGAATTTCTGTAAAAACACGAGTGCTGAACACGTTGTGTTGTGAACAGTGCCGAGCACGTTGTGCTGTGAATAGTGCCAACTCGTTGTGCTGTGAATAGTGCCAACTCGTTGTGCTGTGAATAGTGCCAACTCGTTGTGCTGTGAATAGTGCCAACTCGTTGTGCTGTGAATAGTGCCAACTCGTTGTGCTGTGAATAGTGCCAACTCGTTGTACTATGAATAGTGCCAACTCGTTGTGCTGTGAATAGTGCCAACTCGTTGTGCTGTGAATAGTGCCAACTCGTTGTGCTGTGAATAGTGCCAACTCGTTGTACTATGAATAGTGCCAACTCGTTGTGCTGTGAATAGTGCCAACTCGTTGTGCTGTGAATAGTGCCAACTCGTTGTACTGTGAATAGTGCCAACTCGTTGTACTATGAATAGTGCCAACTCGTTGTGCTGTGAATAGTGCCAACTCGTTGTACTATGAATAGTGCCAACTCGTTGTGCTATACAAACGTGCCCGTGGTGAGTTGTACAACGTGCCCGTGGTGAGTTGTACAACGTGCCCGTGGTGAGTTGTACAACGGATGCACACAGTATACGTTTTCCTACAGGTACAGACTGTTTTGGCCATATCTTTTGACTCGTTCGTCCGATTTTGACGATTCAACTTGCGTTGTGTTCGTACTTCGAAGAGGAACAATTCTGACATTTCGAAATTTCCAAATTCTTCCTCATTTATTAATCATACCTCTTAAAAGGCAAGATGACAACGAAAGTGTCATGTATTAAGCATGGAAAAGTCTGGGGCTCTACATCCTCCCCCCCTTACAAAAATTTCGTCCTCGAAATTCAGACACTACTTGCATTACAAATCAAAAAGGACATTACAAGTCATATACAGACTTCACACAGAAACTCATTCAAGTAATTCTGGGTACTTTGCTTTGACTTCGGCTTCACGCTCCCATGTAGCTTCTTCCCGAGCATGGTGTTGCCATTGCACAAGAACCAAAGGGATTGTCTTGTTGCGAAGCACCTGATTCCTTCGATCTAAAATCTGGACTGGCTTTTCAATCAAGGTGAGGTCCTCTCGAATCTCCAACTGTTCCAAGTCTATGACATGCGAAGGATCCGCAAGATACTTCCGAAGCATGGACACATGGAAGACGTTATGAACTGTAGCCATGTGAGGTGGAAGAGCTACTCGATAAGCAACTTCACCAACTCGTGTGATAATCTCAAAAGGCCCAACATACCGAGGACTGAGCTTGCCTCGCTTCCCAAATCTCATGATCCCTTTGCTAGGAGATACTTTCACAAAAACTTGATCCCCTACTTGAAATTCCAAGTCCCTACGGCGTGTGTCCGCATAACTTTTCTGGCGATCTTGAGCGGCTTTCAATCGATCCCGGATGATCTTAACTGTGTTTGCAGTTTGCTCAATCAACTCCGGACCAAACACTTTCCTTTCGCCTACCTCATCCCAATAGAGAGGAGACCTACAACTTCGCCCATACAAGGCCTCAAATGGTGCCATTTGAATACTTGCTTGATAGCTGTTATTATAGGCAAATTCAACCAATGGCAAGTGCTCTTCCCAACTACCTCTGAAATCCAACATACAAGCCCGAAGCATGTCTTCAATGACTTGGTTCACTCTTTCGGTTTGTCCATCCGTCTGTGGATGAAAAGCGGTGCTGAAATCAAGTCGGGAACCCATAGCCTCCTGGAAACTTTTCCAAAATCTTGACGTGAATCTTGGATCCCGATCCGACACAATACTAACAGGCACTCCGTGCAATCTAACTACTTCCTTGATGTATAGTGCAGCCAACTGACTTGAGTTGAAAGTAGTTCGGTAGGGTAAGAAATGAGCGGACTTTGTCAAACGATCCACTACTACCCATATCGCATCTGAGCCCCTTGCCGTCTTTGGCAAGCCAACTATGAAATCCATGGATATGTTCTCCCATTTCCACTCGGGAATCGGAAGGGAATGCAATAGACCGGCGGGTCCCATGTGTTCTGCTTTCACCTGTTGGCACACTAAGCACCGTGCCACATATTCCGCAACCTCCCTCTTCATATTCCGCCACCAAAAGTGACTCTTGAGGTTCCGGTACATCTTTGTACCCCCTGGGTGCACTGTGTATTTCGAACGGTGTGCTTCATCCAAAATTTCTCTTCGAAGATCTGCATTGGCTGGGACGCACAGTCTTCCCTTGAATGTGATAGCACCCCGACTAGTGAGAGAGAAGTCCTCACTACCCTTAGCAACTTCCTTGTCCCGATAAGCCAACAATTCAGCATCCATGGCTTGATATTCTTGGATCAAATCTATAATGTACGGCCGAACCGTAACATTTGCCAAGGTAGGACCACGGACAGAGTCATTCACACTGATGTCCAGATTTGCCAAATCTTCTAGTAGCTTCCATTCTTGAACCAACATATGTGCTAACAACCCTTGAGGTCTTCTACTCAAAGCATCTGCCACTACATTTGCTTTACCTGGGTGGTATTGAATGGTACAATCATAGTCTTTCAAAAATTCCATCCAACGCCGTTGCCTTAGATTCAGCTCCTTTTGGGAAAAGAGATACTTGAGACTCTTGTGATCAGTGAACACATAGAACTCCACCCCATAAAGGTAATGACGCCAAATCTTAAGTGCAAACACGACCGCCGCAAGCTCCAAGTCGTGCGTGGGATAATTCTTCTCATGCTCCTTCAATTGCCTTGATGCATAGGCAATGACTTTCTTATGCTGCATGAGTACACACCCAAGTCCAACGTGTGAGGCATCACTATACACCTCATACCCATAAGGTCCAGATGGCACAGTAAGGACAGGGGCTGTAGTAAGCCTCTTCTTCAGTTCCAAGAAACTGATCTCGCACTTATCACTCCATACAAACTTGGCGCTCTTCCTTGTCAGGTAAGTGAGTGGTGCTGCAAGGCTAGAGAAACCCTCTACGAATCTCCTATAGTAGCCTGCCAATCCAAGAAAGCTGCGTATCTCGGTAACACTCTTGGGCCTCGCCCAACTCATAACTGCTTCGATCTTCTTTGGATCTACCGATATACCTTCTGCAGAAACAACGTGGCCTAGGAATGCCACCTCTTCTAACCAAAACTCACACTTGCTAAGTTTGGCGTATAGCTTGTGCTCTCTTAGCATTTCCAAGGCAAGGCATAGGTCGCGTGTGTGATCTTCCCGTGTCTGGGAATAGACCAAGATGTCATCCACAAATACAATCACGTACCTATCAAGGTGTGGCCGGAACACCCGGTTCATCAAATCCATAAAGGCTGCCGGCGCGTTCGTGAGTCCAAAAGGCATTACCAAGAACTCGTAGTGCCCATATCGAGTCCTGAAAGCAGTTTTGGGAACATCTTCCGCCTTAATCTTCAACTGGTGATAACCCGATCGAAGATCTATCTTCGAGAAAAATCTCGCTCCCTTCAACTGATCGAACAAGTCATCAATCCTAGGCAAGGGATACCTATTCTTTATGGTGACTTTGTTCAATTGCCGGTAATCGACACACATCCGCATCGAGCCATCTTTTTTCTTAACAAACAACACCGGGGCACCCCACGGTGAGACACTTGGTCGAATGAAGCCAAGGCCTTGCAATTCTTCCAACTGAGTCTTCAACTCCTTGAGTTCAATAGGGGCCATCCTATATGGAGCTCTGAAAACAGGAGCTGTGCCTGGTGCAAGCTCGATCATAAACTCAATCTCCCTATCTGGAGGCAATCCTGGCAACTCCTCTGGAAATACATCCAGGAACTCACTCACAACCGGAATAGTCGATGAGTCCTTTGCCTCGAGATTGGCTAAGCCCAACGCCGCAAAACTAGCAATAGATCTACTTCTCAACCCGCGAAAGTGGAATGGTTTTCCTTCTACTGGCTTGAAGAGTACCATTTTCTCAAAGCAAGCTACATGCCCATGATGTGCTGCTAACCAATCCATTCCCAATATAACATCAAAGTCTTGGAATCCAAGGACGATGAGATCAACCGCCAATTCGTGGCTTCCAACTTGGACCACACTATTTCTATACACTTTATCTGCCAATACTGTTTTGCCGAGAGGAGTCGAAATGGCTAACTCCGGTTCTAGCTGACTTGGCCCTGCAGAAAAACCTTCTGAAAAACTCGGCGAGACAAACGAATGAGTAGACCCGGTATCAATCAATACTCGAGCCAAATACTCATTGACTAGTAGGGTTCCTGAAATTTTAACTAACTAAGTCAATCCATGCATCAACAGAGTATACTCATAGGTATATATATATATCATACCAAGTATGTACACAAGGAATAAAACACAACATATCAATCACGAATAACGAAAATAATTCCAAACGCGTACCTTGCACCACATCATCAGATGCAAGTGCATCACCCTCTGTCAAAGAAAATACACGCCCCTGGTTTGCCTGGCGAGACTGAGGTGTAGACCGGGTAGTCTGAGATGACGCCTGATATGATCCTGCTGGGCGTGCTGGTGGATTAATCCCCTGAGACTGGCCTGGTAAATGCCGACTGGGGCAATCCCTGATCATATGGCCCTGGCGACCACAATGAAAACATCCACCCGATGCCCTTCGGCAATCCCCTGCCGGGTGCCTTCGGCCGCATGAAGTGCAGACCTCGTGTGTATAAGTCGGAGGGGCTGGAAGCGGAGCATACCTCATCGTCTGAGGTGCAATAGGCCGTGGGGCTGGAAGAGCCTGAGGTCTCGGTGCCTGAGGCACATACTGCCATGGAGCTGGAGGCGCATAAGAAGGCCTCATCGATGGTGCTGGCCACGCATACTGATAACGAGTCCGCCTCTCTGGAGGTACTGAACTACTAGCTTGGCCTCTCGCCCACTCCCTCTTCTTGGACACTGTCTCCGAATTGGCCTCGACCAATAAGGCCTTGTCTACTACCTCAGGGTAGGTAGTATGCCTGAAAACGGACACCTTCTCCATAATCACATCCTTGAGCCCTTGCTCAAATCTCCTCGCCTTCATTGCCTCAGTAGCAACCATATGAGGCGCAAATCTCGACAACTTCGAGAACTTGGCCTCGTATTGTGCAACCGACATCAAACCTTGCTCAAGGTTGATGAATTCTCTCTCTTTCTTTTCCCGTGCTCCAGTCGGAAAATACTTTTTGTAAAAAGTATCCTTGAACTCCTCCCAAGTCCAAGGTAGACCCTGCATGGTCAAATCTCTCGTCCTCAGTGCGGACAACCACCAATGGTGGGCTTCGCCTTCTAGCATGAAAGCTGCCCATGCTACCCTCTCCTCCTCTGTAGGTGAGAGGACCGTAAGGATCTTCTCCATCTGGAGGATCCATGCCTCCGTAGCAAGAGGGTCCACACTCCCATGGAATGGTGGAGGCCTCAATCTCCTGAATGCCTCAACTCCAGCGGTACGATGTACTGGAGCTGCGGGCGGTGGAGTAGGTGCCGCCGATGATGGTATAGCCTGTCGAGCCGCCAGTATGGCGAGTGTCTCAGCAATAGAGCCTAAGACTCGAGAGAGGTCCGGCTGCTCATCCTCATCCCGTGAAGAAGAGGAAGCTCTGGTATGTGGTCCACGACCCCGTGTGTTCCGTCTCATGACTCAAGTCCTGAGAATAATAACACCACATGAGTCTAACTTTAAACCACAGTTTACTTCAATGCCATTTCACAATAATCCAATTTGTATTAGTTGTATAATACTAATATACATCGCATTTAGTCATCAGAGTATTTATAATGTTATACTTTGGTGTTCTAGCGTTCCTAAGGCTCGTACTTGGTTGAAATAACCATTTTGACTAAGACTAAAGTTTAGTCTTACACTTGGATCAAGACTCTCTTCCGACTTACTTTCTTCCTAACTGGTTTCCTGACATATGCTCTTGTCAAGCCGTGGTATAAGATTCTAAGTGACCCTAGAGACCTAAAGCCTAAGCTCTGATACCACTTTTACTGTCGCGACCCAAAACCCACCCTAGGAGTTAGAGTGAACTTTGGACGACTAATCATGACTTGCTTGACAACTAACCTGCAAAACCCACGGAGCATATACAATAGAGGATATAAACAGTGGAAACATACTCTAACATAGCACAGCGGAAGACTACCAAACCTCTATGTATATACATACACAAATCCAAGTTTATACAAAAAGTAATCCATACGAAAGAGTGGACATGCCCGCCAAAATACATAAATCTAACTCTCATCTCACCCACAGCTAATCCACTCAGAATCTAATCACCACCTACTGATAACCCTCTACGGGAGGTTCCTCCAAAGGCTCCTCGGCGTACTCCTCTTCCACCCATGGACCAGGAGCACAAACATCAAATGGGGCAGCAGCTCCCTCAGAACCTGCCGACAAAAGAAGTACGGCTGAGCATGGAATACTCAGCGGGTACTAAATACTAACCAACAATTATAGCGTAGAAATAGCAATACATAATCAGGAGCAATTCATATATGTCAAACGGAAACAATTCACATCATACAAGGAAGTAAAGCAGTTTATAATCATGCTTGTAATTCGTAGAAAACCGATAAATCCTCTTGAAACATCGTGTGCTTGACTTGACTTGAAATATCTTTTTGTACTTGAAAGCTTGTCATGTCTATCTTGCTTGATTCTTGTATGTCGTGTCATGTCATGCATGTCATGCGTGCTTGCTTGTGATCATGTAACTTGTGAGATATCCTTGTGAGGTGTCCTTGTGAGATGCCTTGAGAGGGAAGGGAGACCCTTCTTTATGAAATGCACTTGCGAGGGAAGGGAGACCCTTCTTTATGATATGTATGTACTTGCGAGGGAAGGGAGACCCTTCTTCATGATATGCACTTGTGAGTGAGGGGAGACCCCTCGTGGAATGTTGGTTCTTGTCTTCTTGTGAAAAGCGAGGTAAAACATATCGTAGGATATGTCCCACCTCTAACCATGTTCTTGAAAACCTCGATAAATCATGCCATGCATGCCGTGCTCGTGGAAACCGTGTACATACTTGCATTCAAATTTAAAGATGACATTTGGGTAATTTCACAACACATATAGCATCAAAGATTGAGTAATGTAGTATTCATAGCATTATGGGAAAACAGGAAACACACTATCATAGTCCCTAGCAATATTCATAATTTATTAGGCATGCATTTCCAGATTTTCAGCTCACTGTGTTCACCTTGGCATTTCATCAAACATGGTGTGTTCATTATGGATTTACCCTACAACATGCTTTTCTAGATGGGTTTTACTCAAATCATACATGTACATTCATTATTGGAACAATGCCCTTCCCCATTTGTTCATCACACACAACCATTGGCATCCAATCGCCCATTCCATCTCCATTCACCATTCACCATTCGCCATTCACCGTTCACCATTCACCATTCACCATTTACCATTTATCCATCTCATAGCACATGTGTAAATGAAAGAAAATGAAGAGAAAAGAAGGGGAAAGAGGAACTATAACTAGGAGGGTAGTAAGAAGCACCGACCTTGAAGAAATGAGGAAGAAACCCCTTTCCAAAACGACTGTGTAGCTGCTGCCCTAGTTTGAGGAGATGCTCCTCACGAGTTTGTGCCTTGATCTTGAAGAAAAATGGGCTGGAGGTTGATCTAGGGTTTCAAAACCCTTTGATTTCTCTCCAAAATGGGAACCCTAGGTTGGAATCGCCTTCTCCCCTTTCTCCTATTCTCTCAAACTCTCTAAGTGTCGAATGAAGCCCTAAAGGCTTGGGTTAAACTCTTAAGGTAAGAGTAACCGACCAAAGACCATAATACCCTTACTGGAATTTCTGTAAAAACACGAGTGCTGAACACGTTGTGTTGTGAACAGTGCCGAGCACGTTGTGCTGTGAATAGTGCCAACTCGTTGTGCTGTGAATAGTGCCAACTCGTTGTACTATGAATAGTGCCAACTCGTTGTGCTGTGAATAGTGCCAACTCGTTGTGCTGTGAATAGTGCCAACTCGTTGTACTGTGAATAGTGCCAACTCGTTGTGCTGTGAATAGTGCCAACTCGTTGTACTATGAATAGTGCCAACTCGTTGTGCTGTGAATAGTGCCAACTCGTTGTGCTGTGAATAGTGCCAACTCGTTGTACTATGAATAGTACCAACTCGTTGTGCTGTGAATAGTGCCAACTCGTTGTGCTGTGAATAGTGCCAACTCGTTGTACTGTGAATAGTGCCAACTCGTTGTGCTGTGAATAGTGCCAACTCGTTGTACTATGAATAGTGCCAACTCGTTGTGCTGTGAATAGTGCCAACTCGTTGTACTATGAATAGTGCCAACTCGTTGTGCTATACAAACGTGCCCGTGGTGAGTTGTACAACGTGCCCGTGGTGAGTTGTACAACGGATGCACACAGTATACGTTTTCCTACAGGTACAGACTGTTTTGGCCATATCTTTTGACTCGTTCGTCCGATTTTGACGATTCAACTTGCGTTGTGTTCGTACTTCGAAGAGGAACAATTCTGACATTTCGAAATTTCCAAATTCTTCCTCATTTATTAATCATACCTCTTAAAAGGCAAGATGACAACGAAAGTGTCATGTATTAAGCATAGAAAAGTCTGGGGCTCTACATTTACATTAGTCCTGGACTCTTTTAAATAGTACAATTTAAACCTTCTTGAATCTTCATTCTTCTGGACTTGATCTTGAATGAGTTCTTCATTTTAGCTTCATGATCCGACTTAGACTATGGGTGAGATCTTGAATCTTCAATTTAATCTACACCATAGGATTGGTTGTGTTTTTTACTTTGAGTTCTCCTTTGACTTTTTCTTTAGTGATCTTTTGACTTTGGCTTGATGGATCACTTTGCTAATGTTGAGTAATTCTTGAAATGTGGACTGTTCCTTAAATCTGAAATTAATATAAACTTTGTAAAATAATTAGTACCAAAAATACTCATGAGCACGGATTTCGTTTGCCCACAAATGGGATTTTGATTGAGGTTTAGAGTCGCCACCTATTTATTCTAAGAGATAGGTCCTGGGTTATGGATAAGGTCTTATGGTCTGCATTAGAGAATTCTAGGTAAGAGGTTCGATTAAGTCCCAAGGAAGGTGTTAGGCACCTTGGGACCCCCATTTTGTAATGGTTACCTACTCCCTAAGTATAAGCCAAATTAAGGTAAAGTATTATTCAAATGTCTTAGTTTTTAGATTATACTAATCCAAGAAAGAAAAAGCTAACTAGGGCTGAACCCGAGTTGGGTTGCCTACGTACTCACGTGGGGTGAGATCAGACCGAGCGTAGTTCTGGCACATGAACCCGTGTCAAGGCTAAGGGGATTTTGTGTGTGCACTGGAGTGGCTAAGGCTCTAGCCCGGAGGCTAGGGGTGGTTGACCAGGTTGGTCAAGTGCATGGTCTAGGTTTGATTTGAGCCCGTAGGCCCAGGGTTAACATGGAGGCTAATGGTTTAGTCCGGTAAACTAAGGTTAGGCCCGGTAGGCCGAGGGTTAGCCCGGTAGGCCGAGGGTTAGCCCGGTAGGATAAGGGGTGGGTCTAATAGGCCAAGAGTTTAGTCCGGAAGACTAAGATGGGGCCTGGTATGCCAAGGGTTGGCTCGGTAGGCCAAGGGTTAGCCCGAAAGGATAAAGGTTGCTTAACCAATGTTAAGAGGTGTGTTCATCGTGGTTTGGGTTGCTAACCATGGTTGGCAAGGTCCAAAGTCATATTTTTGGTGTTTTTGCATTTTTTAAATGTTTTTGAGAATTTTTTCAATGGTTGAATTGGTTTAACCATAGTTAAAAATTAACCTGTGATGAGTTAACCCCATTTAAGAGGTATGGTCTAGTCTGGTCAGGGCAGGCCCAGGTAGCATGACATGGCGTAGAATGGCCTCCTACTTGGTCTAGGTCATGTGCAAAACCCATTTAAAGGAAAGACAAAGATTGACGGTAGAGTGTTTACTGCCAATTCCAATTCTTCACAGAATTGGAATGACGGTAGATAGTTTACCGCCATTCTCAGTTATGCCTGAGAATGGCATTACTAGTCAAGGGGAAGGGTTAGGGCTGAACCCATGGGGACATAGACCCTCAAGGATGGTTAGGGGACTCCCCAATGTATCCTAGGCCTGTTGTGGGCCCTGGGTCAGGTCTGAGGTGGGCCCATAGTGGCCATCTTTACACTATAACAGAAAGCCCTATTTACCGCCATTCTGAACAGTTTCCATTTATGGTGATTTTAATTATGGTTAAGCTAATGGGATGAGTCTGGAAGGACCAAGGTAGGCAGAGGGAGGTCTCATGGGTCTATTACAGGCCCTACAATGGACCAGGGTCATCCAGATGGGGTCTATAACTACTGGAAGGGAGAAGGTCCAGAATGACGGAACTATGTTTACCGCCATTCTGGAAATTTTCTAGAAAATGATTTTTCCCTTGTAGTGATACATTGTAATGCCTCAAGGGGGTTCCTCATGGTCTAAGGACCCCCTAGATGGTCTGAGGATGCGGGGTGGACTTGTGCACAATGTGTGGAGGTGTGGGTATCCACGGAACCGCCTAGGGGTGCCCCCTTGCCTATGAAGAAGGCAAGGGGGAAACCCCTACTCTGGGTTTTAAAAGATATAAAAGATTAAAAAAGGTCCCCTGGAATTGGACCAGGGGCTCATAATGATGGTTTTACAAAAGAAAAGGGGTAGGGGAGGCCCTACCCTGCTGTCATGCTCCAACAATGGTGGTTGGTGGTGGTCTACGGTGGTACTCGGAGGTAGGAGGCAGTCGGAGGTGCTCAGGAGGTGGGGAGGTAGCTGGAGGTGCCCTAGTGTTCAGAGGGCTTTGGCCTTCAAAAATTTCGCAGGGATTTCTCCAGGGGGTTTTGGTGTGGGGAAGAAAGGTGGGGGAGGCTTGGAACTTATAGGAGAAGGCTTAGGGACACAGGGGGTATAATGACAGAAGTAGGCGGAGGTCACAGGAGGGAATGGGGGCTGCCAGAGGCTTGCCTGAGCATGCAGGGGGCAGGTAGATTGCAAACACACAAAATCAGAGAATGGCGGTAGAACCAGTACCGTCATTCTCATACCAGCCAAAACAAAGAATGATGGTAGAAACTCTATCGCCATTATTGGTATTTACCAAAAAAAAGGCCTGATTCAGCTTGCATGCGGTACGGCCTTGGAATTCAAATTTTTGGGCCCAGGTCGAGGGGTTAGGTCCTAGGGGCCTTGGGTTTTGCATGGGTCTTGGGCCTATGCCCTAGGTTTGTAGGGCTAGGCTAGGGCTAGACCTATGGTTGACTGGGAGGGGACCTAAGGCTGACCTAGGGTTTGACTAGGGTTTGCCCTAGGGTTTAGGGCTTAGCTAGGATTTGCCTAGGGTTGACCTAGGATTTAACTAGGGTTAGGCCTAGGGGTTGACCTATGGTTTGACTAAGGTTTATCCTAGGGTTTAGGGTTTAACTAGGGTTTGCTTAGGGTTGACTTGGAGTAGACCTAGGGTTGACCTAAGGTGTAGCTAGGGTTTGTCCTAGGGTTTAACTAGGGTTTGCCTAAGGTTGACCTAGGGCTTTCCTATGGTTAGAGCTTTAACCTAGGGTTTAACTTAGGTTAGGCCTAGGGTTTGACCTAGGGTTTAGGGCCTAACTGGAGTTAACTAGGGTTAGGGAGCTTAACTATGGTTAAGAAGGGGCGTAAAAATTAGGTGCTTACAGCTGTACCTCTTTGTCGATGAGTGTCAATGTTGACAATTGAACCAAAAAAATTGGAATCATCTTATTTTTACACCCAGATTGGACTTTGGGAATACAATATGATGTGCATACATGTTGCCCAAATGTGAGTGCAATGTGCTCGCCTATACCTGCGGGGATATGGGCGACCTTGGTTGAGGAAAAGAAGAAGTGGTTAAGGCCACTCATGCTGGGGATTAATGGGTGTTTATGAAAGATGGCATGTCTCGTCGGGGCTACTTAGTGCAGGTTGGTACAATTGGATCTTGGTATCAAAAGTTCTGTTTCAAAAAATATTTAGAAAAAGGGTTGTGGACTTTTTGTAAAGGTTTTTTATTTTTACAGAAAAAATGCTTCGTAAGCTTTTAGATTTGCCAGTAAATTGCCTTTGTCAGGGCTTAGTGGAGATTTGTGGTCTATCTTTTACTCTTGGAGAGCAGAGTATGATTCTTCAGAGGACTTGCCCCCACTGGGGGTGCTTAGGGTAGACGAGCTTGTCTTACTGCTGCTAAAGACTGAGGACTATTGCCGGGAGTCCGCATAAGTGTAGAAAGTAGTTAGAAACTTCTACTGGGGATCCGCTAGGGGATAGAAAATTGTTGGAGTTTGTTGTGTATTAATTTTCCACTGGGGAGTTATTCCTTGAGGAATCTCTGCTGAGTATAATCGGGAATCCGGTAAGACTAATTGCTGTCGGATTTTGTCGCTAAACTACCTTTCAACTTTTCTCTCTTTTGCCCTTGGATTAAACAAGTCATGGGGTTCGTATAGTTTTTGCACAATGAGGTCGTTGCCGGCTTTCCTCATGCTTGCGAAGCTGATAGGTTTTTGTCTCTTTTTTACCCTAGTCACAAGACTAGGTCTGGGGTCGCATGATTTTTGCGCAATGAGGTCGTTGCCGGTTTTCACTCATGCCTGCGATTTGTTGGGGAACTAGATCTGCTCCCTTCATTGCCTTGTATGGCACTCCATTGGAGATTATATTCCGTTAAGGAGGTAGATGTGATACTGCATTTGTACTCGTAGTTTCTAGGAGATCTAGGAGGACTTAGAGTAGGACAAAATGTAGGTTAGGGGACCGAAGTTTAGGACATCCTGTTTTTTTTTTCTTCTGCAGTTAATTTGCACTCTCTTGGAGTTTTTTTTTTGGCTCGACTGGGGGAATCCTCCTCTTTGACAGAGGCTGACTTTGGGGTTTTTCTTCATTTGAGACAGACTTATTTGGGAAGTTTAAGATAAATTGACTCTGCTGGGGAAAGTTTCGGGAGAGGTTGTCCCCATAAGATTTTTGTATGGAGGTTGATTCTACTGGGGACAGAGTCTGGAGAGATTGTCTCAGTGGGGAGTCTTTGACTTTGAGAATGTGTCAAATTCTATTTTGGGTTTTTCTTTAATGGAAATTTCATACCCTTGAGACTGACTCTGTTGGGGAAATCGAGAGAGTTTGACTTTGCTTGGGGAAAGTTTGACTCTACGGGGAAACTTTGGAGAGGTTTTGACTCCACTTGAGGATGATTGAGGTGATATCTTGATCCCTCTGCTGACCACACCTAATTGTCAGGTTGCCTATGTACCCTTTGCAGGATCAGGTCATGTCATAGTTCAAGCCGATGCCGCAGACGGTAAGGGAGGGTGTCCCTGAAAAAGGTTTTGTGAAAGAAAATGTTGTTAGGCTTAAGGGGCTAACTAGCCGATTTCATTGATTTGAGAATAGTTTACATTGCTGGGGATGAGGAGGATGCCAATGATGGCCTCCTGTCATTTTTCGGCCAATCTATGAGTGCAAAGCTCCTATCTGATCTAGACCCTAAACATAGTATCTTTTGACTTTGTCCATGTTGACGGGCTCTGGGAGGTTTTCGTCATCCATATGTCCAAGTTGAAGAGCACCGTCGGGAAATTTTTCTCGGACAATGTATGGACCTTCGTAATTGGGTGTGAACTCGCCTCTCGGGTCAGGGTGGTTTGACAACATTTTTTGGAGAACCAGGTCACCAACTTCGATGCTTCGAGACTTGACTTTCTTGTTGAATGCCCTAGCCATGTGCCTCTAGTAGGCCTGAGAATGATTAAGGGCAGTCGCCTCTCTTTTATCAGATTCAGCTGTTCATATCAGGTCTGTGCCCATTCTACTTCTGAGATTTTTGCTTCCATTATCACCCAGAATCATGGAATTTCTACTTCAATAGGGAGGACTGCTTCCATACCATAAGGCAGAGAAAATGATGTTGCCCCAGTTGAGGTTCAGATGGATGTTCTATAGGCCATGAGTGTATATGGGAACATCTCATGTCAAGCAGAGTAATTGGTTTCCATCTTCTCTATGATTTTCTTCATGTTCTTGTTAGCAGCTTCAACTGCATCATTAGTCTGTGGCCTGTATAGCGTAGAGTTGTGATGTTGTATCTTGAACTTCTGGCAGAGATTTGTCATCCCCTTGTTACAGAAATTGAGAGCATTATTTGTTACAATCTCAAACGGGACTCCATATCGGCAGATGATGTCCTTTTTCAGAAAACGCTGAACCACAGAAGCTATGATGTTGGTGTAGGAGGCTGCCTCGACCCATTTGGTGAAGCAAATGATTGCTACAAGGATGAATCGATGTCCATTTGATGCTTTCGGTGCTATGGGTCCGATTACATCGATGCCCCAAGCTGAGAATGGTCATGGAGCAGTGAGATTGTGCAACCTAGTTGGTGGTGCATTGATCTTGTCGGCATAGATTTGGCACTGGTGAAATTTCTGTATATGCCGGCAACAGTCAGATTCCATTGTAGACTAGTAGTAGCTCAGTCTAAGTATCTTCTTAGAGAGCATTAACCCGTTTATGTGTTGGCCACAAGTTCCTACGTGAATTTCTTCGACTACTTGTGTAGCTTTCCAAGTGTCGAGGCATCTAAGCTAGATCATGTTCGGTGATCTCTTGTACAAGATTCCTCCCGAGAGGACGAACTGAATGACTAGTCTTCTGATTGCCCAACGGTCTATTTTGGTGTCATCGAGTGGGAAGGTCTCATCCTCGAGATATTGCTTGATTGCCCGGTAGTCTATTCCTCCCAAGGCTTGTTGTCTGATACCCCTTCTATCTCAAGGCAGTAGGTGGGCTGATCCTGTTACTAAATCTTGATTGGTCAGAGCATGATGCCCTTAGGAATCTGTACAATAGAGGCAAAGGGTTCTAGTGCGATGGCGAATCTGTTGTGGGTCCTGGACCTATAACTGAAGGTGATTCTTTTGAACCGAGTGATCAGCACATTGAGATAGACTAGATATGGGACTAACCTGGCTTCTTGGATGGCCCAAGATTCATTTGCCTAACAGATTACTAAAGATGAGTCACCGTAAACGTTTATCTCTTCAATCCCGATGCCTAGGGCTTCCTTAAGTCCGGCTATGCATGCCTCATATTCTGCTTCGTTATTTGAGCATTTGAATTTTAGCTTGACTGAGATGGGAAGTTAGGCTCCCTTAGGAGAGATCAGGACTGCTCCTGTCCCATGTCCATAATTGTTAGCGGCTCCATCGAAATATAATTCCCAACCAAGGTATTCTTGCTCCTTAGTTTCTACATACATGATGGCTTCATCTGGGAATTAATCATGTACTCAATGTAGTCCTGTGTTGGACTGTGGGCCAGGTGATCTGTAATTGTCTACCCTTTGATCGATTTCTGAGTCATGTACATGATGTCCAATTCAGATAACATCATAATCCATCAGGCTGTCCTCCCGGTGGTGGCTGGCTTTTCCAATAAGCATTTTAGTGGGGCTATCTGAGAGATCAAGAGGGCTAGGTAAGAAAGTAGATAATGTTGTAGACACTGAGTAGCCCAAACCAGTGCTAGACAAGTTTTCTCAAGCGGGTTATACTTCTCTTCATACTCTAGCAGGCGCTTACTGATGTAGTAGATGACTTGCTCTATTCTGTCCTGCCTATCTTGTCATGTTGTACTAGGACGCACCCCATAGAGGTTTCTTGTACTAAGATATAGAATAATAGTGGTTGTCCTGGCATAAGAGGCATAATCATTGGAGGGTGGAGAAGATACTGCTTTATCTTATCAAAGGCTTCTTGACATTTTTCTGTCCAGACTGTGGGTACACTCTTCCGAAGAAGCTTGAAGATTGGCTTACATATCTGAGTGAGCTGAGAGATTAATCGACTGATGTACTGAATTCTGCCTAGGAATCCACAGATTTTCTTTTTAGTTTGGGGAGTTGGCATTTCGATGATAACCTTGGCTTTAGTTGGATCAATCTCAATACTTTTTTTGCTGATTATAAAACCAAAGAGTTTTCTTGATGTGGCTCCAAAGACACATTTGGTCGGGTTCAGTCTTAGGTTGAACTCTCTGAGTCTGTCACATAGCTTCTTCAGGATATTGCCTGGCAGTAGGTGATTTGACGATCATGTCATCCACATATACTTGTGTTGTCTTGTTAATTATGTCATGAAATAGTGCTGTCATGACCCTCTGATAGGTTTTCCCTGTATTCTTGAATCCGAAGGGCATTACCTTGTAGCAGAACATGCCCCAAGGTGTGATAAAGGAGGTTTTCTCCATATCTTCTTCTGTCATTCTGATCTGGTTGTATCCGGAGAAACCATCCATGAATGAGAGTGTCTTATGCCATGCAGTGTTGTCGACCAGTATGTCGATGTGTGGGAGAGGGAAGTTGTCCTTAGGACTAGCCTTATTCAGATTCTGGTAGTTGATGCACATTTAGACCTTGCCATCCTTCTTGGGTACTGGTACAATGTTGGTTAACCATGCAGGATAGGTTGCTACTGCCAAGAAACCTGCTTTGATCTACTTCTCTACCTTTTTTTTGACTTTCTGTGACCATTCAGGCTTCATCCATCTCAGTTTCTGCTTAACTGGTCTTACTTCAGGGTTCAAGAGTAGTCTATGAACCACCAACGCTGGGTCTAGGCCGGGCATGTCTGCATATGACCAAGCGAAGACATCGCTGTAGCTCTTCAAGAAGAAAATCATATCTGTTCTCTGTTGTGGGCTCATGATTGTGTCGATCTTGACGAGCTGAGGGTTATCTTCGAATCCAAGGTTTATGGTCTCGGTGTCCTCGATGTTAGACTGCAATATCCCTTCATTGTGCTCTAAGAGGTCCAGGATCTCTTAAGGAGGTTCCTCTTCCTGCTCTTCATCATACTCAACTTTCGAAAGTTCAAGGAAGGTTTCGGGAGTAGCACTATTGGAGGTGATTTCCCTTGCAAATTATTAAGCATAGTTTAGCATGCTTTTTGTTATTTTGGGCGGCTTCAGGACACTAGGCCTCCCAGGGAAAGAGTTCGTGCGATTTCGTTATCAGCTGATTTTGAAATGTTTATGCAAAACATGATTTTGAGTCAAAATATCAGATTTTCATTTATAAAAATAGATGACTGTTGTTTTACAAATGCATTGACTAAAAAAAAGAGGCCTACAGTGGCTGACATTTGGATTTTTCAACAGGAGCAAAGAGAGATAGAAGAAGGAGAAGGGTGTTGCTTAGTCACTGTCTGATTGGACCAACCTGTCCTGCACTGTGCTTGCCCTGACCCTAGTTGGCCTCGATGGTAATAGCCTCGGTCCACCAATGGATCGTGGTTGGTGACTGGATGACACTTCAGTGCTGTTGGAGAGGGTGCAAACCTGCTCTCCCGCTTGATCTTCGATAGTCAGCTTGTCGAGCATCTGTGCCATACTAAAAACTTTCAGATCTGGAATCCCTGAAGACTCAACATCGGGCTAGGGGTTTGAGATACTGGCAACTGGTGCAAGAGGGGTGTTAGGGTAAGCTTTGAAGGTTCTAACTGGGAAGGTTACAGAGATATGGAGTCAGGGTTCTGGTTTCGCCAACCAACTGTTCTTCTTTATTAGCTTGGAGAGATAGTCCTCAAACTTGCGCTTGTACCCCAATCCAAAAGGCGGAGTGTAGCAAGGAGGTACATATCTCTTCTTCATTCCCTACTTTCTAATTCCCAGGCCTAACCCTAGTTGGTAGTTCATCCTGAAAATTATCCTGACAAATGTCAGTACTACCTGTTTTCTCTACTCTTCTATCTGGGCAATAGAACTGACCTACTCGAACTGGTATGTCATGTAGGCAGTGCCCTGCTCTAGCTCCTAGACGTTCCTAGAGGAACTTGTCATCTCCTCTAAAAAGATCACGACCAAGTGGTCATCCTGAATGAACTTGATTCTCTGATAAAGAGAGGAGGAAATGGCTCTGGCTTCATGGATCCACGACCTCCTAGGAGCAAAGTGAACAAGGCTGGCACATTCACGACCTGAAAGTTTGTTATAAACTTAGTAGGTCCGACCTCGATGGTCAGGTTAATGTCACCCAGATTCTGCCTTGTTGAGTTCTCAAATGCCCTAATGGTCATGGGTCTCTTCTTCACCTAACTGAGGTTCAGACCCAGGCTTTACAGGCTAGATAAAGTGCAGAAATTTAGGCCGGAGCCATTGTCGATTAACACTGAAAATAAAGTTCTGTCCATGCACCATACTACAATATAGAGTGCCCGGGTATGGTCCCTGTTGTCATCCGGTATTTCTTCTTCTATAAAGGAGATGATTCTTGGTTTAAGAACTTGCCCCACCATATGCCATAGTTTCTCAGGCATGATGCTTGGTGTCACATAGGCATTGTTAAATACCCGGAGTAGCTGCTTCTGGTGATGCTCGGAAGTTAGGAGAAGACCCATGATAGGGACCTGGGCTGATGTTTTGCTCAACTATTGTGTGATATTGAACTCTTTTACATTTTCTAGAATTTTCAGTAGAACTGCGGAGTCTATTACCTCTTTCTCAGGGTCTGACACCCTTACTTTTTCTTTCTCTTTTCTTTTCTCTTTTGCCGGTTCAACCATCGGTGGTTGGTATACCCAGCCAAATCGAGTGAGGTTGGCTATGCTTTCACTCTCGAGGTTGAGAGAGCGAGGAACGGGTACATGGTTGAGGTTGAAAGGTTGAGAGGGGATGTAAGGGATCCTGATAGGGCCAGAAGGGGTGGATGATTGAGCTGGTACTGTAGGCCAATTTGCTGGGTAAGGGATAATGTAGATGAACTGCTCTTTGTCTGGTTCAAGGATAGGGATCTGTACTGGTGGTAGGGTAGTCTGGATGTTTGATTGAGGAAGGGGGATTATGACAAGCGACTGATAAAAAGGTCTGATTATGCCGTCATCCATTGTGGGTGCGTTGGGTCTTGACGGCCCTGTCCCGGGCTCTTCCCACTCAATGAAATTTACTTGATTGTTGTGTGGGGGCAGCAGTGTCTGATTGATACTGGTATTACTGGGGGCCAGCTCAACCTTTCCCTCATCTAAGAGATCTTGGATGGCGCACTTTAGGCCAATGCAATAGTTGGTAGCATGGCCTCGGCCTTGATGAAAGGCGCAGTGATAATCGGTTCTATAGTTCTTGTTTCTTTTATCAAGGGGCAAGAGAGGGGTAGGACCTCTTAGGGTAAGAAGACCCTAATTGGTTAGAAATTCTAATAATTGGCTGAGAGTGTAGGGAAGAGGGTTGAAGTTTTTAAGGGGTCTATCCTATTGATGATTTTGCCCCTGATTTGGTTAAGCTGGCTGGGTGTTTCCAGATGCTGGTTGAGACTGAGTGACTGGAGCCAGCAATCTGATTTGTGTTGCGGAAGCCACATTTGCACATCTTCTTTCCTTCTTTGGTCCTTGGGACCGCTGTTCCTGCTGACTAGAGCTGTCGTTCTAGGGGAGTAAGCCCTAAGCTGGAGTGAATAGCTCTACTCTTGATAACAGTCTCAATACGGGCACCTGCCTTGATGATAGTGCCGAAGTATACAACTGGTAATGTTACCATCAAAGTAGAGTAAGGCTGCTTTAGGGTGCCCATGAACATACTTGCTAACTCCTCCTTGGGGATCGGAGTAGGGATCTTTGCTGCCATCTCCCTCTATCGGGTGACATATTCCAAGAATGACATGATGTCACGCTGGCTCATCTGTTCCTACTGGCTCATTTAAGGTCGAAGCTCTTGATTGAAAGAATATTGTTCCACAAGGACATCCATGGTGTTTTGTCAAATCTTGACTCGTTGCTTGTCTACTGACATCCACCAGGTGAGGGTTGCTCCCGTTAGACTCTTCTGGAAGTACTGGATAAGAAGAGCTTGGTTCTTGTTATGCTGGAGCATGTCTCCCAGATATAATTGTAAATATTGCTTTGGACAGCCTATGCCATCATATTTATCAAAGTCCAGCACTTTGAAACCTGGGGAACAGCGTCCTCGGATGAGAATGTTAGATCCTCTAGAGACAGACTGAAACTGGTAGATGCTCATTTCATGCGTCTCATTTCTTCTTCCATTTACTTGATTTCTTCATACTGGTCCCTGAGAGACAGCATAGGATCTGAAGAAGATGGCCTGTCCTGGTTGACGTGGGAAGCCTTGGGCTGCTCTGCCCCATAATGTTTATATTCTACCTCACCACCGCCTGGTGCGGGTCTTGGGTTAGGAATGATAACTAGAGTAGGTTTTGGTTCCAGGTGTGACTGTTCAAAGGATATTCCTGTAGGGTTTCGGATAGAAGGTTCATAGGTTTGGACTCCAATAAGAATCTTCAAGGATTCCAGAACACTATCAAGCTTGGCTTGCATGGTTGTAATATCTCTATCGTGAGATTACAGGATTTCATTGGTTCTCTACTGGTGATCTGAAGGTTTTGCCATTGAATCTGATTAGTTCTCAGCTAAGGTGACACTAGGTGCTTCTTCTGTGATTGACAGTTTAGTCAGAACTGCGTCTAAGGCTGCTGCTTCAGCGAGAATTACAGTTATAGAGCGAGTCATGGGTTGGTTCATGCAACTGAAAAGAATGCAACGACTTATCATAAATATGCATGATTTGCAAGGAAGAAGATACTGGAAAAGATTTTTCATTGATGCATGCTCGGTGAGTACAAGATTGTGTGACTCAAAAAAGAAAAAGACTCGATCCTGGGTAGGTCCACCAAGGATGGCGAAATCAAGTGGCCGGGGCACACCGTTGAGGTCTATGATTTGTTGTTGGAGGGATATGATCTCAACCTCCTTGTTGTCAATTGTGTCAGTAGCATTGAATATTTGAGATCCAAATTGTCGGATCAGGGTGGTCATCTCAACCTTTGCACTCTCTAGTTGCTCTTGGAAAAAGTGCAGTTGGGCCTTGATGACGGTTGTCTCTCTGGCATCGTCTCCGTCTCTTTTGGAGAGATCGGACTGTCTGCTCGAGCTGCTCGACCTGTCCCTGCATAACTTGAAGTTCATGGTTTCGCTCTCCTTCTTGCTGCCTGAATGTCTGATGGGCTTTCCACGGCCTTCTCTCCTTTTCCTGGATCTGTAACTATTTCTCCAAGAATATTTCTCTTTAGGAAACCACCATTTCAACTATAAGTATAGTTCCTTTCGACGAGGCTAGAACTGGTGTAGGCAGTTCCCTTGGTGCTGGCATACTAGATGGAATGTCAGGATCTTCCATCCAAAGTTAGTATACTGAATCAGTAGGTGATCCTACTGTAACCACAAAGTCTGGCCATTGTTCTCTTCTAGAGCTTTGCCAATCTACCTAGAAGCGGAGAGTGAGGCATTTAGAATGCACAGTGAAGTCAACACAATCATTTCCTGGCTTGTCTATTACTGGGATGCACTGAGGGAGTCTGAACTAGCGAAGGACTCGGAGTGGTACATATGCGATTGAGCCGGTTAGACCAACAAGAATCATACATCGTCTTCCTATTATGACAACGCGAGTCAGCTATTTCAGGATTAGCCACTCGTATTTGCATGTGATCTGTTCCTCTGTTAGGTTTTGGAGAAGCTGGTGGAGAATTTTGACATCTGTAGACACAATCTGGCCCTGATTCTGAGAAATCTTCTTGGGTAGACTGTAAGTTTCATGGAGATCGACAGGTATTGGGATGATGGTAGGCAGGTGTCCTACCCCATAGGTGTAATAGACGTGCACTAGCATGAAAGATGCCCCTTCAACGGTCTACAGCTTGGTTGAGAGCCCTGAGAAGCTCTATAAAGAGGACTGGGAGAACTGCTCTGGAGTTGCGCATGTCTTCGATAACCCGTACCAGCACTGAATCGGAGAGGGTGCGGCACTTTGGGAATACCAACTAAGATATGACTATCAGTGCAAAGGCGTTGAGACCGGGGAATTTAGCTTTTATGATGTTAGGGTTTCATTTACGGCTGTACTGTTTCTCGAGATATCTTACGGGTATCCGATCGTAAGAGCTGTTAAGACCATGCTGCAAGCAAACAGGCTTGATATGCAAAAACCTTGAGAGGTCTACCTGGTATATTGTCTTGTAGCGTGACACTATGGCTTCGTCGTCCATGGTTAAGCCCAGAATGCGCTGGATTTCTATCAGTGTTGAACATAATTCGTTCTTACCAAAATGGAACACCATGTATGATGGGTTTCAACACTGGATAGCGGCATTTAAGAAGCACCAATTTGTTTTAACCATGGATAGGTCTAAGATGGACCCCATTTTTACTATTGAGCCCAAGTGAGACGCTGACTAGGAGTGAGAGCTTCAATTGTTTTTTGGAGGCCGTCATCACATACCGCCTGAGAGGTAAAATGCATAGGCCATGAAGGTTGACCCCTTAACTTAGCAATCCCTGAAGGACCTGCCATCTACCTAGACAAAGCCAGACTCTATATAAGTGACTGTGTATGCAAATGAAAATTTAAAGATGATGATGATTTTATTTTTTTAGATTTTTGATTGGTTGTGACAGGGCACATATGATCCGATAAGGCAGTCGGACAGAGGCCCGGTATGCTTTTTCTAGGTTTTGAGATCCAGGGGCCTATCAGGTCAAGGCTGGGGACAAGTCTTGTGAAGACTTGTCTTCCTGAGATTTGAACCCTGTATACGATGTTGGGATGCAGGGTCGGATGTGTTTTATTATAAACACAAGTATATCTCATTACATGCCACTGGATCGGTGCTTATCAGGGTAAGAGTACCCTGGTAGTTAACCATAATTGGGGACAGGTATAGGGTGCAAGCAGGTTAGGGTTTAGAGTATCCTTCCTGGTGGACTGCTTGTAGACTATACTTTAACCTATTCTACATACTGAATGCTGGGGTAATGTAGGTGTTTCTAAAGGGTTTATGGTCACTTAATACCGTATATACGACTCCCTGGTATAGAACATACCTGAAAATGGACGATTTGTGTAAGCAGAAGCGTTCAGAATCCTTCAATGAGGGTAATCACCTAGCAGGTATAATTCCGCAGACCTCCAAGACTTTTATGCTTCTGACACTGAGGATAATCACCTAGTAGTCATAAGCGTAATAAGCCTGTTTACTAGGTTTCATAGGTCATTACACTACTATGATATGTATGATATGCACAGTACAACATACACCCAAAGAGATGAAAGAATTAGTATTAGGTTAAATTCTTAGACATTTGAATAATTTTGAGGTTTGTTTGACTTAAACTTAGGTTCCGGGTTGAACCTTAAGAAAATCATCCCCAGTAGAGTCGTCAAAGCTGTGAGTACGGATTTCGTTCGCCCACAAATGAGATTTTAATTGAGGTTTAGAGTCGCCACCTATTTATTCTAAGAGATAGGTCCCGGGTTATGGATAATGTCTTATGGTCTGCAATAGAGAATTCTAGGTAAGAGGTTTGATTAAGTCCCAGGAAAGGTGTTAGGCACCATGGGACCCCCATTTTACAATAGCTACCTACTCCCTAGGTATAAGTCAAATTAAAGTCAAGTATTATTCAAATGCCTTACTTTTTAGATTATACTAATTCAAGAAAGAAAAATCTAACTAGAGCAAACCCAGGTTGGGTTGCCTACGTACTCACGTGGGGTGAGATCAGACCGAGCATAGTTCTAGCACATGAGCCCGTTCCAAGGCCAAATGGAGTGTGTGTGTGCACCGGAGTGGCTAAGGGTCTAGCTCAGAGGCTAGGGGTGGTTGACCGGGTTGGTCAAGTGCATGGTCTAGGTTTGATTTGAGCCCGAAGGTCCAGGTTAGCCTGGTAGGTTAAGGAGTGGGTCCGATAGGCCAAGGGTTTAGTCCGGTAGACTAAGATTGGGCCTAGTAGGCCAAGGGTTAGCCGGGAAGGCTAAAGGTTGTTTAACTGGGGTTAAAAGGTGGGTTCATCGTGGTTAGGGTTGTTAACCATGGTTGACAAGGTCCAAAGTTAGATTTTTGATGTTTTGTATTTTTTAAATATTTTTGAGAATTTTTAAAATTTTTCCAAGGGTTGAATTGGTTTAACCACAGTTAAAAGTTAACCGGAGTTGAGTTAACCCTAGTTAAGAGGTATGGTCTAGTCAGGGCGGGCCCAAGTAGCATGGTAGGGCCTAGAATAGCCTCCTACCTTGTTTGGGCCCTGTGTAAAACCCATTTACAGGAAAGACAAGGATTGACGGTAGAGTGTTTACTGCCAATTCCAAATCTTCACAGAATTGGAATTGCAGTAGATAGTATACTGCCATTCTCAGTTATGCTTGAGAATGGCTTTACTGGTCAAGGGGAAGGGTTAGGGCTGAACCCATGGGCATGGACCCTCAAGAATGGTTAGGGGACTCTCCCATGTGTCCTGGGCCTATTGTGGGCCCTGGGCAAGGTTTGAGATGGGCCTACAACGGCCATCTTTACACTGTAACAGAAATCCCAGAATGGCGGTAGACTATTTACCGCCATTCTGGACAGTTTCTATGTAGGATGATTTTAACCATGGTTAAGTTAATGAGGTGAGCCTAGAAGGAACAAGGTAGGCAGAGGGAGGTCTCATGAGTCTATTATAGCCCCTGGAATGGACCAGAGGCCACCAAGATGGGGTCTACGGCTACCGGAAGGAAGAAAGTCCAAAATGGTAGTATTGTGTTTACCGTAATTCTAGAAGTTTTCCAGATGAAGTGATGTAGCCCAAAAAGTGATAGAGGTTCTTAAAAACCAAGGTTGCTTGTAAGAGGCATATCTCTCAAACAGTAGCTCTGATTTTGCTCCATAATATATGAAATCGATCGTGTCAAAAAGATCTACAACTTTCATGAAGTGATGTAGCTCAATACGATGAGATGGGAGCATGGGTTCATCTCCCACCACCTCCAAGCATGGGATCTTCTTCCTCTCTCCAATTTTATTAACAAATATTTGAGCGGCATCATGAAGGAAGTAGGAGAAAATTCTAAGTTTTTAAGACTCAGTCGACCGAAATAGTATTGGGTCGACCTAGACCCCAAACAAAAATGTATAGCAAAACAAGGCAAAGAGCTCCAAATAGTTGGGTCGACCCAAAGTGGTACTTGGGTCGACCGAAGTGCTCATTTGGGTCGACCCAATCCCCTTTGGGTCAACCCAATACCTAAAAAGCTTATATTTTCGATTTTAGCAACTTCTAAATGTTAGTTTTGGTTTCTCTATTTAATAAGAACCCTTCTAGTCCGTGAATAGGGACTTTGGAAGAGTGTTGAGTGGGTATTGTGCTATCTCTAGAGTTCATAAAAACTTATGAATTATTTTCTCTCCCTCCCTTAATTAGTTTCTCTTTCATCCTAGAGTTTGCAAGCCATTGTTCCATTCTTTCTTGCTTGGACTTTCCCATTGATGGAATCCATTTAGGATTTGATTTTAATCAAACCATCAACCCGTTCTGGAAAGAACAAATTGGCCAGAGTGTTCTAGCTAGAGCCTTTGTGAAGGAGATTGATCCGAGGAGGATCGTGGATGTGATATTTGGTTGGTGGAATCCGAAGCCGTCATTAATGGAGATCGATCGTGGAGATCGTGGTTGTTGAGACACAAGAGAAGAACAAGCTACTGAGGTAGATTGCGAGTCTTGCGAGATCGTGATTACTTAATGAGGCATGTAGGACTAGCCGTGGATCGAGTAAGTCGGGTCCTATTTGGGTAAGGTTCGAGTCTGTAAGTATCTGGTACTTTGTCTTAGTAGATTCTCATTGCTGGACTAGGTCCCGTGGTTTTTCCCGGAAGGGTTTCCACGTAAAAAATTGCTTGTGTTGTGGTTTGCTTATTTCCCTTATTCCACACTGTAAGTTCATCATTCCTTAATTAATAATTTGATTGCATAATCTTAAAAATAGTAGGTAGATTTATAGGGAGACCTTACCATCGCCTTGAATTTGTGAGTTCTTAACTCAAACATTAGATTTGAGGTTCATCGGATTTTTCACATATGACACCCTATTCGAAAGTGGAAGTAATCTCTTCCCTTTTCTGGAAAGATAAGACTTTTCCCTCTTTTGAAGGGAAGTCTTATCCTCTCAGGTTTCCCGAAAAAAGGGAAACCAATTTGGAGCCCTTCAATAAAAAGGACTCTCATTCGTACCCGGTTTCCCAAAGACAAGGGAAACCAATTGTCTAAGGACAAATGACTCTTTCTAAAAGGAGAGAACCTTTTGATTTTCACAAAATAGAGGAAGTCAAAGGGGAGTCCAAAAAAGACTTTCCAAAGCATATAAAAGGAGTTTCTCACAAGAAACTCCCACGAAGAAGAGACGAACAAACCTGAAAAAAGGAGAAAACTAAGCAGAGAACCGACAAAGCTACGAAGTAGGAAAAAGAACAACCAAGGAGGAAGAAGGATCTCCCATCAATGGAGAGCATCAGGTGAGCCCCCAATATGGCCACCTCTCTTTATTTTTTTCTTTTTTCGATACAAAGACCTCTATGAGGTATTCTGTAATGCCTATGTGGGATCTGGGCAAACTTATTGAATAAATAAAAATTCTTTATTCAAATATTTTGTTCTTTATTCTTCTTCTTAATCAGAGATTTTCCCAAATCGGAAAGATAATTAACAGTTTGAGTTTACTCAGATTGGAAGGATAGTCTTCCATTCAAAATAATAAACTTCATACAATAATGGAGGCAATTTGACAAACGCATAAAGAAATTTACGTGTTATAGAGGCGTGGAGGACTAAGAACTGAAAGATCATAGTGTCGAGTTCGAATGAGTCAGGTTTGAGTCTTGTAAGTTCTTGTTGACTTTGTCTTAGTGGATTCTCAATGCTAAACTAGGTCCTGTGGTTTTTCCTGGAAGGGTTTCCATGTAAAAATTGCTTGTGTTGTGGTTTAATTGTTTCCCTTATTCCTTACTTTATATTCATCCTCCTTTAATTAATAATTTGATTGCATAATTTTAAAAATGGTAGATAGACTTGTAGGGAGAACTAGTCATTCCCTTGAGTTTCTGAGTTCTCAACTCAAACATTAGATTTGAGGTTCACCAGATTTTTCAAGTATCTAAGGTATGGATGAGTTAATCGAGGTTAATTTTAACCCCAGTTAAGGTCTATGGTTAAGTTAAGATCTGAGTGGGGTCTAGGGACAATTGTAGAGCCTAGAATGGATTCCCAGAAGGTTTGGACCCAAGGCAATGCCACTTTATAGATATATTTGGATTGATAGTAATTTCAGTACCGTCCATTCCAGTTCTTCAAGAACCGAAATGGCGGTATTGGAATTGTCAACAATTCTAGTATCTTCTGGAAAGTAGCATTTCAGCCATGAGGATGGGTTTATGGGGACTCTAGAAGGCTTTTGGGCCCATGGTCAAGGGCCTATTCCAGACCTGAGCAAGGTTAGGGAGTGGTCTATAATGGAGGAATTTCATAGACATGGGAAAGTCCAAGAATGTCGATAAACTCAGTATTGACATTCTGGAGCTTTTTTAGATTTCTCGAAAATCGGCCAAGTCTAGGGGTCCTGATGGGTTTAGAGTGGTCAAGGGCATTAAGGGAGGTCAGGGTGTGACCTGAGGCTCTGGAATGGACCAGGAGCCAAAAATAAGCAAAATGGACCATTGTCCTAAGGAAGGTCTAGAATGGTGATAAACACAGTACTGACATTCTGGATTTCTTCCATATTTCGAATTTTCTCCCCTTTGTCTTTGAGTTACAACTCCTCCAGGGATTTTCCCAACACTTAGAGATACTCTAGGGATGGGGGGAGTTCCGAAAATCAAGACTTCAACATACAAGGGCTTGTGCAAATTAAGATAGAGGATTTTCTCTTCAAGAGGCCCCCCTTGCCTGTAGAGAAGGCAAGGGGACCTCTCTTTTTGAGATGGTACTAGCTACAAGTCCTTGGAAATGGACCAAGATAGATACAAGTAAAAGGGGAATGAGAAAAAGGGAGGGATCCTACCCTCTGATCTTCAAGCTCTATAGGTGGAGGGGTATGGTGACAACTAGGAGAGAGTGACCTCACTAGTGAGGGTAACCGGGTAACCAAGGTTACTCCTTAGGGCCTGAGTTATGCTCCTTAGTCCAGAATCTCGGGGGTTTTCACTAGGCTCATGGATTATCAAAGGTCTAGGTTGGGACTCTTGGGTTTTTATTACAGAATTCTTGGACTGGATCTTCCATAATTTTTGGATGGGAGAAAATATCTCCAAGAGGTAGGTATTTATAAGATTAGGAAGGGATGGGGTATGGATGTAATTCGAAGAAGGGTGATTGAGAGCTTAGAAGGTGATTAGGAGTCAAACTTAGGGTGCAGGAGGGTGTGCAGGCCTGTTCTGTGCATTATCCAAAATGGCGGTAAATCCAGTATCGCAATTCCTCAGTTAGGCAAGAATGGAAATAACAGTAATATGTTTACCGCCATTTTTGAGCTTACCCTGAAAGAGGGTTTGGCCGACCTGAAAACTCCTGGGTGCACTAAGTTTTTATATAAAAATAGAAATGTCCGTAATGGTATTACCGACATTATCAAAAATTTTGAATTTTTGAATTTTGACGAGCCATAAGGTCTAGTTTGGGTATGTGGGCCTATGTTGTGGCCCATTAGGGTCTGTTTACGGGTTCTAGGTCCCTTGGCCTTGGGTTTAGAATCTTAAATGGTTCAGGGCTTTAGGTCAAGTTTAGGGTCTGGGCTAGGGCTTAAGGCTGAGTTAGGGTTCAGTCTAGGCCAGGGTTAAGTCTAGTTCAGGGTTAAGGCTGGGTCAGGGTTAGGGATGGGTTTGGTCTTGGAACTTGGAGCTTGAGAGAGAGATAAGGGATGTAAAAATAGGGTGCTTACACCAGGTACTATGGACCATTGGGTAATAGGTACGAATACCGTTATGATCTTAGATAGTGTTGGTACTCGTAACTTGTAAGAACTCAATCGTACATACATACTTACTTACTTGTGAGGCTTATAAGAATTCTTGTGAGCTTACCATACTTATGAGATTTTCATACTTGTGAGCTTGTCATACTTTGTGAGGTGAAAGTGATAAATCTTCATTAAACTACACCCTATATTACAAATTGTGTGTCATCAGAGATCTATCATCATACCACTATGTTAAATAACCTAAGCAACAAGACCGTAATTCAAGGCTTGTTTACTCGAAAATCAATCACGACAAACATAAGGCACAAATATCATGTAATTTATAAAGTGAAACCTAGTTAATAATGGTTCATACCAATAATTCTTAGAAATTAATTTATAATAGATCATTCCAATAAAAGCATTTTTTTTTGCAATATCTCCAAAGATGCTGAATTTTTCTCTCTATCGTCTTGGCGATTAGAACCTCTTTCTACTGGTGGTTTCCCCTATCGGCTCTTTGTTTGTGTATCCACACCCCAAAATTTTTCTCCCTTCCCCTCCCCAAAACCAAGAATGGTTAGCCTGTAATCCTTTCCTCCCCTCCTTATTGCCAGTTTTGTGTCTCTTGTAGGAATCTAGACAATCCGCCTACCACACAGATCCTCCATCTAATATTCCAAAACCTTCTCCCCGTAAGCTTACCATTATCAGATATCCATCTCAGCTTCCCTTCCTGTATATTTCCGATCATGTCTATCCCTACCAACCTCCGTAGCACCGCTATTAACTGCACATCTGTTGATGACCTTGCTAATGTAGTAGTAAGAAAACTCTCCATGGAATATTTCAACGAACCCCTAGCTGTCAGCCCAGAAACCATCCATGGTGGTATTTCACAGTGTCTCAACAACATAATTGGAAAGTTCCTCATTAATAGACCGATCAACTTATCCACAACAAAAAAAACAAAAGTTGAGCTTGGAATACATGGTCATTGGTGAGCGTTGTCGACCTATCAAGCGGATTTATATAGTTCAAATTCATCACCACTGAGGATATGATGAGGGTCAACCGTGGTCCTTCAACGGACATCCCCTGTTGATGATAAAATGGCAACCGGAGATTATCGTTTCAGAACTACAATTGAATAATATTCTGATATGGGTGCAATTACATGGAATACCACTGGAATATATGACCCTAGAACTTGGCCAACTAGTCGGTAAGCGTCGTGGTGAGGTTCGACAGATTGATGTCCTGACTGAAGGATCCAGTTAGGGAAATTTTATTCGAGTTTGTCTGAACTAAGATATTCAGAACCCCCTACAACCATACGTGATGTTACAGCTGCTCTCAAAATTCACTAAACTGTTCCCCATTACCTATGAAAAGCTTCCAACCATCTGTTATGGATGCGGAAGGATCGGCCACGATGTAAAGCACTACCCACAAGGAACCACCAGCAATAGAATAAATAATTAGACAAAATTCTAGCTTGGTCAGTGGCTTCGCGCTGAACTTTTCCACCCAGACTCTTGGCCTCTCTAGAAGGTTGCTGGTTCATTAGCACCGGTCTCTGACCATCGGAGTACTCAAAGTTCGTCGGTAATGGAGGTTGAGGAAAACCATACAGAGGGACAAGAGGATAAGGATCATACTGCTACCTCAGCATTGGAGCATGATGGCGCAAGATGTGAGGGGACATTCTCTGGTAGCAATCAACCTGTACAAGGTACAAATGTCAAGGATGAGCAAATGAACGACTCACGCGTGGTGGTTCGGTTACCCATTTCTCCATCATCAGATAACAAACCAATCACCAAGGAAAAGTTATCTCTCAAAATCTCTCAAATCCCTAATCAAAATGGCTCCTGATGGGAAGCGAACCCCATTCCCAAATCCCAAGAGGAAAGTGAAGAATGTCTATTATCCAGAAATGGGCCCTACTCAGAGCCGGGTCAACCATGAAATTGAGGCCTATCTATCAGATGGGTTACTAGCCCTTTATCCCATGGACACAGACCAGATCTTTTCCCAAGTCCTACCAAAGCACCACTTCACCACCTAGGCCCAAATACCATACAAATACACTCTCAGGCCAATAGTCCCATGGTTATAGTGTTAGCCTAAAGGTTACATCCCTGTGTACTCCTAATAATTTTGATTATGACATAATAATGCAATGAGCATTTTAGTATTAATTATTTTACAAAGTGTATGTCAATTTCAGATTTAAGGAACATTAGTCCATCTTTGAAGAAAGATTCAGCATGACAAAGAGTTTGCGCAAGTCAATTCCAAGACCATTTGATGAAAAAGAAATCAAGACAAAAGGCTACAAGAGCCAAAATTGTCATTCAACTCAAAAGAAGATTTCAAGAAGTCACCAAATGTTCAAGTTGGATCATGAAGCCAAAGAAGAAAATCATTTAAGATCAAGTCAAGGAAAATGAAAACTCAAGAAGGTTTTATAGTTTCATTTTAAGAGTCCAGGACTTATGTAAAAAGTCCTCTTTTGGTTGAAAGTTCAAAAGCTCCAAAGCCTAGATTGACCTTAGGAATCCTTGACTTATTTGAAGAACAATCCAAGGCCTTAGGACATCTTAAAACTTGACCAAAAACATGATAATGGAAAGCCCAAAGGCCTATGAATGCATTCCCATGTTAAAGGTCTTTTAAAATTACGTATTTGATGAGAATATAGTGCAGACGTCGACGTTTGGTATTTACAGTAACCTAGGAAATTTTTATGTCTTTGCAGACATCGACGTCTGAGAAGGAAACATCGACGTTTGAGAGTAACAGTATATAATGAAAATTTTCTGAGTTGCAGACGTCGATGTCTCAATGCTAAACGTCGACGTCTGCCTGCGGGAAACTCACAATGGCTAGTTTTTCAACGACTAAAACCGTATTAAATGCTACACCAACGGCTATAATCATTCAAGCACTATAAATTGAGTTCATTTATGAACATTGAACAACCATTGATCCTCCATTAAGCTTACATTGATCATAGCATTCAATTTTCATCAATCATACGGTGAAAACCCCCAAATTCCTAAATCCTCCTATTTGAGCTTTTAACTCCCAATAATTTGAGAGATTTTTAGAAGAGTTATTTCATTCTTATCTAGCTCATTAAGGAGCTTTGTAATTGGATTCAAATCCAACAAAATTCATTGCTTTGAAGAAAATCAAGAATCTGTGTATTCTTGTCCAAGAAGCCAGAAAGCTTCAAGAAGTCAAGAGAGGGTGTTCTCTTGCATCAAAGCTGGTGTCCCAGCCTGTGAAGGGAATTTTAGAGGTTTGAGCTTCACCCGGTGAAGAAGCTTGTACGAGTAAAATCATGTGAACCCTTGAAGCTGGAAGCTGAAAGGCGGGGACGTAGACAAGTTATCGAACCTCATGAACAAACTCTCTATGTTTGTATCTCCTTAACTCTTTACTTTTCTTTCATATCTATATATGTTCAGTGCATTACCTTAAATTCATTAATTCCGCAAAAATAGGCCTAGGTAAAATTTTACTGTGCCATTAACCTTAATCATCCCCCCCTCTAGGGTTCATTTGCTGGGCAACATATAGCCCAGCCCACTTATCAAGGCTCTAACCAAGTCCTACTTAAGCATCTCAACTATTAGGCCCACTCCATTCATATTTCCTCACTGAGCTCCACCCCACCTCAAATACCCCCTTTGGAAAATACCAAGGCCGATAGTGTTTTGGACTCCTCCACCAGCAGCTCAAGATTTCTGATTTCTCTAGCTAATACGACCATCTCTTTTAATGGGGCGAGTGACCTGGTTCAGTCCCCACGACAGCCATGAATGTTATAGCTTGGAATTGTTAGGGGATAAGCCGACCCCATACAATTCGACACCTAAAGGACATTTTCCTACGCTATCGGCCATCTATAGTATTTTTAGTGGAAACTAAGAATAAGAGAAACTTCTCAAACTAGCTCGTACTCGCCAGATGGAAAATATGTATTTGGTGGATCCAATTGGCATGTCTGGAGGATTGGCGTTATTTTGGAGACATTCTCTCTCCCTCCAGGTTCTCAACAGTGGGCCAAACCTTATAGAAGTTAACATTGGCGTCAACTCAAGTACCCAAAGGTGGAAACTTTCATGCGTCTATGGCCCCATTGATACCTATACTCATGAGCAGCTTTGGCAACAAATAGTGGATGAAGGGCTTAATCATTCTACCCCATTGATATGTATGGGTGATTTTAACGATGTGTTGAGTGCTGAGGAAAAGAAAGGTGGGCACCTAAAAAGGTCGAATCAGATGGCAACCTTTAGAGAGATGGTTTTTGAAGCAAACTTGATAGATGTGGGGTATCAAGGACCTCCTTTCACATGGACTAATAGGCGATCTAATTCCTCCGCCATCTTAGCTCATTTGGATAGAGTTTTAGCCAACATCTCATGGAACCAGGATTACCCAAATGCATTAGTCCAAATCCTTCCCGCGGTGGGATCTGACCATAGCCAGTGATACTGCAAACTAATTGGAGGCCTCAGAATCGACAAAAATATTTTCGATATGAGGAGATGTGGAATCATCATAGAGATGTTAGTAAAATTATTAGAGATGCTTGGAGCAAGAATGTTACGGGTTCTACCATGTTTCAGGTTTTCCACTGTATCAGTAATTGCATATATTCTCTGAAAAATTGGAGTAAATCATCTTTTGGAAATATCAAAGATCGAATCCTTAAATTGAAGGATAGAATAGGCGAACTTCAATTCTGTGACACAACATCACAAAGCTTACAGGATTAGCAAAGGCTATCGAGGGAATTAGATGAAGCATATAACATGGAAGAAAAGTATTGGCAACAAAGATCCCGTATTAACTGGTTATCAGTAGGGGATAGAAATACCCAATTTTTCCACCTTACAACATTAAATAGAAGGAGGAACCACTTACTGTCTATTAAAGACAATTCGGGGACTTGGATTGTGGATGAAGAAAAAGTTAAAGATCATGTTATTCACCACTTTACGGAGCTATATAAGTCGAGTTCCCCAACAAGTATTGAAGAGGCCATCTCATCGATCAATCCCATGGTCATAGAGGAGATGAACATAGCCCTATACAATGAGGTATCCTCTGAGGAAATCAAGAAAGTTATTTTCAGCATCGGACCATCAAAAGCCCCTGGTCGGGATGAATGCCAGGTAACTTCTTTCATACACATTGGGACATTATTGGTTCTGATGTTTGTATGGCTGTTCAAAGATTTTTTACAATAGGGTATCTACTCAAACGGCTCAACCACACTCATATTACCATGATTCCAAAAGTTTCACACCCAGAGTCTCTAACTCAATACTGTCTGATAAGTCTTTGTAACATCCTCTACAAGACCATTGCCAAAATTCTTTCTAATGTGCTTCGTCCCTTATTGCATCACCTTATCAACCCAGCACAATTGGCCTTTATACCAGGAAGGCAGATCACCAACAACGTGATCCTAGCTCATGAAGTTAAACACTTCCTACAAAAGAAGACTAGAGGAACTAATCGTTGGATGATTGTTAAACTTGATCTAACCAAGCCTTATGATAGCATGGAGTAGCAGTTTCTTTTATCAGTAATGGAGAAGATGGGTTTTTGTGCTAAATGGGTTAATCTGATTCAACAATGCGTATCATCGGTCACTTATTCAGTCGCGGTAAATGGATCCCCACAAGGGTATATCACTCCAACTCATGGGCTAAGGCAAGGCGATCCCCTATCCCCATATTTATTTTTGTTATGTGTTGAAGTTCTATCTAGTTCTCTTCATCCCTCTCCAACCTCTAGGATAAGTGGTATCCGGATACCCCAGAGAGCGCCTTTCCTCATCCATATCTTCTTTGCCAATGACTGCTTAGTATTCTTGAAAGCAGATTTAGAGGAGCCAACTCACTTGAATCAATTACTTCTGGACTTTGGTGTAGCATCAAGTTTGAAGGTAAATTATGCTAAATCTGGGGTTTCATTTAGCTCAAATACCCCAAGGCGATTCCAAAAAATGATCAGACATATTTTGAATATAAAAAAACCATCTTTTCCATGGGAATTACATTGGGCTCCCTACAGATTTAGGCGGATCAAAAGCCAAAGTGTTCTCTAGCATCAAAGACAAAGTGATAAAACGAATGTAAGGATGGATCTGCTCAACCTTGTCTCAAGTTGGACGTGGTGTTTTGATAAAAGCGGTTATACAGGCTATCCCCTCCTATGTGATGAGTTGTTTTAAACTCCCAATCCATCTGTTGGTTGAGATAATGTCAGCTAGACGTGGGGTAGGGCAATGAGGTGAGAATCTAATATGACCCATTGGTCCCAAACAATTCCAGATTTATCCCATACCCAGCTACAGGCGTTTGCCCAAGATGATTTGAAAGTGTCCTCCCTGGTGGATCCCGAATCGGGAGACTTGAGTCTTACCCATTTAGAACAAATGTTCCAAAGAGTTTCAGTGCAGGAAATTCACAAAATCCCGCTTAATCATATAGGAGTTGCAGACAAGCTAATTTGGTAGTTCACGAAAGAAGGTCTATTCAAAGTTAATTCGGCCACCCATCTAGCTATGCAACAGCTGGAGTCTCGCAGACCTTTGTCTAGCTCCTCCCCTCTGGGCAAGGACATACAGTGGAAATTGATCTGGGCTATGCCTATCCCCCCCCCCCCAAGATCAAGTTGTTAGTTTGGCACCTTTGCTATAATGCAGTAGCAATGACGGCCAATTTGAATCGTAGACACATCCAAGTGGATGACCTCTGCCCTCTATGTAACCAGGAAGTCGAGACGATTAAGCATCTCTTCCTTCATTGCCAGTGTTCCAGAGCTATTTGGTTTGGATCCCCATTATCGTTTCGATTTCATCAAGCAACTTCTCAATCCTTTTCACGATGGTGAATGGATTGGACTCGAAAACCAGAATTTAAAGCAAGGACGAGAGAAATGGCAATCTGAGTGAGTACTATTCTTTGGAGTATATGGATTCTGAGGAATGATATTCTTTTCAAGGGAATCAAACTGGACCCAAATAAAGCTATAACAAATGCTAATCACCTAGAGGAGGAGCTCCTATCTCTGGGTAACTTGAGGAGGTTTGCAAAACCAATCTTACCCTTTCTTCTGGAATACTGCTCTGTCAACAGAAATTTGGAAGCCTCCAGATAGATCTTGGGTGAAGATAAATGTTGATGGTGCCGCCCTCCCGTCTAGCATGGTAGCAGGAGCTGGATGCATGGTTCACAATCACGAGGGCAGATGCCTTTCCTCTTCTAGGTGGTTCAGCAATCATGGTTGAGCCCACAACAGTTCGATTGGGACTCTCTTCGGCAGTTGAACACTATTGGAGAAAAGTCATCATCAAATTGGACTCAAAGGAAATTATTGACACACTCAACAATGGGAATGTTCTTCCGCAGGGGTCTATCCATGCGATCCTTACCGACATCATCAACTATCGCAACTGGATTGAGGTAGTTTCTTTCTGGTTTGTTCGGCGTGAACTAAATAAGGAAGCTCACTATCAAGCTCAAATAGGTTTGAACCAAAGTATCTCTATTCCCTCTTCTGAGGATTACATGAATATAGCGGAACCCATTGTGGGTAATGTAATGACCTTTCCTCAGTAATGAAGTGATGCTATATACCCAAAAAAAAATCACAAATCACCAAAATTTAAAATTACACATATAATTATTTAACATATTGTTTTACATAGAGTCATACAACAAACGTACATGAGGGTCTTATTACAAATCGACATAAACCCTTAATTGCATAATAAATTAATGTTCTTACTCATGCTATTATTCATACTTATTCTCATCTTATACCTTCATCATGAAATCACTAACTTAAGGGAAAGTGTATTTACTTGAAATCTCAATCCTCAATCTTAATCAATTGACCATTATGCTAATATTAGCTAAAGAAATCATATCTATTTGCATATTCAATTCCATACATAAATCCTTACTTGCATAATAAATACATGTTCTTACTCAGTCTTACTCATGATATTATTAACATAGAAAATTATATCTACTTGCATATTTTATTCCCTACATAAATCCCTACTTCCACAATAAATTTATGTTCTTTCTCATAACCTAACTTGTGCTATTATTTAACATAAGAAATTATATCTACTTGCATATTCAACTCCCTACATAAATCTCTACTTGCATAATAAATTCATATTCTTGCATATTTAATTCCCTACATAAATCCCTACTTGCATAATAAATTCATATGTCCAGAAACGAGCATCAATATATATCCAAGCAAGATCAAGACCCAATCAAGGGTGTGCGGCTTCATAAGCACAAGAGAAAATACAGTCATGAGAGACAAGAGAAGGTCGTAGGTCCTTTGCTTGATGAAGATCTCACAGCCACACTCTCTTGTTATGGAGTTCACGGCCAAGGTATCTTCTTTTAATTGTGAGAACTCCCCTCCAAAAACAAAAGGCTTAGGGAGATTATGTTAGTGAGAGGAGTGTATCATTCTTTTTTTTTGGTGTGTATGGCCGCAAGGTCTTTTTTAAAGACCTTTTTTCTTAAATCCATGTAAGGCACATTTTCTTATTTATTCAAAAGGAAAAGGTCAAAGCATCTCCGATGCAGTGCCATTTCTTGTTCTATTGCTATATTATAGCATTCGAAAGAAAAAAAATTGGCTCCAATGGTAGCAAATACCAATGCCAAATTATAGCATATGCTATAATTTGGCACCACCTTTGACTCATTGATTTTTAATGGGTATTTACTATTTTGTCCTCCAATGACTAATTTTTTTTACAATTTTACCCTCCAACAGTTATATTTGTTTTTTTTAACAAAAACTATTTTACCCTCCAACGGCTCTAATTTTTTACCATTTGACCCTCCGATGGCTTTATTTGGGTTTTTACCATTTTGCCCTAAAAAAATATTTTAGGGGTGGGTGAATCTTAACCATAATTAAAGGGTGTCAAAAGAGACATGTGGCGACCTCAGGGGTGATAATCGAATTTTCCAATAGAAGATTTGGTCTCATGAAAAAAAATATGTTGGTTGAAAAAAAGGGAATTGGCACAACCAATTTGGCACAGACCATTAGAGTAGCTTGTGCCAAATATAGCATTTTGGCACTGTAGTTGTGCCAAATTTGGAATTGGCACAACCACTTTGGCACACAGCATTGGAGATGCTCTTACAGCCACTTTTTATTTCTCCAAGAGAAGTCACGCCCAAACTCTATAGGTTTCCCATAAACCTCTCTTTACTTGGGTAAAACCCACAACCACACACCCTTTTTTCTTGCTTTATCAGTAAGTCAATTCCTTTTAATCATCTCTTCTTGTTTCTCAAGCAACACATACATAGGAATAAATCTATATTAAAACTATAACGTCCCAAAATCTCATCTAGGTTCAAATGGGACTTTAGGCCCGTTACACTACTTATCCTCCAATAAACCTTAAAGCACACAAGGCAATATCAAAATAATGAACCTAAAAATTTCTCTTAACATTAAACCTTAATCAAATATTTCTAAGACAAGTCTATCTAATAACTGAATTCATCATATTCAAATCATTTAACCATGATTCACAACCATAAAGCAAAACTAAGAATTCACCAAACAAAATCATGTATCATCTCAACATCTATTACAATTCTAATTCAAGATTGAAGTCTAACAATAGGGAAAGCGATCTAAGTCCCTCGCTCCCTCTTCTATATTATCACCTTGTTCTTCTTCTCTGTAATCCTCCTCTACCAAGGCTTCGCTGGAATCTTAGAATCTAAACTTACCAACATGAAAACATATCGGTTGAGCAATAAGTGGCCCGGTGAATATGAAATCATAACTAGCAATATCACAATATTGACATAACATATTCATCATGGATACACAATCATCAGTATGAGCAGGTTCATAATAGTATTTCATAACATTATTCATATGAGTAGTTTCATAATAACATTTCATAACATTATTCATATAAGCGGGTTCATCATAGTATTTGGAATACATATAAACACGTACATAAATCAGAGTGCGGAGGCATCATAGTTGTCTCATCATTCCTTCTATCTTTTCTTTTCTTATCATTTTCTTTCATAACTCTTCATTCTCTTCCTTTCATGTGAACAACAATAACATGCATAATCTTTAGTAGTAACTTAAAATAATTCTTCATTATATAGGTTAAAGAGATTACTATACTCTACATACCGTATACCAATCTTTAACACTTTCTCCGATGCTTCTGGATTCACTTATAATTTCCTATCTTGACACGCATACCTTGATCTTAGACTTGTTGATTCCGGTCAAATGCAAAACTCAATATATGATTTCACATACAGTTGGCTTACTTCCGATTGTTCGTGTTCGTGCTCTTATCATGCTTGTACAACTATCGTAGTAATGAGTAACATGGGTGATATTTTTGCCAATATTTTTCCTTCTTTTCTTTCATAAATCATCATTATCTTGCTTCCTTCGTTTCTCTCATGAGTCATCAATATCCTATTTTCATGTAAACATTATCAACATGCGTAATAACTTAAAATAACTCTTCACTATATAGGTGAAAGAGATTACCATACTCTACATTTCGTATACCAATCTTTAATACTTTCTCCCGGATTCAATTATGATTTCTTATCTTGGCACGCATGCCTTGATCTTAGATTTGTTGGTTCCGGTCAAGTGCAAAAATCAACATGCAATGAAGCTTGTGTAGTACTATATTCTTACTTATGATCGTGAATTTTTCATGCTTGTGCTTAAGTCATATCGTTAGCGAAGAGTGATGAATCGTGAGTCAATAACCCTTAGATTATCAATCCAGTGCCTTAGGTAATCCATCATGCGTCCCACTCCATCACGATAAAAAGACTTAGGCTCACAAGATTGAATTTCCAAAGTTTATTTCCCAACAATACATCACTATAGGTAAGGTCAATCATCATGCATTATTCTCCAAGTTATGAGTGAAAAGTGACAAATCAAATAATACCTTAGATTATCGATCAAGTACCCCGGTAATCTATCATAGTGTTGTACACCGTCATGATTAAAGACCTATGCCACAAGATCGTAATTCAAAGTCTATTTACCCGACAATTAATCACAACTCACAAGATTAACATCATACTTCAAAAAGCATAGCATATTATTTTCGTGATATCATCAATTGATCAAGCATAATCATGGTGTCTCAATATAAAATGCAAAACATCATTATAGATCAATATAAGTCATTTTCACTTGTAACAACCTAAAAAATGGTAGCCCTAAATCATCATTTATATACAAAACTCATCATTTAACAATAAAACAACACATCAATCCATTCACAACTCCAACATACATCACATCCTCCTATTTCAACCATATAACTTCAAATCATTCCCTTCCTTCACAATTAATCAAACACATTCACTACATTATATAACCATCATGATAAAAACTTAAATAGAGACACATTTCTACCATTAATCATGCTTATCATTATTCTAGCATAGAATCTTAGTTCTAAAACTAAAAGCATCAATGATTCATGATATTGATAATGAGGAAGTCATATTTGCCTTATTAGAGCTTTGGACTTCAACCCAAGAACTTAAGAACTATCCTTAGAGAAATCTCCAAGCTCAATTCCTCTTCTTCAAGCCAAATCCTTCTTCTCCTAACAAATTCCACTTACAACCCTAAGTTTTCCCCTCTTTCTCTCCAAAATTAGGTTTAAAACCTTAAAACCCTAAAAACCCTCGAGTTAGAAGTCCTATTTATAATGGAGGTGTTAAAACCTTAAAAAAACGCAATTCTCAAAATCCTGAAAAATCGCATTTACATCAATCAGAGGTGAGCTAAGATCGATCGGAAGTTCACATAAATTTTCCTGGTGACTTTTGATTGATCGGAGGTTCTGTTTTTTCTCACTTTTTTATTCATTTAAACCTTTTAAACACCCTACATTATTTAGTTATCATTAAACACGCATAAGGATATGTTACTGACCATTATACCCCTATTAAACAAGGATTACTTAAAATTAATTCTGGGTCTCTACAAAAACTAACTAGGTTTAGGTTTAAAGAACTAAATCTCAATTAAAACAAAAAATAAAGGGGATAAAAGAAAGCAGGTCTCTACAGCACCAGCAGGAGCCTCAGCATGGGATAGGAGATGACATCACTTTTGAGCTCGTCAAACAACAGTTCCAAAGAATCCTCAGAGCCGTCAAGCTGAACTAGACCATCAACTGCTGCAACTCTGAGAACTTCAACATCAGTGACTGCCTCCAAATCCGATCCCCTTTTTGGAGCTTGTTAGCACCTCCACAATTTAGGATCTGATTTGCACCTCCACAATTTGGGATCGGATTTGGTCTTGCTCTCGCAAAACCAAAACCATCTTGCTTAGGTTCAACATCCAACATGTGGCGATAAAAAGGGGAGAAGTCATTTCACTTTCTCCCCTCTTTTTTGACTTCTCTCCATTTGATATCTTCTCTCCTTTTTTATCACCATATGTCCAAAGTCCATCGAGAGCAAGATGGTTTTGGTCTTGCGAGAGCAAAGACAAATCCGATACCGCACAATTTGGAACTTGTCAGTCATAATCAAAGACAGACAGAAGAGTCTCAACTATTACCTGGCTGAAAGGCTGAGGGAACTCTCAGAGCTACAGAGCCATATCCAAGTTGGTAAAGTCTCACACATTTTCTGATTTGGGACATGAATCGAAAAAAATTGGGAAATGGGACCAGCCCAAGAGTCTATTCTAATAGAGGTAGGGATAACAAATGTATCCCTCATGAGGATCAAACTACCTCAGCAACAGACTTACTAGCAGGAGCCGGCACACCTGACGAACTGAGATTGAATCACTGCCATTCACAATTGAACTCTGGAGGAGTTCAATCGCACCCACAGGTTAACACGTCATTTTTAACCCCCACCAATCATGGTTAATATTTACTAACTTTTACGATTCAACAATCTAACCATGGTTTTTAGAAAAAAAATTTTAAAATTTTTTTAACCCTAGGGTTAAAATTTCCTAATCCTAAGGTCAAATTTTTTTTTTAATACTGTTTTCTAAAACCAAGGTTAGATTGTTGAACTCTAAGGGTTAAGAAATCTTAACCACAGTTAATACAGGTTTAAAGAAAGACATTAATCTGCGGGTGCGATTGAACTCTCGCCAAGTTCAATTGCAATTGGCTGTGATTCCATCTCGAACAGAAGGGGATACATCCTACTCAGCACTGTCAGCAGAGCTAGACTGATTAGACATTATTTATTTATTTTTATTTTTTTGAAGGGCCCCATAGAACCAGATATCATTTACCTAGAGTCAGCCGGTCAGAAGTTAGCTCGGTAGAGCTCTTGCAACTCTTACCACTTGGGGGGATTAGATCCCTCGACCTCCACCCTTGGAAGGCCACACCCCTCACGCAAGAGGCAGGGGTGTCTAGACTGACTTAGGGGTGAAGCATAAAGAAAGAGAGCTATAGTCCCCTCATCCACCAAGGAGGGGACTATTCCTCCTCGCTCTCACATAGCAGACCCTTCAACTCCCATTAACTCGGGTTAGTTTTTTTAACCCTTTAATTAATTTTTTTAATTTTATTTTTCTAAAAACCAAGGGTAGATGGGTGAACCCTAAGGGTGAATGAATCTTAACCACAGTTAAACGAGGTTAGAAGGGGGACACATGGCAAGAAAATGGGAGCCAAGACGCCCCTCCTCACGTCACCGACCGAGGAGGTGATTATTTTCCAAAGAAAGACTCACATTAAAATGAAGAAACAAAAATAAGGACAAGAAGATCACCTTTTCAAAGAGCATAGAAGACCAGAGGAAGATGACGACTGGGTAATCGCATAGCCAATAAATGGGTCGAGAGGGAGCAAACGATACACAAAGAGAGGGAATCATGAGTTTTTTTGCATGATTGCAAGTAGGTTTCTCAACGAATACCGATATTATCCATATTTAATTCGTATTCAGATCCATTAATTTTAATAATAATCTGAATAAGTATATCGCAGAGAAAACATGAACTGAACTTTTGCTACCGTTTATAAGTGGGTCAAATTTGGAGATTAGTATATCTGATTAGATAAATATCCAGCTGATTACAATATATATATATATATATACTAACAAACACCCCGTGCGATGCACGGTTGTAGAAATGAAGAACAAAATTATCTGTAAATAGTAATAGAGAGTTGAACACCATACAATTCTGCAAGAAAGACATTAAAATCCATAATAAAACTAATGAAACTTACATTGGATGAAAAACCAAGCTGAGCATGCCACTCTTACCACTGCATTAAAAAGTTCCTCAAGTTTCCTTTTAAACCTACATTTATTTTTTGTCATGTGCACAGGTAGGGCTGTCAAAGGGCCGGGTAGGGGTAGGGTCGGGGTCAAACCTAGCCCTACCCTTCCCTATAAGAGTAAGGCCCTAGCCCAGCCCTAGCCCTTAAGGGCCGGGGTGATTGCGTCCTAGCCCTGCCCTCAAGGGTTAGGGCCGGGCTGGGCCGAGCCAAAGGGCCTGAAGAGAGTGATATTTTGTTCAAGAAAACCATTCAACTAGGTGATACAATCATACAACAAATTGAACTCGTGAAAAATTTTGTGGTGACTTTCAAAAAAAATTGGTATATAAAGAGGTTTGGTTATGAATTTATGAATATACCCCATGTTAATATCATTAATGGGGGCTATATTTGTAATTTTGGAACTTAAATTAAGTATTCTTAAATAAGGGAAGATGGGCAGGAGTCAACCCTAACCCGGCCCTATTGAAGAAGGGCTTCTTGGTTTTGGGCCCTACCTTGCCCAAGGGCAGAAGAAGGGCCGGGGTTTGGTGGGTTTGGACGGGCTAGGTACCCTTTGACAAGGAAAAAGAAAATGTGTTTTTATTACAAAAAGAAAAAATATTAAGCAATAAAAATTTACTCCACATCTTTTGCTACATATGTAAATGAAAGAGGCTAAGATCGCATGGACATGTCAGCCTCCAAAATTGCAATGCCCATGTTCCATATAGCTCTCCGTCCCAAGCATTTTGTTAAAATAACATTCTGCATAAAATGACTAAAGAAGTGATATAATGAAAAACTACCATATAATAAAAATGACTTGAGTCTCTTTTAAGCTTGCTTTGTTGTTGGGTTTATTTTGTGTAAATCATCTTTGAGATTCATTGAGGTCTCATGCATTGACAGTCAATACCAAGTTTTGATTGTATTGAAGTCTATGAGATGGGAGGGGAACAAAATAAAAGATACCCAGTGGAAGAAATTCAGGAGACATGTATTTAATCAATTTTGACAGACCCTGTTATTTCCAGCTATGAAAGTAGTGAAATATACCATCAGAATGTCAAGATACACAGCTGCTCTTGATTTAATGAAGATATGTCAGAAGGCAATTTCACAAAATACAATGGTGCAAAACAAAGAAATGCAATTGAGGAAGGTGAAGATTTAATTAGTATATTTGCAAGATATTTATATGAATTCTTTGAGTATTTCAAAGAATCCAATTCATCCCATCAACATGATTTGGTTGCGCTATATTTTTCAAGCCAATAAGTTAAACTCCTAGCAGATTTATTTTATGGGCCTATGGTCTCGTTAGCAACATAATTTCATGAATACATGGGAAACACAATGACAATACTCAACATCTAGATACAAAGTGTGTTTGCAAAAATGATAGAATAAAATCATAACAGAAGCACCATCTCAATAGTTTGATCCGCCTCTCATTGTGCATTTCATCAAATAAACATGAATGGTGAAAAGGAAAAAGGTCCTTCGGAATGATCAACTTCCATGACAAAACAAACCAAGTACCTAAGGAGATTTAAACAGTTTCATCTTCTTGAATCAGCTAGTAGATAATTTAAGGTGCAAATAAAACAACAGAAGGTTTGTTGTAAAAGGGTATGTCAACACAAACAAGCTTTTGAGATATTACCCTTTTCAACTATAATTCAAGCTGATTAACCACACATATTGTTGTTATTTATTCAAATGAATCTCTTTGTAGATGATCTGCTCACCAAGCAAGCAACTCGATCCCAAAACATCTCTTATCATTTCTATTATTAAAAAATTGTAAAAATCTCTTATCAGCCAACCCGGTCATAAAATGTCACACCCCGATTTCTAAAAACTCACAACTCGGCCCATTATCTATGGTCCGGCCTGAGATCTAGAATCCAGGGGTGAAGATTATTAATAATTTAATTTATAATTGGTATTTTAAGTATATAATTTTTTTGTTTTTTTTTTATAAATAATTATGAAATAAATAGTAAAAGAAATATTTTGACCTAAAATTTTACAAGGACATACTTTTATGAGTCTATGAATTACGTATAAAATATTAGAATTTTCTAATAATGGAAAATATTCTATAAATATTTTTCCGAAACTAAACTTAAAATTTCAAGAAAACAACAATGTCGCATTACTTTTATGTAAAATATTTAAAACTAAAATTTGGTCTCTATACCTTTCATGACTTTCTAAGATATACAAATGAAACTAATTCATATTCCAGAAAATAAATTTACTTCCAAAGTTCATACATTATTCACTAATTTCAATTAAATAAACAAAAAAAATTAAGAATATCCACTAAAACATGGTCCATTAATTTTGTAATTTATTCTAAATCATGAGAGAAGTCTTCATATTTCTTCTTCACTTCCAAGCATCCATTACTACATCCCTGAAAATATTGACATGAATGTCTAATGAGCTATGAAGCCCAATAGGAAAAATCCACTCTCTTTCTTACAATTAATTTACAATAAAAAAGACATGTAATATAAATACATTGAAAAATATATAAATTGACATTATGATTCATGCAAGTATAATGGCTCGATTTTTGCACCAGCTCGGCCTTACTATCATCACCGATTTTAGTACCAGTTCGGTCAAACTGACTATCCCAAGCAAGGGATCTTCCTCGAGGGCTTTAGGGCCTTCAACCCAAGGATCCACGATCCTGACTTGCTCATCATTTTAGGGGCTCTCACTCATGGCATCATATAACCGTCTTTAATGCATCAATCATGCATAACATGCTATTTACAATATAACAATTATTGTATCACTTTTTTTTTTCTATTTACAAATCTCATGTTATAGATTTCTACTTTATTTGTGCAATAATAAACAAATAAAAATTAATGCATGCTAATATAATTATGAAAGTTTCAAATAACATGTCATCGTCTAATTATAATTTTTTTGTAACAATATCTTCACTATCAAACATTTATTTGATTTTTTTTTTACTACAAATTAATTATAACAAAAAGAATGGCAAAAACCTACCTGAATTTTTCTCAATTATTGATTTCCTCCCAAAAGCCTTTTGACTCAATCTTTTCACTCGTTTTCTCGGGCTTGATCTACGTCTAGAGAGAATATTATTTAGTGCACAGAAAAAAAAAATATTTAAAAAGATAGAATATGTGAGAAAGATGGATCGGAGTGAGGAAAACCTAGAAAAAAAAATGAAGAAGAAGAAGAAAAACTTAAAGAAAACCTTACTTTTTTTTTTTTTGTTCTTCTTCCTTTCTCTCTACCTCCACGTTCTATCCTTCTCCCTCCCATGTTTTCTTTCTCTCTCTCCCTATGTTTTTCCTTGTGATTTGAAGTCTTCAAAAGAGACCTAATTAATTTAAACTACTTAATTCAAACTAACCTAATCTAAAACAGTCTCTATCTCCTTAATTCAAATTTAAAACAAAGGGTGGGCTTTTATCCCATGGGTTTTCCACTTTAGGCCCATAACTCTATTTTGCTTCATATATATATATTCTCAGTTTTTACATAAAACAATAAAAACAAATTAATATTCAGAGGGAAAAGGGATTCAAGGGGCAACAAAAAGAATGGGTTGACGGCAATCCAAAATGACATTATGCATTGGCTATTTTCAATTTCTTGGACTACTCTGCAAGTAATTAGTCTTTTGCTCTATCTTATCACATCCCTTTTAAATTCTATTTGAAGATTATTCATGTATAAAATGGAAATGCTTTTAGCTCGATCTATTCCCAGTTCCTTCCTTTGTTTTGTACTTGTTATATTCTAGCGAATCGTTTGAATTGTTGTTCATATTGAAATTAAATAAATCGGGATTGATAAGGAGTGGGTCAATGATGCAAATTTGAATATAAACAATTTTTGATCTGATATTTTTTTTTTTTGATGTTTATGAATATAATCAAATCTAAAGAATCTCAAGAAGAGGTCTCTCTTATTTTTTTTCTTAGTGATTTAGAATATAGAGAATATAGTAAGTAGTTAGATGTAGTAGTATGTCTAGGGATTTCCATCTTGGGATTTAGGGTATATTCCACTAGGTTGGTCTTGGCTAATAATAATATGTAACCGTGTATGAATGGTAAATTCTTCTTTCGGTCCTACTACCCATTACTGATTTTGGTATATAAAGAACATCAAGCATGTAATTGTAATCAATTGACATTGGGCTTCTTCGGGACAAAAAAAAGGGTTGTTGAAGAGGTAATCTAAACACAACTTTAAGGGTATATAAAAAGAATGCTTCAATGAAGTTCAAGGGTGCACGTTGTTATGGTTTTCATGTCTTTCATGCTTAAATTCCAGACCATAGACATGTTTCTGGCCACAAATGGTGGCTATGAAAAATAAGCTGCATGTTATTATTGTAGCACTGGTCCCCGGAAAGTATTTCAGCAAGAGAAACCCTAAACAAAAATTAGACATTAAACAGAACAGTGATGTTAAGCATTCAAACAAGTGCTACTTTCCCAGCTTGATTAAATGAACCCGATCATACCTCTTTCAAAATAATTGTATAGCAAAAAAATAAGAATCATTAAAAAAGGTATGAATGACATTGCCCGGAGAAGGACTGTCTATTCCACAAAATACATATGAATGACATCTGAACCTCCATCTTTGGCCTTTTGAATAAGATCCGGCCACATCTGCAACCAATATAGGGAAAAAAAATTCAAATTTAAAAATAAAAAGAAAAAAAGAAAGGAGAAAACCATAGATACCCAGTAACTGAAAGTATGCCTCTTTTTAATTTTAGAAACACAGTTCTTGGGGAGCATACATCGAATCCCAAGATCTGACTAAGATTCTAATTGATTTTATTCAATGAAGGTAGGAATAACATTCACCTTTGCGACTTTGAAATTGTTAAGTCAAATCCACGTTAGAATAGTACTCGCAAAACTTCACAAGTGTCAAGTCTCCTGTCGATTCACACGAACCTTCTTTTTCCTTTAAAGCTTTCTCTAATGGAAGATAATGGCCCTTCCAAATTTCCAGCTCTAGGAATCTTGAATAAAGATCCAATCTTTATTGATCAAGAACCTTTCTTGATGAACAAGATGAATTCTTTCTTTTCCTCAAGATCCAATCAAGAAGACAAAAGAAGAGAGAGATGGGTGTGACCGTACACCTCAAGGAGAGAGGGGAGGGTGTGAAGTTTGAGGAGAGGGGAGAAGTTTCCAAATCTGAAAATTCTGGAAAATTCAAGAATGCCCAAAGCCTTGGACGTCCATCCCTTTTATAGGCTTCATTGGTTGCTTGCAACCAAAGTTTCCTAATCCTTATCCAATAAGGATTCCTCAATTAGTTTCCTATTTGGTTTCTCTATAATTAATTAGGAATAATCAAAATAAAAACTAATCTCATCCATTAGTGTCCAATTAATCTTATCATTATCCTAATCCAATTAGGATTCCTTGATTAGCAAGAAACTAATAGAATCCTTATCCAACAAGGAATCTTTAATTAGTAACTAACTCTAACTAATTAACTAACCTTATCCAATAAAGATATTAGTTATTAGAAACTAATTAAATAAATAATAACAATTATTATTTCCTCCTTGAAGTGGGCGTCCCATCCTAGGTGGGTCCCACTCCACACGCCCCTAGGGTTCCAAACCCTTATTGGTCACTTGAATTATTCTTTTATAATAATTCCCAATGGGTCCTACCTATTTGGTTTTTCACATCTAATGTGATTCCACCTTTTAGAGCTTCACTATACCATATAATGATTACTTAGAGAAATTAATCATATGAGACAGTAATTAATATAAATACCCTTTATAGTTGGTTGTATGAATATGATGCTTATCTAATCAACATAGAAAAGTCTCTTATTGACTTTCAAGGGCATATATGTCTAACAGTAACTAACTGTGTAACCTCAAATTATTTTTAAAAACAAATAAATACGGACCTCATTGGTCCGTCCCCCCCCCGGTCCAGCCATGGATTTTAAAATCCATTTCCTAGCTATGCCTATCACTGCTCTTGCCTATCACTGCTCTTTGTGAAATGGGGGGAAGAAGGGAAGTATTAAGGAAGTCGTAAGGGTGTGAGAATATGTTAACATAGTAGGAGTTTAAAACAAACTCTACTTTAAGTAATAGAATAGATTTCAACCAAAAAAAAAAGTAATAGAATAGATAGCGGTGGAATACAGCTTAAGTTCTTAAGAGAGTATAATTGGGGGGGGGGGGGGGGGATTAATGGAGAGAGAGGGGGGAGTTACTTGGAAGGAAAATTGTAAAAGACAGATAGAGGGTGTATAAAAATAAATGAAGGGTTAAAAAACTTTAGTAAGATAATAATTAGTAAGAAGAGAGAAATTCATACACATGGAGTGTAGTTATTGGTGGAAGGGTGTGCCACGTGGCACCAATTTGAAGAGAATAGAGAGCAATAGAGTATCCACATAGGAGTAGTATAGATAGATTAGAGGACTAAAATACCTTAATTGGAATGAAACTTTTTTTAATCCTAAGATATATCACGGTGTGGTTTTAATATAAATAAAGATAAAATAGCAATTTGTTTTTTAGAATAGTGTTAAAAAGAAACTTGCTTTTTAAATTTTACTGAAGTAATCAAATAATTCAAATAATATCTAAATTTAGATATTTTAATCGGAGTCAAGTATGGATACTCACTATCTGTCGATTTTGACTTGGCTTTGAATAGTTGGATAGCGTAATCTTTTTTTGGTAATCGGATAGTGTAATCAAATAGGATAGTCCACTATGTATGTCTTTATATACAAATAGTAAGGGTTGATACTTATACAGCCCTAATTACTGGAATAACTTATGACCAGACTACTCAGAACTAGGGATGCTACTGAGTATTAATGCTCAACAGTAAAAATAGTACATTTTTTTTTTTTTTTGGTACAAGATATACGTTTAGGCCGCAACGCCGGGTTAGGTGTTAGTATCTGTTCGCTTAGTGGGCGGGTGGAAAGTATAAACGACTCCTACCCTCGCGGGAATTGAACCCCGGACCTCCCCCCTAAAGCAGGGGATACACTACCATTGGGACTACCATTGGGACAAAGCCCTGGCGTGTAAAATAGTACATTCGATAGCATACAAGTTGCTATCAAAGTTAAATGGATTGGACTGAATATTGTCATTACCTAATACACAAACTTCATCAAAACTGTTATTTGGTGATATATCTAATTGTGGAACAAGAAAGAGATAATTAACTCTTTAATCTTCTTCGTTCTTCAAAATCGTAATCCATAAAAATATAGATCTCAATCTTAAAATCTTATCAGCCCAAACCAACCTAGAATCAGAGCAAAGGACAAAATCTTCGAGTTCCACAACAATACTGATGTTAGTATGACATCACGTTAACATCATCCATGGCATGATGGACACCCAAGGCCCAGTCTCAGGCGCACTGCATCGGCCATGTGGCGAGAAAAAGGGGGAAGTCATTTTCATTTTCTCCCCACTTTTGATCTCTCCCCTTTTTCTCACCACATGGCGGATGCAGTAGGGGCACCCGAGGCAAGGCCTCAGGTGTGCACAAGAGGTAATCCAATGTCATCTTCCATAAGTCACTATGGCAGGTGTGGCAAAACTAAGATGATAGATCAGAATTTGGTTGAAAATTTCAAAAAACAATTCAGTTTGGGAAAACCTGTTGGTGTGATCCGAGTGAAACGTTGTTGCTAGTACTGATTGAACAGTATCAAAATTAGTGAATGGTTGAAACAAATTTCATGAAGAACAAGAGAATTAAGGTCTCAGCGAAAATTTTTCTCCCCATTTTTATTGTTTCTAGGCAAAAAACATTAATTTTAAAAAAAAAAATTTGTTGAAATAATCAAATAATTCGAATAATCTCTGAATTTAGAAATTTTAGTTGGAGTAAAATACAAATACTATATTTCCTTATTTGTCGTATATTGACTCTGATTTCGAAAAGATGAAGTAATCAAATTAGATAGTCCACTATTCACCTTGAATCTACTCAATTTCCAGCCTAATTATAGGTATTAGCTTTATCACCCAGACTATTCACAATTACGAATGCTTTAAGTGTTAATGCTCAACTGTAAGAACAAGACATTCGACAGTACAGGAGTTACAATCAAAGTTAAATGTCTTTGACTAAATACTGTCATTCCATAGAACACCAACTTCGTGAACCTCCTCGTCAAAACACAAATGATGATTTCAAGTTACAGAGTTCCATTTGATTACGAGTAATGAGTCAAATATTGAGAGAATATTAGATGGTGATATATCTATTGTATTGTTTATGAATGCGTTATTATATAAAGCAATCATTTATATACACATTTGGCTTTACAATTATAGACACTGCATGCTATTTGGTTCCTTATATTTGATAATATATATATATATATATATATGCTCACTCCTCTTACTGAAAATTTGAAGTTGAAACAGATACCATCTCCCCAATATCAACAACTCTTATCACCTGTCTTCACTAAATATACACTATTAAGCCATTTCTATCCCATGAAAGAATTCTATTTATAACAAAGGAGCCATAAAACATGCAAAGAGCAGATAAAGAAGAAAAAAATCACTTACCTGTGATCATGGAATTCAAGCATTGAAAATGAATCAGGGGTATACCACATGAATCCATGCCATTGGATATGGGGATTAATGGCCGGGATATGAAATAAAGACGTCAGATACATTTTTGCAATCATTATTCCAAGATCCAGTGGATTAATTCACGTGGTATTATAATAGCACTGAGACTATTGCATCAGTGTCTGATGATAGTAGACTTTCTCCTTCATGCCACTATGGACCACCAGGGAGCGGTACATAACCTTTATTGTCGTTGGCAGTGACTACATGCTTGGTCAGTTTGGTGCAAACTGAAACGACCATGCTCAGAGATCCGATTAGGATACTGAGTAACCATAATTGCCAGCTGAGAGGCACAGTGCTTGCAAAAATGCCCAGGAACTCGATTATTATTACCTGGAATGTGATTACAAAGAGTATGACAGCTATGAAGAGCCAGCTGTTGAACATGCCACGAAATACGTTTATCTCCTCTATCTCACGGCTGTTTATTTGATTGAATACCTGTCAGAATATTATCAGGGGAAATAATAAACCAGTCAGGGTTTGGCCATCAAAAGTTTCAGAGGCTTTATCCAGTGACCATATAGTAAGGCTTGATTGCATTATATGAACATCTGGAATGACCATGTAAGGGTGAAAAATAAAATTACCTGCATTCTGTCTTTGAATTTTAGCTTAGGTTGTTCTATGTTTAAACTTTTTCAAGATGTAAAAGGAAAATTATGCGCGTACAGATTGGCTGTGAAATTTTGTCAGTTCTTTGAGGAAAACTAAACAAAGCGTAACATAGGCACGCAAATATATGTTAATGCTTAATCGCTCTGAGCTTGGAGAAACCAATATGTATAAAAAATAATGAAGATATATGCATAGATTGTTAATGTTGGGGAAAAGGTGCACGGAAGTGATTGCTATCATGGGGTATTCTCAAGATAATATGACAAACACATAATACACAAGATATATTGTGGTTCACCCTTCTAGGACTACGTCCACACTACAAACGGTCCAGATATACTTTCACTAATTAAAGAGAAGATTACAAGAGAGAAGATAAGCAAGAATACACACACTCAAGGACTCTACCACAACCCTTAAAAGGCTCTCACACAACCCACAATTCTTTATTCACTCTCTCAACCCAAATCTGACCTAAACCCGAATCCTTTTAGGACAAAGGAAACACAAAACCCGAACCATTCAAAACCGAACCAATACTCTCCACCATGAGAGCACACCGAGATAAAGCCGTGAAAACACTCTCTTCTCTTGAGAGCTAATAAGGGCTTTCCATGGGAGATCTCCCGTTCTCCATGGAAGCCCAACCCACACCTCACATCTTGCTTTCTCTCCCTCTTAAGGTTCTTACTCTCTGAGTTATCTCTATAAGCCCCCACCCTAGGCTTATTTATAGCCACAAAACAATCCCACTATAATTAGGACTTTCTCAAACTCTAATCTCCATGAAAAAGGCAACTTCCTATTCCACATAGGAGTCTCCAAAAAAAACTCAAAAAACCAGACCGTCTAAATCGTCGGCCACTGATCGATCGCCCATTATGGGTTTGCTCTAATTTGAGCCAAAATCCCCACAAATCTCCACCTTGGCGAAAATCCCACGAACACCGTTCGATGTGTCATCTTGCTTTCAGCAACATAAAATTTTCTTTAATCTTGTGCAAACTCCACCGGCTTTGCAGGAAAAACTCCACCTCGAACAACGGCTTCAAACTTTGTCATAAATCTCGCAACCCCGACAGCCTTGCAAATCTCAAATTTGCAACCCAAAAACTCGAACACAAGCTCTGATACCAATTTGTTGGGGCAAAGGTGTGCGGAAGCGATTGCTATCATGGGATATTGTCAAGATAATATGACAAACACATAATACACAAGATATATCGTGGTTCACCCTAACAAGAATACACACACTCAAGGACTTTATCACAACCTTTGAAAGGCTCTCACACAACCCACAATTCTTTGTTCACTCTTTCAACCAAAATCTGACCTAAACCCGAATCCTTTTAGGACAAAGGAAACACAAAACCCGAACCCTTCAAAACCGAACCAATACTCTCCACCATGAGAGCACACCGAGATAAAGCCGTGAGAACACTCTCTTCTCTTGAGAGCTAACAAGGGCTTTCCATGCGAGATCTCCTATTCTCCATGGAAGCCCAACCCACACCTCACATCTTGCTTTGTCTCCCTCGTAAGGTTCTTTACTCTCTGAGTTATCTCTATAAGCCTCCACCCTAGGCTTATTTATACCCACAAAACAATCCCACTATAATTAGGATTTTCCCAAACTCTAATCTCCATGAAAAAGGGAACTTCCTATTCCACATAGGAGTCTCCAAAAACAACTCAAAAAACCAGCCTGTCTAAATCGTCGGCCACCGATCAATCGGCCATGTTTGGCCGATCGATCGCCCATTATGGGTTTGCCTTAATTTGAGCCAAAATCCCCACAGTTAACTTGTTAGTTGGCCAACATTCAGTAGCCTGGAACAATTCTATTTAGAAACTCGAATGTACTCATTTTATGTATGAACATAAAAAAAATCATGCAAAGTACTTCGGTTGAGATAATGGAGCTCTTTACCATATAATCACAGTTAACATTTACCATGGTTCTAATTTCATAAATTACATGAAATAAAGATACTCGTTCAATTTGTGTTCAATAAAGTATTTGTAAAGAGGGGTGATCTCCTAAAACAACTCAAAACAATAAAATTCGGGAGTCATGCAATTATTGGTATCAAATGGACCCTGCTTTTAGTTGGCCGATTAATATTGGTCAATATCTGCTAACTAGGAGAGACTGAGCAATACAAAGTCGGCTAGGGATGTTATTCAATTTAAGTCGACACAGGAGACCATTCCCCTGTTGTAAAAACAGCAGAAAGGTAGAAAAAGGAATTTATGCAAGAAACATCCAATAAAATAAGGAAAGATGTAACACTTGATTACCTTCATATTTACGAAATATGGAACAAATTGAGAAAACAACAAAAATTAGACAAGAAAAACAGTAAAAGAGAAGTTTGTGGCACACAGAAATGCATATCATCATGCATTGACACTGACATGCGCATCTACATGTGTTGATACTTCTTCTAATTACTATTTCGCAGTTTTAAATTTTTACTAATTTATTTTGAAGAACCCCAAAACTTAGATTTCTTCTTTATCATGTTCACAGGTTATAGTACATTCAGTCTAACTTTTGTTTTTTTTGGGTAAAATCTTACAGTACATCGTAGTGCCTCATGAAACAATGACTGCTTTAATGTCTTGAATCATCCCATGATCATGACCACAATGATCCCACAATCCTCCCGGACTAACACTCCTCTTGTTTAGGAGATTTAGCTCCTGCTAATCAAAATCCAGATGAGGAAAAACGTGTTGACCTCTATCCTTGTTGAACACTTTGCACGGTTTGGTAGCTGTCTCTTGCATCCAACACGAAAAGACTCTACTGATCCTCGCTGTGTCTATCGTACCCTCCTCTCTAGAAGGCAGTCCTCCTTCAGGGAATCTTACTAGTCAACCCATAAGTCATCTAAGGTCAGTAGAATAGTTTCTTGATCTGAATCTTCATAACTTGGAGGGCTCGACCATCTTTAGATTTTCAGCGTTAAGAACTGAATACATATGAATATAAGGTGGTAAATCAAGTTGAAATGCATTCTCTCCAATCTTATTCAGAATTATGAAGGAGCCATAGCAAATTGGCTTCAATTTCTTCCCTTTGCTTTGAGGCATTCCTTGATGAGATGTAACCAAACCATAGTTACCAGAGCGAGAAGCGAAAATGAGAAGCAAAGCGAAAGCGAGAAGCGGGAAGCAAGACCAAAAAACCTTAAGAAGCGAGAAATGAGATATAGTCTCCTCATCCCCATTATGTTATTTATGGGTAGCTATACCTCTGATTTTATCTTACATAAGATTTTTATGGAAAAGTAGGTGTCTTAGGTTTCAAACTGATGATACTTGCATAGAGTCTACACCCTAGACTATAGACTCTGGTCTACTATATCACTTCACATATACAACTCCCTTTGACTACTAGATGTGACGTGATAGAAGCGAGTTTCCTAGAAAGCAAGTCAATCTGAGAAAGCAAGCTTCCTAGGAAGCGAGTCTGTCGGAGGAAGTGAGTTTGGGAAATGAGCATCCCACCTTGTACATAGCTTCCCTGCAACTATGAACCAAACAAGGTCTCCATCTCGGAAAGTACACTCCACCCGATGTTGGTCAAGCTTGTCCCTATATCACTGTTGTGAACGTTGCAATCGTAATTGCACTTCTTGGTGTACTTTTCTGATTCTCTCGAGAAAACGTTGAGCCTTAGTGCCTTCCTCATCATTGACTTTAGAATCTTGTAGATTATCCACTGTAAACTCCAAGTCAAAAGAACTCTGCGGTAAGTAACCCAAGCACACCTCGAATGGTGCCTTTTGCATGGAGCTATGGATATCCCGATTAAATGCAAACTGCAAGTATGCTATGCTGTCGTCCCAAGTTTTTGGATGCTTAGCAGTATAATCTCTAAGCAAAGCACCATGGTATGGTTCACAACTTCTGTCTGCCCATCTGTTTGAGGATGGAATGTAATGCTTCTCTTCAACTTAGCATCCATCATTCCCCAAAGGGACCTCCAAAAGTGACTTGGAAATCTGCTGTCACGACTCACAATCAGAAATAATACAGGTTGGCAATCCAAAATTCTTCCATACATTTTGAAAGAACAGGCATGCTGCATCCTCACCGTCAGTCTTCCTGCGAGGAATTAGGCATCCTATTGAAAGGATCCATCACCACAAATAGGTAGTCATGCCGTGCTTAGTTCTTGGCAAACCTCCCAAAAACTCCATCAAAATACTTTCCCATGGCCTATTAGGTACAAGTAGGGTTTGGATGTACAACACAAGATGCACCCTCTATAAAATGAGTAACATCTTGCATCTTGGGCCAGTACATATAATGTCACAAGTTGAGTAGTGTCTTCTCTATTCCAAGTGCCCTGCTATTTTAGATGTATGAGTCTCACGTATCCACTGCACTCTATCTATTGCCTTAGGAACACACAACTGTGTACCTTTATAGATTAGCCCTTCCTCTAGATGGTACTCAGTCAACTGCCCCTTTTTCAATTTCTCTACCTCTTCAGCGAAATCTCCGTCATCTGCATACAACTCTGCATACCCGGAGTAACAGAACAGTTGAATCTGCATTGCCACTAGCAAACTAGAGATGCTAGGTTGAGGAGGCCTAGACAGCATGTTGGCCAACTTGTTCAAGACCCCCTTCTTGTATATTATTACAAAGCTAAATTGTTGAAGATAAGACATCCGCTTCATGTGCCTTTCTTGCTGTAGTTTGGACTGTCTGAAGAAATCAAAGTGGTTTGTGATCGGTATGAACAACCACCTCCTTAACCGACAAGTAGATCACCAATGCTTCACTGCTTGGTGATGGGTAAGCAACTCCTTGTCATAGGTAGGATAATTCAATTCTGCCCTGTTAAACATTTCGGAATGATTAGCTACTGGTCTCCCTTCTTGAAGTAGGACAGCACCCATCACATACCCCACAGCATCTGTTGCAACCTCAAATGGGTTTTTGAAGTATTGGCAAAACTAGCACAGGCGCCTTGCAGATTTTTCCCTTCAATAACTGAAATTCATCTTCATGCTTATGTTGCCACTCAAATTTCTGATTCGGTTTTATTAGGGTATGCAATGGTGCTACAATTTGTGAGAAATGGTAAATAAACTTTCGTAAATACTGACATGCACCAGTGTTACAAATCTCGTTCTCATATTTTTGGCTGCAGAAGTTCTCCAAAGATTTTCAAATTTGGAGTTTTTTTCAGGTATTTCTCGCCTAAATCTTGGCAATGATTAAAAAATAATTAAAATTACATAAAATATTGAAATGGTAATAAATATCACCAATTTATAAATTCATCAAACTAGCAATATCCTTGCGATATTTTAGAAAAATCAGATTAATCTTGGTTAAATCTCACAATATTTACGTGATGAAAATGAGAAAATTGTATCTCTCAAGATTTTTAAAATATCGCGGCAACAAAGAAGTTTTTAACTTTAGATGTTTTTCTCTGTATTTCTCGCGAAAAATAAGGTGTCTCTCGAGAGATTTGTAACACTGACAAGCACCTATAAAACTTCGTACCTTCGTCACTGTTCTTGGTTGTAGCCATTTTTGTATCACCTCTATCTTGGATGGATCAACTTTCTATTCAACACCACCAACTATGAACCCCAAGTAGATAAACGACGTTTTTCCACAAAAACACATTTTTTTTTTGGTTCAAGTGCAGGCTGCAGCTGGTTCTTTTGCAAAATAAACAACTCCTTTGTAATGTCCTCATTCATTAGCTGCATAAAGGTCGCTGGAGCGTTGCAAAGACCGAATGGCATTGTCATTTATTCAAATAGACCTTGCTTTGTCTTGAAGGCTGTTTTCTATGTATCATCTTCATGAACCCTTACTTGATGGTACCCAGAGTTCAAGTCCAGCTTTGTGAAGTACTTTGTGTGCTGCAACTGGTCTAGCAAATCATCAATCTGCGGAAAAGGATAACGAATTTTTATGGTGATCTTGTTGAGAGCTCTGTAATCAATGCAAAGCCTCCAACCTCCATCTTTCTTTGGCACCAAAACCACTGGTGAACCACTAGGAGAATAACTTGGTTTGATAACCCCCTTTTCAATTAGTTCTTGAATTTGCTTCTAGACCTCTTCACTCTCCAAGACAGAATAGCGATAGAGTCCTAAAGTATGGTAGAGTTGCATCTCCAACCAACTGAATTTCATGCTCCACTTGTCGTCTATGCAGCAGTCCCAAGCATCCTACTTCACATGATTCTTATTTTTGATACTACACATGCTTCTATTTTGTTATATATTGAGTTATAGATATGTATTTATGCTTAATTATTCAATCCCTATAGTTTCATCTTAAATTTCCTTAATATTCCCTGCATTTTGTTAACTTTAACAATGTTTCCTTAGACTTCCTTAAACTTCCTCGAAATGTTTCCACTTCCTACTGACACCGAAGTTTAATACCTTAAGTCTACAGAGTAGCAGATGCCTTTGAATGTGTTAACTCCAAAGAAATCCGAGGAAAGCAAAGAACAAGATGTGATGTATGCTTTGATTGCTTAAAAAGTCACCTATTGAACAAGGCAGCAAATGCACTTAGTCAGAAATTTTCCTTACTGACTACTACGTCTGTGAAGGCAACAAGACTTTGAATGTGTTAACGTAAGAGTATACTGCTGATGAAGATTTTGAGCAGATCTTTACTGCATAGCAATCTGGTTCAGATTCTCCATATACTGAGTATAATCCTCAAGATGTGCATTTGTTCTATGGTACTTGTCTACGTTTCCTAAAGACTTCAATTAGAGATTTAATAGTTTGGGGTGGATTAGCATGACACTTTGGTGTGATCAAACTATTGCTTTAGTGGAAGATCATTTTTATTGGCTAATATTCAAGAAAGATGTGGCAGGATCATCCACCAATGTTGGGTAGTTAGTTATCCAAAGCCTAGCACCCGAATGTATCATTACCAATTTCAGGTTGTTAGTTATCCAAAGCCTAGCGCCAGAATGCACCATTACCAGTATCTCATTCACGATGGGCAGATCTGAAGTATGGATTTTGTCCTATGACTTCCAAGAACTCCAAGAGGGTTGGACTCAATTTTTGTGATACTGGACAACTTTTCCAAGATGGCACATTTCATTCCATGTCGAAAGAGATCAGATGCTTCCAAGAACGCAGTTTTATTTTTAAGGGAATTTATGTGATTGCATGGATTTCCAAAGACCATTGTTTTGGACAGAGATGTTAAATTTATGAGTTATTTCTGGAACACACTTTGGCATCTCATGAACACAAAGCTAAAGTTCTCATACGCATACCATCCACTGACAAATGGACAGATAGAAGTTAAAAGTCGGGGAATTTACTAAAAAGTCTTGTTGCGAAAATAGTACAGTGAGGGATTTGACTTTACCTACAGCTAAGTTTGCTTACTATAGTTCAATGAACAATCTACTGGAAGGCCACCATTTGAAATTGTGATAGGTCTCAAACCAAGACAACAATTTGATCAGGTAATGAACCAAGACAACAAAAGGATAAGCAAGATTTTGCAAAACATATTCATGGGATTCATGAAGATGTTAGACAGAAGATAGCCTTAAGCAATGAAAGGTATAAGAATGGTGCCAACGCTCATAGAAGATTTACTTTGTCCATGGCAATGAATAAGGTTATGATTTATCTCGATTCCATAGTTTCCTAGAAGAGCTATTCAGAAGTTCCATTCAAGGAGCAAGACCATTGTGCTGAAGAAACTTGGGTCTTAACACATATTTGTTGGAATTGCCAGAAGATCTCTAGATCAGCCCAATCTTAAATATAGAAGACTTGATATTTCTAATGATCAATATCAAGATGAAAATGTTGAACATGCACTTAGGCTACCGAATGAGCTAGAAACGAAGGACGACATTGAAGATGTTCTTTAAGATCAACTTTGTTTCTACAACGACAAATGGAGATCAAAAGCTCCTAGTCAAATGAAGAGCAAGAAAAATTTTAAAGAGTACGTGGACTATTGCAAAAGACGTTTTTTTCAGCAACTATCAAATTTAATAAAAGATTACAGGTAGTTTACAAAGATGTAAACTAAAAACAATAACTAAAGCATAACTAGTAGGAAAATGAAACTATGGATAGAAACAATGAAACATGCAATAGATATTATGTGTACAAGAATCTGACTCCTCACAACAAGATATCTCCCACTTCCTATCCCAACTGAATAAGTAAACACCATTCCACAATCAACCTTAATATCTGAGCTAAAGTTCAGATATGAAGAGGAGGAATTGTCAAAGACAAAACTGTTCCTCTCCTTCCAAATGAACCACGAGATAGCTCCGGATTGCTTCCTTAGCACTCACTAATTTTGTTAATTGCCAATCCGATAAGAAACTCAGAAACGAGGATGGGAAGACCCAATCTACACCTAATCGCGATAAGAAAAAACCTCAAATCTCAAAGGCAATTAGACAGTGCAGTAGTGAATGATCTACTGACTCTTTCTCAAGTAGACACAAATAACAACGATTTGGCATATTCCACTCTCTACTCTTTAAGTGATCAATGATTAGAATCTTATTCAAAGCTAAGGATCAAAGGAAGAAAGATACCTTAGATGGTACACGGGAGACCAAACATCTTTATGTGGAAATGAGAGGAACGTAAGAAAACAATAGACTATATTAATGATTTCACTGAAAATTAATCATTGTTGCTTCTAGACCAAATCTTACTCACTCTAGTTTTGGGACATTAGGAGGAAGATCTCAAACAAGTTAAGAGGCATTGCAAATTCTCAACTTCCCAGCCGTTTAGGTCTCTCCGTAATTTAGGACACCAAACTAACTCACCCCCCACTCACTCAAAACAACAACCGTGGCCTCTTTATTGAGGGCAAGGAGGAAAATGTTTCTAAAATCATCTTGAGCGTCGAACACCCACACCGGATGTCTTTCCAAATTGGATTTCGGTTCCACTCCCCACCCTAAAACTAATATAGGGATCTAACAACTTGGCCGCACCCATGATACATTTCCAAAGGCCCACCACATGCAAACCTCTCACCCTTTTCAGCATCCAGCATGAGGCTGCCCCATATTTTGGCGACAATCATCTTCCTCCAGAGGCTCTCTCGCTCTTCACTTAATCTCCATACCCATTTCCCTAGGAGAGCCTTATTCACTATACTGATTACTGAGTGGAGCAAGGTTAAGACCACCGACTCTTGATTGTTTACAGATTTGGGTCCACTCAACTAGATGGTATTTCATTTTGTCACCCCTCTCATTCTAGAGAAAAGTCCGCCGCAATCGTTCAAGGGTAATTGGCTAAAAATTTTGGTAATGAAAGGGTAGCCATAAATAAGTAGAAAGGCTCTGAAGGGCGCTGTTGATGAAGGTCAATTTTCCTCCCTTGGAGACGAAATTTAATTTCCAACCTACTAGTCTAGGAGAAAACAAATCTTAACCCGAAGCTAGATATCTATCTAATTTGTATGAGATATCTAAATCTTAACTCGTCAGAGTCAAGTTTTTCCAAGTTGATGAGGATTGATGGGAATCAAAGTCAAGGAGAAAATAAATTCAATAATTTTGTCCAGTAGAAAAGGAAAAGTCCAAGTGGGGACCACATAAACCCATCTAGACCAAAGTAACCCACCACATGGTTTCTATACAGGGCGATACCATAGTGGGGGTGGAAACTCCTATTATCTTAAGAGAAATTATAAGAAAATGTCTAACATACGTGGTATTCTAATGAATTACATAAATTTACAGAATTTTCTTTCCGTAAGATTGAGGTAGCTGTCTTTGGTAAATTTTCAAGAGGCACTAATTATTGCCTATGGTTATTATTAGTTAAAGGTTTACGTTATTTTAGAAGTTAGTTGATACTATAGTCAAGTTAGAGTCAAATTATGATAAAGGTCATTCCCTTTCCCTATCAAAATGTAATGTTCTTCTTTAGAGACAATAGTGAAATTTTGAAGAATTCTTTGCAGAAATTTTATGCCTTAAGCTTTTAGTGTTGAACTAGTTGAAGGAGTTTGATCCTTCTTATTTTTCAAGTAGATTGCGATTTGAGAGAATGAAATAAGCATAGTCATTAAAGAAGTCGCCTAGGCAACTAGGCGCTCTAATAGGCTCAGGTGACTAGTGTGACGCCCCGAACCCACGCTAAGGAATCAAGTTCCGAGACGCACATCCGTTCGTCAAATCACGTAAACGGAAGACTTTACCCACGAAAATGCGGGAAATTTAAACATTTATCAGATGCTTCCAAAAAGCAAATAACACCTATCATCACAATAGTCATCATACAAATCATATACCTGTATTATTTACAAAAGTAGGCGCCTCTATCACGCCGGGTACAGTTTGTACAAGCTTCCAAAATATCCAGTTGGACTTTTCACTTACCAGTCAGCAGCTCCGAGATCTGCTGACATAAAAAGTCAGTGAGCTATGAAGCCCAATAAAACCACAATCCTTCTAAACTATTTTCCACATAATAACACGCATCAATAATGATATAATAAATAGTTCAATTTGCATGTTACAATAAAATAGAACAATATATATTAAACTATGACCTAAGGTCACTTAGGGTTACGTCACCCTAACAGAGGTTCCCGACCTCACATTACTTTCCAATTATGAGGTTCAGTTATGAATGTATTATATTACCAAGTTATCATTTCAATCATCAATCATGTTTCATTTCGAGTCCTGAGACTATTAATTGGCCACAACCCACAAATGTTCAGCTTAAAGTCTCTAAAACCTAACCATAATACATTGAGTCATTTAGACTTACACACGTTGTTCTGGCTTTCGTCTGAACAAGACTAAACCTTGGGTATACCAACCCAATTCACCTGGAATCCGACGATTCCATACCGAACCATGAGTCTACCAACTCAGACAAATACACCAGTCATGAGTATACTGACTCAGACCACTTCGTATCTGAAGATTACCCACACAACATAGGCATTCGCCCAATAAGGACATACTTTTCCATTCAATTGACTGGCTACATCTACCATGTATTCGCCGCCATTGCCCTGGGTATCAGTCATGAAGGAACCCCAACCAACCTGCCTACTGTCATCTTCTGGCTAGTCTACGAAGGAACCCCGACATCTTTACCAATGTCGTCATCTCCTAACGTTCCACCAAGAAGGGACCCCGATAGACACGGTGCCGACATCTTCTGACCCACCCAAAGAGGAACCCCGAACTACACACTATCTGATGTTCAGCCACTTTAAACTCCCTAAGACTCCGACATCTCCTGACTATCACTCACGGAGGAATCACGGGCCATGCAGGACACCGCCACTCCTGACCTAGTCCAAGAGGCACCATAGACGACCTAGACAAATAGACCGACATCTCCCGACTATTAGTCACGGAGGAACCCCGGGCTTTACTGGACACCGTCTCTCCTGACCTAGTCAAAGAGGAATCACGGACTATACATAACCTTGGTTAGATTTTCTAACCACAAGTTAACCCCAGTTAACCCAAGTCTCGCTTGATTAACTGAAATACTTGGGTCTCGCGCCCATGAACCAAATCCAGTAACACACCGTCCCGTTAGGGAACATTTCCAGGCTAATGGATGTCTCCATAGCCTTATACGACCTGCAAAACAACTTTTTGTCACCCTAGAGTGACGATACAATTTACCCGGGACCCGATCTGGGCTCCCCAACGGACCACATAAAATCACAACATCACATAGGGGTCTCCGACCCTTTTTCATTCACACCAAAAAACATGCATATACTTCAGATAAAAGAATATAGCAAAATAAGGGAAACAAGAGAAGAAAAGAGAGGTTTTTCTTAGTTCACGCTTTTCGAGGCCACTGGCACAAAAAGGGACTCCGCCAATGCGTCCGGGACGTCGAAAAACCCTAAGAACCTGCTTCTCTTCTTTCTCTCTCTTCCTTTCTCTCTCCTCACTTTCTCTATCTAAAAATTCTGGAATTCTCCACTGCCAATGACCGAATGTATGAGAAAGGGTTTGGTCATTTAATATATATAGACTAAGGTTTAGATCATGTGCAAAAGCACATGACCTCTTTTAGTGTGGAAAGTAGTAGTTGACTAAGTCAACTACTTTGACTATTTGACCAGCTTTTTCTACTTTTTCATGCATATGCCCTCCGAAACTCTACTATATGACACCCGATCTTGACGAAACTTCAGGTGACCGAACTTGGGGTAGTCCGACACCTACTGTAAAAATTTCAGGGAAAAATACTGAGTTTTGACAACTGCATTTTAGTCTGGAAGAAAATTGTAAAACCCACTAATTTTCTTATTTCGGTCACAAAACACGCTGTCGTTTCTTCATATGAGACAATTAACTACTGAAACGACAGAAGATCATCCTCACGACCGACCGGCACACTGTGGTACCAACCGCACAAATTTCTATTAGAATTCCCAACAATTTTGGAGTCCCATTAAATCCGGAAAAATCTGGAATTTCCTTATTTTCTCAATTTTCTTACATTTAAGACTCCCGCGATCTCACGAATCGATACGCGAAGGAACTGGAACGATAGGTGATCGTCCAGATAGTCGACCCGCATATTGTGTATGATTTTCGAGAAAAAACACTGAAGTTTTACCAGTACAATCCAATCCCGAACAAAATCCACTTTTTACCAATTTAACAAATAATTAATTAATTAACCTCCATTAAGGACTCATAAACGTATAATTTTATTATATTAAAATTCTGGGTAGTTACAATTAGCCACTTAGGCGCCATTTTTAAAAATCTAAATATGTAATATTATTATTCATCAGTATTAAAAATCTAAATATGTAATATTATTATTATTTAAGGATATTAAAATTATTTTATTTAAATATGGTTGTTTGGTAAACAAAGCGGCATGCTATTTTATATACTTCTCATGTCTTCAACTATTTAATATGTTAGAATTTGTATATCTAACAAAAAAAGGTTTGCAGATAGAAGAAGAAAGAAGAGACGAAAGGTGTCAAGTATGTTTTTCTCATGTTAACCTGTCTTATCTCTCACTCAATGAGTGGACCAATTGGTATCACTCTCTCCAATGGTCCCCTTCTGTTTTTTGCATGAAAGTTAAAAGCGTTGCCTAGGCGACCATGCATACAGTTGGACTCACACAGCCCAATAACAAAAAAATGCAATTCAATGCCTCAAATTCCCTTTAGGGCCCCCAAAACTCTAATAAACCCATTTTAAAAGGGTCTTTTAATAAATAAGTGGAGGCCCCATAATTTTATATATTTTATTTATTATATGTGTTATTATTATTTTTCTTGAATATAAACGAGAAAAAAAAAGGAGAATAAGAGGTATGACTTCTCCCCCTCCCCTGTTCTCTCTCCCTTGTTCAACATCGCATTGACTGTTGGGATATTGTTTTGCTTTTTATTCAGTTTTACTCTCTCTCTCTATATATATATATGTATCTATATTTTTTTATCTCTCGCAATCTCTCTCTCTCCTTTTAAAAAAATTCTAAAAAATCACAATAATTTTTTTTTAAAAAAAAGGTAGTAGAAGGGTAACAACATTCTTCTAAAGTCAATATCAAGCAGAAAATATAAAAATAATAAAATATAATGCAGTACATGAGTCGAAAGTAGAAACATACTGCTAAAGCCACATAGAATTAGGGCTTAGAATGGGTAGAGAGAAATAGGAAAATGAAAGAGGAGTATTTTGAGGGGTTTACATAACCCTTTCAATATGAAAACGTCGAATAAGTCCTACGACGAAACCGTTACGTATCATAGGACTCGAGCGATACCTAACTGTTTCCGTCGAGTCTTATTTTTTTCTTTAGAAAGTTGTAAAGGTCAGGTATCGGGTAATGGGTTCTACCGAAACCGATATGTATCGGTTTCGGTGTTTTTTTAAACCATGACTTTAGGAGCCTTTTTAAACCCTTAACCATACTTTCAAGACCTAGAAATCATTCTAATTCCATCATCCATCACTCCTAGCCTACCTCGTACCTCCAGAAATTCAAAATTGGGTATTTTTAAGGCAAAATTACAAATATACCCTTAATATCTGGAAAATTAAAAATTCCATGGATCATTTTTGTTGGGTTGATCCTCAAGTTTAAGCCAACACATTTGTGGCTAAAATTAGTATCAGAGCAAATAATATTGGATTCCAACACATTCATCCACCAGTTGAGGAGTGGAACTGAATACAAATACATATTGAGTAACTTGTATGTTCTTGCTGAGAGAATGAACAGATTCAGAAAGTGTGATTAAAGATTAGTAAATCTTGAAGTTTCTATCGATAGTATAGTACCCATGTTGTGAAGTCGAGTAGATAGCAAAGAAAGTAACCTTTTTCAGACGTCTATAACCATGGTTTTCCATCTCCTATGGAATAGATGATGGATAATTCTGCATGGATCAATAAGAATTTCATCAATGATACGGAGGTTAAGGGAAAGGATTCCACTCCAATTCCGAGCCCCCAGAAGGAGAAGAATCAAGTCCAAATGGTGCTTGAGAAGAAGTAATTCTATCCACAAGAAATTGAACTGCAAAAAGAGGACACACGAGCCAACCACGAAGATCTATTTCTCCCCAAGGATTGGCCGTTGGCACAAGTGTGTGATAAATTGGTGGAAGTTCTTTAATTCAGCATAGACAGACAACCAAGAAGCCTAAGTCAAAGACGACAAAGAAGAAGTGGACAGGGCCGAATCAAAAACCCGCAACTCAACGGAATCGAGTTTTTCAAACTCTGAGAGATTGATGCAAGAGCATAGTCCAATAAGAATCGAATCAAAGCCCACAGTTGTTGGACCAAAGCCAAGTCTGTTAGGCCATCCTACTGGGCCTAATTTGATTATTCAATGCATATGGTTGAATCGTAAGAGGCACAAAACCAAGGTTACATTCCAGACCATGTGAATTGGGTATTGAGAGGATTTCTCATGTGGACTTTATCTGGACCCACCTTGGTCTACTACCCCAGCTGCATGGAAGGTTATGGAAAACCCTAAGGAAGGGCCAAGGTAGCTCTACAAAATGTATATTAGTTTTGAGAGATATATGGTTTCTTTTCAAGCCAGCAACAGTTCAGTAATTTCTGTAACTTTAGTGAGCTTAATTGTTTTTTAAAGTATATTACTATACTCTTAGTTATTTCTTTATGAGTTGTCTAAAAAGAACTGTCTAAAAAGAAATATTTTTAATAATTTTTAGAGTTCTTTAGATGGAATTCTAACTTGGTTGGAAGTCCTTCAGCACTTACTATTAATAATAAATTTTGGATTATTATTTATACCAACTTTTTTTGGATAGTGTTTAGAGTCTAAAAAGAGTTTGACTTCATCCAGTTACTTTTATTAGTTAGTCTCAATTTATGTTAAAAAGGTTAGATGGCTTTACATAAAATGGGTTAGATGGCTATCCCCACCCCCTTATAAATATGTGTACCAGGCCTCTTTATTCCATAGTTGATGTTTTGAGTTAAAAAATAAAAATCTGAAGTTGTCATATTATTAAGCTTGCTAGTGCTAAATCTAGATTATTGTTCATGAGTGTTTGCTGGAAATTAGATCCATCTTCATTATTAAAGTTTGTTTGTTGTGATTTTCAAGAAGGCGGCATTCCCTGTTGTATGGAATTTTGGATAGCCAAAGGAAAAGGGTATAACCTTTAGGGTTTGGATAACCTAGGAAGAGACTCCCAAGGTTGTTGCACCACCCTTTGCACCTACCCCTGCCATCTGAAACCAATATTCACATCAGTATTCAATTTTTGACCCCTCTTACTAACTTTCAAATTTCCAGATTTGTTTAAATTTTGAATTTTGGCATAGATCTATAACTCTTAAACCCTAGATCTATATTAGGGCTTGTTTTCCATTCTAAACCTGTTCTAAGTGTTCACAAGGGTATTTATGGTATTTCATGTTATTAGCTTATAACATGTGTATTACGCGTACCGTATCTAATACACGTAATACGTATAAGGGTAAAAGTGTAATTCTCGTCAAAAGGGAACGACTTGGAAGGTAGGCAATGGAAATGAAATAAATATATGGTGAGACAAATGGACACCACGACAGTTTTCCAGTAATTTTGAAGCCGACTATCTAATGAAAGTGGGGGATATGATTGATCAGGTGAATAGAAGGTGGGATGTACCTCTTATTGATAGGGTATTTAGTAATCATGATGCAGAGATGATCAAAGCAATTCCGTTGAGTGATCTTGATTTTCCAGATAAACTTATATGGCCCCATAGTAAATCAAGAGGTTTCTCAATTCGGTCGGCATGTTACTTTAGTACTCGAGGAGAAGATGGTTCAGCTACGGTAAATGAAGCAGAGGGATCTAATATGGAGGAAACTAGAAGATTGTGGAAGCGGATATAAGGTCTTGGTATCCCAAATAAGTGCAAACATTTCATGTGGAGAGCATGTACAAATTCATTACTTACAATGGCGAACTTGAACAAGAGAGGAGTTCCAACGGAAAAAATTTGTCGTATTTGTTCCTATAACTCAGAATCTATGAATTGCCCTTTGGCTAGAAATGATTGCAACGAATGACCAGACTTCCGACAAATTGTCTTTGAGCTGGAGTCGAGAGCTACAAAAGAAGAGTTGGAGATGGAAACTATGATAGCATGGGCTATATGGGATGCACACAACAAAATATTTTTGGGAATTTTCAACTCCACCCGAATCAGATCTTTCAAAGAGCAAATGTTTTACTAGAAGATTTTTAGAGGTTTTCAATACTTAGGCACTGTCAACCAAGCATTCTATGCTCAACCACTTTGGGAATGGAAGCTACTATTAGATGAGCTCAAAGTTCATTGTTTAGCTTCTTTTGGTTTGTAACAGGATTTGCTTCCTGCTGATTTTGAATCTGTGTACCTAAGATTACTTTCTCAATCAATAAAAATTTCTATCTTTTATCAAAAAAAAAAAAAATATATATATATATATAAAGGAGATACATGAATTATTTATGCTCTCTAACCCTAATCAGTAATCACTTTCTTCTCTCTTTCTCTTTCTCTCCTCATTTCTTCTCTTTCTTAAATCTCTACGTCTTTCTACTTGGTATCAAAGTCTATTGATTTAAGGGATCTATAAAGAACACAAAAAAATCAAGAAAAGGGGAGGGGGGGGGGGAATCTGACATCAGATGACGTCAACGTCCGTACGGACTGAGTTCATCTGACGCACTGACGACTGTCAGATCTCGACTGTAAGGTTATGTTTCGATAGGCCTTGATTTCAGAGAATTTTAGAATCAAGTTTCATATGATTTAGAGTTGTTTTGAGAAAGTTACGATACTTTTTGTGGAAATAGAAAAATAAAATTAGAAAAATACAGATCTAGTGTTTTCTAGCCACCAAATTCGTATAGAGATATTTGTTTAAGTTTGATCTCAAGCGGGTTTTTTTTTTTAATGCTTGATCAAATGAAGGTGGTAGTGGATCATTTGGACCTATATTAAAGCTCCTGTGATCATTTTTTCAGACAATATTTGTTGTTTTTCTATATTTTGAGGGTTTGGTTCTTTTTTCATCCATAGAAGTGCTGTAAAATACTTAGGAAAAGTGATTTGAAGCTTATGAAGGTTGAAGAGGCTGATTCTGGGAATCTTAAAGTATTTTCTAGGTTGTTTTTGTGTAAAAACAACCCTATTTTTCCTTCGTATGAGGCGCTGAAGGGTATCCTATTGCTGTTTTTGTGCTGAAATTTTCTGTTATTGACTGAGTTAGTCAGATTTATAAGGAGATATTTTTCTGTGTTTTTCTAAAACGATGTCGACTTTAGAAAAATCGAATGGTTCTTTGCCACCTCCTCAGGCTTCCAATATGAGTAATCCTCCCATGGAGAATCCTAATTTTCAGATTACTACAGTCAAATTGAATGGACAAAATTATCTTGAATGGTCTCAATCGACAAAATGTCTATCGGAAACCGGAGGAAATTGGGATATATTAATGGCAAAAATTGTGAACCTAAGGAAGATGCTCTAGAGTATGAGCAATGGTTGTCTGAAAACCTAACTGTCATGGTTACTCACTTCATGCAGCCCTAGATTAGTAAGGAGTTCTAATTTCTTCGCACTGCAAAGAAGATTTAGGATTCTGTAGCTCAAACTTATTCTTAGACAGAGGATATTGCTCATGTCTATCAGCTAAGTCAGGAAGTTGCTCATTTTTAAGAAGGTGATAAATCTTTAGCAGAGTATTTTGCCCATCTTCACAATATGTGAGAAGAGTTAGATCACTACTGGATTTTTCAGCCTTTATGCTCTAGGAACGGATCTCTCTACAAGAAATAGGTCGAGCGAACTAGAATTTTTAAGTTTCTTGTAAGACTGAATCCAAATTTCAAGTTAGCAAAGGTACAAATCCTCAGTAAGAATAAGTTACCATCCCTAAATCATGTTTATGCTTATGTTCAAAGTGAAGCAAGCAAGAGGACTGCCATGACACCTGTTGTGGGTAATTAGAGGTATACCCTAACTTCTTCCACAATGCGACAAAGAGGTAATAGAAATGGGCCTAGACAACCGCAAGAACTATGTTCGCCCTGAAGACCGTGATAAGTTAACTATGATCACTGTGGCCAAAGGAGACACACAAAGGAAAACTATTGGGATTTGGTTGGTCAACCACAAAAGTTCAACAGGCAAGATTTTTCCACTGCTCATAATGCCTTCACATGAGATGCTACTGGTTTGGTTATATCTCCTCCAGCTACTCGGGCACCTCAAAAACCTCACAGGATATTTTTTTCCCACAAGGATATGATCTCTATCTCTAAGGACGAAATAAAGAACATTCGGCGCTTCATGGCATAGCTAGATGGCCCATCTGCTACCTCCACCTCCACCTTTTCTCAGTTAAGTATCGTTGGTTCTGCTCACCATGTGTCTCTACTTCTTCGAGTCCCTCCTAGATAATTGACTATGGTGCTTTTGAGCATATGACTGGTATGCACTCTTTGTTTTCTACTTATTTTGTTTGTTCTGGTAGAGATAAAGTTCGAATTGCATTTGACACTCTCTTTTCTGTCGCTAGAAATGGAGATGTTAATATTCCTTCCCACCTGTCTTTAGACCATGTTCTTCATGTCCCTAATTTTGCAGCAAATCTTCTACCTGTTAGTTCTCTTACAAAAAATTTGAATTGTAGTATCACTTTCTTTCCTTCTTACTAAGTTTTTCAGAACTTGGTAACAAGGAAGACGATTGGTACAAGTCGTGAAGCTACTGGCCTCTATTTGTTGGATGTGACTCCCACTGTTCCACGAGCATTTCAGACTTATAATAGTAGTAGTAGTAGTGTTAATAAAGAGTGTGTCCTGAGTTGGCATGCCCATCTTGGTCATGTTTCCTTTCAGTACTTAAAGATTATGTTTTAGACTTATTTGCTTCTCTCTCTATGTCTGATCTTCAGTGTGAAGTGTGTGAACTTGCAAAGCATCATCGTGCTTCTTTTTCTCCTAGTATTAATAGAAGTTCCGTTGTATTTGATATCTTTCATACTGTTGTTTAGGGACCTTCACATCTTACCTCTATCTCCAGTTATCGATATTTAGTGAGTTTTGTTGATGAATATTCTAAATATACATGGATTTATCTCATGAAATCAAAAAATGAGGTCTATACTGTTTCAAACACTTCCAAATGTTAATTCAGACACAATTTGAAAAAAGGATCAAATTTCTTCGATCTGATCAAGGGGGGGGGGGAGTATGGGGGGGGGAGTATATATGTGGGGGTTTACTGAATATTTGGCTATAAATGGAATAGAACATTAGTACTCTTGTCCGTACACCCTCATCAGAACGTTGTTACTAAAAGAAAAAAATCGTCATCTGTTGAAGGTAATTCGCGCTCTCCTATTACAGAGTAATGTTCCAAAGTTTTTTTGGGCTGAAGCTGTCCTAACTGTTGTGTTTCTTATTAATTGATTCTCCTCACGTGTTTTACACTTTTAGCCTCCCTGTCAGCTCTTAAAACTTAAGAGTCCTCTGTTTTTTATTCCCTCCAAAGTATTTTGTTGTGTTTGTTATGTGCATATCTTGAGCCCCAAGGCTCTTAAGTGTATCTTCCTTGGGTATTCCTCTTATCATAAGGGATACAAAAGTAATCATCCTCCTCCTCGGAAAAAATTTGTCTCCATGGATATTACATTTTTTGAGTTTGTTCCCTTCTATTCAATCTTTCCTCTCTTCAATGGGAGAGTGAGTGTGAAGGGACAAGTTTTCATTGCTAGTTTTGGTTCTGCTTCCCTCATCATTGGTTCTTGATGACTCTGTTACTGCTACTCAAGAGGAGAATGTTAGAAAACAAGGGAGATTCAAGTCTACCAAAGAAGAGCGAAAGTAAACACGGACTCAGACCAAATCATTTCCTCGGATGATTCAAGTAAAACTCTTCCGATAAGTACTTCTTTGCCTCTTGTGTCTATTGATGAATCTAATATTCTTATTGCTCTCAGGAAGGGTAAAAACTAAAAGGTCTTGTATTCAACATCCTATTGCTAACTTTGTATCCTACAAAGAGGTGTCTCCGTCTTACAAGTCTTTTGTGTCTTCACTATCATTCATTTCCATTCCTTTTTTGCCATTGATGATTTAAACCAACCAATATGGAGAGACGCAATGGTAGAAGAGATGAATGTGCTAGACAAAAATAATACTTGAGAGATTGTAGATCTTCCTCAAGGAAAAACTCCTGTGGGGTGTAAATAGTGTTCAAAGTCAAATGCAAAGTAGATGGATTAGTTGAGAGGTATAAAGGAAGGTTAATAGCCAAAAGCTACACTCAGACTTAGGGAATTGATTACAGAAGACATTTGCCCCAGTAGCAAAGATGAATTCAATTCGTGTAATCTTATCATTGGCAGTAAATCAGTTGTGGCCACTTTACTAACTTGATGTCAAAAATATTTTTCTCTATGGTAATTTGAAGAAAGAAGTTTAAATGTCTCTTCCTCCAGGAGTTCACCTCGAAATAAGTGAAAAGGTGTGCAAGCTAAAGATGATGTTATATGGCTTAAGGCAATCTCTTAAAGCCTGGTTTGAAAGCTTCAGTGTTGCAATAAAGAGAAGGGATACTCACAATTTCAGGCTGGTCATACATTATTTGTCAGGCACACCAAGGATGACACTACAGTCCTTATCGTGTATGTAGATGATATAGTTGTCACAAGAAGCAATATGATAGAGATTGAACAAATAAAGAAGTATCTAGCAAGTGAGTTTTTATCAAGGATCTGGGTCTTCTTAAGTACTTAGGAATAGGGGTTGCTAGATCTCGTGATGGCATCTTTATATCCCAAAGAAAATACATCCTAGATCTCTTACAGGAAACTGGAAGGCTTGGGACCAAACCGGCTGACATCCTAATTAAACAGAATCACATAAGATTTTAAGGTATCTCAAGTCATCTCCAAGTAGTGGACTTTTATTCAAAAGATATGGGCATATGCGAGTTGAGGCCTATACAGATGCAGATTGGGCAAGTGCTAATGACAGAAAATCTAAATCCGGTTATTGTACATTGTTGGAGATAATTAGGTCCATGGCGCAGCAAAAAATAAGTAGTGGTTGCTCGCTCAAGTGCAGAGGCAGAGTTTCAATTGATGACACATGGTATATGTGAGTTACTGTGTACAAAGATCCTCATTTAGGAGTTAGGATTTCTAGTAGAAGAACCTATGAGTTTATACTATGATAACAAGGCAGCAATCAGTATAGCTCATAACCCAGTGTTACACGATAAAACCAAGCACATTGAGATAGATCGTCACTTCATCAAGGAACGGATCAACTAGATGAAGTTCTTACCAAGGCTGTTAGCAATGCTTGGCTACTTGAAATGTTAGGCAAGATGGGCATAAGAGATATCTAAGCACCATCTTGATGGGGAGTGTTGACAAGGGTCATTATAGTATTTAATGTTCATAATTGTTAAAGGCGTCGCCTCAGGCGGTTGCCTAGGCGACCAAGAGCTCTGCTGGGCTCAGACGACTAGCTGCCTCAAGCGGTCCTTATTAAAAATCTGATATATATGTAATAATATTATTATTTAAGGATATAAAAATTTATATCCTTAGAGAGGATTCAGAGGGAGTTTTTATGGAATGATAGAGAGGATAAAGGGATGTACCATCTACTAACTTGGTCCAAGTTGTGTTAACCAAAGGAAGTTGGAGGACTGAATCCCAAGCCGATGACATAAATGAATAAAGCTTTGCTTGGAAAATGGGAGTGGAGATTTGGCGAGGAAATGGAGAGTTTGTGGAAGGATGTGATTGTGGCCAAATATGGGGAGATTTCTAGTTGGATTCCAAGGGAGGTAAGGGGAACACACGGACTGGGAATTTGGAAGGGGATCATGCCAAATGCTGGTTTGGTGGTACCTTTCTTTACTTATCGGGCGGGTAGAGGAACGGAGATAAGGTTTTGGAAGGATGTTTGGTCAAGTTACACGCGGCTCAAGGATGATTTTGGTAACTTGTTCGCACTTTCTACTGACAGGGATGCTTTTGTGGTGGACTCTTACGAGGAAGGTTCGGAGGGCATCATTTGGTGCCCAAGGCTGCGTCGAGATCTTAATGATTGGGAAATCAGCGACTTCGCCCGGCTTTTGGAGCGTATTACTTCGTCAGGAGTGAACCCAGAGCTTAGGGTCTATAGGCTATGGTCGAGATGTAGGCATGGGCGCTTTTCGGTCAAGCTTTTGTATCAGACGATGCTCCCTACTATGGGATATTCCTTTCCTCATAGAGTGGTGTGGAACCCAGGTATACCTTCTAAGGTCTCTTTCTTCCTTTGGATGGCTTCGATGGGAAAAATCCTAACCGGGGACCAATTGCAACATCGAGGATGGCGAATGGTAAACAGATGTTTCATGTGCATCCAAGCGGAAGAGACAACGGATCATCTTCTTTTGCATTGCCCAGTGGCATCGAAGGTGTGGGGTTTCTTTCTATCCCAAGTGGGCGTGACATGGGTTTTCCCCTCATCTTTTCGTCACCTCTTTGACTGTTGGTGTTGGGATAAAGGAACGGGAGTATGGGAGAAGATTTGGGGGTCCTTCCTGGGGCAATCTCTTTGCAAATATGGAAAGAGAGAAATAGCAGAGTGTTTGAAGATAAAATGTCAACAGTGCCCAGGATTTGTGACCGCATCCGTTTGACAGTTTTGGAGTGGGTTGGCTTACAATTTACCAGGGAGGAAATTCAGGAGATTCTTTAGAGTTGTGGGGGGAAATGTAGTTTAGCAGGTTGGCCAGGGTTAAGTTTACCCGCTCGTAAACTCAGAGGTCTTTTGTTTTTATGTTGTTTTCTCTTCTATCTTAATAATACGAGTTATTGATAAAAAAAAAAATTTATTTTATTTGAATATGATTGTTCGATAAACAAAAAAACATGCTATTTTATATACTTCTCATGTCTTTTATATATAATATGTTCGGATTTGTATATCCAACAAAAACAATTTGCAGATGGAAGAAGAAAGAAGAGACAAATGGTGTCAAGTATGTTTCTCTAATTTTGACTTGTTCTCTCTCTCAATGGGTGGACCAATTGGTCTCACTCTGTTTATGGGTGGACCATATAGTCCCCATTTTTTTCATGGTTGTTAAATTACAGCTAGCTGAGGCGGCCCAATAACAAATTAAGAGCCTTTAAATATCTCAAATTCCTTCTAGTACCCCCAAAACTCTCATAAACTCATATTTAAATGGGTCTTTTATAATTTAAATAAGTGCAGACTCTATATATATATGTTTTACTTATCAATATTATTTATATTACTTATTTTGAGTATAATCGACAAAAAAAAAGAAACGAGAGTAATAGGTAAGTCATCTCCCTCCCCCCGCCCTCTTCTTTCTCCCCTGTTCAGCGCCACATTTGACTATCGGACTATTTTTCTACTTTTTATTCAGTCTTATATTCTCCCTCCTCTCCCCTGTCCTTCCTATATGTCTTTCTTTCCTGTTGGACTGTCTATTTTTTATCTCTCACAATTACTCTATCTCCCCCCTTTCAACAGTCATTGTAGACTTTATTTTATTCAATTTTTTCCAACACTTGAAATCCCCCTTTTATTAATCTTAGAATTTTCTCTAACAATGATTCTATCAAAGTGCATCTTAACAATGGTGTAACAAATGGATTAAACTTCAGCAAACCGAGGCTCATCTTAGGCCGTGTTAGATGATCACTCTGCTTCCCTCTCTCCAAGGCAAGCTTTGGATGAAAGTAGAAGAGGGCTCGAATGGAGGAGAGGGATTCTCGAGGGGGTCTGAGTCCTTATCCTCAGTTGAGGTGGTTCGGATAGTTGAGGAGATAGTCCAAGTGTTGGATGTCCCAATAGATGCTCATTTGCCAGGGATAGCGACTCAAAGAGGAGCTGTCGGAGAAAGGGTAGGCCTAGGATCCCAAAACTTGTTCCCTGGGAAGGAGATCAAAGAAGTGGTGAGCCCTACTTTCACTGTTCGGGAGCCTTCAGAATCATCTCCTATGAGCCCAATTCTAGTTTGTTTTGCGGAAGTGAGGCTGGGAAGGGAAGTAAAGGAACAGCTTGTACTCCCCTCGGGCGAGAAAGCAACTCCAGATTCTTCTCAAAGGCCAGGACTATCTAGACTAGGGAGATATAACACCCACTCCCTTGAGAGGTAAGCGTAAACCCTCCTCTCCCCGTATCCACCTTTCGCCACTTCCGGGTGGGGTAAGGGTAGATACGGTGAGTTCATTATGTTCACAAAGTGATTTTCTTGCTTCAATAATCCCAGTTTAGGGAGGCACGATACCACAACTTAATAGGACAGGGGAGCAAGTGTTGGTTTATCCCAGTCATTGGGAGCCAGGGATCTCACTGAAAGTAATCAAAGACCAGAGTCAATACCCCTAGATTTTAGTTCTCAGGTTAATCCTACAAGCCGAGGAAGAGGTTCCCAAGGTGACACAAGCTACAAGCCAATAGAGTGGTCGTGTGTGGATCTGGGTCAATTAGAGGCTCTTGGTAAGTTCTTGGGCCTATCTTTTGTAGGCCACGAAAAGGAAGCTAGAGCTTTCTTCTTAAGCTTTGAAAGCAAGTGTAGAGGAAGAAAGGAAATCTAGTCGGAAATCCAACAAGGGGAGGGGTGGCAATTCGGCATCAGAAATGCGGAGATTGGAGTGGGGTACTAATTATGATAAACCTAGGTCTAGAAGTGTGTCTTGCAGCCCGAAGGTCCGGAAGGGCCATTCTGTATCTAGATGACAGGTCTCTCCATCATACCATGGAACATTGGGGGTTGGGTTCAGTGGAAAAATGTGTGGCAGTCAAGCGTCTGGTTAGGTCCAAAAACCGACTATCCTGTGCATCCAAGAAACTAAACTAGAGGTGGTCCAGGAGTGGGTCATTAAAGACATTTGGGATGTCTCGATCCCAAGTTGGGTAGCTCTTCCATCATTAGGGGCTTCTGGAGGCATTTTGTTAATATGTGATAAGGATAAGCTACAGGTAGAAGAATCCAAGTTGGGCGTGTAACGACCCGGAATTTTAATATAATAAAATTATGTGTTTATGGGTCCTTAATGGATGATAATTAATTAATTATTTGTTAAATTAATAAAAAGTGGATTTTGCTCAAGATAGAAGTGCACCGAGGAAATCTCAGTATCTTTTGGCGAAAATCGCACACAGTGTGCCAGTCGACTGCCGGGACACACCCTTACCGTATCGGTTCCGTCAGGTACCATTTCGCAGGACCGCAGGGTCATTCTGTGTAATAAAATTGAGCAAAAACGGGAAATTTTCATATTTCCAGAAATTAAGTGGGACCCAATATCTATTGGAGATCCTAATAGAAATCCATGCGGTTGGCACTAATACGTGTCGGTCAGCCGTGAGGACTAATGTCTGTCATCTCGGCAGTTAGTTATCTCAAACGAAGAAGCGACAGCGTGTTTTGTGTCCGAAATCAGAAAATTAGTGGGTTTTGCAATTTTCTTCCAGACTAAATTGCAGCTGTCAAAACTAAGTATTTTTCCCCAAAATTTTTACAGTAGATGTCGGACTGCCTCAAGTTCGGTCACCTGAAGTTTCGTTACTGTAGGGTGTCATCTAGCAGGGTTTCGGAGGGCTTATACGTGAGAAATGGGAAAATCCGGTCAAATTGGTCAAGGTAGTTGACTTAGTCAACTACCACTTTTTCCACACCAATTGGGTCATGTGCTTTTGCACATGATCTAGCCCCATTTAAGGCATATATAAATGGGGGCCAGCCCCTCATTTGCTCACGGTTTCAGTTGCACACAGTGCTGTGCCAGATTTTTTTAGAGAGAGAAAGTGAGGAGAGAGAAAGGAAGAGAGAGAAAGAGGAGAGAGAAAGGAAGAGAGAGAAAGGGAAAGAGAGGTCCCCTTAGGGTTTTTCGACATTCCCGACGCATTGGTGGCGTCTAATTTCTTCTCTGACGCCTCGATTTACGTGTAGAAAGAGAAAAAAAAAATAGAAAGAAAGTGAAAGTTAGAGAGAGAGGAGCTTTATCTTGGGGTTGATCGCCCTCTCGGACGTGTTGGCGGTGCCCTTTTTGCACTAGCTGCCTCGAAACGCGTGAAGCAGGTAAAACCCCTCTTTTCTTCTCTTTTTCCCCTTATTTTGCTATATTATTTTATCTGAAGTATATGCATATCTTTTGACATGAATGAAAAAGGGTCAGAGACCCCTATATGATGTTGTGATTTTATGTGGTCTATCGGGGAGCCCAGATCGGGTCCCGGGTAAATTGTATCGCCACTTTAGGGTGACGAAAAGTTATTTTGAATGTCGTATAAGGCTATGGAGACATCCATTAGCCTGGAAACGTTCCCTAACGGGACGGTGTGTTACCGGAGTTGGTTCACGGGCGCGAGGCCCAAGTATTTCAGTTAATCAAGCGAGGCTTGGGGATTATAATACATTCATAAATGAACCTCATAATTGGAAAGTAATGTGAGGTCGGGAACCTCGGTTAGGGTGACGTAACCCTAAGTGACCTTGGGTCACAGTTTAATATATACTGTTCTATTTTATTGTAACATGCAAATTGAATTGTTTATTATATCATTATTAATGTGTATCATTATGTGAAAAATAGTTTAAAAGGATTGTGGTTTTGTTGGGCTTCATAGCTCACTGAATTTTTATGTCAGCAGATCTCAGAGCTGCTGACCAGTAAGTGAAAAGTCCAACTGGATATTTTGGAAGCTTGTACGAGTTGTACCCGGCGTGATAGAAGCGCATATTTTTGTAAAACAAACTTGATGTAAATAATACAGGTATATGGTTTGTATGACAAGTATTATTTGCTTTTGGAAACATCTAATAAATGTTTAAATTTCCCGCATTTTCGCAGCTAAAGTCTTCCGCTTGCATGATTTGACGAACGGACGCGCGTCTCGGAACTTGATTCCCTAGGCGCGGGTTCGGGGCGTCACAATTGGTATCAGAGCCTAAGAGCAATAACCATCATAACAAACTATACTTATTCATGAACTACCATAGTACATGATTTTTAGTTGTGTGGCTAGATGTATTACTGTACATCACCTATTTCGAAATCAGATAGTGATTTGGAAATTGTGTGTATATGCAGGGATGCCGTTAATGCACAGAGTCCCCACCAAGGAGGATTAGCAGCATTATGAGCAGATGGCAGCCATATTGAGTCGCCGTTATCCAGAGTGGCTTGGGATGACTCAACGAATCATGGCGGCCATTAAGCTAAATCCGGACGGAACTGCCTGGACGCCACCCCCGACTCCGATGGAGCTTGCAATACCGGCTCGGGTACGTCGTGAGATTTTAAGGCAGGTCAAGCGGGCACTGGCAGACATCAGGCCTAGTCCGGATGGGACTGGTTGGATACCTCCACCCCTATCATCTAAAAGGCTTACGGCACGAGAGTATTGTGCGATTTTGAACAACCATAAGCAAAGTAAGAAGAAGCCGGTGGAGGCGAGTAGTCCGTCTACCTCGACTGAGGTTTAGATGCAAGAGCAGGGAGTCAGGAGGGGAGACTGTAGCGTATCTGTATGGTTTTGGAGTATAGTAGATGCCCTAGGCGGTCTTCTTATCACTTGACTCATAGATTTTTTGGTGTATATACTTATACAGTGGAGATGATGTTTTGTATACTATGATGTAGTATGTTCATGTATATGGTGTGGTATGTATATATTAAAGATGAAATGAATGAAATGTCTCTTTTTGGATATCGAATTCTCAGTGTATTTCAGTTTCATTTTATTATTAAAAGTTCGTTACTTTATAATTATAGGTGAATCATGTCACCTCGACGAGCACCCGAGAATACCTTGGCTGGGGCATTCGAGGCTATTACAGCCCTAGCCAACCTAATTCAGCAACAACAGGCCCAGAATATGAATGGAAATGGGAATGGTAGTCGTATCCTCATTGCTACCATGCCAGAGCATAGAAATGTGACCCGATTGGAGAAGTTTAAGAAGCTTGGACCGTCAGCCTTTTCGGGTACTACTAATCCGCTGAAGGCGGAGAACTGGATCAGAAGTCTGGAAAAAGTTTTTAGGGCTATGTCCTTGTCAGAAAATGATAAGCCCGAGTTCGCTATCTTTTTACTTGAAGGAGAAGCGGAACATTGGTGGACCACAGTGGAAAGGGCAGTTCCACCGCATCAGAGGCCCGTGACTTGGGCAAAATTTACTGAATTGTTTTATGAGCGTTATTTTTCAGCGTCGATGAAAAAGAGGAAGGAGATGGAGTTTCTTCAGCTGACCTAAGGAAATATGTCGGTTAGCGAGTATGAACAAAAGTTTAATCAACTCTCGAGGTTCGCTGCGAGATTTGTCGAGGATGAGCAGTGGAGGGTTGAGAAATTTGAAGGATTAAAGCCGGCTATCAGGGAGAAATTGGCAGCTCAACGATTTACCTCCTTCTCAGAGATATTAGATAGAGCACTCAGAGTAGAGCGAGTGCATGAAGAACTGGCACAGTCTAGTGCTAGCAAAGGCAAAGGGACAGTTGGGAAGCCCTGGATAAAGGAGAATAACCGGCAGTTTACTGGGAAAAGAAAGTTCGAGGACATGAAAAGCCAAGGGTCTACAGGAAGATTGAGGCTTAAGTACAAGAAATGTGGTCAGGGCCATTTGACCAAGGACTGTAGAACGAAGGTTTGCTTCTAGTGCGGAAAGCCTAGACACTTCAAGAAGGATTGCCCTAAGGATCAACCACTAGCGTTGGACGGCGGAAAATGAAGAGTGTTTGCAATTACCCACGAAGAGGCACAGCAGACCGAAGGTGTCATCGAAGGTAAACTTTTAGTATTTCAAGTACCTGCTTATGCTTTGATTGACACTGGTGCTACACATTCGTTTGTCTCTACTCGTTTTGCTAAACACATAAGTTACAAGCCTAATACACTCAAAAGCATGATGTCTATATCTACACCATCAGGGAAAGTTCTGTACACAAAAACAGTCTATGATAGGTGTCCCATACTTGTCAATAGTGTACGGATGTTAGTAGATCTGATCGTGTTAGACATGAAGGATTATGATGTTATCCTAGGGATGGATTGGTTGGCTAATTACCATGCAGTGGTCGATTGTAATGCCAAGAAAGTGATATTTCGAATTCCAGACATCCCAGAGTTCGAAATGCAGGGGATTATCCGAGGTCAACCACCCAAGCTAATATCAGCAATTAAAGCATGTCAGCTTCTAGATAAGGGGTGTACTAGGTATTTCGCTGCAGTGGTGGTCGATAAAGATGAAGATGACACTTTAAGGAATACCCCGGTGGTCAGAGAGTTTCGAGATGTGTTTCCTGATGAATTACCAGGACTCCCTCCTACTAGAGAAATCGATTTTACAATCGATGTTACTCCGGGTGTAGACTCGATATCTAAAACACCGTATCGGATGGCTCCGGCTGAGTTGCAAGAGCTAAAGATTCAGTTGCAAGACCTATTAGATAAGAGCTTGATCCGTCCTAGTGTTTCACCATGGGGAGCACCGGTGTTATTTGTCCGAAAGAAAGACGGGAGTCTACGTCTGTGTATAGATTATCGTCTGCTGAATCAAGCGACGATCAAGAATAAGTATCCTTTCCCCAAGATCGATGATCTATTTGATCAGTTGCAAGGCGCCCAAGTGTTTTCAAAGATTGATTTACGGTCCGGCTATCACCAATTGAGGGTTAAAGAAGAAGATATTCAGAAGACAGCATTCCGAATTCGGTATGGTCATTACGAGTTCTTGGTGATGCCTTTTGGACTGACAAATGTACCTGTGGCCTTTTTGGAGTTGATGAATCGTCTTTTCAAGCCATACTTGGATTAGTTTATTGTGGTATTTATTGATGATATCTTGGTGTACTCACCTAGTTGTGAGCAGCACGCTGAGCACTTGAGGATTACGCTACAGACATTAAGAGATAATCAGCTGTATGCTAAGTTCTCCAAGTGCGAGTTTTGGATGGAAGAGGTAGCCTTTCTTAGGCATATTGTGTCAAGAAATGGAATATCTGTTGATCCTTCCAAGATTCAGGCAGTAACCGATTGGGCAAGGCCATCCACTGTTACTGAAGTTCAAAGTTTTTTAGGATTGGCTCGGTACTACCGCAGATTTGTAGAAGGTTTCTCGAAGATAGCAGCTCCTTTAACGAAATTATCCCACGCATGACCTGGAGTTAGCTGCGGTAGTGTTCGCACTAAAAATTTGGAGACATTATCTTTATGGAGAGAAGTTGGTGATCTATAGTGATCACAAAAGTTTAAAGTATCTATTCTCCCAAAAGGAACTCAATATGCGACAGCGTAGATGGATGGAATTCTTGAAGGATTATGAATATGTAATCCAGTACCATCCTGGTAAGGGTAATGTGGTTGCTGATGCCCTGAGTAGAAAGACAGTTAGATCTGTAGCATATATGAGGGCAGAATATGAGGGCAGAACGATGGAAGATGATCGAAGAATTCAAGAGTTGGAATCTGAATCTAGGATTCCAGGGTAATAATGCCAAGTTGGCTAGTATTCAGGCCAAGCCAGTGTTATTACAAAAGATTCAAGAAGCACAGTTGGAAGATCAGGAGATCAAAGTTATTAGAGATAAGATTTTTCAAGGAAAAATGGATGATTTTGAAGAATCTGAAGATGGAATACTTCGATTCAAAGGTCAAATCTGTGTGCCTAGAAATCCTGAGTTGAAGAATGAACTGCTCAATGAGGCACATCGATCTCGTTTTGCGGTGCACCCCAGAAGTACAAAGATGTATCAGGATGTGAAGAATAACTACTGGTGGAATGGCATGAAGAGAGAAATTGCAGAGTATGTATCTCGATGCCTTGTTTGTCAGCAAGTCAAGGCAAAACATCAGAAACCACCTGGATTGTTAAATTCATTGTCTATTCCCGAGTGGAAATGGGAGCACATTACGATGGATTTTGTGATAGGGTTACCAAAAACAAGGAGTGGACATGATGCCGTTTGGGTGATAGTTGATCGATTAACGAAGTCGGCTCACTTTCTTGCTATCAAGGATACCATAACCCTGAAAAATTTATCAAAGTTGTACATCAAGGAGATTGTGAAGCTGCATGGTGTGCCGGTATCTATTGTGTCAGATCGCGATCCGCGATTTACTTCCTGATTTTGGAGGAGCTTGCAAGAAACTTTAGGTACGCAGCTAAACATGAGTACAGCGTATCATCCGCAAACCGATGGACAGTCTGAGCGCACAATACAAACTCTAGAAGATATGATGCGCACTTGCAGTCTGGACTTTCAAGGAAACTGGGATGATCACTTGCCATTGATCGAGTTTGCATATAATAACAATTATCAGGCAAGTATTCAAATGGCTCCTTACGAGGCCTTGTACGGCAGGAGTTGTCGGTCACCAGTATGTTGGACTGAAGTAAGGGAACGTAAACAACTGGGACCTGAGTTGGTGCAAGAAACAACAAAGAAGATCGAGTTGATTTGATCGAGGTTATTATCTGCACAAAGTCGACAGAAAAGCTATGCAAATGAAAAGCGCCGAGACATAGAGTTTCGAGTCGGCGATCATGTCTTCTTGAAAATCTCTCCATCAAAAGGTACTGTACAATTCGGAAAGCGGGGAAAGTTAAGTCAGCGATTCATCAGACCTTTTGAGATTTTGGCTAAAATAGGAGGTGTAGCCTACCGTTTGGCGTTACCACCAGAGCTAGCAAGGGTTCACAATGTATTCCACATATCCATGTTGAGAAAATATGTACCTGATCCCTCGCACGTGATACGATATGAACCAATTCAAGTCAGAGAGGACTTAACTTTCGAAGAAAAGCCAGCGATAATTTTGTACCGCAAGGAACAGGTGTTACGAAACAAAACGATTAAGCTAGTTAAAGTTTTATGGGAACACCATAGCATAGAGGAAGCCACATGGGAACTTCAAGATGTCATTAGGAGCAATCATCCTCAGTTATTTGATGATTAGTGTATATGTAAATTTCGAAGACGAAATTTTTGTAAGGAGGGGAGATTATAACGAGCCGGAATTTTAATATAATAAAATTATGTGTTTATAGGTCCTTAATGGAGGATAATTAGTTAATTATTTGTTAAATTAATAAAAAGTGAATTTTGCTCGGGATTGAAGTGCACCGAGGAAATCTCAGTATCTTTTGGCAAAAATCGCACACAGTGTGCCGGTCGACTGCCGGGACACACCCCTATCGTATCGGTTCCGTCAGGTACCATTTCGCGGGACCGCGGGACCATTATGTAATAAAATTGAGAAAAACAGGAAATTTCCATATTTCCAGAAATTAAGTAGGACCCAATATCTGTTAGAGATCCTAATAGAAATCCGTGCAGTTGGCACTAATGCGTGTCGGTCAGCCGTGGGGACTAATGTCTGTCGTCTCGGCAGTTATTTATCTCAAACGAAGAAGCGACAGCGTGTTTTGTGTCCGAAATTAGAATATTAGTGGGTTTTGCAATTTCTTCCGGACTAAATTGCAGCTGTCAAAACTCAGTATTTTTCCCCAAAATTTTTACAGTAGATGTCGGACTGCCCCAAGTTCGGTCACCTGAAGTTTCGTTACAGTCGGGTGTCATATAGCAGGGTTTCGGAGGGCCTATACGTGAGAAATGGGAAAATCCGGTCAAACCTGTCAAATTGGTCAAGGTAGTTGACTTAGTCAACTACCACTTTTTCCACACCAATTGGGTCATGTGCTTTTGCACATGATCTAGCCCCATTTAAGGCATATATAAATGGGGCCAGCCCCTCATTTGCTCACGGTTTCAGTTGCAAACAGTGCTCTGCCAGATTTTTTTAGAGAGAATGAGAGAGAAAGGAAGAGAGAGAAAGAGGAGAGAGAAAGGAAGAGAGAGAAAGAGGAGAGAGAAAGGGAAAGGGAGGTCCCTTTAGGTTTTCGACGTTCCCGACGCGTTGGCGGCATCTGATTTCTTCTCCGACGCCTCGATTTGAGTGTAGGGAGAGAAAAAAAGGTAGAGAAAAAGTGAAAGTTAGAGAGAGGAGCTTTATCTTGGGGTTGATCGCCCTCTCAGACGTGTTGGCGGTGCCCCTTTTTGCACTAGCTGCCTCGAAACACGTGAAGCAGGTAAAACCCCTCTTTTCTTCTCTTTTTCCCCTTATTTTGCTATATTATTTTATCTGAAGTATATGCATGTCTTTTAGCGTGAATGAAAAAGGGTCAGAAACCCCTATGTGATGTTGTGATTTTATGTAGTCCATCGGGGAGCCCAGACCGGGCCCCGGGTAAATTGTATCGCCACTTTAGGGTGACGAAAAGTTATTTTGAATTATGGAGACATACAGTAGCCTGGAAACGTTCACTACGGGACGGTGTGTTACCGGAGTTGGTTCACGGGCGCGAGGCCCAAGTATTTCAGTTAATCAAGCGAGGCTTGGGTTAACTGAGGTTAACCTGTGGTTAGAAAATCTAACCAGGGTTAAGTATAGTCTGTGGTTCCTCTTTGACTAGGACAGGAGAGACGGTGTCTAGTAAGGCCCGGGGTTCCTTCATGACTGATAGTCTGGAGATGTCGGTCCGTTTGTCTAGGTCGTCCGTGATGCCTCTTGGACTAGGTCAGGAGTGGCGGTGTCCTGCATGGCCCGTGGTTCCTCTGTGACTGATAGTCAAGAGATGTCGGAGTCATAGGAAGTTTAAAGTGGCTGAACATCAGATAGTGTATAGTCCAGGGTTCCTCTCTGGGTGGGTCAGAAGATGTCGGCACCGTGTCTATCAGGGTCCCTTCTTGGTGGAACGTCAGGGATCGGCATTGGTATAGATGTCGGGGTTCCTTCGTAGACTAGCCAGAAAATGACGGTAAGCAGGTTGGTTGGGGTTTCTTCTTGACTGATACTCAGGGCGATAACGGCGAATACACGGTAGATGTTGCCAGTCAGTTGAATGGAAAAGTATTGTCCTTATTGGGTGAATGCCCATGTTGTGTGTAAGCTTCGGATACGAAGTGGTCTAAGTTGGTATACTCAGGGTTGGTGTATTTGTTTGAGTAGGTGGACTCATGGTTCGGTATGGAATCGTCGGATTCCAGGTGAGTTGGGTTGGTATACCCAAGGTTTGGTCGTGTTCAGGTGAAAGCCAGAACAGCGTGTGTCAGTCAAAATGGCTCAATGTATTATGGTTAGGATTTAGAGACTTTAAGCTGAACATTTGTGGGATGTAGCCAATTAATAAAGTCTCAGGACTCGAAATGAAACATGATTGATGATCGAAACGATAACTTGGTAATATAATACATTCATAACTTAACTTCATAATTGAAAAGTAATGTGAGGTCGGGAACCTCGGTTAGGGTGACGTAACCCTAAGTGACCTTGGGTCACAGTTTAATATATACTGTTCTATTTTATTGTAACATGCAAATTGAACTGTTTATTATATCATTATTGATGCGTGTTATTATATGGAAAATAGTTTAGAAGGATTGTGGTTTTGTTGGGCTTCATAGCTCACTGAATTTTTATGTCAGCAGATCTCGGAGCTGCTGACCAGTAAGTGAAAAGTCCAACTGGACATTTTAGAAGCTTGTACGAGTTGTACCCGGCGTGATAGAAGCGCCTACTTTTGTAAGACAAACTTGATGTAAATAATACAGGTATATGGTTTGTATGATGGCTATTGTGATGACGGGTATTATTTGCTTTTTGGAAGCATCTGATAAATGTTTAAATTTCCCGTATTTTCGCAGGCAAAGTCTTCCGCTTGCATGATTTGACGAACGGACGCGCGTCTTGGAACTTGATTCCCTAGGCGCAAGTTCGGGGCGTCACAGGGGGCATATTCAATATCCATTTATTGCCGCTGGGTGGGAGAGGAATTTTCTTGGGTTTTCTCCGGGGTATATGGCCCCTCAGGTGGGTCAGATGACTCATCTTTTTGGGTAGAGTTGGACGATGTCAGTGTCCGATGGGACGCTCCTTGGTGTTTGGGAGTGATTTTAACAGTGTTCGCTTTTCAGATGAGCGTAAAGGCAGGTGCGCGGTTTCTACTAAGATGAGGAGATTTGGGGAGTTTATCGGGCGCCCTGAGTTGATTGATGTTCCTTTGAGAGGCCACCATTTCACATGGGCCCCCATAGTGTCTAGCGGGTTAGTAAGCAAATTAGATAGATTCATGTGTTCCCCAGAATGGGAAAATCATTTCCCCAATATCATTTAATCAACCCTGCCTTCTCCTATTTCAGATCATGTCGCGTTATCCTTGGAGGTCGGGCTTTTTCGAGGGGGCCCTTCCCCATTTCGGTTTGAGAATATGTGGATTCAGGATGATAGGTTTAAAGGGGTGCTAAAAGAGGTGTGGAACATCATCAAGGGGCAGCGGCCCGCAAGTACGAGATTTGGACTCGAACTCAAAGCCCTTAAAGCCCATCTGAAGTCTGGAATAGAGAGGTGTTCGGAAACATCCAAGTTAGACTTGCTAGTCTTCTACAGGGCATTGGTGAGTTGGATGCAAAAGAGGAATTGAGACCCCTCAATCATGAGGAGATTCAATTAAATGAGGCTATGAGATTGGAGTACTTGAATACAGCCAAATTGGAAGAGATCAGTTGGAAGCAGAAGGCTAGACTTTGCTAGCTCGAGGGGAATCGTAACACAATTTTTTCATAGGATGGTAAATTTTCATCGGAAGTGTAACTTTATATCCAGATTTAAGGTGGATGGTGAGTGGCAGGAGGAGCCTAAAAAGGTAGCGGGCAACATCGTTTCCTATTATCAGAATTTGTACGTGGAAAAGGAACAGTGGCACTCACAACTAGACGGCCTCCCATTTGAGGTGTTGCCTGTGGATCTAAGGGACTCTTTGGAAGTCCCTTTCCAAGAGGAGGAGGTGTTGGGTGCAATTCGGGCAATGAAATGGGATAAGACCTGATGGGTTTACCATCGAGTTCTACCGAGCTTGTTGGGAGATTATTGGGAAGGACCTCCTTGCGGTCATGGCAGAGTTGTATGAGACAAGGCGTTTTGATAGAGTGCTCAATAACACTTTCATCGTATTGATTCCAAAATAGAAAGGAGCAGCAGATATTAAATATTTGCGACCAATCAGTCTCGTGAGTAGCGTTAACAAAATCCTATCCAAGGTCTTAGCAACTCGACTCCAGAGAGTGATGGGTCACATCATATCCCCCCCGCAAGGTGCATTTATGGGTGGGAGACAGATCCTGGATGGTATCTTGATAGCCAACGAGTGCATTGATGTCAGGCTAAAATCGAAAGTTCTAGGACTTCTGTGTAAAATTGACATGGAGAAAGCGTATGATCATGTTAGCTGAGAATTTTTGGAGTATGTGATGAAGAGGATGGATTTTGGTCCAAAGTGGTGTCAATGGATGCGGGTGTGCATCCCTTCGGTTTCATTCTCCATTCTGATCAATGGTAACCCAGCTAGCTACTTCCAAAGTTGTAGGGGCTTAAGGCAAGGGGATCTTCTCTCCCCTTTCCTATTCATCATTGTATTGGAAGCTTTGAGTAGGATGTTGTCCCGAGCTGACGGTATGGTCTTCGAAGGTTTTTCCATAGGCAGAGAAAGACTGCGGATATCCCATCTTCAGTTTGGTGATGATACACTCATCTTCTGTAGATCTTCGCGTCAGGGCCTAGTGTCCCTTAGAGGTCTCTTCAGTTGTTTTGAAGCGGTCTCAGGTCTACGAGTCAACATGTCTAAATCGGAAATAGTTGGGGTTGGGGAGGTCTCGGAGATTGTCTCTTTTGCAGAATGCCTTAGATGCAAGGTGGGACATCTCCCATCAGTATACCTGGGTATGCTATTAGGGGCCACATTTAAAGCAAAGGCAGTGTGGGCTCCGATCCTGGAGAGATTTGCTAAGCAATTGTCAGGGTGGCAAACGTCTTTCTTATCCAAAGGAGGGAAGTTGACCCTGATACAAAGTACACTGAGTAGCCTGCCAACCTATTTCATGTCCACACTTATCATTTCTCGTTCAATGGGAGCTTCCCTAGAGCGTTTGCAGAGGGAGTTCCTGTGGCACTCGAAAGCGGGTCAATTCAAATATCATCTTGTGGATTGGGGTAGCATATGCAAGCCAAAGAGCGAAGGTGGTCTAAACTTGAAGCCTCTATCTCTAGTCAACAAGGCTCTTCTGGGGAAATGGATATGGAGATTTGAGGAGGAGAGGAAGAGCCTATGGTGGTATGTGATTGTGACCAAGTATGGAGAGGATTCTCGTTGGGTTCCGAAAGAAGTTAAGAGTTCCCACGGGGTAGGGTTGTGGAAGGGAATCATGTCAGTTGCTCGTTTTGTTCTCATCTATTTTGAGTTTAGGATGAGTGAGGGGTCAAAGGTTAGATTTTAGATGTGTGTTGTGGAGTGTCTAGCCTGCAGGAGGATTTTGGTACCATTTTCCGGCTTGCCATTGATAGAGTAGGGGGAGTGGTGGAGCTGCCAAGTGCTATAAGTTGAGAAGGGATTTGAACGATTGGGAATTAGCCGAGTTCGGTAGGCTGTTACATATGCTGGGATCACTTGCCCCGATTTCTTAGGGCAAGTGAGATCTCTAGTTCAGTTGATTGGGTCTAGTCCTCCTGTATGCTTTCCTCACAGGGTTGGGTGGAATCCAAGAATTCCTTCTAAAGTATCTTTCTCTGGAACGCGATATTGAATAAAATTCTCACTTGTGACCACTTTAAAAGTAGAGGGTGGAGGATGGCAAACCGATGCTTCATGTGCCTTCAAGCGGAGAAGGCGGTAGATCACCTTCTCTTGCATTGTCCTGTTGCATGTGAAATTTTGAGTTTCTTTCTTTCTGGAGTGGACATGGACTGGGTCTTTCCCTCTTCCCTTCGAAATTTCTTATCTTCCTGGACCTAGTAACTGGGGATGAATCGAGAAAGGTTTTCTAGCGGGTATTGCCAGGGGTTATAGCATGGTCCATTTGGAAAGAGAGGAATAGGAGTCTTTGAGGATTCTCATTCATCAGTCCATAGTATCTATTCAAAAGCTAGTTTGTTCGTTTTGGAATGGAGCCCATCCAAGTTGACAGGGGGGATCTTGGACATTCTGTAGCCCTTTTGGGCCATTAGGCAGGGAGTGTGTTCCCTAGGAGCTATTTGGATTCTGTCATGTTTTTCTTCTTTGCTTTGTTCTTTTCATGTTCATTTCCTTGTGAACTTCTTTAGGCTACATATATTTGTAGCTCTTCTTTCATCTATATATATTTGTGTGATTATTGATCAAAAAAAAACAATGGTGTAATTTATATGTTCATCCATGGTTTATGTCGGCTCAAGTCGCCTGGTCACTTTGACAACTATGTTCATGTTATTAGGTATACTGTGTGTATTATGCGTATTGTATCTAATACGTAATACATATAAGGGTAAAAGTGTAGTTCTTTTTTTTAGTAATAATATATAAAGAACGGAGAGACATGAATAATTAATGCTCTCTAACCCTAATCACTTTCTCTTTCTCTTCTCTTCTCTTTCTCCACTCTCTACCTCTTTCTACTCTAGTGTTATTTCAAAACCCTAGTTCGCAAACTTCAAAAATCTAATCAGTTTTGAGCTTAATTAGAGTAGTTATTCTTATTTACAGTTTAGTCCCTATGTTTATAAAAATTACAGATTGGCCTGTCCAGGAACCTTAATCATACTATCAAGCCCTAGACATCATTCTAGGCCCTTAATCCTTCACTCCTAAGTCCTAGCTTACCACGTACCCATCAACATTCAAAATTAGGTATATCTTGAGGTGAAACAACAAATTCCCCAGCTTTCCAAAAATTACAGAATTTCCTGGATCGTTTTGTTGGGTTGATCTCAAGTTTAGGTCATTAGTTTCATGGCTACATGAATTGTACACATATGTATCATGCATATTTTATCGTATAAGAAATGCGTGTACAGTAATTACCTAAATAGTCACATACACTTTGTACTCTATACAGCACCTACTCTCTAGAGGGTAATACAAATTATAATAAAAGTTTTCTTAAATTGACCAGGTTGAAATCCTAAAAAAAAATCAATAAAGAATAAAACATTTTTCTTTTAGTAGCAATATGTAGTTTTTAAAACCATTAACACTGCTGAGGAGTGCTCTGATATAAATTGAAAACCTAGATGGCGAGGGGACAGCTATTAAGGGTGTGGACCAATGTAGTGGAAGAAGATTTGAAAATAAGAAGCTGGAAAACGACTTAGTAATAATAAGCTTCACCAGAAGATATGGCCCTAGATTGAATAGAATGGTTGAACGGGAATCAAGTAGCTGAGCACAGATAGTTGGGATGAGGCATTCATGATACTGCAGTAGTGTGTAGAAACTTACTGCTATTGTAGAAAAGCTACATTCATGTCATGATTTGAATTCCCAAAAGGCTTATATCAATAGAGGAACTATCACAACCATGTCCGATAGATTAGAATTAATCTTTGTCTCTCTCTCATTTAAGTTAAATATATGTTCAAAACTACTGTTTCCAGAACAAAATTGTATACTGCTCTTGTAATAACACGATTCGGCGGAGCTACAAGTAGAGCATGAATGTCTCAATATGATGGAAACAATTCCGCAACCGTTAGGACCAACAAGGGACCAACAAGAAGCAAATGAAGCCTTCCACGATGAAAAATACAAAGCCACAAAACAAGGTCAACAATGCCATTTTAAAAACAGATAACCATTGACAAGGATAATACAGTAGAGATTGTGCGAGACACTATGAGAAAGGACTCCATACTTAAGAAATAGTTAAAATAAATATACCTGGCAAAACACGAAAGAATTGAATATGAACGTATTGAGAACAGAACCAGCATCTGAACCTCTAAGTTTCAAAAGCCGCTTCCCATCAAATTTGAACACTGAAAGGACAGCCAATTGATATATACTCTGACCAATGACATTCCTCCACATGGTCCTGGTGATAAAATCTACACCCCTTCCAACTGGTTGTCTTTCCATCAATCTGTCATTTGGAGGTTCTGTAGCCAGTGCCAGTGCACCAAGAATGTCCATAATCATATTGACCCAAAGTAACTGAAAGGTCGTAAGCAGAGCAGAACCTGAAAGTTACTTGGCAAAAGTATGATAATTATCTACATTCTGAAAATCATAAAACAAGTTCTCACTTGAAAAACCCTAGAAGATGCTCATAAAAAGGTCAGCTTCATGGACCAACGCACCTGAGATGCATGCAGAAACAAAATTGATTACAAGCGCAACAATATTAACTGTTAACTGGAACTGCACAAACTTTTGAATGTTTATATAAACCGCACGCCCCCATTTGACTAGTTTCACATTAGTCGCAAAATTATCATCCATTATGATGACATCAGCATTCTGTTTTGCAACCTGTAGATAAATTCATCAAAAAAAATAAGGATAAAGGCTAACTTCCATCATAAATGCTCCTTATTCTATTGTTTCATTGCCCATCATGCTTAAATTCACTAAACCATTATTCACCATTCTACGTAGACCCTTGATCAGATGGCACGTTTCTATGAACATATTATTCAACAAGGCATGACCCACGTATATTGTTGCACCTCACAAAATGCCATAACTAAATATTTGGCATATATGTTTCCGAAAATTACCAATTTTCAAGTAACAAAAAAGGGCTCCAACAAGGAAAAAAAACGGCAATTATGGGGGTGAAAAACCTTCGTCGGGCATTCAATACTTCTTCAATCTTCATGAAACTTATTTCAATCCGTCAATATTTATCATATGGATCAAACACAATAGGTTTGAGTGCCCATAAAACTCCTAAATCAATTGCACAATCCAAAAAAACAAATCTGAATTTTTTTCTAATTTTGATGAAAACTAAGAAAAAGTACATCTCTGGATCTTAGAAAATTCTCAAAAAATAACCACAATTCTCAGAAAATTACGATCTATCACATGGAACGATAAAAAATTCTAACGCAATTCTGACGGTATGTACCATACGGCTGACGTCAGCACTCCACTGAGTTCGTCCCTTGGGTCTACCCTTTAGCTCTGATACCAAATTAGTTTAGTTTGTAAGGTTATTAGGATTGAAATTTAGTTGAAAGTTTAGGGTTTAAGAGAGAGAGGAAGAAAAAGGAGAAAGATGTTAGGTTTAAGAAAAAATAGTGAGAGAGATTAATGATATCTCTCACACACTTTATTATTTATATTCCACTAATGGTGTACTATTAGTATATAAGAGCTTTTTATTTAGTCTATAAGAGCTACTAATAATAGACCCACAATACAGTATATAAGAGATAACATAAAGACAAGGCTCATAGGAATAAAGCCCACAAAGCCTTATTCAACAATTTCATCATTTAAATTAGTAACCAACATCAGATATAGATCATAATTACCAAATTGAGAAGCGAAGCGAGAACAAGAAGTGGGAAGCAAGGCTCAAAATATCCTTGGGAAATGAGAAGTGAGAAATAAAATATGGGCGTCTCACTCTCATTATGTTAGTATGGGCAGCCACACCTTAGATTTTGCTTCACAGGGGCATTTTTATAATTTTCTAATAAACATTTAATTTTTACTTTTCCTTCGTAGGTGTTTTTAAAATCCTTAGTAAAATTTTAGAATGGTCAATAGTCTTAGATTAGAGTGTTAGAGTTGTTTAGGAAGTTTCTTATTGGAGTCATGGAATGAAATGCCAACGATATATTAGATATCACACCCCCTAATATATCTGCATGGGATATTATACATTTTACACCATGTCGCACAATATCAACGATATATCGTGCAATATCGTGCAATATTCTAGGGAGTGTTGGTTTTTACACAATAAAACATAGTCAAATCCTGTCAAAGGTTATTTATAAGAAAATATCATTTTAGTAAATGGTTTACTTTTATACACTTAAGAAATTTCTATGTAAATAAGGTTATACCCCCATTTGGATTCAATAAAATTATCCTAAATCCAAATTCCTGAAGAATAAAAAGTCAATATTCCAGTTCAAGGACAAAATTCTCATTTCAGGGATTTGGTCAAAATTTTAATTTTCAAATGTTAAGGTATTTCTCAAATCTTAAATTTTCATAAATTCTACCATATCAAAACATATCTAAAATTCAAAAGTCCTGTGAAAAAATTCTCATATTTTAATCTTCAAAAATATTTTCATCTATAGGATTAAATAATCAATTAGTAGTTTTGCAGGAAAAAAATCTTACATTCAAGCATTACAAAAAAATATTTAAGCATATTATGAGTACCCTCCATTTAAACACTCCAAAAATTAATTTCCAAAGGAATCATATGGATACGTTTATGGGTTTGAGTCGTATGGATATGAGTATGAAAGTGTACAACCTTATGTGCTAGTGCCAGTAGCAGTGGCAGTGCCGATAGCAGTGTCAGTGGCGGTTGTGCATTGATACTCACAATATCCACCGATGAGAGTTCTGCTACATCTTGGAATAGATGACTACCAACATTATGTACGTGAGAATACATCATTGTGTCATAATGTGACGGGCTGAGAGCAGTACTTATGTGGAGAACCAATACTATCGTCAACCTAGTCAAGACAGAGATGACTCTGAGTCTCTGCGTAACTCCATGTGGCACTAATTGTAATTCATGGGGTGGCTTGGATTATGCCATCATGGAAGTATTATGTATGAAACTCTGATTGTATATTTTATTATTATGGATGAAAGATTTTATGTAAGTAATATCAATATTAATCATACATTATCATCACTCGTCAATGCACATCTTTGCTCTCTTCTCATTGCATGTCTTATGTACATTGTTATTGTTTTTTTATATTATTCTCAAATGTATAATAATATTTCCTAAAGTTTTACTGCAAAATTTTATGTTTTCTCATTATTCCATCAACGATGCGATTCCCAGACAAATGATATATCTTACGATATATCCCCGAGATATCTTTATCCCATCGGTGCGACAAGTCATGCAATATCAACATTTAGAGCCTTGATTAGAGTTCTAGTCAAATAAAAAAAAAAAAATCACTCTTTTACCTATAATTATATTATACCACTTTAAAAATTATTTATTGATCAATGTGAATGAAGTTAAAAATATATATATGCAAAATTTTCTAATCTTAAACTTGCTAGTGTTGAATCTAGTGGAGTGTTGAATCTAGTAGAGGGTGTCTCATCCTCTTATTTCAAAGAGATCATGAGACCAAATCAAAGAGCGTGGATTCAATCAAGTGACTTAACAATATCAATCATTCAAGAGGTATTCTCCACCAAATTTATAGAATTTTTCTATTCATATATTTTTTATTTTTTGGTCATAGAAGAACTATTACAAATCTGTATTTGATTTTCTTCAATTCTAAAAACCCTATATAGCTGAAATTAAATAAAGATTGATATTGCTAAACCCTGATCTTGTTGGGCTATATTCTGATCATTATTCAGGGACATTGCTTGCTGATTTTTGGATTAAATTCAGGAATATTGAAAAATTGGTCGTTTGCAGTTTTTCGTCATTCATATGCATTCATATAAAACCCTAACCGAAAGTTACAAATTGGGGTTTTGATCAATTTAACCCAAATTGTTATTTTGGTATATTTCAGACATCAAGATCAGAATTTTAATTAAGTGATTTGATATGTCTGATTCAAGTTTGAGCATATTTGATCATCTCTAAGTTTTTTGAGAAAACCCTATAACTTTAGTTATACTTTATTCAGGAAGTAATAGAATCTTGAATGAGATATTATTGAGAGTTACTAGAATTCTAAACCATCATATTTGACTTACAACATTTTTTAGGGCTTCGAAAAGAGAGAATTAAATTAGATTTTAATATAAATAAACCCGACTTTAAAAGATTTGTTTTGGATTTTTTAGTGGAGAATTATTAACCCTAACCACCCTCAGCTACATCAGTTTCGGCATCAAAGCTGGAGGTTGAATACTTTGGTTTTGTTTGACATCATATCTACTCATGATGATGTGCCTTATCGTAATCAATTGACTGACTGATAACGAGCTGATTCAATATTGCAAATTGCTGAAAAATAGACACCCTAGAGGATAAAGTTCATCATGTGGATACTCGGGTGAATCACATAGGAATCTGGGAACAAGAAATTAATCAGAACATGGATGATAATTTTGGGAGTTCATCTAGGAGACCTACTCAAGGTCCTACTTTACTCAAGGACTGATGAGATTCCCTAATAGGTAAACCAGTGTTTAGAGTTTTTGCTAGAGATGTCTATCAGAGAATTATTGAACAAGCCAGAAATGAGGAACCATTAGCTGATGGCAATACAAGGAAAATGATGTTAGATGTGCCCAATTTTGCCAAGAAATTAGATCTGAATGCTTTTATAGCTTGGTTGGCTGCCATTGAAGACTATTTTGAATGGTGTAATATGTGTGAGGCTCGTAAAGTGTGATTTGCTAAGATGAATCTGAAAGATGGTCTGTATATAGTGGCGCAGTATTGAGAATTGTCTTCATCGACTTAATCAACCTTCAATCTCTCACTACGAGGAAATGATATTGAAGCTTCAGAAGAAGAATCTTCCTCTTGACGACATGGATTCAGTCTTTCAGCAATTGGTTCAATTGAAACAAGGAACTATGTCTTTGAGGAGTACATAGAGAAGTTCAATGACTTTACGATTAGATGTCAGCTTGATGAGGAACAACGGACCATGTCCCAATACAAGGCAAGATTACGATGACTAGATTGTGATTCTATGCTACCAAAGAAGTCTATCAGGTGTCTCTTAAAATAGAGGTGCGTATTAAGCAGCCTTTAAGTAGGTGTTTTGGTCTCCAAGTGGGGGAGACTGCTGTAAGAAAGACAGTAGGTTCAGCTCCTACACGACCAACACCAAATCCAATTGTCAACAAACCTAATACACCTACACCTCCTCCAAACAATGGAAAAATGAACCAGGGAAAATCTGGAGCACGACCTACGAGAGGTATACGGAACAACAAATGTTTCACATGTGGTGGTAAAGATCACTTTTCAGTTTTCAACAACTTGCCCTAATAAACATCTTAACCTTTATGAAGAGGTAGAAGATGATGAGGAAACTGAGCAAGAGGAAGAAGATAATGGTATTTGGGGAGAATAGACTATTGCTATGATAGTTCGACACATACTGACCGTGCCAAAAGAAGCTATCAAGAAAGATTGGCTTCATACCAGCATCTTTCACACTAATGTTAAGTGTGAAGATCAGGTTGTGAGGCTTATCATTGATGGAGGCTATAGTATGAATATTGTTTCTCAAGAGCTTGTTGACAAGTTAAAATTAAATACAGAGAAACACCCCCAAGCCTATAAAAAGACAGAAACACCCCCAAACCTATAAGGTAGTTTGGGTAAACAATGTTTCCAGTCCAATGTCAAAGAGATGCCTAGTCAAATTTGCTCTTGGGAATAGATACAAAGATGTCTGGTGTGACATAATTCCAATGAAGGTTGCACACATCTTGTTGGGAAACCTTAGCTTTACAATAGGAAGGTTCGGCATGATGGAAAGGCCAACACTTGCACGTTCTTACATAATGGTCGAAGAACTAAATTGATTTCAATGCAAGAGCAGGAAGTTCCAGCTAGGCCTGTTGAGCAACAGAAACCTTTGAACATCCTAACTAAGAAGAAGTTCAAAGAAGAAAGCCAGGAAATGTATGTTTTATTACTTGAGAGATGACTAGTCCTGATGATGATAAGAAGAGTCAAGAGTTTGCACTAAATGTGAAAAAGACTTTTATCAAACTTGTGAGATCTTACACCAAATGAGCTCCCTAATCAGTTACCACTAGGGGTGATACTCGAGCCGAGTCGAGCTTTTATCAAGTATCATATTTTTTGAGAATGTTCAAGCTCGGCTCGGCTCAGCTCGTTTGCAAATGAAGAAATTAAGTTTGAACTCGGCTCGGCCTGAGCACGAGCCAAGCTCGAACTTTTATCGAGCTTGATTAATTTAAATAAAATTTATAATTTTTTTTAAAGCCAAGCCGAGTAGTTGTGTGATCAAGCCTGAGCTTGAACATAGTATGCTGTAACGATTAACGAACCAAGCTTTCGTGTAAGCTCGGCTCGAACACAGCGTGTTAGCTTAGCTTAGGATTGCCTTTTTACTTCCATTGGTCTTTACCTTTTTATAGGCCAACAAATGCATCTTGACTTTGTTTCTTCCCGATGTGGGACTAAACAAACGTCCCAACTTATCTATTTCACTTGTTAGCAATTGAGATCAGCTCATGCACTTATCTATTTCACTTGTTAGCAATTGGGATCAGCTCATGCACGAATCTACCACAACCCAACAAAACGGATTAAATATATATATACACATAATCGAACCGAGCTTTTAACGAGCCGAGTAAGGGTGTGTTCAAGCTCGGCTCGTTTACTAAACGAGCTCAAAAATGGTGTTCGAGCTCGACTCGTTTACTAAATAAGCGAATGAGCTCGAACTTTTAACAAGCCGAGTACCGAGTAGTTCAGGAACATTTTGTTCAATAACCACCCCTAGTTACCACCTATGTGAGACATCCAACATGCAATTGATTTGGTGTCAGGATCAATTGTACCTAATTTGCCAGTGTTTCAAATGAATCCCACAGAGCATGCTGAATTAAAAAGTCAGGTTGATGACTTGCTTACTAAGGGGGTTAATTCAAGAAGTTTGAGTCCTTGTACAGTCCCAGCACTTCTAACACCAATGAAGGACGGGAGTTGCGAATGTGTGCATACAACAAGGCTATCAACAAGTTACCATCGGGTATAGGTTTCAATACAAAGACTTGATGATATGACGACTGTAGCTGCCGTCTTTTCTAAGAAAGATTTTAAAAGTGGTTAGCATCATCTTAGAATACGACCAGGGGACGAATAGAAGGCAGCACTCAAGATCAAGGATGGATTGTATCAATGGTTAGTCATGCCATTTGGACTACTGATCGTCAATTAAATAAACCTCGTAATAGCTACAATTTCGTAGAACAGTGACTAGTATGGGGTGTTGAACCCTAGAAGATTACGCTGGTTTGATTGCTTTTATTCAAGGTTAATTATGAGTTAAAGAGTAAAAAGTTGATTTGATTGAATTTATTTTAACCTAAAAACAGAACTTAAACTAGTAGATTCTATTTTAACTAAGTAAACTAAGAGTTTTTAATGAAATATCAGTGAGAGAAGATCTAGGGTGGTCGAATCCACAACTAGCTTCATAACTGGTCCCTAATGCATTTATTCAAGTCCATCACAATGTAAACAATAGGGATGAGAGTGACTATAAGACTCCACTCATCCATCTAGAATGATTCAAGGGATTAGACGCTAGGCATATCCTATCTTCGGTTAGCACGAGTGATACACACTAAATTAGAATTGTGAAATCACTCGTCTTCCCTTAGCATAAAATATCCTATGATTTAATTCCTCAATAGTAATACCATTGCAAAAAATCCACATTAATAATCACAGAAAATTAAGATGGATGATTTCAATCTCAATATAATAAAACCTAAGACAAGGATAGAATCATACTGAAATCGAATATGATCAATAAATTCTGGTTATGAATAACCCTCTTATTGTGCAATCATTATTTACAATTGAATAAACTAAAACAAAGTACAAAGAGACACAGTTACTTGGCTAGGGTTTCATCTAAACCTTTTAAAAAAGAATTACTTCATAACGAGAGCAAGGAACACCGCTTTCGATGAAGAACGCGAGCAATCTATCCTCCAACCTTCACAGATCTCTAAAGCCTTCTCTCCTTCAAATCTCTAAAATTCATAACCTTTTGCATGGAAGGAGGCTTTCCTTTTTAAAGTGAGAGATATTCAATAAAGTATAGCTTTAGCATCATCCAAAACGAGCTCAAAAATCCAATTTTCGCACTTTCCAACACACCCAAAACGGCGACCTCCGATCGATCGGTCAAAAGGCCGCCGATCGATCGGTGGGTTTGGAATTTGACCAACTTTCCTTGACGGAAGTTGTAGAGCTTTTTAAGCCAATCGATTTGATATATTATGGAATCGGAGCTACGGTCAAGGAGTTATGCCCCATATACCGAACAAGGATTATTTTGCATTTCCAACTTCTCTTTAGCTCAGATCTTGGCTCGGTAGCGATTCACAAAAAACTTTAAAGCTTGTAAATTATCATTTTAATCTTTTTTTCCTTGCATGAACCTGAAAACAATAAACACACCCAAGTGAAGTATCGTAGTGGATAAATGGGCTCAAAGGGATTAACAAATGCAGTTTAAGGTGCATAAATGTGTAACAATTCGCACCGATCAACTACCAACGCCCTAAGTACTTTCAAGCAATGATGCGAGCAATGACACAAATACTTCGAACGTTCATTAAAAAGTTCATGGTTATCCACTTTGGGGTTGGTTGGATGGTGGATGTATTATATATAGAAATCTGATTGTGTATTTTTATTATTATGATTGAATAAGGGATGAATGAAACATTTTGTGTAAGTTGCAACAATATTACTCAATACATTGTCGTCAATGCACATCTCTGCCCCCCTTCCCACTACATCTCTTATGTATATTTTTTTTTTTTTTTTATTATTATCAAATGTGTATTAACATCTATTTTAATATTTTCTAGAGTTTCACTAAAAAATTCCTTATTTTTCTCATTTTTTCCAATTTTCCCTAGACGTGCAATATATTCCCGGTAAAACAATATATCTCGCTATATATCTTTTTTCCAAGGTGTGACGTATCTCGCAATATTGATATTTAAAACCTTAGATCTAGGTATTGAGGTAATTCATTCAAAGGGTATCACTTTTAGGGTTTGTGGCTCTTGGTTTTTGTCATTCTGTCTATAATTCATCTCATATGAGGCTTTGGGGCTTAAGGTTTGGTTTCAATGTTAGGTTTTGGGTTTCAAGATACAGCACTATTTGCAATTGTAGTTTAGGCTTTTGGGCTTGGAGGTTTGGTTTTAGTGTTAGGTTTGGGTTTGAAGTAACAGCACAGTCCGCAATTGTGGCTTGGATTTTTTTCTTTTTATCGGTAATCAAATATTGTATTAGAAATATGCTAAGAAGCCAAGCTACAAGTAACAACTAGGAGTTTACAAGTATGTAAACTCTGAAAGAAAAGGAAAATGGGGTCGATGCAACCCTCTTTACACACTCTTCCCCAACCATCTCACAAATGACTCAAATCTCACTCCGTCACTTCTGCCACGTCCTCACCTAATCACCTTAGAAATATGCTAAGAAGCCAAGCTACAAGTAACAACTAGGAGTTTACAAGTATGTAAACTCTAAAAGAAAAGGAAAATGGGGTCGATGCAACCCTCTTTACACACTCTTCCCCAACCATCTAACAAATGACTCAAATCTCACTCCATCACTTCTGCCACGTCCTCACCTATTCACCTTATCAAGCTCCAGTCTATGATGAGCAATCTTATACTAGAGCAATGCCGGAAGGATTAGAGATGGAGTTCACAAACACTCTTTTGTTCCTCTCTTTCCAAACCGACCATGCTATTGCTCCCAGAAGAAGTGACCAAATTAGTGTTTTGAGTCAACGATTTTGAATTCATGGTTGATAGGGGTAAGTTTTAACCTACAAGGTTTGACTTATGAGTCAAGATTGATGATCAGCCACATATACTCATCTTATGTAAGCCCCAATAACATTCATTCTTTTATTTATTTATCCACGAATTCCCTAATAAGGGGAGTCCTAGCGCCAATGGCACCACATATAATCGTATTTTTGGGGTGTTATAAGACAAAGAACTTAATGACAAGTCACTGATGAGCTACATTAAAGTTCTTTATCTTTTGTGCTTGTTGCTTCATCTGAGAGAAAAGAATCATAGATATGCTAGTCATTAGAAGTTTAGAAGGAAGAACCACCATAAAAAGATTCCTCGTGTATCATCTGTAGCAAAACTATGAACGAGAGCTAGCAATCTAGACCGTATTGAAGTCTAAATATCTGTCCTTTTTTAACCAATTGTCTTTGATGCTACCTTCTCTCGTATGAAGTGTCAACCTCATATGCTTGGTCCTGTCATGTTGCATTTGGTTATGACCAATGCTGATAGCAGCTCTGTTATTACAATAGAGCGTCATCTCGAATATGTTTGGAATCAGACCAAGGATTGGGGCTATCCCTTCCACCCAGAAAGGGAGACCACCACGAATGAGCAAAATCCAACTGCTTAGCTACAGACAACAAAGCAACCCTAAATCAGTGACACAAACCAAGTTTTGTCATCAAGGTCTTGATCCATAGTAATTCACAACCACCATGAGTCATGGCTCTATACTCAGCTTCGATGCTAGACCGTGCAACCACAAATTGTTTCTTGCTTCTCTATGTAACCAAAATTTCACCGCCCATAATGCAATAGCCTGATGTTGATCGACAATCTATAAGACTGTAACTGACCCAACCCAATTTGTATGTGTATGCCTCCACCTGTAAGTGCACTTTCCATCTGAAAAATAACCCACGACAAGGTGTGGGGTTAAAGTATCTCAATGCTCTTCTACAGCCTCAAGGTGCACAGTTCTAGGCTTAAGCATGAATTGTGACGCCCCGAACCCGTGCCTAGGGAATCAAGTTCCGAGACGCGTGTCCGTTCGTCAAATCATGCAAGCGGAAGACTTTACTCGCAAAAATGCGGGAAATTTAAGCATTTATCAGATGCTCCCAAAAAGCAAATAATACATGTCATCACAATAGCCATCATACAAACCATATACCTGTATTATTTACATCAAGTTTGTTTTACAAAAGTAGGCGTCTCTATCACGCCAGGTACAACTTGTACAAGCTTCCAAAATATCCAGATAGATTTTTCACTTACGAATCAGCAGCTCCAAGATCTGCTGACACAAAAAGTCAGTGAGCTATGAAGCCCAATAAAACCACAATCCTTCTAAACTATTTTCCACATAATAACACGCATCAATAATGATATAATAAGCAGTTCAATTTGCATGTTACAGTAAAATAGAACAGTATATAATAAATTGTGACCCAAGGTCACTTAGGGTTACGTCACCCTAACAGAGGTTCCCGACCTCACATTACTTTCTAATTATGAGGTTCAATTATGAATGTATTATATTACCAAATTATCGTTTCGATCATCAATCATGTTTCATTTCGAGTCCTAAGACTCTATTAATTGGCCACAGCCCACAAATGTTTAGCTTAAAGTCTTTAAATCATAACCATAATACATTGAGTCATTTAGACTCACACACGCTGTTCCGGCTTTCACCCGAACATGACAAAACCTTGGGTATACCAACCCAACTCACCTGGAATCCGATGATTCCATACCGAACTATGAGTCCACCAACTCAAAAAAATACACTAACCCTGAGTATACCAACTCAGACCACTTCGTATCTGAAGCTTACACACACAACATGGGCATTCACCCAATAAGAATATTTTTCCATTCAATTAACTGGCCACATCTACCGTGTATTCGCCACCATCGCCCTGGTATCAGTTATGAAGGAACCCCGACCAACCTGCCTACCGTCATCTTCTGGCTAGTCTACGGAAGAACCCCGACATCTATACCAATGCCGACATCTCCTGACGTTCCACCAAGAAGGAACCCCAATAGACACGGTGCCGACATCTTCTAACCCACCCAGAGAGGAACCCCGGACTATACACTATCTGATGTTTAGCCACTTTAAACTCCCTAGGACTCCAACATCTCCTGACTACCAGTCACGGAGGAACCACGGGCCATGCAGGACACCGCCACTCCTGACCTAGTCCAAGAGGCACCACGGACGACCTAGACAAACAGACCGACATCTCCCGACTATCAGTCACGGAGGAACCCCGGGCCTTACTGGACACCGTCTCTCCTGACCTAGTCAAAGAGGAACCACGGACTATACTTAACCCTGGTTAGATTTTCTAACCACAGGTTAACCCCAATTAACCTAAGCCTCGCTTGATTAACTGAAATACTTGGGCCTCGCGCCTGTGAACCAACTCCGGTAACACACCGTCCCGTTAGGGAGCGTTTCCAGGCTAATGGATGTCCCCATAGCCCTACAAGACATGCAAAACAACTTTTCGTCACTCTAGGGTGGCGATACAATTTACCTGGGACCCGATCTGGGCTCCCCGAGGGACCACATAAAATCACAACATCACATAGGGGTCTTCGACCCTTTTTCATTCACGTCAAAAGACATGCATATACATCACATGAAATAATATAGCAAAATAAGCGGAAAAATGAGAAGAAAAGATAGGGGTTTTACTGTTTCACGCGTTTCGAGGCCTCGTAGGCAAAAACGGATGTCACCAACGCGTTCCCAACGACGATCAACCCCGGGTATAGCGCATGCAACTTTCTCTCTCCACTTTCTCTCTCTACCTTTTTCTCTCTCTCTACACGCAAAACGAGACGCCGGAGAGAAAATCGGACGCCGCCAACGCGTCGGGGACGTCAAAAAACCTCAAGGACCCACTTCTCTCTTCTTTCTCTCTCTTCTTTCTCTCTCCTCTTTCTCTCTCTTCCTTTCTCTCTCCTCACTCTCTCTAAAATCTGTTGTGGCAGAATCTCCCCCTCTGTTTACAGAACGTAAATAATGGGAAAGGCTGGCCTCCTTTATATATAGATAAGGTCATGTGCTATGCACATGACCATATTTAATGGTCCCGTTGACCAAGTCAACGGTTGACCCATTTGACTATTTTTTTTTTCTCTTATGTATACGGCCTCCGTGGTCCTACTTAAAGACATCCGATTTTGACGAAACTTTAGGTGACCGAACTTGGGGCAGTCCGACACCTACTGTAAAAATTTCGGGAAAAAATACTGAGTTTTGACAGCTACACTTTAGTCCGGAAGAAAATTGCAAAACCCACTAATTTCCTGATTTCGAACACAAAACAAGCTGTCGTTTCTTCGTTTGAGATAACTAACTGCCGTGACGACAGACATTAGTCCCCACGGCCGACCGACACGCATTAGTGCTAAACCGCACGGATTTTTACTAGGATCTCCAACAGATATTGGGTCCCACTTAATATCTGGAAATATGGAAATTTCCCATTTTTCTCAATTTTATCACACATAATGGCCCCGCGGTCCCGCGAAATGATACTTGACGGAACTGATACGGTAGGGGTGTGTCCCGGCAGTCGACCAGCACACTGTGTGCAATTTTCGCCAAATGATACTGAGATTTCCTCGGTGCACTTCAACCCTGAGCAAAATCCCCTTCTTATTAATTTACCAAATAATTAACTAATTAACCTTCATTAAGGACCCATAAACACATAATTTTATTATATTAAAATTCCAGGTCGTTACATGAATTGCCTGATTACAAACACTGCATAAGCAATATCTGGATGGGTCAAAGATAAATAAATCAGTCTACCATCAAGTCTCTAGAACATACCAACATCTTTGAGCAACTCTCTACTCTCATTGGTCAAGCCTAATATTGGCTTCCATAGGTGTTGCTACTTGTTTTGAACCAAGCTTTCCAGTATCTTCCAACAACTTAATGATATATTTCCTCTAAGATATCAGATATGAAGATGTCATTGTTTGAGCGAACAACTTCAATTCCAAGGAAATACCTGAGTAAACCTAAATCTTTAATCTCAATTTTTTTAGTTAAGAGGTCCTTACGCTTTTGTATCTCCCCTGGGTTATCTCAAATTACAACAATATCATCTACAATATACTAATAGTGCAGTAGCTGTATTTCTCAGGAGTTTCACAAACAAATTATGATCTGAGTAACACCGCGTATACCCAAACATCCTAATAGCTCCACTAAACCTTTCAAACCAAATTCTAGAGGATTGTTTGAGACCATATATTGCTTTCTTTAGACGACAAACTTTTCCCTTCTAATTCTGAACATCAAACCTTAGAGGTAAAGTCATATAAACATCTTAGAGATCTCAATGAAGAAAAGCATTCTCCAAATCCAATTGAAAGAGTGAACAAGATTGATTTGTTGCTACTAAAAGAAGGATCCTGATTGTATTCATCTTTACCATTGCATAAAATGTTTCCTGAAAATCAGTCACAAAAGTCTGTGTGAAACCTCACTTTCTATTTCTCAACAGTACCATCTGCCTTATATTTCACTATATACACCCACTTGCACCCAATTAGCTTCTTGTCCCAAGGAGAATCAACAAATTTCCAAATATTATTTTTTGTGAGAGCCTTCATTTTCTCCCACATGGCTTCCTTCCACTTAGGATGCTACAATGCATCTGTTAAACTAAATAGAATAGATAATGAAGAAAAAGATGAGACAAAAACACGAATTATGGAGAAGCAGATTCATAAGAAACAAAGTTAGAAATACTATGAGAAGTACAAGTATGTTTCCCTCTGTATAAGGCATACATTTCCCTTTGTGTAAGGCAATGAGAACATCAAGATCATAAATTAAGGGTAAAGATGAAGAATTACCTGGACTGAGAACAACGGAAAAGTAGGATCTAGGCTCCCAGTTGTATGTTGATAGGATAGTAAAGTACATGGAGGCTTCACTGCGGATCGTCTAGAGTATGACTTCAACTCCTTTTCCTCCTCTCTCGGTATCATTAAGAGAAGACAATGACAAAACTGAAACAGTATTGTTACAATCAACTAAACTGCAAGGGGTATCTCCTTGTTGACATTCTTTCTCTCCATGAGGAGGAACCACACAAGAAAAAAAAAGCGAAAAAGACTCAAATAAGAGAAAAATACTTTAAAGATAAACCTCTTCCCTCACAGTGGATCAAAAACTTTATACCCTTTATGTGTAGAGTAATATCCCAAAAACAGACATTTGGTGGACTAAAGATCCAACTTGGAACAATTTGGACCCAGGAGATGAAGGTACATCCAAAGATAGGAAGTGAAAAACTAAAGAATGAACTCTTAGGATACAATAACTGGTGAGGGGACTCGAAGCCCAAAACTCTAAAGGCATTCATTTAATCAAATACGATACAGTAAGCAATGCATCAAACCATAACTTTTTATCCTTTCATCCGTAGCAACAAACTGCGAACAACCTTGAGCAAATGTCTATTTTTTTCGTTCTAGCACTCCATTATGTTGTGGCGTATAAAGACAACTATTTTGATGAATAATGTCATGTTCATCAAAGTAATTTTTGAGTGTTCCCTCAAGATATTCTCTTCCATAATCAAAGCGAAATATCTTAACATTCTTGTCAAATTGAAACTTGACCATTTTTGTGGAAGGTGTGAATGACGTTGGGCACCTCATCTCAAGTTTTCAACAAGTACAACCAAATGCAACGAGAATAATCTTCTATAAACGAAATAAAGTATAGATAACCAAATAAAGAGTGGGAGGTCCCCATACTCATAATGCACAATTTAAAATGAAAATAAAATTTTTTATTACTGGGAGACAAATAAATATGACTATGTTTGGCCAATTCAGAAGTTTCACACTGCAAATTTTGTGAGTTGACAAATCAAAACAGACGAGGAAACAAAAGTTTTAAAGACTGGAATGACAAATGATTTAACCAACAATGCTAGAGAAAAATTTAGTCTTCATTAATAGATCTATGAGAATGAAAAGCACTGGTGGCAAGAGCAAGAGCCTAATCCATGATGTAAATCCCATCCACTTCACGTTCACTCCTAATTTGCCTCTATGTCACCAAATCCTAAAATAAACAGTGAGATGGAAAAAAACAAGTTATACTACAAATCAGATTCTTACTTAGGCTACTAACATAAAGAAAGTTAGGAGAGAAACCAAGAACATGTAACACAGAAGACAGTGGGAGATTAGGGGTTACACTCAGTGTTTTAAAAGGAGTGTGAGGCTTACGCCTCAAGGCTCGCCTCGAGGTGAGGCCCAAGGAAAACGCCTTGAGGCTCAACCTTGAGGCCCAAACTAATGAGTCTAATTCCTCAAACATTGAGACTCACATAAGGCACACACCTCATGCCTTGAGGGCCTACAACTCGCTTTATTTCTGAGGTGTGTGCCCATACATTACTCAAAAATAGGGTTCCCCTCAACATTAATTTTTTTAAGGCTTGTGCCTCATACATTAATCAAAAATAGGACACATAACTAAGATCTAAACATTAAGTTATATGGTGTGTCTCATAATTTCTTTTAGCAATATAAATTTTATTTTTATTTTGATATTAAATTAAATTAATACTATATTTATTATGTCTAACGTATTTAGACCTTTTTAAAAATTGTTGAGTATATTTTACTCTAATTTTTATAGTAGGCTTCGCAACAATTTGGATTCATTGTCTAACATATATAGTTGACTACTTTGCAATTGTTTGTTGGAATCCAAAATCCACCACATGATGATTGAACACCAACCGTCCTTCAAAATGTATATAAATAAAAAAGTAAATCTAAATTTCAGTTTTTCCTGCCTCTTAAATTTGTTGTTTTTATGGTTGAATAATTTATATAATATTAAATATGCGTGTGTGTACACACATAGATGTGTGTGTATTATAACCTTCTATTGTTACTTTTGAATCTTTTTGTAATATTCTTATTTATTATATATGTATTTTTTTTTTAATGAGAGAATGTAAGAGGCTTTCTTGTGAGGCTTAAGTATCATGCCTCGAGGCTTACGCCTCACGCATCTTGAGGTCCCAACGCCACGGCTCAAGCCTTCGCATTATAAAACATTGGTTACACTAATGTTTCCTTTCCCAGATACTAAAGAAAAAGAACCATCAGTTATTTTTACTCTCAAAGAAATAAAACAAGAACTATATGACGAAAAAATAGAGGACGTACCAGATATATGATATGAGGCAACTGAATCGATGATCCACAGAATCTCAAGTGATGTTAAGGGAGAGACATGATGGGCAAATGCATGAGTACATGTCTGAGCAAAGGAGGTAGAAAGTCTAGTAGATATCTCAATCTATGAAAGCAATTGAGGAAGCGCTCAAGTTCCTCTCTAAATATTGGCAGAATGTCCTTATAAATTCTGAGAATGGGATGGTATAATAGATCCCCAGAGTGCAAATCCCTATTAAAAAATGCATTCCTCACATCAAGCTGAAACAACTGCCAACCACGAATTTCTGCAACTGTGATCAAGGTATGTAAATACGCCATCTTGGCTACTAGTGTAAACATCTCATAATCAACAGTTCAACACCATACTCCTAAGAATAACCCTTAGCTACTAGACGGGCCAACTAACGCTAGGACGTCATACCAATGGAAGAGGCATTGTGCTCTACAGATAGACTAGGTCGGGTGTACTTTGATTGCCAACCAATAAGGTTTCAATATGTCTCCTTGGTGTGACGAGTTCTTCTACAGTATTCACATTTTAGTTTTTCCTTCTCATCTCCCTTTGGTTTTCAAGGACCCGCCTTGTTTCCTTTCTATTGTAGTGAAGTAAAATGCTCTGAGATACTAGAAGATAAGTGCATAGCCAAACGTTGACACCTTTCTCCTTGAACAAATACATATACATGATTTAAAGAGGGTATCTCACTTTTACTTAGGATCTGTACACGTGCCTACTAGAATTTTGGGTTCAACCCAGCCTTTATGTCCAATCAATCTTCTGCAACTCTCTCCATCAAAAGTGCATATAGCTCGGAACATATGATACTGATCGAGCTCCTCCCACATGCCACGTAGGCTAGCAAAATATTCGGCTAAGGATCTCTCCCCTTAACAAATATTGAAGATTTCTTGAGTTAACCAATAGATTTGAGCAATATTACGGTTCAGCAATATGTTTGGGCAGCAAACTCTCAAATCTTTCTAGCTGTCTGCAGAAAAAGGAAACCACATGACACTTGTGGCAACATATAGTGAAGAAGCCAACTCATGACAATAAGATTCTTCGATTCCCGCTTAACATGAGCTGGATCAGTTACACTTAGCTTTACCATGAATGCGACTAGGCGATAAACCCCATAGACGCCGGCAGCAAACTCTCAAATCTTTCTAGCTATCTGCAGAAAAAGGAAACCACGTGACACTTGTGGCAGCATAGAGTGAAGAAGCCAACTCATGACAATAAGATTCTTCGATTCCCGCTTGACATGAGCTAGATCAGTTACACTTAGCTCTACCATGAATGCGACTAGGCAATAAACCCCATAGACGCCTGAGGCACTAACTTGAGGGGCTCAAGGCGTCGCCTGTAAACTTTTTGCTGCAAAAATCCCTCCCCCATATGAGATCTATGTATGTTGCATTTCCTTAAATAAGGGGCCCATCAATTCATATAAATTGAAAAATCTTCATTGTCAAGATGAACTTTGATAGAACCATCCTTGAAGACAATTATAGGAATAATTATGGGGGATTTTGGGAACAAAAAAACAAAGTCTACAATGATTGTCGAAAGGGGGGAGGGATAAAAAAATGAAGGAAACAACAGTCTACAGTAACAACCAAGGATTAAAAATACAGTTTCGGGAGATGTATCAGTCCCAACCAAAACCTATACGTGTCGGTTTTGGTCTCGATTTCGGGTGATACATATAAAATTTTCTTTGTTAAGAAAAAAAATTAAAAAAATCAAATTAAATTTAAAACATATCAAATGAGTTATAAGAAACAAATATAAAGTCATGGGAAGTGACTCAAAAGCAAAGTAGCAAACAAAATTACAATTACACAATGAATTAAAACACGAATAAACGATAAGTATCGCCCGTTTCATATCAGTATAAATATCATATAGGAGACTACTGATAGCTATACGTATCACACATTTTGTATCGGTTTCGGCGATTTTTATATCTATGGTGACAACCAAATAAGAGAGAGAGAGAGGGAGAGTACAGGACTAAAAAAGGAAGAAAAAGAGAGACCAATTGGTCCTCCATTGTGCAAGAAAGATGACAGTTTAACATGAGAGAAACATACTTGACATCGTTTGTCTCTTCTTTCTTCTTCTATCTACAAATTTTTTTTTTTAATATACAAACCCTAACATATTATATGGTAAAGACATGAGAAGTATAAAAAATAGAATGATGTTTTTTTTACCAAACTACCATATTCCAATAAAATAAATTTTTATATCCCTAAACAATAATAATATTACATATATCAGATTTTTAATAATAACCGCCTAGGTAGCCAGTCGCCAGAGCCTAGCAGAGCGCCTGGTCGCCTAGGCGACACCTTTAACAACTATGGGCTCTACAATCCTTTCGGTAATATAACTTAATTTTTCCTACCTGCTAATAAACATCTTGGCAGATTGTGACCATTCTAAATAATTTCTTGCATCCAATTTTACTGTACTAATTTGCACACATTGATTCATTGATAAAAAAACCACAAAAGGAGTAGACCCAGGAATACTTGTGCTTGATGAACCATCCTTCATCCTACTAATCCCAAACAAACATCAATTTAGAGGATTAAAAAATAAATAGAGTAACGCGGATAACACATACCCAAAAACTAGAAGCTTAAATCAATGTTGATTTACACAAATCAACAACCCATACACCTCACAATTTTCCACCAACTAGTTCAACTTCATACAAACAAGTAGACTAATCCAACCACAGCCAAAACTAGGGAGAAAAAAGCATGTGCACTTGGAGAAAATGATGTAAAATCTCTAAAACTCAACTAATTTTCACGGAACTTGTTTCATTATTTAGAATCTTCAAATCACATCACCTTTTATCAAGGCACAACATCAAAAAAGCCCAAACAGGTCTCTCCAATTGTTTGATTCAAAAACTGAATTTTTTCCCGTAATCAAACAATTGGGTAAATCACCATGAAGAACTTGTCAAAAAATTCTAAAATAATTATCACAAATCCCCAAAAACAATTCCTCTTAAAAAAAAACATTTTTCTGACCTTGCAGGGGACCGTACGGCCACTAACGTCACTGTTCCGATGAGACTACTTCGGCCTTCTCAAGTATCATTTATCCCTTTTGAAAAGAATGAATGCTCTGATACCAAGTAGAAAACTAAGGTTTGATTTTGAGGTTTGTGGAAGAGAGAAATAAAAGAGAAGAGAAAGGAACGAATATGAGTGTGGAATTATGTCTCCACCCCCTCTAAATATTCTTTATATTACTAATAAGATGAAAGGACATAAATGCCCTTAATACATAAAAGACAATAGACAATAAAGAAACAAATAAGCAACTAGATAATAAAGAAGTAATGGGCTTATTTAGATAACTCATTACAACAATAAGCACTCTCAGTGAGAAATGTGCCAAGTTTAGAACACTACGGATCTATAGCTGAGCAAAGACTTACAAAAATTCTGTAATATACACTATCTGACATTACGGGTCGATATGGAATGATCTGTCTTTTACTTCTCTAGGGGGTGTAACGTCAACCTCAGATACACCTTTTGTGTGAGTTACAGTAAGTAAAATTCAGGCCACCATTGACCAAAATATTGGTAGCTCTCGTTGGTATTAGTGCCTCGTGGATGCAGTTAGCATACTAGTCTCCCAATAACATTCTTGAGAAACTATTAGTGTAATCACTGGGAAGTGGGAAAGAAAAAAATCGGTCTGCAAACTCATCGATGAACTGGAATTAAGTTTAATCCATCCTTCTTAGTTTGACTTATCTAAGTATTCAATAAGAAAAACCCAGAATTCTGTTATGTCTTAGTTTAATTATCATATAATTTGTCGAAATGTGAAATTCGAGAAGACATAAAGATGGTAAATATAAAATACGTACAAGTTGTTTATAGCAAAGCATCACGCAGTGACTACTGAGATAAGTAAAGCAAGCAGATAAGAATATCAGCAGTTTCTGATTATAGTATCACAAATAAAGTAGTATTCCACATTACCATGTCAAATATAATCTTAAATCACAGCCATATACCCAAATCAAACTGATATAGTAGAAGTTAATAGGAAAAGAGGCAGACATTATGAAAAATATCGAAGTGCCAAAAACAGAATCAAGAATAGCAGTGAAAGAGAGCAATGCAGGAAGAAAAGCATCGCAGGCTTGTGAGAGTACTACTATTACAAGGATATGCAGAAAAGAAATAAACCTCTGTTCCAGCTATGCACATGGCAAGTCCAATGTCTGCTTCACAAAGAGAAGGAGCATCGTTAGTCCCATCACCAGTCACTGCAACAACTTCCCTAAACATAGTCCTCAACTGCTTCACCAAGGTATGTTTGTCCGAAGGCGAGGATCGAGCCATCACCTGTATACATGGTCTTACCTTTTAGAAAATTCATTCTTCAACGAAGTATTGTTGAAACACATCTAGCATTAGAATTTCTTAACACAAATGTAGGGACCTGAATTTTCGGTATCCACTCCTTCATCTCCTGGGGACTCATACTGCAAAAATCTTGTCCTTCTATAGCCAAACCATCATCTGTCAATATGCCACATTCTCTAGCTATGGATTTAGCTGTATTAATATTGTCGCCGGTGACCATTTTCACAGTAATTCCAGCTGCTAAACAAGTCTCAACTGCATCCTTGACTCCAGGGCGCACCGGATCCTTGATTCCAACAACAGCTATCAGTGTATAGCCATCACCAGGAATACTAAGTGTATTGGCAGTGTCATCCATATCCTTGAAAGCCAGGCATAGAATTCTTAGAGCTTCACTGGCAAAATCATTTACAATGTCCGTGACATAGTGTCTCTGTGCTTCTGAGAGATGCACACGTTCTCCACTACTATCAACAATTGTATCACACATTTTTAAGATGATCTCTGGTGCACCTTTGCAGAATGCTCGGAATACTCCTGCTCCAAGATCCACGATAACAGACATCCTCTTCCTATTGGAATTGAAAGGCTCAACCTTCACTGTCCTAGTATTCGAGCGTTTGGCATCAAAATCACTCCCTAATAGTAAGCCAAATTTTAGCAATGCTGATTCTGTTGGAGTTCCCAAAATGATTTTTTTTCCATCTTTGCATTTTACCACATCAGAATCAGTATTCTGAAATATAGACTGCATAAGGATGCTCAAAACTTTTTCGGAAATGGCAGATTTCAGAGCATTTCCACTGTCATCACCTATTATCAATTTAGCTTCTCCACAAATCCATATCTTTTCCAACACCATATGGTTGGTTGTCAATGTCCCTGTTTTATCCGTGCAAATACAACTAACTGAACCCGTGGTCTCAAATGCGGAAAGATGCCTCACAAGTGCTCCATCATGCATTAATTTCTTCACTGCAAAGGCAAGGCTAAGTGTCACTGCCAATGGCAGCCCTTCTGGAACTGCAACCACGACTATAGTCACTGCTATAGCAAAGTAGTTCAAGAGCTTCAGTGCATCACCTGAAGACCATTCTGTGAACTTGTTGTGAAGTGCTTTCTCCACTAGAAACCTTGCTGTCAGTACCACGAAGGTCAACACTGCAAAAGCCAAACCAATCTTTCCGATAATGGTAGCAACGCCATTCAACTTCACCTGCAATGGTGTCTCATCTTCTCCCCACTCACTTAGAGTCTCCATCAACCTTCCCCATTCCGTTCTCATTCCAACCGCTGTCACCAGCATCTTACCAGACCCATCTTGCACTGTAGTCCCCGATAAAAGAAAAGGATTCTCATTGCATATGTTCACTGGCTCACTCTCACCTGACAAGCTTGCCTCGTCAATCAACAAACTGTAACCTGATAAAAAAATTCCATCAGCTGGAACTCGGTCTCCAGTAAATAGGTGAACAATATCTCCAACCACCAGATCATTGATAGAGACAATCTGTCTATGTCCATCCCTCGTTACCTGAACAGAAATCTTCTTCTTCTCCTTGTCTAAATTTCTGAATTGCAAGAACTGTTTGAAGTCGCTAATTGCAGTAACCATGACTATCATGAAAATACAGGCTATGATTCCCAACCCATCATACATACCCTTTGGCCACCCTTCAGTGGCAATTCCGAGACCTACAGAGACAATAGCACATCCCATGAGGATTATTAGAGTCTTGTCTTGCAGCGCTTCCCATGCAAATGTCCAAAAACTTCTGCAAGGTTTCTCACTGTATATGTTGAAGCCATAGATCTTCTGCCTGAGAGAGAGAGGTGGTTGTTCGATTTCACTAACGCCTTTGTCAAGAGAGACGGAGAGATTTCTTGCAATTCCTTCAACTCCATCAAATGCTCTTAAGTTACTCAAATTATGGCTAGAAACCAAGGATGCTAGTTTGTCTGGGTCAATTTCAAAACCGGCTTGTGTAACCTCTTTTGAGGGCTTGTCTACTACTCGAACACCAGGTGTACAAGAAGATATATAAATAAAATAAGAAGCAAACATATGTAATGATGAATTAATTCAACGTAAAGAATCTAATAGATGGTACTAATGGGAGTTGCAAGTTTCTGAAGATCATACCATTAAAGAATTGTTGTGCTGTTTGGTGAATGCTGGCAATGTACTGTAGTGCTGCTTTTTGAACTAATAGACAAACTCTTATTTTTTCCTGACAGAAAACAATAGTATAAAAAATCAAAAGAAAATCACTATGCTGCAGTCAGAAGCTAGGGAAGATCCCAAAAAGTATGCTATTTATGACTTAAACAGTTAAAATCCAGTGCCTTTACAATGCAAGAATCTACCAAAAAAAATAGATAAATAGCCCCTCCATTTTTATGAAATTCAATGTGAACAAAAAATAATACCGTTTGGCCCAGCTAAAATGCTAGGTGTCTAACTTCTAGCCGATGAACAGATACTAACACTACTAAGTACTAACAGGGGTTGTGGCCTAATAGTATTACGACACCAAAAAAATAAAATAACTTTCAAAGAAAAAAGAACAATGAAAAGTAAATTATTTGAGGGCTCATGAATGACAGAAACAAATATTCTACTCAGTGATTATCAAAGTTAGATCATTTTTTTTAATCAAATCAGGGTGATGTGGACATCACGCATCATAAAGGAATTTCAGGTTTATCACAGGTGGAAGAAGAAGAAGATCCCCATGTCACTTTGGATAGATGACTTGGGCATTGAAGACCTCATATGCATACATAGAGCATTAGGAAGGCCCCACATTGGGAAGATGTGCATATGGTTGATTTAGCAAGTTCTATATGCATATGGGCTGATTTCGCAGGTTCTATTTGCATTTGGGAAGATTTAGCAGGTTCTATTTGCATATGGACTGATTTAGCAGGTTCTATTTAGTTAGGAAAAGCCCAATGGGATTAGTTTGGGCTATTAGATCTTTTTATTATGTTTTGGTGTTTTTAAAATTAGGGCTTCACTTATTTAAAGCCCCTTTTTTGCTGTAAACTGAGAGTTAATGAATGAGAAACAAAGAAAAGCCTACTTTTGGTTATTCTCCAGTGATTGAAAATTGGTGTGATGCCATGGGAGTGATTCCCTAAAGCTCTAGGTAGTGATTCCCTAAAACTCTAAGGTATATTCTTCAAATTTTCTCTCTTCTTCTCCATCCTTTCTTTTTATTTTCTGTTTTCTTGGTGAAACCCTAACAACCCAAACCCTAGATCTCCTCCATCATTGAAACCACCCAACCCTGGCCCCTTCCTTCAGCCAACAGCTCTTCTAGCCATTCCCAAACACTGCCACAGCCCCTACCCTGTTCCCAAGGCACTGCCGCAGCCCCTATCCCTACTGTCCTAGAACGGCTACAGTCTCTGCAGGGGTTTTCCTTGTTGATACAAGCTTCTGTGCCTCTACCCTTGCTGTCCAACATCCTACAGTCCCTAACCTTACTGTTACAACCTTTTCGCCCCTCCCTATTGCTGTCACAGCCCTTTATTCCTATTGCTATGGCAGATTCCTGCAGCCATTAATAGTGTTGTAAGAGCATTCTTAATCCACCCTAATAACAGATACAACACTCCCATAATTTCAAAACCCTAAACCAACCTTCTTGGAGCCCTATTACAGTCCCAAAACCCAAAAACAGCCTTCTTGAAACCCTATTACAGGTTTCCTACAATTGAAAACCCTAAACCGAATTTTCAAAAACCCTAAAACAGAATTTCCCAAAACCCTAAACATTAAACTCTCAAAACCCTAATCTTCCATCTTTGAAACCCTAGAAAAGGATATAAATTCTGCATTGAATTGAGAGCTAATCCCCTAAGCTTGTGGAATTATAGAATTTCATTAACCCTCGAAGATATAATTGAGGGTCATTATTGTAGGTTTGTGACTTGACCTCGAATCTTCCTAAAATTGCTTTCGTGAATTTTATGGATAATTATTTGTAATAAGATTGCTGATTTATGATTTTCATTATTATTGTTAATTCAATCTTAATCTCAGCTCATTAGATTTTAGGTCATTGCATAGTCCTACATCAACTTGGGTATCAGAGCTTAAGGCTTGAGCATAAAGAGAAGTCTTGCATTCAGATTTAGGAGTCCATCATCATTGTTTGCATTGCATTCATTGTTAGTACACCCTAGAGTTACCCTGTGTATGCCCATGCATAGTGGTTGTGATTACCAACCCGACATGGAGTCTCCTCGGTTGAACAAACTTCTAGAGTCCCTCAATGAGCGTCTAGCTAACATAAAAACCAAGATGTAGGAGTATAGTACCACCCTCAATAATACCATCACCCGTGTAGGAGCAGTCGAAACCTTCCTTCATGATGATGCTAGGGTAGATGATAGAGGTATAGGTGATCGAGGTGTTGGCGCGATGCGCGGTAGAGGGAGAATTGGTCCGCAACATCATGAATTCTACCAAGATCCATATGATCTCGATGACCCAGTGTTGAATACAGTGAGAGTTGAGGCCCCAAGATTTGATGCCCGACTTGACCCAAAGACCATTCTTGACTGGTTAGCAGATATGGACCACTGTTTGAGTGGTATGACATGCCTGAGGGTCGACGAGTCAGGTTTGCTAAAATGAAATTAGTGGGCCAGGCTAAACTATATTGGACCATTGTGGAGTGCCAGATTAAGAGATCGGGTCAGTATCCCATTATTTAGTGGGATGAGATGAAAGAGAAGCTTAAAGAAAAATATCTCCCCTTCTCTTATCATCAAAGGCAGGCTAATGGACCAATGAAAATCCCTTCGTCAAGGGAACATGTCAGTCACTGATTACAATGCAAAATTCGATGAGTACATGATGAGGTGCAATGTAAGAGAGAACACCTTTGTGACCCTTTCTAGATTTAGCAAGGGAACTCCAAAAGGAGTTGATTCACCACATTGTCGACACCCTTGAGCACGCTAACCAGATGGTGCAAGAGTTAAGAGCGGTATTTGAAACCGCAAGTCATTAGGCGTTTATCCGAACAACGATCTACTTCTTTGGAGGTAAGACCCACTTTCAGGAATCAACCGCCTAGGGGTCAGCCGAATACTCCTTTTAATTCTAGATTCGTTAAAAGAAGAGCAGTTGGTGAGAACTTCAAGGGGAATAGTCAGGCTAAGTGCTTTAGATGTCATAGCTCCGGGCACTATGAATATCAGTGTCTCACGAAAGACTACCAAAAACCTATTTCTCGAATGGACAGACGATGAAGAGCAGGGAGAATGGGATGAAAAAGTCCATGAGCCTGACATCGGAGCTAGTAATGAGGATTATGAGAGCATTGAAAAGTGTCTCCCTAGTGTAAGGACAATCCCGTACCATCCTAGAGAGAGTAACACCACTCAAATGATAGTAGTGAGGTGTGCCCTAGCTCAACAAAAAGGGAATGATGACTGCGTAGGAATTCCATCTTTTATACCTATGCCAAATGTAGTGATAAGAATTGCAAAGTTATCGTCGATAGCGGGAGTTGTAAGAATGCAATCTCATCCAACACTATTTCTCGCTTAGGTCAATCACAAGTTGTCCACCCGTGCCATACTGAGTGGCATGGGTTGACAAGTCATCGATTCCAGTTTCCCAAAGTTGTCAAGTCCCGATTCAATTTTCTTCTTTTAAGGACACCCTGTGGTGTGATATTGTGCCTATGGATGTAGGGCACATAATTTTGGGTAGACCATTGTCTACGATGTGGATGTGACACTATTCGGCAAATCGAATATGTGTTCCTTCACGCATGATGGCAAGAGGATCAAGTTGAATCCCCTCCTACCCAAAATCCCCACAGATGAGAAGGGAGACAAGAGTAAAAGCGAGAACAGTAAGGGGCCCAAAAAAAAAGCCCTTCACATCATCAGTTCTAAAGAGTTTGAGAAAGAGGCTAGAGAAGAGGCTATAATTTCCGCACTTGTTGCTAGAGAAACATCCTCTAAGCCTACTGACGAGTATCCACAAGAGGTGGAACCTATATTGAGAGAGTATCTGGATATATTTCCTAAAGAGTTACCAGATAGGCTCCCACCCTTGCGTGACATTCAACACACAATTACTATGTTGCCTACACCGAATCACATAGTGTCTTGCAATCATGTAAAGCTCATGAGTTATTTTTGAAAGACACTTTGGCACATGATGGGTACTAAACTTCAATTTTCATCTGCCTACCATCCACAGACAGATGGTCAAACTGAAGTTGTTAATAGAAGTTTGGGAAACTTGTTGCGATGCCTAGTTGGTGATCACATTAGGGTGTGGGATCTAGTGTTGCCTATAGCTGAGTTTGCATATAATAATTCGATCAATAGGACCTTAGGCATAAGTCCATTTGAGGTAGTGCATGGTTATAAACCTAGGACACCCATAAATCTCATCCCCATGTCAGCTACACATAGGCCATTTGAGTTTGCAGACACATTTGCACATCATATTCATGAATTGCATGCTGAGATTATGAAATGAATTACCATGAATAATAAGAAATATAAACTTGTTGTTGATTCATATCATAATTACAAGGAATACCAGGTGAGTAAATGTATGATGATTTGCGTTAAGCCTGAGTGATTCCCACAAGGGGTTGCAAAAAATTTGCAAGCCCGCAGTGCTGGTTCATTCAGGGTATTGAAGCATGTTGGTTCCAATGCGTATATTCTAGATCTTCCACCAGATATGGATATTAGTCCAATTTTCAATGTAGAGGATCTTGTACCTTTTCGAGGTCCAGCAGGCCCACCCCCGAACCCATTCTCTAACTATGATACTATACTTGACCAATCCCTACCACCACTACCACCTCCTCCAACACCAGTGTCTCACAGAAAGGAAGAAATTGATCATATCTTAGATGAGCACGTGGTTTCCACCAAACATGGAAGGTACCAAAAGTATCTTGTCAAATGAAAATGTCGACCAAAAGCAGATTGCACATGCATTACTAGAGACGAGGTACAGTGGATTGATCCTGGCATTTTGGAGCATTGGCATGATTAATCGGGGATGAATCCTTTTCAGATGGGGAGAGGATGCGGACATCACGCATCACAAGGAATTTCAGGTTTATCATAGGTGGAAGAAGAAGAAGAAGACTCTCATGTCACTTCAGATAGATGACTTGGGGCATTGAAGAGCTCATATTCATACATAGAGCATTAGGAAGGCCCCACATTGGAAAGATGTGAATATTGGCTGATTTAGCAGGTTCTATTTGCAGATGGGCGGATTTAGCAGGTTCTATTTGCATATGGACGGATTTGGCCGTTCTTCTTAGTTAGGAAAAGCCCAATGGGCTGGATTAGTGCTTAGTAGGGTTATTTTATTAGTTATTTCATTAGTTTAGTCTATTAGAGTCTTTTTATTATGTTTTGGTCTTTTTACAATTAGGGCTTCACCTATTTAAAGCCCTTTTTTGCTGTAAACTAAGAGTTAATGAATGAGAAACAAAGAAAAGCCTACTTTTGGGTACTCTCCAGTGATTGGAAATTGGTGTGACGCCATGGGAGTGATTCCCTAAACCTCTAGCGAGTGATTCCCTAAAAATCTAAGGTATGTTCTTCAGATTTTCTCTCTTCTTCTCCATCCTTTATTTTTATTTTCTGTTTTCTTGGTGAAACTCTAACATCCCAAACCCTAGATCTCCTCTGTCATTGAAACCACCCAACCCTGGCCCCTCCCTTCAGCCAACAGCTCTTCTAGCCATTCCCAAACACTGCCACAGCCCCTACCCTGTTCCCCAGGCACTGCCGCAACCCGTATCCCTGCTGTCCCAGAACTGCTACAGTCTCTGCAGGAGTTTTCCTTGCTGATACAAGCTTCTGTACCTCTACCCTTGCTGTCCAACATCCTACAGTCCCTAACCTAACTGTTACAAGCTTTTCCCCCCTCCCTATTGCTGTCACGGCCCTTGGATTTATTCCTATTGCTATGGCAGATTCCTGCAGCCATTAATAGTGCTGTAAGAGCATTCTTAATCCATCCTAATTACAGATACAACACTCCCATAATTTCAACACCCTAAAACAACCTTCTTGAAGCCCTATTACAGTCCCAAAAGCCAAAAACAGCCTTCTTGAAACCCTAATACAGGTTTCCTACAATTGAAAACCCTAAACAAGAGTATCAAATGGTGGACCCCTAACCTAATATGAAACTCTAACTGGGTTACTCCATTCTTTTCACTATGTTAAACCCTGCATGATACAACGTGGGTATGAAACACGTCTGTGTGAGTTTCGCACTCAGGTGAATGTAGAGCAACACAAATCATTTCATACTAAATTTTAGATCTAACTCACGAAGTAGCATTAAATTTTACATCAAACTCCAAGAATACAAATAAAGACACTTGAACACCTATTTCACAAAATTAAGGGCGGTCTGGCAACATTAACACAAGTCCTCTCAAGGCTACATTAACTACAATATTCATCATCAATGACTTATCCCAAATAATTGGGGTCAACATGCTGAAACATTTTTCTATTGTCTCGTTTGATTAAAAGGCATGTCTTCTCGTAAGTCATGTTTCATTGAAGATTTTCAAACTATCTCCATAGTCCATCAACATCATTTTTTGCCTTTCTCTCGCCCTTTAGAGCATCAAATTGCATCAATTCACTCCTTGTCACAAGAGCCATTAGTGGTCTTCGTTGAAAGTGTCCAAATCATCTCAATAGATTTTCCCTTATTATATCACCTATTAGAGCCACTCATTCATCTCAGCATTCTTATCTCAATTACATTAATATGTTGCTTCTTAGTAGCCCTCCACAAAGCATAGATGATCTCATCGTTGTTTTATAAAAAAAATCATTTAGATTGATCGGAATGCGTCAGCCACATAGCACACAAAAGCACATCTTCACTTTAGCCTCCCAGTTCTAATCATATGGGCAATATCCTCCTCAATCTCTCCATCCTTGTGAATAACTAAGTTGAGATACCGAAAATAGTCACATTGAGGCATCTCCTGATAATCTATGTTAACTACCACCCCTACCCAAATTGTGTTCTTACTAATGGTGTATTTCATATATTCAGTCTTAGTCTGACTTATTTTTGAAACCCTTAAAATAACCTACACCAAGATACCTCTCATAGAATATGAGCCCTTTGGATTCATCTATCACCAATGTAAAAAAATTAAAACTCGTAATTGACCCTTGATGTAATCTTATTATCACAAAGAATTCATTGGTCTCATCACCAATTGTTCTCATGATAAATACTGCTTCTTCATACATGTCCTTAAGGATATCAATATATTTTGTCACAGCTCTTTTGTTTCCCAACACCCACAAGAATTATTCTCTTGAACTATCATATACTTTCTCAAGGTCAATAGATACCACTTACCAGTGTGGTCAAAGCATCCAGGCAATGCCCACACGATAAGGGTTCCCATGGCAAGGCAATGCCTAAGACTAAAATTTACTTTTTCTATTTACATTATATAAGATTTAGTGAGTGTCTATCTAGATCATAATTTAGGCGATAAGGGCCCTTGCTAGGCGAGGCGGTGGCCTAAGTGTTACCTAGGTGACTTTTTTACTACAAGGATAGATACCATGTGGACATTTTTGTTCTTCGCCCTAACCTTCTCCAACAATTGTCTATGTTAGAATATAGCCTCAATGGTAATCTCCACTCGACATGAATCTAAATTGGTTTTCGAAAACCCTAGTTGCATGCCTTAGTCTTTGTTCTATCACTCTCATAACTCCATAGTATGACAATAAGTTTGATTCCACGACTATTGGTACAACTCTTGACATTTCCTTTATTCTTGTAGTAAATGAGTAGGTATAAAGTAATGGGTAGTTTACTAGTAGTGGGTAGTTGTAATTGATTACTATATCTATAAAAGAATTGTAATCATTTAACTTTGGAATCACTGAATGAATTATGAGTTTCTTTCATAAGAGAGAATTGGAAGCGTTGGACTCTCTCGAATGAGCCTAAAAGGTGCAGAAAGTTACCATCAGTTTATTTAGGTTTGCCTTTCAGCTCAAGCTTTAAGTCTGAGGCTTCTTGGTCACCAGTCATATAAAGATGTGCTCGGTGGTTAGCTTGTTGGAAATCGAAATTCCTTTCTAAGGGACGATAATTGACACTCATCAAAAGCACTCTGTGCAGTCTTTCAACATACTATGTCATCCTTTTCCATTCCAAGATCGATTGTGGATACCTGGAGAGGATGCAAAGGAACTTCCTGTGTGATGGTAAAGGAGAAAAATCTAAGTACCATCTTGTCTCTTAGAATCAAGTTTGCCGGCCTCTAAAGGAGGGAGGCCTGAATCTGAAACCTTTATCTGTAGTCAACAAGACTACTAGGAATATGGGTGTAGAGGTTTGAGGAGGAGAGGGAAAGCTTGGAGAAGGATAATAGTTGCTAAGTATGGTGCATCATCTTGTTGATACCCAATGGAGGTTAGGGCCTTAGGGGTTCTCATGGGTTGGGCCTTTGGAAAGGAATTATGTCGGTCGCTAACCTCTTGACACCTTTCATAAGGTTCAAAGTTGGGAATAGGTAGGAGGTCAGATTTTGGAATGACATATGGTATGGTCCGATCAAACTCAAGGATAGCTTCGGCAATATTTTTCAACTAGCATCTGATAAAGAGGCTCTGGTTTCACTGTGTTATGCGAAATTTGATCGATTAGGAACTTGAGGATTTGATCCATTTACTTTTGCAGCTGAGTTCCTCCTTCATTCGCTCCCACGCTTGAGATATTAGAATTTGGTCTAGAGGTCTCAATGGTCGATTTTCAGTTAAAACTCTATTACCGACACTAGTCTCATCTCCCTAGACATTGTTTCCTCCTACGACTATTTGGAATCCCTGTATATGTTCAAAGGTATCTTTTTTCCTTTGGACTGCGGTTCTAAACAAGGTTCCCACATGTGATACTTTGAAAAAAAAAAAAAAAAGTGAAGTATGGCTAATTGTTGCTTTTTATGCCTCTATGTGGAAGAATCCGTGGACCATCTGTGTTTACATTGCCTTGTTGCGTGTGGTATTTGGGGTTATTTTTTGTCTCGTCTTGGGGTGGTTTGGGTCTTCCCTTTATCCTTGCGGAACTTTTTATCTTGCTCGCCTAGGGTGTTTTTGAAAGGTACTCGAGGAGAGATCTGGGCCGTGTGACCAGGAGCTATCGTTTGGACGATTTGGAAAGAGAGAAATATGAGGGTATTTGAAGAATCTCACTCTCCTCATATTCGTCTATGCTCTAGCATCAGAAGCATAATCCTTCTCTAGTGCTTGACCCATCAAGAGGCAGTTAACTTGGAGGAATATCTGGTTTGAGATTGAGATCGAGATTGTTACCATACTTTGATGTTATCTTTTTGCTTTGCTTCTCTATCTCAGTTAAGTTCTTCTCTTTCTTAGCTATTTCAGCATCTAGTTGAAGTTTACTTCTCAGTGAACTTTGTATTTTGGCTTTTGTTGTATCCTCCTTTTTCTATATATGAAATGCTTGATTATTGATTAAAAAAATGAGATCAAATTATTCCCTTTGCTTATTTCATGGGTTTAGTGGGGGTTGTAAATGGGTATTTTATTGGTTGTATGTAGTTTATAACTAAGTATTGTATCTATTTAAGAGTTTTAATCGTTTATTTTGAATTTAATGAATGACGATGAATTTCAGGTCCATGTTTCAGGTACTTCAAACCGAGAAGAGGCTTTAATCAGGCTAGCAACTCGAATCCTGACCGTCCGTTGACGTTGGTGAGCAGTCTAGCGGTGGATCATCAGATAGAGGCCCATGTTTCATATACTTCGAGCCCATTAGGTGTGGAGGGTTGTAGGGAAGCCCATAGTCCCAATTTGACGTTAGATGGGCCTAAGTCCTTTTGAGTTGCTCTTAATCGGGAGGGGCCCATGGTTCATGTACCTTCGGGCTTGGACCCAGATGATCCATTTGGGTTTGAGAGTATTATTTGCCGGGTTTGAGAGTATTATTCGCTGGGCTGGATCCAAGAAGAGGAAAGGATCCCCTTTTCCAGATCAGTATTTTGGCGTAGGGCTCGTATTAGAGGAAGATCATAATTTGGAGAGGGAGGAATCTGGCAGCTCTAGAGCTCGATCTCTCGAAGAGGAAGGGGGAGGCATCTCAGGGGAAACTCCAGATAATCAAAAGGATAGGAGCTTAGCCGCAGAGGATAGGTTAGGGCAACTTGACGACCAGGAGATGGAAGCGCAGGAGGTGGTAAGTGGGGTGCAAGTCTTAGGGGCTCCTCCAGGAGATAATCCCATAGCTATTGGGGTGTTGAACAGTGGAGATTTAATCTCAGGAGGTCTCGCAGATTCAGGGGAGGGTGCAGTGGAGTGTGCCGCAGCCGCAGATATGGGTGAAGAGGAGGCTGTTTCATTAGAGGCCGAAGAAATTGGGACTTCAGATGCCGTGTGGGTGTGCAGAAAAGGGGGTAGAGGGATTGGCTATCCCACATAGCGACCAAAATCCATCGGCTGAGATAAAAGGAGTAGTTCATGCAGATTTCGGTTTATCTTCCCCAAGATTGGGTCGTTTTGGGTTCAATGATTCAGAAGCTCCTTCTATTCTAGGGTCAGGTAAGCTTAAACCCTCCTCTCCCTCTATTCACCTTAGTCAGTCTCAACTCAGGGAGATGATGGATAGTGAGAGTGCATTGGGTTCTCCTATTATGGTAGACTCCTCTTTCCCCAATGAGGTTTCAGGTTCAATAATAGTAAGGAAACCAGAGTCAAGGGCGTCAAATCAGAGGTCTGATTCATCCAGGGGGTTTAGAAGTGGGGGATCTGTCAAGGAAACTCAGATAGGCTAGGAGGAGGCCTCTGAATGGGTGGTCAGTCATATGGAGGGGATAAGCAAGTACATGGGTATTTCCATTGTAGGACATGAAGTGGAGGCGAAGGTTTTGTTTCAGACATGGTTCAAAATATCGGTATCGGTCGCCGTATCGATAAGTCCAAAATAGGATACGTATCGGCGTATTGGTACTACATCAGTTGGATACAGTGGAAAAATTCAAGATACGCTAAAAAAAGCTTGGATACGCAAGGAAAAACTTGGATACCTTGCATAAAACCTCTTTTAATGCAAATATAAGCTAAAAACAAACTAAATGAAGGCCTCCAACTACATTTACAATCATACATATGAGAGTTAACAAATTTATAAGTTAAAAAAGGCATGCACGCTGATAAATATGTATGAAAATACAAACCATAGTTACTTAACCAAATGATAGAAGCTCATTTGCATTCATAAATCAAAATATGAAAATACATAGACCCTTGTATTCACAAATCAAATTACATATATAATAGAAGCTCAATACCACATTAAGTTTCGTGTCGGCTCATACTCTATCATTGTGGAATTAGGAATTGAGTAGAGTGATACATTATAAGTGATCCAGAAATGATGACACCACTGTGTCCAAGTCATCATCGTGCGGTACATGCCCAGATACATTTGTACATATGCTTGCTGCTGAATCATGATCTGTCCATAACTGTTAGTCGAAAACTGGGACTGAGCATTATAACCAGTGGCTCTTGATAAGTAAGGTTGGGCTAGGGTATCATAACCAGTGGCTCTTGATAAATAGGGTTGGGCTGGGGCATCAAAACCCGGGGGATAACCTTATTTACATATTAATATCTAAAGTAAATGAAAGTAAAATCAAGTTAAAATCATTTACTTATATAATATATTATGTAAATAAGTTGTGTGTATTGGGTATGTATTGTGGATCCTAGTGTAAATGGAAGGAGAAAAAAATTAACTAAAAAATTCCCGTATCGAGTGTATCGGGCCTGTATCGGCCCGATACAATGAATTTTTTTTTCCAGCGTACCAATGTATCGGGTAGCTCCAAATAGGATACGTATCGGCCCGTATCAGTCGATACGTATTGATATTTTAAACCATGGTTTCAGAAGTGCAAGATGAGCGGGGTCCAATAGGTGAAAAAATCAGTTTCACAGAATTCGGTAGGGAGGAAAAGTTTTGTTGCTTTGGAGAGGAGGCTAGAGAATGGTGTGAATTATGATAGACTAGCATCTTAAGGGGTGGCAAGTAGTCCCAGGCCAAGTGGGGTTAGGAAAGTTGTCCGATGATTGAGTTATCCATTATGTCTTGGAATGTGAGGGGATTGGGGCAAGTTGAGAAACGAATTGCAGTTAAACAGTATATGAGAACTAAGAGTCCGGCGATAGTATGTATTCAGGAGACTAAGCTCGAAGATATTCAAGAATTCCATATCCCAGAGTCTTGGGGTATAGTTACCCCGGGTTGGTCTGAAGTTCCATCCTTAGGAGCTTCAGGGGGTATCCTTCTTATGTGGGATGCAGCTAAGGTTGAAGTTTTGGATTCTAAAAAGGGGGCTTATTCGTTATCCATTCTGTGTAGGTTGGTTGGGGAAGACTTTACCTGGGTGTACACTGGGGTTTATGGGCCTTCAGGTGGATCAGACGACAAGTATTTGTGGTTGAAGTTAGAGGATGTTTCATGTTAGTGTGCGATGGGGAGGACCTTGGTATTTGGGGGGAGACTTCAACTATATCCGATTAGCGGTAAGGAATAAAGAGGGAAGTGTGCTAACGGCAAAAATGAAGAGATTTCGAGAGTTTATCTATAGACATGAGCTTATTGATTATCCGCTTCGGGGTGCCCAATATATGTGGTCTCATTCGGCCTCTAGTGGGAGAGCAAGTCGGCTGGACAGATTCATAGTTAGTCTGGAGTGGGAGAATCATTTTCCAAATGTTATTCATTCTTCTCTCCCCAGACCTTTCTCGGATCATGTGCCTATTGTGTTAGATTCTAAGTGTTTTAGAGGTGGTCCTTCCCATTTTCGCTTTGAGAATATGTGGCTTAAGGACACAAGATTACAAGATGTAGTGGTTGAAGTTTGGAGAGGAGAGGGGGGATGGGGGTCAGCTAGCATGCAGTTCAGTATGAAATTGAAAACCCTGAAAACTAGACTAAAGGTGTGGAATAAGGAGGTATTCGAGGATATTTGGATGAGGCTAGACAGGCTACTAAAGAGATAGAAGCAAGGGAGGCGTTGGCCGAATCTATAGATTTATTAGACATAGAAATGCGGGGGTATGAGGCGAAGAAGTTGGAATATTTGGAGGTGCTCAATCTAGAGGAGATCAGTTGGAAACAAAAGGCTAGAACGAGGTGGCTTAAAGAGGGAGATCGGAATACCAAGTTTTTTCATCGTACAGCCAATTTGAACAAGAAACAGAACTTTATCTCTATGATAAGGGTGAATGGGGTTATGATGGAAGAGAGTAGGGCAATTGAAGGTGGTGTGGTATCCTACTATCAAGGATTGTACAAAGAAAGGGAAAGTTTGAGGCCAAGGCTGGACGGGCTGGTTTTCGCGAGCTTGTCCCAAGATTAGAGTAAACTTCTTGGAGGGGCATTTCAAGGAGGATGAGGTTTTAGGTATTATATGGCAGGGAATAAGGCTCCCGACCCAGATGGATTTACCATTGAGTTCTACAGGGTTTGCTGGGAGATTGTGGGGAGAGCATTCTGGAGGTGATGCAGGAATTTCATTTTTCAGGTCGCTTTGACAAAGTAATCGATAATACTTTTGTGGTGTTGATACCGAAGGAGGGTGCGGTGGATCTCTTGGATTTCCACCCAATTAGTCTTGTGAGTAGCATGTATAAGATCTTTTCTAAGGTGTTGGCGGTTTGCCTCTAAAAGGTGATGGCTTCCCTCATTTCCCCTCAACAGGGAGCTTTTGTGGTGGGCTGACAAATAATTGATGGGATCTGATAGTAAACGAATGTATTGATGCCTGCGTTAGGTCTAACTCCCCTAGTGTTATTTGCAAAGTAGATATAGAGAAGGCGTAAGACCATGTAAATTAGGGATTATCAGACTATGTGCTTGGTAGAATGGGCTTTGGTTTTAAGTGAAGGAAGTAGATGCGGATGTGCATATCCTCTATTTCTTTCTCTATTATTTTGAATGGAAGTTCGGTTGGGTATTTCCCCAATTCTAGGGGGTTGTGGCAAGGCGACCCGCTATCCCTATTCCTTTTTGTGCTAGTATCGGAAGTTTTGAGTAGAATGCTTTCTAAAGCAGAAGGGGAGGTTTTTGAGGGGTTCTCGATTGGTACAGTGCAGCTCTGCATATCTCATCACCAGTTTATGGATGATAAAGTCATTTTCTGTAACGCGTCGCAAAGTAATTTATTGTATTTGTGGTCTCCTTCGTTGTTTCGAAGTAGCATCTGAACTGCGAGTTAACCTGGCCAAGTTAGAGATTGTGGGTGTAGGAGATGTGCTCACCATGGACCAATTGGCAGACTGCTTTGGTTGTAGAGTGGGAGTCCTTCTGACGATGTACTTGGGTATGCCATTAGGGGAGGATTTAAAACTAGAGCAATCTGGGCACCGGTCATAGAGGTGCGTGAATCGGCTAGCTAGTTGGAAGGCTCATTACCTCTCTAAATATGGAAAGTTAACTCTTATCCATAGCGTCCTCAGTAGCCTCCCAACTTATCATATGTCCACTCTTGCCATTCCCAAACCTTTGGCCGTTTTGTTAGAGCGAATACAGAAGAAGTTTTTGTGGAATAAGAAGGTGAACTCTTTTAAGTATCATTTGGTGGCATGGAATCAAATTTGCCGGTCGAAGGAAGAAGAGGGGTTAAACCTTAAGTCATTGGTTCTAGCCAATAAGGCTTTGTTAGGAAAATGGATTTGGAGATTCGATTTGGAAAGGAATAGTTTGTGGCAAGCAATGATAGTAGCTAAGTATGGGAAGCATTCGTGGTGGGTTCCAAATCAGGTGAAGATTTCACATGTCTTGGGTCTTTGGAAGGGGATCATGGCCGAAGTTCCTGTTTATAGTGGGGTAGGGGTCAAAAGTGAGATTTTGGAAAGATGTTTGGTGTGGGGAGACCAAGCTTCGGGATGATTTTGGGCACATGTTTGTGCTAGCCACCAACAGGGATGCGGTTGTTAGAGATTATTTGGAGAGAAGGGGTGGTTTGGTGTCCGGCATTGAGACAGAACTTAAATGATTAGGAAGTGGAGGAAGCGTCGCAGATGTTGGCTCATATTAGTTCTTACTCTCCATAGGAGGATATAAGGGACTGTAGGGTTTGGTCAGCCAATAAGCATGGGCGCTTCTCAATTAGATCCCTGCTTCAGTCCTTGGGACCGGTATCCATGGGTTTGTTCCCTCAAAGGGTCGTTTGGAACCCAGGTATTCAGTCTAAGGTGTCGTTCTTCCTTTGGAATGTTGCATTGGACAGAATCCTCACTTATGACCACTTACAGCATAGAGGGTGGAAGTTCGCCAATAGATGTTTCTTGTGCCTCCAATCAGAAGAGTTAGTGGACCAGTTGCTCCTACACTGCCCTATTGTGGTTGGCATTTAGGGATATTTTCTTTTGTCGCTTGGGTGTGGATTGAGCATTTCCCGCGTTCTTTCTTAGCTTCCTAGCGTGTTGGCCGAGGGACAGTGAAGATGGCGTGTTAGAGGCTATTTGGTCGGTGTTGCCAGGTGTTATAGCTTGGATGTTGTGGAGAGAAAGAAATCTTAAGATTTTTTTAGGGAACTTCGGCATCCCAATCTCGTATATGTGCTCGGGTGCGGTTGGTTGTATTGGAATGGGCACCTTCATAAGGAGAGGGACGAACTTCAAGTGGTACTAGGCTGAGTTTTCTATTCGGGAGAGTTGTAGGACAGGAGTCAAGGCGGTGCTTTGCTTCAGTTTGTTTTAGTTTATTGTCTTGTAAACTCTTTCTTTGCTTTGCTGCTTGCTCTTGTTTCCTCGCCTTTTTTTTATATAATTGTTTGATTACTGATTAAAAAAACGATGAATTTCTTTCTTAAGAGAGAATAGGGAGGTGTTGGTCTCTCTCGAATAAGACCAAAAGGAGTAGATCTCCCTTTGATGAGATCAATTCCGTCTTTCTTCTCATTTAATCTCTTTTTTATTTGAAAATAGAAAAAAGCACGAAACAGATGGTATCAAAGCACCGTTCATGTGGCCATGGTTTATGGTGATGAAGAAGAAGAGAATATGTATTTGTGACTTAACCTTAAGGGACAAGGTTAAATTAAGGGAGTGGAATGTTACGTGCTTATTTAGTGGTTTAATGGGTGTAGGAAATGGGTAGTTATAAAGTAATGGGTAGTTTACTAGTAGTGGATAGTTATAATTGATTATTGTGTAATTATGAGTTTTTTTCCAAAGAGAGAATTGGGAGGTGTTGGAGTTGGAGTCTCTTGAATGAGCCCAAAAGGTACAAATCACCCTTTAATGAGATCAAACTATTTCCCCTTCTTATTTAATTTCTCCTTTTTATTTGGGAAGAGAGAGAAGCACCTACGAGCTCTGTAATTCCACTGCGTTAAAGGTACGTGCCTTTACTCCCCTAAAATTACTACATGAATTTCAAAGAGAGTGAGAATTGCATGTTGGAAAGTTGTCATGAATTCAACCCGGATTCATGATTACCCGTTGGCAACCCAGAGGACCCGATTACCCGTTTAATGGCCCAACCCGTTTTGGGTATTTTACCCATTTATTATAACCCTAATATAAAAAAAATGTTTTAAGGGCTTTATTGGATAAAGAGAAAGAGGGTCGTCTTTCGGGTGTATTGAGGAAAAGGGTTTGTGAGAACATTGTAAAATCTACCTGTTGAATTAGTGATCGATCACCGCTACCCGTGGACGTAGGCATCTTACCGAACCACGTAAATCGTGTCTCTCTTGTGATTTGTTTTTTGTGCGATTCATTTTATTTGTTTACTGTTTTAAATCATTACACTATTTTTTGCACGCTTTCACACAACAAATTGGTATCAGAGCCAGGTTTTCAATGCTCTTGGTCATATACTTGTCCTCCAATTTCTTCCATAACTCCTAAGCCGAAGTCTCTTTCATCACAAAATATTACTGATCCTTGGCAAGGCAAAGTCTGATGGTGCCGCTAGCCTATCGATTAATCTTCTTCCAATCCTTCTCTTCTATATTGTCAGGTTTATACTCCAGAGTATTATCCAACTCTTGTTGGATTAGAACATCCAAAACTTCGCATTGCCACATGCCAACGTTGTTTTTTCCATCAAAATTTTCTACTTCAAATTTTGCATTTGAAACCATAGTTCTTGCCACCGATGTGGGTCTTAAAGACGAACCCTCAACAATTGTTTCAGTCATATCCACCATTAAACCAATCCGCAAAAAATCAAACAATACTTAGGTCGAAACCTGGGTACTCTAATACCAATTTGTTGTGCGAAAGCGTGCAAAAAATAGTGTAACAATCTAAAATAGTAAACAAATAAAATGAATCGCAGCAAAAACAAACCACAAGAGAGACACGATTTACATGGTTCGGCAAGATGCCTATGTCCACAGGCAACGGTGATTGATCACTATTTCAACAGAAAGATTTTACAATGTTCTCACAAACCCTCTTCCCCAATACACCTAAAAAACAGCTCTCTTTCTCTTTATCCAATAAAACTCTAAAACATCCCTTTTATATTAGGGTTATAATAAATGGGTAAGATCACCAAATATATGCAAGAAATCATAATTTGTAGCAGGTTTTCGAGACCATACCTCGATGGGCGTTTTTCCATCATTTGCACCTACAGGCAACCTATTAATGAGATGACACGCATATGTCACTGCTTCAGCCCAGTACGTCTTGCCCAATCCAGAATTGCACAACATACATCGCACCTTCTCCAACAAAGTATGGTTCATGCGTTCAGCCACTCCATTCTATTGCGGCATGTCTCTAACCGTGAAGTGTCTAACTATTCCTTCGTCCTAACATACTTGCAAGAATGGAGCTGACTTGTACTCACCATCATTATCTGACCTGAGCCTTTTTATCTTTCTGCCAGTCTGGGTCTCGATCATTTTTTTCCACTGAAGAAACACATCTAGAACTTCACTTTTATACCACATTGTGTACACCCAAAACTCGCCTTGAGAAATCATCAATAAAAGTTACAAACTAATGTTTACCTCTCAAAGATGCAACTTTGGTAGGTCCCCCATACATCTGTGTGAACAAAATCTAGAGTCCCCTGAGATCAATGAACTGCAGTCCCAAACTTGACTCTAGTCTACTTGCCCATAATCAAATGCTCACAAAATCCAAATTTACTAATCTTGACGCCTTTTAACAGTCCTTGCTTCACCAATCCTTGCAAAGCCTTCTCTCCCGCATGCTCTAAACACGTGTCATTATCTAGAAGTATCAGACACAGTCTCATCTGAGCTATCAGAAGCTACTGACCTCCCTATGATTGTATTCTCATCTAGAAATTACAAATTTGCATGTCGAATACCCTTCATTATAACATGTGCACCAAAAACCACCTTTATGAATCCACCTTCTATAGTAATTCTGAAGCCCTTTGATTCTAAAGAACCCACTAAGATGAGATTCTTCTTCAAGTCCGGTACATACCGAACATCTGTTAGAATTCTAACTCCTTCATGCATCTTTAAACGAATCTTTCTAATCCCTTTTATTTTGCAGGCATTATCATTTCCCATTAAGACAATTCCGTCATCCAACTCCTGAAAAATCGAAAACCAATCCCTGTGGGGACACATATGATAGGAACAGCCCGAGTCTCAAATCTACTCATTAGAATGACCAACTAATGGTGAAACAGTCAAAGCAAAATCTAAATCATCATCTTCAACCTATGCAAAGTTCGCATTCGAACCCTTCTTTTCCCTATATTTCAATTTTGGACAATTCTTTTTTAGTGCCCTTTATTGCGACAAAAGGCATACTCATTTTTTGTTGGAATTTTTCTTTCAGATGATGGTGCTCTTGACTTCGAACGAAATTTACCCCGCCAACCAGATTTTCTATCATCTAACCTGCCCCTTACTATTAAAGCCTCTGATGTTGAGTCCCTATTATGGGCTTGTTGGTCCTTCTTCCGATACTCATTATTCATCAAAGCATTTGATACATCATCAAATTTAAGTTCATCTTTTCCATACATTAAAGTAATAGACAGAGGTTCATAACTATCAGGTAAGGAATTTATCAAGCATAATGCCTTGTCCTCATCGTCTATTTTCACTTCAAGATTTTGCAAATCGACGAGAATTTTATTATAACTATCTAAATGTTCAATGATAGTAGTACATGATTTATACTGAAAATGAAAGAGTCTCTTCTTCAAATAGAGCCGGGATGTTACTTTTGTGGAGTCTGAGATGGTAAATCAAATGAAGCAGAAGGATTCTCAAAAGGAAAATATGAAAAATGGTACTTCGTAGCAGGTAAAGTTTGAGGCTACGGTGGTTCCAATGAAGACTGTTCAGACAGTCAATAGTCCTATAGGAGATTCAGGTGGTGAGGACTTAAGCTCAGTTGAGGAGGAGGCTCCAGTTCATGTAACCCCACAACAACCAGATTCTATTGCAGTGGGTAGACCTAGAAGAGAAGCTCGAAAACCTGCAAGGTTTACTGACTTCGTGGCTTATGCACTTCCAGTAGTTGATGATGATGTTCCACTTACTTATAGAGAAGCCTTGAAAAATTCAGAAAATATAGGGTGGAAAAAGGGAATGGATGAGGAGATGGAATCACTTTATAAAAATCAGACTTGGGAGTTAGTACAACTTTCAAAGGGAAAGAAAACAATCGGTTGCAAGTGGGTATACACAAAGAAGGAAGGTTCTTCAGGAAATAACAATGTGAGGTTCAAGGCTAGATGGGTGGCTAAAGGCTACACACAGAAGGAAGGGATAGATTATAATGAAGTCTTTTCTCCGGTTGTTAAGCACTCATCTATTCGAATTATGCTAGCTCTGGTTGTTCGATTTAATCTCGAGTTAGCACAACTCGACGTCAAAACTACCTTCTTGCATGGAGGAGGAAATATACATGTCTCAACCAGATGGGTACAAGGTTACCACTAAAGAGAATTGGGCTTGCAAACTGAGAAAGTCGTTGTATGGTTTGAAACAGTCTTCAAGGCAGTGGTACAAGTGATTTGATCGGTTTATAATGGAGCAAAAGTACACAAGAAGTCAGTTTGATCATTGTGTGTATTTTCGTAAGCTTCGTGATGGTTCCTTCATATATTAACTCTTATATGTAGATGAGATGCTCATTGCATCTAAGAGCAAGGTAGAGATAAACAGGCTGAAGACTTGGTTGATGAATGAATTTAAAATGAAGGATCTTGGGAAAGCTAAGAAAATATTGGGTATGGAAATTAAAAGAGAGAGAGTGAAGGAGACAGTTTGTTTGTCATAGACACGGTATTTGAAGAAAGTGCTACAACGATTTGGTATGGATGACAAAACAAAACCTGTAAGTATACCTTTGACCCCTCATTTTAAGCTTAGTGTTTTGATGTCTCTGAGCACAAATGAGGAGTGTGAGTAAATGGCTCAAATTCCGTATGCGAACGCAGTTGGTGCTTTAATGTATGCTATGGTGTGTACCAAGCCGGATATTTCACATGCCGTCAGTATGCTGAGCAGGTATATGCATGATCCAGGAAAAGGACATTGGTTGCAGTAAAATGAATCTTAAGATATATTTAGGGTACAATAGATGTTGGTTTGATATTTGAGAGAGATGATATGCTTGGACTATGTTGGTGATTTGGATAAACATCAGTCAACTACAGGATATGTCTTTACTCTTGCTAGAGAACCGATGAGTTGGAGATCAACGTTACAGTCAATAGTTGCTTTGTCTACTACTAAGGCAAAGTACAGCACAGTGACAGAGGTTATTAAAGAGGCCATTTGGCTACATGGGTTGATTGAAGACTTGAGGATTGTTTAGGAGCACATTGAGGTCTACTGCGACAGTCAGAGTGCAATTTTTTTAGTAGAGAACCAGGTTCATCCTCTTCCCCAAAGCATATCGATGTTCATTTTCATTTTGTTCAAGAAGCTGTGGATGAAGGTGACATTCTTCTTTAAAAGATTGGGACTGTAGATAACCCTGCAAATATGCTTACTAAGGTGGTGACTGGGGTCAAGTTCAAGCACTGTTTGGACTTGATCAATATCTCTCATGTTTGAGCACCTTCAGGTGCATATCACCTAAGGGCGTATTTGGAGGCAGCCTTGATTTGTTCCTGTTGTTTTGAATGGTTTGGTAGAATTCAAGCTAAGGTGAAGATCTGTTGAAAAGTTGTCATGAATTCAACTCGGATTCAAGGCAACCCGGATGACCCAATTACCCGTTTAATGGCCCAACCCGTTTTGGGTATTTTACCCATTTATTATAACTCTAATATAAAATGGATGTTTTAGGATTTTATTAGACAGAGAGAAAGAGGGTCGTTTTTCGGGTGTATTGGGGAAGAGGGTTTGTGAGATCATTGTAAAATCTTTCTGTTGAATTAGTGAACCATTACCGCTGCCCGCGGATGTAGGCATCTTCCCGAACCACGTAAATCATGTCTCTCTTATGGTTTGTTTTTGCTGCGATTCGTTTTATTTGTTTACTGTTTTAGATCGTGACACTATTTTTTTGCACGCTTTCGCTCAACATTGCAGACTCATCAATCTAAAACGAGAAGACTTTCAGTTTAAATTTCAAATCTCGAAGAAAATTGTGAAATCCAAGCGTTCAAACTACATTAGCAAAGTTTCTCGAATTCGATACACTATTTTATCATTTCAAGATCTAAAACAGAGAATTGAACGACTAAAACTCAGATCCGTTGGCATAAAGCGATTAATCAAATGATAATCAAAAGCTTATTGACGATTTAAGTAGAGAAAAAAGTTAGGAAGTCTGGAAAATAAGAGTTGGAGAAAGGGAAACACACCTGGATTTTGAGCTTCTTCTTTTCGGCTTCGTTTCTCTTAACAATATCTGCGATCATACGAAACCTCCTTCGAGGATTCTTGACGACTGAAACTGCAGATCTCCATTTTCTTAGAGCTTCTTCGGATGTATTCTTCGATTGAATGTCGAAGTTCTCTTTCAAGTAACTCTCCATTCCCAAAAAAAAAACTACCAAAAGCTGAGAAGTTTGAGAGAGAATTAGGAGCAGCTTCGTTTCTCTTATCAATATCTGCGATCATACGAAACCTCCTTGGAGGATTCTTGGCGAGTGAAACAGCAGATCTCCACTTTCTTAGAGCTTCTTCGATTGAATGTCGAAGTTCTCTTTCAAGTAACTCTCCATTTCCCAAAAAACTACCAGAAGCTGAGAAGTTCGAAGAGATAAAGTATTAGGGGAAATGTTTAATGGACTGCGCATTTTAGTTCATAAACAAAGTGCGCGGTCCTCATTGGTCCTTTTTCTTTTCTTTTCTGTTTTTTCGTGGAAACTCGGGGTGTCCCAGGCCTCGGATTGTCTCTGGCGAAGCCAGAAAACCTTCTCGGGTTCCATACATTGTGCGACAGTTGGCAAAAAAAAAGTGGGAAGAAATCATTCCATTTTCTTCCCATAATTTTGACTTCTCCCCATATGATATCTCTTCCCTTTAATGATTTTGACTTCTCCACCACTTGTCACCTATTCTATGAAACCCCAACACAAGCCCTTTCTGGCTTCGCCAGAGACAATCCAGAGCCGGTGTGGCAACCCTTAGGGCAGGAAAGTTTCAACCCAAAGAAGTCTTTGCTCTTCCATGCAAGCAAAAGCAATGTTTTAAAACCCAGAACAGGTACGGTAAGCCAAAGCAATGTTTTAACAACCAGAACGGTCAAGGGTGCGGCGGGTCGATCCAAAATGGTCGGACTGTGGGTTGATCTTATGACGCCATAAAATAGTTAATATTAATATAATAATTAAAATAATAAAATAACAACTACAATATGCTTACAATTGTATTATTATGAAAACTTGGTAATTGTTTTTTACTATGATTATTTAAAATACATTTAAAAAATCTCATAAAATAAAATAAAAATAACAAAATAATGTCATTTTCTCACCAAAATATTAGAAAATAAAATAAAAATACAAAATTTATCTCAAGGACATGAACTATTGAAATTTGGTATTATATCCAAACAAAAGTAGTAAAAATATATAAACTTTTGAAATCAATAAAAAGAAGTCTATGTTTTTATTCTTACTTGGCTTGAACTCCCTCTCTATATATCTTTAATCTCTTCTCTACTTTTTTTATATAGATTTTCCTTTTCTCTAGCATTAAAATCCTTATTTTTATATATTTTATTTAGTAATCAATATTTAGTTGGAATCATAGGTCCCATAAATTTTAGAATGGATAAGTGAAAATTAGGCTTTTTCCATAACCCGGGCAGTTTAAAGAAAACTGTCTGGGTCAATTGGGTCGTGGTGGGTCAGGTAGTTTTAAGTGGGTCAATCCAGGTTAGACATGACCATGCAGAGTTCAACCCAACCCATTGAGGGTCCAGGTTCACGAGCCAACCGGTCCAACCGGACGGGTCGATCCAGGTTTTAATAACACTGAGCAAAAGCCCACAACTTCCGCCCCCATTATAGCATTAGGACTTAACGATGAATCATAAAGAGCATTTAAACCCTCACATCCAATGTTTTAAACTCAGACCGGACATTAACCCGGTCAAGGGGGTGGGTTGGTCCAAACCGGTCGGACCGTCAAGTCAATCCGGGTTGACCTAATGACACTAAGTAATGCCATAAAAATATTTAATATTAATTTTTTTTTTTTCCCGATTAACAGATTTGATTCGAGATATATAATTTTTTGAGTGATTCAAGAGATTAAAATAATACATAATTTAAATAAGAGGAAGCACCTCTTGAAATCAATGGAAAATCCCGATTATGAACTAATAAAAAATGATATTATTATTCAAAATTTCAAAACTAAGCAAAAAAACATATACGAACCCTTCAAATCAATTTTAAAAAAAAGAATGGTTTGATCTCACATGACATTGGCTTGAGTTCTACTTTTGTTTAATATATTGTATTTTAAGATAAATAAGTCAAAAAATACATTTTCCATGACCCAGACAGTTCAACAAATACCACCCAAGTCGACTGGGTCACACTGGTTTGAGCGGTTTTCACTAGGTCACCTTTTTTTTTTTTTTTTGAAACCAGTCAAAAATACATTTTCTATAAATTCGTCTATAGAGACGGTTATTTAAACCGCCGTTTTTTATGTGTAACGGCGGTTTTATCAATTCCTGCTGCAGTTTTGAACCGCCGCTAAAAACCTTGAATTTTGTAGTATGTTCTAAGTTATTTAGGATACATATGGAGAATGTATTCCTACTAACTTATACATGGTTAGTTCCATAAGATGTAGTGATGAATCTCAATCACTGAGAGAAGAGTCTCTTAACTACGATGTTGATATAAGTAACATGTATTTATATTGTAACAGTGTCGCATAATGGATATCCTTAGAAATATATTGTCTATATATTTAGGGTAGTCCATTTGACAGAATATCCTTAATCTGAGAGGTCGACATCTTCTCTGGTATTTGCCTGTATAGCTTTGATGTAGCCAATCGTTAATGTCCAACACACCGGACTAAATATGGGCTCGTTGAGTTATGTACGCTATACTTGAAGAAGTGTGTGCACGCTCAACAAGAACTCCACCGCTCTTCATCTAGAGTTATTTATATTGAGTTGATACTTGTCAAATCGGACTTGGAAATCCAGCTGGTGTTTATCGAAATGATTATTTCCTGAATTAAAGAAAATTAATTATTATTAATCTTTTAATGAATTTCAAATTATATTTGAAAGTCCAAGTTTGACTAAAGGTATCAAAGAGAAAGAGTTCTTAATATAAGCTAGGGATTACAGACAGTATAAGATATTGTCCCATAATCGTATAACGATATTAGATGGTAGAAGGACGTATGTGTAAACTAATCTTTTGATAGAATATATTTGCAAGTAATTCTCTAATTTCTAGGGGTTAGTCACATTGTATTAATAGACGTTATTGTGATAAGTGGAAGTCCCGTGACTTAGATATTCTATGATCCTGTCTCTAATTTCTAGGGGTTAGTCACATTGTATTAATAGACGTTATTGTGATAAGTGGAAGTCTTGTGACTTAGATAGCATTCTATGATCCTGATAGAATTATTGGAAAGAGTTTCCTAGCAATAAGGCTACACCCTAAAAGGTGAAGCACTTGTCCCACAACTGAAAATAGGAGATCCATTTAGATCCTACACACTAGGACCTTCTTAAAGCTTTTAATAAAATTGAGAATTAAATTAATTGATTTCTCCATGTAATTTCACTATATGGTATAGTGAAGCTCTAATAGGTGAAATCACATAAGATGTGATTAACCAATTGGGTAGGACTCATATGAGAATTTTATAAAGATCAAGAGGTATCCAATATGGAGTGTAACTTTTAAAATGGGTGTGAGATATGTGGGGCCCAAACAGGGTCGGATGCCCCATATTATTGATAATTCCTTCTTTAATTAGTTACTAAAAGTTAGTGATTAATTATTATTTCTTAGAGAATAAGAAAGAGATAATGAGGAATTAAAATAGAAAGAGAATTCTAATTGGATTAGAATTAGAAAGTGGAGTTAGACTTGATCTACAAGTTAGCAATCAAGGGAGTCTATATATAGACCCTTAGTGTGGAACGTCCAACTATCAAAATTTCTCTCTTTCTCTCTCTCTCTCAAAAGTTCACACCCACCCCTCTCCCATCTTCAACCTTGGTTTGAATTTTGATCTTGAAAATTAATCAAGATTAATTCTTTGAAGATCAAGATTGATTATTTGTTGATCAAGAAGAGTTCTTGTAATCAAGAAAAGAAGAAAGATTAAAGAGCTTGGATCAAAAAGGTCATTAGATTCCATTAGAGAAAAGCTTTAGAGAATAAAAGAAGGTTCGTATTAATCGCGAATGAGACTTTTCACTTGCGAAGTTTTGTAGGTATTGTTCTATCTTTTGAATCGCGAATGAGACTTTTCACTTGCAAAGTCTTATAAGTATTGTTCTATCCTTCATTGAATAAAATTAATTAGAACTACAATCAGATCTTAGAATTCGATTTATACTCTCCAAGAACTGTTTTTATAAAATTAAAAAAAAGGCATACTTTCAGCATCATGTCTCTCTGGGACATTGCTCTCATTTGTTGGTACATTAGACAAGCCCAACAAAAGTCATGAGCATCCTTGAAGAGTGAGGGCTAATAGAAACCACTTTGTAAAACCTTAGCTGTGGTCTTCTTCCCTCCGAAGTGACCTCCACATGCAAGAGAGTGACAAAAAGTTATAATACATGCTATGAATCTCACTTTCAGACACACATCGTCATATCACTTAGTCCGGGCAATATTTAAACAACTCCGGATCTGCCCTGAAAAAAATTTTTGATTTGGGCAAAGAATCAGGATTTGTCTTCTTTGGATCAATGAGAAGGAATTTTCCTAACTATGAGGAAATTAACAATATCGACGAATTGAGTTGGCTGCACTTGTGACCTCAAACAGTTGTTTATCTGAAAAGGAGTCTTGGACGGGGCACGGATGTTGAGAAGAGTTGACTTTGAGTCTAGATAGGTGGTTGACAACCACATTGTCAGAATCCTTCTTATCCCGAATCTCTAAGTCAAACTCTTGAAGTAAGAGGATTCATCTAATCAGCCTAGGCTGAGTGTCCTTTTTGGAAAGGAGATACCGCAAGGTGGCATGGTCGATGTACACTAAGATTTTGGATCCTAGGAGATAGAATCGAAATTTGTATAGGACATAGACTATGGCTAATAATTATTTTTTGGTAGTTGTGTAATTTAGTTGGGCATCCGAGAGAGTCTTACTAGCGTAGTAGATAGCATGAGGGGTCCTATTCACCATTTGCCCTAAAACTACCCCGACTGCATAGTTCGAAGCATCACACATCAACTCAAAAGGAAGAGACCAATCTCAGGGCTGCATTATCGGGGCTGTAGAGAGTAGATTTTGGATTTTGTCAAAGGCCTCTAGACACGCCTTTTCAAAGTAAAAAGGGACATCCTTAGTAAGTAAATTGCTCGAGTGTCCAAAAATTTTGCTCAAATCCTTAATGAAGCGACGGTAAAACCCTGTATGACCAAGGAAAAATCGAATTTGTTGCACCGTGGTCGGTGGAGGGAGACTTGCAATAAGGTCAATCTTGGCCTTATGCCCCGTTTGGACACAACATGTCCCAAAATAATGCCCTCTTTAACCATGAAATGACTATTCTCCCAAATTAAAATCAAAATTTTCTCCTCGCATCTTTGTAAGACTGAGGTTAGATTATGGAGACAATCATCAAAAGAGGTCCCGAATATAGAAAAATCATCCATGAAAACTTTGAAAAATTTCTCCACCATGTCGGAGAAAATAGACATCAAACACATTTGAAAAGTCATAGGTGCATTGCATAGACCGAATGACATGCGCCTATAAGTAAAAGTGCCAAAAGGGCATGTGAAAGTGGTTTTCTCTTAGTCCCCAAGATAAATAGGCACTTGGTTATATCCAGAATAATCATCTAGGAAACAATAATTGCTCTTATCTGCTAACCTCTCTACGATTTGATCAATGAATGGGAGTGGGAAGTGATCTTTCCTAGTCAAGGAACTGAGTTTCCAATAATCAATGCAAATACATCAACCTGTAGTTACACGTGTAGGGACTAACTTTCCTTTCGGATTTGACACAACTGTGATATCGGAATTTTTTGGTACCACTTGAGTGGGGCTTACTTATTTTCTATCCGAGATGGGGAACATGATACTTGCATCAAGTAACTTCACAACTGCCTTCCTCACCACTTCTTTTATGTTTAGGTTCAATCTCCGTTGTGCCTCCCTTAAAGGTTTAACATCTTCTTCAAGATGGATGCGATGTATGCACACAAAGGGGTTGATCCCTTTCAAATTAGTGATAGTCCATCCCATAGCTCCCTTGTGATTTTTAAGCACAACCATCAATTTACTCTCTTGGTCATCTGATAAATCAGAGGTAATAATGACAGGGAGAGTGTCTTTTGGTCCCAGAAAGGCATATTTGAGTGAAGCTAGGAGTGACTTTAACTCAAGAGTGGGTGGTACCTCGAGAGATGGGATGGCTGGGATTCTAGAGGTGGTGGCAAGAGGTTCATTTCGGACTTTCCATGAAGGGGAATCCATAAAAGGCGCTGAATTTAAGAGGTGGTTCACTTCCTTAACGGATCCCTCAACATCATAGCCATTTGTATTGAAATGAGCCAAACATGCCTCGAATGAATCATTAGATAGGATGTAAGGAAGGGTGTTCTCAATCATTTCTTCAATAGAATCAACCATGAAACATTCTTCATCATTCGAAGGTTGTTGAGAAGTGCTGAAGATGCTTAACTGGACCTTCATAATTCCAAAAGAGATATCCATCACTCCAGTTCAACATTTATGTAAGCATTGGCTGTAGCCAAGAAGGGTCGACCGAGGATCATCAGAATCTGCTTTTTAGGATTTGGGACTGGTTCTATATAAAGAACTAAGAAGTTGACGAGCAAATATAATTTGTCAACTTTGATTAATACATCTTTAATCATTCCTCTAGGTATTTTAACTAATCTGTCAGCTAATTACAGAATGACTGATGTAGGGCGAAGCTCACCCAAACCAAGTAGACTGAGAAGGGGAGAAGGTTAACACTTGCTCCTAAATCTAGGAGTGTCTGGTCAATGAAGTGATTTCCAATGATATACGAGATGGTAGGAGCACTGAGATCCTTGAATTTTGGAGGAGTGGAGTGTTGAAGGATTGAGCTCACTTGCTCAGTAAGGACTTTTTTGGACACATGAGTCCTTGATTTATGTTTTTGGGTGCACAAGTTCTTGAGAAATTTGACATAAGCCGACACTTGTTTGGTAACATCGAGTCAAAACTTGTTGATCTTAACTTGTTTGAAGACCTCAATCATATCATTCATTTTTGTTCCTTTTTTGTCAAAGGGGGATGAGTATTTTAAACATGTTGGGAATGGAGCTTTAGGCATGTAGGGTGCCTCAGAAATGGGAATAGGTGAAGATGAAGAAGAACCTTGGTCTTTCTTATTGATGTTCCCTTCCTCGCCCTTAGAACTTGATGGATCAACTATGGGCTCTTTTCTAGGGCCTTGGTTTTCCCTAACCAGATTGTCTACTACCTTTCCATTTCTTAGGGTTGTAATGGCTTGAAAATGTTCTCGATTTGGGTCATCAACTTGATTTTCACCCTTAAGATTGCGGTTGGTTTGGAAGCATTCCTTCTACTCTCCTATTAATGAAATTAGCTAATTGTCCCATTTGGGACTCAAGTTTTTGAATGGATTCAAAGTGAGAATGGAGTAATTAGGTGTTGCTTTCTAACCCTTTTAGAGCATTCAACACTTTATCCTCGAAAGATGGGTTCCTTTGAAGATGAGGGAGAGGATTAGAGTGTTAAAATTGTTGTTGGGATTGATATTTAGAATGATTTTGGAAAGGCCAATTGTTTGGCATTTGAGGTTGGGAAAAGGAGTTTCCTTGAGCGTGGGGAAAAGTGTTTCCTTGAGCTTGGGGCTATCATGAGAAATTAGGATGATTTCTCCACCCTGGGTTATAGATGTTTGAATATAGATCATCACTCGGGTGAGTGTAGGCAGCATTAGCATGCTCTTGGACATATTCTGAAAACTGGGATGTTGAGGGACACTCATGAATGTGATGTGCAGGGCTGGAACATAACAAACATACCTCATTAAGATTGAGAGGATGATGAGGATTTCTATAGAAAGACGGCCCTGTAGCCATGAGTTGGTCCAATTTGCAAAACAACTCATCTACTTTAGATGAGACATCAATAGAAGTGCCTACTTCATAGATGTCTCTCTTGAGATTTGAGGTGGAAAGTTGTCACTCAGAACGATTGTTGGAGGCATGGTGTTGAGAGTTTTTACTCAGATTTTATAAGAGTTCTCATGACTGAATTTCACTCTTCATCATAAATCTCCCTCCACAAGGAATATCAACCATTTGACGGTTGTAATGGGGAAATCTTTTATAAAATGATTGGATGACTTGCCATTTAGGAATTTGGTGGTGAGGATACTTACGGAGAAGATCTTTGAATCTCTCCCAAGTCTCATGAAATAGCTCACCATCAATTTGAGAAAAACTCGTGATGGTTCGCCTCATTTGATTGGTTTTTCTTATGGGTAAGAATTTCTAAGGAAATTCTTATTGCAATTGAGTCCAGGAGTGAATAGTATTGACCTCTAAAAAGTTAAGCCAATACTTGACTTTATCTTTCAAGGAGAATGGGAAGAGGTACAACTGAGGGCATCATCTAAAAAATTCTGTAGCCTAAAGGTTGTACAGATCTCATTAAATTCATCTAGATGCTTGTCGCAACCCAAAATACCCCCTAGGAGTTAGGGATACTTTAGCTCGCGACCCCCGTGACATACCCTCTTGTATGACACATGAGGCATACATACCACCTTAAGAAATACACAACATATATGTAGCGGAAACAAACCGGAAACAGTTTATAATAAAACACTCATATAATTTGGTCCAAGTCTGAACCCACAGAATGTATCCAAAAAATAGGGAGTGGACAAGTCCCACTCTCAACATACACAAAATCCTCTCTCCTATCACTCTCAGCAATAGTCTGGGTAGGGCAACCTATCTCATGCTCCATCATCCTGGTGATGGTCCATGGTAGGCTCCGGCTCGTAGTATTCCTCTTCAACCTAAGGCTCAGGAGCATACGTGTCATAAGAACCTGCCAAAGTCAATAATTCGGCTGAGCATGGAATACTCAGTCACATACAAACTACTAGCTAACAATAAATAATATCAAGTACATGCAAAAGCATAGAGAGTAGCATTCTTGAAAGTGGTTTCCCAAAATCAGTTCCTTAATAATGTTCATGTGAAATCAAAACCATATAAATCTTGTGAAGTCATATGATAGTCATATTCTTGTGAGTTCTTGTGAATTCTTGCGATAGTTAGGATTTCTTATGAGCATGCGAGATCTGAGTAAGCATGATTTTCTTGTGAACTTGTGAGCTTGTGAGACATGACTACTTGTGAGTCCATGTATAGTGAGATTCCTTGCGAGCTTTGAAACGATCTTAGAACATCAACCCAAAGTTTGGCCTTGTCACTTATCAACCCACTGTTTGGCCTTATCAATACTTGTGAACTTGTGAGATTTCTTTGACAAAAACCTTAGTTAACTTTATAAAACACCGTTCTTGCGAGAAATGATCAAATCATTCGATACTTGTGAACATAGAGTGCATAGAGTACTTGTGAACATCATAGTATCCTTAGAAAGCTTGTAAACATGTAATCATATTCATAGAAATTCAATACTAGTGATAGTTTACATCCCATGTCAAAATCATCATCTAATTCATCCAAGAACATACTATGCAACATAGTTTTTCTTAAAAATAATAGCACAAGGGTAGATAGTAGAGTGTATCTACCTCAAAAGGAAGTTTTTACACTTCTGTGGAACAAGAATCAAGCTTGAGGAAACTAGGTTGAAGCTTTGAGAAAACTGAAGTCATCAAAATCATCATCCAATTCATCCAAGAACATACTGTGCAACAAAGTTTTTCTTAAAAATAATAGCACAAGGGTAGATAGTAAAGTGTATTTACCTCAAAAAGAAGTTTTTACACTTCTGTGGAATAAGAATCAAGCTTGAGGAAACTAGGTTGAAGCTTTGAGAAAACTGAAGTCAAAACCCTTTTCTCAAAAGACACAAACAGTATTTTGAATTGGAGAAATCCAAGCTTGAGAATCACCTTGAGTATGAAATTTGAGTCTGAGATCACTCAAGGAGTGAAGCCTGAGCTTCTGGAACAAGAATGAAACCTAGCTTCAACTTTAGGAAGAACACTTTGAAAATCACAGAGTTCTTCTTCTTCTTCTCTTTCAATTTTCCCCAAAATCTATGCTAAGGGTTTAGTAAACTATACCCATGAAATCTTCTTCTATTTATAGTCTAAGGGTCGCTAAAACCCTTAAAAGTCCTTGCAAAATATCTCCCAAGGTTGGTGGAAGAGTTCTGGGTCGGTTTAGGACGTTTTGGGCATTCACTCGTCGACTTGTGGTTCACACTCGTCAACTAGTGAATGGCACTCGGGGACGAGTGGGTACTCTGATTTGGTTGAGTTTTTCCCGCTTTGGTATTTTGACCATAACTTTTGACTTGCTTGTCGGATTTTGACGATTCAACTTGTGTTGAACTCATTTTTCAAAGGAGAACAATTTTGAGTCTAATGGACCAATCCTAATTTTGATTTATTAATTATCTAAATTGGATCTAAGGCTGACTGGTCTGAAAATGGATTTCAGCAGCCCAGAATTTCAGCAGACTAGTTTTCGGAATTCTGACGTTTGACCCAACTTCTACTTAAAATCTGAAAAAATGATACACATGAATCTCGAAGAGGGTTTCGATATCTTTCCAAATATCAAGAATCACTCGATTACGATCAACGGTGAGAAATCTAGAGCTCTTTAAAGTTGAGGGTATGTTTAGGCATCCCTTTCTTTGACACTTAGAGTATGTTATACTCTCATTTTTCATTTGTCCCTAACCCCCAAAAACACTTTCCATACATATTTTTATTCATTCGAAACCTCCTTTTATTTTAAAACATGAACCCACAATTTCATTAAGGCTTTAGGCCATGAAGACACTATTCACAGCACTATGCAAGCAAGATCCGGGGTTCTACATCCTTCCCCCTTACAGAAATTTCATCCCCAAAATTGGACAATACAAAACATACAAAAGAAAAAAATTACATGAAAATCAACCATGAACTTTATAAACAAATAAGGGTACTTTTCCCTCACTTCTGCCTCATCCTCCCATGTAGCCTCTTATGCAGAATGGTTCTATCACTTCACGAGGACAAGTGGAATTGTCTTGGTGTGTTGTGTAAGACTTGATCTCGACGATCGAAGATCTGATCCGATTGCTCCACTAATGTGAGATCCTCGCTAATCTCCACTAGATCAAGATCAATGACATGTGAGGGGTTCGACACATATTTTCGAAGCATGGAAACATGAAAGACATTGTGGACCGCTACCATGTGAGGAGGTAGAGCTACTCTGTAAGCAACTTCACCCACACGTTTGATCACCTCAAAAGGTCCCACATATCTAGGACTAAGTTTCTCCTTCTTTTTGAACCTCATAATCCCCTGACTTGGAGAAATTTTCCAAAAGACCCAATCCCCAACCAGGAATTCTAAGTTTCTACAGTGAGTATCCGCATAGCTCTTCTGCCTGTCTTGAGCAGTCTTCAACCTCTCCCAAATGATCTTGACTCTTTCAACAGTCAGCTCGATCAACTCAGGGCCCAAAACTTTTCTTTCTCCAACTTCATCCCAGTAAAAAGGAGCTCTGCAACTTCTCCCATACAAGGCCTCGAAATGTGCCATCTGAATTCTCACCTGGTAACTGTTATTGTAAACAAACTGCACTAATGGAAAATGATCCCCCCAACTAACTTGGAAGTCTAACATACAGGCTCGGAGCAGATCCTCTATAACTTGATTCATCCTCTCGATCTGTCCATCAGTCTGAGGATGGAAGATAGTGCTAAAGTCCAGACAAGAACCCATAGCATCCTGAAAAATCTTCCAGAACCTGGAAGTAAACCTTGGATCCCTGTCTGACATGATACTTACTGGCACCCCATGCAAGTGAACTATTTTCTTGGTGTACAAGGCTACAAGCTGGCTCATACTGAATGTAGTCTGATAGGGTAGGAAATGTGCAGACTTTATCAACCGATCAACTACAATCCAAATAGCATCGGATGCCCTTGCTATCCTTGGCAAGGGGATGCTTATGAGGGTCTTCGTTATTAATTCCGTGATAAGATGGTAACATTTGGATTGTACTAGACTTAATTTCATAGTAGGCTGCCGTAGTGTCCGACAATCAGATGTATACTGGAGATGAGTATGTGGAAGGAATAAAGTATTCATTCAAGTATTTGTTTGGTTCTTGTTCTTCTACATTGTAGAAAAAGGAGTAGCTTCTAGGTTGGAATAGAATCGGGCTGAAGCCTTGAGAAACCTAGCGGTACGCTCTAACTCTGAATTGAGAGGAAATAATTCTGGATTGCAAGATTGTCTATCATGCATACACCCTAGAGAAGTAATCTATGTTTGACCGACACCAATTTGCAAGATGAATCTAAGTTTCTAACTTGAAGGAAGTAGATACTTACAATGTTCTCTCATGCTTTCCAGAATTCGAGGAAGTGGTTGCCAAGCGGTTTTCAAGTCAAGCAATTTGGTACCTATCAATCAAAGGAATTTGAATTCAGTAAACATAAAATATTTTTGTGATTTGGATAAGATTGACTTTGACTTAATCTCTAAAATTAAGCAACTAAACAGTTCCAGCAATCCCCATGAACGACGCAAAAAATTGATCATCAAGTAAATAAACCTCGTAGTAGTTATAATTCCATAGAATATCAACTAGTATGGGCCGATGTTGAACCATAGAAGATTGTGCTGGTTTTGTTGTCTTTTTCTTAAGATTATTTCTAAGTCAATGAGTGACAAAAGTTGATTTAATTTAATGGTTTTTAAACTAAGAACAAAATTTAAACTAATGACTTCTCTTTTAATCAACTAAACTAAGAGTTTTTGTGATAACAATGATAGAAGTTTTAGGGTGTTTGAATCCGTCACTAACCTCCTAATTGAACCTACATGTATACATTCAGGCCTCTCAAGTGTAAATAATAGGGATGAGAGTGATTACAAGTCTCAACTCATCGAAACAAGAATGATTCAAGGGATCAAACTCTAGTTTGCCCGATTTACGGTTAGCACGAGAACATCTTATAATTCAATTATTCGACAGTAAAACCATTGCATAAAATTTATATCAACAATCACAGAAAGATGATATAAATGATCTCAATCTCAACACAATAAAACCTAAGATAAGGATAAGATCATATTGAAACTGAATATTGAATCCATTATGTATGGTTGAAGAAAAACTCTCTCATTATGCAATCATTGTTTATAAAAGTGAGAAAACCTAAATAAAATACATGAGATAGAATTACTTGGTTAGGGTTTCATCTAAACCCTAGAAAAAGATATCAGTTCATGGCGAGGGCGAAGAACACTGCTTTTAACGAAGAACACAAAGAACCCATCCTTCAAACTTCACATATCTCCAAAGCCTTATTTTTTCAAAATCTCAAAATTCAAAACCTTTTGTAGGGCAAGTGACCTTTCATTTTTTTAGAGAATTCTCTTTGTTGTTAATTCGGCTTTTAGAAACCCCCAAAAGAGTTAACTTCCTTATTCTTGCACGTAGACTCCAAGGCCAAAACAACGCCGATCAAGACGATCGATCGCCAATGAGAAATGATCGATCATCACTTATTATAAATTTCTGTAGGTTACTGTTTTATGGATGATCGATCGTATCGATCATAATTGTTTTGATATGCGATCGATCGTCACTTAAATTATTTTCAGTTTTCTTCTTTCTTTCTTTCTTTCTTTCTGGTCTTCTCTTGGATGATATTGTTCTCAGGCTTCACATCTTGTAATTATTCAATTTAGTCTTATTTTCCTCGCATGATCCTGAAATAGATAAAAGCAACTAATTAAGCACCATAACATGATTCAAAAGAGAACTCTAAAAAACTAACAAGTGCAGTTTGAGGTTCATAAAAGTGTAATAATTAGCACCGATCAATTATTGAGTAGATTTAGATGATTACAATGACTCTTCATTAATGATTATATAGAGATCACATGAGTCTCAAGATAGAAGCATTATCACATCATAATAAGAGTTGTCAGCAAATAGAATAAAATGCACAAACTGCCTCTTACATGTGTTGACACTTGGACATTTGTTTGCCTATAAATATATGAATTTGTGAGTCCACGAAGACAAAATGATCCTTTTCATGAACTATGAAACCTCTGAACTTATTGAACTTTTGCATCCTTATTTAACCCAATTCCGACTTAATTAAACTTTGGAGTGTCTTTAATAGGTCGGACAACCACTTCACAACAAACTTTTCATCCTTCTACCAACTATTCAGAAACACGTTGAGCTAGTAGTTGTGAGAGAAATCCCCCAGGATCCTTTTGCAATAAGAAAGTCGAATTGTTTGTAATTGGGTTTCTCACATTCTATCTCAGTTTTTTAAAGAGAATAATAATTTTAGAATTGATAATAAATGCCCTTCTAATAAGCTATGGTTTGTATAGGTTAACAAACAAACTTTTAATAAATGAGAGCTTTTTTTTTCTTGCAAAACAAGAACATTACCAAACAAACTTATTATATGATTAGAGGTTTACAAATTGATGTCTAATTTTAGGTCTATTTAAAATAGCTCTTATTAGATCAGATAAACTGACCCCAAGTGTTACAAATACTGTAAATAGATCCACGGTCTAGTACACGAGGGCCTTACTATTTCAAACCCATAATTGAAATGGGAGACTAATCTTCCTTGATGAGCCAAAAAACAAGGAAAGTGCAAATTAGAAGCTGATCAAGAAGAGGATTATCGTGCAATTTCCAGTGACATCAGGAACTGGCTCTCCATACTGTCTTGACCACTAGCATTGCCAACCAAACGATTAGATGGTTCACCTAGCAAACTCTCAGTTTCCTCCTGCTTCCCTTGTACCCATGGATGCTCTTGGAACTTTCTCAGCCCGTCCAGTTCTGCAGCCACTTGCTTCATTGTCGGCCTTTCCTCCCCCTTCACCTTCAGGCATCTCCTTGTAAGCTCAGCAACCGCCACTAGTTGCTCTCTCTGCCCCTCGTTCACAACTCGATCCTCGAGAATCTGAAAGAGGCGATTTTCTTTCATGGAAGCAATGAAGTACATAGCTAGACTCCTATGCTCCTCGCTTCTATCTGGCGATAGCGGCTTCTCCCCAGTCAGGAGCTCAGCAAGAACAACGCCAAAGCTATAAACATCGCTTTTATCCGTCAGTTGACCTGTTTGAAAGCATTCTGGATCCAAGTATCCTAAGGTACCTTGAACCAGTGTCGTCATTTGAGTTTCCTCCAGAGGAACCAACCTTGAAGCTCCAAAATCAGACACTTTTGCTGTGTAGTTATCATCCAAGAGTATATTGGCAGACTTGACATCTCTGTGAAGAATCGGAATGGAGTGTGCCGAGTGCAAGTAGGATAGTGATCCAGCAGTCTCGGCGGCGATCCTTAAACGGTTTTCCAATGAAAGAGATGTTGCGTGCCTCTCATCGTGAATGTGCTCGAAGAGGGTTCCGTTGGAAATGAATTCATAAACCAACAAGGGAACCTCTGTCTCTAAACAACAACCCAAGAGCTTCACCACATTTCTGTGGTTGATTTGAGAAAGAATGTCCACTTCATTTATGAACTGTATAATTTGGCTTTGGTTCATAATTTTGGACTTTTTAATGGCGACTACTCTGTTATCTGGTAGAATTCCTTTGTAAACCGTACCGTAGCCTCCCTGGCCAAGAACTCGACTCTCATGGTAGTTGTTGGTTGCCTTTTTCATGTCTTGTATAGTGAAGATCTTTGCCATCTCCGATACACCTCTATGCCTAGCAATTTGCTGCTGTAATACCATACCTCCATTTTGCTGGAAGAATTTCTCTCGAAGTTTTATAAGCCTTCTTCTCTTGAGTGCCCAATATAACCACGAACTGGAAGCAAATAGAAACAAAAAGCCTAGACCAATTCCTGCATTGATATCATTCTCTTCAACCAAATGCCTTCACATTGATGATTTTCAAAACAACTCATAAAGGTACGTATATGCCTAGTTTTACTTGGGTGTAATTAAGAGAGTAAGTACCTGAGACAACGATGATCACTGGAAAAGTATCTGGGGTACAACCGCTCCCATTCTTTCTGCCATCGCCATGGTAGCCATCTTTACAAGAGCAGCTATAGTTTCCAATTGTATTGTGGCAAATCCCTTCGCAGGGATTGTCTGCACACTCGTTGATGTCTTCACCAACAAAATTAAAACACACTCGATTAACAATTGCAATTCATGGGATGTGCGTTTGTTGGTGTTTCATACCCATGTTAAGCAATATGCATCAATACACAAGCCGGGCTGAGATGGGATCAAAGCCAATCGCCACTGAACTCGAGGAGAGTTCATAGGCCAGTCCCTATTAACTGTGGTTAACACTTACTAACCCTTAGGTTTCATCAATCTAAATAAATGCAAAACTGTCAGCGTGAGATTGGATCACAGTCAATTGTGAATCAACTCACTCCGAGTTCAACCATTTTTTCCCCCATGATTTTGACTTCTCCTCATTTGATATCTCTCCCCCTTATTCTCGTACATTTATGACCACATGTCTTAATATGTGTGGAGAAGTCAAAATCATGACCCCATGAATTTGACTTCTCCACCACTTGTCACCTATTCTATGGAACCCGAGACAAGCCCTTTCTGGCTTCGCCAGAGACAATCCAAGGCCATAGGTCAACATGTGTTTTTTTTTTTTTAACTCTTATTAAATGTTTTAAGATTTACTAACCCTTTAATATTCAACAATATAATCTAAGTGTTTAGAAAAAATTGTATTATACTCTGGTTAATTTTTTTTAGGACTTTGCTACTGAGACCACATTAGGGCCGAGACCTTTAAGACCTTGCGCATGTGCACAAGATTTTAGGAGGGGCCCATCATCACATGGTGGGCCCCACTGGAAATCACGGGCACATGGGCGAGGTCTCGGAGGTCTCGCCTCTTATGCGGTCTCAAAAGCATTTCCCATTTTTTTAACATTTATGTTTTGATAATTTTTTTTCCAAAAAACCAAGATTATATTGTTGAATCTTACGAATTAGTAAATTTTAACCATAGCTAATAGGGGTTAAAAGAGGACACGGGTTGATACGTGGGTGAGATTGATTTTGGGGAGAGTTCGTGTGCAATTGACTGCATGTGATCCAAATCTCGAGCTCAGTCCACAAATTGGAGCTCAACCTCATATTGTTAAATCTTAGGAATTATTGAATTTTTGGACTTTGCTACTTAGACCACAAAAGGCCAAGACCACATCGAGACCACCCATGTGATGAACGGATCTTAAAATTTTCAAAAATCTGATATTATTTTTTTGAGATCCACTCATGCACGGTCTCAATGTGGTCTCGGCACTTTGCTGTCTAACTAGTATTTCCCTTAATTTTTTTTTTTTTTTGGGATCTCACTCCCTGACCTTCCTTGAATAGTGCTACTATGTTATCCCTACTCTTGAATCAACTCCTACTTTTACCCCCTACCAACCACCTGTCCATGTAACATGAGAAAGTGATTTAATTATTACAAATTGGACATGAGGTTGGTGAGGGTGAGAGTAGGGCTGACATTCCTCACTCCTCTGAAGGGCAAGAAGACAAGGTATTGCAGTACTACACAGAATTCTATTCTTCTTGCCCCAAAAGGGGAGAATAGAGCTATGGAGAACCAAAGGATCACTTTTTAAGCTACGAATTGGAAATATAAAATATGGAGTTACCTTGGCATCCTTGGGAAAGATATGGGTTCCCTAGGTAACCTTTGTTGCAGTAACACCGATATCCAGGGCCATTGGTGGTGCAGTCGCTATTTGCAGCACAAGCAAGAGAAGCCGATTCTTCTCTTCGAACTTCCTCACATGTTTTGTTTCCGATCGCCCAGTCCAGCACCACAGGAATATTTTCTCTATCCACGTAACCATCAGCGGCGAGATCCGATAATGTGAAGTTGAACCATTCTTTTTCGGCCAGGAATGTTGGACATATATGCCTTCGAAAGTCAATAAGAGACTTTTCTATGTTGATTAAACAAGCATCATATTCACACAACTAATTATAAAGGGTATTTATATTAATTACTGTCTCATATGATGATGACATAAAGTTCCATAGGTAACATTGTAGGAAAATCATGCAAAGGTTGCGAGGAGATATGATTTTCCAGTTCCTTGTAAACCTAATATTGTTCGAAGCCTCTAGAGTACTGGTTGGGCGCCGTACTTCATCATGGCTTGCACATGTGTAGTTCTATGAGATAGTGTGATGAATCTCATTCACAGAGAGTAGTGACTCTTGACTAACATGTGAGTATATGTAGTAAGTACATAATACTGAATGGGGTCACTAGTGGATACCCTATGGAATACACTGTCAGATTGTATTAGGGTTATCCATTTGACAAATTGTCCTTAGACCTGAGAGGTTAACATCTTCTCAGACATCTGTCTATATGGCTTTGATGTGTCAGTCGGCAATGTCCAATACACAGGAGTAACTCCGGGTATGTTGGGTCATGTACACAATGTTTGGAGAAGTGTGTAAACACTCAGTAAGGAATCCACAACTCCTTAATTGGAGATAATGATATCAAGGTGATACTTGTTGAACTGAATTGTTAAATCCAGGACTGGTGCTTTTCGGTAAAATGGTTTTTATCGAAGTTGATATTTTTAATATGGAAAAGTATATATATATATGTGTCAGTTCTTTTCTAATGTTTCTTCGTGTTTTGGAGGTTTAGTTTAATGAAAAAGTAATAATGAGAAATAGTTCTATTCATAAGCTAGGGACTAAGACAGTTGAATTGTTCCAATCCTGAAAGCTTACAAGTGATATCGGAATGTGGAATGATTTATTTGTAAATATATTGTGAGATGGTACTTACAAGCAATTCTCTAATTTCTGGAGATTAATCACATTGTGTTAATGGACGTTAATTGTGATTGGTGGAGGTCCAGGGATATAGATAAAATTCTATAATCCTAATGGAGTGTAGGAAAGGTGTTTCCTAGTAACAATGCTTTAACCAAAAGGTTGAGTACTTGGTCCCACAGCCGGAAATAGGAGATCCCTTTAGATCCCACACACAAGGACCTTCTGAAAGTATTTAATTTAATTAATAATTAAATTAATTAATTTCTCTAAGTAATCACTATATGGTATAGTGAAGCTCTAAAAGCTGGAATCGCATTGGATGTGAAAAACCAAATGGGTAGGACCCATTGGGAATTATTATAAAAGAATAATTCAAGTGACCAAGAGGGTTTTGGAAATCCTTTAGGCGTGTGGGGTGGGACCCACCTAGGGTGGGATGCCCACTTCATGGAGGAAGTTTTAGTTTAATTAGTTTCTAATTAATTAACACCTTATTGGATAAGGTTAGTTAGTTAGTTAGTTAGTTACTAATTAAAGATTCCCTAATTGTTAGGGATTCCATTAGTTAGTTACTAATTCAAGATTCCTTATTGGATAAGGATAAGATTAGTTACTAATGGATAAGGTTAGTTTCTTTTAAGATTAATCCTAATTGGATTAGGAGAATAATGAATAAAGGAAACTATTGAGGAATCCTAATTAGATTAGGATAAGGTTAATGAATTATAATTGGATTACAATTCAAGCAACCAAGAGGGAACTTATATAAAGGAGTGGATGCCCAGCCCTTTAAATAATATAATTCTGTAGAATTTTTTATTCTCTCCCTCTCCTCAAGTTTACGCCCAGCCCTCTCCCCCTTTGAGGGTGTACGGTCACCATTCCCCTTCTTCCTTTTTGTTTAGTTTTTGATCTTGATGATCAAGAACAAGTTCTTTGAAGATCAAGATTGGATCTTGTTTGATCAAGAAAGATTCTTGGATCAAAGAAAAGAAGAAAAGATAAAAGAGCATGGAATTTGGAAGAGCCATTAGCTTCCATTAGAGAAAGCTTTAAAGGAAAAAGAAGGTTCGTGTGAATCGACAGGAGACTTGACACTTGTGAAATTTTGCGAGTACTATTCTTATGTGGATTTGACTTAACAATTTCAAAGTCGCAAAGGTGAATGTTATTCTAACCTTCATTGAATAATATCAATTAGAATCTTAGTCAGATCTTGGGATTCGATGTATGCCCCCCAAGAACTATGTTTCTAAAATTAGAAAGTGGCATACTTTCAAGGAAGCCATAGCTGCAAGGATTGTAGTTCCAGGACTGATTGTGGTTGTCATTGCTCTCAAGGGTAACGTTAAACCTCTTAAGTTTCGGGGGAATGGTGATCTGGCAACAACCGATACCGGAGCAGGACCCCTCCATTACACTTTCTTTATCGTTGCAAAAGGATACACACCCGCTTACGAAATCTTGCTGAAGAAAGCGATAGTGTCGCATCCGATGGCCGTGAATATATTGTGGGTGGCCGAGAACCAGAATGGACTTTCACTCAAATCCGTCCAGGCATTTATATTTTCGAGTCTCTTACCGCCCGAATTGTAGCAGTCCACGGCATACCGGCCATTGATAAGCACTTGAGCGTCATGATGTATGTTTAGAACCTCAATGTTACCAGTTCCAAGGAATGGTAAGGGGTTGCTAAGATCATGTTCATCGCAAGTTATGCTGAACCCAACATCCAGATAGCAGTCTTCTCTGATGCCGAACGGATACGGTATGCTCACGCTACCACAATTGGTTCGGCAGCCGAGCAACGTTTGTGATGTCAGATTCTTTGCCGTTATGGTTACTAGGATGAGATGAATAAAATACAGAAGTAGCATGGCTGCACTTGTAATTTGTTTCATCTTTTGTTCATGTGCTACTGCTAGTAGTAGAGATGTGATTAGGGCCTGGGATACACCAACTGAAATCTCTTCCCTTATTTAATCTTCGAAGAAAAGTCCATCGCTACCTTATTTGACTTGGTCATCAATTTCCCAATAACCTTAGGTCTCACTTTGTAAAAGTAATTAGGTGTGCTGATCCTTTAACCAAAAAAATGAGCAGCCCATTGGCTTAGGGCACTCTCTTTTCTTTCATTTACGGAGAAATATTGGGGATAATAGGGCGACTTGACGTGGTGTCTATCAGACTTATCAGTGCATTTACATCATTTGAGGGGGATGGAATGGAACTTATACCAAACACTATTAGGGTAAAATAGGAATATATACCCTCGTCGGGAAAAATTTCCAAATCATGTCCTAAGCAATGACATTTTTTAGTGTAAGGCAAAAAAAAAAAAAAAAAAGGGAACTTAACTCTATATTATAATAAAAATAAACAAAGAAACCAAATCTTCTACAACCATAACTGGATCCGAGGGTGCCCGGTATGCCGTTGAGGTTGTCAAGTGTCCCTTTTGATACCCCTTAACTGTGGTTAAAATTCACCCACCGAGTCCGGACTGGTTATAACCGTACAGGACTTTGTTCCTAAAACAAAAACTTATGGGGGGGGGCGCAAAAGTTCCCTTATTTTGTACATGGTTGGTTCTGAGATGCTCCACAATAATCCTTTCTCAACAAAAGTACCAAAAATTGACCTTCCTGCAATTTCAAATGCATACATGAGCCTAGCAATTTGCTGCTGTTGAGTGCCCAACATAACCACGAACTTTGATAAGAAATCTCCGATACACCTTTATACCTCTATGCCATCCATTTTGCTGGAAGAATTTCTCTCGAAGTTTGATAAGCCTTGTTCTCTTGAGTGCCCAATATAACCACTAACTGGAAGCAAATAGAAACAAAAAGCCTAGACCAATTCCTGCATTGAGAGCCAGTTTTAAATGTTTTATCATTCTCTTCAACCAAATGCCTTCACATTGATGATTTTCAAAACAACTCATAAAGGTACGTATATGCCTAGTTTTACTTGGGTGTGATTAAGAGAGTAAGTACCTGAGACAACGATGATCACTTGAAAAGTATTTGGGGTACAACCGCTCCCATCCTTTCGGCCATCGCCATGGTAGCCAGCTTTACAAGAGCAGCTATAGTTTCCAATTGTATTGTGGCAAAGCCCTTCGCAGGGATTGTCTTCACACTCGTCGATGTCTTCACCAACAAAATTAAAACACACTCTAATCACCTTTTGGTTTGTTGATTTAACAATTGCAATTCATGGGATGTGCGTTTATTGGTGTTTCATAGTACCCATGTTAAGCAATATGCATCAATACACAAGCCGGGCTGAGATGGGATCAAATCCAATCGCGATTGAACTCGAGGACAGTTCAGTCGCACCTTGTTCCATCGGATCTAGCAAGAGTTTTCCAATGGGCTACACGATTTGAGTTCTATTTAAAAGACAATAGAGACTCATTTCATATTGAGTAGCTCACAGAAAGACAGAGTAGAGAAGAGTTAGGTGGACCCAGTTTGTGAGCCGCGGGGGAGGGAGGGGTACGTTAACTATTTACCAATATAGAATCAAGGAGCAACATTTCTTTTTACCATTCAATAGAAAATTTGGAAATCAAACCTGCAAGAAAAGAATTGCAGATTACTAAACTCTGTTGTTTTCCTACTCCAAATAAACGATTTCCAGCCAAATTTGTATTGCAAAAAGAAGTTGTATATACAACCAAAGCCCAAAGGGCAACATTTCTTTTTACCATTCAATAGAAAATTTGGAAATCAAACCTGCAAGAAAAGAATTGCAGATTACCAAACTCTGTTGTTTTCCTACTCCAGATAAACAGTTTCCAACCAAATTTTTATTGCAAAAAGAAGTTGTATATACAACCAACCCAAAGGATCAAGATGCATTTTAAAATACAAAAAACTGAGACATGGTTTGGCGAACTAGCACTGATGTGATAGCTCGGGTGATAAGTTAATACAATACCGTGTGAATGAGAGCAATTAGATATGGCCCATGTGGGATTAATAAAATGATACACCTGGCTGTTGTTATGCAATTATTCCCATATCCAGTAGCTCGACTACACATGGTATTATAATAAATTACCCGGGGCTATGACATCAATGTCCATGACAAGGCAACGGATTACCTCTAAGCAGATGCTCGAGATCCACATTCGGGCATCAGTAATTTTAGGATCATGTGGCTACAAGCCCTTGATCGGAATAACCATGGTTGATGAATAAATTCAAATTAATAGAAAGTCTCAATCTGTTGGGTAAAACTTAATTGCATATATACATTTATACACCTCACATGCACAATATCATCACTTATGTTTTAAAGCAAAATAAATATTTATTATATATTAATATTTTTTTCTCATGTTGCATATGCATGGTCATGATATACATGTTGACATTGTGGGAAGTCTGATGATGAAGCACATCTGATCAGATTGGGTAGCTTGATCAGAGTGTACCATTAAATGGGTGTAAAACCAAGTCAACAGCCACAACGACTAGTTTGACTGGAGTAAAACACATTTATAAGCTGGGTAACCGTTTTGACCAAGGGATGTGGTGAGACAATAAATTGGTTTAATCCAGACTGTAGATCTTGTAACATTTTCCTTTGATTAAGTTATGAGAATTAATGATCAAACGGATTTATTATTCTCTATATAAAGGGTCTTTCCTTCTTTGGGAAAGACACACAAGAAAGGAGGATAAACCACTACTTACCTATTTTGCTTTGTAAAAAAAGCGTGTGAAAATCCTACAAGGAGAAATCCCCATACAACCTTGGGCATCGTCACAAAGGTTATAGCTTAGATCGGACAATCCTTATTTTTTCAAATGCTATCATATCATTCCGTTTTCGCATCGTAGCCCTTCATTGGTATCAGAGCTTATTTTATTTTGTGGCGTGCTACACCGGATCACTTCCTCCTAAAGAATCTTGTGTTCACCTTTTTTTTTGACTGAATATTTACTCTCTCCTATTAGTAAGAAAGGAAAAGTAAAGAGAGGTTTTTGATTTTCTCTCTCCAAAGGTCCTTTTCACACAAAAGGAAAGACAAAAGTCTTTCTTATTTTAGTGGGTATACACAATTAAGGAAAGAGAAGAAAAAAGGGGGTTTTAACTGTCTCTGTTTCCGTTGTCCCCATCTCTACCGTCCCCAATTTTGCCGGCCAAATTACGACGGTTCTACCACTCCAAAAATCAAGAAGAAGGATCGGAAGAGAAGGGGTAAAAACCCCAACTACCGTGCACACTTCGCCAACCCCAACCATTTTTTCAGGGGATTTATTTTTTCCGGCTGATTCAACGACGAGTAAGCAGCAACATTTTTTTTCTTGATTTTCTCCTCTTGAAAAGCTTCAGATCAACGAAGCAAATCCCAAATTTCTGAAGTTGCAAATCAAAGATCAAAGAGAGGCAAAGGCAGCCTGCGTTTTTTTTTTCTCCTCCTAAAAAGCTTCAGATTTGGGCATTTGAAAAACCAAGTGGACTCGTTCTAATCCGGAAATTTTGGATTTATTATTAACACCCCAAAATTTGGATTGGTTATATTGCATGCTTAATTAATGAAAATTATTGTAATCTAAAATTAAAATATACATATACATATATATATATATATATATACATATATATATATATATATATATATATTAGTTTCAGTAAACAAAAATTTTCTAAGGTGATTTTTTCAGAAATAACATAATCTGAAATTACATGCTTAATTAACGAAAATTACCGTAATCTGAAATTGAAAAATATATTTACAGTAAACGAAAATTTTCTGGGGTGATTTTTTCGGAAATATCAAAACCTGATATTGCATGCTCATCTTATTTTTTATATCTTAAATTCTGAAATTTGTTGGTAATTTATTTATGGAATTTTTGTTTAGCATTAACTTTCTGTAATTATAATGAGATCTAAAACAGTGAGTGCTGAATTAAGTAAAACAGAAAGATTAAATTGAACCAATTATTCAACATGGAAAAGAAGAATTAGACATATTTTGTTTCAAGATAAAGTAGAATATGTTATTGATACTTCTTACTCTGCTGAACCACCTCTAAGGGCTGGTGAAGCAGCTAGAAATATTTTTGATAAATATGTTGAAGATGATAAATTGATTAAGATCTATAATGCTTACTTTTATGAAGCCAAATTTAGAAATTATATTTGAAGAAAATACGACAGCAAAAACTATGTTTGAAGCAATACAAGAATCATATGAAACTGCTTCTGAAACATATATCCAATTTTTAATTGAGAAATATAACACTAGTAGTATGAAAGAAGGAGAATCTTTTACTGAACATGTTAACAAAATGATTGTCATTGCTAAAGAATTAGCGGCTGTAGGAAATCTTATTCCTAATAAAATGCAAATGTTAACTGTATTACACAGTTTGCCAAACTCATGAGAGTCGGTCGTATTAGCCATTAACTTGTCAGGTCAAAATGTGACCATGAAAACTCTTCCTATGTTATTGGGCGTAGAAGCTCAAAGGAGAGCCAAAAAGAAGAATAATGAGTCCTATTTTGTGGAAAACTCAACACCTTCTTCTTCAAAGCAAAAACCATATAAACCTTATAAGAAGAATTTCAAACGTAAGGGAAAAAAATTTCCAAAGAGAAATGAAAAATTTAGAGGAAAACATAATGCTGGAAATTGTTTTAAATGTGGAAAGCCAGGCCACCACAAAGCAAATTGTCCTCAAAATGATTATGAAAAATATAAAGGACCTAAAGATATCGTTTGTGTGGTGTCAGAATTACTCTTAGCTGACTGCGACTCTCAAGCCTGGTGGGTGGACTCTGCATCATCTCGACACATGGCAAAGATAAAAGAAGATTTTGTAGAGATGAATGATATCAAAGCCGGCAACCATAAACTCTATATGGGCAATAACACTTACTGTGAAGTTCTTGAAATTGGAACACTAAAGATTCGGTTGCCTGGAGAAATAAACCTTCTTCTTACTGATGTACTCTATGCTCCTATGATAAGGAAAAATCTTTTATCTATTCCACGTCTAGATGAAAAAGGATTTGAAGTCTGTTTCGGTTCTTCTAAAGTATCAATTGGAAAACATGGTCAAATTCTTGTATGGAGAACTAAGATAGATGGCTTATACCGTTTGAACACTTCTAATAAAATGACATCTACTACTTCTGATTATATTGATGAGTGTTTTACAAATATAGATTTAGTTTTATGGAATATGAGATTAGGCCACATAAACTATAAGAAAATGAAAATGATGGTTGATATTGGTTTAATCCCTAACCTAGACATAAACCTTAAACCATGCGAATCATGTATAAGTGGAAAGATGACTAGAAAACCTTTTGGTAAAAGTGAGAGATCCAAAGAACTTTTGGACATAATACATTTAGATATTTGTGGACCTATAAATGTTAAAACTCATAGAAGTATGTAATATTTTGTAACATTTACAGACGACTTCTCTAGATATGGTTATGTATATCTTATGAAGAATAATTCAGATGTCTTAGATATATTCAAAGAATATAAGTTAGAAATTGAAAACCAATTAAGTAGAAAAATTAAAGTGTTTAGATCCGATAGGGTAGGTGAATATATATCTGAAGCCTTTAATAATTTTTGCAAAGAAAATGGAATAATTCATTACCTTTCAACTCCTTACACACCTCAACAAAATGGAGTAACTGAAAGACGTAATAGAACTTTATTAGATATGGTAAGATCTATGTTAAGTCAAACTAATTTAAGTACAACTTTTTGAGGTGAAGCACTTTCTACTGCTATATGCATATAAAATAGAGTGCCAACCAAAATAACCGGTTTAACCCATTGTGAACTTTGGACAGATAGAAAACCTGACCTAACTCATTTAAGAGTTTGGGAAAGTTCAGCTCATGTGAAAATATTAGGGCAAAACAGAAGCAAATTAGACCCCAAAACTATTAAATATACTTTTATTGGATATTGTGAAAATTCTAAAGGTTACAGATTTGTTGTACATCATTCTGATGGATCTGTAGGATTAATAGAAAGTAGAGATGCTTACTTTCTTGAAAATAATCTGGAATCAGATAAATCAGACAAAATGGTAGAATTATTTGAAATAACAAAAGAACAAGAAACAATGCATGATAAAGAACAAGTTATAGAAGAACCTCAAGTGCAAGACACTTTAATTAGAATTCAAAGGGAAAGAAAACCTCCTAATTACTTAAAGGATTATTATGCATTACTAAATGAGGAAATTCCAGATGATCTTATAAATTATAATGAAGCAATGAAATCTAATGATTCTGCTAAATGGAATTAAGCCATTTTAGAAGAATTAGAATCCGTAGAAAAGAATAAGATATGGGAGCTTGTAAACCTGCCTAAAACCAGAAAAGCTATAGGATGTAAATAGATTCTGAAAAAGAAACTAAAAGCAGATTGTACTATAGATAAATACAAAGCGAGATTAGTAGCTAAAGGCTATACTCAAAAAGAAGGAATTGACTATGAGGAAACGTATTCTCCCGTGGAAAAATTTGCATTAATTAGAGTATTGATGCCTTTAGTAGCTCATTCAAACTTGGAATTACATCAAATGGATGTAAAAACAGCTTTCTTAAATGGTGAATTAAGAGAAGAAATCTACATGAAACAACCCGAGGGATATGAAATAAAAGGAGAAGAGGATAAAGTTTATAAATTAAAAAGGTCCTTATATGGACTAAAACAATCATCTAGGCAATGGTATTATACATTTCATAATGCAGTATTAAATTATGGTGCCTTTGAACCAAACAACTTTGATCACTGCATATACACTTGGGTTAGTGAGAATTATTTTATAATTATTTCCCTTTATGTAGATGATATTTTACTAGCTGGAAATAATTTAGAGAAAATCATGGAAATAAAAGAATGGTTGAAAACCCAATTTGAAATAAAGGATATGGGTGAAGCTAACTATGTGTTAGGAATTAAAATTTCTAGAGATAGAAAAATTAGAAAGTTAAGTCTTTCACAATGACTATACTTAGAAAGAATTTTAAAGAAATTCAAAATTGAGTCATGCAAATCTCTAGAATCACCCATATATAAAGGGACAAAATTATCAAAGAAGATGACACCTACAAATGAAAGTGAGATAAATTAAATGAAAAATAAACCATATGCACAAGTAGTAGGTAGCTTGATGTATGCGATGTTATTAGGCCAAAAGGAAAACATATAGAACTGCAATATCATTACATCTTTGATGTGATACAGAAAAAGCAAATTGCAGTTGGATATATCTCTACTAAAGAGATGGTTGAGGACCCATTGACAAAACCCATAGGGACGGAGGATTTTAAAAGACATGTAACCTCCATGGGTTTAAGATCATCACAATAACATCTCAGCCTTATAGCCAAGTGGGAGATGTAGGATCATGTGGTTACAAGCCCTTGATCGGAATAACCATGGTTGATGGATAAATCTGGATTAATAGAAAGCCTCAATCCGTTGGATAAATCTTAGTTGCATACATACATTCATACACCTCACATGCACAATATCATCACTCATGTTTTAAAGTAAAATAAATATTTATTATATATTAATATTTTTTCTTATGTTGCATATGCATAGTCATGATATGCATGTTGACATTGTGGGACGTCTGATGATGGGGCACATCTGATCAGATTGGGTAGCTTGATCAAAATGTACCATTAAATGGTGTAAAACCAAGTCAACAGCCACAACAGCTAGTTTGACCGGAGTAAAACACATTTATAAGCTGGGTAACTGTTTTGACCAAGGGGTGTGGTGAGACAATAAAGTTGTTTAATCCAGACCATAGATCTAGTAATATTTTCCTTTGATGAAACTATGAGAATTAATGATCCAACGGACCTATTATTTTCTATATAAAGGGTCTTCCCTTATTTGGGAAAGACACACAAGAAATGAGGATAAACCACTACTTACCTATTTTGCTTTGTGAAAGAAGCGTGTGAAAATCCAATAAGGAGAAATCCCCATACAACATTGGGCATCGTCACAAAGCGATCCTTATTTTGTCAAATGCTATCATAGCATTCCGTTTTCGCATCGTAGCCTTTCATTAATTCGAGCACCAGTACTCTTCAGTTGACGTGTGGGAAGGCATTTAACTAGGGGTGATAACATGCATTACACATTCTACTGAGTGGTACAAGCACATCTTCTAGGCTCGCCACATGTCTTCTTTGACATTCGTTAACCATAGTTAAGATTCACTCATACCTAAGGTTAAATAATCTAACCTTTGTTTTTTTAGAAAAATTATTTTTAAAAAATGAACCTTGGTTATGATTTCATTCATTCATGTGTTTAATTTTTTAAAGATATTTTTCTAAAAACTAAGGTTAGATTATTTAACCCTAAGGGTAGGTGAATCTTAACCACAATTAATAGGTGTCAGAGCTCATGTGGCAAGCTGGGAAGGTATGCATGTGCTGTCCAATGGAACATGCGAGATGCATGCTATCACCTCCTTAGTGGAATAGTACCATTCCAAGTGTCAGCTGAAGAGTAGTGCTCGAGTGTGATCTCGAGCATCTGCCGTAATCCATCCGTTGGTTGCCCCATGGCAATATCCATCTTTCTCTCTCATGCCATTTCTGGATCCGATTAAGATGCTGAGTAACCATAATTGCCAACTTAGAGGCACAGTACTAGCAAAACTGCCCAAGAACTCGACTAGTATCACTTGGAAAGCCAATGTGGTGACCAGGATGATTACGAATATCCAACTGTCGAACATTCCACGGAAAACATTTATTTTCTCTATATTGCCGCTGTTTATTTCGTTGAATACCAGATAAAACAAGACCAGGGGAAAGAACACAGTCAGTGTATGATCGGTATTGACGGGTTCTGCTGGCAGAAAATCGTGAGAAAATACCCACCATTTTTAATCAAAGAAGAGGGTATTCTGATCTTACTCCTCTCTGCCAATCGACCAGGACAACTTCACCTTTTTTGCCTTTTGCTGCCTGGGTTCTAGAGAGATTGTGTAGGAGAAGATAAGGTTGCTTAGATTCTCCAGTTGAAGAAAACTGCGAGCAGCTTGAAAAGGATGGTTTGGTTTGGGGGGGTCGATCCCACGCAAAGCAGCGCCGTCCCTTCCTTTTCCCAATGGTCACTGTAAAGCCCAGCTGGGTATCATATTCAATCGTACCCACAGTTCAAAACGTCTGTTTTTTTGTAGGTAAGATTCACCAGCATTCACCGATCTAACATTGGTTTTAGAAAAATTATTTTGAAAAAATTAACCTTTAAGAGTTATAACTTCTGAACTAGGATTAAAATGGGCCTCGGAGACAATATCACAGTCAAGTGCAATTGAAATTAGAGAGAGTTTAATCTCACCCACAAGTCAACATGCTCCTTTTTAACCCGTCAATACCTCTACCAGATGCTCGAGATCCACATTCGGGCATCAGTAATTTTAGGATCATGTGGTTACAAGCCCTTGATCGGAATAACCATGGTTGATGAATAAATTCAAATTAATAGAAAGTCTCAATCTGTTGGGTAAAACTTAATTGCATATATACATTTATACACTTCACATGCACAATATCATCACTCATGTTTTAAAGCAAAATAAATATTTATTATATATTACTATTTTTTTCTCATGTTGCATATGCATGGTCATGATATACATGTTGACATTGTGGGAAGTCTGATGATGGGGCACATCTGATCAGATTGGGTAGCTTGATCAGAGTGTACCATTAAATGGTGTAAAACAGCCACAACGACTAGTTTGACTGGAGTAAAACACATTTATAAGCTGGGTAACCGTTTTGACCAAGGGATGTGGTGAGACAATAAAGTGGTTTAATCTAGACTGTAGATCTTGTAACATTTTCCTTTGATTAAGTTATGAGTATTAATGATCAAACGGATCTATTATTCTCTATATAAAGGGTCGTTCCTTCTTTGGGAAAGACACACAAGAAAGGAGGATAACCACTACTTACCTATTTTGCTTTGTGAAAAAAGTGTGTGAAAATCCTACAAGGAGAAATACCCATACAACCTTGGGCATCGTCACAAAGGTTATAACTTAGATCGGACAATCCTTATTTTTTCAAATGCTATCATATCATATCATTCCGTTTTCGCATCGTAGCCCTTCATTGGTATCATAGCTTATTTTATTTTGTGGCGTGCTACGCCGGATCACTTCCTCCTAAAGAATCTTGTGTTCACCTTTTTTTTTTGACTGAATATTTACTCTCTCCTGTTAGTAAGAAAGGATAAGTAAAGAGAGGTTTTTGATTTTCTCTCTCCAAAGGTCCTTTTCACACAAAAGGAAAGACAAAAGTCTTTCTTATTTTAGTGGGTATACACAATTAAGGAAATAGAAGAAAAAAGGGAGTTTTCACTCTCTATTTTCGTTGTCCCCATCTCTACCGTCCCCAATTTTGCCGGCCAAATTACTGACGGTTCTACCACTCCAAAAATCAAGAAGAAGGATCGGAAGAGAAGGGGTAAAAACCACAACTACCGTGCACACTTCGCCAACCCCAACCATTTTTTCGAGGGATTGATTTTTTCCGGCTGATTCAACGACGAGTATGCAGCAACATTTTTTTTCTTGATTTTCTCCTCTTGAAAAGCTCCAGATTAACGAAGCAAATCCCAAATTTTTGAAGTTGCAAATCAAATATCAAAGAGAGGCAAAGGCAGCCTGCATTTTTTTTTTTCTCCTCCTGAAAAGCTTCAGATTTGGGCATTTGAAAAACCAAGTGCACTCGTTCTAATCCCGAAATTTTGGATTGGTTATATTGCATGCTTAATTAATGAAAATTGTTGTAATCTGAAATTAAAATATACATATATATATATATATATATATTAGTTTCAGTAAACAAAAATTTTCTAAGGTGATTTTTTCAGAAATAACATAATCTGAAATTAAAAAAAACTGTTTTTAGAGTTTTTTAATATTAATAATATTTTTTTAATTAAAAAAATAATAATTAATAAATAAAAAAAACCAAGGATGGATGAATGAACCTAGGGGTGGGTGAACCTTACCTATGGTTAAGGGTTGTCAAAGGAGACACGTGGCGACCGCTAGGGGTTCCAACTCGAGAGATTCTCTCGAGTTGAACTCGAGAGGATCCTGATCCTTTAGAAATACATTACCCCTACTTTTCAAAATAATGACACTAACACCCTCTTCATCAGTTGACCATTAGTCAACTGGATGAAATACTGATGTCATGGCCCCCTCAAATTTTTTGTAATTCCTTGTTGCACAGTGGGCCCCTCAATTAAAAAACAAATTTAGTATACTTGGTCCCCCCCCCCCCGCCACCCCACCCCAATTTTTTTGTCCTATATTATATATATATATATAGTGGTCCCCCCAATGGAGTCCCCTTATGCCCTTGAGGTTGCCACATGTCCCTATTGACACCCCTTAACTATGGTTAAAATTCACTCAATCTCAGGGTTCACTTGTTTATCCTTGGTTTTTAGAAAAAAATATTTAAATAATTTTAACCTTAAGAGTTAGTGAATTTTAAGCAAGGGTTCAAAAAGAAATTTGATATTTTTTTAAAAACAAAGGATATGTGAGTGAATCTTGACCACAATTAAGTGGTATTAGTAGGAACACGTGGCGACCTCAAAAGCATTACCGGAAAAAAAAATTCTCAAAATAAAAAAATTACCCAAAATTTTTTTTTCTCGAGGGCTACGCCCCGAACCCCCCAAATTCCATACCCTCAAATCAAATTTTTTTTTTAGGCATGTATTTTGGCCCCCCCAATTAAAAAATCCTGGCTCCGCCCCTGAGTATTGAGAACAGAAGCCGCTTCCCATCGAATTCAAGAACTGCAAGGACGGCCAGTTGATAAATACAAAAGGTTAGTTCCACGGACTGACGCCCCTGAGATGCACAAAGTTGATCATGAGAGCAACAACGTTAACTGTTAACTGGAATTGCACAAACTTTTGAATGTTTATATAAACCGCACGTCCCCATTTGGCTACATTCACTATAGTCGCAAAATTATCATCCATTATGATGACATCAGCATTTTCTTTCGCAACCTGTAGATAGTATCCATTAAAGATTAAGATCAGCAATAGGAGTGCATTAGACGAACGGATGAAGCAGCACAACAGAAGGCATCTATATAAGCCGAAAGTGCAGAGGGTGCAGCTGATCCCCTGATAAATTCTGTCTGTAAACTTGTTTCATTTCCTGACTCGTAATTAAAGTAAAAAACTTGACCACATTATTTATAGGCCCTTTTTCAGTGGCCAATATTCTTCTGGTGACCATTGAAGGTAGGCCCTCAGTCAAAAGTTAACTTATGTTTCTGGCTTGCAGTTCATGGCCATATTATTTGACATTGCATGACACAATAAGTGGATGCCCTTTAAGAAAATTCTAGAGGTTTTTCCCATATTGGCCCTCTAGTATGGGCTTCTTCCCTAAATATCAAGGTTTTAAAAACCCTTCTCTAAATGCCCTTACGAAGAATTTTTGGATATTATGGATATATGTAAAGTCCAAAATACCCTTGCACTACCTTCAAAGCATTAAACAATCAACATTGAATGCACTAACTTTCAAAAAAGGTGGGAATCGGTGTGGTTTACGTATGTGCATGAGGAAAACCTTCTCTATGCATTATCTTGAAAAATTTTATGGCGAACTCCAATCTAAATTCATTCTTTTTTGTGTGAATCATTTTCCAGCAAACTTCAAACTCATGGGTTTTGTGTGATAATCATTTACCTTGTGATAACCAAAACCTAGAAAGGTATGTTTTGATTTCTTAATCTCTATACCTTGTGATTAACTTCTTACTAAAGGTATATGAGGGTTTGAGTAATCTAAGTAAACGTTACATTGAGGTTTTCTCCTACAATCTGGTCGTTAAATAAGTTTTAGGAACGCAGGGGACGAAACCGGTAGAAATCGGTTCAAGGTCAATACATGTTTACAACATGCATCAACCTGGTCGATACATTTTGCTTCAGAAGTCGATGCATGGTTCTTGGTCCATGTCGATGCTGTCGAAACACTTGATACAATTTTGTTTCAACCCTTAGGGTATTTGCATCAACCCTTTGCGTATTTGCATCGACCCTTTGCGTATTTGCAGCGACCATCTACACTGTGTCAACCCAATCTCTTCTATGCATCAACCCTTTGCATATTTACATCGACCATTTGTTAATTTGAATCAATCCTTTGCTCATGTACACTGTTTCGACCTTGTCCCTTCCATGCATTGACCATTTGCTAATTTGCATCGACCTTTTGCTCATGCACATTGTGTTGACCCTGTCCCTTCCATACTTCGACCCTTGGCTGATTTGCATCGACACGTTACTTATTTTCACAACTCATTCATTTGTCATTTATCTAACTAATCAATAATATGTTTCTTGCAAACGATGGTGCCAAAAATATCATTAATTTGTTGCTATGATGAAAAATGGGTTGTGAAAAGTGGTGGATTGTTAGAAAATAGAGCACAAGGTATCTGTTATTGAGGTGGAATGGCTCAGTGTCTACTAGTGGATAACAGTATTACACACAAGGTATCTGTGAACCTGTTTTTAATATGTTCTTATTAAACACCCCAACACATCATAATACATTATAATACATGTATCAACTACTGTTTACATTATATTAAACAACTCAACTGTTTAAATTACATTCAACTGCTCAACTGTTTACATAACATTCAACTGTTTACATTGAACATCAATTGTTTACATTACATTACATTCAACTGACAACAACTGTTTACATTACATTGAACCCCCTCTCCTACATAGAAGTCTTGCTCTTCATGAGATCGTAAGCAATACGATACCGGCACTTTGGAATATCCCTCTGAAGTATTAAAAAGAAGTATATTATAAAACGGAATAACTTATAAAACAGAAAAAATGAAAAAAAAAAATATTTCATTTATTACCTGTTGGAATGTAGGATGTAAATCAGTACATAGGAAGTCGATGTATTTAACCACGAATATTCCGCAGTCATGAACATTTTCTTGAGTGGGAATAGTACCAGGATTCATCCCTTGAAACTCTCATTCTTTTCCATTTAATGCCTGATCATCCCCTGTAGCGCTGAAAAGTAGTGGGATCCCCTCCTTCAAAGTTGCTACTTCAACAGCATACATGTCCAGTAGATCATCTGTGTAGTAGGAGTCCCATATAAACACTTGCCTTTTCAGGGGCTCAAGTACGAACAATATCCAGTGGGTTCCTTGTGGCCACTCTCCTTCCCGTTGCTCCTTTATCAAGTAGGGAAGGTAGACATGTTCATAATGCCACATCTTTGCAGTTGGCTCATTGAGTACTTTGGGGATCAATGAGGCGTTGTACGGACTAGGGTTTTCGTCATATCTTCTAATTAGACTAATGCCTAGGTGACCTGGGGCCTCTGTATTCATATTGTTAAAAAGTGAATCCTGCCATAGGAAAACAAAGTCAGTATATTATATATATATTAGTTGTCAAATTTAGAACATATTCAACTTTGATTGATAACTTACTGTAAACAACTCATTTGCAAAAACACATTTCTGGGTGAATATTTTGGGGTAGCGCTCATACCTCTCGGCTAATAAAATCATGCAGGCGTCCATTTCCTAAAAATATTAAAGTATGTTAGTGCATAGTTTAATATGCTAATTTAAAAAAGAAATATTCGTAAGTTATCCCTCCATTACCCAATTCCCGAACCAGCAGGTAGGGGATGACACTTCATGCACAACTGTTGGTGTGAGTAATAGGGTACCAATTGTGTTGCATCCGCGCACATGCCCCTCATTCTTCTGACGTTGTTTGGCAAACTCCATCTCTTTATGTTCAACTTTAGATATATGTCTAAGTAGATTCAAAATTGGCTCTTCCGTGGACGCCTTTTCCTTAGTGGCTTTCTCCTTCCGGGTATTATACCAGGGAGACTGCATCCATTGAGAGTCAAAGCGGACCCTCTTTGCCTTCTAAGGAGGTGCCTCATTGACTGTCAGCTCCATAGTCATGGGCGAGTCTACACTGACTGGTGTAGCAAAACTCACTGATGTACCATCAAAAACCTTTTGCAAACAAAATTGTAGAACTCAAATCAGTAACAAACATAACAAATTTATTGTAAAACAATTGTGCAAATCACATATCTCATTATAATGTACAGCAAAAGTGGAGATTGTAGTCTCCTCAGGGTGTAGTGGAGGTGGAGACTGTTTGACCAGCCTTTGTCTTTCTGTGATAGACGTTGCCGTCGATGCGCTTCCTCGAGGGATCGTCATCCTGCGCTACAAATACAATTATCATTATATCAAAAGGGAAATTGTATTTTTTTAAAATAAATTTTAAAATAAAATAGAGTACTTACCCTGCAAACTTTCTCCTTCAACTGTCTAACCTACTCACTCAACTTATTTACAATCGCCTCGAGGCGGCCTTCACTCGCATGAATTTCGGCCTTATGGTTTTCCTCGCTCCTCTTCATAGCCTCATCAATGTAGAGGTTGAACTGGTCCAAAAGGCTACTATCTCTTTGTGCCTTCTTCCTCTTCCTGGTAAGAGGGAAAGCTGCCACATCCACCTCTTCCTCTTCCTCCTCGTCCTCCTTGTCCTCTTCCTCTTCCTCCTCATCCTCATCCTCCTCGTCTTTGTCTTTCTTTCTCTCATTGTCTTTAGGAGGAAAGTCCTGCTCTTTCTGGACTGCTGACTCCAGCCCTTTAAGTCGGGTGAGTACGTCAATCACTATTGGCTCTTCCATCTCCCTCTAAGTAGGCACAAGGGGTAGTAGAACCTCAACCTACAAGAATAAGTAAAAATGTTAGTTACATCAGTAATGTAAGAAAGACTTATATTTAATGTAGTAATTAATAAAATAAACACTTACATCTTGAGTCATGAACAACTGCCGGGTATCCTCATATTTAATGTAGGTTGTGATCTTCCAATGTAAGAATCGAGAAAATGTGTCAGGCATCACCGGGATGGGATCTGAAGAGGACTTGATACCCTGCCCCCATCTCGCGAATGCGGGAATATGTTCCAGTAGCCAAACCTGTTACAATAAAGCAATGAAGTTATAAAGTATGAAAAAACAATTAAGTGTAAAAATTATAATGATAAACTATAGTTTTATTACATGGAATGGAAAAGCGCAGCCATATATGTTGTATCTATAGCTGCCAATGGAGAGTGAAGACTCCAAAGATGCCTTCAACTTTTTGTGTCCAAATACTCCCCATGGATAACTATTGAAGGCTGGAAGGTCTTCCACTAGAGCCCACCATCTCTCATCTACACAAGCGGTGGAGACCTTTGCATCCAAAAAGTCTTTACAAAAAGAAGCAAGCCTAGCTGCACGGCTTCCATATTATACTTCTCCCCAAGCCCCTGGATCTTCGTCAACAAATCTTTCTTATAGATTTCCCCGGGCTTCCTTTTGGGGAACATCCTCTTCCTAAGTTTCTGCTCCCCCACTTGGATATCATGGGGGGTAGAAGGAGTTGACCTAAGACCCATGGTTAGGGCAAAATCCAACTTCCTAAATTTCATCAAGACCCCCCCCCCCCAATCTCAAACTCCATCTCCTATGTGGTGTTGGAGAACGAAGTGAACCACCACACCACAAAATGTGAATGTGTGATGGTCCGTAAAACACTCAAACACTTGCTCCTTCCATAAAACCATTCTATTTGGCACACTCTCAAAATTCTGTTTCATATCCCACCAAAAATCCTGAGTGCATTTGGCGGAAGGTTCACCTCCCTATCAATGAGAGGGACTGAGGATTCATACTTCACATTTTGATGGACTTTTCTTCTGTGGGTAGTTGGCTTCCTTGCGCTCTTTGTTAGTTTGCTTGGGCGCATCTGAACTTTAGGATTTGCAACAACCTTCTTCCATACACTTTCTTCGTCATCCTACAAAAGGAAAAAAAAGGCAGGACAAAAACAAAATTTTGACAAGTGGTCGATATAGTCGATGCACAAATGGCAAGGGGTCGATGCATTTAGCTTATAGGGTCGATACATGTATCAAACTGTACATGGTCGATACAAATTCTACAGGGTCGATACATAAGAACAAAGGGGTCTATACATTAAAAGGACAGGGTCGATACTCATTCAAATAGGTCAGTAGCTAACTTATGAGGTTGAGGTAGGTCGATACATTTTGCACTAAGTTGATGCATGTGCATTGATTAAAGTAAAGGGTTGTTGATACATGTATCAACCTAATGCATCCAGTCGATACTTTCATTGCACTGGGTTGATGCATGTGCATCGACTCAAGTAAAGGGTTGTTGATACATGTATCAACCTAGTGTATCAAGTCGATGCTTTCATTGCGCTAGGTTGATGCATGCGCATCGACCACAATGAAGGGTTGATACATGTATCAACCCAGTGCATCCAGTCGATACATTCTTTGCACTAGGTTGATGCATATGCATCGACTAAAGTAAAGGGTTGTTGATACATGTATCAATCTAGTGCATTAAGTCGATGCTTTCATTGCACTAGGTTGATGCATGTGCATCGACCACAGTAAAGGGTTGATACATGTATCAACCTAGTGCATCCAGTCGATACATTCATTGCACTAGGTTGATGCATGTGCATCGAACTAAAGTAAAGGGTTGTTGATAATGTATCAACCTAGTGCATCCAGTTGATGCTTTCATTGCACTAGGTTGATACATGAGTATCGACCGTCGTCTTCAACCTCCGAAAAGTATGTTTCGGCCTATATGCATCGACCCTTCGCATATATGCATTGACCATTCACATATTTGCATCGACCTATTGCAAACAAATTGTTGCAACAAATAAGAAAACATTTTAGGTTTTTACGGTCGTTTTTCAGAGAAAAATGTATGAGTTTCATACGAATAAAACTCATATGCAAGGTTTTCATAATATTTTACAAGAAAATAAGTTTAAAAACTGAAATCCTTAAAAAAAAAAGCTACTATATATTCAAAAATCTGAAAAGCTATATGCAAACAAAATCCTTCAAATGGAATTAACCACATACCTTTAACAATCAATGGAACTTCTCGGAATTGCTTCACGAAGGAACCTTGAGGATCTTGAAAGTTTTCGGTTCAGAGTCGATATAGGTAACAGTAGAGTCGATGAAGAAGATGAAGAAGTCGATGCGCAGATGAACCGTTCTTAAGGTTTCCCGCTTACTTATGAGTTCGGGGACATAGAGGTCATAAAGGAAAAGTAAAAGGGTATGAAAGAGAAAAAAAACACATGTGCGAATGGATGCACATGTGTGTGGGGGCATTTAGAAAAGAGTTTTTAAAACCTGGGTATTTAGGGAAGAAGCTCATACTAGAGGGACAATCTGGGAAAAACCTCAAAATTCTGTCAGTATTCGCTAACTATTACTAACTAAGTGGTATAGCTGTTTTCGATAGTTGCTTTTGTACATTTTTTCACTATTCTTGCATACAAAGCTGTAATCAGAAAGCAGATATAGATATCTGATTTTGGAATCAGATTATGTTATAATTGAGAGAATCGTAGCATACAGAAAAGAAAAAGATTAAATGATTACAGCATGATAATGAGAAGCAGTAACTTGCTCTTGAAAAGCCTTTTCAGAAAACGAAAAAAAAAGATATAGAAAAGAAAAATGAAAAAAAAGGAAATTAAAATAGAAAAAGAAACTAAGCACATTCTGGAGATGGGACCACAAACAATTTTTTTGTCTCCTTCCTGTTCATTCCTAAAGTGAAACATGTTTGTACCTTTGCTCCACAATGGGAAGTGAATCATTAATTTTTCTGTGAAGTTCAACATCCCCGGGTGCACCTAAGTTGAGAAACCAAAGTGTCATATCTCTCTTCTTTTTTCTTTTTTTAATTTTTTTATATAGTTATTTTATTTTATAGGTAATCAACACATGATATAAATAGAAGCATGCAAACAATACAACAATAAAAAGCGGATCAAAGGTTCACACAGAATATGAACCAATGACCAGGCACAAGGAGAGAAGAACAAAAAATGATAATCAAAAGTACTAACTATGAAGATATATATGGTACCTCTTCTTCTTTCAAAACTATTCTTTTGGTGGTAGTGAAAGGATGTTTTAAACTTTTCACAAATAAGACATGAGAAAATCCTCATACGTCTCTTGTAAGAAGGGTTTTTACAATGTGGATAGTTTGAGAACAAACTCATTCTCAAGGATTAATCAGGGAAAAACCCCAATGGAGAATCTATTGTGCGGAAAAATGCGATCTTGAAATAACAAAATAATATGATAAACAAAACTTGAAATTATTCAAAACAAACGAAACAAAATATATATATGTGATTCACTCCGATAGGGCTACATCCACAGATGAAGACAATCAAGAATTTCTACTATGCAAAGATTACATGGTACAATGAGCACTTTCAAATACCAAGAATATGCTCTCTATGAGAGCCACAAGGATTTTCCATGAGCCTACTCTTCTTTCTAAGAGCTCACACTCTTCTTTCTAAGAACTTCTTGTTCTCTCAAGAGTTACCACTCTTCTTCTCAAAAGCCAACACTTTTTACGAGAACTATTAGGACTCTCCACTAGAGTAACCCGCTCTCCCTAAAAGCCCTAAACACTCACATTCTTAGCTTATCTAATAAGCCTAAACCCTACACTTATTTATAAACCTAAAATCAAATCATAAACCAACTATACTTTCCCCATTTTCTAATCCTAACATATAACTCCATAATAATAGAATTTACACAAAATAGAATTCTATGCAAATCCCAACATAATAAAAGGAGTAACATATCTTTTTACCATTAATTAATAAAAAATTTGGAAAATCATGCAAGAAAAGAATTGCAAAATCACTTAAAAATGAGAAAGAATTACATAACTAGATTCTGTTTCCAGCCAAAATTTCATTGCAAAAGTAAATTGTATATATACAACCAAAGCCCAAAATGCATTAAAAAAAAAAAACCCACTAGAGGCATGGTTAGGCGAACTAGCACTGATGTGATAGCTCCGGCGGTAAGTTATACAATACCGTTTGAATGAGAGCCATTGGATATGGGATTAATAACATGATTGATCTGGCTGTTATGGCTCGACTACACGTGGTATTACAAGGCTTCGGATGTTCTCTGGCGGATGCCCGAGGTCGGTGCTCCAGCATCCACAAATCAATGGACATGCGGCGACAAAAAGGAAGAGATATCAAGTGGGGAGAGGTCAAAATCATTGGTAGAAAAGAAAATGACTACTCTCCCTTTGTTGCCACATGTCCATTAATTTGTGGATGCCCAAGCACCCACCTTGGGCGTCCACTAGAGAAAATCTGAAGCCTAAATTGTCTGGGCTATGACATCAGTGTAGGATTACCTCTGGTAGATGCCCGAGATCCACAGTCGGGCACCACTCTTCAGCTGACCGCGTTGGAAGGCATTTAACTAAGGAGGGTGATAACATGCATTGCACATTACATTGAGTGGTACACGCACACATCCCAAGCTCGCCACATGTCCTCTTTGACATCCATTAGCTGTAGTTAAGATTCACTCATAGCTAAGGTTAAATAATCTAACCTTAGTTATCAGGAAAATTATCTTTAAAAAAGCAACCTTGGTTATGATTTCACTCATTCATGTCGTTAATTTTTTAAAGATATTTTTCTAAAAGCTAAGGTTAGATTGTTTAACCCTAAGGAGGGTGAATCTTAACCACAGTTAATAAGTGTCAAAGAGCACACTTGGCAAACTGGGAAGGTATGAACTTACTGTCCTACGAAATATGCGAGTTGCATGCTATCACCTCCTTAGTGGAACCACACTCAGCTGAAGAGTGGTGCCTGTGTAGATCTCGGGCATCTGCTAGAGGTAAACCATCCGTTGGTTGGCCCATGACAATATCCATGCATCTTTCTCTCTCATGCTATTTCTGGACCACGAGGGATTGCATCATAACCATCATGCTGTTTCACTGTGTCTGTATGCTCAGCAGGACGTTCAACAGGGATGTACTTTAGGACAACGGCGATGGGCATGCTTATGGATCCAATTAAGATGCTGAGTAACCATAATTGCCAACTTAAAGGCACAGTGCTAGCAAAACTGCCCAAGAACTCGACTATTATCACTTGGAAAGCCAATGTGGTGACCATGATGATTACGAATATCCAACTGTCGAACATTCCACAGAAAACATTTATTTTCTCTATATCGCGGCTGTTTATTTCGTTGAATACCTGATAAAACAAGACCAGGTGAAAGAACACAGTCAGTGTATGATCATTGAAAGTTTGTTCACAGTATCATTTAGCAAGAAAACTCTGGTATTTAGAACTTAAAAGCAGTGACTGCAAAACACGCTTATGCTCAGTGATCATTTAGAAATAAAGAATGGTTATTAGAATACTTTGACTGATTAAGTATTACGGAGAAATTACTGGAACGCTGTCTTAGCATTTGTGAAAAACTATTTAGAGCTTATATAGCTTTTACATAACCCATATATTTAAACATAAATGCGCATGTAGATGGTATGTCCTCAATGTATAATTAGCTATTAGATAGTGCTTTTATGACTTAAGTTTTTAGTTTAAGATAGTACTTCCATTTAAAACTCTAAAAGAACACTAGGAAACTCTATTTTTTTCATGTCATTTTTCCCGCTAATAATGAGAAGGTACAAACATGTTTTGACTGTTATGTTCATATTACATAAGATTCCTATCACATTTATTAGGGATAAAATGGTAGTCATTATCTTTTTCATTTTTTATCTACGACTCAAAGACCATGGCTATAGAAATTTTTATGTGTACGGTTTAGAGTTTCAACTGCACGATAGCTTGTCACCTGCTGTTGATCTCATTTATACTATTCCAAATTTTTTATTGTGCATATTAATGTTCTCTTTGTTATTTCCTAATTTTTTTAATGCATATTTTCAACTAATATTACCATGGTTTTTATAAATTTTAGTGTTTCCATACTTCCTCAAACTTCTATGAGATGTTTCTATTTTAGAAGGAAAAAAAGTTTAAAACCTTAAGGCAAACTAACACAACTACAACAAGAATTCATGGACCAGAAAACTGCGTAAAAAAATTTGGATGCAAGCCACAAGACAATAATATGGTGCAGAGTGTAAGATGAACTGTGAGAAAAGACTCCATGCTTTTCGAAAAATATAAAACCAATGAACAATACCTGGCAAAACACTATGGAATTGAATATGACAGTATTGAGAACAGAATCAGCATCTGAGCCACTAAGTTTCAGAAGCCGCTTCCCATCGAAGTAGAGAACTGCAACGACGGCCAGTTGATAAATACTCTGACCAATAATATTCCTCCACATGGCGTTGGTGATGAAACTTACTCCCCTCCCAACAGGAGGTCTTTTCATCAGTCCATCATTTGGAGGTTCAGTCGTTAGTGCTAATGCACCAAGAGTGTCCATAATCATGTTGACCCAAAGCAACTGGACAGTTGTAAGAGGAGCAGATCCTGAAAGTTACTTGACAGTTATTATGGTTCGTTGCACTATGCAACACAAAGAACAGGGTCTTATTTGAAAGAACCCTCAAAGATGATCATACAAAAGGTTAGTTCCACGGACTGACACACCTGAGATGCATGCGGAAACAAAGTTGACCATGAGAGCAACAATGTTAACTGTTAACTGGAATTGCACAAACTTTTGAATGTTTATATAAACTGCACGTCCCCATTTGGCTACATTCACTATAGTCGCAAAATTATCATCCATTATGATGACATCAGCATTTTCTTTCGCAACCTGTAGATAGTATCCATTAAAAAGTAAGATCAGCGATAGGAGTGCACTAGATGAATGGATGAAGCAGCACAACAGAAGGCTCTATATAAGCTGAAAGTGCAGAGGGTGTAACTCTCCTGATGAATACTGTTTGTAACTTGTTTCATTTCCTTACTCATAATTAAAGTAAAAAAACTTGACCATATTATTTATAGGCTCTTTGTCAGCCGTTCTTCTGGTGAACATTCTTTGTAGGCCCTCAGTTAAAAGTTAACTTATATATGTTTCTGGCTTACAGTTCATGGCCATATTATTTGACATTGCATGAAACAGATAGGTGGATGCCCTTTAAGAAAATATTATGTCAATGTTCGCAAACTAAGTGGTATAGCTGTTTTCGTTTGTTGCTTCCGTACATTTTTTTTACTATTCTTGCATACAAAGCTGTTATCAGAAAGCAGATATAGATATCTGATTTTGGAATCAGATTATGTTATCAATGAGAGAATCGTAGCATACAGAAAAGAAAAAGATGAAATGATTACAGCATGATAATGAGAAGCAGTAACTGGATTGAAAAGCCTTTTAAGAAAAAAAAAAAAAGATATAGAAAAGAAAAATGAGAAAAAGGAAATTAAAATAGAAAAAGAAACTAAACACATTCTGGAGATGGGACCACAAACAATGTTTTTGTCTCCCTGTTCACTCCTAAAGTGAAACATGTAAGTACATTTGCTCCACAATGGGAAGTGAAACATGAAATTTTTCTGTGAAGTTCAACATCACTGGGTGGCACCTAAGTTGAGAAACCAAAGAGCCATATCTTTTTTTTGATAGGTAATCACGCCATGATACAAATAGAAGCATGCAAAAAGTACAACAATCAAAAGCAGATCAAAGGTTCACATAGAATATGAAACAAAGACCAAGCACCAAGGAGAGAAGAAAAAATTAAAAGCATAATATTCAAAAGTGCTAACTATGAAGATAAAAATGATATTGAAGCCTATCTAGCCACCCCTCGTCGTCAAAATCTTTTTTTATGGCGCACCAAGCTATGAGTAACTGTCTAGCTTTCTGGTATACTCTACCCTCAGTAGAACCAATACCATAAAACACTCATTTGTTTCTTACTTTCCAAATAGACCACCCAATGGCCCCAGACGCATTGCCCAAATCACCGATACTGGACCACCCTCCAAAGTAACCAAAACCCAACCTGAGAAAAAACTTCGAAGGGAGTAAGGAAAGATCCAAATGATACCCAATTGGCGAAGGAATTGGCCCCAAATGGCATAAGCAAAAAGACAATGAAGAAGGAGACGGTCAACCGACTCCTCTACCTCAAGGAATAGAAAGCAACGATTGGTCACCCTCCACCCTCTATGTTGCAAATAGTCACATGTGAGGAGACCAAGCTGCAATTTCGCCACTCCTGAAAACATGAAGCCATACATAGATTTTCTTAAAGCTAAGAAGAAGAGATTCCATAAGTCCCTTTGTAAGAAACTCTGCCCACACCAAATGTCTTCCCAAAACCTAACCTCAAACCCGTTCCCCACCCTAAACCTAATGAGTTTGGAGAAAGTCGTAAACACATTAAATGTGGCTTTCCACACTCCACAGGCCAACTTATATGGCCTTTTCACCACTTTAGGCTCCCAAACTGATGCAACCCCATATCTTGTCACTATTATCCCTTTCCTCTCCAAACCTCCATAACCATTTGCCCAATAAAGCCTTATTCACCTACACCAGTGGTTGGAGATTCACCACTCCTAGCTTAATTAAATTAATTACAGATTTTCATTCCACCGGAGGATATTTATGTTTCTCAACTCATTCATTCCAAAGGAATTTTCTCTGTAATCTTTCCAATTTAAAAACCACAAAGACGGGGATAGTCAGGAAAGACAAAATATAGTGAGTCGACTTCCTTTTGATAGCTACAAGGATTTCCATCCTTCTAACTTCTTTGAAAAACGAGTTAGGATTAGATTCCATGCCTCCATAAATTTGAATTGAGCTCCAAGAGGCAACGTTAAGTAAGAATGACGATAGAGGGTATCCTTGATGCAAGCCCCAAGATTTCCTGAAGTAACAAGCAGGACATCCATTAACCAAGACAAAGGAGACTGAAGAGATACAATGTCTAATCCATCTAATACCAAAGCTCATTTTGCCGATAAATTATTAGAGAAGTCCCAATTGACATGATCATATGTCTTTTCCATATCTATCTTACAAATGAGTCCAGGGGAATTCCAATTTAATTCTCTCATTCAAACTTTCATTCGCTATTAAAATGTCATCTAGGATATGTCTGCTCCTCATAAAAGCCCCTTGACGTAGGGAGATGATTGAATCCATGACTAAAAGGAGACGAGATGTTAATAGTTTAGCAATGATTTTATAAACACTTTCAAGTAGACTAATGGGCCAATTTTTTTTAAAATCATTAACACCATCTTCCTTGGGAATAACGTATTGTTTAAAACCTTATCAAATGTCCCTTCATCTTGGAATTCTCTAATCACCTCAATCAAGTCCTTGCCTACAATATCCCAACACTCTGAAAAACTCTATAGAGAACCCGTCTGGACCGGGGGGCCTTAGCCCCATCCATGCCCCTAATGACCTCCATAATTTCTACCTCTTCAAACAATCTCTCCAAGGTATCACGTTGGACCTCTAACAACTTGTCAAAACGTAACCCCTCCATCCTTGGCCTATACTCCAGCATTTGCTCATAAAACTCCTTGTAGTAAGTAGACAATAGAGGCCTTCCTAATCTCCTCTACAATTTCTACCCATATCCCTTCAACTAATAACTTGGAGACCAGTGTAGTCAAGGTGTTGCCTAGGCGTTTTTGGGCCTCAACCGCCTAGGCGCCCCTCTAAGCAGGCGAAATTCATTGTTTGTTGCCTAGGCGATGCCTAGGCATCTAGGTGCTAGGCGGTCCATACAACTAAAACCCTCTTTTCAAACCTACTTTAAAATCCTATTTTAAAAATTCATTTTAAAACCTCTTTTAAACCATATTTTAAATGGGGTAGTGATTAGCCCACCACGCATTTGACTATGTAGTCAAATTTTGTGTCCACATGTCCCTTTTAATACCTCTTTAACTATGGTTAAGCTTAAGAAAATTAAGGTTAATATATTTTGTTTTCAAAAACTAAGGTTAGATTGCTTAACCCTAGGGGTGAATGAATCTTAACCGCAACTGATGGGTGTTAAAAAGGGGGACATGGACCAATGAGGACCGCACATTCCTCTATAGTGGAATGCGGCGGCGTTAAGTTAAACATTTCCCATTTTAAACCCTATTTTAAAACCATCATTTAAACTCTTAAACTCTATTTTAAAACTCTCTTTTAAAGTCAAAAACACTATCTTAGATATAGGTGGTGCATTTAAACTTTAAAAGCAACATCCAAAATCAACACTCAAAATCACCTTAAAAGTTAGAAAACTTCAAACTGATTATGTATCTATTATTTATATAATGTGTATATATTAATATTACATATAAATATATTTAATATATATAAATATAATTTAATTATTTTTATTGCCTAAGCATTGCCTGGGCGTCACCTCGCTTAGCCAGACCTAATCTCCTAGACGCCTTGCCTACACTAATTGTGTCATAATGTGACGAGCTTATGTGGAGAACCAATACTATCGTCAACCTAGTCAAGACAGAGATGACTTTGAGTCTCCACGTAACCCCATGTGGCTCTGATTGTAATTCTTGGGGTGGCTTGGATTATGCCTTCATGGATGTATTATTTATGAAATTCTAATTATATATTTTTATTATTATGAAGGAAAGATTTTCTGTAAGTAATATCAAATATCAATATTAATCATACATTATCATCACTCGTCAATACACATTTTTAATCCCTTCTCATTGCATGTCTTATGTACATTGTTGTTGTTTTTTTTAATTATTCTCAAATGCGTATTAATATTTCCTGAAGTTTTACTGCAAAAATTTATGTTTTCCCTTATTGTTTTCTCATTATTCCATCGGCGTTGCGATTCCTCGATAAATGATATATCCCCGAGATATCTTTATCCCATCAGTGCTACATGTCATGCAATATCAACATTTAGAGCCTTGATTAAAGTTCTAGTCAAATAAAAAAAAAATTACTCTTTTGCCTATAATTATATAATACCACTTTAAAAATTATATATTGATCAATGTGAATGAAGTTAAAATAATATTTATGCAAAATTTTCTAATCTTAAGCTTGCTAGTGTTGAATCCAGTAGAGGGTGTCTCATCCTCTTATTTCAAAGAGATCACGAGACCAAATCAAAGAGCGTGGATTCGATCAAGTGACTTAACAATATCAATCATTCAAGAGGTATTCTCCATCAAAATTTATAGAATTTTTCTATTCATATATTCTTGATTTTTTTATCGTAGAAGAACAATTACAAATCTGGATTTGATTTTCTTCAATTCCAAAAATCCTACGTAGCTGAAATTAAATAGAGATTGATATTGCTAAACTCTGATCATTATTCAGGGACATTGCTTGCTGATTTTTGGATTAAATTCAGGAATATTGAAAAATTGGTCGTTTGCAGTTTTTCAGCATTCATATAAAACCCTAACCGAATGTTAAAAATTGGGGTTTTGATCAATTTAACCCAAATTGTTATTTTGGTATATTTCAGACATCAAGATCAGAATTTTACTTGAGTGATTTGATATGTCTGATTCAAGTTTGAGCATATTTGATCATCTCTAAGTTTTTTGAGAAAGCCCTATAACTTTAGTTATCCTTTATTCAGGAAGTAATAGAATCTTGAATGAGATATTATTGAGAGTTACTAAAATTCTAAACCATCATATTTGATTTACAACATTTTTTAGGGCTTCGAAAAGAGAGAATTAAATTAGATTTTAATATAAATCTAAACCCTAAACTTTAAAAGATTTGTTTTAGATTTTTTAGTGGAGAATTATTAACCCTAACTACACTCGGCTACATCAGTTTTGGCATCAAAGCTGGAGGTTGAATACTTTGGTTTTGTAGACATCATGTCTAATCGTTATGATGTGCCTTATCGTAGTCAATTGACCAACTGATAACGAGCTGATTCAATATGGCAAATTGATGAAAAATAGACACCCTAGAGGATAAAGTTCATCGTGGATACTCGAGTGAATCACATAGGAATCTGGGAGCAAGAAATTAATCAGAACATGGTTGATAATTTTGGGAGTTCATCTAGGAGACCTACTCAAGGTCCTACTCAACTCAAGGACTGATGAGATTCCCTAATAGGTAAACCAGTCTTTAGAGTTTCTGCTCGAGATGTCTATCAGCGAATTATTGAACAAGCCTGAAATGAGGAACCATTAGCTGATGGCAATACAAGGAAAAGTGGAATTCCTTAGGGATAGGTTTTAGCGTTTGAAGGAGGAAGAAGAAAAAGAGGAAAAGAATAGAGAACTTATGTTTCTCTCTCTATCATATTCTATTAATAGGTAGGATTATAAGTAGGGTTTCCCCTTATTACAAGAATGCAACTAATTACAAGAACGCTTAATATTCTACACTCCCCCTCAAGCTAGTATGTAGATATTACAAATGCCGAGCTTGCCAATAATCTTAGTAAACTGTGTATGATCAAGACCATTGGCCAAAATATCAGCAAGTTGGTCACCGGTCTTCACAAATGGAGTGCGGATGAGACCTGTCTTCAACTGTTCCTTGATGAAGTGTTTGTCCACCTCAATGTAATTGGTTCTGTCGTGTTGAACCGGATTGTGAGCAATGCTGAGTGCTGCCTTGTTGTCACAATACAACTTCATAAGACCCTTAATGGGAAGCTTCAGTTCGGTCAAGAGAATGCGAAGCCACAAAATCTCACATAACCCATGAGTCATCGACCGGAACTCTGCCTCTGCACTAGATCTGACCACTACAGGCTGTTTCTTACTTCTCCATGTGACTAGATTACCACCAACAAACGAACAGTAACCAGAAGTGGAGTGTCTATCTGAAACAGATCCAGCCTAATCTGTGTCAGTGAAAACCTCAATCTAGAGATTACCGGAACGGGCATACAACAATCCTTGTCTTTGAGCAGACTTGAGAAACCTCAGAATCCTGGACACCGCATCCAAATGGGTTGAGGTAGGAGCATGCATGAACTGGCTCACCACATTGACGGCATAAGCAATATCAGGACGAGTGAGTGAGATATATCAATCTCCCTACAAGTCTCTGATATCTCCCTACTTCGATAATCCTCTCACCAGTGGCTTCACCAAGCTTATGGTTTAGGTCAATGGGAGTGTCACAAGGCTTTCAACTCATCATACCAATCTAATGAAGGAGGTCAAGGACACATTTGCGCTGCGATATAAAGATACCTTTTATGGACCTGGCAACCTCAATACCCAAGAAATATCTCAACTGGCCTAGATCCTTGATTTCAAATTCCTTTGCAAGTAAGCCCTTCAACTTCTGCATTTCCCCCTGGTCATCTCCAGTCAACACAATGTCATCTACATAAACAATGAGTGCAGTCACCTCTTGCCGTTGTGCTTGATAAACAAGTATGGTCAGCTTGGCTTTGTTTGTAGCCATTTCTAATCATGGCTAGGCAAAACCTTTCGAACCACGCCCTAGGGGACTGATTAAGCCCATACAAGGCCTTCTTCAGTATACACACCTTCCCTTTAGCTACAGGACACTTGAGCCTAGGAGGAGGTTTCATATACACTTCTTCCAAGTCACCATGGAGAAATGCATTCTTCACATCGAATTGCATAAGTGACCAATCCAGGTTGGATGCAAGAAATAAGAGAACTCTTATTGAGTTCATCTTTGCTATAGGAGAAAACGTCTCCTGGTAATCTATGCCATGTGTCTGTGTATACCCTCTTGCAACGAGTCTGACTTTGTATCTTTCCATTGACCCATCAGACTAATGCTTCATAGTGAACACCCATTTGCACCCCACTAGAACTTTGTCTCTTGGTAAATCGATCATCTTCAATGTCTTATTCTTTTCCAGAGCCTGCATCTCAACTTCCATTGCTTCTTTCCATTCTAACTTAGAAAGAGCATCTGCAACACTGCAATGAATAGACACTAAAGACAAAGCCATGACAAAGGTACGATACGAGGGAGATAGTGAACCATACGACACAAATTTAGAAATAAAGTGGTGTGTAAGAGCGAACACCTTTCTTATGAGTAATAGGAAAGTTAGAATCAACAAGGGAGGTATGGATATTACTTGGATCTGAGGAGGATTCATAGCAGGGCATATGAGGGTCGTCTTTGGGAGGGTCTTCTTTTTTAGTATCCTTCATCCAAACCCCACGATTTGGATTCCTGGAGAAAACCTGTACCTCACTTTATTTTCCTCCATTTACATTTTGGTCTCCTCCATCTATTTTTACATCATTTTTTCATTACCAATCACCGGAAAATCTCCTGGATCAATAGAAACAGGTAAAGGAGGAGACATCTCTTCAACACCAATGGTCTCCCCCTGAAGAGATGTCTCATTTGTAGAATAAAAGGGGGTGAATTCAAAAAGGTAACATCCATAGAAACATAGCACCGTCCGAAAGGGGGATGGTAACACTTATACCCTTTCTGGCTCGGAACATATCCCAAATATAAATACTTGAGAGCCTTAGGATCAAGTTTGGTACGCGCCGATTTGTCAATATGCACAAAATACAAACATCCAAAGATTTTGAGTGGAAGAGGAAACAAGGAGGGAGATGGAGACAAAACATCAATAGGACTTTTGAAACCCAAAATTCTAGTGGGCACGCGATTCATAAGATAGGAAGCAGTCTGAAGGGCATTAAACCAAAAATGTTTAGGAACGTACATGCCAAACAAAAGAGCACGAGTGATTTCAAACAGGTGACGGTTCTTCCTCTCAGCAACACCATTTTACTGGGGAGTACCAACACAAGTAGACTAGTGGATAATCCCATGATCTCGGAAATAGGAGAAGAGAGTAGTAGATAGATACTCTTCACTATTGTCAAAAAGGAAGGATCTTTAACTTAACATCAAACTACGTTTTAAACATTTTATAAAAAGATTGAAAAACAGAGCAAACATCACTCTTCAGTTTCAACAAGTAAGCCCACGTTACTCTAGAGAAATCATCAACAAATGTAACAAAGTAACGAAACCCATGAGAGGAAGTCATAGGAGCAGGACCCCACACATCAGAATGAATAATGGAAAAAGGTGAATTACTTCTATTACCATGAGCAGGATACGAAGATCGACATGTTTTTGCAAATTCATAAGTTTCACACTGAAGTTCATACATAGAAACAGAAACAAAATACTGTGGAAATAGTTTATTTAACATAAAAAATGATAGGTGGCCCAAACGTCTATGCCACTGCAACAAATATAAAATGTTGCGATCAGGACTACTACTACTACTGCTAGGCCCATCACGAACTTGTTGAACAGGAGAAGCTACCGGTGAGGAACTATCCAACAAGTACAATCCCCTCTCATCATAGTCTCTACCAATCGTCTGCCTTGTCTCCAAGTCTTGAAAGACACAGTGAGAGGAAAAAAAAATGACACTACAATTCAAGGACTTGGTTAGGTGACTCACAGACAAAAGGTTTAAAGCAACATTAGGAACATGAAGAACATATGATAAAGAAATAGTTGGGGTAGCAGAGATGCTACCCTTACCAACAATAGAAGAGTAAGACCCATCAGCGATTCTAACTTTGTCCCTACTAGAGCAAATATTATTAGCCTATAGGTTTTCAACCTTAGGTCTCCATATTAATTTTGATGATAACTCAACAATGAAATGAAATTTAAGTTACTAATGTCTCTATTGAGTTTATATGATAAACAGTGTATAAGAGTATTAGCAAAGTCATTCAATGGAAAAAGCATGAAAAGACCATCTATGAAGAAAATTCATCAAGCAAGTCAAAGCCAAGCCATTGGATCACTTTGAAGTCAAATTGAAGATCTTGTAGATCCCAAGCTAAAGTCCAAGTTGGATCAAAGAAGAAATAAGGTCATGAAGCTTAAAGCCAAATCAAGTTCAAGGTCAAGAATGAAGACTCAAGAAGGTTTAATGGTTTATGTTTATTGAGTTTAGAGTAACTTTTATATGAAGTCCTCATAGTTTGGTCAAGTTGAATGCTCAAAATACTTAGATTGACTATAGGTTCCTTAAGACCCATTATGATATCAATCTAAGGACCTAAACATGATAATTATCTCTTTAAAGATAAAGGAAAAGACCAATGAAATTACTCCCATCATATCGGAATAAGAAAATGGATTTTCTGGTGAAATTTAGCCATTCGGACGACCAAAAGGTTCACTCAGTCGACCGAATCAAGAATCCCAAAATCTGTCTGGCTATGTGTTCCAAAAAACCAATCAACTTCGGGACCCATTTTGACCATGAATAAAGCCAAATTAGGATTTGATCATTAAAGACAAAATTGTTCCCCTTTGAATTTTAAATGGAAGAGGAAGTTAAATCACTTAATTTCATTGAGCCAATAAAAAGTTATGGTCAAAATACAGAAAGAGATAAAATAGTGCACCATTCAGTCGACTGGATGGACCAGTCAACGTTGGGACCCACTTAAACTAAAAATAAAGTAAAATTAGGATTTTTTACATTAGACACAAAATTGTTCCCCTTTGAATTTTGAGTCTACTGGAAGTTAAATCACTTAATTCCGATAAGCTAATCAAAAGTTATAGTCGAAACACCGAGAGGCAAAAATGGAGCATCCGGATAAGCCAATCAAAAATGTTGCGATTCTAACTTTGTCCCTACCAGAGCAAATATAATAATAGGCAAATAAAGCTGACATACCAGTCATGTGATCGGAGGCCCCTGAATCAATAATCCAGGGGCGAGTAGATGTGGAGACAGATGCACTGAAAGCTGAAGCTGATGTGCCTAAGTGAGCAAACGAGGATGTGGAAGATGTACCTGGCTGCTCCAACTGACCCATAAAGCGCCGGAATGCCTCTATCTCAGCACGGAAAAGGCTAAGGTTGTCAGAAGATGACGATGCACCAGATGTAAGAACGAGAGCTAGATTAGAGGCAACTAAGTGAGCGCTAGAGTCTCCACCACGGCCACCACTGCGACTTCCACCTCTCTGCTGTGGGCGACCATGGAGGTCCCAACAAGTCTCACTGGTGTGTCAAGTGCAACCACAGTGGTCACACTTCAGTCGGTCTCTCTCATCACCGGCGTTTCCTGACCTACCACCTCCACTGCTTTCACGAAAGCTATCACGGCCTCCGTGTTGTGACCATGAAGAAAGAGCAGACCGCTTTAGAGAAGAATGTTACATGTTATTCCGGCGACACTCCTCCCTATAGAGAATGGAATAGGCCTTAGTGATTGACGGAAAGACATCCTTCCCTAAAATCTGAACACGGATATGCTCATACTCGAGATTAAGGCCAGCTAACAACTCATAGACCCTGTGTTCATCAACATACTTCTTATACCCTACGGCATCTTCACTGCACTGTGTCGTATAAATATGAAACATGTCAAATTCTTCCCACTGACGGTGAAGAGTAGAGTAGTAAGTGGCTAGAGAAGTATCACCCTATCTCAGTTGCTCAATACATTAACTCAACTAATAAGCTTTAGCATGTGCGCCCCCCTCAGTGTAAGTCTACTTCATAGCATCCCTTATCTCCTAGGTTGTGGAGAGAAGGATATATCTATTGCTAAGATCTGGAATCATGGAGTGAAGCCATGACATGACTGTGGTGCTATTGGCTTGCCATTTTTGAAAGTAGGATCGATAGCCGGAGGCTTCTTACTCTTGCCAGCTAGGTACTCCGTCTTACCCATCCCTGTTATGACTAACATGGCCGACTGAGACCATGCAAGATAATTGTTGTCATTCAACTTTACTACAGTGATTTGAAGCCTAGGAGAGTCAAAATGTCCCAAATGCAAGTAACTATCATTAGAAGGCGGAGCCAGTGAAGACTGACTAACCTCGGAATCGCCCATCTTTTATCAACTAAGGACTGATTCACACAAATCAGCCCCTGAACACACTACTAGCATGTACCACAGGGTTCTACAACCCAAAATAACAAACACCAATGGTCAAAAAACACCTCAAAAGTAAGCGAACACCTCCTCAAACACCTTGAGGACACTCAAACTTCATCATATAGCATTCATAATCCTTCTAAACATCATCCATGAAAGTTAGAATGCAAAAAAGGATATAAAAAACCCAAAAAAAGCATCCGCCGGAAAATATAGAGAAAAATGCTCGTCGGAGCTTTGGCAAGATTCTGATCGCCGGGAAACCAGTTCCAAAGGGTCCGAAATTTTGAGGGGGATCTTTCACTACCAATTTCCCCAAGTTAAATCCCCTCTACAAGGAGTATTTTTGACTAGTTCACAAGACTAGTTTTCGGAATATTTTTCACAAAAAATTCTCAAAAAGTCACTTAAAATCTCCAATAAATCTCAAAAAAATCACCATAATTCTTCTAAATAGTAGATCTACTAGATCCAAGGAAAAAACACACAAAATTACCCTTGGATGATGTCATACTGACACCATTATGACGACAACCATACGGCTGCTGACATTAGTAGCTGCTGGCGAGTTTGTTCTTCTTCTTGCTCTTCCTTTGTGGTTTAAGACACTCTGATACCAAGTGGAATTCCTTAGGGATAGGTTTTAGGGTTTGAAGGAAGAAGAAAAAGAAGAGGAGGAAAAGAGTAGAGAACTTATGTTTCTCTCTCTATCATTTATTAATAGGTAGGGTTATAAGTAGGGTTTTCTCTAATTACAAGAATGCCCCTAATGACAAGAAAGCTTAATATTCTACATATTCTACAGGAAAATGAGGTTAGATGGGCCAAATTTTTCCAAAAAATTAGATCTGAATGCTTTTATAGCTTGGTTGGCTGCCATTGAATACTATTTTGATTGGTATAATATGTGTGTGGCTCGTAAAGTGTGATTTGCTAGGATGAATCTGAAAGACGGTCTGTATATAGTGGCTCAGTATTGAGAATTGCCTTCATATACTTAATCAACCTTCAATCTCTCACTAGGAGGAAATGATATTGATGCTTCGGAATAAGAATCTTCCTCTTGACGACATGGATTCAGTCTTTGAGCAATTGGTTCAATTGAAACAAGGAACTATGTCTTTGAGGAGTACATAGAGAAGTTCAATGACTTTACGATTAGATGTCAGGTTGATTAGGAACAACGGATCATGTCCCAATACAAGGCAAGATTACAATCACTAGATTGTGATTCTATGTTACCGAAGAAGTCTATCCGATGTCTCTTAAAATAGAGGTGCGTATTAAGTAGCCTTTAAGCAGGTGTTTTGGTCTCCAAGTGGGGGAGACTTCTGTAAGAAAGACAGTAGGTTCAGCTCATACACGACCAACACCATATCCAATTGTCAACAAACCTAATACACCTACACCTCCTCCAAACAATGGAAAAATGAATCAGGGAAAAGCTGGAGCACGACCTAGGAGGGGTATACGGAACAACGATTGTTTCACATGTGGTGGTAAAGATCACTTTTCAACAACTTGGCCTAATAAACATCTTAACCTTTACGAAGAGGTAGAGGATGATGAGGAAACTGAGCAATCAAGAAGGATTGGCTTCATACCAGCAACTTTCACACTAATGTTAAGTGCGAAGACCAGGTTGTGAAGCTTATCATTGATGGAGGCAATAGTATGAATATTGTTTCTCAAGAGCTTGTTGACAAGTTAAAATTAAAGACAGAGAAACACCCCCAAACCTATTAGGTATTTTGGGTAAACAATGTTTCCATTCCAATGTCAAAGAGATGCCTAGTCAAATTTGCTCTTGGGAATAGACACAAAGATGTCTGGTGTGACATAATTCCAATGAAGGTTGCACACATCTTGTTGGGAAGACCTTAGCTTTACAATAGGAAGGTTCAGCATGATGGAAAGGCCAACATTTGCACGTTCTTACATAATGATCGAAGAGCTAAATTGATTTCAATGCAAGATCAGGAAGTTCCAGCTAGGCTTGTTGAGCAATAGAAACCTTTGAACATCCTAACTAAGAAGAAGTTTGAAGAAGAAAGCAAGGAATAAGGGGTTATGTATGTTTTATTACTTGAGAGGTGATTAGTCCTGATGATGATTAGAAGAGTCAAGAGTTTGCACTAAATATGAAAAAGACTTTTATCAAACTTGTGAGATCTTACACCAAATGAGCTCCCAAATCAGTTACCACTGTGAGCACGGGATTTCGCATCCCTAAATTAAATCTCACGGGATTATGTTATGTTTAGAGTCGCCACTTATTAATTCAGAATGGATAAGTCTCCGGGATTTGGATAAGGTCTTGATCTACGATTGAGATTAGGGTAAGAGGTTCGGTTAAGTCCAGGGAAGGTGTTAGGCACCCTGAGGCTTCCATTTTACAATGGTTCCCTATTCCCTAAGTTTAAGCCAATTAAGATCAAGGTTTGTTCAAATGCCTAGGTATTTAAGATAATACTAATCTAAGAAAGAAAAGCTAACTAGGGTCGAACCCGAGTTGGGTTGCCTACGTACTCACATTGGGGTGAGATCAGATCGAACGTAGTTCTGGCACATGAGCCAATGCCAAGACTAGGGGTGTATGTGTGTGTACCAAGGATGGCTAATAGACTAGTCCGGTAGACTAGGGTTTGATTGACCGAGTTGGTCAAGTACATGGTTTAAGCCCGCTAAGCTTAGGGTTAGTCTAGTAGAATAGGGATTAGCCCGGTATGCTAGGGTTTAAGCCCGGTAGGCTAAGAGGTAAGTCCGGTAGACTTGATTTAGGCCCGGTAGGTCAAAATCGGATTTAACCAAGGTTAGGGTTGCTAACCGAGGTTAATGGGTAAAGTAACCATGGTTAGGATTGCTAATCACAGTTAAGGGTAATGAGGTTAAGCCCGGTAGGCTAAGAGATTTAAGCTCGGTAGGCCAAAATCAGATTTAACCGAGGTTAGGGTTGTTAACTGGAGTTAAATGGGTAGTCAACCATGGTTAGGGATGCTAACCATGGTAAAATGGCCAAAGCAAAAACATTTTGGGTGGGCCCAGGAAGCATGGCAGGGTTGGATTAACCCTGGTTAAAAGGTCCAGGCAGGTCAGGGTAGGCCCAGGAAGCATGGCAGGGCCTAGAGTGGCCTCTCACCTAGTTTGGGCCCTGTGCAAAGCCCAAATGAACAGAGATCAAGGAATAACGGTAAACTGTTTACCGCAATTCCAAAACCTTCACAGTTTGGAATGGCGGTGGATAGACTACCGCCATTAACAAGCATTTCTAGAACTGGGTTTGCTGGTCTGGGGTTAGGGTTAGGGGTTAACCCAAGGGTCAAGGACCCACCAGGGTTGGTCAGGGGACTCCTCATGATGTCTTGGGCCTCAGTTGGGCCTTAGATGTGGTCTGAAATGGGCTTAAGGTAGGCCCAAAGTCCCTGTGCATGGAAGTCAAGAATGGCGGTAGATGTATTACCGCCATCCTGGACAGTCTGGGTTTCAGGCCATGTTAACCATGGTTAAGCAAAAGAAACAACCCTGGAATGACCAGGGTAGAAAGGTGAGGTAAGGGGACCTAACCATGGCCCTGGAATGGACCAAGGCCCCCCAATATGGGTGCTACAGAGGCTGCAAGGCCAGGAATTGTGGTAATTATTCTACCACCATTCCTAGATTTTCCCATTGGGGGGCTGCACCAGAGCATTCCAAGGGATCCCTCATGACTTGAGGGATCCCCAGAAGCCTAAGGAGAGCTTTGTGATATAGGGGGTGTTGTACCCATGGGATTAACCTAGAGGGTGTTCCCCACACCTATGAGGAAGGTGCGGGGACCCCGTCCATGGCTTGGAAGGCAACAAATACAAAGAGAAATGAAATAAAAGGACCCCTGGAATAGGACCAGGGGTCTCACAAAGCTTGCACAAGAAAAAGAGAGGGTAGGGAGGCCCTACCCTATTGTTAGGCTGTAACAGTGGCGGAACTGAGGTGGTGCACAATGGTGGTGAAGCGAGGTGGACCTGGGGTGGCTCCCTGGTGCTCCTGGGATCTTTCTCAGGTGAGAACCAAATTTGGAAGGGTTTAGGTGCAGGCTGGCCGAGCACCAACAGAGGTTGGATATGGGAGTTGAGGAGTGAGTCTGAACCAAGGAGTGGGAGGGGTATTTATAAGGTATGAGCAGACCTGGGGTAGTTTAGGGAACTCCTACAGGCATGCTAGACATGGGTGAGGTAGAGCTAGAGTGCTGCAGGAGGCCAACTGCGAGCTTGAACTAAAACTAGGTAATGGCGGTAATAATATTACCGCCATTCAGGATCTAAGCTATAATGGGAATGGCGGTAATGTTATTATCGCAATTTTGAGAATTTGCCAGAAATGGCCAAATCCCCACACGATTGGGCCGAAAGCACTGTTCACCTTGCCAATTTGGGAATTGCGGTAAAGTTATTACCACCATTCCTGGGATTTTTGAATTTGGACTGGTGGGCCCCACTACAACGGCTCTAAAAGGTTTATGGGCCCCTTTTTAGGCCCACAGAAGGTTCTGGACTTGGATTTTGGGGTTTTTGCTGGGGCTGAGCCATGGTTTACCTAGGGTTTACTAGGGTTTAGGATTTACCTAGGGTTAGGCATAGGGTTTACCTAGGTTTAACTAGGGTTTAGGGTTTAACTGGGACTCAGTTGGGGATAACCATGGTTAAAGGTATTTAACCATGGTTAAGGTAGGGTGTAAAAATTGGGTGCTTACAACCACTAGGGGTGATACTCGAGCCAAGCTTTATCGAGTATCATATTTTTTGAGAATGTTCAGGCTCGGCTCGGATCGTTTGCAAATGAAGAAATTAAGTTCGAACTCGTCTTGGCCCGAGTGCATGCCAAGCTCGAGCTTTTATCGAGCTTGATTAATTTTAAATATTACTTATAATTTTTTTTAAAGCCAAGCCAAGTAGTTGTGTGATCAAGCCCGAGCTTAAACATAGTATGTTGTAACGAACCAAGCTTTTATGTAGGCTCGGCTTAAGCTCGGCTCGAACACATAGCGTGTTAGCTTAGCTTAAGATTGCCTTTTTTACTTCCATTGGTCTTTACCTTTTTATAGGCCAACAAATGCATCTTGCCTTTGTTTCTTCCCGATGTGGGACTAAACAAACGTCCCAACTTATCTATTTCACTTGTTAGCAATTGGGATCAGCTCATGCACTTATCTATTTCACTTGTTAGCAATTGGGATCAGCTCATGCGCGAATCTACCACAACCCAAAAAACGGATGAAGTATATATATATATATATATACACATAATCGAACTGAGCTTTTAACGAGCTGAGTAGGGGTGTGTTCAAGGTCGGCTCGTTTACTAAACGAGCTCAAAAATGGTTTCGAGCTCGGCTCGTTTACTAAATAAGCGAACGAGCTCGAGATTTTAACAAACCAAGTAGTTCACGAACATTTTGTTCAATAACCACCCCTAGTTACCACCTATGTGAGACATCCAGCATGCAATTGATTTGGTGTCAGGATCAATTGTACCTAATTTTCTAGCGTTTCAAATGAATCCCACAGAGCATGCTAAATTAAAAAGGCAGGTTGATGACTTGCTTACTGAGGGGTTTATTCAATAAGTTTGAGTCCTTGTGCAGTGCCAACACTTCTGACACCAATGAAGGACGGGAGTTGGCAAATGTGTGTATACAACAAGGCTATCAATAAAATTACCATCAGGTATAGGTTTCCAATACAAAAACTTGATGATATGACGTGTGTAGCCGTCTTTTCTAAGAAAGATTTTGAAAGTGGTTAGCATCATCTTAGAATACGACCAAGGGACGACTAGAAGGCAGCACTCAAGATCAAGGATGGATTGTATGAATGGTTAGTCATGACTTTTGGACTACCAACGCCCTAAGTACTTTCAAGCGATGATGCAAGCAATGACACAAATACTTCGAATGTTCATTAAAAAGTTCATGGTTATCCACTTGGGGTTGGTTGGATGGTGGATATATTACATATAGAACTCTCATTGTGTAGTTTTATTGTTATGGTTGATTGAAGGATGAATGAAATATTTTGTGTAAGTTGTAACAATATTACTCAATACATTGTCGTCAATGCACATCTCTGCCCCCCTTCCCAATGCATCTCTTATGTATATTATTTTTTTTTCTTATTATTATCAAATGTGTATTAACATCTATTTTAACATTTCCTAAAGTTTCACTAAAAAATTCCTTATGTTTCTCATTTTTCCCGAGACGTGCAATATATTTCCGGCAAAACAAAATATCTCGTGATATATCTTTTTTCCAAGGTGTGACATATCCCGCGATATCGATATTCAAAACCTTAGATCTACGTATTGAGGAAATTCATTCGAAGGGTATCACTTTTAGGATTTGTGGCTTTTGGTTTTTGTCATTCTATCTATAATTCATCTCATATTAGGCTTTGGGGCTTAAGGTCTGGTTTCAGTGTTAGGTTTTTGTCATGATGTTTGGATGGATTATGAATGCTATAAGATGATATTTGGGTGCCCTCAAGGTGTTTGAGGAGGTGTTCAGTTACTTTTGAGATTTTTTTGGTCGTTGGATCATTGGTGTTTGCTATTTTGGGTTGTAGAACACTGTGGTACGTGCTAGTAGTGTGTTTAGGGGCTGGATTTGTGCAAATCAGTCCTTAGTTGACAAAAGATGGGCGATTCCGAGGTTATTCAATCTACCCGGGCACCGACTTCTGATGATATTTACTTGCATTTGGGACATGGTGACTCCCGTAGCCTTCAAATCACTACTGTGAAGTTGAATGACAAAAATTATCTTGCATGGTCTCAGTCGGCAATGTTGTTCATAACAGGGAAGGGTAAGACAGAGTACCTAACTGGCAAGAGTATGAAGCTTCCGGCTACCGATCCCACTTTCAAGAAATGGCAAGCCGAGAATGCCACAGTCATGTCATGGCTTCTCCACTCCATAATTCCGGATTTTAGCAATAGATATATCCTTCTCTCCATAGCCCAGGAGATATAGGATGCTATGAAGCAGACTTACTTTGAGGGGGGCACACATGCTAGAGCTTATGAATTGCGCTAGTGCATTGGGCAACTGAGACAAAGTGATACTTCTCTAGCCACGTACTACTCTACTCTTCGCCATCTGTAGGAAGAATTTGACATGTTTCATATGTATACTACTCAATGCACTGAGATGTCGTAGGGTATAAGAAGTATGTTGATGAACACAGGGTCTATTAGTTGTTGGCTGGCCTTAACCACGAGTATGAGCAAATATGTGTTCAAATTTTGGGGAAGGAGCCCCTTCTATCAATCACTGAGGCATATTTCATTCTCTACAAGGAGCGTCTCTGGAAAAACATGCAACCTTTTTCTCTAATCTCTAGAGCGGTCTGCTCTTTTTTCATTGTCACAGCGCGATGGACGTGATAGCTTTTGTGGAAGCAGGAGGTGGTAGGTCAGGAAACGTCGATGATGAGAGAGACCGGCTGAAGTGTGACCACTGTGGTCACACTCAACACACCTGTGAGACTTGTTGGGACCTCCATAGTAGCCCACAACAGAGAGGTGGAGGTCGCAGTGGCTGTGGTGGAGGCTCTAGCGCTCACTCAGTTGCCTTTGATCTAGCTCCTGCCCTTACATCTGGTGCAAAGTCATCTTCTGACAGCCTTAGCCTTTCCTGTGCCGAGATAGAGGCATTTCGGCGCTTTATGGGTCAGTTGGAGCAACCGGGTACATCTTTCACATCCTCGTTTCCTCACTCAGGTACATTAGCTTCAGCTTTTAGTGCATCTGTCTCCACATCTACTTGCCCTTGGATTATTGATTCAAGGGCCTCGGATCATATGACTGGTATGTCATCTTTGTTTGCCTCCAATCATATTTGCTTTGGTAGGGACAAAGTTAGAATCGTTGATGGGTTTTACTCTTCTATTGCTAGTAAGGGTAGCATCTTTGTTACCCCATCTATGCCTTTATCATTTGTTCTTCATGTTCCTAATGTTGCTTTAAACCTTTTGTCTGTGAGTCACCTAACCAAGTCCTTGAATTGTAGTGCCATCTTTTTCCCCCTTACTGTCTTTCAGGACTTGGAGATGAGACGGACGATTGGTAGAGGCTATGAGGAGAGGGGATTGTACTTATTGGATAGCTCCTCGCCGGTGGCTTCTCTTGTTCAACAAGTTCGTCATGGGCCTAACAGTAGTAGTAGTCATGATTGTAACATTGTACAGTTGTTACAGTGGCATAGACGTTTGAGCCACCCATCCTTTTTTATATTAAAGAAACTGTTTCCACAGTATTTTATTTTTGTTTCTATGTCTGAACTTCAATGTGAAACTTATGAATTTGCAAAAAAAATGTCTATCTTTGTATCCTGCTCATGGTATAGAAGTAATTCACCTTTTTTCATTATTTATTCTGATTTGTGGGGTCCTGCTCCTATTACTTCCTCTCGTGGGTTTCGTTACTTTGTTAAATTTGTTGATGATTTCTCTAGAGTAACATGAGTTTACTTGTTGAAACAGAAGAGTGATTTTGCTTTGTTTTTCAATCTTTTTATAAAATGATTGAAACCCAGTTTGATGTTAAGTTAAAGATCCTTCATTCTAATAATGGTGGAGAGTATTTGTCTACTACTCTCTTCTCCCACTTCCACGATCATGGGATTATCCACTAGACTACTTGCGTTGGTACTCCCTAGCAAAATGGTGTTCACCAGTTGGAAATCACTCATGCTCTTTTGTTTGTCATGAACGTTCCTAAATGTTTTTGGTCTGATGCCCTTCAGACTGCTTCCTATCGCATAAATCGCATGCCCATTAGAATTTTGGGTTTCAAAAGTCCTATTGATGTTTTGTCTCCATCTCCCTCCCTGTTTCCTCTTCGACGCAAAATCTTTGGGTGTTCGTGTTTTGTGCATATTGACAAATTGGCGCGTACCAAACTTGATCCTAAGGCACTCAAGTGTTTATTTTTGGGGTATGCTCTGAGCCAGAAAGGTATAAGTGTTACCATTCCCCTTCCGAACAGTGATTTGTTTCTATGGAAGTTACTTTTTTTTAATCCACCCTCTTTTATTCTACGAAGGAGACTTCTCTTAATGGGGAGACCATTGGTGTTGAAGAGATGTCTTCTTCTCCTTTACCTGTTTCTATTGATTCAGGGGATTTTGCGGTAACTGGTAATGGAAAAAATGATGAAAACATAAATGGAATGGACCAAAATGTAGATGGAGGAAAACAAAGTGAGGTGCAAGTTTTCTCTAGGAATCCAAATTGTGGGGTTTGGATGACGGATACTAACAAAGAATATCCTCATAAAAAAGACCCTCATATGCCCTGCCATGAATCCTCCTCAGATCCAGGTAATATCCATACCTCCTTTGTTGATTCTAACTTTCCTATTGTTCATAGGAAAGGAGTTTGTTCTTGAACACAACACCCTATTTCTAACTTTGTGTCATATGGTTCACTATCTCCTTCGTATCGTACCTTTGTCATAGCTTTGTCTTCTGTGTCTATTCATTGCAGTGTTGCAGATGCTCCTTCAAAGTCAGAATGGAAAGAAGCGATGGAAGTAGAGATGCAGGCTCTAGAAAAGAATAAGACATGGGAGATGGTCGATTTACCAAGAGGCAAAGTTCCAGTGGGGTGCAAATTGGTGTTCACTATGAAGCATAAGTCTGATGGGTCAGTGGAAAGATACAAAGTCAGACTCGTTGCAAGAGGGTATACACAAACATATGGCATAGACTACCAGGAGACGTTTTCTCCTATAGCAAAGAGAAACTCAATAAGAGTTCTCTTATCTCTTGCATCCAACCTGGATTGGTCACTTATGCAATTCGATGTGAAGAATGCATTTCTCCATGGTGACTTGGAAGAAGAAGTGTATATGAAACCTCCTCCTGGGCTCAAGTGTCCTGTAGCTGAAGGGAAGGTGTGTAAACTGAAGAAGACCTTGTATGGGCTTAAGCAGTCCCCTAGAGCGTGGTTCGAAAGGTTTTGCCTAGCCATGATTAGAAATAGCTACAAACAAAGCCAAGTTGACCATACTTTTTTATCAAGCACAACGGCAAGAAGGTGACTGCACTCATTGTTTATGTAGATGACATTGTGCTGACTAGAGATGACCAGGGGGAAATGCAGAAGTTGAAGGGCCTACTTGCAAAGGAATTTGAAATCAAGGATCTAGGACAGTTAAGATATTTTTTTGGGTATTGAGGTTGTCAAGTTAATAAAAGGTATCATTATATTGCAGGGCAAATATGTCCTTGACCTCCTACATGAGACTAGTAGTATGGACTATGGAGATATCAGAGAATTGTAGGGAGATTGATATATTTCACTCACTCATCCTGATATTGTGTATACAGTCAGCAAACTTGTTAAATCATAATCGAATCGTCAAATCGTTTTAGGACCGATTCGATTCAAATCGGGATTCAAATCGTAAGATTCAATACATTTTTAAAAAATTTTAAAAAAAATCACTTATCAAAAAACTATAATAATCTATTATCCAAAAGATTTCATTCATATCTATTGATAAAAGAAAGTAATGAATATTTATTGCATACACTACCATAAAATGAAGAAAAAAACCACTATCATTAAAGATAAATTAACAAAAGTAAACTCATATACCGATTAAAAAAAAAAAACAAAAGCAAACTCATATAATCATGTTGTATGAGATCAAGTATCAAAAGACTTGTACAATTAAAAAGACTAATAAAATAAACTAACAAGTTTTCCCAAAATCCAACTTCGTCTTCTTTCACCTTCCTCCTTTCTTCTTATTTCTTTCTTTCTTTTTTTCCCCGTTTCACAACAACAGAGAGTCCCAAAAAGGGGTTTTGGCATGTCCGTAATAGGGGTTTCTTGTTTCTTCTCTCTTCTTAAAAAACAAAGTACATTTAGAAAATCAAAAGAATAATTTTTGTTAAGTATTATTCCATAAAAGGGGTTTTGTGCTCAAATTGTATGAATCGTACGATTTGAATCGTAAATCGTAATCTGAATCGCAAATCAAATGGGATTTACCCAATTAAGATTTTCACTTCCAATTTGAATCGTTTTTCTTAAGATTCAAATCAAATCATAGGATTTGAATCGTAAATCGCAAGGATTTAACAACCATGACAGTCAGTGTGGTTAGCCAGTTCATGCATGCTCCTACCTCAACCCACTTGGATGCGGTGTACAGGATTCTGAGGTTTCTCAAGTCTGCTCCAGGACAAGGACTGTTGTATGCCCGTATCGGTAATCTCTAGATTGAGGTTTTTACTGACGCAAACTGGGTTGGATCTGTTTCAAATTAGGCGCTCCACTTTTGGTTATTGTACGGTTGTTGGTGGTAATCTAGTCACATGGAGAAGTCAGAAACAGTCTATAGTGGCCAGATCTAGTGCAGAGGTAGAGTTCCGGTCGAAGGCTCATGGATTATGTGAGATTTTGTGGTTTCGCATTCTCTTGACTGACTTGAAGATCCTCATTCAGGGTCCTATGAAGTTGTATTGTGACAACAAGAAGGCAATCAACATTGCTCACAATCCGGTTCAACACGACATAACCAAAAACATTGAGGTGGACAGAAACTTCATCAAGGAACAATTGAAGACAGGTCTCATCTGCACTCCATTTGTGAAGACCGGTGACCAACTTGCTAATATTTTGACCAAGGGACTTGGACATACATAGTTTACTAAGATTATTAGTAAGCTCGGCATTTGTAATATCTACATACCAGCTTGAGGGGGAGTGTAGAATATTAAGCATAATTGTAATTAGGGGAAACCCTACTTATACCCCTACCTATTAATAGAATATGATAGAGAGAGAAACAATAAGTTCTCTACTCTTTTCCTCTTTCTCTTCTTCTTCCTCCTTCAAACCCTAAAATCTAACCCTAAGGAATTCCACTATAAGTTTAAATTAGGGTTTTGAGTCAATGATTTTTTCTTTTTATCGGTTATCAAATATTGTATTAGAAATATGCCAAGAAGCCAAGCTACAAGTAACAACTAGGAGTTTACAAGTACGTAAACTCTGAAAGAAAAGGAAAATGAGGTCGATGCAACCCTCATTACACACTCTTCCCCAACCATCTCATTCACTCTGTCACTCCTACCACGTCCTCCCATGTTCGCCTTATCAAGCTCCAGTCTATGATGAACTATCTTATACTAGAGCAATGCCGGAAGGATTAGGGATGGAATTCACAAACACTCTTTTGTTCCTCTCTTTCCAAACTGACCATGGTATTGCTCCCAGAAGAAGTGACCAAATTAGTGTTTTGAGTCAACGATTTTGAATTCATGGTTGATAGGGTTCTACTAAGTGTTCGTAAGTTTTAACCTACAAGGTTTGACTTTTGAGTTAAGATTGATGATCGGCCACATATACACATCTTATGTAAGCCCCAATAACATTCATTCTTTTATTTATTTATCCACGAATTCCCTAATAAGGGGAGTCCTAGCGCCAGTGGCACCACATATAATCGTACTTTTGGGGGTGGTATAAGGCAAAGAACTTAATGACAAGTCACTGATGAGCTACATTAAAGTCTTTTATCTTTTGTGCCTGTTGCTTCATCTGGGAGAAAAGAATCATAGATATGCTGGTCATTAGAAGTTTCGAAGGAGGAACCACCATAAAAAGATTCCTCGTGTATCATCTGTAGCAAAACTATGAACGAGAGCTAACAATCCAAACCGTATTGAAGTCTAAATAGCTGTCCTTTGTTAACCAATTGTCTTCGATGCTACCTTCTCTCGTATGAAGTGTCCTTCAACCTCATATCCTTGGTCCTGTCATGTTGCATTTGGTTATGTGCAATGCTAATAGCAGCTCTCTTATTACAATAGAGCATCATCTCGAATATGTTTGGAATCAGACCGAGGATTAGGGCTATCCCCTCCACCCAGAAAGGGCGACCACCACAAATGAGCAAAATCCAACTGCGCTGCTACAGACAACAAAGCAACCCTAAATCAGTGAGACAAATCAAGTTTTGTCATCAAGGTCTTGATCCATAGTAATTCATAAGCTCCATGAGTCATGGCTCTATACTTAGCTTCGATGCTAGACCGTGCAACCACAAATTGTTTCTTGCTTCTCCATGGAACCAAAATTCCACCATCCATGATGCAATAGCCTGATGCTAATCGACAATCTGTAACTGACCCAACCCAATTTGTATGTGTATGCCTCCACCTGTAAGTGCACATTCCATCTGAAAAATAACCCACAACAAGGTGAGGGGTTAAAGTATCTCAATGCTCTTCTGTAGCCTTAAGGTGCACAGTCCTAGGCTTAAGCATGAACTGCCTGATTACAAACACTGTATAAGCAATATCTGGATGGGTCAAAGATAAATAAATCAGTCTACCAACAAGTCTCTAGAACATACCAACATCTTCGAGCAACTCTCCACTCTCATTGGTCAAACCTAATATTGGCTTCCATAGGGGTTGCTGAACCAAGCTTTCTAGTATCTTCTAACAACTCAATGATATATTTCCTCTGAGATATGAAGATGTCATTGTTTGAGTGAGCAACTTCAATTCAAAGGAAATAATGATCTGAGTACAGTAGTAGTACAGTAGTTAAGAGGTCCTTAAGCTTTTGTATCTCCCCTGTGTTATCTCCAATTACAACAATATCATCTACATACACTAATAGTACAGTAGTTGTATTTCTCAGGAGCTTCACAAACAAATAATGATCTGAGTAACACCGCGTATACCTGAACATCTTAACAGCTTCACTAAACCTTTCAAACCAAATTCTAAGGGATTGTTTAAGACCAATCAGACCATATACTGCTTTCTTTAGACGACAAACTTCGCTCTTCTGATCTTAAACATCAAACCCTAGAGGTAAAGTCATATAAACTTCTTAGAGATCTCAATGAAGAAAAACATTCTCCAAATCTAATTGAAAGAGTGAATAAGACTGATTTATTGCTACTAAAAGAAGGATCCTGACTTTATTCATTTTTACCATTGGAGAAAATGTTACCTGAAAATCAGTCACAAAAGTCTGTGTGAATCCCTTAGTGACCAACCTCACTTTGTATTTGTCAACAGTACCATCTACCTTATATTTCACTATATACACCCACTTGCACCTAATTAGCTTCTTGTCCCAAGGAGCATCAACAAGTTTCCAAATATTATTTTTTGTGAGAACCTTCATTTTCTCCCACATGGCTTCTTTCCACTTAGGATACTGCAATGCATTTGTTAAACTAGATGGAATAGATAATGAAGAAAAAGACGAGACAAAAACACGAATTATGGAGAAGCATAATCATAAGAAACAAAGTTAGAAATACTATGAGAAGTACAAGAATGTTTCCCTCTGTGTAAGGCATACATTTTCCTTTTGTAAGGCAATGAGAACATCAAGATCAGAAATTATGGGTAAAGGTGAAGAATTACCTGGACTGAGAACAACGGGAAAGTAGGTTCTGGGTTCACTGTTGTATGTTGATAGGATAGTAAAGTGGATGGAGGCTTCACTGCGGATCGTCTAGAGTATGTCTTCAACTCCTTTTCCTCCTCTCTCGTTATCATTAAGAGAAGACAATGACAAAACTGAAAGAGTATTGTTACAATCAACTAGACTGCAAGGGGTATCTCCTTGTTGGCATTCTTCATTTCCATGAAGAGGAACCACAGAAGAAGAAAAAAAACGAAAAAGACCCAAATAAGAAAAAAAAAAAAACTTTAAAGAAAAACCTCTTCCCTCGCAGTGGATCAAAAAACTTTATACTCTTTATGTTTAGAGTAATATCCCAAAAACTGACATTTGGTGGACTTAAGATCCAACTTGGAACAATTTGGAACCAAGAGATGAAGGTACATCCAAAGATAGGAAGTGCAAAACTAAAGAAAGAACTCTCAAGATACTCATACAATAACTGGTGAGGGTACTTGAAGCCCAAAACTCTAAAGGCATTCGATTAATCAAATACGACACAATAAGCAATGCATCAAACCATAACTTTTTATCCTTTCATCTGTAGCAACAAACTACGAACAACCTTGAGCAAATGTCTATTTTTTTCGTTCTAGCACTCCATTATGTACTAGCGTATAAAGACAACTATTTTGATGAATAATGTCATGTTCGTCAAAGTAATTTTTGAGTGTTCCCTCAAGATATTCTCTTTCATAATCAGAGCAAAATATATTAACATTCTTGTCAAATTGAAACTTGACCATTTTTGTAGAAGGTGTGAATGATGTTGGGCACCTCATCTCAAGTTTTCAACAAGTATAACCAAATGCAGCGAGAATAATCTTCGATAAACGAAATAAAGTATTGATAACCAAACAAAGAGTGGGAGGTCCCCATACTCATAATGCACAATTTAAAATGAAAATTAAATTTTTTATTACTGGGAGAAAAATAAATATGACTGTTTGGACAATTCAGAAGTTTCACATTGCAAATTTTGTGAGCTAACAAATCAAAACAGCCGAGGAAACAAAAGTTTTAAAGACTGGAATGACAATTGATTTAACCAACAATAATAGAGAAAAATCTGGTCTTTATTAAAAGATCTATGAGATTGAAAAGCACTAGTGGCAAGAGCAAGAGCCTAATCCATGATGTAAATCCCATCCACTTCACGTTCACTCCTAATTTGCCGCTATGTCACCAAATCCTAAAATAAATAGTGAGATGGAAAAAAACAAGTTATACTACAAATCTGATTCTTTGTTAGGCTACTAACGTAAAGAAAGTTAAGAGAGAAACCAAGAACATGTAACACAAAAGACAGTGGGAGATTAGGGGTTACACTCTGTTTTAAAAGGAGTGTGAAACTTTCGCCTCAAGGCGAGGCTCAAGGAAAAGCCTTGAGGCTGAACCATGAGGCCCAAATCTAATGAGTCTAATTCCTCAAACATTGAGACTCACATGAGGCACACGCCTCATGCCTTAGGGGCCTACAACTCGCTTTATGTCTGAGGTGTGTGCCCATACATTACTCAAAGAGGTGTGTGCCCATACATTACTCAAAAATAGGGTTCTAGCCACATAACTGAGACCACAGCATTAATTTTTTTAAGGTTTGTGCCTCATACATTAATCAAAAATAGGGCACATAACTAAGATCTAAACATTAAATTATAAGGTGTGTCTCATAATTTCTTTTAGCGATAAAAATTTTATTTTCAATTTGATACTAAATTAAATTAATACTAAATTTATTATGTCTAACGTATTTAGACTTTTTTTTTTAATGTTGACTATATTTTACTCTAATTTTTATAGTAGGTTTCACAACGATTTGGATTCATTGCCTAACATATATAGTTGAATATTTGGCAATTGTTTGTTGGAATCCAAAATCCACCACATGATGATTGAACATCGACCGTCCTTCAAAATGTAAATAAATAAAAAAGTAAACCTAAATTTCAGCTTTTCCTGCCTTTTATATTTATTGTTTTTATGGTTGAATAATTTATATAATATTACATATGCCTAACCTTCTATTGTTACTTTTGAATCTTTTTGTAATATTCTTATTTATTATATATGTATTTTTTTAAATGAGGGAATGTGAGAGGCTTTCTTGTGAGGCTTAAGTATCATGCCTCGAGGCTTGCATCTTGAGGTCCCAACACCACGCCTCATGCCTTCGCATTATAAAACATTGGTTACACTAATGTTTCCTCTCCAAGATATTGAAGAAAAAGAACCATCAGCTATTTTTACTCTCAAAGAACTAAAACAAGAAATATGATGAAAAAATAGAGGACGTACCAGAGATATTATATGAGGCTACTGAATCAATGATCCTTGGAATCTCAAGTGATGTTAAGGGAGAGACATGATGGGCAGATGCATGAGCACATGTCTGAGCAAAGGAGGTGGAGAGTCCAATAGATATCTCAATCTATGAAAGCAATTGAGGAAGCACTCAAGTTCCTCTCTGAATATTGGCAAAATGTCCTTATAAATTCTGAGAATGGGATGGTATAATAGAGGATTCCTCAGAATGCATATCCCCATTAAAAAATGCATTCCTCACATCAAGCTGAAACAACTGCCAACCACGAATTGCTGCAACTGTGATCAAGATACGTACATACGCCATCTTGGCTACTAGTGTAAACATCTCATATTCAACACCATACTCCTTAGAATAACCCTTAGCTACTAGACGGGCCAACTAACGCTAGGACGTAATACAAGTGGAAGAGGCATTGTGCAATGTAGATAGACCAGGTCGGGTTTACTTTGCTAGTCAATCAATAAGGTTTCAATATGTCTCCTTGGTGAGACGAGTTCTTCTATAATGTTCGAATTTTAGTTTTTGCTTCTCATCTCCCTTTGGTTTTCAAGGACCCGCCTTGTTTCTTTCTATTGTAGTGAAGCAAAATGCTCTAAGATACAAGAAGATAAGGGCATAGCCAAAAGCTGACACCTTTCTCCTTGAACAAATACATATACTTGATTGAAAGAGGGTATCTCACTCTTAATTAGGATCTGGACCTGTGCCTACTAGAATTTTGGGTTCAACCCAGCCATTATGTCCATTCAATCTTTTGTAACTCCATCAAAAGTGCATATAGCTCAGAACATCTGATACTGATCGAGCTCCTCCCACATGCCACGTAAGCTAGCAAAATATTCAAAAAAGGATCTCTCCCCTTAACAAATATGGAAGATTTCTTGAGTTAACCAATAGATTTGAGCAATATTACAGTTCGGCAATATGTTTGGGCAGCAAACTCTAAAATCTTTCTAGCTGTCTGCAGAAAAAGGAAACCATGTGACACTTGTGGCAGCATAGAGTGGAGAAGCCAACTCATGACAAAAGGATTCTTCGATTCCCGCTTGACATGAGCTGGATCAGTTACACTTAGCTCTACCATGAATGCAACTAGGCGACAAACCCCATAGACGCCTGAGGCACTCAAGGCATCGCCTGTAAACTTTTTGCTGCAGAAATCCCTCCCCCATATGAGATCTATGTATGTTGCATTTCCTTAAATAAGGGGTCCGTCATTCATATAAATTGAAAAATCTTCATTGTCAAGATGAACTTTGATAGAACCATATCCTTGAAGACAATTATAGGAATAATAATGGGGGATTTCAAGTGTTGGGAACAAAAAAACAAAGTCTACAATGATTGTCAAAAGGGGGGAGAAGGATTAAAAAATGAAAGAAACAACAGTCTACAGTGACAACCAAGGATTAAAAATACGGTTCCGGGGGATGTATCGGTCCCAACCAAAACCTATACGTATCAGTTTCAGTCTCAATTTCGGGCTATACATAAAAAATTTTCTTTGTTAAGAATTATTTTTTAAAAAATCAAATTAAATTTAAAACATATCAAAATAGTTATAAGAACCAAATATAAAGTCATGGGAAGTGACTCAAAAACAAAGTAGCAAAATAAATTACAATTACACAATGAATTAAAACATGAATAAACGATAAGTATCGCCCATTTCGTATCAGTATAAATATCGTATAGGGGACTACTGATACCTATACGTATCACACATTTTGTATCGGTTTCGGCGATTTTTATATCTATGGTACAACCAAACAAGAGAGAGAGAGGAGGGAGAGTACAAGACTAGATAAAAAAGCAGAAAAACATACTTGACATCGTTTGTCTCTTCTTTCTTCTTCTAACTGCAAACTTTTTTTTTTAATATACAAACCCTAACATATTATATGGTAAAGACATGAGAAGTATAAAAATTAGCATGCTATTTTTTTACCAAACTACCATATTCCAATAAAATAAATTTTTATATTCTTAAACAATAATAATATTACATATATCAGATTTTTAATAATAATCGCCTAGCAGAGCGCCTGGTCGCCTAGGCAACCCCCTGAGGTGACGCCTTTAACAACCATGGGCTCTACAATCTTTCCGATAGTATAACTTAATTTTTCTTGACTACTAATAAACATCTTGGCAGATTGTGACCATTCTAAATAATTTCTTGCATCCAATTTTACTGTACTTCCATTGGTAAAAAACCACAGAAGAAGTAGACCTAGGAAAACTTGTGCTTGATGAACCATTCTTCGTCCTACTAATCCAAAACAAACATCAATTTAGAGGATTAAAAAATAAACAGAGTAATGCGGGTAACACATACCCAAAGCTTAAATCAATGTTGATTTACACAAATCAGCAACCCATACACCTCACAATTTTCCACCAACTGGTTCAACTTCATACAAACAAGTAGACTAATCCAACCACAGCCAAAACTAGGGGCGGAAAAGCATGTAAACTTGGAGAAAATGATGTAAAATCTCTAAAACTCAACTAATTTTCACGGAACTTGTTTCATTATTTTACAATCATCAAATGACATCACCTTTTATCAAGGCACAACCATCAAAAAACCCAAGTCTCTCCAATTGTTTGATTCAAAAACTGAATTTTTTCCCGTAATCAAAAAATTGGGTAAATCACCTTGAAGAACTTGTCAAAAAATTCTAAAATAATTATCACAAATCACCAAAAAATATTTCGCCTAAAAAAACATTTTTCTGACCTTGCAGGGGACCGTACGGCTACTGACGTAACTGTTCCGATGAGACTACTTCGGCCTTCTCAACTATCATTTATCTCTTTTGAAAACAATCGAATGCTCTAATACCAAGTAGAAAACTAGGGTTTGATATTTGAGGTCTGTGGAAGAGAGAAATAAAAGAGAAGAGAAAGGAAGGAAGATGAGTATGGAATTATGTCTCCACCCCCTCTAAATATTCTTTATATTACTAATAAGATGAAAGGACATAAATGTCCTTAATACATAAAAGACAATAGACAATAAAGAAAAAAAACAAGCAACTAGATAATAAAGAAATAATGGGCTTATTTAGATGACTCATTCCAACAATAAGCACTATTAGTGAGAAATGTGCCAAGTTTAGAACACTACGGATCTATAGCTGAGCAAAGGCTTACCAAAATTATGTAATATACACTATTTGACATTATGGTTCGATATGGAATGACTAAACCTGTCTTTTACTTCTATAGGGGGGTGTAACGTCAACCTCAGATACACCTTTTGTGTGAGTTGCAGTACGTAAATTTCAGGCCACCATTGACCAAAATATTGGTAGCTCTCGTTGGTATTAGTGCCTCGTGGATGCAGTTAGCATACTAGTCTCCCAATAACTTTCTTGAGAAACTATTAGTGTAATCACTGGGAAGTGGGAAAGAAAAAAATCGGTCTCCAAACTCATCGATGAACTGGAATTAAGTTTAATCCATCCTTCTTAGTTTGACTTATCTAAGTATTCAATAAGAAAAACCCAGAATTCTGTTATGTCTTAGTTTAATTATCATATAATTTGTCGAAATGAGAAATTCGAGAAGACATAAAGATGGTAAATATAAAATACGTACAAGTTGTTTATAGCAAAGCATCACGCAGTGACTACTGAGATAAGTAAAGCAAGCAGATAAGAATATCAGCAGTTTCTGATTATAGTATCACAAATAAAGTAGTATTCCATATTACCATGTCAAATATAATCTTAAATCACAGCCATATACCTAAATCAAACTGATATAGTAGAAGTTAATAGGAAAAGAGGCAGACATTATGAAAACTATCCAAGTGCCAAAAACAGAATCAAGAATAGCAGTGAAAGAGAGCAATGCAGTAAGAAAAGCATCGCTCGGCTTGTGAGAGTACTACTATTACAAGGATATGCAGAAAAGAAATAAACCTCTGTTCCAGCTATGCACATAGCAAGTCCAATGTCTGATTCACAAAGAGAAGGGGCATCGTTAGTCCCATCACCAGTCACTGCAACAACTTCCCCAAAAATATTCCTCAACTGCTTCACCAAAGTATGTTTGTCCGAAGGCGAGGATCGAGCCATCACCTGTATACATGGTCTTACCTTTTAGAAAATTCATTCTTCAATGAAGTATTGTTGAAACACATCTAGTATAGAATTTCTTAACACAAATGTAGGGACCTGAATTTTCGGTATCAACTCCTTCATCTCCTGGGGACTCTTACTGCAAAAATCTTGTCCTTCTATGGCCAAACCATCATCTGTCAATATGCCACATTCTCTAGCTATGGATTTAGCTGTATTAATATTGTCGCCGGTGACCATTTTCACAGTAATTCCAGCTGCTAAACAAGTCTCAACTGCATCCTTGACTCCTGGGCGCACCGGATCCTTAATTCCAACAACAGCTATCAGTGTATAGCCATCACCAGGAATACTAGGTCTATTGGCAGTGTCATCCATATCCTTGAAAGCCAGGCATAGAATTCTTAGAGCTTCACTGGCAAAATCATTTACAATGTTCGTGACATTGCATCTCTCTGCTTTTGAGAGATGCACACGTTCTCCACTACTATCAACAATTGTATCACACATTTTTAAGATGATCTCTGGTGCGCCTTTGCAAAATGCTCGGAATACTCCTGGTCCAAGAGCCACAATAACAGACATCCTCTTCCTATCAGAATTGAAAGGCTCAACGTTCACTGTCCTAGACTTCGAGCGTTCGGCATCAAAATCACTCCCCAATAGTAAGCCAAAATTTAGCAATGCTGATTCTGTTGGAGTTCCCAAAATGATTTTTTTTCCATCTTTGCACTTTACCACATCAGAATCAGTATTCTGAAATATAGACTGCAAAAGGATGCTCAAAACTTTTTCGGAAATGGCAGATTTCGGAACATTTCCACTGTCATCACCTTTTATCAATTTAGCTTCTCCACGGATCCATATCTTTTCCAACACCATATGGTTGGTTGTCAATGTCCCTGTTTTATCCGTGCAAATACAACTAACTGAACCCGTGGTCTCACATGCCGAAAGATGCCTCACAAGTGCTCCATCATGCATTAATTTCTTCACTGCAAAGGCAAGGCTAAGTGTCACTGCCAATGGCAGCCCTTCTGGAACTGCAACCACAACTATAGTCACTGCTATAGTAAAGTAGTTCACGAGCTTCAGTGCATCACCTGAAGACCATTCCGTGAACTTGTTGTGAAGTGCTTTCTCCACTAGAAACCTTGCTGTCAGCACCACGAAGGTCAACACTGCAAAAGTCAAACCAATCTTTCCGATAATGGTAGCAACGCCATTCAACTTCACCTGCAATGGTGTCTCATCTTCTCCCCACTCACTTAGAGTCTCCATCAACCTTCCCCATTCCGTTCTCATGCCAACCGTTGTCACCAGCATCTTACCAGACCCATCTTGCACTGTAGTCCCCGATAACAGAAAAGGATTCTCTTTGCATATGTTCACTGGCTCACTCTCACCTGACAAGCTTGCCTCGTCAATCAATAAACTGTAACCTGATAAAAAAATTCCATCAGCTGGAACTCGGTCTCCAGTAAATAGGTGAACAATATCTCCAACCACCAGATCATTGATAGAGACAATCTGCCTATCTCCATTCCTCGTTACCTGAACAGAAATCTTCTTTTTCTCCTTGTCTAAATTTCTGAATTGCAAGAACTGTTTGTAGTCGCTAATTGCAGTAACCATGACTATCAAGAAAATACAGGCTATGATTCCCAACCCATCATACATACCCTTTGGCCACCCTTCAGTGGCAATTCCGAGACCTACAGAGACAACAGCACATCCCATGAGGATTATTAGAGTCTTGTCTTGCAGCGCTTCCCATGCAAATGTCCAAAAACTTCTGCAAGGTTTCTCACTGTATATGTTGAGGCCATAGATCTCCTGCCTGACAGAGAGAGGTGGTTGTTGGATTGCACTAATGCCTTTGTCAAGAGAGACAGAGATAAGTCTTGCAATTCCTTCAACTCCGTCAAGTTCTCTTAAGTCACTCAAATTTTTGCTAGAAACCAAGGATGCTAGTTTGTCTGGGTCGATGTAAAAACCAGCTTGTGTAACCTCTTTTGAGGGCTTGTATACTAGAACACCAGGTGTACAAGAATCTATATAAATAAAATAAGAAGCAAACATATGTAATGATGAATTAATTCAACGTAAAGAACCTAATAGATGGTACTAATGGGAGTTGCAAGCTACTAAAGATCATACCATCAATGAATTGTAGTGCTGCTTTTTGAATGAATAGAGCAACTCTTATTTTTTCCTGACAGAAAACAGTAGTATAAAAAGGCATAAGAAAATCACTATGCTGCAGTCAGAAGCTGGGGAAGCTCCCAAACAGTATGCTATTTATGACTTAAACAATTAAAATCCAGTGCCCTTTGAGATGCGAGAATCTACCAAAAAAATAAATAAATAGCCCCTCCATTCATGAAACTCATTGTGAACAAAAAATAACACCGTTTAGCCCAGCTAAAATGCTAGGTGTCTAACTTCTAGCCAATGAACAGATATTAACACTACTAAGTACTAACAGGGGTTGCGGCCTAATAGTATTACGACACCAAAAAAATAAAATAAAATAACTTCCAAAGAAAAAAAAAAATGAAAAGTAAATTATTTGAGGGCTCATGAATGACAGAAATTCTACTGACAGAAACAAATATTCTACTCAGTGATTATCAAAGTTAGATCATTTTTTTGGAATTGCAGGTTTATCATAGATGGAAGAAGAAGAAGACCCCTATGTCAGTTTGGATAGATGACTTGGGGCATTGAAGACCTCATATGCATACATAGAGCATTAGGAAGGCCCCACATTGGTAAGATGTGCATATATGGACTGATTTAGCAGGTTCCATTTGCATATGGGCTGATTTAATAGGTTCTATTTGCATATGGGCAAATTTAGCAGGTTCTATTTAGTTAGAAAAATCTCAATGGGCTGGATTAGTACTTTGTAGGGTTATTATATTAATTATTTCATTAGTTTGGGCTATTAGAGTCTTTTATTATGTTTTGGTCTTTTTACAATTAGGGCTTCACCTATTAAAGCCCCCGCTATTAGAGTCTTTTATTATGTTTTGGTCTTTTTACAATTAGGGCTTCACCTATTAAAGCCACTTTTTGCTGTAACCTGAAAGTTAATGAATGAGAAACAAAGAAAAGCCTACTTTTGGGTATTCTCCAGTGATTGGAAATTGGTATGATGCCATGGGAGTGATTCCCTAAAGCTCTAGGGAGTGATTCCCTAAAACTCTAAGGTATATTATTCAGATTTTCTCTCTTCTTCTCCATCCTTTCCTTTTATTTTCTGTTTTCTGGTGAAACCCTGACATCCCAAACCCTAGATCTCCTCTGTCATTGAAACCACCCAACCCTGGCCCCTTCCTTCAGCCAACAGTTCTTCTAGCCATTCCCAAACACTGCCACAGCCCCAACCCTGTTCCCCAGGCACTGCCGCAGCCCCTATCCCTACTGTCCCAGAACTGCTACAGTCTCTGCAGGGGTTTTCCTTGCTGATACAAGCTTCAGTACCTCTACCTTTGCTGTCCAACATCCTACAGTCCCTAACCTAACTGTTACAACCTTTTCCCCCCTCCCTATTGCTGTCACGGCCCTTGGATTTATTCCTATTGCTATGGCAGATTCCTGCAGCCATTAATAGTGCTGTAAGAGCATTCTTAATCCATCCTAATTACAGATACAACACTCCCATAATTTCAACACCCTAAAACAACCTTCTTGAAGCCCTATTACAGTCCCAAAAGCCAAAAACAGCCTTCTTGAAACCCTATTACAGGTTTCCTACAATTGAAAACCCTAAACAGAATTTTCAAAAACCCTAAAGAGAATTTCCCAAAACCCTAAACATTTTTTTTTGATCAATCGCATACTTTATTAAAAGGAAGAAAAGAGACTACAAACCGCTACAAACCCAACAAGCAGAACAAAAGAGTTTACAAGCAAGTAAACTCTACAACAACCGACAACCCCACCACCCCGCCTAGACCCTCAACTACCACCTGAACAAAGGAGACTAAAAACTGTAATTGAGAATATCCTCCCGAGAGCACACCACCGCTGCCCACTCCAAAACGGTCAACCGAATACGCGCACAAAGACGGGACACTGTGGTCCCTCCCTCTTCGAACACTCGCGTATTCCTCTCCTTCCAAAGTAACCAAAAAATCGCTCCCGGAAGAGTTCCCCACATCACCTCCCTAACCCCTCCTCTTCTTTCCCAAATCCAACTTTCCAAAAGATGGCGCACAGTCGAAGGAAAAGTCCACAGCACTTCCAAGCGAGACAAGAAATAGCTCCACACCTCCCTAGCAATTGGACAATGCAAGAAGAGGTGATTCACCGTCTCTTCCTCTTGAAGACACAGATAGCACCTATTGGCCAAACTCCAACCCCGCTTCTGCAAGTTATCTATCGTGAGAATACGCTCCAACACCGAGGCCCATAAGAAGAATGAAACCTTGGAAGGAAGACCTGCACTCCAAACAGCCCTATGAGGAAACATCCCACCCTCTAACTCAAGCAACGCCTGGTACAAAAATTTAACCGAAAACCTCCCCTGAACCCCCTTGGTCCAAAGCTGACAGTCCCTAACTTCTGGGAAGATGGGAACCGTAGAGATGCGCTCCAATAGCCTTTCAAAATCGCCAATCTCCCAGTCATTCAGATCCCTCCTCAACCTTGGGCACCAAACCACTCCCGAAGCAGAACTATCATAAGAATCCACCACAAGCGCCTCCCTATCAACCGCTAAGCCGAAAAGGTTGCCGAAGTCATCCATTAGCCGCGAAGAACCTGACCAAACATCCTTCCAAAACCTTATTTCGGACCCGCTACCCGCCCGGAATCGAAAGAATGGAACCACCAAGCCTGCCGTAGCCATTATCCCTTTCCACAAACCCACGCCATGCGAGCCCCTCACCTCCCTGGGAATCCAGCCAGAGAACTCCCCATACTTGGCCGCCACCACTTGACACCAAAGACTACCCCTATCCTCCCCAAATCTCCACACCCACTTTCCTAATAAGGCTCTGTTCATACGAGTTATCGACTTCAAGCCCAACCCGCCCTCCTCCTTCCCACGACACATCTGGGACCACGCGACCAAATGATACTTAACATTTCCTTCCCTATCATTCCATAGGAACTCCCGTTGCCTCCTCTCTATAAAACCTGCGATAGAACGGGGAATGGTGAGAGAAGACAAGAAGTACAACGGCACACTCTGGAGCGTGCTCCGAATCAATGTCAACTTCCCTCCCTTCGATAAGTAGGCCGATCTCCACCCTGATAGCCTTTTCTCAATCCGGTCTAAGACGGGGTTCCACACTGATTTCAATTTATAGCTCGCTCCCAGAGGCATCCCGAGGTATACTGAAGGAAGAGATTCCACCCGACAATCAAAGCACACTGCCAAATGATTCATAATAGGAACCGCCCCAACCTTTAGAATAACGGACTTAGCTAAATTTATACGCAGCCCCGACACTGCCTCGAAACACCTGAGAAGACACCTAACATTGAGAATGTCCCTTCTCGAAGCCCGAATAAAGATCAGAGTATCATCCGCAAATTGAAGATGGGATATCCGCGGGCCCAGGCGACCAATGCGGAACCCTTCAAACAGAGAACCCTCGGCTTTAGAAAGCATTCTACTAAGTGCATCCGAGACCATCACAAAAAGGAAAGGCGACAGAGGGTCTCCCTGCCGCAACCCCCTCGAACTAGGGAAGAAACCCACCGAGCTCCCATTCACCAAAACAGAGAAAGAAACCGAGGTTATACACGACCGAATCCAACACCTCCACTTCCACCCGAACCCCATCCGTCTAAGGACATAAAGAAGAAACTCCCGCAACTCCCAATTCACATGGTCGTAAGCCTTCTCCATATCGATCTTGCATAAGATACCCGGCTCCTTCTCCTGCACCCTTGTGTCTATACACTCATTAGCTACAAGAATCCCATCTCCAATTTGACGCCCCCCGACAAACGCACTTTGCTCTAGCGAGATAAGGGAAGGCATCACCACTTTTAGGCGAGAAGCCAACACCTTGGACAATATCTTGTAAGGGCTACTCACAAGACTTATGGGCCGGAAGTCTTTGAGATCCACAGCCCCTTCCTTCTTGGGGACCAGAGAAATAAAGGAGCAATTCATCACTCTAGCAAACCTTCCATACTCAAAGAATTCCTTCATCACGGCCATGAAATCCCTTCCTACTATGTCCCAACAAGCCCTAAAGAACTCGATAGAAAAGCCGTCAGGGCCTGGGGCTTTATCCCCCGCCATGCATCTAACCACGCCCAGAACCTCCTCTTCCTCAAACGGGGCCTCCAAGAATAACCTCTGCTCCTGAGACAAACTAGCAAAATGAAGCCCATCTAGCTTCGGCCGCCACCTCTCTCTTTCCCTATACAACTCCTTATAGAACGAAATAATACTAGCCTCCACCTTACTCTTCTCTTCCACCCACCTCCCCTCCACCCGCAACTTGGAGATGAAATTTCTTTTCCTATGAAAGTTTGCCATGCGATGAAAATACTTGGTATTACCATCCCCCTCTTTAAGCCAACGTGACCGAGCATTTTGCTTCCAACTAATTTCTTCGAGCTTCAGCGTAGAGATGTAATCAAGTTTCTTCCCCTCTTTCTCTAATCTCATCTGAAGAAAGATCCCGCCTCTCGGCCTCCTCATCCAATTCCTCAATCCTCCTAAGCAAACTCGCCATCCTCACCTGAATCCTCCCAAAGACCTCCTTATTCCAAACTTTAAGGCGCTCTTTCACCAACCTCAGCTTGATAACAAAGCGAGCACTAGCGGATTCCCCCCCACTCTCCTGCCTCCAAGCCTCTGCAACCACTTCTCTGAATCTCGCATCCTCCAACCACATGTTCTCGAACCGGAAGGGACTAGGCCCCCCCACAAAGCTCCCCGACTCCAGAAGAATCGGAACATGATCTGAAATGGGCCGAGGAAGCGAGGATTGAGTCACATTAGGGAAATGCTCCTCCCAGCCTTGATCAACCAAAAATCGATCGAGCCGACTAGCCACGCCACTATTTCCCGCTTGAGACCAAGAAAACTGGGCACCCCGAAGGGGATAATCTATCAATCTGTGACGATGAATGAACTCCCCGAACCTTCTCATTTTAGCTGAGACTGCACTACCCCCTCTCCTCTCAGAGGAGAGGCGAATGCAGTTGAAATCCCCACCTATACACCACGGCGAACCCCATCTCACGCTGACATCTTCCAACTCCTCCCACAAGGCCACGTCCTCCAACCTACCAACCGGACCATAAACCCCTGTGAATACCCAAGGGAAGTCGTCACCAACCAACCTACACAAAATAGAGATCGAGTACGCCCCTACCTCCGAATCCAACACTTCCACACTCGACAAATCCCACATTACCAATATCCCTCCCGAAGCTCCCAAAGACGGAAGCTCCACCCATCCAGGCCAAACGGTCCCCCACATGTCCTTGATATGGTAATCCTTAACCTCCAGAAGCTTGGATTCCTGCAAACAAACGATAGACGGTTTCTTGGAGCTAATAAACTGTTTGACTGCAACTCTTTTCTCGAATTGCCCCAGACCCCGAACATTCCAAGAAAAAAGGGAAATCCCAGTCATCTACACAACCTGCGATCCCGTGCCGACCTCGGGCTAGCTGACTCCCCTCGCTGCCTAGAATGATCGTAGTTCACCGAGCTGGATAACCGCCTAACCTCCAACGCCGAGGTCCCCCTTCTCCGACCCTTCAGGCGCTCTAACTGGCAACCCCTGACCTGCTCCTTCCTCTCTTCAAGCCGACTATACAGGCATCTCACATCAACTTGACGGCCTTCCGTCGAAACACCCAATTCCCTCCCCATTGCCTCCACATTATCCACCACCCACTTTGAAACCTCCCCCTGGCTCATAAGAGGTAACAAGGACAGCTGCTTACCCAGGGGATGGCCTTGCGACCCCGCTTCCAGAACTGCCCCTAACTGCTTCTCACCCGAAACCGAGACCCTGGTACCTTCAAATGGCTGAGCTCTCTGCGCCTGCCCCATTCCAAACATCCCCACCGTAGACTCCTTAACAGACCTGTCTGCCTCCCCTTCACCTGAGGAAACTACCAGACCCCTCTGCCCCTCACCCTACCTCTCTTCCACACGGCTAGCTGGGCTCCTCTGCTCGAGATACGGTACGGGTTGCGTCCCTAGGTCTACTCCTGGACCTCCATCCTCGAAATTACTAGACCCAGGGACCTCTGCAAGCAACCCACTGACCTCCTGCTCCCCTGCTAACTCACCGAACACCAAGGGGGTATAGTGTTCAAACTCAGAACCTCCTGAGCCATCGTCCCAAAACCTGCCGGTCAAACCCTCCTTGTAAACGCCACAATTCCCACCATCGAGCTCGCCTCCAAGCCTTACCGCCTCAGCCACCACTGACGACTCAGGTCCCCCACTCCCCTCTCTCGCCTTCCTCACGCCGTGCTCAGGAGTAACAAAAGCTGCCTCCACCTCCGACACAAAGGAGAGCCGACGAGAATGATCAATCCCCTTTACTGCTCCGCCACTACCTCCCCCTTCTCTCTGAAACCGAAGCTCGCTGGGGCTCAAAGCACCGTTGCCCCCACCCATCGGCTCCTGCTCTCGAATATTACCCCTCGCTTCTCCTATTGTAAGCAGCAAACCCCCTAACTTCGAATTAAGGAGCCCTGGTGAAGACGACCTATCCTCTTGGGCCTCCTTCTCTAGGCCCGCTAAACCCGGACGATATGAAGACTTGGGCCCCGCACTATCCCCTACCACTAAAAGCCTTCGGCCCGAGCTCCCTGTCGGGGTATGGACCGATCTCGCCAACGGCCCCGTCCTCTCGATAGGCCCATCAGTAACCACTGAGTCGGCTCGCCTATCCCCTCCTGGGCTTCTTGGGCCTTCTTCTGCTAAGGCCAACCCACCCACTTGAGGCTCACTAAGGCCTAAGCCCTGGACAACCCCACCGACTTCCTTAACCCTTCGGCTGACATTGCTTAAAACAGGGTATACTGCAAACCCCTTTTCCAGCCTCCCTGCTGTCTGGATCTTTCTCTCCCACCTCAGTCTCCTTCGTCGCCTATTCCGTTTTTGGTTTTTCTTTAAAAAACTCCACCCCACGCCAGTTTCCTCTTTAGTGCAACCACCTCCTTCGCTTTCTGGTACACCGATGCTAGATCCCTGCTGGACGCCTGCCCTAGCCGCTAACCCTGCCCCAAACCGACCACTAACCTGAGCAGGTTGCTTCCCCATGTCCTTCTTCTTCCAGGTAACGGCTATCTCTCCGCCTCGCACCTCTACTCCTCCCCCACCTGTCCTCTCCGTACAGGGATCCCTCTGATCAAAGAGATTTGAATACGCCTCCCCCTCGGCCTTCCGTACTGCTGTCCCTCCGCCGGCTACTCCACCTTCCTCCTCCGATAACACCGATATCACAATCCGGTAAGAGCTTCCTCTGTCTGGAACCCATACCACGCGAGGTATGCTCTCCCTACGGACTGACTGTAACTGAATCCGGGCTTCCCGAAGGACCAAACAAGAAGCTGTACACTCAGCTATCCCTTTAAACCCTCCACACACCGTCCCTATCCACTGGAAGGTCTTCAAATCCCACAAGTGATACGGAAGCCCTTGGATCCCGATCCAAAAGTCTGAATAATACGATGACTCCGGGACGCAGTTAGCTAGAGGCCACCATCTGTGGAAGTACAGCCTCCCTCCACCTGGAACCGGCCAAGGCACCCCCTCGCACAAAGCAGACACCGAGGACTCCTTCTCGATCAAGAGAAAACCCTTACGATCCCCAAAAGGAATGATCGTAGAATGATCCTCGTTAGGAACCATCTCATCGACTACTTGTCCTAACTGGGACCAACTAATAACCGGAAGAGAGAATGATACGACGAGGGCCCTATCCCACCGCCCTGTTGCGCCGACCTCAACTGCCTCTCCTACTCGAGCAGGGTTAGAACCATATGCCTGCTGCACCCGAGGCCACTCGGACTCAAGCTCCAAACCCAACTTCCTCACCCCCCGCGGTTCTTCAATTCTCCAACTAGCTGGGATGAGATATTTGAGCGCCAACAGAACGCCCTCCCATCCTTCCCCATTTTTTCATTTGGGGAATATGACCCACTTTCTCCTTCCTCCCTCCCCAGGAATCCACAACAGAGAAACAAAAAAACCATTTGCATTCCTCCGCTGCTCCGCTAAGAAGGTTGAATCGTCTCGACGGCACCGCTCCACCCTGTACTTTTCCTCCTGAAGACGCATGCAGTCTCCAAGGATACGAATCAGCCACCAGAACCCACATTCATCCAGTTGAATCTCAACCGAACGTCCTCTCCCTCGCTCCACAATCTTCACCTCCAAGCCCGACCTCCCGACAACACTCGAAAATTCGAATGTTTTAGATTCAACTGCAATGATTTTCCTCCTCATTTTGAAAAACTATTGAACTTAGATTTTTGCAATTTTTGAAAAGGGCGGCAGATTTAGAAGACTTTTTTGTGGCCCATTTACACCCCTAAAACCAACCCAGAGCTATATAATCTGAAAGAGCAAAAGAAGAGTCGTTATATAATTGAGTCGTTATATCCATCTTTGAAACCCTAGAAAAGGATATAAATTCTGCATTTAATTGAGAACTAATCCCCTAAGCTTGTGGAATATTAGAATTCCATTAACCCTCGCAGATATAATTGAGGGTCATTATTGTAGGTTTGTGACATGACCTTGAATCTTCCTAAAATTACTTTCTTGAATTTTCTGGATAATTATTTGTGATAAGATTGCTGATCTATAATTTTCATTATTATTGTTAATTCAATCTCAATCTCAGCTCATTAGATTTTAGGTCTTTGCATAGTCCTACATCAACTTGGGTATCAGAGCTTAAGGTTTGAGAGTGAGTCTTGCATTCAGATTTAGGAGTCCATCATCATTGTTTGTATTGCATTCATTGTTAGTACACCCTAGAGTTACCCCGTGTATGCCGACGCGTAGTGGTTGTGATTACTAGCCCGACGTGGAGTCTCCTTGGTTGAACAAACTTCTAGAGTCCCTCAATGAGCGTCTAGCTAACATAAAAACCAAGATGGAGGAGCATAGTACCGCCCTCAATAATACCATCACCTGTGTAGGAGCAGTCGAGACCTTCCTTCATCATGACAATGCTAGGGTAGATGATAGAGGTAGAGGTGATTGAGGTGTAGGTGCGATGCGCGGTAGAGGGAGAATTGGTCTGCAACATCATGAAGTCTACCAAGATCCATATGATCCTGATGACCCAATGTTGAATACAGTGAGAGTTGATGCCCTAAGCTTTGATGGCCGACATGACCCAAAGACTTTCTTGACTGGTTAGCAAATATGGACCACTATTTGAGTGGTATGACATGTCTGAGGCTCAACGAGTTAGGTTTGCTAAAATGAAATTAGTGGGTCAGGCTAAATTGTATTGGACTATTGTAGAGCACCATTGTGGAGCGCCAGATTGAGAGATCGGGTTAGTATCCCATTATTCAGTGGGATGAGATGAAAGAGAAGCTTAAAGAAAAATATCTCCCCTTCTCTTATCATCAAAGGCTAATGGACCAATGACAATTCTTTCGTCAAGGGAACATGTCAATTACTGATTACATTGCAAAATTCGATGAGTACATGATGGGGTGCAATATAAGAGAGGACCCCTTTGTGACCCTTTCTAGATTTAGAATGGGAGCTCCAAAAGGAGTTATTTCCCCACATTGTGGACAGCCTTGAGCACGCTTACCAGATGGTGCAAGAATTAGAGCAGTATTTGAAACTGCAAGTCATTAGGCGTTTTGACCCCCATGGATCCGAACCACGATCTACTTCTTCGGAGGTAAGACCCACTTTCAGGAACCAACCGCCTAGGGGTCGGCCGAATACTCCTTTTAATTCTAGATTCGATAAAGGAAAAGAAGCAGTTGGTGGGAACTTCAAGGGGATTAGTCAAACCAAGTGTTTTAGATGTCATAGCTCCGGGCACTATGCATATTAGTGTCCCACGAAAGACTACCAAAAACTTGTTTCTCGAAGGGACAGACAAGGAAGAGGAGAGATAATGGGACGAAAAAATCCATGAGCCTGACATCGGAGCTAGTAATGAGGATTGTGAGAGCATTGAAAAGTGTCTCGCTAGTGTTAGGACAATCTCGTACCATCCTAGAGAGAGTGACACCACTCGAATGATAGTAGTGAGGTGTGCCCTAGCTCAACAAAAAGGAAATGATGACTGGCGTAGGAATTCCATCTTTTATACCTATGCCAAATGTGGTGATAAGAATTGCAAAGTTATCATCGATAGCAGGAGTTGTACGAATGTAAGGACACCCTGTGGTGTGATGTTGTGTCTATGGATGTAGGGCACATAATTTTGGGTAGGCCATGGTTATACGACATGGATGTGACACTATTCGACAAATCGAATATGCGTTCCTTTACGCATAATGGCAAGAGGATCAAGTTAAATCCCCTCCTACCCAAAATCCCCACAAATGAGAAGGGAGACAAAAGTAAAAGCGAGAATAATAAGGGGCCCAAAACAAAAGTCCTTCACATCATCAGTCCTAAAGAGTTTGAGAAAGAGACTAGAGAAGAGGCTATGATTTTCGCACTTGTTGCTAGAGAAACATCCTCTAAGCCTACTGTCAAGTATCCACAACAGGTGGAACCTGTATTGAGAGAGTATCAGGATATATTTCCTAAAGAGTTACCAGATAGGCTCCCACCCATGCGTGCCATCCAACACCCGTGTGTGACATCCAACACACAATTACCATGTTGCCTACACCAAAACCCATAGTGTCTTACAATGATGTAAAGCTCATGAGTTATTTTTTTGGAAGACACTTTGGCACATGATGGTACTAAACTTCAATTTTCATCTGCCTATCATCCACAGGCAGATGGTCAAACTGAAATTGTTAATAGAAGTTTGGGAAACTTGTTGCGATGCCTAGTTGGTGATCAAATTAGGGAGTGGGATCTAGTGTTGCCTATAGCTGAGTTTTCATATGATAATTCTATCAACAAAACTTTAGGCATGAGTCCATTCGAGGTAGTGTATGGTTATAAACCTAGGACACCCATAGATCTCATCCCCATGTCAGCTACACATAGGTCATCTGAGTTTGCAGACACATTTGCACATCATATTCATGAATTGCATGTTAAGATTAAGAAACAAATTACAATGAATAATAAGAAATATAAACTTATTGCTGATTCACATCATAATTACAAGGAATACCAGGTCAGTAAATTTGTTATGAGGGATTAGGCCTGAGCGATTCCCGCAAGGGGTTGCAAAAAATTTACAAGCCCGCAGTGTTGGTCCATTCAGGGTATTGAAGTGTGATGGTTCCAATGCGTGAATTCTAGATCTTCCACCAGACATGGATATTAGTCCAATTTTCAATGTAGAAGATCTTGTACCTTTTGGCCCACCCCCAAACCCATTCTCTAACCATGATACTATACTTGACCAATCCCAACCACCACTACCACCTCCTCCACCACCAATGCCTCACATAAAGGAAGAAATTGATCATCTCTTAGATGAGAACGTGGTTTCCACCAAACATGGAGGGTACCAAAAGTATCTTGTCAAATGAGAAGGTCGCTGGAAGTAGATTGCACATGGGTTACTAGAGACGGATTACAAGAGACGAGCTACAAAGGATTGATCCTGACATTTTGGAGCATTGGCATGATTATATGATTCATCGGGGATGAATCCTTTTCAGATGGGGAGAGTTGATGCAGACATCACGCATCACAAGGAATTTCAGGTTTATCATAGGTGGAAGAAGAAGAGGACTCCCATGTCACTTTGGATAGATGACTTGGCGCATTAAAGACCTCATATGCATACATAGAGCATTAGGAAGGCCCCACATTGGAGAGATGTGCATATTGGTTGATTTAGCATGTTCTATTTGCATATGAGCAGATTTACCAGGTTCTATTTGCATATAGGGGGATTTAGCAGGTTCTATCTGCATATGGGTGGATTTAGCAGGTTTTTTTTTTGCATATGGGCGGATTTAGCAGGTTCTTTTTAGTTAGGAAAAGCCCAATGGGTTGGATTCGTGCTTAATAGGGTTATTTTATTAGTTATTTCATTAGTTTGGTCTATTAGAGTCTTTTTATTATGTTTTGGTTATTTTGGTCTCTTTACAATGAAGGCTTCATCTATTTAAAACCCCTTTTTGCTGTAAACTGGGAGTTAATGAATAAGAAACAAAGAAAAGCCTACTTTTGGGTATTCTCAAGTGATTGGAAATTGGTGTGATGCCATGGGAATGATTCCCTAAAGCTCTAGTGAGTGATTCCCTAAAAATCTAACGTATGTTCTTCAGATTTTCTCTCTTCTTCTCCATCATTTCTTTTTATTTTCTGTTTTCTTGGTGAAACCCTAACATCCCAAACCCTAGATCTCCTCTATCATTGAAACCACCCAACCTTGGCACTTCCCTTCAGCCAACAGCATTTCTAGCCATTCCCAAACACTGCCACAGCCCCTACCCTATTCCCCAGGCACTGCCACAACCCCTATCCCTGCTGTCCCAGAACTGCTACAATCTCTGCAGGGGTTTTCCTTGCTGATACAAGCTTCTGTACCTCTACCCTTGCGTCCAACATCCTACAGTCCCTAACCTAGCTGTTACAACCTTTTCCTCCCTCCCTATTGCTGTCACGGCCCTTGGATTTATTCCTATTGCTATGGTAGATTCCTGCAGCCATTAATAGTGCTGTAAGAGCATTCTTAATCCATCCTCATTACAGATACAACACTCCCATAATTTCAAAACCCTAAAACAACCTTCTTGAAGCCCTATTACAGTCCCAAAAGCCAAAAACAGCCTTCTTGAAACCCTAATACAGGTTTCCTACAATTGAAAACCCTAAACAGAATTTTCAAAGACCCTAAAACAGAATTTCCCAAAACCCTAAACATTAAATTCTCAAAACCCTGATCCTTCCATCTTTGAAACCCTAGAAAAGGATAGAAATTCTGCATTGAATTGAGAGCTAATCCCCTAAGCTTGTGGGATTATAGAATTCCATTAACCCTCGCAGATATAACTAAGGGTCATTATTGTAGGTTTGTGACATGGCCTTGAATCTTCCTAAAATTGCTTTCTTGAATTTTCTGGATAATTATTTGTGATAAGATTGCTGATTTATGATTTTCATTATTATTGTTAATTCAATCTTGATCTCTGCTCATTAGATTTTAGGTCATTGCATAGTCTACATCACAAGGTTAATTACAATTCACTACTCAATTTTTTGTTTTTGTTTTTTGATTGGTAATTGTGCATATATATATATATATATCAATCAAACTCTTCAATTTCAGAACCATTATCCATGTATTTTACGACCAGCCCAAAACAGAGTAACAAGATAGGTAAGACCATGTAAAATTTGTACCCATGAGATCTTAATAGGATCATCTTCAAAAAAAATAGAAGAAAAGAAAAATAACTTATGGGAGAGAGAAACTTAACAGGAGTTTCAAATGGTGGACCCAACTTTTTTGTTCATGTGTTATGTGTATGCTAGTTGCAAGAAGAACACCTTCTCATAAATTATAATGTTATAACATGAAACTCTAACTGGGTTACTCCATTCTTTTCACTATTTTAAACCCTGCATGATACATCGTGGGTATGAAACTCGTCTACGTGAGTTTCGCACTCAGGTGAATGTAGAGCAACACAAATCATTTCATATTAAATTTTAGATCTAACTCACAAAGTAACATTAAATTTTACATCAAACTCCTAGAATACAAATAAAGACAGTTGAACACCTATTTCACAAAATTAAGGGTGGTCTGGCAACATTAACACCATCCTCTCAAGTCTCAAGGCTACATTAACTACAATTTTCATCATCAATGACTTATCCCAAATAATTTGGGTCGACAAGATGAAACATTTTCTATCGTCTCGTTTGATTAAAAGGCATGTCTTCTCGTAAGTCGTGTTTTATTGAAGATTTCAAACTATCTCCATAGTAGCCCTCCATAAAGCAAGGTTTTAAAAAACGATTTCGGACACCGTAACGGACACAGCCGAAACTTTTACGTTTTGCCGTTACGTAACGGTTTCGGCCTTTACTTTTTTTTTTTTTTCTTTTTTGCTTAAAAAAAATTCAATAAATTCCAATAAATAGAAAAAAAAAAAACATATAATAAATGAGTAACAAGATACTATTAAAGCCAATATGAAACTCAAAATTTAGAAATAAGAAAATTAGATGGGTCGAGGGTTGAAACATACCCAAAATAAAAAAACATGCATTAGATTCCTTCAAATCTATGAATTAAACCCCAAATCAAGTTGTTAATCAATAAAAAAACAAAATGATTTTAAGGAAAAAAAATGTACTAAGAATAGGTAGAGAAGAAAAGAGGGAGCAAAGATGAGGTTTTAGAATGAGTTTTAGGATTTTCAAAACCCAGTACTACGACCGAAACTTTTACGTATCAAGTGTAACGGCCGTTACGTAACGGTTTCAGGCGTTACGGTTTTGTTTCGGGGTAAACGGGTAAAGGTACAGTATCGGGTATCGGAGGCCACCGAAACCTTTACGTAACGGGCGTTACGTAACGGTTTCAGCGATTTTTTAAACCATTGCATAAAGCATAGATGATCTTATCGTTGTTTTATAAAAAAATTCATTTAGATTGATCGGAATACGTCAGCCTCATAGCACACAGAAGCACATCTTCACTTTAGCCTCCCAGTTCTAATCATATGAGCAATATCCTCCTCAATCTCTCCATCTTTGTGAATAACTAAGTTGAGATATCGAAAATAGTCACATTGAGGCATCCTGAAAATCTATGTTAACTACCACCTCTACCCAAATTGTGTTCTTACTAACGGTGTATTTCATATATTCAGTCTTAGTCTGATTTATTTTTGAAACCCTTAGAATCCAAGATGTCCCTCCACAATTCTAGTTTGGAATTTACCCCCACTTTAGTTTCATCAATTAATACCACTTTATCTACAAATAACCTACACCAAGAGACCTCTCATAGAATATGAGCCCTCTGATTCATCTATCACCAATGTAAAAAAAATTAAAACTCGTAATTGGCCCTTGATGTAATCTTATTATCACAAAGAATTCATTTGTCTCATCACCAATTGTTCTCATGATAAATACTGCTTCTTCATACATGTCCTTAACGATATCAATATATTTTCTCACAACTCTTTTCTTTCCCAACTCCCACAAGAATTATTCTCTCAGAGCATCATATACTTTCTCAAGGTCAATAGATACCATCATACCAGTGTGGTCAAAGCATCCAGGCAAAGCCTATACGATAAGGGCTCCTATGGCGAGGCAGTGCCTAAGACTAAAATTTACTTTTTCTATCTACATTATATAAGATTTAGTGAGTATTTGTCTAGATCATAATTTAGGCGATAAGGGTCCTTGCTAGGCGAGGCGGTGGCCTAAGTGCTACCTAGGTGACTTTTTTACTACAAGGATAGATACCATGTGGACATTTTTGTTCTTCGCCCTAACCTTCTCCAACAATTATCTATTTTAGAATATAGCCTCAATGGTAATCTCCCCCCGACATGAATCTAAATTGGTTTTCGAAAACCTTAGTTGCATGCCTTAGTCTTTGTTTTGTCACTCTCTCATAACTCCATAGTATGACAAATAAGTATGATTCCACGACATTTGGTGCAACTCTGGACATTTCCTTTATTCTTGTAGTAAATGGGTAGTTATAAAGTAATGGGTAGTTTACTAAACGTGGGTAGTTGTAATTGATTAATGTATCTATAAAAGAATTGTAATCATTTAACTTTGGAATCAATGAATGAATTATGAGTTTCTTTCATAAGAGAGAATTGGAAGCGTTGGACTCTCTCGAATGAGCCCAAAAGGTGCAGAAAGTTACCATCAGTTTATTTAGGTTTGCCTTTCGGCTCAAGCTTTAAGTCTAAGGTTTCTTGGTCCCTAGTCATAGAAAGATGTGGATTGTTGGAAATCGAAATTCCTCTCTTAGGGACGATAATTGACACTCATCAAAAGCACTTTGTACAGTCTTCCAACATACTATATGTCATCCTTTTCCATTCCAAGATCGATTACGGATACCTGGAGAGGATGCAAAGGAACTTCCTGTGGGATGGTAAAGGAGAAAAATCTAAGTATCATCTTGTCGCTTAGAACCAAGTTTACCGGCCTCTAAAGGAGGGAGGCCTGAATCTGAAACCTTTATCTATAGTCAACAAGACTCTACTAGGAATATGGGTGTGGAGGTTTGGGGAGGAGAGGGAAAGCTTGGAGAAGGGTAATAGTTGCTAAGTATGGTGCATCCTCTTGTTGATACCCAATAGAGGTTAGGGGTTCTCATGGGTTGGGCCTTTGGAAAGGAATTATGTTGGTCACTAACCTCTTGGCACCTTTCATAAGGTTTAAAGTTGGGAATGGTAGGAGGTCCGATTTTGGAATGACTTATGATGTGGTCCGGTCAAACTCAAAGATAGCTTCGGTAATATTTTTCTCCTAGCATCTGATAAAGAGGCTCTGGTTTCACTGTGTTTTGAGTCTAGGAATAATGGTGTGATCTGGTGTCCTATACTTATGCGAAATTTGATCAATTGGGAACTTGAGGATTTGACCCATTTGCTTTTGCAACTGAGTTCCTCCTTCATTGGCTCCCATGCTTGGGATATTAGAATTTGTTCTCGAGGTCTCAATGGTCGATTTTCAATTAGAACTCTGTTACCGACACTAGTCCCACCTCCATCGACATTGTTTCCTCATACAACTGTTTGGAATCCCCGAATACCTTAAAAGGTATCTTTTTTCCTTTGGACTACGGTTCTAAACAAAGTTCTCACGTGTGATAATTTGAAAAAAAAAAAAGTGGAGTATGGCTAATTGTTGCTTTTTATGCCTCTATGCGGAAGAATCCGTGGACCATCTTTGTTTACATTGCCCTGTTGCGTGTGATATTTGGGGTATTTTTTGTCTCGTCTTGGGGTGAATTGAGTCTTCCCTTTATCCTTACTGAACTTTTTATCTTATTCGTCTAGGGTGTTTATGAAAGATACTCGGGGAGAGATCTGGGCCGCGTGACCAGGAGCTATCGTTTGGACGATTTGGAATGAGAGAAACATGAGGGTATTTGAAGAATCTCACTCTCCTTCTCATATTCGTCTATGCTCTAGCATCAGAAGCATAATCATTCTCTGATGCTCAAGCCGTCAAGAGGCAGTTAACTTGGAGGAATATCTGGTTTAAGATTGAGATCAAGATCGTTGCCATACTTTGATGTTATCTTTTTGCTTGCTTCTCTATCTCAGTTAGGATCTCCTCTTTCTTAGCTATTTCAGCATCTAGTTGAAGTTTACTGCTCAGTGAACTTTGTCTTTTGGCTTTTGTTGTATCCTCCTTTTTCTATACATGAAATGCTTGATTACTGATCAAAAAAATGAGATCAAACTATTCCCTCTGCTTATTTTGTGGGTTTAGTGAGGGTTGTAAGTGGGTAGTTTATTAGTTGTATGTAGTTTAGAACTAAGTATTGTATCTTGTATCTATTTAAGAGTTTTAATCATTTATTTTGAATTTAATGAATGAACGAAATGAATTTCTTTCTTAAGAGAGAATTGGGAGGTGTTGGTCTCTCTCAAATGAGACCAAAAGGAGTAGATCTCCCTTTGAGGAGATCAATTTCATCCTCCTCATTTAATTTCTCTTTTTTATTTGAAAATAGAAAAAAGCACGAAACAGATGGTATCAGAGCATCGTTCATGTGGCCATGGTTTACGGTGATGAAGAAGAAGAGAATATGTATCTTTGACTTAACCTTGAGGGACAAGGTTAAATTAAGGGGGTAGAATTTTATGTGCTTATTTAGTGGTTTAGTAGGTGTAGTAAATGGGTAGTTATAAAGTAATGGGTAGTTTACTAGTAGTGGGTAGTTATAATTGATTATTGTGTAATTATGAGTTTCTTTCCAAAGAGAGAATTGGGAGGCATTGGAGTTGGATTCTCTTGAATGAGCCCAAAAGGTACAGATCTCCCCCTTTAATAAGATCAAACCATTTCCCCTTCTTATTTAATTTCTCCTTTTAATTTGGGAAGAGAGAAAAGCACATATAATTATTCTAGTAGTGCCGATTAGAACAGGAACGAATCTATCCATCGCCTATGAGCATTGTAATTCCACTGCGTTAAAGGTGTGTGCCTTTACTCCCCTAAAATTACTACATGAATTTCAAAGAGAGTGAGAATTGCCTGTTAGAAAGTTGTTATGGATTCAACCCGGATTCATGATGACCCGTTGGCGACCCGGATGACCCGATTACCCGTTTAATGGCCCGACCCGTTTTGGGTATTTTACTCATTTATTATAACCCTAATATAAAAGAAATGTTTTAGGGTTTTATTGGATAGAGAAAAAGAGGGTTGTCTTTCGGGTGTATTGGGGAAGAGGGTTTGTGAGAACATTGTAAAATATTTCTATTGAATTAGTGATTGATCACCGTTGCCCGTGGACGTAGGCATCTTGCTAAACTACCTAAATAATGTTTCTCTTATAGTTTGTTTTTGTTACAATTCGTTTTATTTGTTTACTGTTTTAAATTGTTACACTATTCTTTGCACGCTTTCGCACAACAAATTGGTATCAGAGTCAAGTTTTCAATGCTCTTAGTTATGTACTAGTCCTCCAATTTCTTCCATAACTCCTTAGCCGAAGTCTCTTTCATCACAAAATATTTCTAATCCTTAGCAAGGCAAAGTCTGATGGTGCCGCAAGCTTGTCAATTAATCTTCTTCCAATCATTCTTCTCTATATCATTGGGTTTATCCTCCAGAGTAATATCCAACTCTTGTTGGATTAAAAACATCCAAAACTTCGCATTGCTACATGCCAAAGTTTTTTTTTCTATCAAAATTTTCTACTTCAAATTTTGCATTCGAAACCATAGTTCTTGCCACCGATGTGGGTCTTGAAGATGAACCCTCAACAACTGTTTCAGTCGTATCTACCATAAACCAATCCACAAAAAATCAAACATTACCTAGGTCAGAACCTGGGTGCTTTGATATCAATTTGTTGTGCGAAAGCATGCAAAAAATAGTATAACGATCTAAATAGTAAACAAATAAAATGAATCATAGCAAAAACAAACCACAAGAGAGACGATTTACGTGGTTTGGCAAGATGCCTATGTCCACGGGCAGCAATGATTGATCAGTAATTCAATAGGAAGATTTTACAATATTCTCATAAACTCTCTTCTACAATACACCCGAAAAAATGGTCCTCTTTCTCTCTATCCAATAAAACCCTAAAACATCCCTTTTATATTAGGGTTATAATAAATGGGTAAAATCACCAAATATATGCAAGAAGTCATAATATGTAGCAGGTTTTCCAGATCATAACTTAATGGGCGTTTTTCCATCATTTGCAGCTGTAGGCAACCTGTTAATGAGATGACATACATATGTCACTACTTCAGCCCCGAACGTCTTGCTCAATCCAGAATTGGACAACATACATCGGACTTTCTCCAGTAAAGTACGGTCCATGCGTTCTGCCACTCCATTTTGTTGCAGCATGTCTCTAACCATGAAGTGTCTAACTATCCCTTCGTCCCGACATACTTTCAAGAATGGATTTGATTTGTACTCACTACCATTATCTGACCTGAGCCTTTTTATCTTTCTGTCAGTCTGGGTCTCGATCAATTTCTTCCAATGAAGAAACATATCTAGAACTTCACTTTTATACTGCATTGTGTACACCTAAACTCATTTTGAGAAATCATCAATAAAAGTGACAAACAAATGTTTACCTCCCAAAGATGCAACTTTGGTAGGTCCTCATACATCTGTGTGAACATAATCTAGAGTCCCCTGAGTACGATGAACTGCACTCCCAAACTTGACTCTAGTTTGCTTGCCCATAAGCAAATGTTCACAAAATCCAAATTTACCAGTCTTGGCGCCTTTTAACAGTCCTTGCTTCACCAATCATTGCAAAGTCTTCTCTCCTGCATGCCCTGAGCGCATGTGTCATTGTCTGGAAATATCATACACAATCTCATCTGAGCTATTAGAAATATTGCTCTACCTGTGATTGTATTTCCATCTAGAAAATACAAATTTCCATGTCAAATAACCTTCATTATAGCAAGTGCACCAAAAACCACCTGTAGGACTCCACCTTCCATAGTAATTCCAAACCCCTTTGAGTTTAAAGAACCCAATGAGATTAGATTCTTCTTCAAGTCCGTTACATACCGAACATCTGTTAGAATTCTAACTGCTCCATTATGCATCTTCAAACGAATTTTTCATATCCCCTTTGTTTTGCAGGCACTATCATTTCCCATCAATATAATTCCATCATCCAACTCCTGAAAACTCGAAAACCAATCTCTGTGAGGACATATATGGTAGGAACAGCCCGAGTCCAAAATCCACTCATCAGAATGGCTAACTGATAGTGAAACAGTCAAAGCAAATTCTAAATCATCATCTTCAACCTATGCAAAGTTCGCATTCGAATCCTTCTTTTCCCTGTTTTTCAATTTTAGACAATCCTTTTTCAGTGCCCTTTATTGCGACAAAAGGCACACTCATTCTTTTGCTAGAATTTTTCTTTCAGATGATGGTGCTCTTGACTTCAAACAAAATTTACCCCGCCAACCAGATTTTCTATCATCGGACCTGTCCATTTCTGTTAAAGCCTCTGATGTTGAGTCCCTATAATGGGCTTGTTGGTCCTTCTTTCGATACTCATTATTCATCAAAGCATTTTATACATCATCAAATTTAAGTTCATCTTTTCCATACATTAAAGTAGTAGATAGATGTTCATAACTATCATGTAAGGAATTTATCAATCATAATGCCTTGTCCTCATCGTCTATTTTCACTTCAAGATTTTGCAAATCAACGAGAATATTATTATAACTATCCAAATGCTCAATGACAGTAGTATATGATTTAAACTGAAAACGGAAGTGTCTCTAGCCAGGATGTTACTTTTGTGGAGTCTGAGATGGTAAATCAAATGAAGCTGAAGGATTCTCAGAAGGAAAATATGAAAAATGGTACTTCGTAGCAGGTAGAGTTTGAGGCTCTGGTGGTTCTAATAAAGATTGTTCAGACAGTCAATAGTCTTATAGGAGATTTAGGTGGTGAGGACTCAGGCTAAGTTGAGGAGGAGGCTCCAGTTCATGTAACCCCACAACAACCAGATTTTATTGCAGCAAGTAGACCTAAAAGAGAAGCTCGAAAACCTGCAAGGTTTACTAACTTGGTGGCCTATGCACTATGTGATAGTTCCTTCAAATACATAGTTCAAAATATCGGTATCGGTTGCTGTATCGGTAAGTCCAAAACAGGATATGTATCGACATATCAGACCGTATCGGATGAATACGGCGGAAAAAATTAGGATACGATAAGAAATGCTTGGATACGCAATGAACAACTTAGATATCTTACATAAAATTTCTTTTAATGCAAATATAAGCTATTAACAAACTAAATAAACTCCAATTATGTTCATAACCATACATATGAGAGTTGAGAATTTTATAAGTTAAAAAAGACGTGCATACTATGCTGATAAGAATGCATGAAAATATAAACCATAGTCATTTAGCTAAGTATAAGAAAAATAATTTAGATATTAAAATCTTACATTCAATGAGTTAAATAAGAATGTATTGAATTATAAACATAAATTTTAAGCTTAATGTAAGTCTTTTATGTTAAATTGTTACACTGTTTGTTGACTTTTTGAACCTGTAAATGAAAATATTTTTTAAGACTAAAGTGTGAGACTTTTTTTACCAAAATTTTGGGTTTTGATAATGTTTTATATAATAAAGTTAATAAAATTTTGATATTTGAGAAATTCCTTATCATTTAAAAGTTGAAATTTTGAGCCAGTCCCTAAAAGGTGCTAAAAAGAGGGTTTTGTTCTTGAACTGAAAGTCTAAAAGTTGACTTTTTATTATTAATAAATTTGAATCAAGATAATTTTTGTTGAATTCAAATAGGGGGATAACCTTATTTGCATATTAATATCTTAAGTAAATAAAAATAATATTAATTTAAAATCATTTACTTAAATAATATTTTATATAAATAAGTTGTGCGTATCAAGTCTGTGTTGTAGATCCTACTATAAATGGACGAAAAGAAAAAAATTACTGAGAAATCCCCCATATCAAGCCTGTATCGGTATGATACGGGGGAGTTTTTTTCCAGCGTACCAATGTATCGGGTAGCTCCAAAAAGGATACGTATCAACCCGTATCGGTCGATACGTATCGATATTTTAAAATATGTTCATATATTTACTCTTATATGTAGATGACATGTTCATTGCATCTAAGAGCAATGTGAAGATAATCAGGCTGAAGACTCAGTTGATGAATGAATTTGAAATGAAGGGCCTTGGGGAAGCTAAGAAAATATTGGATATGAAAATTAAAAGAGATAAAGCGAAGGGGACAGTTTGTTTGTCACATACACAGTTGTTGAAGAAAGTGCTACAACGGTTTGGTATGGATGACAAAACAAAACCTGTAAGTAGACCTTTGACCCCTCATTTTAAGCTTAGTGCTTTGATGTCTCTGAGCACAAATGAGGAGCGTGAGTATATGGCTCAGATTTTGTATGTGAACGCAATTGTTGCTTTAATTTATGTTATGGTGTGTACTAGGTCAGATATTTCACATGCCGTCAATATGGTGAGCAAGTATATGCATGATCCAGGAAAAGGACATTGGCTGGCAATAAAATGGATCTTAAGATACATTTAGGGTACAATAGATGTTGGTTTGATATTTGAGAGAGATGATATGCTTAGTTAGCACGTGGTTGGATATGTGGACTCAGACTATGCTAGTGATTTGGATAAACACCTATCAACAACAGGATATATAGTTACTCTTGCTAGGGGACCGGTGAGTTGGAGATCGACGTTACAGTCAATAGTTGCTTTATCTACTACTGAGGCAGAGTACATAGCAGTGACAGAGGCTATTAAGGAGGTCATTTGGTTACATGGGTTGATTGAAGACTTGGGGATTGTTCAGAAGCACATTGAGGTCTACTGCGACAGTAAGAGTGCAATTTGTTTGGCAAAGAATCAGGTTCATCATTCTCGAACAAAGCATATCGATGTCCGTTTTCATTTTGTTCGAGAAGTTGTGGATGAAGGTGACATTCTCTTTAAAAGATTGGGACTGCAGATAACCCTACAGATATGCTTAACCCTACAGATATGCTTACTAAGGTGGTGACTGAGGTCAAGTTCAAGCACTGTTTGGACTTGATCAATATCTCTCATGTTTGAGCACCTTCGGGTGCATATCGCCTAAGGACGCATTTGGAGGCAGCTTTGATCCATTCCTATTGTTTTGGATGGTTTGGTAGAATTCAAGCCAAGGTGGAGATTTATTGAAAAGTTGTCATGAATTCAACCCAAATTCATGGCGACCCGGATGACCCGATTACCCGTTTAATGGCCCGACCTGTTTTGAGTATTTTACCAATTTATTATAACTCTAATATAAAAGGAATATTTTAGGGTTTTATTGGATAGAGAGAAAGAGGGCAGTTTTTCGGTTGTATTGTGGAAGAAGGTTTGTGAGATCATTGTAAAATCTTCATGTTGAATTAGTGATCGATCACCACTGCCCGTGGACGTAGGCATCTTGCCGAACCACATAAATCGTGTCTCTCTTGTGGTTTGTTTTTGTTCCGATTCATTTTATTTGTTTACTGTTTTTCGCACAACATTGCAGAATCATCAATCTAAAACGAGAAGATTTCCAGTCTAAATTTCAAATCTCGCAGAAAACCGTGAAATCCAAGCGTTCAAACTACATTAGCAAAGTTTCTCAAATTCGATTCACTATTTTACCATTTCAAGATCTGAAACAGCGAATTGAACGACTAAAACACAGATCCGTTGGAATAAAGCGATTAATCAAATGATAATCAACAGCTTATTGACGATTTAAGTAGAGAAAAAAGTTAGGAAGTCTGGAAAATAAGAGTTGGAGAAAGGGAAACACACCTGGATTTTGAGCTTCTTTTTTGCGGCTTCGTTTCTCTTAACAATATCTGTGATCATACGAAACCTCCTTTGAGGATTCTTGACGACTGAAACTGCAGATCTCCATTTTCTTAGAGCTTCTTCGGATGTGTTCTTCGATTGAATGTCGAAGTTCTCTTTCAAGTATTTCTCCATTCCCAAAAATCTACCAGAACCTGAGAAGTTCGAGAGAGTTGGGAGAAAGGTTAAGATTATGGGTAGGGTTTTCTAGAAAATCGTTTTGTCACTTCAATGGAAGCTCGTTAGTTGTATCCTTTTTGTTTTCTTTATCTTTGCTATTATAATGGGAGAGGCAGGCGTCGATGATTTTTCCAAAATTCTAATACTATCCTTATATAAAAACAAATTTTTATTTAATGTTTTGCTTTAAAACTCAAACTACCCACCCCTTGCCTTTGATTTAATTTCCAAACTACCACTTGCTCATCTATCTATTTAAAATCACAGCCAATCGCGATTAAACTCGGTAAGAGTTCAATCACACCCGTGAGGTTAACACGTGTCCCTTTTAACTTCTATTAACTATGGTTAACTCCTTCCCCTCGCTCTCACGTGCATCACGTGTCACTAGCGAGTTCAATCACACCCACGGGTTAACAGGTGTCCCTTTTAATTGTAGTTAACTCCTTCCCCTTGCTCTCACGTGCATCTCACGTGCCACCCCCTAGTCAGAGTTAATATGAGGTTGAGCTTTCAAAATCAGGAGCGTTCTTGAGAAATGAAGCTTTAGATAGGTGGTAATTTTTGTAATTATTTAGAGGTGAATGGTAATTTTTTAAATACATTCCTCCCCTGCCATTGATTTAACAACACTAAAACGGAAGCTTCCCGTCATCTTTAAACACTTTTCTCTTTTCCGTAAAAGAGTGTGTAGTGTGTGTCTACAGAGCCACGAGACGCGCGGGGAATGGATTTCGTCTGACCCAAGCCAGTCGAAAACTGTCTTGCCCTTGTTCAACGGGTTAACACGTGTCCCTTTTCATACTCTTTAATTAATTGTGGTTAAGATTCAATACCTCTTATTCAACCATGCGACCTTAATTTTTGAAAAATGTATTTTAAAAAGGTTAACCACAAGAGTTAAACAATTTAACTACAAGAGTTAAGGTTCAACCTGAGGAAGACGTGACAACCTCAGGGGCATAACCTGGACTCCTTAGAGTCCTGTTACATTTGAAGAGAATTTGACACCCTTTAACTGTCGTTAAGATTCACTCACTCTTCGGTTCACTCACCCATCCTTAGTTTTTAGATAAAAATATTATTTTTTTAAAAAAAAAAATTAATAATAAAAAAATCCTTAAAATAGTTTTAAAATTTTTTAAAAAAAATAATATTTTTTCCTAAAAACTAAGAATGGGTGGATGAATCCTAAATGTAGGTGAATCTTAATCACATGGGTGTCAAAAGAGACACACGGCAACCTCAAGGGAGGATAACCGGATTTGTCAAATGGGTTTTTCCCAGATTGCCCCTTTAGTATGGGGTTCTTCCCCAAATAACCAGGTTTTAAAACCATTCTCTAAATGCCCCCACACACATGTGTATCTATTCGCACATGCGAATTTTTCCCATTTTATCCAAATCATTTTAGAAAAAAGACTTTGGGTATCCCTACCTCATTTCCGACGAGTTCTTCGTCCCCACCCTATTTCCGACGAGAGAACTTTGTTCCCACCCCATTTCCGGTGAGAGATCTTTGTTCCAAGAGCGTCATTAACCGAAGAACAACCCTCATTTTCGGGTTTCTTGTGTTTTAAAAAAAATGAATTCAAAAAAATCATTGCATGTATGATTAATTTATGGAAAAATATTTATAATCATTGTATTTATGGTTTAAAACCTTAAATTTCATGTTATATATGTGTTTACATGTATTTTTTTTCATTTTCTATGATTTACAGTCATGTTTCCAAGCTTGAAGACGACAGTCGATGCATTTTGCAAGGGGTCGATGCACAAAATGCACGAGGTCGATGCACTATATCGACCTAGTGCATTTTGTATGCGGTAGATGCATTTTGCACAGGGTCGATGCATAAAATGCACGAAGTCAATGCTGGAGGGGAATGCTAGTCTTGGGTTCTCTCTTCCTCACTTTCTCTATGGGTGTGTTCGGTTGAGGGGAAAGTGAGGGAAAGTAGGTGAAAGCGGGAGAAACTACCACTTTCACCCTGTTCGGTTTGAGGGATTTTGATGTAAAGTGAAACCTCAACTTTCTCAATAGTGTACTACTATCTCTCACTTTCACCCAAACCTTATTCCACCAAAATGCTAGAATTGTGAAAGAAAGTAAAGAAAAAACTTCATAATTTCAAATCTACCCTTTTGTATGATTATATTCTTAAAGAGAGCAAAGGGTAATTTTGGAAAAAATTGTACTTTCCCCTGATACAATTCTTTTATTTTACTTTACTTTACTTTATTTTACTTCAGTTTCTTTTCTCCCACCCATTTACCCCTCAACCGAACACACCCCATGGGAGAACAGTTGATTTGATTAAGCAATTGGAATAAGTGTGGATAGGCATTGGTTCCTAGAGAAAGTGATGAAAAGAGAAACTTGAGGCAAACACTCTCTACGTAATTGTAAAGATAGCTACATTCCAACAGGACTCGTAATCTTCTCCAATTGTAACCGGCTACGCCTATGAGGTGGCCACATGTCTCTTTTAACACTTTTAAACTGTGGTTAAGATTCACTCACCCTTAAGGTTCGCCCACCTATCCTTCTTGGTGTTTAGAAAAATAAAAAATAAAATAAAATAATTTATTAACCGTGGTTAAAATTCACTAACTCCTAGAGTTTAATTTTTTAATAATTTTTTAAACCCAAAGATGGGTGGATGAACCCTAGGGGTGAGTTAATCTTAACCACAGTTAAGGTTTGAAGAAGGGACATGTGACCACCTCAGGAGGCAAAACCAGTTTTGGAAAAATCGGTTACAACTGGAAGATTAGAGTCTTCCAAAAGATACCCTAAAACACGTAATTATACAATAGCTCCATTAACAAAAACAAATAAAGATAGCTATGTGAAAATTTGGCTCTCTCTAGATCTCACCGCTTAGGTAGAGCTGGTGGCCTCTCGAGTGGTGATCAACGGTTTTTTTTGTTGCGATAGTTCAGAGGCTCCGCTCGAACGCGACTAGGGGTTGCTCGAGCGGTTTCACGACAGGATGAGTGGGGAAGTCTCTGGAGCATTCCATTCGGGCGGAGCTAGGTACTGCCCGAGCGGTCTTAGGCGAGCTGGAACTTGGAAAATCATTTTGGAAACTCCTAATTCGGTAAGGAGCTGTTTCCATTTGTTTTTGGACTCTTTTTGGGCTATGAAAAAGTGATTCTAGGATTAGGGTTAAGCAAAGAAGTTAGTGTCAAGCTTAGTTAAGAGTTGAGTAAACAAGAAGACTTGTGCGAGAGGGAACATTGTGGCTTTTTGTTGGGTTTGACCTTCGATGGGGGTTCTTCTCCTCTGTTGTATTCTTCTCTTGGATTAGTAAAGTTTGTTTTGATTGATTCGACCGTAGATGTAGGTTTTAGGCCGAACCACGTATATCTTGCTTTATGGTGTGTGTTCTTGTTTGTTATTACTGTTTTACCATTGTCATTGTTTATATTCATTAGGTGCTTCCGCACAACACTTGGTATCAGAGCTACTAATTTTATTTTGAGTTTAGAATGATGGCAAAGTGAATGTAAGGTTTTTTCGTTGTTTTGAATCACCCTATTTCAATAATAATTTTTTAGTCCGGCTCTTTAATTCCTGCAAATTGCAAAGATATTAGCACAATGTTAAAATCCCTATTTTTATATATTTTATTTAGTAATCAATATTTAGTTGGAATATTAGATCCCATAAATTTTAGAATGGATAAGTGAAAATTAGGCTTTTTCCATAACTCGGGCAGTTCAAAGAAAACCATCTAGGTCAATTGGGTCGTGGTGGGTTAGGTAGTTTTAAGTGGGTCAATCCGAGTTAGACATGACCATGCAAAGTTCAACCCAACCCATTGAGGGTCCTAGTTCATGAGTCAACCAGTCCAACCGGACGGGTCGATCCAGGTTTTTATAACACTGAGCAAAATCCCACAGCTTCCGCCCTCATTATAGCATTAGGATTTAACGATGAATCATCAAGAGCATTTAAATCCTCACATCTAATGTTTTAAAACTCAGATCGGACATTAATCCGGTCAAGGGGGTGGGTTGGTCCAAACCGGTCGGACCGTCGGGTCAATCCAGGTTGACCTAACGACACTAAGTAATGCTAAAAATATTTAATATTAATTTTTTTCCCCGATTAACAAATTTGATTCGAGATATATAATTTTTTGGGTGATTCAAGAGATTAAAATAATACATAATTTAAATAAGAGGAAACACCTCTTGAAATCAATGGAAAACCCCAATTATGAACTAATAAAAAATGATATTATTATTCAAAATTTCAAAACTAAGCAAAAAAACATATACGAACCTTTCAAATCAATAAAAAAAAGAATGGTTTGATCTCACCTCACATTGGCTTGAGTTCTACTTTTGTTTAATATATTGTATTTTAAGATAAATAAGTCAAAAAATACATTTTCCATGCCCCGGAAGGTTCAACAAAAACCACCCAGGTCGACTGGGTCACACTGGTTTGGCCGGTTTTCACTAAGTCACCCCATTTTATTTTTTTTAAACTAGTCAAAAATCCATTTTCTATAAATTCGTCTATAGAGACGGTTATTAAAACCGTCGTAAGAGACCTCTACGATAAGCTATTTAAACCACCTTTATTTGTGTAACGGCGGTTTTATCAATTCCTGCGACAGTTTTGAACCGCCACTAAAAACCTTGAATTTTGTAGTATGTTCTAAGTTATTTAGGATACATATGGAGAATATATTCCTACTAACTTATACATGGTTAGTTCCATAAGATGTAGTGATGAATCTCAATCACTGAGAGAAGAGTCTCTTGACTAAGATGTGGATATAAGTAACATGTATTTATATTGTAACAGTATTGCATAGTGGATACACTTAGAAATATATTGTCTATATATTTAGGGTAGTCCATTTGACAGAATATCCTTAATCTGAGAGGTCGACATCTTCTCTGTTATTTGCATGTATTGTTTTGATGTAGCAAATCGTCAATGTCCAACACATCGGACTAAATACGGGCTCGTTGAGTTATGTATGCTATACTTGAAGAAGTGTGTGCATGCTCAAACTGGACTTGGAAATCCAGTTGGTGTTTATCGAAATGATTATTTCCTGAATTAAAGAAAAGTAATTATTATTAATCTTTTAATGAATTTCAAATTATGTTTGAAAGTCCAAGTTTGACTAAAGGTATCAAAGATAAAGAGTTTTCAATATAAGGTAGGGATTACAGACAGTATAAGATATTGTCTCATAATCTTATAACGATGTTAGATGGTAGAAGGACGTATGTGTAAACTAATCTTTTAATAGAATATATTTGCAAGTGATTCTCTAATTTCTAGGGGTTAGTCACATTGTATTAATAGACATATTGTGATAAGTGGAATTCCAGTGACTTAGATAGCATTCTATGATCTTAATAGAATTATCGGAAAGAGTTTCCTAACAATAAAGCTACACCCTAAAAGGTGAAGCACTTGTCCCACAACTGCAAATAGGAGATCCCTTAAGATCCTACACACTAGGACCTTCTTAAAGCTTTTAATAAAATTGAGAATTAAATTAATTAATTTCTCTATGTATTTCACTATATGGTATTGTGAAGCTCTAATAGGTGAAATCACATAAGATGTGATTAACCAATTAGGTAGGACCCATATGAGAATTTTATAAAGATCAAGAGGTATCCAATATGGAGTGTAACTTTAAAAAGGGGCGTGAGATATGTGGGGCCCACCTAGGGTGGGATGCCCCATATTATTGATAATTCCTTCTTTAATTAGTTACTAAAAGTTAGTGATTAATTATTATTTCTTAGAGAATAAGAAAGAGATAATGAGGAATTAAAATAGAAAGAGAATTCTAATTGGATTAGAATTAGAAAGTGGAGTTAGACTTGATCTACAAGTTAGCAATCAAGGGAGTCTATATATATACCCTTAGTGTGGAACGTCCAACTATCAAAATTTCTCTTTCTCTCTCTCTCTCTCTCAAAAGTTCATGCCCACCCCTCTCCCATCTTCAACCTTGGTTTGAATTTTGATCTTAAAAATTGATCAAGATTAATTCTTTGAATATCAAGATTGATTATTGTTGATCAAGAAGAGTTCTTGTAATTAAGAAAAGAAGAAAGATTAAAGAGCTTGGATCAAAAAGGTCATTAGATTTCATTGGAGAAAAGCTTTAGAGAATAAAAGAAGGTTCGTATGAATCGTGAATGAGACTTTTCACTTGCGAAGTTTTGTAGGTATTAATCTATCTTTTGAATTGCGAATGAGACTTTTCACATGCAAAGTCTTGTAAGTATTGTTCTATCCTTCATTGAATAAAATCAATTAGAACTACAGTCGGATCTTAGAATTCGATTTATACTCTCCAAGAACTGATTTTATAAAATTAAAAAAGAGGCATACTTTCAGCATCACGTCTCTCCGGGACATTGCTCTCATTTGTTGGCACCTTAGACAAGCCCGACAAAAGTCATGAACATCCTTGAAGAGTAAGGGCTAATAGAAACCACTTTGTAAAACCTTAGTTGCGGTCTTCTTCCATTCGAAGTGACCTCCGCATGCAAGAGAGTGACAAAAAGTTAAAATGCATGCTATGAACCTCACTTTCACACATCGTCGGATCACTTAGCTTGGGCAATATTTAAACAACTCCGGATCTTCCCAGAAAAAGTATTTAATTTGGGCAAAGAATCGGGATTTGCCTTCTTTGGACCAATGAGAAGGAATTTTCCTAACTATGAGGAAATTAACAAAATCGACGAACTAAGGTGGCTGCACTTGGAGGACCTCAAACAGTTGTTCATCCGAAAAGGAGTCTTGAACGGGGCACGGATCTTGAGAAGAGTTGACTTTGAGTCTAGATAGGTGGTTGACGACCACGTTTTCAGAACCCTTCTTGTCCCGGATCTCGAAGTCAAACTCTTGAAGTAAGAGGATTCATCTAATCAGCCTAGACTTAGTGTCCTTTTTGGAAAGGAGATACCGCAAAGTGGCATGATAGGTGTACACCAAGATTTTGGATCCTAGGAGATAGAATCAGAATTTGCTAGGACATAGACAATGGCTAATAATTATTTTTCGGTAGTTGTGTAATTTAGTTGGGCATCAAAGAGTCTTACTAGCGTAGTAGATAGCATGAGGGGTCCTATTCACCATTTGCCCTAAAACTACCTCGACTGCATAGTTCGAGGCATCACACATCAATTCAAAAGGGAGAGACCAATTTTGATTGGATGAGATTTGATCTGGCTCTCACCGGATCAAAATCATCTGGCCTCTCCTTTGTGAGTGACATGTGGTGATAAAAAGGGGAGAAGATATCAAATGGAGAGAAGTCAAAAAATAGGAGGGAAATGAAATGACTTCTCCCCCTTTATTGCCACATATCGGGCAAAGGCATTAGGCCAGATGATTTTTATCCGGTGAGATCCAGATCAAATCCCATCCCCAATCTAAGGGCTGCATTATCGGGGTTGTAGAGAGTAGATTTTAGATTTTGTCAAAGGCCTCTAGACATGCCTTATCAAAGTAAAAAGGGACATCCTTAGTAAGTAAATTGCTCGAGGGTCCAAAAATTTTGCTCAAATCCTTAATGAAGCGACGATAAAACCCCGCATGACCAAGGAAAGATTGAATTTGTTGCATCGTGGTTGGTAGAGAGAGACTTGCAATAAGGTCGATCTTGGCCTTATGCCCCGTTTGGACACAACATGTCCCAAAATAATGCCCTCTTTAACCATGAAATGACTCTTCTCCCAAATTAAAATCAAATTTGTCTCCTCGCATCTTTGTAGGACTGAGGTTAGATTATGGAGACAATCATCAAAAGAGGTCCCGAATACAGAAAAATCATCCATGAAAACTTTGAAAAATTTCTCCACAATGTCGGAGAAAGTAGACATCAAACACATTTGAAAAGTCATAGGTGCATTGCATAGGCCGAATAACATGCGCCTATAAGCAAAAGTGCCAAAAGGGCATGTGAATGTGGTTTTCTCTTAGTCCCCAGGATAAACAGACACTTGGTTATATCCAGAATAACCATCTAGGAAACAATAGTTGCTCTTGTCTGCTAACCTCTCTAGGATTTGAGCAATGAATGGAAGTGGGAAGTGATATTTCCTAATCATGGAACTGAGTTTCCGATAATCAATGCAAACACATCAACCTGTAGTTACACATGTAGGGACTAACTCTCCCTTCGGATTCAACACAACTGTGATATCAGAATTTTTTGGTACCACTTGAGTGGGGCTTACTCATTTACTATTCGAGATGGGGAATACAATACCCGCAACAAGTAACTTCACAACTTCCTTCATCACCACTTCTTTTATGTTTGGGTTTAATCTCCGTTGTGCCTCCCTTGAAGGTTTAACATCTTCTTCAAGATGGATGCGATGTATACACACAAAGGGGTTGATCTCTTTCAAATTAGCAATGGTCCATCCCATAGCTCCCTTGTGCTTTTTAAGCACAACCATCAATTTACTCTCTTGGTCATCTGATAAATCCAAGGCACTAATGACAGGGAGAGTGTCTTTAGGTCCTAGAAAGGCATATTTGAGTTAAGCTAGGAGTGACTTTAACTCAAGAGTGGGTGGTGCCTCGAGAGATGGGATGGCTGAGATTCTAGAGGTGGTGGGAAGAGGTTCATTCCGGACTTTCCATGAAGGGCAATCCATAAGAGGCGTTGAATTTAAAAGGTGGCTGACTTCTTTAATGGATCCCTCAACAAAATAGTCATCTGTATTGAAATGAGCCAAACATGCCTCGAATGAATCATTAGATAGGATGTAAGGAAGGGTGTTCTCAATTATCTCTTCAATAGAATCAACCATGAAACATTCTTCATCATTCGAAGGCTGTTGAGAAGTGCTGAAGATGTTTAACCGGACCTTTATAGTTCCAAAAGAGATATCCGTCACCCCAGTTCAACCAAGAAGGGTCGATCGAGGATCACCAGAATCTGCTTTTTAGGATTCGAGACTGGTTCTATATAAAGAACTAAGAAGTTGACGAGCAAATATAATTTGTCAACTTTGATTAAGACATCTTTAATAATTCCTCTAGGCATTTTAACTGATCTGTCAGCTAATTGCAGGATGACTGATGTAGGGCAAAGCTCACCCAAACCAAGTTTTTCATAGACCGAGAAGGGGAAAAGGTTAACACTTGCTCCTAAATCTAGGAGTGTCCGGTCAATGAAGTAATCTCCAATGATACACGAGATGGTAGGAGCACTGGGGTCCTTGAATTTTGGAGGAGCGGAGTGTTGAAGGATTGAGCTCACTTGCTCGGTAAGGACTTTTTTGGACACATGAGTCCTTGATTTACGTTTTTGGGTTCACAAGTTCTTGAGAAATATGACATAAGCCGACACTTGCTTGATAACATTGAGTAAAGGCATGTTGATCTTAACTTGTTTGAAGACCTCAACCATATAATCCATTTTTATTCCTTTTTTGTCAAAGGGGGGTGGGTATTTTAACCATGTTGGGAATGGAGCTTTAGGCATGTAGGGTGCCTCAGAAATGGGAATAAGTGAAGATGAAGAAGAACCTTGGTCTTTCTTATTGATGTTCCCTTCCTCGCCCTTAAAACTTGATGGATCAACTATGGGCTCTTTTCTAGGGCCTTGGTTTTCTCTAACCAGATTGTCTACTACCTTTCCATTCCTTAGGGTTGTAATGGCCTAAAAATGTTCTCGATTTGGGTCATCAACTTGATTTTCACCCTTAGGATTGCTCACAGGTTGGTTTGGAAGCATTCCTTCCACTCTCCTATTAATGAAACTAGCTAATTGTCCCATTTAGGATTCAAGCTTTTGAATGGATTCAGAGTGAGAATGGAGTAATTAGGTGTTGCTTTCTAATCCTTTTATAGTATTCAACACTTTATCCTCGAAAGATGAGTTCCTTTGAGGAGGAGGGAGATGATTAAAGTGTTGAAATTGTTATTGAGATTGATATTTAGAATGATTTTGGAAAGGCCAATTGTTTGGCATTTGAGGTTGGGAAAAAGAGTTTCCTTGAGCGTGGGGAAAAGTGTTTCCTTGAGCTTGGGGTTGTCATGAGAAATTGGGATGATTTCTCCACCCCGGGTTATAGATGTTCGAGTATAGATCATTACCCGGGTGAGTGTGGGCAGCATTAGCATGCTCTTGGACATATTCTGAAAACTGGGATGTTGAGGGACACTCATGAATGTGATATGCAGGGCTGGAACATAACGAACATACCTCATTAAGATTGGGAGGATGATGAGGATGTTTATAAGAAGACGGCCCTGTAGCCATGAGTTGGTCCAATTTGCGAGACAACTCATCTACTTTAGATGAGACATAAATAGAAGTGCCTACTTCATAGATGTCTCTCTTGAGATTTGAGATGGAAGGTTGTCTCTCAAAACGATTGTTGGAGGCATGGTGTTGAGAGTTTTCACTCAGATTTTAAAAGAGTTCACATGCCTGAATTTCACTCTTCATCATAAATGCCCCTCCACAAGGAATATCAATCATTTGACGGTTGTATTGAGGAAATCCATTATAGAATGATTGGATGAGTTGCCATTTAGGAATTTGGTGGTGAGGACACTTACGGAGAAGATTTTGAATCTCTCCCAAGTCTCATGAAATAGCTCACCATCAATTCGAGAAAAACTCGTGATGGTTCGCCTCATTTGATTGATTTTGCTTATGGGAAAGAATTTATAAAGAAATTCTTGTTGCAATTAAGTCCAAGAGTGAATAGTGTTAACCTCTAAAAAGTTAAGTCAGTACTTGGCTTTATCTTTCAAGGAGAATGGGAAGAGGCACAACTGAGGGCATCATCTGAAAAATTCTATAGCCTAAAGGTTGTGCAGATCTCATTAAATTCATATCGATGCTTTTCGCGACCGAAAATACCCCCTAGGAGTTAGGGATACTTTAGCTCGTGACCGCCGTGACATACCCTCTCATATGACACATGAGGCATACATACCACCTTATGAAACACACAACATATATTGTCACAAAACACAGTAGATTGCTCCTGCTGCATCCCAAGATCACCAACCAAACCTCTCAAATATCTAAGTATTCATTTCACTGCCTGCCAATGGGTTTTTTCAGGCTTATCCATATACCTGCTTACCACGCTAACTGCCTGTGAAATGTCTGGCCAAGTGCAAACCATAGCATACATAATGCTCCCAACAACACTAGCATAAGGAACACGTGACATGTGTTCCACCTCCTCCTCAGTCTGCGGTGATAAAGCAGCTGAAAGTTTAAAATGAGCTGCAAGTGGAGTACTCACTGGCTTCAACCCTTGCATACCAAAGCATTCCAGTACCTTTTCAATGTACCTTTTCTGAGACAAGTGCAATCTGCCCACTTTTCGGTCTCTGTGAATCTCCATTCCCAATATCTTCTTGGATGCACCCAAGTCTTTCATTTCAAACTCACTGCTTAACTGAGTCTTCAAATTCTTGATCTCAGACATGTTCTTAGAAGCAATCAACATGTCATCAACATACAACAACAAATAAACATACGAACCATCAGACAACTTCTTGTGATAGACACAACTGTCATACTTACTCCTACAGTAGTCCTTTATAATCATGAAAGTATCAAACCGCTTATACCACTATCTAGGAGATTGTTTCAAACTATACAGAGATTTCTTTAACAAGCACACATGGTCCTCCTTTCCCTGAATCTCAAACCCTTGAGGCTGATGCATGTAAATCTGCTCCTCTAGCTCACCATGCAGAAAAACAGTCTTGACATCAAGCTGTTCAAGCTCAAAATCAAATAAGGCAACCATAGAAAGTAGCATCCGAATGGAACTGTGCTTCACAACAGGTGAACACTTCATTGAAATCAATGCCCTCTTTCTGTGAATAACCTTTTGCCACCAATCGAGCTTTGTACCTTGCATCCTCCACCCCTGGAGTTCCTTCCTTCATCTTAAAGACCTGGTTGCATATGCTCTAATTAGTGTGACAGAAGACATTGAGGTTTAGGAACCTAGTACCTATCAAGAGGCCATTACTAGTGAAGAATCAACAAAGTGGACTGTAGCCATGAGTGAGGAGATTGAATCTCGCAGAAACAAACCGAAAACAATTTATAATAAAACACTCCTATAATTCGGTCCAAGTCTGAACCAACAGAATGTATCCAAAAAATAGGGAGTGGACAAGTCCCACTCTCAACATACACAAAATCCCCTCTCCTATCTCTCTCAGCAATAGTCTGGGTAGGGCAACCTATCTCGTGCTCCATCATCCTGGTGATGGTCCATGGTAGGCTCCGGCTCGTAGTATTCCTTCTCGACCTAACGCTCAGGAGCATACATGTCATAAGAACCTGCCGAAGTCAATAATTCGACTGAGCATGGAATATTCAGTCACATATAAACTACTAGCTAACAATAAATAATATCATGGAAATGCAAAAGCATAGAGAGTAGCATTCTTGAAAGTAGTTTCCCAAAATTAGTTCCTTAATAATGTTCATGTGAAATCAAAACCATATAAATCTTGTGAAGTCATATGATAATCATGTTCTTGTGAGTTCTTGTGAGTTCTTGTGAATTCTTGCGATAGTTGGGATTCCTTATGAGCATGCGAGATTTGAGTAAGCATGATTTTCTTGTGAACTTGTGAGCTTGTGAGACATGACTACTTGTGAGTCCATGTATAGTGGGATTCTTTGTGAGCTTTGAAACGATCTTAGAACACCAACCCAAAGTTTGGCATTGTCACTTACTAACCCACTGTTTGACCTTATCAATACTTGTGAACTTGTGAGATTTCTTTGACAAAAACCTTACTTATGAACTTTATAAAACACCGTTCTTACAAGAAATCATCGAATCATGCGATACTTGTTAACATAGAGTGTATAAAGTACTTGTGAACACCATAGTATCCTTAGAAAGTTTGTAAACATGTAATCATATTCATAGAAATTCAATATTAGTGATATTTTACATCCAATGTCAAAATCATCATCCAAGAGCATACTGTGCAATATAGTTTTTCTTAAAAATAATGGCACAAGGGTAGATAGTAGATTGTATCTACCTCAAAAGGAAGTTTTTACACTTCTGTAGAACAAGAATCAAGCTTGAGGAAACTAGGTTGAAGCTTTGAGAAAACTAAAGTCAAAACCCTTTTCTCAAAAGACACGAACAGTATTTTGAATTGGAGAAATCCAAGCTTGAGAATCACCTTGAGTATGAAATTTGAGTCTGAGATCACTCAAGGAGTGAAGCCTGAGCTTCTGGAACAAGAATGGAACCTAGCTTCAACTTTGGGAAGAACACTTTGAAAATCACAGAGTTCTTCTTCTTCTTCTTCTCTTTCAATTTTCCCCAAAATCTATGCTTAGGGTTTAGTAAACTATACCCACGAAATCTCCTTTTATTTATAGTCTAAGGGTTGCCAAAACCCTTAAAAGTCCTTGCAAAATATCTCAAAATATCTCCCAAGGTCGGTGGAAGAGTTCTGGGTCGGTTTGGGGTGTTTTGGGCATTCACTCGTCGACTTGTGGTTCGCACTCGTTAACTAGTGAATGGCGCTCGGCGACGAGTGAGTACTTTGACTTGGTTGAGTTTTTCCTGCTTTGGTATTTTGACCATAACTTTTGACTCGCTTATCGGATTTTGACAATTCAGTTTGCTTTGGACTCGTCTTTCAAATAAGAACAATTTTGAGTCTAATGGACCAATCCTAATTTTGAGTGATTAATTGTCTAAATTGGATCTAAGGCTGACTGGTCTGAAAATGGATTTCAGCAGCCCAGAATTTCAGCAGACTAGTTTTCAGAATTCTGACGTTTGACCCAACTTCTACTCAAAATCTGAAAAAGTGATACACATGAATCTCGAAGAGGGTTTTGATATATTTCCAAAAATTCAAGAATCGCTCGATTCCAATCAGCAGTGAGAAATCTAGAGCTTTTTAAAGTTGAGGGTATGTTTAGGCATCCATTTCTTTGACACTTGGAGTATATTATACTCTCATTTTTCATTTGTTCCTAACCCCTCAAAACACTTTCCATACATATTTTTATTCATTCGAAATCTCATTTCATTTTAAAACATGAACCCACAATTTCATTAGGACTTTAGGCCTTGAAGGCACTATTCACATCACTACGCAAGCGAGATCCGGGGTTCTACATCCTTCCCCCCTTACAGAAATTTCGTCCCCGAAATTGGATGATACAAAACATACAAAAGAAAAAAATTACATGAAAATCAACCATGAACTTTACAAACAAATGAGGGTATTTTTCCCTCACTTCTGCCTCACACTCCCAAGTAGCCTCTTTTGCGCGCGGAATGGTGCTACCACTTCACGAGGACAAGTGGAATCGTCTTGGTGTATAAGACTTGATCTCGATGATCCAAGATCTGATCCGGTTACTCCACTAATGTGAGATCCTCGCCAATCTCCACTAGATCAAGATCAATAACATGTGAGGGGTCCGACACATATTTTTGATGCATGGAAACATGAAAGACATTGTGGACCGCCGCTATGCGAGGAGGTAGAGCTACTCTGTAAGCAACTTCACCCACACGCGTGATCACCTCAAAAGGTCTCACATATCTAGGACTAAGTTTCTCCTTCTTTCCGAACCTCATAATCCCCCGACTTGGAGAAATTTTCACAAAGACCCAATCCCCAACCTGAAATTCTAAGTCTTTGCGGCGAGTATCCGCATAGCTCTTCTGCCCGTCTTGAGCAGTCTTCAACCTCTTCCAAATGATCCTGAATCTCTCAACAGTCTGATAGATCAACTCAGGCCCCAAAACTTTTCTTTCTCCAACTTCATCCCAGTAAAGAGGAGCTCTACAACTTCTCCCATACAAGGCCTCGAAAGGTTCCATCTGAATACTCGCCTAGTAACTGTTATTGTAAGCAAACTCCACTAATGAAAAATGATTCTCCCAACTACCTCAGAAGTCTAACATATAGGCTCAGAGCATATCCTCTATAACTTGATTCACCCTCTCGGTCTGCCCATTAGTCTGAGGATGGAAGGCAGTGCTAAAGTCCAGACAGGAACCCATAGCATCCTGAAAAATCTTCCAGAACTTAGAAGTAAACCTCAGATCCATGTCTGACATGATACTTACTGGCACCCCATGCAACCAAACTATTTCCTTGGTGTACAAGACTACAAGCTGGCTCATACTGGATGTAGTCTGATATGGTAGGAAATGTGCAGACTTTGTCAATCGATCAACTACAACCCAAATAGCATTGGATGCCCTTGTTGTCCTTGGCAAGGGGATGCTTATAAGGGTCTTCGTTATTAATTCCGTGATAAGATGGTAACATTTGGATTGTACTAGACTTAATTTCATAGTAGACTGTGTTAGTGTCCGGCAATCGGATGTATGCGGGAGATGAGTATGCGGAAGGAATAAAGTATTCACTCAAGGATTTGTTTGGTTCTTATTCTTCTGTCATTGTAGAAAAGGAGTAGCTTCTAGGTTGAAATAGAATCGGGCCGAAGTCTTGAGAAACCTAGCGGTACGCTCTAACTCTGAATTGATAGGGAATAATTCTGGATTACAAGACTGTTTATCATGCATACACCCTAGAGAAGTACTCTATATTTGACTGACACCAATTTGCAAGATGAATCTAAGTTTCTAACTTAAAGGAAGTAGATACTTATAATGTTCTCTCCCGCTTTCCAAAATTTGAGGAAGTTGTTGCCAAGCGGTTTTCAAGTCAAGCAATTTGGTACCTGTCAATCAAAGGAATTTGAATTCAGTAAACATAAATATTTTTGTGATTTGGATAAGATTGACTCAGACTTAATCTCTAAAATTAAGCAACTAAACAGTTCCAATAATCCCCGTGAACGGCGCCAAAAATTGATTGTCAAGTAAATAAACCTTGTAATAGTTACAATTCCATATAATATCAACTAGTATGGGCCGGTGTTGAACCATAGAAGATTGCGCTGGTTTTGTTATCTTTTTCTTAAGATTATTTCTAAGTCAAGGAGTGACAAAAGTTGATTTGATTTAATGGTTTTTAAACTAAGAACATAATTTAAACTAATGACTTCTCTTTTAATCAACTAAACTAAGAGTTTTTGTGATAACAATGATAGAAGTTCTAGGGTGTTAAAATCCATCACTAACCTCATAATTGAACCTACATGTATTCATTCGGGCCTCTCAAGTGTAAACAATAGGGATGAGAGTGACAACAAGTCTCAATTCATCGAAACAAGAACCTCTTAATTAAACCTATATGTATTATCCATTCAGGCCTCTCAAGTGTAAACAATAGGGATGAGAGTGACTACAAGTCTCAACTCATCGAAACAAGAATGATTCAAGGGATCAAACTCTAGTTTGCCCTATTTACGGTTAGCACGAGTGATACACATTAAACTAGGGTTGCGAAATTACTCGTCTTCCCTAGGCATAGAACATCTTATAATTCAATTATTCGACAGTAAAACCATTGCATAAATTTATATCAGCAATCACAGAAAGATGATATAAATGATCTCAATCTCAACGCAGTAAAACCTAAGGCAAGGATAAGATCATATTGAAATTGAATATTGAATCCATTAAATATGGTTGAAGAAAAACTCTCTCATTATGCAATCATTGTTTATAAAAGTGAGAAAACCTAAATAAAATACATGAGATAAAATTACTTGGCTAGGGTTTCATCTAAACCCTAGAAAAAGAGATCAGTTCATGGCGAGGGCGAAGAACACTGCTTTTAACGAAGAACACGAAGAACCCAACCTTCACATATCTCCAGAGCCTTATTTTTTCAAAATCTCAAAATTCAGAACCTTTTGTAGGGCAAGTGACCTTTTTTTATTTTTTTTATTTTTTTATAGAGAATTCTCTTTGTTGTTAATTCGGCTTTTAGAAACCCCCAAAAGGGTTAACTTCCTTATTCTTGCACGCAAACTCCAAGGCCAAAAAAGGCCGATCATGACGATCGATCGCCAATGAGCAATGATCGGTCATCACTTGTCATAAATTTCTGTAGGTTACTGTTTTATGGACAATCGATCGTAAGGTGGTGAACGATCGATCATAATTGTTTTGATCTGCGATTGATCGTCACTTAATTATTTTCAGTTTTCTTCTTTCTTTCTTCCTTTCTGGTCTTCTCTTGGATGATATTGTTCTCAGGCTTCGCATCTTGTAATTCTTCAATTTAGCCTTATTTTCCTCGCATGATCCTGAAATAGATAAAAGCAACCAAGTACCATAACAGGATTCAAAAGAGAACTTTAAGAAACTAACGAGTGTAGTTTGAGGTTCATTAAAGTGTAATAATTAGCACCGATCAATTATTGAATAGATTTAGATGATTATAATGGCTCTTCATTAAGGATTATATAGAGATCACATGAGTCTCAAGATAGAAGCATTATCACATCATAATAAGAGTTGTCAGCAAAGAGAATAAAATGCACAAACTGTCTCTTACATGTGTTGACATTTGGACATTTGTTTGCTTATAAATATATGAATTTGTGAGTCCAAGAAGACAAAACGATCCTTTTCCTAAACTATGAAACCTCTGAACTTATTGAACTTTTGCATCCATTTAACCCAATTCTGACTTAATTAAACTTCGGAGTGTCTTTAATAGGTTGGACAATCACTCCACAACAAACTTTTCATTCTTCTACTAATTATTCAGAAACACGTGGAGCTAGCAGTTGTGAGAGAAATCCCCCCAGGGTCCTTTTGCAATACGAATGTTGAATTGTTTGTAATTGGGTTTCTCACATTCTATATCAGTTTTTTTTAAAGAGAATAATATTTTTAGAATTGATAATAAATGCCCTTCTAATAAGCTATGGTTTGTATAGGTTTACCAAACAAACTTTTAATAAATGAGAGTTTTTTTTTTCTTGCAAAACAATAACATTACCAAACAAACTTATTATATGATTAGAGGTTTACAAATTGATGTCTAATTTTAGGTTTATTTAAAATAGCTCTTATTAGATAGATAAACAGACCCCAAGTGTTACAAATACTGTAAATAGATCCACGGTCTAGTACACGAGGGCCTTACTATTTCAAACCCATAATTGAAATGGGAGACTAATCTTCCTTGATATGAGCCAAAAAAAAGAAAAGTGCAAATTAGAAGCTGATCAAGAAGAGGATTATCGTGCAATTTCCAATGACATCATGAACTGGCTCTCCATACTATCTTGGCCACTAGCATTGCCAACCAAACGATTAGATGGTTCACCTAGTAAACTCTCAGTTTCCTCCTGCTGCTTCCCTTGTACCCATGGATGCTCTTGGAACTTTCTCAGCCCGTCCAGTTCTGCAGCCACTTGCTTCATTGTCGGCCTTTCCTCCCCCTTCACCTTCAGGCATCTCCTTGTAAGCTCAGCAACCGCCACTAGTTGCTCTCTCTGCCCCTCGTTCACAACTCGATCCTCGAGAATCTGAAAGAGGCGATTTTCTTTCATGGAAGCAATGAAGTACATAGCTAGACTCCTATGCTCCTCGCTTCTATCTGGCGATAGTGGCTTCTCCCCAGTCAGGAGCTCAGCAAGAACAACGCCAAAGCTATAAACATCGCTTTTATCCGTCAGTTGACCTGTTTGAAAGCATTCTGGATCCAAGTATCCTAAGGTACCTTGAACCAGTGTCGTCATTTGAGTTTCCTCCAGAGGAACCAACCTTGAAGCTCCAAAATCAGACACTTTTGCTGTGTAGTTATCATCCAAGAGTATATTGGCAGACTTGACATCTCTGTGAAGAATCGGAATGGAGTGTGCCGAGTGCAAGTAGGATAGTGATCCAGCAGTCTCGGCGGCGATCCTTAAACGGTTTTCCAATGAAAGAGATGTTGCGTGCCTCTCATCGTGAATGTGCTCGAAGAGGGTTCCGTTGGAAATGAATTCATAAACCAACAAGGGAACCTCTGTCTCTAAACAACAACCCAAGAGCTTCACCACATTTCTGTGGTTGATTTGAGAAAGAATGTCCACTTCATTTATGAACTGTATAATTTGGCTTTGGTTCATAATTTTGGACTTTTTAATGGCGACTACTCTGTTATCTGGTAGAATTCCTTTGTAAACCGTACCGTAGCCTCCCTGGCCAAGAACTCGACTCTCATGGTAGTTGTTGGTTGCCTTTTTCATGTCTTGTACAGTGAAGATCTTTGCCATCTCCGATACACCTCTATGCCTAGCAATTTGCTGCTGTAATACCATACCTCCATTTTGCTGGAAGAATTTCTCTTTAAGTTTGATAAGCCTTCTTCTCTTGAGTGCCCAATATAACCACGAACTGGAAGCAAATACAAACAAAAAGCCTACACCAATTCCTGCATTGAGAGCCAGTTTTAAATGTTTGATCATTCTCTTCAACCAAATGCCTTCACATTGATGATTTTCAAAACAACTCATAAAGGTACGTATATGCCTAGTTTTACTTGGGTGTGATTAAGAGAGTAAGTACCTGAGACAACGATGATCACTGGAAAAGTATCTGGGGTACAACCGCTCCCATTCTTTCTGCCATCGCCATGGTAGCCATCTTTACAAGAGCAGCTATAGTTTCCAATTGTATTGTGGCAAAGCCCTTCGCAGGGATTGTCTTCACACTCGTTGATGTCTTCACCGACAAAATTAAAACATACTCGATTAACAATTGCAATTCATGGGATGTGCGTTTGTTGGTGTTTCATACCCATGTTAAGCAATATGCATCAATACACAAGCCGGGCTGAGATGGGATCAAAGCCAATCGCGATTGAACTCGAGGAGAGTTCAGTCGCACCCACTGGCCAGTCTCTATTAACTGTGGTCAACATTTACTAAACCTTAGGTTTCAACAATTTAAATAAATGCAATACTGTCACCGTGAGCTTGGATCACAGTCAATTGTGATTCAACTCACTCCGAGTTCAATCACTCCCAATATAGGCCAAGGCCTCGCATTGTCTCTGGGGAAGCCAAAAACTGGTCTCGGGATTCCATACATTATGCGACAGTTGGCAAAAATATGGGGAGAAGTCATTCCATTTTCTCCCCATGATTTTGACTTCTCCCCATTTGATATCTCTTCCCCTTATGCGGTCTCAAAAGCATTTCCCACTTTTTTTTAACATTTATGCTTTAATAATTTTTTTTCCAAAAAACCAAGATTATATTGTTGAATCTCACCAATTAGTGAATTTTAACCGGCTAATAATAGGAGTTAAAAGAGGACGCGGGTTGATATGTGAGTGAGATTGATTTCGGGGAGAGTTCATGTGCAATTGACTGCATGTGATCCAAATCTCGAGCTCAGTGGACAAAATGGACTGGGGGATTTTGCCAACTCTACTCCCCGCATTAATTTTTGGACTTTGCTACTAAGACCGCAGAGGGCCGCGACCATATCGAGTCCGCGCGCATGTGATTAGCGGATCTTAAAATTTTCATAAATATGATATTATCTTTTTTGAGATCCACTTATCACATGCACGGTCTCAGTGTGGTCTCGGCACTTTGCTGTCTAACTAGTAATTCCCTTAATTTTTTTTTTTTTTTTTGGAGATCTCACTCCCTGACCTTCCTTGAATAGTGCTATTGTGTTAGCCCTAGTCTTGAATCAACTCATACTCTTACCCTCTACCAACCACCTGTCCATATAACATGAGAGAGTGCTTTAATTATTACAAATTGGACATGAGGTTGGTGAGGGTGAGAGTAGGGCTGACATTCCTCCTCACTCCTCTGAAGGGCAAGAAGACAAGGTATTGCAGTACTACACAAAATTCTTTTCTTCTTGCCCCCCCCCCCCCTCCCCAAAAGGGGAGAATAGAGCTATGGAGAACCTAAGGATCACTTTTTAAGCTACGAATTGGAAATATAAAATATGGAGTTACCTTGGCATCCTTGGGAAAGATATGGGTTCCCTTGGTAACCTTTGTTGCAGTAACACCGATATCCAGGGCCATTGGTGGTGCAGTTGCTATTTGGGGCACAAGCAAGAGAAGCCGAGTCTTCTCTTCGAACTTCCTCACATGTTTTGTTTCCGATCGCCCAGTCTAGCACCACAGGAATATTTTCTCTATCCACGTAACCATCAGCGGCGAGATCCGATAATGTGAAGTTGAACCATTCTTTTTCGGCCAGGAAGCCATAGCTGCAAGGATTGTAGTTCCAGGACTTATTGTGGTTGTCATTGCTCTCAAGGGTAACGTTAAACCTCTTAAGTTGCGGGGGAATGGTGATCTGGCAACAACCGATACCGGAGCAGGACCCCTCGATTACACTTTCTTTATCGTTGCAAAAGGATACACACCCGCTTACGAAATCTTGCTCCTCAGACTCACTGAAGAAAGCGATAGTGTCGCATCCGATGGCCGTGAATATATTGTGGGTGGCCGAGAACCAGAATGGAGATTCACTCAAATCCGTCCAGGCCTTTACATTTTCAAGTCTCTTACCGCCTGAATTGTAGCAGTCCACGGCATACCAGCCACTGATAAGCACTTGAGCATCATGATGTATGTTTAGAACCTCAATGTTACCAGTTCCAAGGAATGGTAAGGGGTTGCTAAGATTATGTTCATTGCAAGTTATGTTGAACCCAACATCCAGATAGCAGCCTTCTCCGATGCCGAACGGATACGGTATGCTCACGCTACCACAATTGGTTCGGCAGCCGGGCAACGTTTGTGATGTCAGATTCGTTGCCGTTATGGGTACTAGGATGAGATGAATAAAGTACAGAAGAACCAGAAGCAGAAGCAGCATGGCTGCACTTGTAATTTGTTTCATCTTTTGTTCATGTGCTACTGCTAGTAGTAGAGATGTGATTAGGGCCTGGGATACACCAACTGAAATCTCTTCCCTTATTTAATCTTCGAAGAAAAGTCCATCGCTACCTTTTTTGACTTAGTCATCAATTTCCCAATAGGCCTCGGATTGTCTCTGCCGGAAAGGGCTCTGGGGCGACTTGACCTGGTGTTCTGTTCCTTCATGAGAAATTAGGTGTTCTGTTCCTTTAACCAAAAAAATGAGTAGCCCATTGGCTTACGGCACTCTCTTTTCTTTCATTACGGAGACATTTTGGTGGATGATAGGGCGACTTGACCTGGTGTATATCAGACTTATCAGTGCATTTACATCATTTGAGGGGGATGGAATGGAACTTATACCAAACACTATTAGGGTAAAATTGGAATATATACCCTCGTCGGGAAAAATTTTCAAATCATGCCCTAACCAATGATATTTTTAGTTCAAGGCAAAAAAAAAGAGGGTACTTAACTCTATATTATAATAAAAATAAACAAAGAAACCAAATCCTCTACAACCATAACCGGATCTGAGGGAGCCCGGTATGCCGTTGAGGTTGCCAAGTGTCCCTTTTGATACCCCTTAATTGTGGTTAAAATTCACCCACACCTAGGGTTCACCCACTGAGTCCTGTCTGGTTATAACCGTAGAGGATTTTGTTCCTAAAACAAAAACTTATGGGGGGCAAAAGTTCCCTTATTTTGTACGTGGTTGGTTCTAAGATACTCCACAAGAATCCTTTCTGAACAAAAGAACCAAAAAGTTGTTGAAATTTGGTAAAAATTAAGGGAGGGCGATCGATCCCCACTAGGGGCGATCGAGATCGATCGCCCGAGGCGCCGTTTTGCGTGGAATTTTTCGGGAAATTGTTATTTTAGCCTTTATATGTTTTGGGAAACCCCTATTCCGATTTGGGGACTTTCTATTAGTCTAAGTCTCTTGTTCAGGCCTATAAATAGGGGATTATGGGTCTTGGGTTTGTATCTAATCATCTTGAGATGATCAAGGGAATGCTTTTGCATTGAGAGTAGGAGATTGCTTAGGAAAGGTTTAGGGAGGATAGATAAGGATTCTTCTTTGGTTTTTCATAGAGAATGTGAGTTGAGTGCTTTTGTACTGGTTTCTCAAGGTTTCTGTGAATAAAGAAGTGATCGGATCTTGACCCGTGGTCGTAGGCAGGTTGTTGCCGAACTATGTATATCTCTTGTGTTCCTTTGTGTGTGTGTTTTGGTTTATTCTTTTCCATCTGGTTATTTCTATTGGTTGTTTTTTCACACAATCAATTGGTATCAGAGCTTTGGGTTAAATTATTTTTTAGTTGGTATGAAAAATTCTGGGTAATTTTTCCTAGAGAATTTTGATGGAAAAGGGAGTTTCAATCTATGGTAAAGGAGGGTAAATGATATCCTAGTTCAACAGGGTCTCACAAAGGCGTTGAAGGGGAAGTCCGATAAACCAGAAAAGATGCCCGATGCAGATTGGGAGGATATTGAGGCGAGGGCAGTCAGCACAATACGCCTCTGTCTTGCAGATAACGTGATGCATAGCATTATGAATGAAGAATTGGCACCGGATCTTTGGAAGAAGTTGGAAACGCTCTATATAGGAAATAACCTTACCAACAGGTTATACTTGAAAAAGGAGTTCAATACTTTAAAGATGGTGGATGATGCAAATCTCATGGAGTACATTAATGTATTCAACCAGATCTTGAATCAACTGTTGAAAGTTGATGTCAAGGTGGATGAAGAAGACCAGGCCGTGAGACTTCTTACATCTCTTCCAGACTCATATGATCACTTGAGACAACTCTTATGTATGGTAAGGAGACATTACTAATGGAGGAGGTCACGGCGGCGCTACTCTCTTACGAGATTAGGCAGAAGCCATCGCATGATTTGAATAATCATGCCATGGTTGCTCGGGGAGGAGGAAGGGACTTAGAGAGAGGATCTGGAAAAGGCAGGGGCAGATCCAAATCCAAGGGAAAAGGTGGGATCCAGTGCTATCATTGCAAAAGATTAGATCACTTCAAAAGGGAGTGTCTGAGGCGTGCTGATGGGAAGAGGAATTCTTCCGGAGAAGATTCTCGGGCGGCAATAGGAACAGACAATGAGAAATACATTGGAGATGTTTTCATAGTCTCCAAAGGTATGGACAATTCTTCTAGTGAGTGAATTTTAGATTCGGGGGTTTCATGTCATATTTGCTCAAATATGAAATTTTTTGATACATTCCAAAAGGGGACAGGAAAAGTGTTCTTGGGTGATGAATCTAAATGTGAAATCACGGGGTTTGGTAATGTGAAGATAAAAACGTTTGATGAAGTTATTCGGACTTTGGGAGGGGTAGCTTGTGTCCCTAAGTTGCGAAGGAATTTAATATCACTCGGACAATAAGACTCCGATGGCTTTGTAGGTGGAGTTATCAAAATAAAGCGGGGAAAGCAGGGTTGCTTAGTTTTGATGAAGGAGAAGAAGTGTGGTGTATTATATTTTCTGGAGGGGAATACGGTAGTAGGTGGAGCGACTACAAGGTCTGCAGGAAAATGAAAACCTGATGTTGTGCAGAGTGTAGAAAGCTCACCTAAAGCCTCTTTCACAGTTGGTGCAGAGATGGGTATTCCGGTAAGTTTTCGTAAGGGTGGAGATGGTGATGATGTGCCTTTGACAGAGAGGACGGGTCTATGTCCTCGTCCAGGATTCTTCTAGATTGGAGAATGAGTTTTCAGGCTACACATGGGTTTTGACCATGTTTTATCGAATTCGGTTGAGTACTTTCCGAGGTTGGATTCGAGGGTGTGTGTAGCTAGTGGGTTTCTTTCACAGATGGTGCAGAGGCGGACAAGGTCAAAGTAGGTGTTTGCGGTATTTGCAAACGGGTTTGCGGTAATTGCAAACGGTGTTTCAAAATTTTGAGAGAGATTTTAGTTTGAGGTGGAGATGCTCTCTGGATGTGGGCGATGCGGTGTTCTATCTTAAAGGTTTGCTTGACGATTAACAAATTGGTTCTCTTGGTTGCGGAGGTGTCGCAAAATTTTCGCAAAAGGTGGAGATTGTTAAAATTTGGCAAAAATTAAGGGAGGGCGATCAATTCCCACTAGGGGCGATCGATTGCCCTTAGTGGGGATCGATCGCCCGGGGGCGTTGTTTTGCATGGAATTTTTCAGGAAAATTTTATTTTAGCCTTTATATGTTTTGGCATGAGAAACCCCTATTCCGATTGAGGGACTTTCTATTACTCTAGGTCTGTTGTTTAGGCCTATAAATAGGGGATTATGGGTCTAGCGTTTGAATCTAATCATCTTAAAAGGATCAAGGAAATGCTTTTGCATTGAGAGTGAGAGATAATAGAAAGGGTTAAAGCATACTAGGGTTTGGGAAAAGTTTAGGGAGGATGGATAGAGATTCTTCTTTGGGTTTTCATAGTGAAGATGAATTGAGTGCTTTTGTACTGGTTCCTCAAGGTTTCTGTGAATAAAGAAGTGATTGGATCTTGACCCGTGGATGTAGGCAGGTTGTTACCAAATCACGTATATCTCTTGTGTTCCTTTGTGTGTGTGTTTTGATTTATTCTTTTCCGTCTGGTTATTTCTATTGGTTGTTTTTTCCCATAACAAAAGTGACCTTCCTACAATTTCAAATGCATACATGAGCCGGCCTTGACCAGTCACAGGACGCGTATTGATGGTTTAATTAGCTGATAGGCAGGATAGCTAATAAGGCATGTAAGAATATTATATAAGTCAAGGACTCGTGATTGTCTCCAGTTGTAACTGGACTTGGTGGAGTCCAATTACGCCACTGACGCTGCCACATGCCCCTTTTGACACCTCTTAATTGTGGTTAAGATTCACCCATCCCTAAGATAATCCAATGCCTACCAAAGTTGGTATTAGGGGTCACATACCCAATAACAGTGTTCATCTCAAACAACATTTGGTTTTGCCTCATTCACTGCATTGTCTTGGTATCCAAATCAAAGAAAGGGTAAAAACGATATTTTAGTTTTTGCCTTGGGGTTTTCTGCATTTAAAATTTTTTTGGAGCCCGTTCTCAAAAAAGTGTTACACATGTCCCTTTTTAACTCCCTTTAACTAGGGTTAATTCACTCACCATTAGGGTTAAAAATTCTAACTTTGCTTTTTTTTAAAAAAAATTATAAAAAATTTAAGGTGTCCTCTTTTAACTCCTTTCAACTGTGGTTAAGATCAACTAAAGGGTTAAAGCATCTAACCTTGGATTTTAGAAAAAAAATTAACTTTGGACTCCCTTTAACTGTGCATGGTTAGGGTTCACTAACCCTTATGGATAGGGACATGTTAAAAGTTTTTAAATACCAAGGACCTAGGTTAGATCCATTAACCCTAAGGGTTAGTTGATCTTAACCACAGTTAAAAGAATTTAAAGGATGCACCTTAAAATTTTAATTTTTAAACCAATGTTAAATTCTTTTATCGTAAGGGTTATTGAACCTTAACCAAGGTTTAAAGGAGTTAAAAGACACGTTAACTTTATTATTATTATTTTTTTCTAAAGAACAAAGTTAGATGTTTTAACCCTAAGGGTGAGTGAATCTTAACCACAGTTAGATTATGGGGAATCCAGTTATGCCCATGAGGTTGTTGCCATGTGTCCCTTTTTACACCCGTTAGCTGTGGTTAAGATTCACCCACCCCTAAAGTTCACTCACCATCCTTGGTTTTTAGAAAAAAATATTAAAATATTTTTAAAAAAATTAATATTTTTTCTAAAAACTAAGAATGGGTGAGTGAATCTTAACTACAATTAAGGGAATCAAAAGGGACATGTGGTGACATCAAGGGCACAACAACAAAATTACCGACTAGCAACAAAATACTAGAGATGGAAACAGTTCTATCTCTAATACCTCACTTATAGACACGGAAACAAATTCTATCACAAATATTCTGTCTCTAATATATATTCCAAATTTTATGTACATTTTCTTAATAAAACATAGATTAGTGACATAATAGTTTTCGTCTCTAATGTATGTAGACACGAAAGTTGTTGTTAGTGACGCAAAATATCCGTCTCTAAGTTAAAGGATCATTAGAAACAGAAATATTTCCATATCTAAATCCTAACATGATTAGAGACATAAATGTTTCCGTTTCTAAAGCAAAAAATAGTATTATAGACGGAAATATTTTCGTCTTTAATAATCTTATATTCAGATGACTTAATCCCTAACCCGCGAAACTTGTATTTCCCCCTAAAACCATCTCCTATACAGAGCTCGAGCTCTCTCTCTCTCGGCTCCGACCACTGCCGCGAATCTCATAAGTCCCTTGTGCTCTCTCTCTCTGTCTCTCTCGCTCTCTCTCTTTGACGAGCTCTCTCTCTCTCTCTCTATCTATCTCTTTCTCTCATGTCTCTGTCTGCTCCGACCACTGCCGCAAATCTCATAAGTCCCTTGTGCTCTCTCTCTGTCTCTCTCGGCTCCGACCACTGCCGCGAATCTCATAAGTCCCTTGTGCTCTCTCTCTGTCTCTCTCGCTCTCTCTCTTTGCCGAGCTCTCTCTCTCTCTCTCTCTCTATCTATCTCTTTCTCTCCTGTCTCTGTCTCTCTCTCTGCTCTATTCTCTCTCTGTATTTCTGTCTCTCATTCTCCCTCTATGCTTTCTATCTGTGGACTCTGTGCATGTTCTCTCTGTATTTCTGTCTCTCCCTAGACCAACAGTGCCACCAACTCCACGCTCATCATCAGTTTCTCAACCCTCGGTAATAATTTCTTTTTAAATTTTGATTTGATTGTCATTCTGGATTTCTATAACCCTAGATCTTTCATAGCATCTGATATGTTCATATTTCGATTTCGATGGTAAACTGAAATGATTTGGTTCCTTATTCTCCATTTCATTTCTTCCAGATTGTAATTCATTGATATACTGGATTTTTCTCTATTTCATTTGATATTTCACTTTTAATCCCAACCAAAAAAAGTTGCTCATGAGATCGACAAGTTTTAATGGTACCTAGATCCTCTGCTAGCTCTCACGGTTACTCGCGTTGAAGTAACAGGATATGGGTATAGGATCAGTTTTCATCAAAATATATGTTTAAAAAAAAAAGCACTTCAGAAAAATTGTGAATTAGAGGGGAAGAGCAAGTCCAATATCTACACCTACTCAAGCACTGAGATTCAGGGAGTTTGAGTAAGTCCCAACATCTAACTATATTCCCATACTCTGAAGAAGCTTAGTGCCATGGATTATTCTCTTGTTTTCTCTGTTTGTTTGCTTATATTCTGAAGTAAATTATCTATAAAACGATACAAAGACGAGGATTGACGAGAGATGGAAGAATAGGATTTGTGTGACCAACACAAGGATATATTCATCATTTGAGCTCTTGAAGAAAAAACAGCTCACGAATATGATTTAAGCTCCTTGTTACGTTACCAACTATAGAGAAAAGAAGAGCCATGATAGAGTCCTCCTGAGGAATTCCTTCTCCTAAGGCCTACAACCTTGGATATTACTCCAATTTCACAGCCATTCTTCTTTTTTACGAGTTTGAACGAACTCCAAACCAAAATCCATATATGCTTTGCTCAATCACAAAGTGACTTTTCTCGCAAGTGGTGAGTAATGGTCGACTCTTACCTTCCAAAAAAAAAAAGTAGGCATGGTCGACTCTTTCCTTACCAAGCATGAGTTGAATGAATATTTTAAGCTCTGGATTTCCAGACCTCTCAAAAATATTTAAAAATATATAAATTAATATCTCTTTGATGTATAGTCTGATAAAAGGATTCTTTTCAATACTTTTATTGTAGACTCCCTTTGATTGTAATGCATGTTTATTTGATGTTCATCCTTTTTGTTAAAACTACGAGATTGTTGATCCTTTACGTGCATAATTGTGTTCGAATGGAGCATGATAATGTATTTGATACGTACATTATCATGTGGGCGGATTGTCCATATAGTTATGATCAGTGGGTTGTAAGACAAATAGTGATTCATGCATCCCTCAAGGTCATTGTGAATGTGCATGCATTGAAACTTAGATCTCTCGTTCAAGAATCATTGTCTGATAAGTATCTCTCTTATCATCACTATGGACAGATTCGTTGTAGATTACGATGGTTAGTTCTTACGTGGACTACATTGCATCTAATAACTGATTCGTCTTGTATATGAAGAGGAATATTGTTTGCAAATGATTCTTGAATTGTCCGTGTAGATAGCTTGAGAATGCATAATCCCGAAGTATGTATAAGTCGCTCCTACACACTCAATTTGAGAATATTTTTGTTAGTCAGTCATCCCTATTGTTCTCTGGGTACATATTTGAACAAGAAATGCATCTACCCCTTGTCTAAATTGTGTACTTGGAGAGCCATGGGAAGATGTGAAAATAGTTCCGTCACAAATACGGTATTAGAGACGGAACTATTTCCTTGTCTAATGCTTCATTAGAGACGAAAATAGTGACACAACATAAATGTATGCATTTGTTCCCGAATAAATGTATTAGACATGGAATCTTCCGTGTCTAATGCCATATTAGTAACGGATACTTCGTTCCGTCTCTAATGTCATTAGTGATGTGAGCATACTTCGTTCTGTTTCTAATGTCATTAGTGACGCGAGCATCCGTAACGGTATAGTGATGGCTAATATTTCTGTCTAAGAGTATTAGACACGGAAAAACCGTATCAGAGACGGAATATTTCCGTTGCTAGTCGGTAGTTTTGTTGTAGTGGCATAACCGGATTTACCAAATGCGGCTATCACCGAAGAGAATTTGGTTCCATCTTTAAAAACATTAGTATGGGCCAAGTTTCGACAAAGTAAAGGAGACATAGTTTAACTTGAATTTCACTGCTCCTAAGAAACTTACAACTTACAAGTCCCTTAATCACCAGATAAAGTAAGAAAACCTAACAACCTTAAATTTAGAAAACCATAAGGCAAAAACTAAAATGACGTTTTTATCCTTTTCTGGTTTGTATACCGGAAAGTGCATTAAATGAGATAAAACCAAATGTTGTTTGCGGTATAACACTAGTATTGGGTATGTGGGTTCCTAATACCAATTTTGGTATTAGGTGCGTACTAGAAGATTTGCTCTCCAAATGTTGGGCATTAACCCCCTCACCTAGAATAATTAACGCTACACAACAAGAAACATATGATGAGCCTTCCATATGTTACAAACTCCGATTAAATACATATCCCAACTAAGGCTCATGCCATTCATATGAATGAACCACTCTTAGTGTTCTATGAAGAAGAAGTTAAAGGTCTTCTTAGAAAAAAGGCTTAACTAGGCCTAGCTCTACTCCCTGGAGTTGCTCAACTTTTTTATGTTGAAAATGCTACTGAACTCGAAAGATGAGTTCTCAGGCTAGTTATTAATTATAAACCCTTAAACAAAGTACTCAGTGGATTCGGTATCCCACTACAACAAATCTAACGATCAGCGACAGAATTGTTCCATCTCTAAAAGTCCATTTTTCATCGCTAAAATCATTAGCGACAAAAATTGTGTTCGTCGCTAATTTGTTGCTAATGCGACCGCAACTAATGGGTTTTAGAGACGGTAATAATTTTTCATTGCTATTTAGCGACGGATTATTGTCGTCGCTAATGGATTTATTTCGGTTGGTTAAAGAAGGATAGTTAGTGATGGAAAATGGTATTTGCAACGGATTTTACAACATCAGCAATGGAAATTGTTCCGTCTCTATTTATTAACAATGACGGTTTATTTTCTATCTCTAATACATTTTGCGACGGGTTTATTTTTGTCTCTAATGGGTTTATTTCGGTTGGTTAAAAAATGATCATTAGTGATGAAAAATGGTATTTGCGATAGATTTTACAACATCAGCAACGGGAATTATGCCGTCTCTAATTATTAACAATGATGGTTTATTTTCCGTCTCTAATGAAGAATTTGTGACCGTAACAATTTCGTCTCTAATGCCACATTTGCGATGGGAATTGCCCATCACTAATTTGGAAACACCATTAGCGCTGGATTAATTTCCATCATTAATGTCTATATATTTTTTAAAAATAATCTTTTTAGCACAATCATAATAACCTGTACACCTGTAACCTGTTCATTCACAGTTGTTCATTCACATTCCGTAACATGCATATACAAAAACATGGCTAATTCCTTTTCATTCAATATGAAAAAAAGATAACATATCAAAACCATCCAAATAGTGAACATGAACAATAAATATTGCTCAACAATGTGTTTTAGAAATAATAATTGTGTAATACAACATGAGCAAGAAAATGGTCCAGTGGGATCATCTAGAGGTTGGGTAGCATTGCGATCTAGAAAAGGGGATGGTGTGGGGAAGGAGGGAAAATGTTGGGCGTTCTTGTGCTCCATGAACTCCTGAAACACCCTCAACCGGTCTCTAACTTCAGTTATTTCAGCCTTCATAGTCATTTGGCGAGCCACCAGAGACTAGTTCACTACCTCAATTCATCTGCCCTTCTCCTCCAATTATTTGCCTCTGTAACACAGAACTGTGCAGGGGTAGCACCCCGTCCATATGTGCAGACGCGCCCATGTGTGTCCAGATCCATAACTTGGGTGAAAACCTTGTTTCAAGCAGTGCTACTAGCACTATCCTCCAGACGTTGGCTGGTCAGCTGACCCATAAACCATCCATTTACAATAACTATAATATTCATCATCAATGACTTATCACAAATAATTGGGATCGACAAGACAAAACTTTTTCTATCATCTTGTTTGATTAAAAGGCATGTCTTCTGGTAAAACTTGTTTTATTAAAGATTTTCACACTATCTCCATAGTCCATCCACATCATTTCTTACCTTTCTTTTGCCCTTTTATAGAATCAAATTGCACCAATTCACTCATTCTCACAAGAGCCATTAATGGTCTTTGTTGAACGTGTCCAAACAATCTCAGTAGACTTTCCCTTATTATATCACCTAGTAGAGCCACTCATTCTCTCAACATCCGTAACTCGGGTTACACTAAGTTTATTAATATGTTATTTCTTAGTAGCCCAATGTGTTGCTCCATAAAGCATAGATGATCTTATCATTGTCTTATAAAAAAATTCATTTAGATTGATCAGAATGCATCAGCCACAGAGCACTCAGAAGCACTTCTTCACTTTAGCCGGCCAGTTCTAATTCTATGGACAATATCCTCCTCAATCTCTCCATCCTTGTGAATAACTAAGTTGAGATACTGAAAATAGTCACATTGAGGCATCTCTTGATAATATATCTTAACTACCACCTCTACCCAAATTATGTTCTTACGAAAGGCGCATTTCATATATTCAGTCTTAGTCCGACTTATTTTTGAAACCTTTAGATTTCAAGATGTCCCTCCAAATTCTAGTTTTGCATTTACCCCCACTTTAGTTTTATGAATTAATACTACGTAATCTGCAAATAAAATACACCAAGAGACCTCTCATATAATTTGAGCCCTCTAATTCATCCATTACAATATAGAACAATTAAGACTCATAATTGACCCTTGATGTAATCTTATTATCACAAAGAAATCATTTGTCATGTCAACAATTTTTTTCATGATAATTACTGCTTCCCCATACATGTTCTTAATGATATCAATATATTTTCTCGCAACTATTTTCTTTACCAACACCCACAATAATTATTCTTTGGGATTGTTGCGCCCCAAAATCTCATATTGGTCAATGAGACCTTGGACCCATGACACTACATATCCATATTAAATTAACAACATAAAAGGCATGCTAAAAGTGAGCCTCACAATTTCTTCTATAATATAAATTATTTAAACTGTTGTAAAACTAGCAGAATAATCTGATCACCCATATGATCTCAATTACAAAACTAAACCTAAGCAACATCAACTTAAATTGTATCTTATTACATCTCTCTCAAAATTGAAATAAAAACAACTAACTAAAGGATCAATAATATAGATAGTGATCTAAATCGACTTCTTAATTTTGGTAATCACCTTCCTGCTCCTCAGTATATTCTTCCTCAATCCAAGGTCATGTAGCACAACTATCGAATCCTCCTAAACCTGCTGACAGTATTAATTCGGTTGAGCATTGAAAACGCTCAGTGTATATAAAGTACAATTAACAATATAACATATCATATCATGCAATTTCAATTATATCATACATATCCATATTTTACATAATCAGAGTGCGGAAACATGTAAACATATCCATATCATCATTCCGTGGAGACTTGTGATGCATGTGCATATGCATGTAAAATCACAATAGTAACATGACAGTCCATACCAAATTCTCATGTCCATACCAAATTTCAATACCAAGGTCTATACCAGATTTCAATGTCCATACCAGTTACACACCAGAGTTATGTCAGTTCTGTATCCATGCATGATCATGTGAGACTTGTGTAGACTTAATAACTTACCATGCCGTGAACAATGTGCTTGAATGTCATGATTAAATTTCATCTAGGTTATCTCTTAGATTCTGATATCTCATAAGCGAAAGTGCACAAAAGCCACCCATATAATGATGGTTAGAGAATTTGGGGTTGTTAATATCATCCTTTAAGTATTTACCTATCTGAAATTCAACCATCATAAATGCATAATTATTCATAATTTAGCATGTAAACATCATACCATAATACTTATCATTCATGTAGGTTATTTACATTCAAATCATGTTAATAGGGTTGCTAACATCAAAACAATTTGATAATCTCAATTCCATAATCATCATTCCATGATCATAATCCCGTAACCCTAATCTCATGATCATAAATCCGTAACCATAATCCCATCAACAATTCCATCATATATCCATTCGAAACACTATATCATCATTCTCATTACCATATAAAAATTTCCAATATCATTTTCCATTAAAAACAATAACCATATCACATTATTTTCCCATAATCCATTCTAACATTGAACCCCATACCTTGTTTCCATCATGCAAGCATATTCAGATCTTAATTAGGATTTATTCTTATCATAGTATCATTAAAAGTACAATATATATAGTACCTTTCGAATTGCTTCCCTTCGATTAATCGCTTGAGAATGGTTTTGGATGAGATCTCCAAGTTTTTCCTTCTTTTCCTTGTAAAAACCTTGTGCAAACTCTCTCTGGAATTTCTAAAACTCTTAGAATGTTTGAAACCCTAAAACCCACGAGTTAGTGATCTATTTATAGGCATAGGGTTAATTAAAAATTGTTAAATCTCGAAATTCGACATAAATTGGGATTTCTAGGCAAATTTAGGGCCAGATGGTCGACCGGTTTGGTTGGGCGGTCGACCAGTTGCTGATCAGTCGACCGGTTTGGCTTAGGAGGCTACTATTTTGATTTTATGCATTTTTCCCACCAGTCGGTCGACCGGTTTGCCCTGATTCCTTTGTTTTTCTTATTTTCTTAATAGTACACTTTAGTCTTTGGTCACACAACATGGTTTAACTTAGTTAAACACGGAATAACATTAATTGAGATGTTTGAACACAATTTCAATGTTTTCATTCAGTTGCACAAGTTCCAATACGTAGAAATTTTTGGGTCTCTACAAGGACTGTCATATAATTTCTCATGGTCAATAGATACTAGTGTGGTCAAAGCATCCAAGTAATGCATATACGATAAAGGATTCCCAAGGTGAGGCGATGCTAAGATTTAGTGAGTGCTTCACTATATCATAATCTAGGTGTTAAAAGTCTTGGCTAGACGACTTTTTTTCTACACTGATAGATACCATGTCTGAGCACGGTTTTTGGGCCCACTCGAGTCGCCACTTATTAATTATGAGGGATAAGTCCCGAATTTGGATAAGATCTAACGGTCTCAATGAGAGTCTAGGTAAGAGGTTCGATTAAGTCTCAGGGAAAGTGTTAGGCACCCTGGGACCCCCATTTTACAATGGACCTACTCCCTAGGTATAAGCCAAATTAATGTCAAAGTTTTAATCAAATGCCTAAGTTTTAGAGTATACTAATCTTAGAAAGGAGAAAATCTTAACTAAGGTCGAACCTAGATTGAGTTTCCTATGTACTCACATGGGGTGAGATCAAACCGAGCGTAGTTCTAGTACCTGAGCCCGTGTCGAGACTAGGGGACTGTGTGTGTGCACCGGGGTGGCTAGGGTTTAGTTCGGGGACTAAGGTTTGATTGGCTGAGTTGGTCAAGTGCATGGTTTAGAATGATTGGGCCCGGAGGCTAAGGATTGGGCCCGGAGGCTTAAGGTTGGGTCCGAAGGCTAAGGATTGGGCCTGGAGGCTAAGGCATGGGCCCGAAGGCCAAGAGATTGGACTTGGAGGCCAAAAGATTGGGCCCGGAGGCCATGGGTTGAGCTCGAAGGCTAGGGTTTAAGATCGGAGGCTAAGGCAAGGACCTAGAGGACAAGGGTGTAAGCCTGGAGGCCTAGGGTTGCTTAACCAAAGTTAAATGGTGATTTAACCATGGTTAGGATTGCTAATCATGGTTAAAAGGTCCAAATCATATTTTTTTGGTTTGTTTAGAAAATATTTCTGCTGGTGAACGTTAGTGAAGTGCACAACATATGCATATATATAATTGCATTAAATGAATGAGTTATATTTAGAATTTTAGATTCAAACATGAGTGCATGTTTCTGAACAACCCAGAGAATTATGGATGCATATGATCCTTGATATATGTGTGTGTGCATATACATACAGTGTTGAGTAAGGTTGCTGTCTACATAATAGAATAGAACAAGATAAGAGTATTGTGTTGCAGTTGTGGGTATTTGTCTCAGAGACAATACTAATAAGGGTTTTCACTTTGGCAAAATTACAAACACTTGGTGTGGACTTTACCCCCCCAAGTGTTTGTAGATAACATTAAGAGCAATCATGGTAAAAAGTTCAAACAACTAAAAAATATTGATGATGTGACTTGGTACGTTTGTTGTAGAACTGGAAAATTAAAACTCCCAAAAATTTTATAACAAATCTGCTCCAATTCCAAGTATCCATACCCCAAAAAATCCAAAAAATAAAAAATAAAAAAATTATGCCCCAATTCTAAGTATAAAGATCTGGTTCCTTGCAGATATTTTTGAAAATAGATTGCAGATGTTTAACAATTTAATACGGGATTATTAGTTCTACTTACCCATATGAAGATCATGGGCGAATCGAAAGAGATAGAGTATGAAAGACGAGCAGGAACATGAGAGATGACGCAATTTTTTAGATTTTTAAAGGATTTTTTTTCGGATTTTCCTAAAACTAAATGGTCTAAACCATGGTTAAAAGTTAACCGGGATTAAGTCTAACCCCGGTTAAGGGTCTAGGCAGGTCTGAGGTGGACCCAGGCAGTGCAGCAAGGCATAGACTGACCTCCTACTGGTCTGGGCCCTATGCAAGGTCACTATTATATAAAAGCACTGGAATTTACAGTAGATACAGTACCGTAAATTCTATTTCTTCACAGAATGGAATTGGCGGTACTGTGAGTATCACCAATGTCACTATTTTTGAAATAGTGGCTTTGCAGCCAAGGTGAAGGTCAGGGGTGAACCCAAGAGGGTCTTGGACCTTTGAGGGTATTCAGGAGACTTTGTCAAAAGTCATGGGCCTGGTCTGGATTGGGCCTACAGTGGCCATTTGTGCCAATAAGAAGAAAACTCAGAATTTCGGTGAATAGTTCACCGACATTGTGTCCTCTCTGGTTCAGTGGATTTTAACCATAGTTAGAGTGATCTGGTAAGCCTGGAAGGACCAGGGGAGGACAGGGGGAGTTTCAGGGACCAAGTCCAGGCCCTAGAATGGACCAGGACCCCAAAAATTCAACTCAGAGCCACTGCAATGGGAAAACCCAGAAATAGTGGTACTGTGTTTACCGCCATTTTTGAATTTTTTCAGAATTTTAATGTTTTCTTATGGGCTTCGAACCAGGGCTACTCTAGAGTTTTCTTTATTGGTCTAAGGACACTTTAGAAGTTTGGGGGATCCTGGGGCATGGCTTGATGCCATGGTGAGGCCGGATCACAGACGAATAACAACCTTTTTCCCTGGAGAGGGCCCCCATGCCTATGGGAAGGCATGGTGACCTCTACTCTTGGATTTGGAAGAAACAAAAGTCTCCTGGAATTGGACCAGGAGCTCACATGAGCTTTACAGAAGAAAAAAAGAAAAGGTGTAGGGGAGCACCCTACCCTGTTGATTTTTCCATGCTTTACTGGTGATGGTAATGGCTGTGGCTGAGTAACCTCCAAGAAAATGAGAGCCAAGGTTGATCCCCTAGGTTCGCAGGACTCCCATACAAGGCGAGATATGCTTCGGATTATACAGGGGGGTTTTTCACAAGGATTTCTTTTGGGTATTTTTGGATCCTCTCCAGAATTTGAAGATGGGTGAGTACTTATAGCAGGGGAGGCCTGGGACTCATTGGGCATTCGTACTAGGGTAGGTGGAGGGAGGGAGTGGAGGAGACCAGAGGCGTGCTTGGAGCAACTGGAGTGCGCAGGGGGCGTGCAGACTGGTTTACACGTAAAAATAGGGAATGAAGGTAGAACCAGTACCGCCATTCCCCTGAGATTGAGAATGGCGGTAGATGTTTTGCTGCAATTCCTGATCTTTTCTAAAAATGGGCCTAGCTTGCCTTAAATACACCCCACGTGGTACAGTTTTTAACCATAAAAGGAATGTCGGTAGATGGAGTACCGACATTCTGGAATTTTTGGACTTTTAGGGCTGGCCCCCCTTCCTAGGGCTTGGCTAGGGTCTATGGGCCTTGTATGGGCCCAGGGCTATTTGCCTATGGGTTTAGGGTTAGCTAGGGCTAGGCTAAGGCTAACTAGAGTTGACCTAATTAAAGCAACAAAAAAATTTGGCTCTGGAGGTGCAAGTTAGCGGAAGAATTTTTTGGGTGCATGTTAGCACAACTTTGTGAAATTCTGTTAGGGTTCTATGCTAAACCCCAGGGCCGCCGGCAGTGAGGGGGGAGCCTCCTCCCTCAAACCGCCGGATCCTCCCCTTTTTTATGCGGCTGTGCTTGGTAAAACGTCTTCTTCATCCTCTCAAAATGATGTTATCCCTCTCAAAAAACCAGGAGTATACCGTGGAGAACCAGCCATACTTTTCTCTGAAGAAGAATCATCAAAGCTTGCAGCCCCTCATCGACTATCCTTAGTTGCAAAGTGCTCATATGGAAGACCATCGCTGGATGTTATCAAGGTCCATATGAAAAAATCAGCAGGAATACGTCTGGATTTCTCTGTTGGTATTCTGGATACAAGGCATCTTCTTTTCAGATTTGCATCGGAGGAAGATTATTTAATGATATGGCTTAAGGAAGTTCTATATATCAATGGATACCTTTTCAGATTTTTCAAATGGACTCCATCTTTTTTATCAGGGGCGGAACCATCCATAGTTCCTATTTGGGTGAGTTTTCCAAACCTCCCCCTTCATCTCTTCAATGAATCAGCACTCATCTCTATTGGAAGCATATTCGGAAAGGTATTAAAGATTGATGGAGCAACAAAGACCCTATCCAGACCGAGTGTTGCTAGAATTTGTATTGAGATGGATATTCTAAAACCCAACCCAAAACGATTTTGGCTGGGTTTAGGAGATCATGGACGATGGCAAACAGTGGAGTACGAAAAGAAATCTCAGTTCTGTGTTAGATGCAAAAAACTGGGTCACAACATTATCTCATGTTCGGTTGGCAAAGACAAGAACAGTAATGAAGATCAACGAAAGGATGAAGCTGTCCCACTCAAAAACCAAACTAAACAATGGGTTCTAAAGAAGTTTCATTTGGATCAAATTCACAATGAAGACCCCTCCAATCCGGTTAACTTTGAAAATCCTAATACAGTTCAGCACTCAGATCTTGAGCGTGGGTTTCCTTCTCCAAAAATTGCTGCAATATCAAGGGAGATTGCTATTATTAACCTAGATCCTCATACTTCATCAATCTCTGATCAAAATATAGAACAAGATAGAGAGTTGCTTCATTCTTCAGTTGCTGGAGAAGAAGGATCTAAAAACATCAATATTGCAGATCCAATGAATATTTTCATTCCAGATTTGGATCACGAACAAATTCCTAAAAGTTCCTGCAGAGACGAGGAAACATCTCCAGTAGATGTCGTGATTGGTAAGTCTTCTCTATCTCTTACTAATTCTGAACATCTAACTCCTTATGTTTTAGATTGTTTGCATAGCAATGGTGGATCATCTTTCGCCAAAAAAACAGTAGCTATAGTGGAGAATACTAAAGATGATAAAATAGAAGCCTTAATGCAATCGCAATCAGATACAACTAAGGCCAACAGGGTGGAATTGCTTAATGGTAAAAATTCGCAGCAAGAGTTGGAAGGTATGATCTCTGCTATTTTTTCTGTTGATAACAACATTGAAAATTATGAGGAATTTCAAGCAGAAGAATTGATAGTGAATAGCAAATCTTTCCAAAATTCAGTTAGACAAAATCAAAGATGGGATTTGAAAAATGGAAGCAATCGTTTTCTGCCTATAGATACGTCCTATAACTCTGATAATTCTGATAAGTTTATTAATGGAACTAATAGAGATTTGGACAGAATTGCTATTCTATCTCAAGCTGAGATAAATGGTCTTAGGATGACAGAAAACATATTCTCTCAAAATAAATCTCAATTCTTTAATCGTTATTGTATGTGGAATAAACTAGTGGAGGCTATAGAAAATCAAGATTTTCCCTTTCATAATCAAAATCTGGAAAAAAAGTTTAAGGAACAATCTCAAACTATGGAATTCCATTCCAATTTTAAACTTTGTTCCTTAAATAATATAGAAGAGTTTAAAAAAGATGGAGTAAAGTTCTCCAAAAAACTCCTTAATTCAGAATTATTTAAATCTCAGCCTTTGGAAATTCAAAAACGGAAAAATAATTTAAATAAAATTATTGCTACTACGGACAGAGTTACCCGATCTAGAACTGCGGTTCTTTTCAAAGATACAAATTCCACAAATATTATTAATGAATAATTATTTAATTTGGAACATAAGAGGTGTTGGTAATTTGGCTTCTAAAGCTAGACTAAAAAATTTAATTTCCTCTAACCTAGTTTCTTTAGCGGTTATTATTGAACCAAAAAAAAATTTGAATCTGTCCATGAAATATGTTCTTTCGTTGGTATGGATAATCACTTAAATGATAACCTTAATCATGACAAGATATGGTTGTTTTGGAAAAATAATATTAAAGTATCATATATATCTGCTACAGATCAAATGATTATTGTAGATGTTAGTGATAACTCTATGGGTCAGATTAGATGTGCCTTCATCTATGCCAAATGTACTAGACGGGAGAGATTATCTCTTTGGACTGATCTTATTGTTGCATTTAATAATTTTTCTGGGCCATTTTTCATTGGTGGTGATTTTAACGCTATCGCAGATTTTAATGAAAAAATGGGAGGTAGGGAAGTAAACTATGATTATATGGGAGAGTTTAAAAATATGATCAATGATTTGGGTCTCATGGATCCTGGTTTTTCTGGTAGTAAATTTACCTGGTGCAACAATCAACAGGGTGTTCATCGTATTTACGCCCGTCTTGATCGTATCTTGATTAACCCTGAATGGAGTCACATCTTTCATATCTCATCGGTTACTCACTTATCTAGAATTGCATCAGATCATTCTCCTCTTTTATTCGTATTTAGTGAAGCTTCCATTAATCGTCCCTCATCTTTCAAATTTCAGCAAATGTGGATTTCTCATTCAGACTTTTATAGGGTTGTGACTGATTCTTGGAATTCCCCTATTTCAGCCAATCCCCTTATGTCTTTCTTCCTAAAACTTAAAAGATTAAAATTAACTTTAAAAATCTGGAATAGAGAAGTTTTTGGTAATATTTTCATAAAACTGAAAGACATAGAAAATCAAATAGGTCAGCTGGAAGAAGAGATTCAATATTCCTGGGATGAGGAAAAAAATGATAGATTATCTAAGCTTAAAATGGATTTGCAGTCTGTTCTCCTCCAAGAAGAAATTTATTGGAGACAAAAATCAAGAATCCAATGGCTGAAAGAAGGGGATAATAACACAAAATTTTTCCATATGTTCACTAATTCTAGAAGATGTCGGAATGGTATTCATAGAATCCGAGATGTTCAAGGTAATTGGTTGGATAATCAGGAGGATATTGGTAAGGAAGCAGTATCCTTTTATCAAAATTTGCTTAATTCTGAAAATCCTCTGACTGATAATAATTTATTGAGCTTCATTCCTAGTCTTATTACTGAGGAAAATAATAATACTATTTCCTTTTCTCCCTCTATCGAAGAAATTAAAAAGGTTGTTTTTAGTATGTCGGCTGATAGTGCTCTTGGTCCAGATGGTTACTCTGGGCATTTTTTTCAGTCTTGTTGGAACATTATTAAAGATGATCTTTTCCATGCTATTACATATTTTTTCTTGACTGCTGAAATGCCTAGAGCTATAAATGCGACTGCTATTGTTCTAATTCCAAAAAGTACTTCTCCTACTTCTTTTTCTGAATTTAGACCTATTAGCTTATGTAATTTCCTTTATAAAATCATTTCACGTATCTTGTCTGATAGAATTGGTTTATTACTTCCTAACTTTATTTCTGATGAGCAGAGCGCCTTTGTTAAAGGTAGAAATATCTTAGAAAATGTTAACATTGCTCAGGAAATGGTGCAGGATATTGATAGGAAATCTATTGGAGGTAACGCTATCTTTAAACTTGATATGTCTAAGGCATATGATCGAATGGAATGGAATTTTATCTTTGCAGTCTTGGGAAAAATGGGTTTTAATGAACGGGTTATGAGATTAATTCGTGGCTGTCTCCTTACTCAATCCTTTTCTATTCTTATTAATGGATGTCTTCAAGGTTTCTTTCAGAGCTCGCATGGTCTTCGGCAAGGAGATCCTATTTCTCCGGCTCTTTTTATTCTTGCTGAAGAAGTTCTTAGTCGGGGCATCAAAAATATTTCTGTGAGTCTTTCTTCCTTTTATAAATTAGGGAGATTTGGCAATCCAGTTACCCACCTTCTCTTTGCAGATGATATTCTTTTATTTTGCAATGGTAAGAAGAATAATATCAAGAAACTTTTTGATTTTATTTCATCTTATGAAAAGTCGTCAGGACAAATGATTAATAGAGAAAAAAGTGCTTTTTATTGTTCTGATAAAATGTCTAGGAGAAGATCTGATTCTATTTCTAATTGGGTGGGGATTTCTAGTAAAAATTTTCCATTCCGTTATTTAGGGGTTCCCATTTATAAAGGTCGTATTAAAAAAATTTACTTTAACTCTCTTATTGAATCTATTACTTCTAAGGTGGAAGGTTGGAAAGCCAAATTTTTATCTTCGGGTGGGAGATTAATTTTGATTAAGCACGTTTTATCCTCCATTCCCACTTATTTACTAACTGGTATTCATGTTCCAAAAGCCATAACCAACCAAATTGATTGCATTTTGGCTAGATTTTTTTGGAATAATACTAATGAAGCTAAAAAGCGTCACTGGATTAATTGGAATATCTGTTCCCTTCCCCATTTGGAAGGTGGACTAGGAATTCGGAAAATGAATGACTTAGCTTTAGCTCTTAGATTTAAACAAGCTTGGACCCTATATCAATCCTCTAATCTTTGGTCTAAATTTTTTAGAGCTAAATATCAATTTACTCATATTTGGAATGCTTCTTATTGGGCGGGTTCTTCTAAAACATGGATAAAAATTAGCCTTCTTTGTAAGGATGTGATTTATAACTCGACTTCTCTTATTGGTGATGGCTCTAAAATTAATTTTTGGCTAGATAGATGGTTTGGAGAGGTTCCTCTCATTGAATATGCTATTTCTACTCCTAATGTTTTTCCAGCTATTTCTAATATGCTCGATAATAATGCTAATTGGGATTTCTCTATGGTTAATGTCTTTTTGCCTGATAATCTTCAGATAGCTATAAAAAATGCTGGATTTTTCCTTTCTGAGTCTGAGGATGTTTTCATATGGAATCCTAGTTCTACTGGTAAATTTTCGGTTAAGTCTGCTTGGGAGAACTTTAGAAATCCTTATCCTAGAAAGGAATGGAGTAAGTATATTTGGAATTCCATTGTCCCAAAGAAAATCCAAATTTTTGGATGGAAGGTAATGTATGGTGCAGTAGCAACTGATAATAAGATCCAATCTGCTGGTATTCCTTTTGTTAGTTGTTGCTCTTGTTGCACTAATGGCCACATTGAAAACTTATCTCATCTCCTTTTTAATAGTCATATTGCAGCTTGTATATGGAGATATTTTGCAGGTTATTGTTCCATTATCATTCAGTCTAGTGATACCATCCAATGTTTTCTGACGAGATGGTTTAGAGTTTATGACAGCACCCAGAATGAGCTCTTCATACTGCTTCCTCTTCTCATAATATGAGAAATTTGGAAAGAAAGGTGTTCGCGAAGATTCAAAGGAACCAAAAAATCTTCTGATAGTATTATAGCCCGAATTAAGATTGGAATGAAGACCATCGGAAGCATTCCTAGAAAGAAGAGATTGGACTTCTCTATATTAAACATTGGTACCTCTCCTCAAAAGCAACGAGAGTTAATCTCTATTGTCAAGTGGATTCGGCCTTCTATTGGAAGAATTAAGCTTAATGTGGATGGGGCTTCAAGAGGTAATCCAGGCTTAGCAGGAGGAGGGGGTATCATTCGAAACCATAATGGAGATATTATAGCTTGCTTCTTTGCTTATTATGATCACTGTTCCTGTTATGTGGCTGAATCTAGAGCTTTACTTGATGGTATCTTGCTTTGTCTATCTAGAGGTTATTCACAGATTGATATTGAATCTGACTCTAAATCTCTGGTTGAAGCTTGGAATGGGAATTCTTCTCACCCATGGAATGCTTGGTATTGGAATAAACAGATCAATAAAGTTTCCAGTTTTGTTTCTAACATATGCCACATATACAGGGAAGCTAATCAGGTGGCTGATTTTTTAGCCAATTATGGATGTGATACCCAGCATAATGGTACATTTCTTTCTAGACAGGAGTGCCCGCCTAGGCTCCAATCTCTTCTTTTCCTGGATAAATTGGGTATAGGGAATATCAGAAGATCATAATGTTTTTTCTTATTTTTTTCTTTGTGTCATTGTATTAGGTTGGGGGTTTTTAATTCCCCTGGCTTTTTGTGTTCCTTAAGGGGTTTTGGTTTTATGTCCCCCCCTTGTAATGTCTTACCAGGGGTTAGGTTTTATGTCCCCCCCCTGGTTGTGTATTTGTAGGGGTAAGGTTTTATGTCCCCCCCCCCCCCCCCCCCATTTTTCTTATTAATAAACAGGTAGGGGTCTGCCAAACCCCCCACTCCTTTTGAGTGGCTTTTCCAAAAAAAAAAAAAAAAAAAAAAAAAAAAAAAAACTAGAGTTGACCTTTGACCTAGGGTTTGACTGGGGTTTGCCTATGGTTTGACTAGGGTTTGACTAGGATTAACCTAGGGTTTAACTAAGGTTGGGTCCTAGGTTTTAACTAGGGTTTGACTAGGGTTGACCTAGGGTTTAACTAGGGTTAAGACCTAGGTTTTAACTAGGGTTTGACTAAGGTTTGTCTAGGGTTTGACTAGAGTTGACCTAGGGTTAGAATGAGATTTAACCATGGTTAAATTACTTAACCATATTTAAGGAGGGGTGTAAAAATTGGGTGTTTACACCATGTGGACATTTTTGTTCTTCATCCTAAATTTCTCATGGTTAATAGATACCAATGTGGTCAAAGGGACACGTGGCGACCTCAAGGGGTGATAAGTGGATTTGCCAAATCCGGTTATCACTGTAGAGGATTTGGTTTCTTTACGCTTGTGGCACCTTAGCGGTAACCTTAGGTTTGACTGTGTGTGAGTAATTAGGTGTTGTGTTCCTTTAACCAAAAAAACAAATGAGTAGAAGCCCCTTAGCTCATTAATTGGCTTACGACATGATTGGTGCTAAATGTTATACATATATGCACCTCAAACTTAACTTGTTAACCCTGTAGAGTATTCTTTTAAATATTTTTATGCTATTTGGTTGTTTACATTTGTTTCAGGTTCATACGAGAAAAATAGCTTAAAATTGAAGGTTTTAAGAGCATTAAAGACTTAGAAGGATCACAGGAGCAAAAGTGAAGAAGAAAGGATCAAAACCCAAAGCAAACTGGGGATATTCACCCTAGGTGATCCATCGCCCTCTCTGCGTGTTGGATCTTGTATTTCTGTGAAAAACTTCCTTTGGGCCCAATTTGACTATTCTTAAAGGCCCAAATTTCGTAGGGAAAAGAGAGAATAAGAGTTGTAGCCAAATTTGAAGTCTTTATTGTATAAGGACTCTATCTTTCTCTCTTTCTCTATAAAATGAAGAATTCCTGACCATTATTAAAGATTCTATGTAGAGATTTTGAATTAGAAAGAAAAGCTCTGGAGATCAAAGGAAGCCATGAAGAAGAATGCAACAGCTTTATCTATGAAGATGATGCATTCCTCCCTCGCGATGAACTAATTTCCATTCTAGGGTTTCGATGAAACCCTAGCCAAGTAACTATTTCATGAAACTTGGGAAAGATTCAAAGATCTTCTCTGTAAATACCCCCACCACCAAATTCCAAAATGGCAATTAGTCCAATCTTTCTATGATGGACTGCCTCATTACTACAGTCAACTGGTTGATGTCTCTTCGGTGGGACATTTATGATGAAAAATGAGGCTCAGGCATGGGAGCTATTTGAAAATCTTAGTGAAAAATCTCTCTATCATACCTCGAATAGCCGTTCTGAGAGACAACCATCTACTTCAAATTCCAAAAGAGACATCTATGAAATAGGCACTTCTATAGATGTCTCATCTAAAGTGGATGAGTTGTCTCAAAAATTAGACCAGCTCATGGCTACAGGGTCATCTTCTTACACACCCCATCAACCAACTCCTACTCAGAGGGAGGTGTGTCCTATCTGTTCTAATCCTACACATTATGTGCATGAGTGTCCGTCTACTGCCCAATTCCCGGACCTTGTCCAAGAGCATGCCAATGCTACCTATATCTGCCGGGGTAATGATCCATATTCGAATACATATAACCCGAGATGGAGGAACCATCCTAATTTCTCATGGTAGCCCCAAGCTCAAGGAAATTTCTTCCCCCAACCTCATGGGCTGAATGTCCGGCCTTTTCAAAATCAGCCTAACTACCATCCTCACCAACAACAGGAATTCCAACACTCTCCTCCTCCTCCTCCTCCTCAAAGGAAGCCATCTTTCGAGGAGAAAGTGTTGCAAGCTCTTAAAGGTTTAGAGGCCAACACCCAACCTCTACACTCTCATTCTCAATCTATCTAGAGGATTGCATTTCAATTAGGACAATTAGCTAGTATAGTATACAAGAGAGAAGAAGGGAAGCTCTCAAGCCAACAGGTGAGCAATCTTAAGGGTGCAAATATGGTTGACGATGCTCAAAACAATGAAACACATCGTGAGCACGTTCTTGCCATTACCACCCTAAGGAGTGGGAAAGTAGTTGAAAACAAGGTTAGGGAGAAGAAGAGTGAGGAAAAAGAGCCCAATGTAGGCCCAAAACATCCCCCGGAATCCTATGTACCCAAAGTTCCTTACCCTCAGTGCTTAAAAGATTCTCCCCCTTTTGGAAAAAGGAAACTAAAATTGATGAGATGATGAAGGTTTTTAAAAAAGTCAAAATCAACATTCCGCTCATAGATTCTATCAAGCAAATTCCGGCGTATGCCAAATTTCTCAAGGACATGTGCACTCAAAAGCGCAAATCAAGGACTCATTTGCCAAGAAAGTCCTCCTCACTGAGCAAGTGAGCTTCATTATCCAGCACAACACTCCTCCAAAATTTAAGGACCCTGGTGCTCCTACTATTTCATGTATCACTGGAGATCACTCCATTGATCGGACACTCCTTGAGTTAGGAGCTAGTGTTAATATATTACCCTTCTCGATGTATGAGAAACTTGACTTAGGAGAGCTTCGCCCCACATCCGTTGTATTACAATTAGTGGATAGATCCACGAAAAAACCTCGTGGGTAGTTGAAGATGCTTTGATTAAAGTCGACAAATTTTTCTTTCCTGTCGACTTTCTTGTCCTTGACATGGTTCCTATGCACAATTTAAAAAGTCAAATTCTAGTCATCCTTGGTTGTCCCTTCCTAGCTACTACCAATGCTTGCATAAACTATAGGACTGGGGTGATGAATGTGTCATTTGGTAACATGAAAGTTCGGTTGAACGTTTTCACTACTTCCGAACAACAATCGAAAGGGGAAGATTGTTTCCTGGTTGATATGCTTGATAAGATAGTTGAGGATGCCCCTCCTTATGTTTTAATTAATAATCCTTTTGAGGCATCACTCGCTCATCTTAAACCCCCGGACCCCATCATAGAAAATTCCATAGGGGATGAAAATTCTTTGCTTGATCTCACTCATCTAAAAGGTTTCCATTGGAAAAACATAAAGTGAGGATCAAGTATAAAATTGCGACCTTACAAAGGCATATAAAATCCTTCTTTTCTGACCTGGATGGGCGTGTGCTCAAGGCTAAGGCCCAAGTTCCCGTCTACCTAGATGGTTGAAATTTTTTGAGGTTGTCTGGTTGAAGACGTGAAACTCAGTGCTTGTTGGGAGGCAACCCAATCTCTTGGATCCAGTTTAGAATCATTCTCTATTTCCTTTAGATAGTTAGAATATAAGTTTAGGGTGGATTTAACATCCATCCAATTCTCTAAGAGTTTAGGTTAGGAATTTATAAAAGAGTCTAGGTTTGGAGTTAAAAAAAAAAAAAAAATTGTATAATTTCGGCGTTTTTGGCGATCGATCGCCCCTAAGAGAGATTGATCGCCCAAACTCGTACGTAAAAAAAAAATCGGCGTTTTTGGCGATTGATCGCCCTTAGGGGAGATTGATCGCCCAAATTCGTAAAAATAAAAAAATTAAAATTAAATTAAAAAAATATCCCTATTTTATTCTTGCATGATGCTTTCTATATTTAATGGAGATATATTGATTTAGCATCAATTTTTTGAGTGAATATTTCTTGTCTTGTACTAACCCTGCTAGGTGTTGTTTGGACGAAGTTTGGGGTGATTCATGGTAACACCCTCTTCATATCCTTCATCATGTTTTGCATGTCACCAAGTCAGGTATTATTGTTCTCATCCCTATTTATGCTTAATTTCTATTTTACATTAAGGACAATGTAAACTGTAAGTTTGGGGTTGGAAAATAATAGGCCAGACTATTATTTTCATTATCTTTTTGGATGATTGTGTAACCATGATATAAGGTAGAACATGCAAACACTGAAAATTTTTATTGATTGTTATATTCTGAAATTTGAAAGATTGTGATGCATATAGGATAATCCAAATCTTATTGATAGGGTTAAATTTGAGAACACATAATCCTAAATATACATTGTTTTTAACCCTTGACTGAACTATAGAAGCTTGAAAATTTTTTTATATCATGAATACACTTTGAAATTTGCACAAGCACTCTAATATATTGTCTAGTGGGGTTTGAAACCAAACTAATTAATTAGTGATTTTGTTAACTCATAGGAAATTGAATGAACTAGAAATTAAACACCAACCTTGGCTAAATTTTTTTTTTTAAAAAGTGATAGAAGAATGGGTTACCTGACTAGGTTTTACACTTAGTAACCGGGCCTCTTGCCTTACTAAACATAGAGAGTTCGCGTCAAACCGTGTAATTTTTGGAATGGATAAAATAACCTAATGTAACTAGTTTAAGTTCGTAGCCTATTTAACTCGAGTTAATAAACCCTTAGAGGTGTCTTGACACCTGGTACCCTAAAGCCATTTGGTTTGGGAGTCACCGGCTTAACACTCGCTACATGGATTGTCTAGAATGCTTAATAGACTTAGATTCTACACAATCATACTTATAAAAAGAAAATAGTATTGAATGAAAGCCTTAGGGTTAGGAGTTTAAATTGAAAGGAAATTCAATGACAAGTGAGAAGACAGAAAAACAATTGAAAAGTAAAGTTGATACCACACATTCGATTGTTAGTCACATTACACATCAAAGAAAATTCTGACAAATCTTTTAGAAGTTAAATTTTTCAGAACTGGTTAAGAATGGTGTGAAATTGAGAATATGGAGAGTTGAAAAATTCAATCTTGTCAATAATTTGTGAATTATTTTGTATGCATTGTGATTCTGAAAAATTTGGAATATGATTCAATCACTTTTTTGAGATTTGTATGTTTTACTTGAATATATTGCACAGCTACAGGATAATACAGATGTTTGTGGGTGTCATCACTGTAAACCTTCACGAGACTTCACTCGTCCTCTAGGGCCACCTAGGGGTTTAAAAGACTTGTTCCATATACAAAATGCAACCAGGGATCCCACGAAAGGGGATGTAGATATAATTTAGTTTTATTTTATTTTTCATTGCTCGAGAAGTAGTAATGTCTAAGTTTGGAGTTGTGATCGGTGCTAAATGTTATACATATATGCACCTCAAATTTAACTTGTTAACCTTGTAGAGTATTCTTTTAAATATTTTTATGCTACTTGGTTGTTTACATTTGTTTCAGGTTCATACGAGAAAAAGAGCTTAAAATTGAATGTTTTAAGAGCATTAAAGACTTAGAAGGATCTCAGGAGCAAAAGTGAAGAAGAAAGGATCAAAACCCAAAGCAAACTGGGGATTTTCACCTTGGGCGATCGATCGCCCTCCCTGCGTGTTGGATTTTGTATTTTTGTGAAAAACCTCATTTTTGGTCCAATTTGACTTTTCTTAAAGGCCCAAATTTCGTAGGGAAAACATAAAATAAGAGTTGTAGCCAAATTAGAAGTTCTTATTATATAAGGACTCTATCTTTCTCTATAAAAGAGAGAATCCCTAGCCATTATTAGAGATTCTGTGTAAAGATTTTGAATCAGAAAAAGGAAAAGCTCTGGAGATCAAGGAAGCCATGAAAAGAATGCAGCAGTTTTGTCTATGAAGATAATGCATTCCTCCCTCGCGATGAACTAATTTTCATTCTAGGGTTTCGATGAAACCCTAGCCAAGTAACTGTGTCGTTCTATTTTGTTTTTATTTTTCATTTTTTGTTGTAAAACATTGATTGCATAATGAGAGAGTTGTTTCAACAACCAGGATTTATTTGAATTATATTTGATTTCAATGCAATTCTCAACCTTGTCTCAGGTATTATAAAATTGGAATTAAAATCACTTGTGTTAATTTTCATTAGAATTTAAACATAAGATTTATGCAATTGTTTTAGTATATCAAGAGATTAAATTCGAAGATATTTTATGCTAAGGGAAGACGAGTGATTACACAACCGTAGATTAGTGTGTATCATTTGTTCTAATCGAAGATACGATATGCTTAGAATATAATCCCTTGAACTTTTCTTGATCAGTTGAGAGGTGACGTGCTATCACTCTAACTGAAATGTTTACAATTTAAAAGGTTAGAATAAATTTAAAATATGGATTAGTTATTAGGTTAGTGGTGGATTGAAAACCCTAGATTTTATCTTCCAAAGATTTAAAATCAGTAGTTGATAATCAATTTAAAATTTTTAATTAGTTTAATTAATTATTTTAGTTTAATCAAGCAAAATTCAATTACCCATCTTATTAGTTTAGAATTAATCTAAATAAAAGGCAACGAAACCAGCGTAGTCCTCAGAGGAGCGATATCCTTGCTAGTACTATTCTACAGAATTATTAGTAAGAAGGAATAATTTAAGATTGACTGACGATCACGACACTCTCTTTTCTTTTATTCCGGAGAAATATTGGGGATGTTAGGGCGACTTGACCTGGTGTATATCAGACTTATCAGTGCATTCACATCCTTTGAGGGGGATGGAATGGAAATAGAGAAAGAGATTTGTTGAAAAAAACAAAATAGATGAACCACCCTTCTAGCCTTATCCAGATAGAGAGGATCACAACCAATAGCAATTGAATTCCAGAGAATATGATTGGGGCTTGGGGGTATTCAATCCCCAACTTTCTTTCCGATTGAAGTTTACACAACCACTAAAGTTTAAAACCTTGAATGTAACAGGAAGCAGACATGCATCATCAGTACCTTGAAAGATGAATGCTGAATGATAGACGTCTTGGATCCAACTCGATAGGCTTTTAGACAAGAATTTTCAATTCAAGAATGGAAATATAAGTTAATTATAAAAGAGATTTATTCACAAGTTTCTGTAAATTTTTATTCATGTGCTTGTAGTAGAGAAGTGATTGGGGCCCGGGGATACAACAATTGAAATTTCTGTCCTTATAATAATAATAATTATTATTATTATTGATACCAAGAAAAGTCCATAGCTACCTTATTCTATTTCATCATCAATTTCTCAAGTCCATACTGAAACTTTCGGATCGTACTATATAATGTCTCATTTCTTTTGAGTGCAGATGCGTATCAGCCCCTTAGCCCATTGTTGAACAATACTCTCTTTTCTTTCATTCCGGACAAATATTAAGATTTGAGATTCTCTCACATTATAACCGGTCTCCTTAAGGATAATCCTTGAGATAACATTTGTACTTACCGTTACTCTTCCGTTACTGGTATGTTAGTATTGTCGTTAACTTAGATGAAAAGGGACTCATGTCATCTTAAGGATCACAGCTGAACCGGTTATAACCTGAAAGAATCCCAAGTCAAGTATTGTTTTAATGAAGCACTATTTCCGAGATAGAGTCCCCAAATCAGGGTGCAATGGTTGTAATATCTGTGAGGGGAAATTACCGAAAAGAACACGCGTCAGCAACAGCTCCTCCCCACGCTCTGGTTTACCGGTAGAAGGTTGGAGTGGAGGGTGTGGCACCCTGACCTGTACTCCGATGGTAAAGTCAGTAGGTGTAGAAGATGATGAACAATAAGAAAATGCAGAGAATTTGCGGGTCTTAGCTCCTCAAAAAATCCGTCCCTTCACACTGTTTTTCACAGGTTCTTATAGGCCCCTTCTGCCATGGCCATAGGCACCCATGGATGACCATGCACACCTCAAATCTCTGATGTGTACTTCAATAATCATTTTAGATAGATCTCCCGGTCATTCGTACTGCACGCGTATCTGCATATAAAAGAGAGCAGGCATAGAGTAGGAACTCGTCCGAGGTAACTAGCATTAAATGGCATTTAATGCTGTATTTAATGCCAAGACAGTGTTTCCCACCTACCATCGTAGAGGTAGGATCAGTCCCAAGTGACTGGGCAATAGCACCGGATCTCATTACGTGTTGGGATACGGGGTCGTTGACAATAAGACGACGGAAATGAGCTCAAACGATAACTCCACACCGAGGACGAGCTCGTTACTACCATACTTGGGGTTTTACGAAATTTACCCATTACAAATTGCCCCTTTATGATACTTTGAACGTGGTTCAGAGTGTCATAAATATAGCGAAACGATGGAGGAGAAGATACTGCTAACCTCAGAATGGCGATAGGTCATGTATTCTGCACGCGAAGACGTAGCGTCGTGCCAGCTGTATTGCGCGTGCCGAAACGTCATACCTCATAAATGTTTGGCAGGCTGTCATCATTATCTTTCGGACGTTTCATTTTACCCGACGGTTACTTAACTCGGTCAGAAGACCATCCTGCCCTTCACGTTGTCTGCATGCGTGGACACGCGTACGGTATAGATCGAGGTTATTATCGTCCTTCGAGTTATGGACTGGTCTATAAGTACTGAAGGCCTGATACTTCATCTTCTTCGTTTGAATTCTTGCATTCTGCTACTCTGCCGAAAATTCTTCTCACCGACAGTCTGCTGTTCTGCTCTTCTCTCTTCTCTTGCTGTGCTCCTTGCTTCCTAGATACAGTTTTTGGTAAGATTCTCCTCTTTTTCTTTTGTTCTGTGGTCGTTTCCCTATATTTTTTTTTTTGCTACTTGTTTGCCACCATGTCTGCCAAAGTTGTTAAGATAGATAGTGCCGATGAAGCCAGTTGCTCAGGCAGTGCCCCTCACGGTGTTATCACCAGCGTTTCCAAACCCAAAACCAAAACAGTTGTCAAATACGCTCTTGACCATTACAGAGCCCTTTTCCAAATTCCCTCTCACGTCCACATTCATTTTAAGGAAGAAGACGTTCTTCCAGACCACCGTTCTTCCTGCACTATCGTCTACCTCGCCCAGTTCGAGGCTGGACTTCGATTTCCCTTATCTCCCATTGCGGACTCCGTCCTGTCCGTCCTCCAAGTTGCCCCGGGGCAAATGCACCCGAAGTTCTACAAATACATGTCTCTGATGGACAAGTTCAACAGAGACGGGTACAACGTAGAGGCCAGGCACGTCTTCCACTTCCGCCATGTCGTGAAATGTCCGGGGGTTGATGAGGAGGGAAAGAAAACGTACTTCACCTGGAGGCAAAAACCCAGGATCCCCGATATCATCACACACCTCCCTGATATGGAACGGGACTGGAAGGAGATGCCTTTCGTGGTCTCCGGAGCTTGGAGGGCAGAAACTGCCCGTCCTGTTCCCCACGAATTTACTTCAGGTCTGTTACTTTTGAATCGTTCTCCGTTGTCTGTTCTGGAAACGTATTCCTGTTACATGGCTAATAACGCTTCGCTCTTTCTGCAGATATTTCTAAGCCACATTTTTCTGAACTTTCCGCGGAAGAAGAGTACGCGCTTCGGAAAGTTCGCATCGATAAAGGGGACGATTACATCACCTGGACGCCGTCCTCTGCTCAAGAGACAGGGTCCGCTGTAGAGGCAGAGACCTTACCTAGAAAGCCACGCCGACCAGCTCATCCACCGCCTCAGAGACCGCTCGGGCCGACAGCTTTCCTTGACGAGGAGATAGAGGAAGACATGGCTGACCAACTTCCCTTACCACAGCGATCCTCACAGGCTCCGACGCTGACTCGTCCTCCCCGCCCTTCTCGTCCCTCCCGTCTTTCCGCGGCGGATAAGAAGACGGAAAAAAGAGAGAGGGAAGAAGCTCTCAAAGCCCTGAAGGCAAAAAAGGCTCGGCGAGAGGCGGAGCACGACCAGAGGGTTCGAGAACGGTAGTCCGCCGGGGTGTCATCTACTCAAGCTGCAACATTCGGCGAGGGGAGTGGTATCCCCGCGGAGGAGTCTCCAATTGTTAGCACCGGCCCTCCCGTGGCTGTCGTAGCTGCTCCGTCTACTGTGGCAGATACGGCTGCTGTTGCTCCTCCGGCCTCTACCTCCTCACCAGCCGCAAACGTGGCTTCGTCTTTCGCTTCCCCGTCTTTTGTTCCTCCAATTCCTGCCCCTCCTCGAGAGAGGATTACCCTGGGGGGCCCCGTCGAGCTATGGAATCCCGTCTTCCCCCGAGGATATGCTCGTCCTACCGTCGTACATTCGGCGATGGAGCACGACTCCGTTGCCACAGCGATGATGTTGGCGATGAGACTCCCAGCGGATATAGCCGCAACGAGAGACATGCACTGGATGAGGATGTTCAATGCCGCGAGCCGAGCTGTTTCCACGGTACGTTTTTTTTTTTTTTTTTTAATACCATCTCTCTCTTTCCCCCTTTCTTTGTTTTAGTTGGGCAACATGCTCGCCGGGATGTACGAAATCACCGCCGAAAACAGGCGTAATGCCAATGCGCTGAGGGACAAAGTCCTTGACCTGGAGAAGAGGGGGGCCGAGGACGTGAAATGGCTGAACCACGAGTTGATGTCCGTTAGCGCTAACCTGCGGTCTGCTAAAGGCACGATTGCCACGGCCGTGAAACAACGGGACAAAGCTCGGGACGAAGCCCGTAAGGCGATGGAGGGAGAGAAGGCGGCGGTAGAACAGGCCGAGAGATCCGTCCTTCGGATCAGCGAGATGGACGAGATCGTGAACACTCTCCGTCAACGGCTAGAGGCGACTGAAGCCGAGAAGGCAGCGTTGGCCAATCAGCTTGAGGAGGCCGCGGCCATGAGGGACAAGGAGGTTGAAGCCGCCAAGGAGGCTTTAACGGAGTCTCTTCGAGCCCACTTCCAGACAGAGATGGAACGGCTGATAGCTGAAGATCGGGTCGAGACGGAGAGGGAGCTGATGAACGAGCTTCGAGAAACGGGACGACTGGTAGAGTCTCCCCAGCAATCGAAGGACGAGGCCACTCGTTCTGAGGTTGCTGGCACAGAGTTCCCGCTCGGTGAAGAGCTCGAGGTACAAGGAGGGGGGCAACCCCCGTCACCTATTGGACCATCTCCCGTTCTCCCCGAGGCTCCAGCTGAAACTGCTTCTGCCGATCCCGCTGTTGCTGCCGACAACGTTCCGATCGTTCCTGATGACGCTGTCATAGTTGTTGAAGTTGGCGAAGATTGATCTTTCCTCCTTCCTATCCCCTTCTTTTCATATTTTGTTTTGGATGTACTCATGTTTGACTCCTGTTAGTAAATTTTATATATATCTCCATCTGTGATCACCGTGTAGCAACCGATCGATCCGGAATAGTCATCTCGTTCAAATAAGACAAATAGCATATAATTAACTCGTGATTGGATACCCCTCTCATAACGAATATAATTCACTATATTACTCTAATAAGGGGTTGTCAAAGACGCGGATTAACACTACGGACGTACTTCGACAAATGGTCCATTTCATAAAGACGAACTTGTGGTAACTCGTGGTGGGACGCCATGCTTAGAGGACATTCCATTAGTATAAGCCACCAGTATGCTCAGATGGCAATTCCTTTGTATGAGCCACCTGTGTCCCGTGGTGAGTACCCTGTTCGTGTGAAATGCACCCGCTGTGGTAACACATCGGGACACCATGCTCAGAGGACATTCCATTAGTATAAGCCACCAGTATGCTCAGATGGCAATTCCTTTGTATGAGCCACCTGTGTCCCGTGGTGAGTACCCTGTTCGTGTGAAATGCACCCGCTGTGGTAACACATCGGGACACCATGCTCAGAGGACATTCCATTAGTATAAGCCACCAGTATGCTCAGATGGCAATTCCTTAGTATGAGCCACCTGTGTCCCGTGGTGAATACCCTTCGTGTGAAATGCACCCGCTGTGGTAACACATCTATAACATTTTACCAAGTACTGGATATGTAAATAAAAACGATTGATCACATGCTCACAGCAAATGCTCATAACGCACAACTTTATTGGAAAAATTGCTTTAAATTCATGACGTTCCACGACTTCTGAATTATATTACCTTGTAGGTCTTTAAGGTAGTACACACCGGGGCTCCCGACACGGTCCACGATGTATGGCCCTTCCCAGTTGGGACCCAGCTTTCCGGTATTGACTTCTAGTGTATTTTGGAAGAATTTTCGAAGAACGAGATCTCCGACTTGAAGAATCCTTTTTTGTACTTTCTTGTTGTATGCCTTTCGTAACTGTTGCTGATACCGTTTCATCTGGATACTAGCATCTTCCCGCTTTTCTTCCAGCAAGTCCAAATGAATAGCCATTAATTCGACATTTTTGTCTTCCTCTCCGTGCTTCTTTCGGGAACGTGTTGTTGGCAGGCAGACTTCGGTGGGAATAACAGCCTCCGTCCCGTATGCCAAAGAGAACGGGGTCTCGTTCGTAGGGCTCCGCGGTGTTGTCCTGTATCCCCACAACGCATTATGTAACTCGCTGGTCCACTTTCCCTTGGAATCTTCCAGTCTTCTTTTGAGGGCATTCAAAATGTTCTTGTTAGCTGCTTCGGCAAGGCCATTCCCCTGAGGATAATAAGGAGAAGAGAAGATGTGCTTGATTTTCAACTCTCGGCAAAAGTCGGCAATGAGTTTTCCTGTGAACTGCTTCCCGTTATCAGAAATGATGGGCTGCGGAATGCCGAATCTACAGACAATATGCTCCCACAAGAACTTCTTCACTTCTTGTTCTCTAATACGCGCAAGTGGAACAGCCTCGATCCACCGGGAGAAGTAATCCGTGGCTACCAGCAGAAAAGTTAGATTACCGGGAGCCTTAGGAAAGAGTCCTATGATATCAAGTCCCCAGCGAGCGAAAGGCCAAGGTTGAGATACGATGTTGAGTTCCTGAGCGGGGGCATGAATTAATTTCGCATGACGCTGACACTGACTGCATTTTTGTACGTACTTTTGTGCGTCAGCTTACATGTATGGCCAAAAATATCCTTGCCCCAGAGCACCATGAGCGATAGTCCGTCCTCCCGAATGGATGCCGTAAATCCCTTCGTGGAGCTCGGCTAAGATCTTCTCTACGTCTTCAGGATGCACGCATCTCAAAAGGGGTCCTCCAAAGGATTTACGGTACAATTCCCCATCCACAAGGGTATAACGGGGAGCTTTATATTGTATTCGTCTTGCTTCCTTTGTGTCGAAGGGGAGAATTCCATTCTTCAAATAAGTTATTATGCCCGTCATCCAGCTTGGCACTTGATTTACGGATAACACCGTGCGTTGTGTTTGCAGTTCAATGGAGGGGTATTCCTTATACTCCACGAGGATTGTCTTGGATTCATCAGTTTGCATCATCGAGGCGAGGTAGGCCAATGCATCAGCATGCCTGTTATCGTCCCTTCGGACATGTTTAATCTCGATGACATCAAAGGCCTTTCATTGTTCTTGTAAAAGTGCAGCGTAGCGTCTCATCCGTTCATCTCGACATTCATAAATACCGTTGACTTGGTTCACCACGAGCTGTGAATCACAGAACACTCTGAGTTTAGAAATTCTCAACTCTCGTGCGCTTTGCAACCCAAGTATTAACGCTTCATATTCAGCTTCATTATTGGAGGCAGCATAACCAAGACGCGTCAACTTTTGTACTTTAACATGATCTGGGCTGACAAGAACAGCACCAAGTCCCGAACCGCTGACATTAGACGACCCATCTACGTACAAGACCTATCGACACCACATCGTCAGTTTGGTTCCATCTCCAGCCTCGTCTTCCATAACGGTATCCTCCTCCGCGTCGTCTGGGAGCTCATGACGGTCGGGCTCTACTGAAGTTTCGGCCTCCTCCACGGGGAAATCTGCCAGGAAGCTTGCAATGGCCTGTCCTTTCTCTGCGGTTCGGGCCTGATATTGGATATCGAACTCGCTGAGTGTCACTGCCCACTTTGACATACGTCCCGCAGTTTCAGGTCGCCCCAGCATAATTTTCAAAGGGTACGTAGTGATGACGACGATGGTATGTGCCTGAAAATAAGGACGTAACTTTTCAGCAGAAAAGACAAGAGCCAGGCATACCTTTTCCATTTTGCTATAGTTGGATTCTGCCTTGTGGAATGTTTTGCTGACGAAATAAATAGGCTTCTCTACGCCGTTGTGACTTCTGAGCAGCACGGAACCAATGGCTCGTTCCGAAACGGAGAGGTAGAGGTACAACACTTCACCAGGTTCAGGTACGGAGAGGATCGGAGCGGAGCCTAGATACGTCTTCAAGACGGCGAAAGATCGGGAACACTCTTCTGTCCACCTGAAAACGGAATCCTTCCTCAATAACTCGAACAGAGGTCTACAACGATCAAAAGACTTCGATATAAACCGGTTAAGAGCAGCGATACGTCCTGTCAGTTTTTGAACTTCTTTCCTTGTCTTTGGTTCCGGCATATCTATCAGAGCACGGATTTGCGTGGGATTTGCTTCGATGCCCCGTTGACTGACGAGGTAACCAAGGAATTTGCCCGAGGTGACGCCGAATATACATTTCTCAGGATTTAACTTCAGATTGAAAGTGCGTAAAATAGAAAACGGCTCTACCAAGTCGGCTAAAAGAGAGACCCGAGTTCGGCTTTTCACAACGATATCGTCAATGTACACCTCCACCGATTTACTAAGCAAGGGTCCAAACATCAGATTCATTAACCGTTGATAAGTGGCCCCGGCATTCTTCAGGCCAAAGGGCATGACCCGGTAACAGAATAGGCCACGCTCCGTTATGAAGGCCGTCTTCTCTTGATCGTCCTCAGCTAAGAGGATTTGATTGTAACCCGAATACCCGTCCATGAAGGACAACATCTCATGACCTGCGGTGGCAGTGATAAGTCTATCGATTCTGGGAACTGGGAAGAAGTCTTTCGGACAAGCTTTGTTAACATTAGTGAAATCAATACAGACTCTGACTTTCCCGTTCTTCTTCGGAACAGCTACTACATTGGCTATCCATTCTGGATATTGGACCTCACGAATGAACCCGTGCTGAATTAACTTATCAATCTCTTCATTGACGGCCTCATGATACGCCGGAGCAAGTCTACGAGGCTTCTGTTTAACCGGATTGACTACGGGATCAACGTTGAGATGGTGACAGATGATTTCAGGATTGATACCCGTCATATCCTCGTGGGACCAAGCAAAAACATCAAGATTTCTCCTCAGAAAATTTATCAACTCCTGTTCTTCGTCCGTTGTCAAACAGGTCCCAATTTGTAGCGTCCTTGGCTCGTTCTCCGTCCCAAGGTTGACAAGCTTCGTGGGTTCAACAGAGTGGTTCGTCAACGATTCACCCGGGTTCTTCTCTTCCACGGACCTGATCTGTAATTGCTATTTGAGTGGGTCGGGTGAGGCATAATCACACTTCTGCGATGCCAGCTGGTCTCCTCGTATTTCACTTGGTCCGTCCGGAGTAGGGAATTTCAGTACCTGATAATAAGAAGACGGAACAGCTCTCATTTCGTGAGTCCACATCGCCCCAAGATGGCATTGTATGGGGACGGCGCGTCGATAATGGAGAACCGAGTGGACAGGATGATAGGTCCAGCTTTGACCGCTAGGATGACTTCTCCTACGGGTTGCATCGAGCTTCCGTCGAATCCTATCAAAGGGGTCTGTGCAGGGGTGAGAACTGCCGGGTTCAACCCCATCTTTGCGAAAGCATGGAGATACAGAATATCTGCCCCACTTCCAGGGTCAACGAGCACTCGCCTGATGTCAAAATCGCCAATTCGCATAGTCAAGACAAGAGCATCGTAGTGAGGCCTGACCACAGTTGTCATGTCCTGATCAGTGAACGATAGGGCCTGCTCGATTTCCCTCGTTGTCGATCGCACCTGACAAACTTTTGCCACGTGTGATAACTTCCTTGCCTTCGCTCGGAATTGCTGCTCAATATCTACTTCCGGTACTCGAGCGCGATGGATGACATTTATGACTCCCTTCTGAGCTTCTCCGCCTGGGCCCATATGACCAGATGGCTCTCCCTCATGAGATCGAGTGGATGGATCCGTAATACGCCATTCTCCTCTTCCAGAGTCCACATATTCTCCCAGATAGCCTTCACGGACTAATCTTTCCAGATATTCTCTCAGGATGCGACAACGATTTGTAAGGTGCCCGTGGTACTTGTGATACTGACAATACTCATGCGCCCTGAGTCCCGAGGTGACATCACGAACGGTCCGTGCTGGCCATTCGAAGTATGGTTTGTCTTCCATCGTCTTCATAATCATCGCCGGGCTCGCTGTGAAGTTGACTTGACCAGCGCGAGATGCAAAAGGACGTCTTTCTGTTGTCTGATTCTCTCTCACCTTGTTATGCCCAGGTTCCTCTTGTCTCTAATAGGCACGGTCGTCCCGCCGTTGGGGGTTGGGACGTAGATCCGTCCTTCTTGATGAATCTAAATCTTGGCGGACTCCCAACGAGTGTCGGTTCGGTTCTCCCCGTCGTTCAACGTACACCACTTTTTCCTGTCGTGTGCGCCACCGTGGTTCCTCGTCGCTGGAAGATGATTCATACTTTGGTCTCTTCCCTTTCTTCGAGGAGGGTCTGCTTCCCCACTCCACAGCATCTACCCCTCGTGCTCTGGGTCTCGTCGTTGCTGCAATATCGTCGTCCATCCTCCCGTACTTAGAGGCACGGACTATCAGTTCATCCATCTTGATTGGACAATCAAGGGCAAGAGATTCGTAGAGCTTAGAATTCTTGGGTATAGCATTCTTGAAGGTCGCTATGCAAGTGCAGTCTTCGATCTTATCGATATTAGAGACTTCATCGGTAAACCGTTGAATAAAGTCTCTAAGGGGTTCCGTCGACTTCATTCGCATGGCGAAGAGTGAATCTGCGCCTGCTTTCTTCTTTTTGTTAATGATGTACTGGTCAATGAAAACTGACCTGAGATCAGCCATACACTTGATCGACCCAGCGGGTAGATTACGGAACCATCTCGCAGCCGCTCCAGTCAGACTACTAGGGAAGGCTTTACAGAGGAGATTATCATCCGGATTACGGACATTCATAGCATTCTTGAAGTCAGTCAGGTGGTCAATAGGATCTCTCCTCCCATCGAACTTAACAAAATTCGGTACCACGAATTTTGACGGGGTATATGATTCGACGATCTCCTTGGAAAAAGGGGACGTCTCCTCCTCGTCTTTGTACTTCTGAGCGTATTGATCGAGAGAGGTCCCGCTCGTCACTCCTCTGACTCGAGCATTGATCAGGGCTTCCACGTCCTTGAGGGTTAAGCCTGTCTTCAACCCGTCGTTGCTGACACGGAGATCTCGTTGTTCAGCATGAGCACCAAGAGAACGAGGATAGGCAGTCTCGTCAGTAGAAGGAGTGAGAGTGAATTTTCTCTCCAGATTCTCTGTGCAGACGGCGAGATCGGGATTGTTACTTTGGGGGGAGGGGAAGAAGGGAAACTGAGTTTACGAGCCGCAGAGCCCCCTTTAGGAGATTCGTCATCGATCTCCAAGTTACCATGCTCTAAAGCATCAAGCCGCTCCTGCAGTGACTGCTGCTGGCTGACTATCTGGGCCAGAGTGGCCTGTTGTTGTTGTAATAGTAACAGGATGGGATCAGGTATGGTCATGGGCCTTTCTGGTTGTCCAGAAGGTTGGCCTGATGCGAACGTTTGCGTGGCGGAAGGGGTGCAGGAAATGGCTTGAGGGGGTTGGTTTTCGACGATAAACTGAGGAGTTTGGTCTGCTATGCTGACCGGGAGAGGTGGTGTGAGCAAAGGGTGAGTTCGGCTAAATATTCCCACAGACGGCGCCAATTTTGTGAGGGGAAATTACCGAAAAGAACACGCGTCAGCAACAGCTCCTCCCCACGCTCTGGTTTACCGGTAGAAGGTTGGAGTGGAGGGTGTGGCACCCTGACCTGTACTCCAATGGTAAAGTCAGTAGGTGTAGAAGATGATGAACAGTAAGAAAATACAGAGAATTTGCGGGTCTTAGCTCCTCAAAAAATCCGTCCCTTCACACTGTTTTTCACAGGTTCTTATAGGCCCCTTCTGCCATGGCCATAGGCACCCATGGATGACCATGCACACCTCAAATCTCTGATGTGTACTTCAATAATCATTTTAGATAGATCTCCCGGTCATTCGTACTGTACGCGTATCTGCATATAAAAGAGAGCAGGCATAGAGTAGGAACTCGTCCGAGGTGACTAGCATTAAATGACATTTAATGCTGTATTTAATGCCAAGACAGTGTTTCCCACCTACCATCGTAAAGGTAGGATCAGTCCCAAGTGACTGGGCAATAGCACCGGATCTCATTACGTGTTGGGATACGGGGTCGTTGACAATAAGACGACGGAAATGAGCTCAAACGATAACTCCACACCGAGGACGAGCTCGTTACTACCATACTTGGGGTTTTACGAAATTTACCCATTACAATATCCACCCTTCAAATGTTGGGCGGTAACCCCCTCACCTAGAATAGATTAACACTACACAGCAAGAAACATATGGTGAGCCTTCCACATGTTAAAAACTCCGATGAAATAAAATTCCCAAATAAGTCTCATCCCATTCATATGAATGAACCACTCTTAGCATTCCGTCAAGAAGAATTTAAAGGTTTAATTAAGCCTAGCTCTTCTCTTTGGAGTTGCTCAACTTTTTATGTTGAAAATGCTACCTAAATCGAAAGAGGAGTTCCGAGGCTAGTTATTAATCATAGACCCTTAAACAAGGTACTCAATGGATTTGGTGTATCCCACTACAACAAATCTACCAATCAGTGACAAAATGGTTCTTGTCTCTAAAGGTCAATTTTCCATCGCTAAAGTCATTAGAAATAGTTTCGTTGCTAATCTGTTGACCGTGGCTAATGGGTTTTAGAGGCGGTAATAATTTTACTACGTAGTTAATGACATGGCTAATGGGTTTTAAAGAAAAATCCATAGCTACTTTATACGACTTAGTCATCAATTTCCCAAGTCCATACTGAACTTTGTGGTCTTACTATATAATGTCTCCTTTCTTTTGAGTGCAGATGCCTATCAACCCCTTAGCCCATTGGCATACAGTACTCTCTTTCTTTCATTCCGGAGAAATATTAAGATTTGAGATTCTCTCACGGTCTCCTTATAATGCTTGAGATGACATTTGTACGACCGTTACTCTTCTGTTAGTGGTATGTTAGTATTATCATTAACTTAGATGAAAAGGACCCGTCATCTTAAGGATCTTAAGGATTATAGATGGACCGGTTATAACACGAGAGAATCCCAAGTCGAGTTGATCTATAGGTACTTCCAAATATATTCTCTAATCCTAACCGTTTATAACCAACTATTAAGGGTCAGGATTTGAGTTAGCTTATTTAATTTTTTCTAATGCAACTTCAGCTCTAATTTTAATCGTTTAATAATTGAGATAAACGGCTAGAATTTAAGAATATATTTGGGAGTACACTTTGGGAGCATCCCTAAACTAATCAAATGAAAAAACATCATATAAAAGAGGAAAAAAAAATTCCGGTGTTTTTGTGGAGAGTTGCAAAAGGCTGGATTTCTTATGGGGCCTACCAGAGCCAATCACGTACATTGTGGTAAAGAATATGAGACCAAATCCTATACGGTGCGTATCCGGTTATCACCCTTGAAGTCTCCATGTCTCTTTTGACACCTCTTAACAGTTGTTAAGAATCACCCACTCCTGGGGTTCACCCAACCTTGGTTTTTCCTCTCATCGTAGAGGATTTGGTTTCAAAGAATATACATAACAGTAAAACAAAGGAACCAGATCCTTTACAACCATAACCGGATTAGAGGAGACTAGTAAGCCGCTGAGGTTGCCACGTATCCCTTTTCATAGCCCTCAACTGTTGTTAAAATTCGCCGATCCCAAGGGTTCACCCACCAAGTCCGGCTACAATATTGTGTACGTGGTTGGTTCTGGTTCTGAGATGCTCAAGAATCCTTTCTCAACAAAAGAACCAAAAAATTGACCTTCCTATAATTTCAAATGCATACAGGAGCCGGCCTTGACAAGTCACAGAACGCGTATTGATAGTTTAATTAGCTGATAGGGCAGGATAGGCAACACACCTACATAAAACTCAAAAGACTAAGGTCGATGTACATGTTCAAATTAGAGAGCACAGACTGCAGACCCTCAACACCCGCCCCTCAAAGCTCAAGGAGCAATTCTCAAGAGGTCTACAAGGTTAGTATCTGTTCTAAAGGGTTAGACCAATAAAAAATAAAATAAAATAAGCTCAAGGAGCAGTACTAAGGGTGTGACCCAGGTCATTGGTTCAATTCCCAAAATAATTCAGTTCAAGTTCTGGTATGAGTGTTGTCATGTATGTTGTGGAAAAAGTACCAATAGAAACAACCAGATAGAAAAAATAAACCAAAACACACACACAAAGAAACACAAGAGATATACGTGGTTCGGCAACAACCTGCCTACGTCCACGGGTCAAGATCCGATCACTTCTTTATTTACAGAAACCTTGATGAACCAGTATAAAAGCACTCAATTCACATTCTCTATGAAAACCCAAAGAAGAATCTCTATCTATCCTCCATTTTCCTTTCCCGAGCCCTAGTATGCTTTAACCTAGGGCTGCACAAAGCCCGATTGGCCCGTTGGTGTGGCTCGGCTTGGCCCGGTTCGGCCCAAGATCAACCCGAAATTTTGGGCTCGAACAAGCCAAGCCAAGCTTAAAAAAAAGCCCGAAAAGCTAATTCAAGCCAAGCTCAAGCCCACCCCTGTGCGGCTCGGCCCGGCTTGAAGCCCGGCTCAATTGAGGTTCGGCCCGGCCCGAACTCGGCTCGGCTCGAATATTATTAAAAAAAATAAAAATATATATATTATTTATATATATCATTATATATATATAAATAATATAAAATTTTATTATTTTTTTAAAAAAAAGGATTCAAGCCGAGCTCAAGCCCAGCTTGAGCTTGAATCAATTCGGGCCGAGCCGGGCTTCAAGCCAAGTTTTTTTTTTCGGTCCGAGCTTCGGGCCGCACAATCGATCATGATTTCGGGCCGAGCCTGGGCTTCGGGCCTTGATCAAACTAATTCAAGCCGAGCCGGGCTTGGCCAAGCCCGGTTAAGCCCGGCCCGAATACAACCCTACTTTAACCCTTTCGATTATCTCTCATTCTCAATGTAAAAGCATTCCCTTGATCATTTCAAGATGATTAGATACAAACCCTAGACCCAAAATCCCCTATTTATAGGCCTAAACAAGAGACCTAGTCTAATAGAAAGTCCCCCAATCGGAATAGGGATTTCCCAAAGGATATAAAGACTAAAATAACATTTTCTCGAAAAAAATTCACACAAAACGGCGCCCCTAGGCTTTCGATCTACACCATCTGCGAAAGAAACCCACCAGCTACACACACCCTCGAATCCAACCCCGAAAAATACTCCACCGGATTTAATAAAACATGGTCAAAACCCATGTGTACCCTGAAAATTCCTTCTCCAATCTAGAAGAATCCCGGACGAGGACATAGACCCGTCCTCTCCGTCAAAGGCACATCATCACCATCTCTACTTTTACGAAAACCTACCGGAATACTCATCTTTGCACCGACTGTGAAAAAGACTTTGGGTGAGCTTTCTACCCTCTGAACAACATCAGGTTTTTGTTTTCCTGCAGACCTTGTAATCGCTCCACCTACCACCGTATTCCCCTCCAGGAGATATAATCCACCACACTTCTTCCCCTTCATCAAAACTAAGAAACCCTACTTTCCCCGCTTTATTTTCATAACTCCACCTGCAACTGTATAGCAAAATTCATCGGAGTCTAATTGCCCGAGTGATATTAAATTTATTTGCAACTTAGGGATACAAGTTATTCCTCCCAAAGTCCGAATAACTCCATCAAATATTTTTATCTTTACATTACCAAAATCCATGATTTTACATTCAGATCCATCACCCAGGAACACTTTTCATGTCCTCTTTTGGAATGTATCAAAAAATTTCCATATTTGAGCAAATATGACATGAAGCCCCCAAATCTAAAATCCACTCAGCAGAAGAATTTTCCATACCTTTGGAGACTGTGAAAGCATCTCCAATGTATTCCTCATTGTCCGTTGCTATTGCCGCCGAAGAATCTTCTCCGGAACCCATTAGCACGCCTCAGACACTCCCTTTCGAAGTGCCCTAATTCTTTGCAATGATAGCATTGGACCCTGCCTTTTTCCTTGGATTTGGATCTGCCCATGCCTTTTCCAGATTCTCTCTTAAGTCCCTTCCTCCTCCCCGAGCAACCATGACATGATTATTTTCATCATGCGATGGCTTCCGCCTAGTCTCGTAAGAGAGTAACGTCACCGTGACCTCCTCCATCAGTAATGTCTCCTTACCATACATGAGGGTTGTCACCAAGTGATCATATGAGTCTGGAAGTGATGTAAGAAGCCCCACGGCCTGGTCTTCTTCATCCACCTTGACACAAACTTTCTGCAGTTGATTCAAGATCTGGTTGAACACATTAATGTGTTCTATGAGATCTGCACCCTCCACCATCTTTAAGGTATTGAACTCCTTTTTCAAGTATAACTTGTTGGTAAGGCTCTTTCCGATATAGAGCGTTTCTAACTTCTTCCAAAGATCCGGTGCCGATTCCCCATCCATAACGCTATGCATCAAGTTATTTACAAGATAGAGGCATATTGTGCTGACTGCCCTCGCCTCAATGTCTTCTCAATCTGCATCAGACATCTTTTCCGGTTTACCGGAATCCTCCTTCAACGTCCTTGTGAGAGCTTGTTAAATTAGGACATCATTTACCCTCCTTTGCCACAGATTGAAACTCCCTTTTCCTTCAAACTTCTCCAGGGGAAATTGCCCAGAATTTTTCAAAGCCATTGAAAAATAATTAAATCGAAGCTCTGATACCAATTTGTTATGGAAAAAGTACCAATAGAAATAACCAGACGGAAAAAATAAACCAAAACACATACACAAAGGAACACAAGAGATATACGTGGTTTGGCAACAACCTGCCTATGTCCACGGGTCAAGATCCAATCACTTCTTTATTCACAGAAACCTTGAGGAACCAATATAAAAGCATTCAACTCACCTTCTCTATGAAAACCCAAAGAAGAATCCCTATCTATCTTCCCTATTCCTTTCCCAAGTCTTAGTATGCTTTAACCCTTTCTATTATCTCTCAGTCTCAATGCAAAAGCATTCCCTTGATCCTTTCAAGATGATTAGATACAAACCCTAGACCTAAAATCCCTTATTTATAGGCCTAAATAAGAGACCTAGACTAATAAAAAGTCTCCCAATCGGAATAGGGGTTTCCCAAAGCATATAAAAACTAAAATAACATTTTCTTGAAATAAATCCACGCAAAACGGCGCCCCCGGGCGATTGATCCCCACTTGGAGCGATCTATCGCCCACCGGAGATCGATCCCCCTTGGTGGGCGATTGATCGCCCCTTTTTATTTTTGCAAAACTTCAACAATGTAAGTGCAAAATGTTATCCTACTTTATGGGATAATAAGGCGTGTAAGAAATTGTAAATAAATAAGGGAAAGAATCCTACCCCTTGATGAAGAGGGATCCGGATAAAAATTATGCGGAAACTGGATCCTGATGATCTTTACACCATAGAAAGCAGCTAAAATTATCTACTCATTTTAGTCATATTATCTTGATGAATGATGTTCACCGGTGAAGTAAAAACCAACTCGAACTGTCAGAACTTTTTGTAGAGATTTCTCGAAGAAATACTCGAAGCTCGATCCTTGTTCTTCGCTATCCCCACGAAGCTTTTGAATTTCTACTTGGAATTGAAGAAGCAAGAAGAAGAAGATGGATTGTTGATGTAGACTTTCTATTACCTAACCTTAGAGTTAAAAAACCCTTAAGTTGAAAAACCCAACTTGGAAGACCCTATGTAGCTCATGAAAATCCTAGGGCACTCCCTAGGGGCTCACGGTTGGAGAGGAGAAGAGAATAAAAATTGAGAGGGAGAGAGTGTTTTGGACGGTTGGGTTATATTTATAGGACTTTGGATCTTATCCTAATCCCAATACAATTACAACTTATCCCTTTAGGAATTATTTATTAATAATAACTCTTATTATTAAAATAAAATCCTAGTTTAACTATAACTACTCTAGCTATAGTAAACCTACTAATTTAGGAGTCCTTATCAAAAGAGGATTCTTTAATTATTGAGATTAGTCAACAACCAACGAAAAAGAGGAATCCTAATCAAATTAGTCAAATTAGGAGACCACCACAAGGGGGGGGGGGGGGGGGGGGGGCGTGAGCCAAGAGGGGCGTGAGCTATAGGGGAGTCTAAGACTCCTAGTTGTAATTCAATTACAACTTATCTTAATGTTCCTTGCATTCCAAGTATTGGAATTTAATTCCATAATAAAAGGAGTTATTATTCAATCCTAATCCAATTAGGAAAGCTAAAGTGGGCGCCCCACCTTAGGGTTTAAATCCATGGGCTTGGGCCCACATTAAAGGTCCATACGTTATGGGTTTATGGATATGGGTCAAACTCATTTCCCCTTTAATTAGGTTAATAAAATAATTACTAATATAATCCTTTTATTTAAATTAATAATTAATTTAAACCATAGATTAACTTTTAATCTACTTAATTAATGATTAACATTTAACCATTTAAATAATTGATTAACATTTAATCAATTGTTTGAGCTTGTATTTCTTATGTGAGCATCTCCACAGATTGTTCTGGGACATTCTAACCCTGGCTTACCCAATGTTATCCCATTGACCCTAAATAGGAATTTCATCGGAATTGCAAGTGATGTGAGATATCTATGTTGTAATTGAATCCCAGTGTAAGAACATTAACCAATACGGATCCCGCCACATGAAATTTTTAATTCAATTGATCATTCCAAATACATTATCCCTAATGGGCCTTCGAGATTATTTATACTTTTTAACTCATAGCCCATTGCACATCATCTGGGTTTCCAAGACTTCTGATTAAGTCATGAGAAACATTTTCTCATGTAAAACATTTTGAGAAAAATATTTTTATAAGTATAATATATTTTAAATAAAATATATTTTAAACTTGTTTTGTTTCAAAATCACCTGCGCAAGATTTAAGCTTAATCGATTGTATTACCCAGAACTTGGATAATCTCTCAAATTAATGAGCATGGATTTCTTGTTTGAAATTTATCATGACTCGAATAACTTTCTGACTATCCAACTATCATTGTATCGTATTTCCTAAGGTAGAGAATACTTTGGTGGAATCAAAACAGTCAGATTACGGCTCAGTTATAAATGAACTCATCAGATTTGAGGATCATTGAAACTGTTCAATGTAAATGAAAGACCAATTATCTGATAGTATGTTTATGCAATTGGTCTCTCATTGCATGCTATCAGTCAGTGTATATTTAAGCACCCATATGCTGATGTGTAGTCTCCACTACAATAGTTTGAGAAAAAACTACATCTCAACTATTGAGAACATCTTAGCATAATGACAGCCATATAAGTGAAGTGTCCAGCTTCACCCATAGTTGTGACTATATAAGGTATAAGGAACTAGAAAGTTATATCTGCCTGTGATAGTCTCATCACATAGTTGTCCTACAATATATCCTAAGGACCTTTCTCGATATCTCAAATTGTATAGATCATCTCATGATCATGATCAATTACCCATAATGAATACACAATGGATAAAGAAAAAATCTCTATTAATCAAATTAATAAGAATCTTACAATCTAAATTACTTTTTTGGGCATCATGTCTAACACTTGACTGCCCCAAGTATAGTGTTGTTTTAATGAAGCACTAGTTCTGGGATCGAGTCCCGAAATCAAGGTGCGATGGTTGTAGTATCCACCCTTCAAATGTTGGGCATTAACCAACTAACCTAGAACAGATTAACAATACATCCTAAGAAACACATGGTGAGCCTGTTGTGCAGAAACGCGATAACGGGATTGATGACAATGCAAAATAATAACAAGAAAGAGAATAAAAAAATAAACAAAAGATAAAATACCACAAAAGACAAGATATACGTTGTTCACCAACCAATGGCTATGTCCACGATCGAAACTTATCCAAAAAACCTTCACTAATGAGAGAGAAGATTATAAATGAGGAGCAACGAAGAAGACAACCCAATAGCTTTTCCAAAGTTCATACACATCTTGTTCTCACTCACCTTCCAAACCCTAATCCGAAATCCCTTTTAAATGCCCCAAAAAGAGTCCCCAAAACAAAAGGAAACAAAGTCTTACCAAAATAGGAGTTTCCCGAAAAAATTGTAGAAAATTGCCGAAACTCGCTTGAGCAAACCCAGACTCGCTTCAAGCGAGTTCGCTATGGGTTTTGCACAGTCAAAACGAACCACAAGAAAAAACCAATTTTGAGCGAACTTTGATCTCACTCGAGCAAGATACCAATTCTAGTTAAATCCCAATAATCTCCATCTTGACTTGAATTTCTTCATGAACATCCCACAATGCACCACAAAACTTTTCGCCAAAGTTTAAGCAATGCTTAAACATCTTCACCCAAATTCTTTTACCTCCTATTTCAAAAGTTGTGGAGTCCCAACTCCACCTACATAGTATCTTCAAAACTTAATGTTGAATATTCACAAATATTCAAACTCGAATGCAAAGCCTATTTGCTGGCCAAAACTTGTGCAACTTATGCCACAAAATTGAAGAAAAACGTTGAAACTCGCTCGATCGAACGCAGACTCGCTTTGAGTGAGTTAGCTACAGGTTTTGCACAGTCAGAACGAACCACAAGAAAAACCACTTTTGCTCAAGCGAAGTTTGATCTCGCTCAAGCGAGATACCAATTATAGTCAAATCCCAATAGAGCCTTCTATATGTTAAAAACTTGGATGAAAGAAAAATCCCAACTAAGGCTAGTCCCATTCATATGAATGAACGACTCTTAGCATTCTGTTAGGAAGAAAATTAAAGGTCTTCTTAAAAAAGGCTTAATTAGGCCTAGCTCTTCTCCCTGGAGTTGCGCAACTTTTTATGTTGAAATGCTCCTGAACTCAAAAGAGGAGTTCCTAGACTAGTTCTTAATTATAAACCCTTAAACAAGGTAATTAAGTGGATTTGCTATCCCATACCTAGCAAACAATATCTTGTTAAGCAAATCTCTGATTCTACTATTTTCTCAAAAATTGATATGAAATTAGGATTCTGGCAAGTTCAAATACAACCCTTTGATCACTATAAAACAACATTCATAGTTCCCTTTGGACATTATGAATGGAATGTAATGCCATTTGGATTAAGATAATGCTCCTTCTAAATTTCAAAAGATTCAGGTGCAAGGAATTCAGACTCTTTAGTAGCAAAGACATAAGCAATTTTCTCAGTGGTCTATACAATCATCCAGTTATGCTTCTTGTTTGTGTGATTCAAACCAATCAACTGATTATTATTGAGGATCTTGGATAAGGGATTCATTATCAATCTATAATCATATAAACAAGATTTGCTTTAGTTTCATGCACAATGGTCTATCTAATTGGAGTTTTTCAATTTAAGATTGTTTTGCTCACTATCTATCAAGCTTCACGGACCCTCTTTCTATAGAGCTAGGATGTACAGAGTGTTATACTTCTAGTGAGCATTAGGATCTCTCCTTTTAAAATTAGGACCGCATATGCTGTTGCACCCCAAAATTTGACACGAATTTTAAGAAAATTTAATCAGGTCTTGAGGTGCAACGCAAAACCCTCATATGTCTAATTTGTTTTATTAATTAACATAAATAATTTAGATCACACTATGTGAAAATTCACTAAAAACGACTGCCGAAAACCGTCGTTTTTAATATAATGTCATAATGTTGACTTGGTATGAAATGAACAACTAGTTAATTTTTCAGTAGTCTATTTTTTTTTTGGTCTCTTCACTGTCATTCAAATAATTGAATTCATTTTTTCATAATAGGTTATTAGTGCCTAAAATAGGGAGGACAGATCGAGGCTACAAATGTCCCACACTACTGGGATGAGGGCCAACACTCAGCATAGGGCTAATGAAGTATCTGTGAATATTAACATATTTGACGGATTCAATGAGTTCACTCCCAATTCCATACTTATGTCGTAATTTAATTAATCATAATAACTTTAATGAGGATAGCAAGCTAGCGATCTTGAGGGCAGGAGCTTGACCGGATGCATATGTTTAGGATAACCCATACACATTGGGATGGGACATTCGTCAATCGGGCATCCGAGGACATGATGGTATGTTTACGCAATTCATTTAATTATTCAAAAATTTTAGATTTGTCATTAAACATAATTCGTAAGAGGTCTTTTTTATTGCCTAATCTAAATTGAATTATTGACTATAAACTGCAGATACAGATGGAGCAGCTTGCTAGTTAGCGTCCCGAGGGCAGTGTAGTAGCACTAACCAAAATGAGGTATTCACCGAGGTTATGGGTGCAGACAGACATGAGCGCATCCGCACATATGGACAGAGTGTTACTCCTGCTTAGTTCAGTGCTCTAGAGTTCGATCATTGGAGGAGGAGGGCAGTGGATGTCGAGGCTGAGAACTAGTCTCTAGCAGCTCGTCAAGCGATTATTGAGACAGAGCTGTGAGATGATAGAGGTCAATTGAGGGCCCTTTAGGATTTAATGTAGTAGTTTCTGGGACAATAATTATTCTCCATCCCCACAACATCTTTGTTTTCGTTTCAAGATCTTGACGCAACCCAGCCTCTAGAGGTCCCATGGGATGAGCAGATTGCTTTTTCATATTGTATTAGACATGTTTAAATTTTTTAAACAATATTGTTGAGTAATATTTATTAATGTTGATTATTTTGATGGCTTTGATTATGTTGTGTATTTTACTGTGAATGGAATGGTTATGAATGGAACATGTTATTGATTAATGAGTTGGAACAAGTTGTGTATATGCCTTTGAATGTGAATGAACAACTTACAGGTTAAAAAAAATTCAGACACTAGAGATGGAAAAAGATCCGTCGCTAATGCTTCAAAACTTAGAGACGGATTACTTTCCATCGCAAAATGTGTTAGCAGCAACATAAACTAAACAGTGGCTAATTAGTTGCTGATATAATATTATCGCTAGTTATGTATTTGCGATAAATTTATTATTCTCTTTGATGTTATATTATCCGTCGCAAATTCGAATTGTTCTCCCTAATTATCCGGTTTTAAGCGACCAAATTCAACCCTATAGCGATGGTAATAATCTGTTGCTAATTACAGATTATGATAATCGTCTCTAATTCTTTTAGCATCGCTTGAATCACCAACGAAATAGCAACAATCGATACTTTCGTCTCTAATGGTATTAGAGACAGAAAAACAATTATTTGCAACGGTTTTTGTCCATCTCTAATCGGTAGATTACTTGTAGTGTAATAATGAGAACGCGGGTTCAATTCTTAGAAAGATAAATTCTCATTGATTGATAGAAGTTTCCTTGGTGATGTGGATGGATGGCTCACAAATGATTCATGGACAAAAAGAAAAAGGACAACACCTTTGTGGTGGGGAGATCGAATCACAACCAATCGCAATTGAACTTAGGGTGAGTTCAATCGCACCCACGGGTCAACACGTGTCCTTTTAAACCCTTATTAACCGTGGATATAAGATTCCCTAATCCTTAGGGTTCAACAATCTAACCCTGGTTTTTAGGAAAAATATATTTTAACAAAATTAACCTTAGGATTAAGAAAATTTAACCTTAGGGTTAAATATTTTTTTAAATGAATTTCTAAAAACCAAGGTTAGATTGTTGAACCCTAATGATTAAGAAATCTTAACCACGGTTAATAGGGTAAAAATACACATGTTGACATGTGGGTGCAATTGAACTCTCCCTGAGTTCAGTCATGATTGGCTGTGATTCGATCTCTGCGGAGGGTGATTATGGGCATCCCCACTAGAGGTCGAGTCGCAAGCCAATGGACAAGCCTTACAACTTTATTATCTAAAAATCAATTAAATAAATAAAGGTTGGGGAGTGCTAGCCGCGACTGCCCCCAAGCAATCTCGGAAAAGGACCTGTTACTCTCCATCACTCCTTTCACTAGTCTAACGTCTCTAACTCTAACCTACACATCAGCTTTGCAATTTAACCATCCTTAGCTTGCAAAGCATGTTGCAGGTCAGGAAGAGGTAGTAATAGATTCAAAGTTTGTGGGGGAGGGGGCCGGAGGGGTGAGAACCTTGTTCCATCGGATCTAGCAAGAGTTTTACAATGGGCTACACGATTTTCAGTTCTATTTAAAAGACAATAGAGACTCATTTCATATTGAGTAGCTTACAGACAGACAGAATAGATAATCAAGGAGCAACATTTCTTTTTACCATTCAATAGAAAATTTAGAAATCAAACCTGCAAGAAGAGAATTGCAGATTACCAAACTCTGTTGTTTTCCTACTCCAAATAAACAGTTTCCAGCCAAATTTTTATTGCAAAAAGAAGTTGTATATACAACCAAAGCCCAAAGGGCCAAAATGCATTTTAAAATACGAAAAACTGAGGCATGGTTTGGCGAACTAGCACTGATGTGATAGCTCGGGTGATAAGTTAATACAATACCGTGTGAATGAGAGCAATTAGATATGGGATTAATAACATAATAGACCTGGCTGTTATTATGCAATTATTCCCATATCCAGTGGTTCCACTACACATGGTATTATAATAAATTGCCCGGGGCTATGACATCAGTGCCCGAGATCCATATTCGGGCACCACTCTTCAGCTGACGCGTGGGAAGGCATTTAACTTGGGGGGTGATAACATGCATTACATATTCCGTTGAGTGGTACACGCACACCTTCCACGCTCGCCACATGTCCTCTTTGACATTTGTTAACCGTAGTTAAGATTCACTCATACCTAAGGTTAAATAATCTAACCTTAGTTTTTTAGAAAAATTATTTTTTAAAAAATAAACCTTGGTTATGATTTCATTTGTGTCTAATTTTTTAAGATATTTTTCTAAAAACAAAAGTTAGATTATTTAATCCTAAGAATGGGTGAATCTTAACCACAATTAATAGGTGTTAATAGGTGTTAGAGCTCACGTGGTGAGCTGGGAAGGCATGTATGTATTGTCCAATGGAACATGCAAGATGCATGCTATTAGGGGTGGAGCCAAGTGGGGGCCTGTGGGGGACGTGCCCCCACTAAACTTTTGAAAAAAAGTTTTTAATTTTTATTTTTTTCTCTTTTAGCTTAGCCATGGGAAATTAGAATAGGGACATGCAGTGAGAGTAGATCACCGTCAATTGCAATTGAACTAGGGGAAAGTTCAATCATACCCACACATCAACATGTATCCCTTTTACCTTCTATTAATTATGGTTAAGAATCACTAACCCTTGGGTTTAACAATATAACATTTCTTTTTTAATACTAACCTTAAGAGTTATAAATTCTTGACTGAAGTTTTAAATTTTTTTTGTAAAAACCAGGTTAGATTGTTGAACCCTAAGGTTGGTGAATCTTAAGCACAATTAATAGGGGGTTAACAGGGACACGTGTTGACTTGGATGCGATTGAACTCTCCCTGAGTTTAATCTCAATTGATTGTGGTTTGATCTCCTTGAGCTAAGGGGATAACGGTTCCCTAAACTTTTGAAAATAAAATATAATTTTTACATCATGTTATTTAACGAGGCATAGTCATGGGGCAAAATGATAGATGTTCTGTAAACTAGGAGAAACAATAAAAATGCATGGACAAAATGACCCAAAAATGTATTCATAAAAAAAAAATTCCGGGGCTACAACCCGAAACCCATCCCCTAGACCCCAGAATATTATGTACCAACATAATAATTCTCCACAAATCCATCAACAACCACTATCATTTCAATCAATCCTTGCGTGCCCTCTCTGCTAGAAAATCCAGGCTCCGCCCCAGCATGCTATCACCTCCTTAGTGGAACCACACATCAGCTGAAGAGTGGTGCCTGAGTGTATAGATCTCGGGCATCTGCCAGAGATAATCCAACCGTTGGTTGGCCCATGACAATATCCATACATCTTTCTCCCTCATGCCATTTCTGGACCACTGGGGATTGCATCATTACAATCATGCTGTTTCACAGTGTCTGTATGCTCGGCCGGACGTCCAACAGGTATGTACTTTAGGACAACGGCGATGGGCATGCTTATGGATCCGATTAAGATGCCGAGTAACCATAATTGCCAACTTAGAGGCACAGTGCTAGCAAAACTGCCCAAAGAACTCGACTAGTATCACTTGGAAAGCCAATGTGGTGACCATGATGATTACGAACATCCAACTGTCGAACATTCCACGGAAAACATTTATTTTCTCTATATCGCGGCTGTTTATTTCGTTGAATACCTGATAAAACAAGACCAGGGGAAAGAACAGAGTCAGAGTATGATCATTGAAAATTTGTTCACAGTATCATTTAGCAAGAAAACTCTGGTATTCAGAACTTAAAAGCAGTGACTGCAAAACACGCTTATGCTCAGTGATCATTTAGAAATAAGGAATGGTTATTAGAATACTTTGACTGATTAAGTATTAAGGAGAAATTACTGGAACGCTGTCTTAGCATTTGTGAAAAACTATCTGGTACTATTTAGAGCTTATATAGCTTTTACATAACCCATATATGGGCATGTATATGATATGTCCTTGATGTATAAATATTAGTTATTAGATAGTGCTTTTATGACTTAAGTTTTTAGTTTAAGATATATAATACTTCCATTTAAACTCTAAAAGAACACTATGAAACTCTATTTTTTCATACCTCATGTTTCCCGCTAATAATGAAAGGTAGAAATGTGTTTTGACTGTATTGTTCATAACTTCATATTACATATAAGATTGTTATCCATTAGTAAGGCCAAAAATTGTGTCCTTATTATCTTTTTGCATTTTTTATGTACGACTCAAAGACCATGCATGGTTCTAGACTATTTATTATACGTCAAGTTGGTTTTAGAGTTTCAACCGCACAATATATAGCTTATATCACTTGCTGTTGATCTCATTTATACTATTCCATATTTTTATTGTGTGTATTAATTTTCTTTTTGTTATTTCCTAATTCTTAATGCATATTTGTAACCTTTTTATAATATTATCCTGGTCTTTATAAATTTTACAGTGTTTCCATAGACTTCCTTAAACTTCGTCTACGAGATGTTTCCACTTTAGAGGGAACCAAAGCTTAAAACCTGGAGGCAAACTAACACAACTACAGCAAGAACTCATGGACCAGAAAACAACCAAAACAAAAAATTCAGATGCAAGGTACAAGACAATAATATGGTGCAGTGTAAGATGCACTGTGAGAAAAGACTCCATGCTTTTTGAAAATTATAAAACCAATGAACAATACCTGGCAAAACACGAAGGAATTGAATATGACAGTATTGAGAAGAGAATCAGCATCTGAACCACTAAGTTTCAGAAGCCGCTTCCCATCGAATTCAAGAACTGCAAGGACGGCCAGTTGATATATAAATACAAAAGGTTAGTTCCACGGACTGACGCACCTGAGATTGCACAAAGTTGATCATGAGAGCAACAACGTTAACTGTTAACTGGAATTGCACAAACTTTTGAATGTTTATATAAACTGCACGTCCCCATTTGGCTATACATTCACTATAGTCGCAAAATTATCATCCATTATGATGATATCAACATTTTCCTACCAAAATGGGCAGAAGCTGAAGCTAGCCTTATTAGAGGAATGCTAGCCCTATTCTCCAAATTATAAAAAAAAAAATCGTACTCTCTATAAAAAGTGACAACTATTAATTGAGATTTTAAAAGAAATGAGATTGCAAAAGCAATGAGTAAAAGTAACACCACTTCACCTTCTTTTAAAGGAGAGTGAAAATTTCTTGAATTTGGAAAGTAGGTGAATTCCTTTAATTTAAGTTTTAAGTAGTCTAATTAGACTCAAAAACTGCAAATATAGAATTTTAATTAGATTAAAAATAATAATGACTATTAATATATTATATGTATATAATTAATCGAGTCAGTGAAGCTGATCCAAGATCTCTCCATCAGATCGGCTAGACTCAAACTATTTTATCCTTAGATAATGCTAGTAACACTTTAAAGACTCACTTTCTTTTTTGGTGGACAACACATTGTTTTTCTCTTCATAGAAAACAATAACCCATGTCTTCGTTGCGCGAAGAAAATGAGTTTAAATGACAACTTTGCTATTGAGACCGTCTTAGTGTTGAGAGCACCGAGATTGTGTTGCCGATCACTGGATTTTAGGTGGGGCCCATTGAAAATGGTGGCCACCACTTGAAATCCCATGCTCTGGTGGCCTACCTTTAATTGGCTTTACATTCACTATAGCCGCAAAACATCCTTAATCTTATTATCCCAATACCAAGCTTTCCAAGAAGCTGAAGTTGTCCCTTTCCACACATCAACCAGACTCTTAGAATCGGATTCAATGATCAAGTTATGAATATTTAGATTATGGCACAACAATAATCCATTTAGAAGAGCTCTCGTTTTCGCTATATAATTGGAGCAAATACCATAATGAGAAAAGAAACAAGCAATAAAATCACCATTATGATCTCTTATAATACCACCCCTGTTAGCATTACCTGGATTGCCTCCGGAAGCACCATCAATGTTCAATTTTATTCTTGACTGAGAAGGATAAAGTCATTTAACAACAAGCATCTGAAATCTGTTAGGATGGGGAGAAATAGCAGGAAATAATGGAGAAATATCTAGACTGTTCCTCATGCAACTATTAATATCACACACCTTTCAATTGATAGACGTTATAAGAGCTTTATGATTTCTCAAATAAGTATCAAATTTCCTCTTACACCTTTCTATCCAGATTTCCCAGACTACCAAGGTTGGAATAAGAATAAAAAGCTCATTTTTCCTAATTGAAGCCGCATAGAACCATCTTGTAATAGTGCAATGGATAGAATCATGAGGAAAGTAAGGAATGAAACACCTGGAGGAATAAAACCACCAAATCAAAGAAGTCATCTCACTACTATTAAGCAGATGATTAACGTTCTCTGAATTAGGATTATGACAGCAACAACATTTGCTAACCATAGGAATGCCAATCTCTTGAATCCGTAAATAATTAGGAATGACATTATGCATAACTTTCCAGCAAAAAACTCTGATTTTGGTAGGAATAATTGGATTTCAAACCGATTTGGTCCATTCAAGAATATTGTCATTGTGCCTTAAAGAATTCTAAGCAGACTGAACTGAGAATTCACCTGAAGTTGTTAAGGTCCAGATGAATTTATCTTCTTCATCCTTTACAATAGCAAAATTCTCATCTTTTGATACCATCAATAATAGAAGGAGAGATTAGACGACTCACCTGATGAAGATTCCATTCTCCATTAGCATGGTCTCGGCCCTAATGGTCAGTAACAAAGTCCTATTATTTAGGATAAAGCTTCTAAGACCCCCTTAGGGTCGAGACCACCGAGACCATGCTCTTAAGAGCATGGTCTCAGCCCTAATTGGGAGGGAGGGAGGGGGGGGGGGGGGGGGGGGGGGTCTAAGTAGCAAAGTCTTCCCCCTTAGGGCCGAGACCATGCTCTAAGAGCATGGGATTTCAGGTGGGGGCCTACCATGTTAAATGGCCCCCACCTGAAATTCTATGCTCTTAGAGCATGGGATCTCAGTAGCAAAGTCCTATTTTATAGGCCCTTTTTCAGTGGCCGTTCTTCTGGTGACCATTAAAGGTAGGCCCACAGTCAAAAGTTAACTTATGTTTCTAGCTTGCAGTTCATGGCCATATTATTTGACATTGCATGACACAATAGGTGGATGCCCTTTAAGAAAATTATATGTCAATGTTCGCTAACTAAGTGGTATAGCTGTTTTCGATAGTTGCTTTCGTACATTTTTTCATTCTTGCATACAAAGCTGTAATCAGAAAGCAGATATAGTTATCTAATTATGTTATAATTGAGAGAATCGTAGCATAAAGAAAAGATAAAGATGAAATTATTACAGCATGATAATGAGAAGCAGTAACTTGATTGAAAATCCTGAAAAAAAAATTATATAGAAAAAAATAATGAAAAAAAAGGAAATTAAAATAGAAAAAGAAACTAAGCACATTCTGGAGATGGGACCACAAACAATTTGTTTTGTCTCCTTCCTGTTCATTCCTAAAGTGAAACATGTATGTACCTTTTCTCCACAATGGGAAGTGAAACATTAAATTTTTCTGTGAAGTTCAACATCTCCGGGTGCACCTAAGTTGAGAAACCAAAGAGCCATATGCAAACAGTACAACAATAAAAAGCAATAAAAAGCAGATCAAAGGTTCACACAAAATATGAACCAATGACCAAGCACAAGTAGTGAAGAAAAAACAAAAAACATAATAATCAGAAGTGCTAACTATGAAGATATAAATGGTACCTCTTCTTCTTTCAAAACTATTCTTTCGGTGGTAGTGGAGGGGTGTTTTAGACTTTTCATAAACAAGACATGAGAAAATTCTCATAAGTCTCTTATAAGAAGGGTTTTTACAATGTGGAGAACAAACCCATTCTTAAGGGTTAATCAGGAAAAACCTCAATGGAGAATCTATTGTGCTGAAAAATGTGATCTTGGGATAACAAGATAATATGATAAACAAAACTTGAAATTATTCAAAACATACAACATAAAAATATACGTGATTCACCCTAATAGGATTACATCCATGGATGAAGACAATCAAGAATTTCTACTATGCAAAGATTACATGGTACAATGAGCACTTTCAAATATCAAGAATATGCTCTCTATCAGAGCCACAAGGATTTTCCGTGAGTCCACTCTTCTTTCTAAGAGCTCACGCTCTTCTTTCTAAGAGCTTCTTGTTTTCACAAGAGTCACCACTCTTCTTCTCAAAAGCCAGCACTTTTTATGAGAACTATTAGGACTCTCCCCAAAAGCAACCTGCTCTCCCTAGAAGCCCTAAACACTCACATTCTTAGCTTATCTAATAAGCCTAAACCCTACGTTTATTTATAAATGTTATAACCAGTTCGACAAATCTAGAGAAATAAGAAAACAAACAATCGCACAAAAGAGACAAGATATACGTGGTTCGTCAAGGTGCCTACATCACAGGAGAAAACGACAAGAAATCCACTACGAATACGGGAGAAAAACATTGTACAAAAACTCTCTCAAAACCCTCTTCTAAAACCCTCAAAAAAACCTCTTATCCCGCATCTTCAAAGAAAACCCTTTATATATCTAGGGTTACAATGAAAAGATAAAACGGGTCAGAAATACAAGTCAAATCGGGTCATCAAGGATCCGGGTAAAATCCATACCAACTTCCCAACAAAACCCATATACAAAATTTGAGCCAAACCTCACACTAAACAAAAAATCAAATCATAAACCAACTATAATTTACCCAATTTCTAATCCTAACATATAACTCCATAATAATAGAATTGTATACAAATCACAACATAATTAAGGAGTAACATATCTTTTTACCATTTAATAGAAAATTTGGAAAATCCTGCAAGAAAAGAATTGCAAAATCACTTTAAAATAAGAAAGAATTACATAACTAAACTCTGTTCCCAGCCAAATTTCATTGCAAAAAGAAATTGTATATATACAACCAAAGCCCAAAATGCATTAAAAAAAAAAACCACCGAGGGATGTTAAGGCGAACTAGCACTGATGTGATAGCTCAGGCGGTAAGTTATACAATACCGTGTGAATAAGAGCCATTGGATATGGGATTAATAACATGATTGATCTGGCTGTTATTATGCAATTATTCCCATATCCAATGGCTCGACTACACGTGGTATTATAAGGCTTCTGATATTCTCTGGCGGACGCCCGAGGTGGGTGCTCGGCATCCACAAATCAATGGACATGTGGCAACAAAAAGGGGAGAGATATTAATTGGGAGGTTAAAATCATGGGGAGAAAATGAAATGACTTCTTTCCCTTTTGTCGCGACATGTCCATTAATTTGTAGATGCCCAAGCACCCACCTCGGGCGTCCACCAGAGAAAATCTGAAATCTAAACTCTGGGCTATGGCATCAGTGTTGGATTACCTCTGGCAGATGCCCAAGATCGACACTCGGGCACCACTCTTCAGCTGACGGCGTTGGAAAGCATTTAACTAAGGGAGAGTGATAACATGCATTGCACATTACGTTGAGTGGTACACGCACACCTCCCAAGCTCGCCACATGTCCTCTTTGACATCCATTAACCGGAAAATTATCTTTAAAAAGTAACCTTGGTTATGATTTCACTCATTCATGTGGTTAATTTTTTAAAGATATTTTTCTAAAAGCTAAGGTTAGATTGTTTAACCCTAAGGACGGTAAATCTTAACCACAATTAATAGGTGTCAAAGAACACACTTGGCAAACTGGAAAGGTAGGGAAGGTATGCATGTAATGTCCAACGGAATATGCGACATGCATGCTATCACCTCCTTAGTGGAACCACACATTAGCTGAAGAGTGGTGCTTGAGTGTAGATCTCAGGCATCTGCTAGAGGTAATCCATCCGTTGGTTGGCCCATGACAATATCCATGCATCTTTCTCTCTCATGCCATTTCTGGACCACTAGGGATTGCATCATAACCATCATGCTGTTTCACAGTGTCTGTATGCTCGGCCGGACGTTCAACAGGAATGTACTTTAGGACAATGGCGATGGGCATGCTTATGGATCCGATTAAGATGCTGAGTAGCCATAATTGCCAACTTAGAGGCACAGTGCTAGCAAAACTGCCCAAGAACTCAACTAGTATCACTTGGAAAGCCAATGTGGTGACCATGATGATTACGAATATCCAACTGTCGAACATTCCACGGAAAACATTTATTTTCTCTATATCACGGCTGTTTATTTCGTTAAATACCTGATAAAACAAGACCAGGGGAAAGAACACAGTCAGTGTATGATCATTGAAAGTTTGTTCACAGTATCAGTTAGCAAGAAAACTCTGGTATTTAGAACTTAAAAGTAGTGACTGCAAGAACATGCTTATGCTCAATGATCGTTTAGAAAAGGTATGGTTATTAGAATACTGACTGATTTAGTATGATGGGGAAATTACTAGAATGGTGTCTTACCATTTGTGAAAAACTATCTGGTATTTAGATCTCATGATGTAGCTTTTGCAAAACCTATATATTAAAACATAAATGCACATGTCTACATATGATATGTCCTCAATGTATAATTTAGCTATTAGATAGTGCTTTTATGACTTAAGTTTTTAGTTTAAGATAGTAATTCCATTTAAAATTCTATTTTTTTCATGTCATTTTTTCGCTAATAATGAGAAGGTACAAACGGGTTTTGATTGTTATGTTCATATTACATAAGATTCCCATCACATTTATTAGGGATAAAATGGTGTCATTATCTTTTTTCATTTTTTATGAACCACTCAAAGACCATGGCTATAGAAAATTTTTATATGTACTTTGGTTTAGAGTTTCAACTGCACGATAGCTTATGTCACTTGCTGTTGATCTCATTTATAATACTATTCCAAATTTTTTAATGTGTATTAATGTTCTCTTTGTTATTTCCTAATTTTTTTAATGCATATTTTCAACTAATATTATCATGGTTTATATAAATTTTACAGTAGTGTTTCCATACTTCCTTTAAACTTCTATGAGATGTATCTACTTTAAAAGGAACAAAAGTTTAAAACCTCGAAGCAAACTAACACAACTACAACAAGAATTCATGGACCAGAAAACAACGTAAAAAAATTCGGATGCAAGCCCCAAGACAATAATATGGTGCACAGTGTAAGATGAACTGTGATAAAAGACTCCATGCTTTTCGAAAAATATAAAACCAATGAACAATACCTGGCAAAACACAAAGGAATTGAATATGACAGTATTGAGAACAGAATCAGCATCTGAGCCACTAAGTTTCAGAAGCCACTTCCCATCGAATTCAAGAACTGCAAGGACGGCCAGTTGATAAATACTCTGACCAATAATATTCCTCCACATGGCCTTGGTGATGAAACTTACTCCCCTCCCAACAGGAGGTCTTTTCATCAGTCCATCATTTGGAGGTTCAGTCGCTAGTGCTAATGCACCAAGAGTGTCCATAATCATGTTGACCCAAAGCAACTGGACAGTCGTAAGAGGAGCAGATCCTGAAAGTTACTTGACAGTTATTATGGTTCGTTGTGCTATGCAACACAAAGAACAGGGTCTTATTTGAAAGAACCCTCAAAGATGATCATACAAAAGGTTAGTTCCACGGACTGACACACCTGAGATGCATGCGGAAACAAAGTTGATCATGAGAGCAACAACGTTAACTGTTAACTGGAATTGCACAAACTTTTGAATGTTTATATAAACTGCACGTCCCCATTTAGCTACATTCACTATAGTCGCAAAATTATCATCCATTATGATGACATCAGCATTTTCTTTCGCAACCTGTAGATAGTATCCATTAAAAAGTAAGATCAGCAATAGGAGTGCACTAGATGAATGGATGAAGCAGCACAACAGAAGGTATCTATATAAGCTGAAAGTGTAGAGGGTGTAACTCCCCTGACGAATACTGTTTGTAACTTGTTTCATTTCCTTACTCATAATTAAAGTGAAAGAACTTGACCATATTATTTATAGGCCCTTTGTCAGCCCTTCTTCTGGTGAACATTCTTTGTAGGCCCTCAGTTAAAAGTTAACTTATAAATGGTTCTGGCTTACAGTTCATGGCCATATTATTTGACATTGCATGAAACAAATAGGTGGATGCCCTTTAAGAAAATATTATGTCAATGTTCGCAAACTAAGTGGTATAGTTGTTTTCGTTTGTTGCCTCCGTACATTTGTTTTACTATTCTTGCATACAAAGCTGTTATCAGAAAGCAGATATCGATATATATCTGATTTTGGAATCAGATTATGTTATCAATGAGAGAATCGTAGCATACAGAAAATAAAAAGATGAAATTATTACAGCATGATAATGAGAAGCAGTAACTGGATTGAAAAGCCTTTTAAGAAAAAAAAAGATATAGAAAAGAAAAATGAGAAAAAGGAAATTAAAATAGAAAAAGAAACAAAACACATTCTGGAGATGGGACCACAAACAATGTTTTTGTCTCCCTGTTCACTCCTAAAGTGAAACATGCAAGTAAATTTGCTCCACAATGGGAAGTGAAACATGAAATTTTTCTGTGAAGTTCAACATCCCCTGGTGGCACCTAAGAGTCGTTATTTTTTTTTTTTTTTTTTATAGGTAATCACACCATGATACAAATAGAAGCATGCAAAAAGTACAACAATCAAAAGCAGATCAGAGGTTCACACAGAATATGAAACAAAGACCAAGCACCAAGGAGAGAAGAAAAAATTAAAAGCATAATATTCAAAAGTGCCAACTATGAAGATAAAAATGGTATTGAAGCCTATCTAGCCACCCCTCATCATCAAAATATTTTTTTATGGCACACCAAGCTAGGAGTAATTGTCTAGCTTTCTGGTATACTCTACCCTCAGTAGAACCAATACCATAAAACACTCGCCTGTTTCTTTCTTTCCAAATAGACCACCCAATGGCCCCAGAAGCATTGCCCAAATCATCGATACTGGACCACCCTCGAAAGTAACCGAAAACCAACTTGATAAAGAACTTCGAAATGAGCAAGGAAAGATCCAGATGATACCCAATTGGCGAAGGAATTGGCCCCAAATTGCTTAAGCAAAAAGACAACGAAGAAGGAGACGGTCAACTGACTCCCCTACCTCAAGGAATAGAAAGCAACGATTGGTCACCCTCCACCCTCTATGTTGCAAATGGTCACATGTGAGGAGACCAAGCTGCAATTCCACCAGTCTTGAAAACATGAAGCCATACATAGATTTTTTCTCAAAGCTAAGAAGAGATTCCCCAAGTCCCTTTGTAGGGAACTCTGCCCACACCAAATGTCTTCCCAAAACCTAACCTCAGAACCGTTCCCCACCCTAAACCTATTGAGTTTGGAGAAAGTCGTAAACACATTAAGAATGATGGCTTTCCACACTCCACAGGCTAACCCATATAGCCCTTTCACTACTTTAGGCTCCCAAACTAACGCAACCCCATATCCCTTTCCTCTCCAAACCTCCATAACCATTTGCTCAATAAAGCCTTATTCACCTACACCAGAGGTTGGAGATTCACCCCTCCTAGCTTAATTAAATTAATTACAGATTTTCATTCCACTAGAGAATATTTATGTTTCTCAACTCGTTCATTCCAAAGGAATTTTCTCTGTAATCTTTCCAATTTGAAAACCACAGAGGCAAGGATAGTTAGGAAAGACATAAAATACAGTGAGTCGACTTCCTTTTGATAGCTACAAGGATTTCCATCCTTCTAACTTCTTTGAAAAACGAGTTAGGAATAGATTCCATGCCTCTATAAATTTGAATTGAACTTCAAGAGGCAATGCTAAGTAAGAATGGCGATAGAGGGTATCCTTGATGCAAGCCCCGAGAGCTCCTGAAGTAACAAGCGGGACATCCATTAACCAAGGCAAAGGAGACTGGAGAGATACAATGTCTAATCCATCTAATATCAAAGCTCATTTTGCCCATAAATTACTAGAGAAGTCCCAATTGACATGATCATGTGTCTTTTCCATATCTATCTTACAAATGAGTCTAGGGGAATTCCAATTCAATTCTCTCATTCAAACATTCATTCGCTATTAAAATGTCATCTAGGATCTCTCTGCTCCTCATAAAAGCCCCTTGAGGTGGGGAGATGATTGAATCCATGACTAAAAGGAGACAAGATGTTAATAGTTTAGCAATGATTTTATAAACACTTTTGACTAGACTAATAGGCTAATTTTTTTTTAAATCATTAACACCATCTTCCTTGGGAATAACGTACTCTTTTAGACCTTATCAAATGTCCCTTCTTCCTGGAGATGCCCTTTAAATTTTTTTTGATATTTTTTTTTCTAAAATCCAATAATAAGTGGGTGAACCTTAGGGGTGGGTGAATCTTAACCACGGTTAAAGAGTGTTTAAAAGGACACATGGCGATCTCAGTGGCGTAACCAGACTCCAAGGAGTTCGGTTATAACCGTAGAGAAGTTCAAGCCTAATAAATAGATGAGTGAAGGGTAGTATGAGAACCAAGCAAACATTCAAATATGGGTAGTTTTGGAATTACAAAAGGCCCATGGGGCAACCTCTTTATATTAGTAAATATTATGATAAGGGTAGTTTGAGAATTTTGCAAAATCTACGTTTTCAAGGGCTCATTATATATAAGATAAGAATGAGAAGATGACGAGATAAGAGCAAAAGGTAATTTTAGAATTATAAAAGATTCAATCAACGTTTTGAACATGGGGCATCCTCTTTATATTAGTAAAGATTATAATTTTTTTATTTGTATATTATGCCCATAAGGGCTTTTTAATAATATTAAATAATTAAATAATTTCCTAATAATATTTCATAAATTAAAAATTATTTAACTATCCATCTCCTCCTCTTTACATATTGATTCAGTCCTGTAAAAATTGCGGATTGAAACAAATTTTAAAACTAAATTGAATTTCAATTATTTATCAACTTTAATGTGTATTTATAAGTTTTTCAGGTTTCTAAAACAATTAAAATGGATAAGCATTGAAAAATAAAGAGAATAAAATGACCTTTCATACCCTTCCCTTGACAAAGAGGATAAAATATAGTTAAAATTTTTTTTTGACAATATAAAGAAATATTAAGAAGAAATTACAGCACAGACAAGCAGACAACGCATTTCACTTAACATGATTCTCACATTTAATAACGACATGCTTGCATCAATAATATAATGAATTCTAGATGTGTAGTTATACTTAAGTATTGAATCTCTAAAGTTTCATCTTAGATTTCCAATGTTTCCTTAAAGTTTTCTAGACTTCTTTAATTTTTATATAACTTCCTTGGACTTCCTCAAAACGTGTCGACTTCCTTAGCGACCGAACTTTATACCGAAACCGAAATTTAATACCTTGCTTGTAGGATATGTACAAAATGTATAGACGAAATGACCCATAAACTTAGTCGTAAAAAAAATATTTTCGGGCTATGCCCCCATCCCCTATAATGTGTCCCCCTGCAATAAATTCCTGGCTCCGGCCCTGCTTGGAGATACCATTTTGCCTCTTCCTTTGATTAACTATTAAGTGAAAGAGCCTAGTATTCCGATCTCCATTCTTTAACCATTGAACACGCGATTTTTGCCTCCAACTAATCTCCTCAAACTTCAAGGTCTCTTGATAGGAGCGGAGCCAGGAATTTAATGTAGGGGGGCACATTTTTTTTAAGGGACGGGGGTTCAAGGGCGAAGCCCCTGAATTTTATTTTTGATTGTGGGTCATTTCATCCATACATTTTGCACATATTCTACACATATTGTTTCCCTTGTTTACGGGAGCAGTTGTTTCCTAGCCCTATGGCGATCCCTATTAAATAATATAATACAATTTTTTGTGAAAAGTTTAGGAGCAGTTGTCCACTTGTCCAATGTTGTTTCCCCTTGTTTACGGGAGCAGTTATTTCCTTGCCCTATGGCGATCCCTATTAAATAATGTAATACAATTTTTTGTGAAAAGTTTAGGAGCAGTTGTCCACTTGTCCAATGACTGTTCCTTATTGTTCGTCCAATGGGACAACTACCTCATGACTAATCCTCTACGGTTATAACCAAACTCCTTGGAATCCGATTACATCACAAAGCTCTTTTAACTCTAATTAACAACTTTAACCTTTAGATTTAATTTTTTCTTCTAAGAATCAAGGTTAGGTGGTTGAACCCTAAGGGTTAGTGAATCTTGATCACAATGAAGAGGTACTAAAAGGGAGCATGTTGACCTATGGATTGTAAATGAATCCAAGGAGTCCGGTTATAATAGTATAGATTCTAAATCCTACGTAAACTATATTTTTTTTAAAATTACAAAAGCTGACGGGCACCATGACACCATCTGAGATCGAATCACTGGCCAACACGTGTCCCTTTTAACCCCTATTAACTAAGGTTAAGATTGACTAACCTACCCCTATTAACTATGGTTAAGATTGACTAACCTTTGAGGGTTCAACAATATAACATTAGTTTTTAGAAAAATATTAAACTCTAGGTGAGAATTTTTAACCCTTGGGGTTAATATTTTTTAATAATTTTTTTAAAAAACTAAAGTTATATTGTTGAGTAGCCCAAAGGTTAGTGAATCTTAACCACAGTTAATAGAGGTTAAAAGGGACACATGTTGGCTTGTGGGTGTGATTGAACTCTCCCCAAGTTCAATTGCAATTGGTTGTGATTGGATCCCCATCCACCTCCATGGCCATGCTATGGCATATACAATACATTAAAAAAAAAATCCCCAAAAGTTTAGGGGGGCATGTGCCCCCCCCCCCCCAGGCCCCCCCTTGGCTCCGCCCCTATCTCTTGATACTCCAACTTCACACCATCTCTTTTACCACCCTCAATGTTGGATAACCCTCCATTCTCCTCCTTCAATCTATGGCCTCAATTTCAATCAATAGATCTTGATTTTCTCAGGAATTAGACCAAACACCTCCTTATTCCACTGTTTAATACTTTGCTTCAAAGCTTAACTCAGGCCAAAGATAGTGTTGTTTGACCCAGAAAGATAATCCAAGCCACACCTCTTTAACCATTTCCACAAATCCTAGGTGTTCGAGACACATGTTTTCAAATTTGAATGGTTTGGTCACAACACCTCTTGTCTGTCTCCAAAGAGCCATACCGTAGACTTGGTAATTCTAATCAGAGACGTATATATTTGCTAACCGACAAGTCATCCCACTAATAATGAGAATTTTTAAATTCATACAGGATACAAGGAAAGATGATATCAGATCAGATGCAAAGTTTGAGGAACTAGATGACTCCATTTGCTAGCTCACTAGGCATGAAATGGAGGCAAATTTTATTCAGTTACAAGGAGTCCAACAACATGGCATTGATTGCAACCAGAGGGGAAGAATATTAGGGTTTATCAGCAAAGATTTGTCAGGGAAGTTCAGATTTAGAGCATTAAGCTCATAAGTTCTATTTCTCATTAAGCCTTTAGTGCAACAGGGCAGGTCCATGTTGGTTTTGATGGCCTTATCAGGTGTGGGACACATATTCAGGTAAGTCTCAAGTTCATGCTTGAAGATTTTGTAGGGACACTGAGTGGGTCAGGCGGCATCCAACTGGACATCTGGTCTTGGCCGGGTATGAAGATTCAATAAATCAACTGTTTGGATGTGGAATACAGATTTAAGTATCTATGTCTATTAGCAGGGAGAAAACCTGTTGCAAGAGCTCTGGAGTATTGAGTATTTAACTGGAGATGCTGTTTAAATTCACTTGTGTTTGCACCAAAATTTGACAAAGAAAGTTCAAATAGATATTGAAGGCCCAATATGCAAGGAAGACACAGAAATGTTACTCACCTGTTCCTTTATTGCAATTTCACTAGAGTAGAATGGATGGTAAGTCTCTTCATTGGAAGCAAAACTCGGGCCAATTATCTGGTTTTTCGAGGTGGTGGTCTCACTTAGCTGAATCAAAGGTATTATTCACGGAAGACAATTCTCATATGGCATTCATAATGGCATCAATAGCATGGGCTATTTGATTAACGAAGTAGTATTGTCAAAGGGAGGCCAAACCCATAGGAACATCATCTTTTGCAATGAAAATGGCAGATGAGATCCTTCTGGTAAGTGCCCTCGTCACCAGACTCAGCAAGAAATGTTGCCTCCGAGGGCTGTTCCAGGTGTTTGTGCATAAAATGGCTCTTGATAGGCGTTGGTTAAAAGTAAACTGTGATGGAGCATTATCTTCTACGTGTGAGGCAGCTGGGATTGGGATGGGGGTCTACTATTTTCAGGCATCACAAACTTGTTGGGGGAGGGTCAGCAATGGTGGCTGAAGCACTAGCAATAAAGGAGAGTCATGTGATTGCAAAATACAAGGGTTGGAATTTCTTTATACTTGAGAGTGATTCAAAATCACTTGTTGATGCAGTCAACAACGCAACATCTGTGTCCTATATGGAGCTGAGACCTATTCTAGATAATATTCATTCTCTCAAAAACCAATTCTCAGAAGTGAGAACAGTGTTCATTCGCTGCCAAGCAAACTAGAGGCACACAGCCAAGCTCAGCGAGCTCTCGGAATTAGTAGAGTCCAGTCTGCTACACCCCAGTTGAGAAGGGGAGTGGCTCGGGGAAGGGATGACTGTGGTGATCGTTCCTTTTTAAATGATTAGTGGATTTCCACACAAAAAAAAGTGCATATGTCAATATGTTCTCTGGTAGTAGTAGTGTCACTTGTGGTGATGTTTTCCCTCAGAGTAAAATTCTTTGCACCAACTTCCTTTATCGCCAAGAACATGGAACCCGAGAAGCAGGAAAAGCATTCATGTTGTTAGAGCCCACCTATATCAAAATGAAGTACACTTGCTTAACAATAAGCTTTGATTCTGCTTTTGCTATCAGTGGTTCAAGAAATAGCTGTCCACATAATTAATACATGGACTGGAAAGGCGGTTTTTCTCTAATTGCTCACTCAGATTGACTAAGCTTCCCTTGCGACGCCTAGGAGGGATGAATCAAAAGCCCATAATTTGTGATTAGCAGCATTCATCACCAGACTGAACATGTGAATCTGAGGAAGGTGGAACATGCTCAGCATGGTTGCATGAAACCCTGTACATAGCTATTGTCTACCTAAACAGGAGAGTTCGATTATCCAGCCCCTCCTGGAATCTCCTGAGATCATTCAATGGAACACATGTTACCAATCTCTGGCAATATCTGCCAAGGGAAAGTTCCTCATCCAAGTTATTTTGGATGATACTACTTAGATGTTTGAAATCATGGGATTTGTTATGAGATCATTCAATAGAACTCATGTTACCAATCTCTGGCAATCTCTGTCAAGGGAGAGTTCCTCGTCTAAGTTTTGTTGGGATGGAAACCGCTAGATGTTTGAAATCAAAGGATTGATTTGGGAAGAGAATAATTGTTTAAATAGACATTAGTACATTACCTCACACTTCTTTATGAGCATTTTTATTTAATCAAAATATGTGATATTTTCTATAGATGTTTATATAGAAAGGAAAGACAAATTAATTTAATATCAAGTACTTATTTGGCGACATCAAATACTTAAATGAGAATAGGATAAACATAGGAGAAAGCACAAGCAACTCTAAGTGCAGATGAACCTAATGGAGAACTGAAAGAAAATGAAAAATATGAAAGTTTAGTGCCAATAAGGTTTATGTATCCTTCCTAACATGGTGTTGACTTTTCTTTTCTTAATAGGTACAGAAATTGATTACAGAATGAGACTTACAATAACGGAGAAAATCTATAATTGCAAGTCTTTTCATAAAATACATTCTAATGTAGGACAAAATTTTGAGATGGTTAAAATCTTATACTAGATATTTTGTTTTGAAGAATAAAAATATTAAGTAAACAAGAGGAAAAGAATGTACAATGGCTAACTAATACTCATGATCATCCCAAATAAAAATACAAATTAGAACACAATGTAGCCCGGACAGAATTCTTCCAGCTTCCTATTCGAGAATTCTCTCAAATGAGAGCACAAAAAAAAGTTCTTAAACCAAAGAGAGAATTTTGTCTCTCGCCATGATTTCTCAAATACTACGATTTCACCTTCCAGATGCCCTAGCATATGGCACCCGGAATAATGCGCCAGATAGTAAGGATTCTACTCTCCAACTCTTTTGCATGTCATCCCACTATGCAATCAAGAAGACTAAGGGAAAAGACCCAAGCCATAGATCAGGAGTTTAGGAAAATGGACCAGATAGTCTTCAAGAAGCTGCAATGACGAAGCATTGATTAACCGTCTCTTCCTCTTTTATACAGAAGAAATACCTATTCGGAAATCTCCAACCTCTACTCATTAGATGATCCATAGTTTGAATTTCGTCTAGAACTGTTGTCCATAGTAATGAGGAAACATTTGGGGGGTAATACCCGATTGCCAAATCATCCGCATTGGGATGAACTAACTCTCTCTCGAACCCAAAGCTACATAACACAAAAAATTCATCATTGAGAAAAGGCCTCTGGGTCCTTGGTCCACCATCTCTTAGCCTTCTCCTAATTAGTGGGGATGAGTCTATTAATCCTCTCTAGAAGACAACAAACGGACTCCATTTCCCAATCATTTACCTAGTACTAAGCATAGTGACAAAGTCGGGTTCAGGAATAATTCGGTAGAGGTAAGTTCGGAACAAATAAAAAATAAATTAATAAATATAAAAATATACGAACAATTCGATTACAAAATATGCAAAATAAGTAGTTTATTTGCCAAGTTTAAGAAAAAATTTCAGGAATAATCCAGAAAATTCGCGAATAAATCATAAAATTCGCCAAAAATTCGGGAATCCAATAATTCGCGAATAATTCGGCAAAGCAAAAATTGGCAAATAATTCGCAAATTTTTGGGAAAAACAGAGTTTTTTGTTACAGAGGTACTAAGAATTGACCTCCAAAAAGCATTCCCATCCCTATCGAGGTATCCCACTACTAAGGTATTTCTGTTGCGAGATAGGGAGTAAAATATTAGTGAAACGTGATGCAGAGTAGACCCCCTACACAAAATATCATCCATAAGTGAATCTCGCTGCCATCACCCACTTTAGTATATGGGAGTTATGGACTTGGAAAATAGAAGGGAAGATTTGTGAATTCCTTTCCAAAGATCCAGACCATGGCTAATCTGACCTTTCTGCTTTCCCAAGGACTGATGGACCCATATCTCGCAACGTCTACCTGCCTCCACAATCTATCCATTTCTTTCCCAAAGCGCCAAAGCTATTTACTTAGGAGACTCTGGTACGTTCCTTCCAATCCATAACCCCCAAATATTACACTTAAATATTATGAAAATTTGAGATGTGTATGAGTTGATCACGAAAAAGTATTATTCAGAGATCATTGAGGATATAAAGTAAAAATGTTAACACGTGACGATCTATGAAATAAAATAGAGACAATAGATTCAGATCATACTCCAGAGGTAAATCAAACAGTGAAAAATAGAAGTTAAAATGAAAGAATATGATAGATGGATGAAAAAAGCATTATAGGCTTACAGCTATAAGGCAAAATCGTAATGAGAGGGAGCAATGCAAAAAGAAAATCATAATTGAGCTAGTTAGAATAACTACTATCACATAGATGTGTCCAGATATGAAACAAACCTCTGTTCCTGCTATACCCATAGCAAGTCCAATGTCTGCCTCATGCAAAGCAGGGGCATCATTGGTCCCATCACCAGTCACGGCGACGACTTCTCTGAACATAGTCCTCAACTTGGTTACCAAGGTGTGCTTGTCCGAAGGCAAGGATCGAGCCATTACCTGTAAACATAATCTAAACATTTTAGAAAGCCTCTTCTTCCACTAAGTAAAGTTAAATGTTAGGAGTTCTTAATGCACTTGAAATCTGAGACCTGAATTTTCGGTATTAAGTCCTGCATCTCCTCAGGACTCTTAGTACGGAAATCTAGTCCTTCTATAGCCAAACCATCATCTGTCAATATGCCACATTCTCTTGCTATGGCTTTAGCTGTATAAATATTGTCGCCAGTGACCATACGCACAGTGATCCCAGCAGCTAAGCAAGTTTGAACAGCATCTTTGACCCCAGGGCGCACTGGATCCTTAATTCCAACAACTGCTACAAGTGTATAACCATCATCAGGAATGATGTCTTCATTGGAAATGTCGTCTAAATCCTTGAAAGCCAAGCACAGTGTTCTCAGAGCTTCACAGGCAAACCTGTTTATAACATCCGTGATGTTCTTTATCTGTTCTTCTGACAGACGTGCAGGTTCCCCATTCCTATCCACAAACTTGTTGCACATTCTTAAGATTATTTCTGATGCACCTTTGCAGAATGCTCGGAAACCACCGTCCGGAAGAGCTACAAGAACAGACATCTTCTTCCTAACTGAATTGAAAGGCTCAACCTTTACTATCTCAGACTGCTGCCGTTGGGAATCGAAATCACCCCCTAAAAGCAATCCAAGTTCTAGTAATGCTGATTCTGTTGGAGTACCCAAAACGGTTTTCTTTCCATCTTTTCCTTTTACCACCTCAGAACCAGTATTCTGAAATATAGACTGCAAAAGAATGCTCAAAACTCTTTCAGAGATCACAGACTTCAAAACATCTCTACTCTCATTACCTTTTATAACTTTTTCTTCCTCAGAGATCCATATTTTATCAACCACCATGTGGTTGGTCGTCAATGTCCCTGTTTTATCCGTGCAAATGCAACTAGCAGAACCCATTGTCTCACATGCAGAGAGATGCCTCACGAGTGCCCTTTCATTCATTAATTTCTTCATTGCAAAGGCAAGGCTCAGTGTCACTGCCAATGGTAGCCCTTCTGGAACTGCGACCACAAGTATAGTTACTGATATAGCAAAGTAGTTCAAGAGCTTCAGTGCATCACCTGAAGACCATTCTGTGAACTCGTTGTGAAATGCCTTCTCCAATAGAAACCTTCCTGTCAGCACCGTGAATGTCAACACAGCAAAAGCCAAACCAATCTTTCCAATAATGGTAGCAACGCCATTCAGCTTCACCTGCAATGGTGTCTCATCTTCTCCCCCCTCACTGAGAGTCTCCATCAACCTTCCCCATTCAGTCCTCATACCAACTGATGTCACCAGCATCTTACCTAACCCATCTTGCACTTTGGTCCCAGATAAAAAAAAAGGCTTCTCTTGGCATAAGTTCACAGGTTCACTCTCACCTGACAAGCTTGACTCATCAACCAACAAACTGTAACCCGATATAAAAATCCCATCGGCTGGAACTTGGTCTCCAATGAATAGGTGAACGATATCTCCAACAACCAAATCATAGATAGAGACATTTTGTCTATATCCGTCTCTGGTGACCTGAACAAAAATCTTTCTCTTCTCCTTGTCCAAGTCCCTGAATTGCAATGACTGCTTATAGTCGCTGATTGCAGTTACCATGATTATCACGATAATACTGACTAGGATTCCCACTCCATCATACATACCCTTTGGCCACCCTTCCGTGCCAATTCCAACACCTATAGAAACCACAGCACAAACCATGAGGATGATTAGAGTTAAGTCATGCAGCGCCTCCCACGCAAAAGTCCAAAAACTTTTAGAAGGTTTCTCAACGTATCGGTTGAATCCGTATATCTTTTGCCTTACAGGGATTTCGCTTGAACTGACACCTTCATTCAGCGAGACTGCGACTTTTCTAGCAAGTCCTTCAACTCCTCTGTGGAATTTCAAGCCCCTGAGATCATGGCCATGAACAAGGGATGCAAGTTCATCAGGGTTAATGTCGAAACCAGCTTGTATAGCCTCTTCTGACAGCTTATATTCAATTCGCTTACCAGCTGTACAAGAAGATTAAAATAAAATGAGAAAACAAACAGGAGCTTGGATAAATAACATGTAAGACTCGAAATATGCGTTCAATGAGACGATTATCTGATGAAGATTATACCATCGATGAACTGAAATGCAGCTTGTTGAACGTATAGAGCAACTCGAATTTTTTCCTGAAAGAAAATAAAGCATAATAAGGATAACGAAATTTTATTTTAAAAGAATATCAGTTTGTTGCAATAGGTAAGTTGGAGAAGTTTCCAGACAGTATGCTACTCATAGCTTCAGCAGTTGATGTTCAGAACCTTTTGAAGAGAGAATAGATCAGGAAAACAAAGACAACCCCACCATTTTCATGAAACTGAATTTGAACAAATGACCTTAAATGATTCCAATAAATATGTTATGTTCAATGAGATCCTTATGGGTGTATCTTCCTCCTTGAGACCAAAGAGGCCAAAATTTATCCTCTGACAATATTTAAGGTGTGCTCTTTTGAGGAAAAAGACAATGTTACTGGAATTCTTGAACAATAAAACAAGAAAATAATTTCAAGAATTTATGAACAACATATATTTACAAATAGGATTTGTGTTACTAACCCCAATATATTTGGGATAAGGCATAGATGATGATGAACGACAAAAAAGAAAAAGAACTCAGTGATCATCAGAGTTGTCTCACTTGTTTATTAAATAATAGCTATTTATCATTCACTTTTCAGCTTTCAGAACCATTCTTCATGACCTGCCTCTCTACCTCACATGGTGAGTTGTGCCCCTCTCATGAGGGTGAACCTAGGATCAAGTGCCACGGGGAGGGAAGCTTTCCCTTGGTGATATGGTAAGCAGGAGATCTACTCACCATTTACTAACCCACTAACCCTAACTAATAGCAATAGATTAATGATGATTTGTACAAAAAGAAAGAAAGAAAGAAAACCATTCTTCATGTATTTTATAATGATCCAAAAGAATGCAATCCAATGGGTAGGATCATTCCATTACATAAATTTTTGGCTCATGAGATCCTAGTGAGAGCATCAAATGGTGGGTCCCAACTTCTTTGTTCACTTGTCATAAGTATGGAAGCTGGGTGGAGCCAGGATTTTCTAGTAGGGGGTGGTACATGATGGTTGAGTGAAAATTATAGCATTTCTTGAAGGATTTGTAGAGAATGATATGGCAGCAGGTACAAAATATTTTGGGTCTAGGGAGATGGAGTTCGGGGGTATAGCCCCTAATTTGTTTTTTTGAGGACTCAATTTGTGGGCCATTTCGAACATATCTTACGGGGTATTGTATCTCCTTGTTTACGGGAAAACTGTCCCCTAATCCCATGGCTATGCCTTGTTAAATAATTAAATAATATAGTATAAAAAATATATATTATTTTCAAAAGTTAAGAGGATAGTTGCTCCCTTACCTCATGGCTATACCCTATTAACTAATTAAATAATATAATATAATTTTTTTAAGGGGCAACTGCCCCTAGGGCTGTAAACGAAGCAGATTCGGACCGGATATTGGTATATCCGAATTCGTATCCGATTATATATCCGGATATCCGAATCCGAATAAATATCCGGCGGATAGTGAAATATGATATCCGTATCCAACTCCGATTAAAATATCCGAATTCAAATAGTATCTGAATTATCCGATTAATTTTAAAAAAAATTAAAAAATATAAATTAATATTTAAAAAAATGTTAAAATATATAAAATTTTATTTTAAAATATATTATTTATATATTATATATAATCGGACGGATATTTATCGGATTAGATAAAACAGTATGCTAATCCGTATCCGATTATAAATGGATAGTATTTTACTATCCAAATCCGCTCCGCCGGATACCTATCCGGATAATTATCCGACTAAAAAAATTCGGATACCGATAATATCCGCATCCGTTTATAGCCCTAACTACCCCTTATCCCATGATTATGCCCAATAAAATAATTAAATAACTTAGTATAAAAGATAGGGAAATAGATAACGGACCGCACATTCGGCTACCTAGCCAAATGCTAGTCCTCATTGGTCCACATCCCCCTTTTTAACCCTGACTAACTGTTGTTAAGATTCAGTCATCCTTAGGGTTCATCCATCCAACCCTTGTTTCTTTGTTAATTACTAATCCTAATTTAATTAAGCATAACCATAGTTAAAAGGGGCATGTAGACCAGTGCGGTCCGCTAATCACTACTCAAATAAATACTTTCCTTTCAAAAAATTCAGGGGCACCAGGCATGCCCCCAGTCTCATGCTATGCCTTCAAAAAAATAAAAATAAAATCTTTTTTTTCAAAGCCCTGCCCCTGTATGGAAGTGAAATGAAGAAGACCTTATCTTGCTTCCCTATGCAATATTTCATGTGTTTTTTAGTTAAGTATATAGTAGGATGCACGTTGTTTCCAATATTATTTAAATGCTTAATAGCATTACCAAAGTTTCAATCGTCTCCGTTATATTACAAATAGTTTCTGTGAGGGGAAAAATACCGGACGGACACGCGTCAGCAGCAGCTTCTTCCACGTTCTGGTTTACTGGTAGAAGGTTAGAGCGGAGGGTGTGGCACCCTGACCTGTACTCCGATGGTAAAGTCAGTAGGGGTAGAAGATGATGAATAGTAAACGCAAGAACAATCGCTGAAAAATACGCAAGACACTAAAAGCCCTGAACACGTCTTCTCGGATCTGGGTTTTTTGAACAACTGTCCTGTGCACTAAAAATCACGGGGTTTTTATAGGGCAAGGTTGGTATGGCCATCGATGACCATGGATGGCCATAGGTGTCCATACCACGTGTCTTTGCACTCATCGCCAAATATCTTGCACATATCTGCCGCCGGTTGCATTACACGTGAGAGCCTCCTATAAGTCCAATCGGACGGGATCGGACGGTACGCAGAAGTGACCAGCATTAAATGCCAAGACAGCGCTTTCGGCACGAAACGACACGTTCGGCACGCTTGTCGGAATTATGGATCGCCTCCTGATCACTTCCTCCTACGAGCCGGTCTCGTTGTTGACTTAAGCTCGGTTACGACGTAGATGCCTTAAAACACAGCACGACATCGTTGTCAGTGAGACAACGGACTCGTTGTGCGCGTAACGTCAATCGACGTTGTCAAGAGCACAACGCTCACGTTGTGCTCCAGACAACGAGCTCGTTGTCGAGACCACAACGGAAACGTTGTTCTTCGTGAGAACAAAGATGTCGCAATGCGCACAACGGGATCGTTGTACGTCAGACAACGTGTGACCCTTATATTTTAAGCACGTGGCCCCAACTCGTGAACACGTGTCACTTTCGTGAACAAAACGACAAAAACGAGCTCGTCCCACAACGCTGAGCTGGTACACGAATTTTATCCGTTACACTTTGCCCCTTTATGATGCTTGGAACGTAGTTCGAAGCGTCATAAACGAACAAAAAGATCATACCTGGCACCACTCCGGAAGGCGAAACGTTGCGTGCTTTAAACGCTTATTGAGAAGGTCGACCGTTCACGCCAGCTGGTCACGCGTGCGAACCGTCGCGTCTCTTCAATGCGGACAGGCTGTCATCATCACCGATTTAAATTTCGAGAATGCTTTAATGACCCTGACGGTTATCATACTCGGTGAAAAGACGATCTTGCCACTGCTCTTAATTCCGTAGATACAGGTGTACGCCTCAGATGCAGGGTAGTGGTGTACTTTCGCAAACCAGAGACGTCTATAAAATCCCATCGAATCCTCTCTCTCTCCCACCCTGTTTCATCAAGCACTGTTACTCTGTCGAATCTTCTTCTTGCCCGAAAGTTCATCTTCCTCAAGCTCTTCAACGATCTTTCTGAGTTTTTCAGTTCGGTACGCCCTTCACCCCTATCTCTTATTCTCTCTTACTGTTTTTCCATTTCTCTCTTCTCTGGTTCCCAGTGTGGTTTTGCTCTGCGCATACTCCTTTGTTCTTGTCCCTCTTTCCGATTTCTCCTTACCACCATGGCTGCCAATGTCCCCGTAGAACCTGCTAGGATAGAGGGAGTTAGAGGCCCTTCTGATGACGAGGCCAGTTGCACAGGTAGCGCACCTCATGGTGCCTACATTGAAAAATCTTCAGTTCTGCGCCAATTCCAGTTGGCGCATCTGAATCGTTACAGGGAACGTTTCGACTTCCCTGCCGATGTCAATCTCCATTTCATGCGAGATGATGCCATCATAGACAGGCGCTCTGCCTGTACCGTTGTCTACCTCTCCCAGCTTGAGGCTGGCCTTCGCTTCCCTCTTCATCCTGTCTTGGATGAAGTTCTGTCCACCTTGCAACTTGCACCGGGGCAAATGCACCGGGGCTTCCACAAATACATGTCCATGATGATCAAATTCATCAAGGACGGGTACCCCATAGAGGCTAGGCATCTATTCCACTTCTGTCATGCCGTCAGATGCCGAGGCAATGACGACGGTCTGTATTCCTATTTCTCGTGGAACAAGAAACCCTACTGCCCAGAGCTCGTCTCGGGCATCCTTGACAGAGAAAGGAAATGGAAAGCCACTCCATTCGTCGTCTCTGGCGGCTGGAAGGCAGAGAATTCCTCGGTCCCCAACGTCTTCCGAGTGGAAGCAGGTATACTACTAGTCATCCGTTGTCCGTTGTGCGCCATTGTCCTGACTACGTTCTCGTTGTACACTGTATCTTCTCGTCCTGCTAACTTCCCCGTTGTACTCACTTTGCTTTCTCTTGTGTGCAGTGGACCCAAAGAAATTTCCATACAAGAAGTTGACCTCAGAGGAACAAGAACTTCTCACTGGTATCCGCCGTGCTCGAGGCAGGGAATACATTAGGTGGAAACCACTCGAGCTCGTCAGGCGGGGTTCCTCCAGTAACCCAGCAACTACTCAACAACAACCACAACAACAGCAACAGGGCGCCTCCCCCTCCGTACCTTCACCGTTCCCTCACCTACCCGAAGAAGAGGAAGAAGCAATGGCCGACTCAAACCTTCCACCGCTAAGCAGGAAGCCGAGGTCTGCTCGCCCTGCAGTCCAGCCGCCTCCACCTCCATCATTGCCGAAGAAGAAGAAGAACCATTCTTCCAAGGGTACAGCGCCTGCTGACCCGAAGAGAAAGATGGCCGCCCCGGCCGAGCACGAGGCCAGGAAGAAGGCCAAGGCGGACAAACGCCCGGAAAAAGAGGTCGTGGTCTTTGCTGCTCCTCCTCCAACAAGCCCAGGAGCCGAGGCGACGTCGGCAGTGCCCGAGGTTAGCTCAGCGCCTGCCCCTTCTCGAGCTGCTGCTGCCCCAGCCGGTACGAGCTCCGCTGTCGTTGCCTTGGCGGCGACGGAAACTGGCACGACAAGTCTCCCGGCCAGTATGCTGCCGACCTCCGCTCCGGACTGGTCACCCGACTTCACTCGGTTCGGAGTGCCGACCGTGAATGAATCGGCGAAGAGCTCGAGGACGGCTGCCCGAGCTCTAACTTATGCGATGAGGCTCCCCAGGGACATCGCTGAGGTTGGCCAACTCCACTTAGCCGACCTGTCCTACGCCGCCTGCCAGTCCGTGGCAACAGTAAGCTTCTCCCTCCCTCGTCTTCTACCTCAATTGTTTTGAAATACTACTTCTTGTTGTGCTAACGCCCAGACATCTTTTTGCAGATGAACGCGCTCGTGCAAGAGCTCTGCGATCGCAGCCAGGAAAAATACACTCAGCTGCGAGACGGGATCAACTACTGGAAAGACAGGACGGAGACGCTGGAGAAGACTCTTGTCGAGGAGAGACTCAAGGCAGACTTCGATCTGTCTCAAGCCAAGGCTGAAACGACTCGCGCTGAAGTACGGCTAGGCACTGCCACCAAGGTTAGGGAAAAGGCCGAAGCTGAGGCACGAGCAGCAAAGGAGGCCGAAAGGAAGGCCAAGCAAGAGACTGAGAATGCTGTTGTGCGCATCAGTGAGCTTGAGCATGTCTCCCAAGCTTTGGGTAGACAACTGGAGGAAATTGAGGTAGCCAGGTCGGCACTGGCGGAGGAGCTCGAGGAGGCCAAGAAAATTCAGGACACCGAGAGGTCCGTGACCCTGAGACTGCAGCAGCACTACCAGTCTCAGCTGGACACGCTCTTGGATGAAGATCGTGCTGAGACCGAGAAAGAGGTTCTCGACTCGCTTCGCCAGCAAGGCCGCCTGAAGGAAGACAACGAAGAGGACGCCACCACGTTCTCCGAGCTCCCGAGCAAGGAACTGATCGAGCTCGACAACGAGCCCGAGGTACAAGGCGTCGAGCTGCCTCACTTTCTTGAAGGTCCTGCACTCCTCCCTACCGAGCCATACTCCGAGCTTGCTGCCCCAGAGCTTCCTCCTGCTGCCGATGAAATTACTCCGGTGGAAGCCCCTATTGCTGAAGCCGTTGCTGAAGCCTCTACTCCTGCGCCTGCTACAACGGCAACAGAGCCTGACCTTGAGCTCGTCTGACCTGCTGCCCCTTCGATCTCCTGCTCCTCTGATCCCTTGCCCTTGTCTATGCTTCTGCTTCTCTCTCTTGTTGATGTAAATTCTCTTTTCTCCTATGGGAGGTTATTGCTGAAATAGGTTTTCGATATGAATGGATCACTCTTCTTTGCCAAGTTTGCACTTCTTTTCACCTCGTAACATAGTATAACGCATTCACACAGAATAAGAAAGAACACATCATGAGTAATTGAAACACTACGAGCAGAACACTATGAGTAAAGCGCTACGATTAAAGCACAACGAACAAGCACTGCTAGTAGAGCACTTCGATTAAGTACTTCGATTAGAGCACCACGAGTTACCACTACGGATAAAGCACTACGATCGTTCACTACGAGCAAAGCACTACGATCGTTCACCATGACCAAAGCACTACGATCGTTCACCATGACCAAAGCACTATGATCGTTCACTACGAGCAAAGCACTACGATCGTTCACTACGAGCAAAGCACTATGATCGTTCACTACGAGCAAAGCACTACGATCGTTCACCATGACCAAAGCACTATGATCGTTCACTACGAGCAAAGCACTATGAAAAACTACTTATGAACAAACATTACGAGCAAGCACTGATCCAGACACATCATTCGCGCGATTCACCGTGAATGCAATCTGACAAATAAAATTCACGAGACGAACGCAACGTGACTCAGTTCCGAAACACATGCTCAGAGGATGTCATTAGGTTAAGCCACTAGGTTTGCTCAGATGACATCCTTATATAAGCCACTCGTGTTCGTTGTGAGTACGTTGTTCAGTCAGAACTTTATTTGAATTACTTGCAAAACATTCACAATATTGCACTGATGAACTAGATAGTGAACAATGTAAACAATGATCGAGCACACAACGAGCAGGCACATAATATAGCGAATCACATGTTGAAATATGAGCATTACGATTATGTAAGATCACTGAAAATACTTGTAAGCACAACGATGCATGTAAACAGCACATCTCAGATTCTATTGAAAGAATTGCCTCAGATTCATCATGTTCCAAGATTTTGAGATGAGGTTACCTTGCAAGTCTTTCAAGTAGCAGACTCCAGGACTCCCCAATCGTTCTACGATATAGGGCCCTTCCCAGTTTGGTCCCAACTTGCCACTGTTAAGCTCTCTCGTATTCTGGAACACTCTTCGGAGGACGAGATCACCGACCCGTAGCACTCTCCGTTGTACTTTCTTGTTGTAGGCTTTCCTCAATCGCTGCTGGTACCTCCTCATCTGAATGTTGGCATCTTCTCGCTTCTCTTCTAGCAGGTCAAGATGAATAGCCATGAGTACTGTGTTCTGATCTTTCTCTTCATCCCTCTTCTTGCTGTGCCAAGAACGCACTGTAGGCAAACTGATCTCTGTAGGGATGACAGCCTCCATGCCATACGCTAAAGAGAAAGGAGTTTCATTGGTAGGGCTCCTTGGAGTCGTTCTGTACCCCCACAAAACGTTGTGCAGTTCGGTGGTCCATTTCCCCTTCGAATCTTCCAATCTTCTCTTCAAGGCATTGAGAATGCTCTTGTTGGCTGCTTCGGCCAATCCATTCCCTTGAGGATAATAAGGGGAAGAGAAGACGTGCTTGATCTTCAGCTCGCTGCAAAAGTCGGCAATCAGCCGACCTGAGAACTGTTTCCCGTTGTCAGTAACGATAGACTGCGGTATGCCAAATCTACAGATGATGTGCTCCCACAAGAATTTCTTCACCTCTTGTTCTCTGATACGTGCAAGGGGAACGGCTTCAATCCACCGCGAGAAGTAGTCGGTTGCCACCAAAAGGAAGATCAGATTCCCTGGAGCCCTCGGGAAAGGTCCCACGATGTCAAGTCCCCACCGCGCAAATGGCCAAGGTTGAGATACAGTGCTGAGCTCTTGAGCTGGAGCATGAATCAAGCGAGCAAACCGCTGGCACTGGCTGCACCTCTTCACGTACTTCTGAGCATCGGCCTGCATATAAGGCCAAAAGTAGCCTTGCCCCAGAGCTCGATGGGCAATGGTTCTCCCGCCCGAATGAATGCCACACATACCTTCATGTAGCTCAGCAAGTATCTTCTCCACGTCTACAGGATGAACACACTTCAGCAAGGGACCACCAAAAGATTTCCTGAACAATTCTCCTTGCACCAAGGTATAACGAGATGCCTTAAACTGAATGCGTCTTGACTCCTTCACACTGATAGGGAGAACTCCGTCCTTCAGATAAGCCACCAACCCTGTCATCCAGCTCGGGACTGGATTGACAAAGAACACTTCTCGCTGTGCCTGAAGAGCTATTGAAGGATACTCTTGAAACTCCATCAGGATAGCCCTGGGCTCGCCAGCCTGCACCATGGAAGCTAGATATGCCAAAGCATCAGCATGCCTGTTCTCATCCCTCCGGGTGTGCCTAAACTCCACAACGGTGAATCTTTCACACAACGAACGAACGAGAGTAGCATACTGCTTCATCCGGTCGTCCTTGCATTCATAAACACCATTCACCTGATTCACCACGAGCTGTGAATCACAAAACACTCTCAACGTGGAGATCTGCAGCTCCCGTGCGCTCTCCAACCCAAGGAGTAAGGCTTCGTACTCAGCTTCGTTGTTGGAGGCAGTGAACCCAAGACGCGACATTTTCTGCACCTTGATGTTATCCGGGCTTACAAGCACAACGCCCAATCCTGAGCCACTGAAATTGGAAGATCCATCTACGTATAACAGCCAACCGCTCCATTCCGACGACTCGGCCCCTTCCACAACGGCATCTTCGTTGTCAACTTCAATTGGGAGCTCCCGTAGATCAACAACCGTGTCCTCTGCCTCCTTTTCCACAGGGAAATCAGAAAGAAAACCCGCCATCGCTTGCCCCTTCTCTGAACTCCTGGCTCGATACTGGATATCGAACTCACTCAGAGCTACCGCCCACTTTGACATCCTTCCTGCCAGCTCGGGTCGTCCCAGCACGACTTTCAAAGGATACGTTGTGATGACAACGACAGAATGAGCATGGAAGTACGGACGAAGCTTCTCTGCAGAAAAGACAAGAGCCAGACACACCTTCTCGAGCTTGCTATAGTTGCTCTCTGCTTTGAGAAAGGTCTTGCTGATGAAGTAGACAGGCTTCTCCACGCCATCACAGCTCCTCACCAGGACGGAACCAAGGGCTTGCTCTGAAACAGACAAATAAAGATATAAGATTTCACCTGGCTCTGGCACTGAGAGGATAGGAGCTGACCCTAAATACTCTTTCAAGGCAAGGAAAGCTCGGGAACACTCTGGGGTCCACGCAAAAATGGAGTCCTTCCTCAACAGCTCGAACAGAGGCTTGCAACGATCGGATGACTTGGAGATAAATCGGTTGAGCGCAGCAATCCGGCCTGTCAGCTTCTGGATCTCCTTCTTCGACTTAGGCTCTGGCATGTCTAGTAAAGCACGGATTTGAGCTGGATTAGCCTCAATCCCCCGCTGACTCACAAGATAACCCAAAAATTTCCCCGAGGTGACTCCAAAGGTGCACTTCTCTGGGTTGATCTTCAGATTGAAGGATCGCAGCACAGAGAAAGGTTCAGCAAGGTCTGCCACAAGAGCACCTCGTACTCGGCTCTTCACAACGATATCGTCGATGTACACTTCAACCGTCTTGCCAAGGAGTGACCCGAACATGAGATTCATCAGACGTTGATAGGTGGCACCTGCATTCTTCAAGCCAAAAGGCATCACCCGATAACAGAACAAACCTCGCTCTGTTATGAAGGTGGTCTTCTCTCGATCTGCTTCCGCCAGTAGGATCTGGTTATAGCCCGAATAACCATCCATGAAGGATAACATCTCGTGGCCGGCAGTGGCATTGATGAGCCTGTCTATCCTTGGCATGGGAAAAAAGTCCTTGGGGCACGCCTTGTTGACCCCAGTAAAGTCAATGCAGACTCTCACCTTCCCATTCTTCTTAGGTACCGCCACAACATTGGCTATCCAGTCAGGATACTGCACCTCCTGAATGAACCCGAACTGGATCAGCTTGTCAATCTCCTCATTCACTGCATCATGATAAGCTGGAGCAAGCCTCCGAGGTTTCTGCTTCACTGGAGGGATGGCAGGATCAGCATTGAGGTGGTGGCAGATAACTCCCGGATCGATGCCAGTCATGTCTTTGTGAGACCATGCAAAGACATCAAGATTCTGCCTAAGAAAACTGAGCAACTCGAGCTCCTCCTCCGTTGTCAAGCTCGTCCCGACCTGCAGCACCTTTGGCTCTTCTTCCGTTCCCAAATTGACGGCTTTCGTGGGCTCAACGGAAGGTCTGCACAACGATGCCTCCGAGCTCTCTTCCACAACGGGAACGACTTGTAACTGCTACGAAGGCACAACGGAAGCTGGAAAATCGCACTTCTGCGAAGCCAACTGATCACCTCGGATCTCCCGAGGCCCGTCCTGCGTTGGATACTTCAACACCTGGTAGTACGAGGACGGGACAGCCTTCATCTCATGGGTCCACCAGCGACCCAAGATGGCATTGTATGGTGATGGCGCATCCAGAACAGAAAACCTGGTCAGGAGGACAACGGGTCCAGCCACAACGGGCAAGACAACGTCGCCTACAGGCTTCATCGAGCTGCCATCAAATCCATACAAGGGAGTCTGAGCAGGGATGAGGACGGAAGGATCCAGCTTCATCTGAGTGAAAGCATGAAGGTACAAAATGTCCGCTCCACTCCCCGAATCCACGAGCACTCTCTTGATGTCAAAGTCTCCTATTCTCATGGTGAGAACAAGAGCATCATAGTGAGGTTGGATCACTCCTGCCAGATCACGATCAGCGAAGGTGAGTGCCTGCTCAATGCTCCTGCTAGGCACTTGCACCTGGCACACTGCGGCCTCGTGAGACAGCTTTCTGGCCTTTGCCCTGAAGTTCCTCTCCACATCAGCTTCAGGCGTTTGCACGCGGCAAATGACATTGATCGTGCCCAAAGAAGCTCCTCCACTGGTACTGGGATTGTTGGCGGGTTCTCTTCCACGAGATTGGGACATCGGCTCCCTGGTACGCTCCGCCCCGCCGTTGTCAGGAGCGAGATACTCTCCCAAGTACCCCTCCTGAACAAGCCTCTCTAAATATTCCCTCAGAATACGGCACCGGTTGGTGAGGTGACCACGGCACTTGTGATAATGTCAGTACTCATGCACCCGTGGTCCCGATGTGATATCCGGCACCGCCCTCGCCGGCCACTCAAAGTATGGCTGATCCTCCATTGACTTCATGATGGTCGCCGGACTGACTGTGAAATTGATGCGTGGGGCTCGATCTGCAAAAGATCGCCTCTCACTAGGCTGCACGCCTCTCTCGTGCTGTACTTGAGGCTGCACCTGGCGTGGCTGATACTGTTGCCTCACCTGCTGGTCATTAGGACGCCTCTCCGTCCTGCTCTGATGTTGGTGAAAATTTCTCTCCAGCGGGCGCCGATCCGGCTGATCCTGCTGGGTCACATACACAACTTTCTCTTTCCGCTTCCTTGGTGGCGAGTCCTCAGATGATGAAGACTCGTGCTGCTGCTGCTTCTTCTCCTTCCTCTTCGATGATCGGTGTGCCCTCTCCACGACATCCACCGCTCTCACCCTGGGCTTTGGTGCTGACACAACGGATACGTCCTCCTCGTACCTCCCGTACTTGGTGGCACGTACCAACAACTCGTCCATCTTGACAGGATAGTCAAGAGCTAAGGACTTGTAGAGCTCAGAATGCTTGGGGATAGCATTCTTGAAAGCGGCGATGCAGCTTGCTTCGTCAACCTTGTCAATATCGTGGACTTCATCGGTGAAACGCGAAATGAAGTCCTTCAAGGATTCGGCCGGCTTCATCCTCAAAGAGAAGAGAGTATCTGCACCTGCCTTCTTCTTCTTATTGATGATGAAGCGATCAATAAAGGCCGATCTGAGCTCCGAGAAGTTGCTGATGGAGCCAGGAGGTAGGTTCCGAAACCACTTCGATGCTGCTCCCGACAGGCTGTTAGGGAAAGCCTTACAATAAAGATCATCATCTGGGTTGCGAACAGCCATCGCATGCTTGAAGTCAAACAAATGCTCCTCCGGATCTGTCTTTCCAGTATACATGGAGAAGGTCGGAGTAATGAACTTGGAAGAAGTATAAGACTGGTTGATAGCATTCGTGAAAGGAGAGTTCTCAACGTTCTCCTTTGCTGACTGAGCAAAGTGGTCAGGAACCCCTCCCTTCATGCTCTTAACGCGAGCACCGATTAAAGCCTCCACCTCCTTGGCCGTTACCCAAGTCTTCTGGGTGTCTGCACCTCCGGTACCCACTCTCAGGTCCTCTCTACCTGCTCCTTCTCTGAAATCCACACGATCTGAAGGGATGCTCTGCTCTGCCTGAACCGGGGGCTGCCTTACATCCCCCTCAGTAGGAAGAAGCACAAACCTGGTCTCACGGTTCTCCGGGGCAGAAGGAGAAGAAGAGAAGTCAAACTGACGTCTCAAGGAAGGCCTCTGCAGTGGCACCTCCTCCACCTCGAGCCTGCTATGCTCGAACGCCTCCAGCCTCACTTGCATCAACTGTTGCTGCCTGGTGATTTGATCCAGAACAGACTGCTGCAGTTGCAGCATCGCCAAGACGCGATCTGAAACAGAGAGTTCAGCAGGGGAAGGTACGGTCCCTTCTGGTTGTCCAGACGGAGGACTGGCTCCAGGAATGTGCACGACAGAAGGTATGAAAGAAGTGGAATGAGGGGCTTGATCCTCATGCCCGAATACTTCTGACTGATCAGTCATGATCGCAGAGAGCGAAAAAAGGGGGGTCCGTTTATTAGTTTCCCACAGACGGCGCCAATTTTGTGAGGGGAAAAATACCGGACGGACACGCGTCAGCAGCAGCTTCTTCCACGTTCTGGTTTACTGGTAGAAGGTTAGAGCGGAGGGTGTGGCACCCTGACCTGTACTCCGATGGTAAAGTCAGTAGGGGTAGAAGATGATGAATAGTAAACGCAAGAACAATCGCTGAAAAATACGCAAGACACTAAAAGCCCTGAACACGTCTTCTCGGATCTGGGTTTTTTGAACAACTGTCCTGTGCACTAAAAATCACGGGGTTTTTATAGGGCAAGGTTGGTATGGCCATCGATGACCATGGATGGCCATAGGTGTCCATACCACGTGTCTTTGCACTCATCGCCAAATATCTTGCACATATCTGCCGCCGGTTGCATTACACGTGAGAGCCTCCTATAAGTCCAATCGGACGGGATCGGACGGTACGCAGAAGTGACCAGCATTAAATGCCAAGACAGCGCTTTCGGCACGAAACGACACGTTCGGCACGCTTGTCGGAATTATGGATCGCCTCCTGATCACTTCCTCCTACAAGCCGGTCTCGTTGTTGACTTAAGCTCGGTTACGACGTAGATGCCTTAAAACACAGCACGACATCGTTGTCAGTGAGACAACGGACTCGTTGTGCGCGTAACGTCAATCGACGTTGTCAAGAGCACAACGCTCACGTTGTGCTCCAGACAACGAGCTCGTTGTCGAGACCACAACGGAAACGTTGTTCTTCGTGAGAACAAAGATGTCGCAATGCGCACAACGGGATCGTTGTACGTCAGACAACGTGTGACCCTTATATTTTAAGCACGTGGCCCCAACTCGTGAACACGTGTCACTTTCGTGAACAAAACGACAAAAACGAGCTCGTCCCACAACGCTGAGCTGGTACACGAATTTTATCCGTTACAGTTTCTTCTGTAACATTTATTGGTTTCTAAGACATGAAAATCATACAACACCATTTAATAACAAAATTCGTGAAAAATAACATAAAAACAGTCACATGTTATTACATCTAAAATAATTGTCATAACAGGGAAACTCTAACTTGGCTACCCCCATTATTTTCGTTTATTTGGTAAATTGCATTGTATGCAGTGTGTATGTACTCATCTACATGGAACTAGAGTTCGCAGCAATAGAAGTTGCAGCACAAGGCTGCAAAAGTCCATTGGTTTGCTGCCAAGTTAGATTTTGTCAATTTCTCTAGCTCTTTAAATAACAAAAAAAAAAAAAAACATGTTGGAGTAACTAAGAATATCTGAATTGGCAGCACCCCATTGAACCCTTGCAGCCCAAGGCTGCAACATCCCATTACTAGCAAGTTTAGTTCATCTACATGAGCTTTGGACTCAGATAACAAGTGTGGAGCAACACACACATCATATTACATATTTACATTTCCACTAGACACAAAAATGCATATAGAGATTCTAAATACCTATCAAAGTTGTTGTGCGGAAATGCAATAATGGGATCGACGACAATGCACGTTAATAATGAGAGAGAAAATAGAAAACCTAAAAAGAATAGAACACCACCAAAGGACAAGATATAAATGGTTCACCAACCATGGCTAGGTCCACGATCGAAATCGATCCGAAAAACCTTCACTATAATTAATGGAAAAGATTACAAAAGATGAGCAACTAAGAAGACAACCCAAGAGTTTTCCCAAAGCTCACACAAATCTTCTTTTGTTCTCACTCATCAAACCCTAAACCGTTGTGCATTAGCCCTAAAAGATAAAAATACAATTTTTATATTTTCCTTTTGGGCGCCGGGGGTTGCAAGGGCAGATCCCAACTTTTGGAAAACGAGATTTTTTTCCTTTTTATAGGGCATAGCCATGGCCAATGGGGAATGGGGGCACGTGCTCTATATCTTTTATACTAAGTTATTTAATTATCTAATTAGGCATAATCATTGGACAGACTGAGGGCAATTACCCCTAAAAATATTTATACTATGCAAGAGAGCAACAGTCCCCCAAACGGGGACAGCTAGCCTATAAACAAGGAGAAACAATACACATAAGATATGATTGAAATGGCCCACGAATTTAGTTGTCAAAAAAATCCCCCCTCCCCCTCTCTTACTAGAAAATCCTAACTCCACCTATGCGGGTTAGCACTCCCCCCTCACTTAACATCACAAGTTGATGACTTTAAGAGCATTATTAAAGCAAAAGTGAAAATAGCCCCACCTATTGACAAGATAAGTGTGTGGAACTCTTTTTTTTCCTTGACTACATCCTTTATTACGGAAATTTCGAGGAAGGTTCTTGGCCTCCTTTTTAGAAAGTCAAAAGCTGTTTTTGTTTTCCTTTACAACAATATCTTATGCTTAAATGAAGAAGTTTCATCCCACCCCCCATCTTCTAGGGTATTCATCTTCTTTAGATGGATTATTTTATCTAACATGAGCGCTACCACGAACATGCACCTCAGAAACCTATAAGCTCACGTAAGAAATATGGGACTAACGTGCACTTCAAGAATGCACGCCGAGTGAAACAAAATACGGGTAATAACTATCTAACGAGCGTCCAAAGGTACAACGGTATCACTTTGATGGCCTCGGATTGTCTCTGGCGAAGCCAGAAAGGGCTCTTGGGGTTCCATACATTGTGCGGCAGCTCTGGCAGAAAAATGGGGAGAAGTCATTTATTTTCTCCCCAATTTTTGACTTCTCCCCCATTTGATATCTCTCCCCCTTATTCTCACACACTTATCGCCACATGTCCATTTGGGTGTGAAGAAGTCAAAATCATAGGACCCATGATTTTGACTTCTCCACCACTTGTCCTCTATTCTATGGAACCTTTCTGGCTTCGCCAGAGACAAGCCAAGGCCCACTTTGATAATATGCGCATGGTTGGTCACCGATGCTTGTGCGCCTCAGGACTGAGTCTCAAAGGCCGAAGAGTAATAATGTCTCTACGTTTCACCCCAAAAAAATGTCTTTACGCGTTATTCTATTTCCATTTATCCCGATAATTTATTCATTTATTGCTAAATTTAGACTAGGAAGACCATTGACGTCTCCGCGCAAATTAGCCGAATGGTCACGGGTCACGGCAGCATTATCTCAGCTATAGACGTTATCTCTGTTCTACGAAACGTTTCGGATTCACACCAGGATTTTTAGTTCCATTTTTTTCCCCCCCCCAAAAAAAAAAAAAAAATCGTTCATTTTTCATCTGCTTCGCAGAACACTAACCATCGTTGAACTTCAAAGAAAGTGAGAATTGCAAAATCATCAATCTTAACAACGAGAAGAATTTCAATTTAGAATTCAAATCTCGCAGAAAACCGTGAAATCCAAACGTTTCAACTACATTAGCAAAAAGTTTCTCGAATTCGATTCACTATATTACGATTTCAAGATCCAAACCAGAGAATGAGAATTCAACGACTAAAACACAGATGGAACAGCTTATTAACGATTTAACTACAGAAGAATGAAGAAAGGAAGGAAGTCTGGAAAAATTAGAGTTGGAGAAAGGGAAACAGACCTGGATTTTGAGCTTCTCCTTTACGGCTTCGGATCTCTTATCCAGATGTGCGGTCATACGAAACCTCCTTCGATGATTCTTGACAAGTGAAACAGCAGATCTCCATTTCCTTAGAGCTTCTTCTGATGTGTTCTTCGATTGAATGTCGAAGTTCTCTTTCAAGTATTTCTCCATTCCCAAAAATCTACCAGAAGCTGTGAAGTTTGGAGAATTAGTTAGGAGAAAGGTTAAGATTAGAGAATCGTACGAAATTTTCAAATCCAGCGAAACTCGTGAATAGTACTAGTATCACTTTTTTTTCTTTTCTGATCCAAAATGAGGCGGAGCTCTTTTTAAAGCAAAGCTATGATAATCTTGTAATTATTTAGAGATATGGCAAATCCTTTTCTCCATAATTACAATATTATCACTGAATTATCACTAAAACGAAAGCTCCGCTCAAGAGTCAAGACTATTGAAGCAAAGCTTCCCGTCATATTTAAACACTCTTCACTTTCTGTAAAGCGTGTGTACTACATAGATACGCACTCTGCTTAAGGAGATTACATGTGTTATTGAGTTTAAGTCTGGACTCAGAGGATCCTCTCGAGTTCAATTGGAGAGAATCTCTCCGGTTTGAATCCCTAGAAGTCACCACGTGTCCCTTTGATACCTCTTAACCATGGGTAAGGTTCACCCCCCCCCTAAGGTTCATCCATCCATCCTTGGCTTTTAAAAAAATATATTAATTATTTTTTAAAATTAAAAACTTTTTTTAATAATAAAAAAACTCTAAAAACAGTTTTTTTTTAATTTAAAAAATAATAATTAATACATAAAAAAAAAAAAAAAAAAAACCAAAGATGGGTGGATGAATCCTGTGCCTTAAATGTGGGCTTTGGAAAGAAAGGGCTTGTCTCAGGGTTCCATAGAATATGTGACAAGTGGTGGAGAAGTCAAATCATGGGGTCCATGATTTTATTTTCTCCACCCATAGTAAGACATGTGGTAATAAGTGTGTGAGAATAAAGGGGAGAGATATCAAATGGGGAGAAGTCAAAAATCATGGGGAGAAAATGAATGACTTCTCCCCATTTTTATGCCGGCTGTTGCACAATGTATGGAACCCCGAGAGCCCTGGCTTCGCCAGACACAATCCGAGGCCTAAATATGAGGCCGAGTTCCGCTCCAAAACAGTTGACGGAGCTCCTCATTTCATAGCACCCAGGTAGCAGTTCGGTGGTTTTTAGAAAGTGAATTTTATAATGTAATATCTGCTTAATTATAATAAGAAGTGTGCTGGCCGTCTATGACACGGATACAGTCAATTGCGGAGAGTTCAATGGCATGTGTCGTGGGTGGACGAAAGTGGAAAAATGAAAATTTATGATAGTTATATGATTATGAAAAAATTGTATTTCAAAGGTGGGTTCCCTCACTATGGCTTGCAGTGGTTTGGGGGGTGACCTGTGTATCACGTGGATATAATCTATCTCGGGAAGGATCCTCTCGAGTTCAATTCGAGAGAATCTCTCCTATTTGAACCCTAGAGGTTGCGACGTGTCTCCTTTGACACCCCTTAACCATAGGTAAGGTTCACCTACCCTTAGGGTTCACCCATCCATCCTTGTTTTTTTTTCTAAATATTAATTTTTTTTAATTAAAAACTTTTGTTAATATTAGAAAACTCTAAAAACAGTTTTTTTAATTTAAAAAATAATAATTAATATATAAAAAAAAAACCAAGGATGGGTGGGTGAACGCTGGGGGTGGGTGAACCTCACCCATGGTTGAGGGGTGTCAAAGGAGACACATGGCGAACCGGAGAACAAGAAAATCCTGTGCCATCTACATTTATAAAAAAAAATTGTTTCTTTTTGGGGGGTTTTCTCAAATTGCCCCCATAATATGTGAGTGTTCTGAAATTAACCGCCTTTTAAGAACCTTTCTCATAATGTCTTTATTACTATTTTCTCATAATTCTTTATTTGTGAAAATTTTGAAGTACCTCTCTACTACAATCAACACTTAAAATAATAGTTTTGAAAAAAAAAAAAAAATGAAAAGAGGGTTACATACGTGTGTGTATGAGCTCTGAAGTACACCTCTCTACACTCAGATTTCTATTTCGAAGTTGTTCTAACCATTTTTACAGTTTTAATGACATTTTCGTATTTTTTGCCTATATTATCGATACTCATATTGACCTGTATCGATAATATTGATACTCATATTAATCCATGTCGATACTCATATTGACATGTACCGATAATATCAATATTCATATTGACTCATATCGATTAGTCATATTGACATGTACCAACAATATCTTTACTCATAGTGACCTGTATCAAGATTACTGATACATATCGATACAGATCACCTTCAGCCTTAGAACACAATCAGCATCAATATGAAGTATCGACCCTACTTGTTGAGTAAATCATAAAAAAAAAAAAATACATGTACAATTCTCTAACATGGGATTTAAGGTTTAAAATTATAAATGTCATGATTACAAGTTTTTTCTTTAGGTTAAACTAATTTATTTTAAAAATAAAAACACACGAAACTCAAAAATAAGTGTTTTTCTTCTATTAATGACGTTCTCTCAGAGTCGTAGTTAGTAGTTTAGTGGAATGAAGCTCTCTTGTGAAAATCTTAATCAAAATGATAAGTAATAAATTTTTTTGGAAACTCTTCTTGATCAATGAATGAGCTTCATTGTTAATGAGGAACAAAGGAAGCTCTCCATGATTGATGAAGAATGAATGAGACACAAATATCTTTTTTTCAAATAATTTGAATAAAATAGAAAAAGTTCATATGTGCGAGCAATCTCAAACTTTATGGGCAATGGGGAAAAGTCCCTTATTTTTTTTTTTTTTTTTTTTTTACAGGGAAGTGATTTAAAACTCAGATAGTAGTTACTATGTGAGCTGAGCCACCGATTGAATATTCAATGGCTCAAACATCAAGCAGGCCACCATTTAAAACATGTATGTCTTAGCTCGTAGAATTTTCAATTACTGAAGAGCTTTAAATCACTTTCCTTTCTCATAAATTCAAAGCGGCATCAAAATTTGCTTTGAAAATGAAAGAGCACCGTCAAATACTCAAACTTGTTGACGCAGACATAGTTTTTGACACAACTCCGGGCCCATACTTACGCATAATTATAAAACTATCACAAGTTAACAATGAAAAAGGAGAGTGCCCTAAAAAGAAGCTCCGGGCTCATATTTAAACTATACATTATTTAAAAAATATATATATTAAGGGAAAAAAAAGGAATGCGAGGAATTGCCTTATATTTTGCTCGACTTGAGATCTTCTCGAATCTGGTGAAATAAGCATATCAGCCAAATACTCCTCACATACTCATGTGCATGCTCTTAAAAGACGTGGTCTTTCAAGGCGCATCATATGGAGAGTCTGCAGAGCCTTTGGCAATCTTTTGCCAGTTGCAAATGGAAAAGATCCCATGTCATTTTGATTCCGTACTTGCCTGCACACTATTGCGGAGCGTATCCCTTTAGCCTTAGTTCATCAGCTTTAGCACCTCTAAGTAATATGCTGTCCAACCATGGTATTTATCAAGGACAAACACGTGGAAGTCAAGGCTAGTTTTTCCCGGAAGGTTTTTGGAAGGTGCGAGAGGAAAATTATATAACTTCGCATACACGTTACGAAAGGGAATATAAACGCGTAGGGGACTATTCTAGGTTTCTCTCTTTCTCACACGGATTAACATTTGTCCAGACAATGTACAGTTGGTTAAAGCTTTAGCATTTAAACCATCTCCCTTTCTTTAGTTTTAATTGCTGCAATAGCAGTTGAAATAAGTGTGTTTTCTTGTATTTACCTTCAATCATTGCCTTGTGGTATGATTGAGTTTACCAAAAGAAATAAGTATGGACAGGCGTGGTGAAGAGAGAAACTTGAGGCAAACATTCTCCACGCAATTGTCAAAAGACACCCTCAAACACGTTAGGTTATTTTGGATAAGCATAATATCAATCTTAATTGCTCAAAACAAACTTTCTTAGACAACGACTTCTCAAAAATCTACTATGGAATTCAATCTCATTTTAAAAGATTTGAAAAATCGGAATAGTGCAAATTTTGCACAATCCAATCGACTGGATAGGCCAGAAAACTCAATTCTGGTCTCTGTGCGCTAATTCTCCTTTGCTCTCTTTGATTAATTTCAAGATCAATGAAAATCACCCCGATATCTTTTAAATGATCTTAAAATCATGTTTATCATATTAATGATCAAAGAAAAAATGTTTTTGAATCAAATCAAAGTGCCAAAAGTTAAGAAAATCGGATGTGTGCAAAAATTGCATCATCCAGTTGACTGGATAATTCCATCCAGACGACTGGATAGACCAAAAATAGGTTTTTGGTTCTGAAAGTGTTTTTCCGATTTTGAATCCAATCTTAATTATTTGTTACTCAATCTAAATTATTTTAATGATCATAAAACTTTGATTTCAATCATCTAAAATGCTTTTAAAAATATTTGGAAACCAATCAAATCTTTAAAAGTTGGAAAAAATCATCAGTTTGGGATGATTAATATCATCTAGACGACTAGATGCCTTCATCAATCGGCTGGATGAAAATCCAGATTTGGCATCTGGACTCTGTGATCATCCAGATAACTAGATGTTTGCATCCAGTCGACTAGATGACTTGTCCACGTTGACAAAAACGCCAACAACTATATTAATAACGGGCAAATCACATTAAATGCATCCCCAACGGTAATAAATTTTGGGGATCTATAAATAGAGATGAAATATGAATGATTAATCATCAATGCTCAAAACCAAATCACCTGAAAATCATTCATTATCATTCTAAGTGAAAAATTCCCAAAATTTTCATACTCTGTTTTCTGAGTTTTTCTACAACAACTATATTAATAACGGGCAAATCACATTAAATGCATCCCCAACGGTAATAAATTTTTGGGATCTATAAATAAAGATGAAATATGAATGATTAATCATCAATGCTCAAAACCAAATCACCTGAAAATCATTCATTATCATTTTAAGTGTAAAATTCCCAAAATTTTCATATTCTGTTTTCTGAGTTTTTCTACTTCCTCTATTCAATGATCCTTCTAGAAATCAGAGTGTATACAAATCAAATCCAGCTCTAGTTAGGAGCTTTATTATAGATTAGTATATCCACAAATCTTTCATTGTAAAAGAAAGTCAAGAATCGTTGACTCTTACATTTGAAGCTGTTGCGTTAGTTTCAGCAAGAGAGGAAAAGTGCTCTTACAGTGCAAATGTTATTTCCCGGCCTAAAGGAAGGAGTGTAAGGTTCTGTCTTAACCAGAAAATAGGCTGTAACGGTTTTAGGCTTCACCTGTGAAGAAGTTTGAGCGATTTAAAGAATCCTAGTGATTCCTCTAGCTGGAACAGCTTGAGGCAGAGAGTAGGCTGAGTTTGCCGAACCTCGTGAACAAATCCTTGTGTTTGACTCTAACTTTTCTAATTTACTTTCTGTATTGCATTGATTAATTTTTAGTTACAATAAAAAAATATTATTAATTTCTACATAACAGACTTAGAGTCTAAAATTTTTAAATCTGCCACAAACCCTATTCACTCCCGCCCTTAGGGTCATTACTTGGCTAAGAACAAGAATTATCCCATGTAGCCTTTATAGCTCATTTCTTGAATCTTTGACATTTCTTGAGTTGAGGGCACTCGTGCTTGATATGTCCTGGGTTTTCGCATTCATAGCACACAATAGGCTCTTTCTTGCTTGAGTTGTCCTTGATGACCTCATTGACGAATTCTTTCTTGAATGCTATTTTCTTGAGATTCTTCTTATGTTTCAAGAATTTTTTTACCATGTAAATCATCTCCTCATCCTCTTCACTCTCATCATCTTCACTTTCATTTACTTGAGGGGATTTTAAGGCATATCCTTTCTTGAACTTTGGTTCTTCTTCTTGATCTCTCATAATCACTTCATGGCTCATAAGGGATCCAAGGAGTTCGTCCATCGATAACTTGGTGAGATCTTTCGCTTCTTGAATTGTCGTGACTTTTAGAACCCAATTTTTAGGTAGTGATCAAAGGATCTTTCTCACATTTTCTGCATTTCAATAAACCTTAAAGAGATTTTAATTCATTAATATTGTTAGTAAATTTAGTAAACATTATGGAAATAGGTTCATTTTGTTCAATTTTAAATAATTCAAATTTATAAACCAACATGCTTATTTTTTCTTCTTTTACTTAGTTGATTCCCTCATAAGTAATTTGAAGTTTATCATAAATTTCTTTGGCAAATTTACATGCCAAAACTCTATTGAATTCTTGTAGACTTAATGCACAATATAGGCTATTAATAGCTTTGGCATTTAGTTGCACATGCCTTGTATCAGCTTCTATCCATTCATCCTCATTCTTTGGTAGTTGAATACCATCGAAAATTTTAGTGGGGATGTGGGGACCATTGACAATGATTTGTTAACATTTATAGTCTAAGCTTGATTGAAATACATCATTCTAATTTTCATTATTAAACAAGAGAGGTTTATAAGTTGATTGGTCTTCTCCTAGGATAGTTGCAAACATATATGTCATTATCTTTACTCTAAGATGGTTAAATCTAAAAACAGAGACCTAGGCTCTGATACCACTTGTTGTCCAAGGATTGGATCCTATAGGGGTAAATAAGGTTTATGGCAAATTCAAATTTCTTCCTAATCCCTTAAGCGAAATTTCAATTATAATAATTAAAAGAGAATATAAAATGAGCAATTCTATAATCAATGCAAAACAGAAGGAAAAAAGAAGTGAAAAAGAAAGCAAACGCAATATGTTGTTCTTGAGGTTCAACAATCATGCTTACGTCCCCGCCTCAAGCTATACCCACTTGAGGATTCACTATGATTTACTAATCGCACAATCTTCTTACGGGTGAAGATCAAATCTTACATGTGCAAGAGAATCTCATCTCTTGACTTCCACGGTCTTCTTCCGGGTGAAGATCCAACCTTACAATGAAGTTCCTCACTTCAAGGACAAGAATCCACCGATTCTTGATTTCAAGTACACTTTGTAGAAAGCGATTTTTACAATCATAAAATGCTCTTTACACGAGTTGGATGATCTCTTTAAAGCTCTCTAAAAATCTTCTAATGATCAGAGTTTAATAGCTTAATAAAACTGATTTGGGGATTCTAGGTTTAACTCAATAAATTTAGAAATCCAAGCTTTGGAGTGATTGATAGAATGGTTGGAATTGTAGGAGTTCTTCTTTTGGTTCATAAATCATTCCATTTTATAGCCCAAGAAGTTTCATAACCGTTGGAGTTGTATTAAATGCAAAACTAGCTGTTATAAGGTTTTTAATACTTGTCCCGAGGCATTTAGTCGACTGGATGAGTGATCTAGTCGATTGGATGAACACAGTGGCCAAATGAAATCCTGACATTCAACTGGATGAGTGATTTTTAGTAGAAAATTCATTTTTCTTGACCTTAATGATGAGATAGAATTATAAGATTTTCTACCTTATCCTTATCAAGATAATTACCATCTTTTTAGGTCCATATAGTGATTTTCAATTTGCTCTTAAGGTACCTATGGTCAATCTAAGTTTGTGAGTTTTTCCAACATCCAATTTTTGATCAGAAATTTTTACATAAGTCTTAAACACTCTCATATAAAAATTTAAAGCATTTAAACCTTCTTGAGATTCTTCATTCTTCATTCTTAATCTTGATTTGATTTATCTTATTTGACTTCATGATCAACCTTCTTCTTCTTCTTCATGATATGACTTGAACTTGGATATGATCTTTAACACTTTCAATATGATCCAACTTGATCTAATAACTTGTTTTAACTAGGTAATAACTCTTTTTCATGGACGGAGTCATTTTCGTGTTTTGCCTTAAATGGTTTGCTAATGCTTTTGATAGACTGATTTTCACATAAACTCAATTGAGACATTAGTAACACAAAGATCATTACATTATTGTGCTACCATCAAAATCATTAATTATCTCATTCCAATAACTATCATGAAAACTCTATTTGAAAACATGAAAATCTAACCCTTAACATGATCAATAACCCCTAATAACATGTAAACATCATACTCATATCATAAAGTACTTATCTCATACATATTATTATGTTAGAACACTGTGTAGTACCTCTGTTGATCGTTTCCTTTCGATCTCTCACTTGAGAATGACCTTGGATGAGATCTTCAAGCTTTTCATTCATCTTTAATGAGAACTCTTTGAGAAACTTTAGGTTTTTCTTTCCTTTTTCTATCTAATAAGTTTTAGAATGATAGAAAACCTAAAACCCACGAGTTTAAGGTCCATTTATAGAATTTGGAACCATAAAATATTTTTAAAAAGAGTCAGAATCAGTGTTTTTCGGAAAAAATCATGTTCTCAAACCCGGCTCCAGTATTTGACCCATAACTTTTGACTCGGTTATTGGAATTGGACGATTTAAGATGCATTGAAAACGTTATTTGAAGGAGAACAATTTCTTGTCTAATAGAGATATTTCAATTTTAAGTCCTTGGAGTTCAAAACTATTAGTCAAGTTGGATGAATGTAGGAGATAACCTACAAACTTTTGGGTTAGTATAGAAAACCCAAGATTAGAACTCTAGACTCCTAACAGTTAGAAAATAAATACATTAATCTTTTTATAGGTAATGGAATGACCCCGTAAAGTCGGAACTTTAAATTTAATAACAATAATAATACTAAGTTAATAATTATTATTATTATATAAGGATTAACTCACAGTCTCACATTTTTAAGAGTAATAATGTTACCTTAAGATCTTCATTAGCGTAAAGATTAACTCTCATTATATTATATCAAAATATATAACAGAAAACCTTTTTTTTTGTCTTTTTTTTTTCTTTCATCTTATTTATCATCAAAAGTTAGATCTCACTTATTTTTTTAATAAAATACTCTAATTAATGATTGTTTCTCAAGCAAGTTTACTAGGAAAATTAAATTAGAAACTAATTAGGATTAGATAAGATTAACTAATCCCAATTAATTTGAAATTCAAATAGGAATAGTAAAGTTAAACTTTTCTTTCTCTTTCTCTCTCTAACCATAGGTCTCTAATGTTTAAAAGACACAAATTTATGAATTTGGGGTTTTTAATAAGTATTTATATGTTTAAAACCCGAGCCTTCACGTTTTCTCGCAAGAAATCACGTGTTTGTCCATACTGTGCAAAAGTCAGTCGGATTCTCATGCTTTCCTCATTTTATTTTATTTTTCTTATTTTTGCATACATGTAACATATTAAATTAACCTAGGAGTTTTTTGCACACATCACATGAATGACACAATTATCGATAAATAAAAATTCAGGTCTCTATAGTTCACATTCACTGTCCCATTTGAACTTTGCCCATTTCCTCGTCAACTGCGTCATAGGAGTTGCTAAGCAAGAAAATCCTTCTACAAACCTCCAGTAATATCCAACCAATCCTAAGAAACTGTAGATCTTGAAGGCATTCTTCGGCCTTTCGCAATTCAACACTGCTTCGATCTTCGCTGAGTACACTAAAATCCCATCCTTCGAAACTACATGACCCAAAAGAACTTCCCATTCACTGTCCATTCGAACTTGGATTCACATCTTTGACGGTGAAGTGGCAAAGCAACTTCCTTGCTTCCATTAAATGTCAAGGATGAGATTGTAACCTGAAGGCTCAGGATTCTCTCGAGTTCAACTCGAGAGAATCTCTCCGGTTTGAACCCCTAGAGGTCGCCACGTGTCTCCTTCGACACCCCTTAACCATGGGTAAGGTTCACCGCCATCCTTGATTTTTTTTTTATATTAATTATTATTTTTTAAATTAAAAAAACTGTTTTTAGAGTTTTTTTAATATTAAAAAAAGTTTTTAATCTAAAAAAAAGAATTAGTATTTAAAAAAAAAACGAAGGATGGATGGGTGAACCTTACCCATGGTTAAGGGGTGTCAATGGAGACATGTGGGGACCTCTAGGGGTTCAAACCGGAGAGATTCTCTCGAGTTGAACTCGAGAGGATCCTGAGCCTAACTTGAATGTGAATTTAGATATTGTAACAACTACACTGATAGATAAAACAAGTTTCCATTGTGGCAAAATAGGAAAAGTCTTGAATGCAGTGCATCTCGGTGGTAGTGTTATGTTAATATTTGACGGTGAAGTGTACAAAGTATGGTCTCCTCATATGATGTATTATAAAAGACGTATGGGTAATTTCAATCTTTGCATAATTGGAATTTTGTCAACTTCAAAAGAAATTCTTTCATTTTTTTTTACGATTTTCGATTCAATCACCAGGTGATGTTTTTTGTTTTGGTTCATTAGAGGCCACATGGACCTATGGAGCTACACAATGAGGGGTAGCCCGCCCCCTTCCATAAACTCCCCCAACCCTGATGTAGGTGAGTTCGATCCCAAGTCTCTGGTACTACACCAAGAGACTTTACCAACTATACTAGTTGGCTCCTACCACCTGGGCATGACTCAACCCAAAGCAATTTGCATGTCAGTATGATACCCTAATCGGAAGATTATAACCATCCTCCAAAATTTTGCAACCCTAACTTAAAAAAAGAACTCTTAACAAACCCAAAAAGAGGGAAGTTTTTTTACTCGGTAATGCACAGTCCCTTGGACAGTCTTCACCATTCTGCAAGGAAAATATGAATGGTTAGTTATGTCATTCGACCTCAAAAATGCCCCCAGATCTTTAAGAATGGATCAGATCTTCACAGACTATTGTTTAGTCTATATAACTTACATATGGAAGGCTTCGTCTGACCGCTGGTTTCCAGGAGAGAGCTACAGGATTCTTGCCACAACATAGAGAAGCATAGAGGAAGAGGGGTCATCAGCTCATTCACCAGTTAAGAGCTACTGCAAAGGAAGGGGTGTTAGAGTAAATCCTAAGCCGCACGCACCGTCGTCGAAGTTGAGGAGAAAAGGGGGAGAGAGGACGAAAGAAGGGTCTTTCTTTCTTTGGGACACCTTCTGTAAATCCTCTAAGTAGGTCCCTAATATCAAGATTGGTAAAAAAAATCTGCTGCTTTCCATAACTAAACACTGCTCCAAAGAAGGCTTGTAGGTCCATCCCATGCAGTTCTCTCTCGGCTTATATATTGCTTGACATCCAAGTATATTTTCAGTGGGCTTTATCACCAGAACACTTACAAATATGGAATTTCGCATAAAGATCAAATAACCTAAATAAGAAGGTATGTGATTCTAAAGCTTGAAGCGAAACATAATGCATGCTCCATATCTGTGGGGATTGATCGCCTAAAATAATCATGAATGAAATAAGCAAGAGATGGATCACCAATAGGACGACAGACGGGTCGAAGTAGAATTGTGAAATACTGCGTCAGCTTTAAATAGTTGGTTGGCTGCATTAAAAGTTTTGTAATTACTGATTTGTTGAAAATTTAACTCTGAATACCATTCTATTGTAGAAAATTATTTTAAGTACTAAGGTCAAGATTGAAGTGGCATTCAATAGGCAAAGGTTTACTCGCAACCAGGGCTGTAAACGGAGTGAATATTGGTATATCCGAATTTGTATCCGATTATATATCTGGATATCCGAATCCAAATAATTATCCGGTGGATAGTGAAATACGATATCCGTATCCGACTCCGATTAAAATATCCGAATTCGGATAGTATTCGAATTATCAGATTAATTTTTTTAAAAATTAAAAAATATAAATTAATATTCAAAAAATGTAAAAAAAAAATATATTTTTATTCCAAAATATATTTTAAAGGATATATTAATTTTATAAATTTAAAATATATTATATATATATATATATTATATAATCGGACGAATATTTATCGAATCGGATATAACAGTATCCGAATCTATATCCAATTATAAACGAATGATATTTTACTATCCGAATCCACTCTGCCGGATACCTATTCGAATAATTATCCGACTAAACGGATTCGGATACGAATCGGATAGGAATAATATCCACATCCGTTTACAGCCCTATATGTTGCTCACCAGAGTATCCCTCTGGTGAGCAACGGAATCAGTGGACAAAAATACGCCACCTCACCATAAGTCTTTTTTTTCCCACCCATTTTTTGACTTCCATTTTTTTGACTTTTTTTTCCTTACCACTTGTCCACTGATCTGTTGCTCACCAAAGGGATACTCTGGTGAGCAAAGAGTAAACCCTTTGCCCATTCAATAACATCTAAATTCTACATGGGGCTTGACCTTGCTGACCTAGTAGTATTGTGCGAAATTTTCATATTTGATTATAATTTGTCAATTTCCACTAGTAGGCTGACTAAATAAAACATAGAAATGAGCATGGTTCAAAAACCTCAAAATTCGACTGGACTCGAAAGTAAGTCAGGTAGAGTAACTCAAAAAACTCGAGAAAAAAAAAAACTCGACTCGGTCTAATTCGAAATATATATGCAATAACGTGAAAACGTGAGTTGAAAGGATTCAAAGTATGTTGGTATGACCTTAAACCTAAAAACTAGTTTTAACATAACTCATAGTAGGTTGTCTTTGTAAAGTCAAAAAAATATAATACAAAAACAATGTAACGTTCGAGTTTAGGTTTTAAAAAATGATAAAAATTCCTTTTTGTGACTCGACCTAGTCTGGTGAGTTGAAAATTTTGGCTTGGCTCAACTCGACTGAGTCACCTGAGTAACTCGGTAAATAGTGTTGCCTTCGATTTTTGAGGTAACTCGACTCGAAATTCAGTTGAGTCAAATAACTCAGCCGAGTTACTCGGGTAACTTGCCTAACTATACAAATGAGTGAATGAGCTAATATAAATTATTGGTTGAGATAAAATCAGAAAGAACAGACTTAACGTTCACAAAAACTGATATAGATATACCAAATTTCCTCCCAGCGGAAATTATAATATGTCAATGATATTCTGTAGAGAACTGACGTTAAAAGGAACAAAAAAAAATCACCTGTACACTATTCAGATGCTGGAAGAAGCTTGGACACTATAGCAGCATAGAAAAACCCCTAAAAGGAAACGGAACCAAACATATGAAAGATCCAACCCCAAAACATTTTTGCTTTTGAACGAACGAACTAAGATGAAGTTGACACATCCACCACATCAACTGAGAGACCATGTCAAGCATGTCCCCACATCTGTATCCAGTACCCAATTTCCAGTTCCTCGTTAGAAGTCCTTGGTGTTATGTGAACTCAGAGTTTGATATTCTGCATCCCTTGTAGATGGTAAAGAAGTCATTGGTGTTAAGTATCGTTCATTAGTTATTAATGTTTTAATTCATTTTTTAATTGTAATTATATTTGTTACTATGCCTTCGAGTCATTTCCCATGACTTTATATTGAGTAAATTTGGTTCCTATAACTCATTTGATTTTTTTAAAACAAGAAGGAAAAAAATATATGTATCGTCCAAAACCGATTCATATAGGTTTCGGTTGGGACCGATACATCCCCCAAAATTGTACTTTTAATCCTTGTGTAGATGAGAATGCAATTTGCCACAGATTATTGGTTAATGATGAGAGCGGAAGGTGTTTCAGAAACAAGGGACTCCTATAATGTGTACACTAAATTATAGTGGAACACCATAGCCCATACGGGTAGAATCTATTTGCATAGATTTCCATGTGGTTGTAAGTTTGAAACTAGCAGAAACATCTGCCAAATCAACTAGAAAGAATTGAAGGCGAGAGTTCCTTCATATACTCTGGCATCGGGTCATTGACTCATTGGTCTCGTCTGTTTCACTGAGCTACTGCCTTTCTTGCATAGTTTTCAGTTGTAATCAATGAGCAAATTTCAGAACATAAGCTCGTTTGAGGATGTTGAATGATGAATCTATAAAAGGATCCGTAAAGTGATCTCTCTGACGCATATAGATAGATGACATAAAAATTAAGAAGGGCCTGCCTAATATTTGTGAAGAATTCTATTGAAGGTAGTTATTAATCCCATATGTGATTTGTCTTTTAGACTTACGAATATAACTTAAAATGATCATTTTAAATAATTAAATACGACCCAACATTGGTGTAATCAATGATTTACATATTGGTACAATTTCAAACTAACCAAAATTTTAATGCTTCATCAACATCATCCAAATATGCTGTAAATGGATTTATATTGGGTGAAAGTGCATAGTTGTTTTTATTTTGTAGAAATCAATCATCAACATCAATCAGATATGTTGTCAATGGATTTATATTGTAATGTTATTCAAGTTGTAGAAATTAAAACAAAAATCTCACACATGAAACCAATTACCAATCAAACATTACAGAACCGAAACTGACATATAAAAATAAGAAGGCAATATCGATGTTCGACTTAAATGAAGAATTAAGAATATGAAACTGGATTTATTACCTAGTAAACACGAAGCCATACTCTTGAAATCCTTCATTTTGAAAATCCTAAACAAAATCCTGAGCCTAGGGGTGGTTAACGAATAAGGTGTTTGCGAACAGTTCTAGCTCGACTAGTTAAAAGCTAGAGCTCATTTGTTTATGTAGTAAACAAGCCAAACTTGAGCTTGATTTTCGAGCTTGTTTAGTTAACGAGCCGAGCCTGAACACACCCCTACTCAGGTCATTAAAAGCTCAGCTCAAATATACATAATTAACATACTTGAGGGGCAAAAAGGGTAACTTTCAGCCTTTAAGCTTATTGTGCTAGATTACTTCGTGGAAGTTGTAGATTAAGGTGGTGAATTTAAATGATTTCATCTCATTAAAGGGTTATTTTTAAACTATTCTTATTTTAACTGAGCTCGTTAAAAGCTCAAGCTCAATTTGACTCGTTTATAAACAAGCTGAACCAAGCTTGGACACCTTGAAATATTTAAAAGCTTGGCTCGGCTTGGTTTGATACCCACCCCTGGCCAAGCCCTTCTATTTTTTGTCCAATTCAACAGCCACTGAAATCCTGAATCATTTAGATGATAAAGCCAGAAAATTTTCAGGATTCCATCTTTTTTTTCCCTGGAGAAAAAGAACATGAATCTGACCTACAAGCTACAACAGTACAAAGAACAAAGTGAAAACCTCAGTTTAAGAAATCATTGACCTCAGTGTTCAACGACCTCAACTTGAACCAGACCCAAAGGGGTCCATTTTAAGATGGGCTATTAAACTTTATTACCTTCACAAAGAAATATTAAGATAAAAAGAAAGGAAAAAAACAATAGCTGGTTTGGCTGCTTAAAACTATACGGCACGAATTTAACTTTGTAACCAAAATTTGTTATGCCCAGATGCTTCCCCTCAAACTTAAAACATTATTCAAGCACTGATAAACACCCAACCAATCAAATAACAACATTGTGTTATGCACATATAATTAGCATATTTACAATTTACTACTTATGTCAACATTAACAGAAGCTTAACTACTAATGAAACATAACTAAAGCGGAGGACAGGCACACGGACCTTCATGGCATTATCGGCTTGGCCAGACAGTGGGTCAAGAACTTGCTGTAGATGTGGACTTCATTCATCTTTGAGACTCTAGCAACGTATAGATGTATACAACTTCTGTATTTGTTACTATTTTGTTAGTGTGTGCTAGTTATTTTCTACAAAATGGGTTTTACTGCATTTATTTTCACTATTGTTGGAAATGCACATTTTCCCATACGAATTATATGCTGAATATTTACTTCACGAATAGAATTTCTGTCATTGATAGCTCATTTTATTCTAATGCATTGATTTTGTTTTTTTTTTTTTGGGCAGAAAATGACTAATTTTCTACTCCAAGCTCTATTAAGAGTCCATTCTTTTGCTAAGACCAGTGTTTTAAAAGGCGTGTGAGGCTTACGCCTCAAGACTCGCCTCGAGGTGAGGCTTAAGGCTCACATGAAGAACACGCCTCACGCCTTGAGGGCCGCTTTATGTTTATAATGTACGCCTCATACATGAACTAAAATTAGGGTTCTAGCCACATAATTGAACTTAAATGTCATTTTTTATAATTATTTTAAAGGTTATTTGTTTCATCTAATAAAAAGTACACTTTATTAATTTCAAATAAGACTTTGAAAACGATGATGATGATGATATTTATTTCAACTAACACTTAAGTTATTATGTTTAACGTATTTAGGCTTTTAAAATCATTTGAATTTAATTTATACTAATTTTTCTAGTAGACATTGGCAAAATTTGAATTCATTGGCATACAATGTAGTTCATAATTTCTTTGCAATTTTCTTACTAACCTTTTAAATTCACCACATAAATTGATGGTTGAACATCATCTTCAATAAATATATGAATGAAAAAGTAAATCTAAATTTTAACATTTGATTGCCCTTATATGTAGTTTTTTTATAACTAAATAATTTACATATTATTTTTATGTGTATGTGTGCGCCCACATGCCCCACACACTATGTATACGAATACATATATACGTACAAATACATCCCTCTTTCTCTCTCAATGTATATTTACACACACACACCAATCTTTCATGAACTTTTTTAATCTTTTTGTAACATTTATTTATTTGTTTGAATGAGAGAGCATGGGGCTTTATTGTGAGGCTTAAGCCTCACGCCTCAAGGCTTACGCCTCATGCATCTTGAGGTCCTAACGTCTTGCCTCATGTCATCATGTTTTAAAACATTGGTTGAGAATTACAAAGCTCGGCACTTTACAAGTTTGGAAACTTTAAGTACCTAGTTTTGCAAGTCTCTTTTGTTGTTTTGTAATTTTCGCCAGACTTTATAAGATACTTTGCAAGTCTTGAGACTTTAAGTTCTGGGCTTTGTAAGTCTAGTCATTTGGCAGTATTTATGTTCTTGCCCTTAGAGGAATTTTGAATTCCTATCATCATTAGACTTCAAGTCCCGCCATTTTTTGTGAGACTTGAAATCTCTCATTTTGCGGGTTTTGAAGTCTCACAGTGAAATCTCAATAAATGAGAAGTAGAACAACATAAAATTGACAATTCCCAAGAACTACGAAGTCTCACCTCAAAATCCCACGAAATTAACATGGCCTCAACAAATAATTGCTGTGATAAGAGCTCTATATGTGAAAAGATGGGGCTGTTTTCTTTTCATGCACTTCCTGGAAATTTAACATTCCACTCTCAAGATGATGGTAGCTTTTAAAATTTCATTATGCAAATAAATCATTAGTTGTTGGGCTTGAGAGGGTACTGATTTTGATTTTTCTATAATAATACGTAATTGGATAGGTTTAGAAAAAAATTGCAGGATTTGAAGTCCAATGATAAGACTTACTTTGTGTATGTGTAACAAATTAATAGTGTTGTATCTTTCTATCATCTTTTAGTATTACTACTTGTAAGTTGTAACTTTTTTAAATAAATACAACAATATTAATACTCACAATTGGGGGTTGCACTAATACTAACAATCTAACAGTACTAAAACTCCATCGTGTTGATCTTGGAATTGCATTGTTTGTCCCAAGCTTGAATAAAGGAGGAGAATTATATGCCAGATTAGCAATCAATGTAGCAAAAAATCGCCAAAACATTATATTTTTTTGTTCTTTCAGCCCTGGCCAACCCTTGGGCTTTGCCAGTTCAGGCCCTTTGAGAGCTAGGGCTGGATTGGGCTAGGGCCTCATCCCAGTGAACTAGGGTCAGGCCTGATAAGACCTAGGCCCTGGCCCGGCCCTTTGATAGCCTTATTTGCAATGACCTTTTGCATTGTGCCATTTGCAGCGGATCCTTACTTTAAAGTGAAGGATGAAAAGAGAGGGGAATTGTAGTTTTTTCTTTTTCCTTTGATTTATTTATTGAAATTCACTTACCTTATGTATTATGACCTATTGGGTCGAAGAGCCCATGCGAAACCGAAACTATAGGACCAAAACCTCTATTAGACACATGGAAATATGACCCAAATAACCAACTCACCGGGCTTTTCATGGATTGGGGGATCCTGTTGATTTCTCAATCTATATATAGGGTTGGGCTTCCTGGACCTAAAATAGGTCATAGACTCATAGTATCTAGTTATTTTATTATTATAATATCTATTAAATTTTATTATAATTTCTAGTATACTTAATTTATTAATTAATTTATTTAAAAATATTAATTTGAACGGGTTTGACCAACTGGTTAGGATTGAAATTCATTAATCCTTTTTTCTTTTTTCTTTTTTTGTGGTGTTGGGTATCAATTACAACCAAGGAGACTCTAGAACAAAATGAGTACTCCTTTGAACTAGAATACGTTTGCAGCTTGATGGAGTAATTCTAATAGATTGAAAATTTTGTCTTGAGCTGAGCCAAAGACTGTATTGAGCTATTTATGAGCAAAGACATTGGTTTGTCCAGGAGTGTAGGCAACTGAGTGGTGAGGGATGCGGCACAACTGTCGACTAATGTCTTTCACGACTAGCACTATTTCCAGAGGGCATGAAGACCCAAGGTTACGAAGGAGTTTAACTATAATTTCGGCATCACTCACAAACTCCACGTGCGTCCACCCAAAGTCCACGGCCAGTGAAAGGGCGTTGCGTAGTGCCACAGCTTCCGAGATGAGGGGCGAACCACTTGGTACAACATGAATGTGGCCAGTTAGAATGGTCCATCAGTGGTCTCTTGCAAGAACTCTATGAACACGGATTTCGGGTCCCACCTACAAGGGGGTGTTGTCTTGGCGATGTGGTTGGTTGATTTTTTATTTAGAGTCACTACTTATTTATTCGGTAGAGATAAGTCTCATACAATGGATAAGGTTTTGGTCTGCTTTGAATTCTAGGTAAGAGGTTCGGTTAAGCCCGTGGAAGGTGTTAGGCACCTCGGCACTTCTATTTTACAACGATTCCCTACTTATTAGGTTTAAGCCAATTGAAGTCAAGTTTTAGTCAAATGCCTGAGATTTAGTGTATACTAATTCAAGAAGGGAAAAATTAAACTAGAGTCGAGCCCGAGTTTGGCTGCCTACGTACTCACATTGGGGTGAGATCAAACCGAGTGCAATTCTGACACATGAGCCCGTGCCGAGGCTAAGGGTTGTGTTGTGTGTGCACGAAGGGTGGCTTAGGGTCTAGTCCGGTAGACTAAGGTTGAGTTGACCGGGTTGGTCAAGTGCTTGGTTTGATTGGGCCAGGTAAGTCAAGGTTGAAGCCCGGTAGGCTTAGGTCCGGTAGGCCGAGGGGAAGTCCGATAGACTAGGGTTTGTCTCGGTAGGTCGTGATTGTACTCGGTAGGCCAAGGGTAAGCCCGGTAGGCTTGGGGTTTAGTCCGGTAGACTATGGTTGGGCCCGGTAGGCCAAGAGTGAGCCCGGTAGGCTAAGGATTCGGCCCGGTAGGCCTAAGTTTGGCCCGGTAGGCCTAGGGGGAGCCCGATAGGCTAAGTTCGGCCCGGTAAGCCTAAGTTAGGGCCCGGTAGGCCAAGGGTAAGTCTACAATCACATTATGTTCCTTAAAAGAGAATGGTTTTAGGGTTTTTTCCCAAAATTCCCAAGTTAAATGGGCTAACCATGGTTACGACATGGGTTTTAACCATGGTTAGTTTGGATAACTGTGGTTGGGCATGTGTTTGAACACTTTTTGCCCTTCTGCAATTTTCATGATTTTTGAGAATTTAACCATGGCTTAAATAGGCTTAACCATGGTTAAACCAAGTGTTAACCATGGTTAAACTCATCTAACCATGGGACATGAGCATGATCCAAAAAAAGATGTTTCCTGCCATTTTAGAATTTTTTTTGGATTTTGTAGAGATTTTTCCAGATTTTTCCAAGTTGGTTATTTTAACTAACCATGGTTAACTCTTGATCATAGTTGAGTTAACCATGGTTAAAACAAGGAGTGGCCTGGTCAAGGTTGGGATGGGCCCTAGGGGCCATGGCAGATTAGTAGGATGGGTCCCTTGGGCTGTGGGCCCACTGCAAGGCCTTAAAATTCCAAAAAAACATACTGTCGGTAAACTGATTACCGACAGTTTGAGTAATTTTTAACCAACTTTGAACCCCTGTAACTATGGTTAGGGGATGAGTTAAGGGGCGATCGACCCCTGGTTTTGAAGCCCAGGATGAGAGGAAAAAAATGAACCTAGGGTGGGCCCCACAGTGTGCCAAAGTGGCACTGTTCACGGTTTGCATAAAATCATAAATGTCGGTAATATGATTACCGACATCTAGACAACTTTTGGTTTTTGCAATTTTAACCCTGGTTAAAGTTAACCAGGGGTCTTGAGGCCTTCAAGTGAAATATGGGGGAGACCCAGGGGGTCCTACCCAGGCCTTGAGGTGGCCCAAAAGAGTCTCAGGCGGGACCCACAAGCCTTGAAACAAATAAGTGCAAGGGTGTCGGTACTGAGTTTACCGACACCCTAGATTTTTCTCAAAACTGAAGACAGCCCTATGAGCTGCTATAGGGGATGAACCAGGGGTTCCCTCATGACTTGAGGGACCCCCAGAACTCCACTCAGGCTGCTTTAAACATTTATAACCATATAGGGGGGGGGGGGTTCCCTACACCATTGATGAAGGTGGGACAACCCCTCTACTGGTTTTTCCTGCAAGAACTGAGAAAAACGTCTCCCTGGAAGGACCAGGGGCTCACATAGGATTACAAGTCACAAATAAAAGAGGGTAGGGGGAAGCCCTACCCTACAGCAGTGTTGGAGAGGACAATGGAGCTCGGCGGCGGCAATGTACACGGCAGGAGGAGCACGGTGGTTGCTGCTGGAGCTGAGGGCGAGCTGGGGAGGCTTCTGGGAACCTCTAGAGACCTGGGGAGAGGGTTGGAGGTCTGGAAATAAATAGGGCTTCGAGTATAGGGGATTTGCAAGTGTTTTGAACAAAGGGGGTGGCTGCCATTTATAGGGGAGTCCCTTGGGGACACCCCTGGCATTAGGACAGGGGTAGGAGAGGCCATGATGGAGTGGAGAGGTCACCTGAGGCTGGGGGAGTGGGTAGCAAGTGTGCACTATGCTGTGCAGGGAGGTGGTGTGATACAGGAGAGAAGATCAGTGGCGTCGGTAATGAAATTACCGACACCCCCAAGGCTTTGAAAATCCTGGGTGTCGGTAATCCCATTACCGACACCAATGGGTTTTTACCCACAGGGCCTTAGCCCAGGCATGCACACGGTACGAGTGATGTTTTTTGAATTTTGATGGGCCTGGGCTTTGGCCCAGGCCGAGATTTGAACTTCCTAGGGGTTGTGGACTTAGGGCTTGAGCCCTAATGGCCTAAGGTTTACTAGGGCTAGGCTAGGGCTAAGGCTTGGCTTGGCTAGGGCTCGGCTAGGTTAGGGCTTGGCTAGGCTAGGGTTCGATTAGGCTAGGGCTCGACTAGGCTAGGGCTTGGGTTCACCTAGGTTTTGTACTAGGGTTTGGTCTTAGGATTAACTAGGGTTAAAACCTAGGGTTAGGCTAGGGTTTACCAAGGGGTCGACCTAGGGTTTGTCCTAGGATTTGCTAGGGTTACATCTAGGGTTTACCTATGGTCAAGGGGCCTTGGCTGGGGATTAACCATGGTTAAGAGGCTTAACCATGGTTAGCGAGGGGTATAAAAATTGGGTTTACCTACGAGTTGATCTTAATCCAACCTAAGCATTGAGGTCTCCAATGTTGGGTGACAGATTGCCTGGTGTTCAAGCTCCTACCCGTTGACTTTGGCATTTCGAGCCTTCTAGATGCTACATATTATAGCTGCACAAAGAGGGAGGAGAGGAATCTCTGAGTTTCCCAATGTGTGATCGATCCAACTGGTCCACCATTCTTGAAAGTTTATGTTTGGGCTTTAGGTAATTCTCAGGGATAAAGTTGAGCCCCACCACACACTTTGGGCAAATTGACATTCAAAGAAGAGATGTGTAACTGTCTCTAGAGGATGGTCACAGAAATGGCAACTGGTATCAACATGAAGTTTGCGTCGAAATATAGATATGCTTGGCTTGGGATTGCTTCATGCAGGCATATCCAAATAAACCATCCAATTTTTGGAGGTACAGGCAATTGCCATATACTTTTCCAACCTCGATTGTTCATCACTTGTCGGAGAAAGAGAAAGGGAAAGAGTATGTAGGCATATGAGAAAGCAAGGAGCCGCTGGGAACTAAGGGGCTCGTCGAGGACCTGAGAAACCCTAAAGAGGGTTATTTGTCTTTTATTCCCCAGAGCAAGGTTCTAACGGTCTTGGATCATCCGCGTGGTGAGGAGAGCAAGAAGGCAAACAAGTCAAAGGCCCAAGACCTAATGTTGGTGTTAGTTGGATAGGTATCTAGGCCCAATCTCTCATCAGAGGAGGAGTCGCCCAGGCTTTCGAGAGAGTTATTGGATGGGAGTTTAAGCCTTTACGCAGGCCCCATAGATATCAATCCGGGTCAGCGAGCACTCATAGAGGCTGACCCATTTCTCTTGGATCTGATTTTTGAGAAATTAGGGCTGTTCACGTCTGTTTGTAAGAAACGCCCCATTTCAGATGAGGGTCTCTTCTATTCATCGATGGCAAAGGAGAAAGAGAAGGACAGGAAACAAAATCCAGGGGATCAGCATGGTGAAGCAAGCTTGGAGGTTTCGGGTGGCTTCATCCCTCCTCCGCCAAATCTCAGCCCTGAGATGGAGTCTCTCGCCGAGGAGGAAATGGATCTTTTTGGGAGTCTGTCTTTTAAGATTGATGATCTTAGGGAGGAATTACCACCGGAAATCAAGCCTCACCAGTCTAGCTTTACCTCTATTACTATCACCGAAGCTAACTCTGAAGTTTTGAAGATGCTAGTAGGTTACGAGTCAGACAAATTTTCCCCTTTGCAGATATTGTCTGGCTGTTATGTGAGTGAAGTGAGAGTGTCGTCGAAGTTAAGTCTAGATAATTGTGACGTCGAGGGACCATCCGAAGAGGGATATTCAGGGGCCCCCAGGGTGTGGCAGATCGTCGAGGGGCATTTCTAGAATGAAGACTACCAATCTGAGGTTGAGGAATGAACCGAGGAAACTCAATAAGTTACTGTGGTGGAATCTTCCCCTAAGCAGATGGGGTTGATGTTCAAGTCTACTCACTCTCAGACAATTATCATTCCCAGAGCAGCTGAATCTTTGTTGGACCTAGAGCAGATGGGCGGAAAGGAGGATCAAGGGTCAGCCAACGGTCATCTCCTCTTGAGCCATATACCAGCTTGTTTTGCGAGAGTAAAGGCAGGAGGTTGCAATAAGGACCAGTCTTCGTCGAACCAGGTGGAGGAATCTCTTTCAAACTCATTGCAATTTCTTCGAGAGATACAACCCAAGGTAACACAAATGAATGCACCACTCATTCCCAGATCAGGTACTTCTACACCCTATCATCTTCCTACCTTTGATATCCACTCAACGGATATGAGGGGTAGGGATGATTTCAATTGTTTCAATACTGAAAATTTTAAAATTTTATTTCAGAATTGCATAGAAAGGAATTCATCTTAATACAGACTGGTGATAAAAATAGCACGGGTATAGCCAAAAGCTTGATTTATAGTAGTGATGATCTCACTGAGAATGCTCGGAGACCTACATCAGTATCCCCCTCCAATCTTGTGGAAGTTACTCCCGTGGCAGGGGTAGATCAGAAAGACATTTCCCCATCTAAGGTGGATGAAAGGGTCTCAAAGTGGGTATTGGATAAGGTTCGGAATTTCAGTCAGTTCATTGGTCTATTTTATGAGGAGCATGAACCTGAAGTTATGGATTTATTCCAGCGATTGGAACTGAAGGGAAGTTCAACTACTTTTGTTCCCAAGCCGAATCCCCTTTCAGGAAGCGAGAAAAGATTGGTGATGGAGCGGAGGAGACTGGAATGCAATATTAATTATGACAGGAGGCAGAGGACAGTGTCTAGCAGCACTGAGGTGGGGCAGGTTTGTAATTGTCGACAATGTTAAACCCTTGCACTGTGTCCTGGAATATTAGGGGTCTGGGTCAGGTGGAGAAAAGACTGGCCTTACAACAGGTAGTGAGATCAAGGAGACCATCTATTCTTTGTGTTCGATAATCGGAGCTTGAATAGATTTCGGACAATCAGATTAAGGAGAATTGGGGTTTGTCTAGTTCCGATTGGCTAGTATTACCCTCGATAGAGGCCTCAGGGGGGATTCTTCTCCTCTGGGATAAAGAGAAAATTGAAGTGAAGGATTTAGAGATAGGGCCATTCTCGATATCAATCCTATGTAGAGAATGTGGTGGAAGCACAGATTGGGTGTTTTTTGGGGTGTATGACCCATTAGTGAGGTGGGAATTTGAGGCGTTTGGCAGGAATTGGAAGACATTAAAGTCCGTTAGGGGGTTCCATGGTGCATCAGGGGAGATTTCAATTGTACTAGAGCCCCTATAGAGAGGCGGGGTGTTGGGGGGGAGTGTCTTCCAAAATGCAAAAGTTTGGGAGGTTTAATTCACATCATAGGTTGATAGATTACCTCTTAAGAGGGGCTTCATATACGTGGTTTCAATCGAACATGGGAACTCGAGCAAGTAGACATCATAGATTTTTGGTTGACTCAGATTGGGAACAACTATTTCCTAATATGGTACAATCTGCTCTCCGAAGGCTGGCATCTGATCATGTGTCAATTCTATTAGCGGGTGAAAGTTTCAGAGCCGACCCCTCCCCTTTTCGTTTGAGAATATGTGGCTGCAGGATGATGGGTTCAAAGGTTTTGTGGCTAGGGCCTGGTCAGCCAATCTAGGGTGGGGATCGGCGAGCACCAAGTTTGGTTTAAAGTTGAAGGCGTTAAAGGTGGCGATCAAGTCTTGGAACAAAGAGATTTTTGGAAATGTTGAGGAGAAGAAAAGAATCATTCTTGACCACATTGATAAAGCAAGTAAGTTAGAAGATATCAGTCCGCTATCGAGAGAGGAAAGTCATCAGAAAGAAGCTTGGGATTTAGAATATGCTACACTGCTAAGAAGGGTAGAAACAAGTTCGAGGCAAAAATCGCGGATTCGATGGCTTAAAGAAGGGGACCGCAATACTAAATATTTCCACAGAATGGCCAACTTCCATAGGAAATCTAATTTCATATCTAAACTCAAGGTTAATTGCGTTTGGAAAGAGAGTCAAAGCGAGATTATGAAGTCCACAGTGGATTTCTATAAGAATCTTTACAAAGAGAGTTGCTCTTGGCGACCACGTTTGGATGGTTTTGATTTCGATACCCTGTCACTAGATCAGAGGGATGGCTTGAAAGTTCCATTTTCAAAAGAGGAGGTGAGGTTGGCCATTTCAAACCTAGCAGGTAATAAGGCCTCGGGTCCGGATGGTTTCTTCATTGAGTTCTATAGATCGTGTTGGGATATAGTGGGAAGAGAATGCCTTGAGGTGCTTCAAGAGCTGTATGATAGGGGTCATCTAGATAGGGTGCTTAACAGTACATTTGTGGTTTTGATCCCAAAAATTCCAGGGGGTCAGGAGTTGAAGGATTTCCGTCCAATAATTCTAGTAAGCAGTTTGAACAAGATCTTATCTAAGGTGTTGGCTTCTAGGTTACGAGGTGTTCTAGACTAAGTGATTTCCCCAAACCAGTCAACGTTCGTGGGAGGTAGACAGATCCTGGATGGGATACTCATTGCCAATGAGTGCAATGATGAGCACCTGAGATCCGGTTCTCATGGAATACTATGCAAAATCGACATGGAGAAAGCTTACGATCATATTAATTGGTAGTTCCTGGACTATGTTATACAAAGAATGAGGTTTGGCTTTAAATGAAGAACTTGGATATCATGGTGTGTATCTTTCAGTTTCGTTCTCCATTTTGATGAATGGCTCTCCAGTAGGTTATTTTAGGAGCTCAAGGGGATTGAGACAAGGTGATCCGTTGTCCATGTTTCTATTCATCATAGTGTCCGAATCTTTGATCAGGATGCTTTCGAGAGCTCGTGGGATAGTCTTTGAAGACTTCGCGATGGGTCAGGATTGTCTCCCTATATCTCACCTTCAATTTGCCAATGATACTCTGATATTTTGCGAGGCGTATTGTCGGTATGTAGCATATCTCCAGTGCCTTCTGAGATGCTACGAGTCGGTGTCAGGCTTGAAAATTAATTTGGGTAAGAGTGAAATGATCAGTGTCAGAGAAGTCCCTAACCTTGGTCATCTAGCAGCATGTCTAGGCTGCAGGGTAGGCACCCTCCCCCCGACTTACCTAGGGCTTTCCTTAGGGGCCAAGTTCAAATCCAAAGAGGCATGGTTACCTGTGGTCGAGCATTTCGCCTCTCGATTAGTAGGGTGGAAAGCCCATCTTCTTTCAAAAGGGGAAAAGTTGACCTTGATCAAAAGCACCCTCTGAAACCTTCCAACATATTATTTGTCTGCTTTTAATATCCCTCGAGGCTTGTGCGGTCGTTGGAGCGTCTTCAGAACGAATTTATGTGGAATGGCAAAGGGAGGAAGCATAGATATCATTTGGTGGTGTGGGATCAGGTATGTCGCCCTCCCCCTAAGAAGGTGGTCTAAATTTGAAACCGTTTTAGACATCAATAAAGCTCTCCTCAAAAAATGGATATGGCGTTTTGGGAAGAAAGGGAGAGCCTATGGAGTAAAGTGACAGTTGCTCGCTATGGCCAAATTTCGAGTTGGACTCCTAGCCAGGTTAGGGGCCCGCATGGGGTGGGCTTGTGGAAAGGGATCAAGACGGTGGCGAGTTTGCTTAACCCGTTTCTTTCATTTAGAGTGGGTAGTGGGGCAGAGGTTTGGTTTTGGAAGGATGTGTGGTGCGGGGAGAGAAGTCTCAAGACTCGGTTTGACAATATCTTCCGTCTAGCCATAGACAAAAACGCATTAGTAGCAGACTGTTTCGAGATATGTAATGATGAGGTTATTTGGACCCCGAGATTAAGGTACCTTTGAATGATTGGGAATCGATGGTTATTGCTCTCTATTACAATCTTTACAACCGTATGTGCCTCAGCCTCTTAATAGAGATTCCCGGGTTTGGACTAGGTATAACAAGAGTCGGTTCTCAGTGAGATCATTGCTACAAACTCTTCAATCAAGCTCTTCCTACTCTTTTCCTCATCAGTCTATGTGGACCCTCAAATTCCGTTGAAAGTAGCTTACTTCCTTTGGACTGCAACCCTGGATAACATTCTCACCTGTGACAATTTTAAAAAAAGAGGTTGGAAGATGGCCAACCAATGCTATATGTGCTTATCTGCGGAAGAGTCAGTGGATTTGTTGTTACATTGTCTCATTACTCATAAGATTTTGAGTTATTTTCTTAATTGGGTCGGAGTGGATTGGGTCTTCCCTATCTCCTTTTGGAATTCTTTATCTTTTTGGTCTAGAGCTAGGGTGGTGGGTGATCTCGTGGCTAGTTGGTTTGTGTTGCCTGGGGCTATAGCTTGGATCATTTGGAAGGAGAGTAATTCGAGAGCATTCGAAAATTCTCCTTCTTCAATTCCTCACATATGTGCACGCATAAGATATTTATTTCCAGAATGGTTGTCATGTTGTTGCATATATGCAAGTTTGGGAGCTCAGATCTTAGAAATTTAGTTCATTTTTAGTAGTTTCCATGTGTTTTCTTTTGTAGCCTTTTTTTAGTCTATTTCTAGCTCGGATAGTTACTTCTCAGTAACCTTCAGGCTTTGCTTGTAGCTCCTCTTTTTTCTTTCTCTTGATTACCAATCAAAATAAAAGTGCTTGTTGTCTGAGCTCTTCGCGAAAACTGATCGGAGATGTGCTTGTGGAAGGCGGATCTAATTGAAAAAACACCATTCCTTTCGTAGTGCCAGACCAGATCATCCATCTTCCCTTGAGTGTTAAACTGTATTGGGGTTATGGATTTGACTTCGTGAGGAGAGAAGACTTGTTGAAGCTGATCTCTATTCCAACTGTGTCCTGAAATTGATGAAGTCAGCCACTCTAGTCCACTGGCAATTGGAAGGGTGGTTAGAAGTGATTCGGAAATTGGGAAACAAGGGATAGGTGAATTTTTGGTCCCATATAGGTTAGTAATGATGAGTAGACTTTGCTTGTCTTTTTCTATTCATTTATAAATGGGCTGGATATGGGTTGTGAACCAAATGATTAGTGTAGCATCTGCTTCCTCTTCATTATATGCTCTTCAGGCTTCTACGTACCAAGTCATTTGGCCTTTTCAGATTACAGGTTTTGTGACGAACAATTTCACTAGGAATTGACATTGATAATTTGAAGGAAAAGGTTGCCTGAAGCTTGTGAGTGTGCATTTGCAAGTTCAGATTCCAGTCCTATCAACTTGTATACATTAACTGTTGTAAATAAAAAACAGTCAAAAAACAGGGTAGCATGTAAATAATGCCATTTTGTCGATTAGAGACTATCAGAAGAAATTTACAGTTCGATAATATTTTCAGTGCCCCTTTACGATGATCTGCCATATAACCTGCAGCCATTGTTAATTTGTGAACTTCTCTTGTTTTATGATTCAATGTGGAGTGAGATGAGGAGTTGGCCAGATCTCACTGATCAACTGAAAGTATGAGATAATGGTTACATCCTCAGAAACCTTTATCAACATGCCCTTAGATGTTCTTCAGAATCTGTATTCATAGTTGAAGTCTCAAACAACATGGCTGGAAACACCTCATTTGCAACAGAATAGATTCACAGATATCATATTGTGTGTGGAAATGCTCCTGGCTTGCCTCTGGTTTATAGAAGTTGGAAAATAACAAGGCTGCATGAATTAAGAGCTAGAGATGATATAAAGCAATGGGATTGAAAGCTTGAATCAAACTTAACACAGCGCAAATTAACAGCTATCCAAAGATAGATTGAGAATAAAATGATCAACCTATCAGTATCTGCATACAATGATGAGTGAAAAATAGTCTATTTCTCTGATGGCTTATTCTAATTGATCCGAGGGAAACAGATTTCTTCGTCAACTGGACTATCTGTGACTCTGTTCACTATATACATTGAAAGTGCCAAGCTCTTGAATGGGCCATCGACCTAAAGTTGTATTGATCAAGAATGGTCCTAGATATCAGATCAAGATAATGGAATTTTAACTCTTCAAATAAACTACTTGATGTACCATTTCTAAGTCTTGATGCACCATCTGGGAGACATCCTGGGCCAAAACAAGTAATCTCAATTGGATGACCATAACCATCAAACCTAGACTTCTTTTTTTAGCCTATTTGAACAGTGTGTTGATCAATATTGGTTGGCCTACATTGCAGAGTCCTAGTGATTAAACCAAAAAAAAACAGCTCTGTTTATTTGATTCCAACATATTCATGCTATTCTGGTCCAAAAATAAAACATATTCATGCTTTCATAAGCATCTAAAACAAGATCCCCATGTTACCCATTGTATATGTGACCAACCAAATCAACATGGTCATTCAATGTCTGGACTACCAAGTACCAGCCAAGGATTAAAATATGGTTTCGGGGGATGTATCGGTCCCCTAACCGATACCCATATGTATCGGTTACGAACCATACATATAATTTTTTCTTTTAAAAAAATTAAAACTTGAAAAAATTAATGTTATAGGAACCAAATTTACCAAATTCAAAGTCATGTGAAGTGCTCAAAGACAAAGTAGCAAACACAATTACAATTATACAATGAATAAAAACATAAATAGCCAATAAACGATGCATATCACCTGTTTCATATCAGTATAAATATCGTACAGGAAGCTACCGAAACCTATACGTATCGCCCGTTTTATATCGGTTTCGGAGAATTTTATTTCCATGGTACAAGCTGGATGGAGTGCAGATCACCAAGTAGACATGACTGGAAGTGGTTCACAGTTTTAACGGTTCGGATCAATGAATGCAAACCCATATGTTATGGTATGTCAACCGATATAAGGAGCATTCTTCTTAAGCTCCTATGGAGTTTATTTAGTTTCCTAATTTTCAAAATGTCTTCTGCTATCCCATCAGCTTAACTGCTCTCCTTTTAAAGCTTACAAAGTTTGTGGTTGTGTTTTGTGTCTCTGACGCCCCATTCACTATCCTCAACTGCTGATTTATCTTGAATGGAAATCTATTAATACTAATAGTGATTTCTAGGTACAGACCGACACGGACAAATGAGGCATGAAGGCAACAAATCACACTGTATCACTAGCTGAAAGAGCACCACTGAACAGGATAAGCCGGCAGAGCTTTACATGCAGATAAACCTCGACGGAGTTGATAAAACTCCTAAGACCAGAATGTTGTGGGTTGAGCCATGAGTCCTTGTATGTAGGATGTAAGCATTGCAAAACTGACGACACAGACCCAACACTAAATCAGTTGTAGAAATGGTAGTCTCCAAGACTGAATATTTAAGGTAATTGAATTGCTGATCCAACACATAAGCCCATATAAGAAATAAATGAATTGTGCTACTTCACAATCTTAAATTAAGTAACCCAGAATTTTCTGATAAGTTTGCTTCTAACAGCAAATTTTGGACGAAATATATTTGATTGTTTCATTCATTCAGCATGCAGAGAGGATCCTCTCTGTAGCACTGAAAGCATTCTGAATTTTTAAAGGAGTGAGAAAGTGAAAATCAAAAGATGGGACTTCCTCCAAAATCCACCGAAGGACATATTGATCCAAGTATCCAACTGATGCCACCTTTAAGCTGAATTTTGATGGTAATTTGTTATGCAATTCCCTTACTTTTAGTGTTTTGTTGAAGTGTTAATAAGTGATTAAGACAGCTATTATTGGTTCATTTAGGATTAAGAAAAAATTAAAATGGGAATCAATACATCTTCTCACTAGTTGGTAAAATGGTTTTACAGTTAATGAGACTAAGAGATATGCTTCATGGAGTAGAATGCCTGGCAATTAAAAAATAATGTCATAGAATTAGTGTAACTGAAATCAAGATGTGCAGATTGATGGATGGAAAGACTAGGAAAAATAAAAATCAGATATGAAAGAATTGGAGTAGCCCCATTAAGGGATAATATAACAGGAAGTGAATTGAGCTAGTTTATAAATGTGCAATGAAGACCAACAACAATATCAATGAGGAGCACTTGGTATAGGTTGAAGGCTCTAAAAGGAAGAGGGTCGAAAAGGACGTGATTGTAATAATAAGAAAAAAAATTAAACACGCTTTGACTATATGACAAGATGGATTGGAGTGGTGGAACAGAATTTGACTCGCACCGTCTTTCATGCTCAAACGAATGGGCAGATCGAGAGAGTGAACCAGGTGATTGAGGATATGCTCAGGGTTTGCATGTTAGACTTCCAGGGCAGTTGGGAAGATCATTTGCCGTTGATTGAGTTTGCCTACAACAACAATTACCAGGCAAGCATCCAGATGGCAGCTTTCGAAACCTTGTATGGACGAAGTTGCAGGTCTCCTCTCTGCTGGGATGAGGTTGGAGAAAGAAAAGTTTTAGGTCATGAGTTGATTGAGCTGACTGCTGAGAGAGTCAAGATCATCCAAGAGAGGTTGAAGACTGCCCAGGACAGGCAGAAGAGCCGTGCGGACATTTGTCGTAGGGATTTGGAATTTCAAGTTGGGGATCGGGTCTTTGTGAAGATTTCTCCGAATCGGGGAATCATGAGGTTCGGCAAGAGGGAAAAGCTCAACCATAGGTATGTGGGACCTTTTGAGGTGATAACACGCATCGGAGAAGTCGCTTACAGGATGGCCTTACCTCCTCACATGGCGGCGATCCACAATGTCTTTCATATTTCCATGCTTCAGAATTATGTGTCGGACCCTTTACATGTCATTGATCTTGATCCTGTGAAGATTCAAGATGATCTCACTCTAGTGGAGCAACCAGCTCAGATCTTGGATCGTCGAGATCAAGTCTTGCGCACCAAGACTATTCCACTCGTCCTCGTGAAGTGACAACACCATTCTGCAAAGGAGGTTACGTGGGAGTGTGAGGTTGAAGTGAGGGACCCTCATTTGTTTGTATAGTTTCCATTGTTGGTTTTCATGTATTTTGTTCTTTTGTATCTTTTTGTATCGTCCTAATTTCGGGGACGAAATTCTTGTAAAGGGGGAAGGATGTAGAACCCCGGATTTCATTTTCATAGCTGGTGAATAGTGCTGTGAATAGTGTGTGAATAGTGTCTGTGAACAGTGTATGTAAAGGCCAAGGTCTTCCATGTGACCTTAGTGTTGGTTTAAATGGGAATGAGGTATCTCATTTTAAATGTGTTATGGTATTGATTTAGTGTGTGAAACATAAGGTATGATGTATGTGCATTTGGGAACCAAAACAAGAGTATAAAATACTTTAAGTGTCAAAGAGGATGGATGTCTTACCATAACCTCAACTTGAGGGAGCTTTAATTTGGTCATAGCTGATCGGAATCGAGTGATTTTTGAACCATTAGAAATATATTGGAACCTTCTTCGAGGCAAGGTTCTTTTTGTCAATATCGCTCGACATGTCAGGCCGCGGAAAAAATATATATCGGAAGATATATCGTTTATCGATGATTTTTTGAAAAATGGGACAAAACAAGGAATTTTGTCTCATTAACTTCAGGAAATGTTAAAATAGATGTTAATACACCTTTTAGAATAAAAATATTAAAAAAAACAATAATGTACATAAGAGATGCAATGAGAAGAGAGCAAAGATGTGCGCTGACGAGTGACGATAATGTATGATTAATTCATGTTTCATTCATTTCTCAATCAATCATAAATTCATAATTTATAAGATTCATAATAATACATACATTCATAATACAACCCATCAAAAAACCTACAATCACCACCAGAAGGAGTTATGCGGAGGTTCAATGTCATCATCTCTGTCCTGACTTGGCTGCCTATAGTACTAATTCTCCACATACGTACAATATTGTGCCCAGCTCATCAGATTATGGTACATGGATATATACTCGTGTACATAATGTTGGTAGTATTCTGGGCTAAGATGTAGTAGCACGCCCATTGGTGGATACTATGGGTGATGAGGCACAACTGCCACAGGCACTGGGATTTGGAAATTGTCACCTCCATACCCATATAGAGGTGGCTCATATCCTGAGACATATTCATAAGGATATTTTTCCTGTGTGGAATGTGCATATCTATGTTCTTGAGAGCCTGATGCCTGAGAGAGTATATCCTGGTCATGGCTGGAGGACCATATACGTTGAGACCCTCTGGAACTAGAGCCTGAATGTTCCATGGCCTCAAACCAAGCATCGTGTCCCATATCTCGTCCCTTGCCCTTGCCCTGGCCCCTGCCCCTTGCCCCTACCCTGGCTTCCTCAATGAGAGACGTAATGAATCAGTTGGCTTTCTGCTAGATGTGAAGACGGGGCATCATGATCTTGGTCCTGAGTGGTATGGTCAAAGTCAGCCTCTACGGTGAATGGGCTCAGAGGTCTCTGTCTCTCCTCTGGTTCAACTCCGACGTTACCTCCATCGCTAGGATTGTCGCCGCCTCCGTTACTCATGGTCATCAAACTCATCACCACCCTCACTATTACTATTGGACAATTTACTTGTCCCAGTGGTTGCTGCACCCTAAGTCTCAGGACCTTTTGGACTTCTCATCATCTCATCAAATGATTCTGTGCTAAAGCTGCTCTTGCTACCACTGGTGCTAGACCCCACTTCTATAGTAATAACCCTTTCTACATCGATGCCCATCTCAATTGCCACGCTAGCCATAGCTGCGTTCGGACGCCTATCATCTTCATCAAGGGATGAAACTTTAACCCACTCAGAAAGTGGATTATCTTGATCCTCAGTGGCACGGATTAACATCAGGTCTAAAGGATCCTGCTCAGGTTGCCTCCCAGTGTCAATCTGCAGTTGCCTGAGTCGTAGCTTCATATTATAGTGGCAGAATACCAGTTTTTACAGCTTTTTGTAGCCAAGTCAGTTCCGCTGCTTTGTGTGGATGAGGGAAAATGTACTCCAGTTCCGCTCGCATGCTGAAGATGAAGCAGTCTGTGCTAATATGCGAGCCGCCAATTTTCTGAGGGTCGGACAGTCGGTTCCGTACATTTGCCACCAATCAACTGACAATTAAACAATGTTATCCATTAGTTTCATAGATATTTTGATGCAGAGAAATAAAATATAGTTACTTTATTGGGAAGAAATTACTCACCCGCCGTCATCCTAGACCTTCCCTCCTTAGCAGCATTTCTTCCAAAGCTCCCCAGCACATCCTTGAAGTGCACCAGTTATAGACTTTGAGAAAACATGTTCCAATTAGATAGAATATATTAGAATGCAATAATGCACATAAATATGTTATACTTAACGATTCGAAGACGTCGTGAACAGCCTTCATTAAGTCATCCCGATTCCCCAATTGGTGGCTATAGTGGTACTTTGAGTTTAAATAATATGCTGAAATGTGAAAGTTATATGACATGCAATTATTATTACAAGCATGCAATAACTTCAATGTAAACATCTAATAAACATCAAACTTACCAGCAGCATAAAGGGGATGCTCCAGTGTCTTATCCCTACGAGCATCGATAATCTTGTGGACCCACTTGTATCCACAAGGGGACACATCTTTATCAACTTCATTACCCGCATTAATTCGTACACAGAACCTATAGTCGGCCACTTATCTACATCTATCACTCTTAAGACACGGTAAACAAGCTCTAGTATGGCAGCTGTATCATCCACTTTGTCCCAAAATTTATTGTTAAGGACAATGTTTTCAACTTCTTTGCCAAAACAATGCGCCTTTGTCCATACTCTGCCCAATCAGTCCCAGTGAACAATGCATTTAGTCCAATTTTATGTTTGGACAAATTCTCTAAGGCAATGAAATTGGTGGCGAAGAGCATTGCCCCTGGCCGTACTATTTCACCAAATTCCTTTCTCCTATCGCCTGTAACATCAGGTCTATGCAATGGGCTGCGTAAGGAGTCCAGTATAGGTGATACTTTTTCATAAGCATCTTCCCAGCCTTTACAAAGGCACTCCCATTATCAGTCACCACCTGTACTACATTTTACACTTTAAAAATATTATCCTTCCCTGACTGTACACCATAAAGTTAATGATCGAAAGCCAAGTAAGTCCTGTCCAACCATCGCACATAATAGTGACACCAAAATTTTCCCACGTTAGCTTTAGGGTGTCAATATAATCTCTCATCTCCGTCTCCTCTACGTCTAAGTATTTACCTGTAATCTCATATGGAGAAGGAGGCTCTAACCCCGGCCCAACCTGTCCTGCCTCGTCAATCATGTTCTTAAATTGTGGGGTTGAGGTGACATTAGCAAGCACATGACTATGCATAAAAAAACTTGGATACAGCTATTCCAAGCACTTCCACCAGACTTCCCCCACCCCACAGTCCTTTAACCGCTTCTGTTTTGTATTTTGACTTTTGTACAGAGATGAATCATGTGGCAGATCTAGGACTTTCATGCTCTAGGAGCGGCCAAACATACCATGTGGTTGTGTCCCAGTCCCAAAATTAGATGTCCTTCCAGCCAAACCTAATGGTCCTGCTCCGGCACTGCCTCTGAAATCACCAGGACGTATGCGAGCTGCAAATGAACGCTCTTGATCCATGTCCCACTGTTGGCGCATAGATTGACGATAGGTTTGTCGATATGCTACCCTCTCGTCAACTCTAATACAATCGATTGGGTATAAAGTATCATCTTCGTCGTCATCATCCACATCTATTGGTGGCTGTAGACCACGACTCAATTCCTCACGGACTGCCTTTTGCTACGCAACATGCTCCAGCCTCTCCCTAGCCCCAGTGGTAAGGTAAGCCTTCATAGCTTGTCTGACCTCCATCGGATAACATGGACAGTCTGCCACATTCGAATCACCCCTAGCAAGATGCCACTTTAACCGGGTAATTCCACTGCTCCTTATTTTTTTGCCACAATAATTACATATTGATCCAAACTTGTTCCCCTCCATTGGTTTTCCATGCGACCAACCTATGTCCCGTACCATAATGAAAAATACTTCCTAGTGGATCACCAATAAATATTAATGTCAAACACATAATATAATCAAGCAACAAGAGAAAAGGAAGACGACTGTAATTTTATTTGAGTATAACGTGGATGTAATTATGTAAAAAGAAGTGGATGTAATTTTATTTGACTATGAAGTTGATGTAATTATTTAAAAAGAAGTGCATTTAATTTTATTTGACTATGAAGTGGATATAATTATGTAAAAAGAACTTGATGCAATTTTATTTTAATGTGCGGAACTCCTGTTTAAGTTTTAAATATATAGAATTTTTATTTTGATGTAATCTAGGTATATTGAGTATTATTTAGGTGATTACAAGTTTAATGTAATCAAGCAAGACTTCTACGTCGAAATACAAAATACAAAGGTTTTTATTTCTTTTACAAATTATAGAGTGGTGGAATCACTCGGGCTAATTCTTTTACAATATAAAAAATATTGCACAGTGGATTACTAAAAAATATAATCAAGTTAAAAACATAAAAATTCTCAACTCCTATCGCCTTCTTTTTTTATTTTAATGATTATCCATGCTAATTATTTTAAAATTTTGAAATTCTTATGATTGGTCAAAGACTCAAAGTGTTAGTATGTTTTTAAAAAAAACCCTTATGAGCATAATCTTATTACCTATAAATAATTTTTAATTTATAAAATATTATTACGAAATTATTAATTTTTTAATAAACCTTATGGGCATAATTTGTTTACACCAAAATTATGTTTCAACATAGTGAAACTTTTTTTTAATTCATGCTTATTGGTGTTTTATTTGTTTGATTCATGCTTTTTTTTAGAGGGAATTTGTTTGATTCATACTTATTGACGAATGGCTAATTAGATATGTTAGTCTCCTAAGACCTGAATTTCTGTTGCTTTTTATCTGTATTATTATTCGTGGTTGTTATCTTCTATCTGTGTAGTAATAGTAATGATAATATCTAAACCCTAACCCTAAAATTGATCCCCATCTTGGCATTTCGACTTTAAACCTCATCTTTTGATATATAAGGGCAAAAATGACCTGAAAATGTGTTTAGGTGTATAAAAGTAAAAAATTAGAAATGAAGTGTATTTTGGGTCTGCCAAAGAACCGTGGGTGTACATAAGGAAAAAACTCTATCCTCTTTTATAATTTGTAAAGAGAGTAAAACTAGCATTACCTTTTTAATTTTAGGTTAAAACTCTTAAGTCCTTATCCCTAGCATTACCCTTGTTAAGTTAAAACAATTAAAATGGAATTTTATTAACAGTGAATGAAATTAGTATTATCTTTCACCTTTGTTAGGGTTTAAACTACTTAAAAGTTAAAACAATTAAAGGGGGATTTTATTAACAGAGAGTGAAATTAGTATTTCCCTTGTTAGGGTTTAAACCACTTAAAGACAAATAAAATGAAATATTATTTAAGATTGAAGTTAGCATAACTCTTGTTAGGGTTTTTACAATTTAAGTTAAAACAAATAAAATATGTTATTTAATAGAGTGAGGCTAGCATAACCCTTATTAGGGTTTAAAGTTAAAACAAAGGCTCATGTGATTTAATAGAGTGAGGCTAGCATAACCACTATTAGGGTTTAAAGTTAAAACAAAGGCTCATGTGATTTAATAGAGTGAGGCTAGCATAACCCTTATTAGGGTTTAAGTTAAAACAAATCCTCTTCCTCATTTAACGATTTCAGCAAAAAAGAAACCAAAAAAAAAAAACGGAGGAAGTCGGAGAAAGAGAGGGAGGAACCTGGTAGTTTGGCTTGGGTGACAACTAAAGACAACGGCGAAGGCAAACGGAGTCGGTGACAACGACGGATGGCCACGATACACCTCTCTTCTCTTCTTCCTTCTTCTTCTCTACTCTCAAGTTTCAACCCCCTTTTTTTTTCCTTCTAAATCCAAAATAAATATTCAATCTCCACTCTCAAATCTTGATTTTTTGCAATTTGCATGAATGATCAGTGGGATTTAAAGAAACTGAATGGAGTACTAACACTATCACGGGTCTTCTGTTCACGATTGAGTGTTTTGGATGGATGTCTTGTCTGGCCCTGCATATCTGCAAAAGAGTGTAGACGTTGCTTTCCCATGATCCGAATCTCTCATTTTTTTTTTTAATAAACTGCTGTTGGTCGAAATTGGTGTGTTGTCGCCGATATATCGCCGATATCAGCAATATATCGGTGATAACTCACGATAACAAGTAAAAAATTTCTTACATGGTGTAGACATGTCGGTCATGACCGACAACGACAAATTTCGGCGATATATCGCCGATATTGTCGATTTTCAGTACCTTGCTTCGAGGTTCATGTTTAACGCTTTTTCAGATTTTGAGTCGAAGTTGGGTCAAACGTCGGATTTCCAAAAACTAGTCTGCTGAAATTCCGAACAATCAACTTTGGACCAGTCCACTTGTAGGCACATTTAGACCATTAAAAACACTGAATTAGGATTTGTCCATTAGAGACAAATTTGTTCCTCTTTGAATTCTAAGCCCAACCCAAGTTGAATCGCCAAAATCCGATAATGCAATCAAAAGTTATGGTCAAAACACCAGAGGCGAGAAAAACCCAAAGTGACCGGTCGACAGGTGCTCAAGAGGGGTTGACCCCTCCACTAGGGGTCGACCGGTCATGACCAAGGGTTAACCGGTGCTCGCACTATTTGTATGGGGTTCATTTCCAGAACCCCCAAAATCAACCAGTCAACCGGTGGACACCTCCGGTTGACCCCTCCTTCCAAATTGTGCTAAAACCGACCTTGGGGGATATTTTTGAAGGAGTTTTGAGTCTTTTGGCAACCCATGGCTTATATATATGAACCCATTTCTTGGGTAAGGGTTTACACGACCTTTAGAAGAAATTTTTGAGAGAAAAGAGAGAAAGGTTAAGGTTTTTGCAAGGGGCTTTGCTAAGGGTGTTGTCAAAGCTAAAGTGAAGCTTGTTTTGCTTCCTTAGTCCGTTCTTCACTTCCTCGAGCTTTCTCAAGCTTGGAATTGATTCAACAAGCTTCCTCAAAGCTTTTTCTCGCTTCTACGGAGTATTCTAAAGTGAGTAACCATAGGGAATCGGTTTTGGCAAGATAGATACATTCTACTATCTTGCTTTGCTATAATTCATTTATAAAGGTTATGTAAAGTGTGTTGTGAATGAAAAATGGGATTATAGACTATGTGAGAATAAGATATTGTTATAAACTATTATGGTTGGATGTTTGAGAATTTCTCTAAGTATACTATGATGCTGTTAAGGTTTGTACAAACATGTTTTGATGTTTACAAGCTTTCTAAGGCTATAAGGATGCTCACAAATACTCTATGCACTATATGTCTCGCATGACCGATGTTTTCTCATAAGAACGGGTATCCGGAATTTCATAAGCATAAACTCATAAGCTATAGCTCACAAGCTCATAAACATTGATAAAGCCAAACATCGGGTTGGTCAAGGATAGGGCATATTCAAGGATATGTCTTATCCAGCTCAAAGTAATCTCATAAGAAATTGGATAAATTCATCGGGAAGGTTGGTCAAGGATCTTGGTAGCCCACTTCTATGTATTCGATGAAGGGTATTTATATACCTGACTCTAAGTCTTTTCATGGGTGCTAAGGTCTGGCTCTAAGTTATGCTCATAAGAATCTCACAAGCTCATACGATCTCATAAGTGAATGCTCATAAGTGCTCTAAGTTTCTACGGATCATAAGCTCTAAGGAATTCTAAAAACTTTAAGAACTCTTAAGGAACTCAAAGAACTCATAAGATTCTGATTCTCATACGAACTCATACGACTCATATGATTTTGGATTTCATACGAAAACTCATAAGGAAATGGTTTTGGAAACTATGCTTTTAAGGATCTCTACATCTCTATGGTTTTGCATGTTCAATGATATTATTACATGTTAGCTAGTAGTTTGTAGGCACTGAGTATTCCATGCTCAGCCGAACTATTGACTTCGGCAGGTTTTGATGAGCGTGCTCCTGAGCCTTGGATAGAAGAGGAGTACTATGAGCCAGAACCTACTATAGATCATCATCAGGATGATGGAGCTCTAGATAGGTGGCCCTATCTAGATTATTGATGAGAGAGTGGTGAGGAGAGATATTTTGTGTGTTTAGAGTGGGGCTTGTCCACTTCAAACTTCATATTTTGCTATGTTCTGTTGGTTCAGACTTGGAACCCAGTTATGGGCTCATGTTATTAGAAATTTTGCTTCCGCTATGTATATGTCTTGTGTCTTTCACAGGATGGTTTGGTTTGATATGATAAGTCACGAGCTAAAGTATCCCTAACTCCTAGGGGGTATTTTGGGTCGCGATAGATGGTTTGTAATATTAACCTTTCATTCATCATTAGCAAGAAACTTCATGGGTTCTGGTCCAAAGATAATTCATTTACATTGGATTGAGTAGTGTAGACTGTTGAGTGTCTGCATATAGATGAAATCTGGTTATCATCTCAAGAAAGCAGGCAGGAAACTGATGAAACTATCATCTTAATGATACCCTTATTAATTTATTAAGAAGTCTGACACAATGGCATTTTGTTTTCTTTTCAGTGTCAGGCAATTGGGAGAGGGTTCAAACACAAACCATTACAATTCAATATGTTAGAAGAAATACCTACCAAAAGGAGTGAACTTAGCAGTGTCCATACTCAGTTGTTCCCATAATCTTTCCATAAATGGACCATGACTGAATTTTATGACAAGTACAAACAGATAAACAACTATATCGCCAAGAACAACAATACATGTTATTTACATGCTGGATATCAATACAAGCTATTACGTTCATATCAAAACTAATAGTTTCTATAGGATTAAATTAAGAACGCAGTATCCCTGTATATTTTCCAAAGAAACTCCAATTTGGGTACTATAAGTCTATATCCCACACTAGCTTTGCCATATTCTAGAGGAGAAATCTATTACAACTGATGAACTGGAAGAAAAATATCAAAGCAAGAAGATATAGACTTTGAATTTGGTAGGAAACTGAAGACTTCCAAATGAGATCCTTACCTCTGGTCAGCTTGAGATGCATATGAAAACAAGGTCCCTACTCTGCCCGGTATCATTGGTATCAGACAATCAGGGTGCTCTTCGGTACTTGCCACGTTATGCCCCAAACCGCCATTCATGTTTGCTTGACAGTCTACAATTGCAGGCTGACACATTCCTTCCCATGTGAGCACCATGTTTGTACTTCCACCAATTCCATCTTGCGAAGACGGCCCCACGTGTGGATGGAGACATGGAACATCGGTTTCACAGAGTAGACCAATCCCCCCACCAATAGACTGGATCCCGCAATCACCTTCTTTCAAACTAGTAGTAGAATTACAGTGCTTTTCAAAAGGGAAAACACCCAATTCATTATCAATCTTTCCTCTAAGATCTAGTAAAAGGGTTCTTAGCCTCATCACCTCAGCTTCAAGCATTGCTTGACCCTGTAATTTCCTGACCAGCTGCTGGTTTAGCAGGCGTAAGTTCTTGACTTCCTCTTCAAGGTAAGCTGTGTGAGCCTTCTTCTTCTCTCTATATTTCCGAACAGCTTCTCTATTTCCTGAAGGTCTTCTAGATTTTGAAACAGACTCTTGTTTATCATCTGGCCCATCATCTTCTTCAGATGCAAACACTTGGGTGTGTGTATGGAAGCAAGTGTGTGTATGAGCTAAGTCCGGGCCAGGGGGATTGCAGGTGTGAGTGTGAGTACATGTAACATTCTTCAAATTTTCGTCAAGATATGTGTCTGCAGATTTCAATTCTTGAAAATTGCTTGAGGCATCAGGGTTTGATAACAGAATTTTCTCTGAAAGATCTACCTCTCCACCATCCATGTTTTCTTTGATTCATTCCAATATGTGATCATGTGAAGTCATAAACACAAGAAATCAAATCTATGAAGAAACAGATTCCCCATTTTTCTAATCAACAAACTTCACTACCCTAAAAACCCAAAAATTCGTTCAGCAAATTCAAGCTAATATATACAAATTCAACCAAAACCCATAATAGTAATCTCATATACACAAGAAAACATGCATAATTACAGACATGTAGGTTCAGGAATATATGCAAAGAAGCTCGACCTCCAGAACAAAATCCATCAAACGTCAAAAGCATAGATTCACATAATTAATAACTACCTCAGCAACCCCAGTGAATTTGTAGAACCTAAAAATGGAGAAAACCCTAAACTCAACCAAAATTGTAGGTTTTAAGAAATGAAAAGTAAGATTTTTTGTTTTAATGCAATTAAAGGATACCCAGATGGAGATTTCTCCTAAATATGTGAAATCAAGCATAAAGACAAGACCTTGACATCGAATTCATGTAGTGCGGAAAAGATACCAAGCTTCAAGTGGTACAAAAGAACAAAACAAAAACAAGAACTTTTGTGCAGAATCTGAGAAAAATCAAGAAAATGGGGTCTAATCGCATTGGAAAGTAAGGATTCTTCTTGTTTTTAGAAACTGTGGAGGCATTTACCTGGTTTTAGTAAAAACACATGACCTCTACCATTTTCATTCATGAAAGTTTATTCAAAGTTGTCTGTTTTTATACTCTTTCCACCTTTGACCGTACTGACTCTACTGTTGTAGTAGTGATGTATGCTCGATACCAAAAATAATAACAGTAATAATAAAGAGTATAAAAAGCTTTGCCGAGCTTGAGCTTGAGCTTGAGCTTGAGCTTGGCTCCAGCTTGATTCGAGCTGAAATATTTACGCTTGAGCTTGGCTTAAACAGCTTGATTGAGCTCGAGCTCAAACTTTATTCAAGCCAAGCCGAGCTTGGGTTGGCTCAAGCTTGATTGATGATTATTTTTTAATTTTATATGATTTAATAAATATATTTATTATAATTATTTTAAAAAAATTTATAGAAAAGTAACATTCATATACAAAAGTAAGATTAGTAGCAACTTCTTAACTTTCTTGTAATTATTATTTCTACTTATTTATTATATTAATTTAAAAAGTTAAAATTATTAGTTTGTATAATTATAAATGACATTACTAAAAGAATAGTGCATAACCAAGCTCAAACCAAATTAAGCCCTAAACGAGCTGAGCATTGAGTCGAGCCAAATCAAATAAGGTCTTGAGCTTGGCTTGTTTAAACATTTAAGCTCAATAAAAAGCTTGGCTTAATTCAGCCGAGTATGAAATGTCAACTTGAGCTTGGCTCAAACAAGCCAAGCTGAGTTAAGTTGGCGAGCTAGCTTTGTTTGAGTGCAGCACTGCCTTTTTTCGGTGCCCACTTCCAATGCTACGCTTCTAAATATGGCTTTAATTCTATCAAAAAGTAAGGATTCTTCTTTTTATGATAGTGTTGAGGCATAGTAAAAACACATTATCATGATGGATTCAGCTCTCTACCTTTCATTCATGAAAATTAATTTGAAGTTGTTGTTTTTACGTGTATCCCAACTTTAAGGTGATCAAGATTCACACCCCTTTAGGTGGCCAAGTTCAATGTTATGCATCTAACCCGTTAAACAGTGGACATCTCAACAGTCACACTTGAAGTGAGTGGAACCTGATCACCCGAATGTGGGGTACAATTATACACACTACCACTGTTACAAGTAGGGGTGTGTGTGTTATGTTTGTTGGAAACAATTGTATGCAAAAATATGCAATGAGAAAATCTGTAAATATAAAATTCCACTAAAGTAACTTATTGACGTATGGAGACCAGAGGCATGCGTTAAACACATTGCCCTTAAGGTGAAATTTGCCGTTGTTAGTCCTCAATGACTGGGGTGCTTACAGGTACAATGGCGAACACCCCCATGATTCAACAATCTATATCAAAGAAAGAAGGCACGTTTTGTTCTTTGATATCAACAAACTTGACCACGATCAAAACTTTGTTAAACAAAGGAAGAACCCCGAAACTGAGTATGAAAAACTTTCTGTAAAATAGTTTTCTCTGTATTCTATTTTTAGTAGAAGAGACTACCTCTTAAAATTGCATTACGGATAGAAAACGGAAAACCCCATTAATTCTCAATAATAGGGAATCTAAAAAGTCTAAGAATTATATTTTTTAACAACATGATTAAGGTAGCAACCGTAAGAAAATGGTAACTCAAAAGTCTTTAATAAATATATTTGGAAAAAATATTTCGAATTAATGCAAAAGAATGTTTAATTAAAAGATTCAAAGACATGTACGAGCGACCCGACTCGGCACGGTCGGCTACGCATGTGTGTGTCTTTTATATTTGTCTACAACACGTCGCGGATGAAAGGTTTTTGGCCCGGCTCGCCAAATTCCCATTAGAAGCCCTTGGGCAACCCCTTGGGCTTCCCACATGCGCAAGGGCTAAGCCCATTCTCTTTTAACACACCAATACTAGATGTGAAAACATATATAAATCTATGCAACATTCTTATCTTTATCCAATGTGGGACTATTGTTCTACAAAAAATTGTTTTAAAACTTGAAGCAAAGCAATACCAACAATCCCCCACATAAAACAAAGCTTAAAAGACCAGATTTAAAACTAAAGAATTTAGAAAAACTAAGTTATTGTGGATAGGCCAAGATGTATTTTGGACTTGAACCTTAACGTAGTGTGGGTACTTCGAATCCATGAAGAGCTCGGTGAACTTTGTCTTGAACCAAGTCCTTGTGTTCATGAATTAATCAACATATCACACGCACAATAACTTTAAAGAGATATAGTCGAGTTCTAATGGTTATGCTTATCGGTCATGTGCTATATCCTAGTATTTATGAGTGCTCTAGAGAATTAGCCAAAGTTCTCATAGGAGGCGGCCCCACTTCCACACTCATATAGGTGTCTCTATCAAGGATGTCTTGTAACTATATATTTCTCTAGTGTTGTCAGAACTGGACCGGACCGGCGGATCGAACCACAAAACTGGGAACCGGTCCCCTCACCGGTTATAAAAACCCCCAGAACCGAGACAAATTAAGAACCGTGAAATGTTTAGCAAACCGGGAGAACCGACCGGTTGAACCAGTTACCAAAACTGGCCCGTTCCGTGGCAAGAACCTGTTTACTCCGCCGTTTATGTTTTCTGGCTATTTTGGCCGGCCAAATGCTTGGAAATCTTTTTTAAAAAATTAGGAGTTTTGCCTCCTTAGTATAAAAAGGAAGAATAGGTGATTAAGGGTTTTCAAAGAAGAGAAAGAGAAGAAATTTCTAGGCCAAATGCCCGACAAGATCTTAGAGGTGAAATTTCTTACCGGAAAGTTGAGATCTTTCGAGCCTACCGGTGAGACTTCTGGCCGGATACTTCGGATTTCTACCAGTGAAATTTCTTGCCGAAAAATTAAGATCTTCTTTGGCTTCATATTATCGGCGAGACTCATAGAATGGTGTTGAAAATCAGAGAGGAATTATAAAAGGAATCTCAGAGGCCATAGTTTTACCCAAAAAAAATTGTTGTATTGTACACAGGGATGATGGTTTACCTAAAAGAAAAAGTAAGGTTGATGGTGAGATGCCAGCTTTGTTCAACACTTGGTTTGATGGAGTGCATTTTGTTGATATCTCAATAACCTCTACTGTGCTTTTGCGTGTAACTCAAGATAAGTAAGTACCTAGTCATCTAGTCTTCCTCTCTACGATGGGGCATGAATGAGATTGGATACAACACATTAGTTTGATGTGTGTGTTTTACTTTTTTCTTTTTTTTGAAAAAAGTTTAGTGTGTGTTTAAGAACCGGTGAAACCAGGAACTTGTCGCACCCCAAAATACCCCCTAGGAGTTAAGGGATACTTTAGGTGTGACTATACTTAACCTGACAAACCATCCTATAATGAACAAGGCAAAATATACTATAATAGAGACATGATACAGAGTGCGGAAGCTAATATTAATACAAAAACGTGAACCAACTTTTTCTTTTCTATACAAGGTCGGTATTCCAAGTTCATATACAAAACATAAACCGTAAAGATGTGCATATCCACCCTCAAATACAAAAGGATCAAAGTCGCTCTCTATCTCTCTCCATAACACCCTACTCACAAATAATCTAGATAGGGTCACCTATCTAGGTCTCTATCCTCCTGAGGCTGAAGAGGAATAGGCGCCTCCTCCTCGACGTACTTTTCCTCAACCCATGGCTCGAGGTTGAAGGTATCCACCGAACCTGCCGACATGAAAAGTACGGCTGAGTATGGATTACCCAGTGAGTACAAGCTACTAGCTAAAAATAGTAATAATGAACTACAATAGTAATACTCAATACAATTCATAACATCAAATTCAAAGCAATACTATGATCTTCACATGCATGGTACAAATGCGAAAACTTCAATAAATTCCATATTTATAATCCATACTCATTCTTGAAAATATCTTTTCATGTTTGTCAAAACTTGCTTGTCATGTTTAAAACTTGTTCTTATCTCGTGTGAATCATGCATGTCTTGTCTTGTTATTGTTTGGAATCACTTGTCATGTTTGTCTTGACTTGCCTTGTTATGCTTATCTTGTGAGCCAGATGTTAGTGCCCTTGTAGCAACTTGTGAGCTGGATATGTAAGTATCCTTCAGCGAAACATAGAAAGCAACTTGTGAGGCGAATACATAAGTATCCTTCAGCGAAATAGAAAAGGCACACCAACATCCTTGATCGGCCCTCTGTCCGGCATTATCAACTTGTCTTGTTTTCTTGTGAGTCAGGTATGAAATATCATGTGATATGCCCTACCCTTGACCGGCCCGATGTTTGGCTTTATCATAATTGCTTGTTTACTTGTGAACCAGGTATGATATATCCAGGGGATATGCCCTACCCTTGATCAGCCCAATGTCCGGCTTTATCATGCGTTTCGTGAATCACGTGTCTTGTCATTGGTTGGTTTCTCATAAGCATATACCCATGAAAACCTCGGTTAATGCATACATGTGTGCTTATGTGTGTGACAAAAAGTGGTAATCATGATGGCATGAATAAGTCAAGGATAACATATAGCATTTCAATTCTTCTTATGATCATGTGAGAATTTAAACAAGCATATAGAGTGTTTGATCTAAATTTTCCATTTTCGGAAAAACGACATAAATCATGCTTTCATAATCTTCATTAAATTCATTTAATTTTTCATTCACGCATTTCATCAAACACTCAGTGTGCAACATTTTCATAGCCATTTTCTTCAAGTTTTTATGTTCATACATTTTATCAAACACATGGGGTGCGTTTATTATGAGTACATTGCTCTTCCACCTTTTTCTTCACACATCATTCATCACAAATCACACAACATCCAATTGCCTCAACCATCCATCCATTCATCCCACACATCCATACACCTTTAGTTTATCTTGTTCACTTTAAGGAGAATTATGTATTTCAACAAAGAAGGGAATATATAAAAGATCAATCCACTATATTTTTAAGGGAAACCTAAGTTATTACTAAGGTAAATAGAAGGGTGCACTTACCTTGAGGATTAACTCCTACTTGAAGGAGAATCCTTGATTTGGGGTCCCCAAGCTTGAGGAAGAACACCACCTTGAAAAATAGAGGAACCCTTGTTTGATGGGGAAGATCTACCTTAACTTGAGCTCCCTTGATCTTCAATCCAACCCTCTTCTTGGATTCCCATCAAATCTCGCCTCTCCTTTCTCTCCCTCTTAGGTTTAGGTTAAGCCAAAACCCCCAAATGGATCCCCTATTTATAGGCAAAGGGTTAAAAACCCTTAATTCCGGATTCAGCACCCGCGTGCGATCGATCGCACACCAACTGCGATTGATCGCGGATCCAGTGCGATCGATCGCACCTGGGGGTGATCTGTCGCACTTGAACCCGAAAGCTTTGTCAAATTTTTCCATGTATGCGATCGATCGCACATCACTTGCGATCGATGGCAGACCCCTATGCGATCTATTGCACCTGGAGGTGACCTATCACATAAGGGCCTGAACCTTTCTATCATGTTTCCACTATATGCGATCGATCGCCCTTACCTGCGATTGATCGCACTTGCACCCGAATGTTTTTCTCATTTTTTCCCTTGACTGTGATCGATCGCACCTTACCCGTGATCGATCGCACTCCCCAGTTTTTCTAGATTTTCACCTGCAGACCTGGTAAGGGTGTTTTCAACTCTATTTCCATCATCCTTAGGGTAATAAACCACTTTTTCATGTTGCCCATTGGTCGTTAACATCCATTTCACATAAAATATCAAATTCAAATACTTGGAAAACCATTTAGCCATGAAAACACTATTTATTGCCAAGAAAAGTTCCGGGGTGCTACATACTCCCCCTAACAAAAATTTCGTCCCCGAAATTAGGACGATACATAGAGATACAAGAAAACCAATACATACAATCATCAAGAAGAGCTAGACAAACAAGTGAAGATACTTTTTTTTTACTTAAGCCTCACGCATCCACGTAGCTTCTTCTATCAAATGGTGTTGCCATCTTACTAGAACCAACAGAATGGTCTTATTGTTCAAGACTTGATCTCGCCTATCCAAGATCTGCACTGATTGCTCAACTAGTGTGAGATCCTCCTTAATCTCTGCCTGATCAAGCTCAATGATATGGGAGGGATCCGGGATATACTTTTGGAGCATGGAAACGTGGAATACATTGTAGATCGCCACCATATGAGCGGGTAAAGCTACCCGGTAAGCCACCTCACCAACTCTGGTGGTGACCTCGAACGGACCCACATACCTTGGGCTGAGTTTTCCTCTTTTGCTAAATCTCACTACACCCTTTGTTGGTAATACCTTAACAAAGACCATATCACCAACTCTGAATTCCAAATCTCGCATACGATTGTCGACATAGCTCTTTTGTCGATCCTGTGTAGCCTTCAACCTTTCTCTGACAACCTTGACCCCATCTGCGGTCTGCTCAATCAACTCGGGGCCTAACACTTTTCTTTCCCCAACTTCATCACAATACAAAGGAGACCTGCAACTTCGCCCATACAAAGTTTCGAAAGGTGCCATTTGAATGCTCGCTTGATAACTGTTATTGTAGGTGAACTTAACCAAAGGCAAATGATCTTTCCAACTGCCCTTGAAGTCTAGCATGCATGCCCGGAGCATGTCCTCTATCATCTAATTCACCCTCTCAGTTTTCCCATCAGTTTGCGGATGAAAGGCCATGCTAAAGTCCAAGCGGGAACCCATTGCGCTCTACAAGCTCTTCCAGATCCTGGAGGTGAATCTAGGATCCCTATCTGAAACAATGCTTACTAGCACTTCATGTAACCGAATTATTTCCTTGATATACAATGCAACTAGTTGGTTTGAATTGAAAGTAGTTTGATATGGTAAGAAACGGGTGGACTTTGTTAATCTGTCAACCACGACCCAAATAGCATCGGAGTTCCTAGCCGTCCATGGAAACTCCACAATGAAGTCCATAGAAATGTTCTCCCATTTCCACTCGGGAATAGGGAGGGTTTGCAAAAGAACTGTTTGCCTCATATGCTTGGCCTTGACCTGCTGGCACACCAAGCACCATGACACATACTCCACCACTTCCCTCTTCATGTTCTGCCACCAGAAATGTCCTTTGAAGTTTCGATACATCTTCGTTCCTCTAGGGAGTATGGTATACTTGGACCGGTGAGCCTCGTCCAAGATTTCTCTTCTAAGCTCTTCATTGGCGGGAACACATATTCTTCCCATGAATGTGATAATCCCATCACCCTGCAAGGAGAAATCCTCACTACCACTGCTAATCATTTTGTCTCGGTAAGTAAGTAGCTCGGCATCTGATCCTTGTAACTCTCGGATCCTGGCCAATATGTAAAGCCTAATGGTAACATTAGCCATTACCAGCCCAAAGGTTAAGGAGACTGAAACTGATGTCGAGGTTAGAAGCATCATCTAATAGCTTCCACCATCATGTGAGTCAAGAGTCCAGGAGGCTTCTTGCTGAGAGCATCAGCCACCACGTTCGCCTTGCCCGGACGGTATTGAATGAAGCACTCGAAGTCCTTTAAGAACTCCATCCACCGCCGTTGCCTCAAGTTCAACTCCTTCTGGGAAAACAGATACTTCAAACTTTTTGTGATTTGTGAACACGTCAAACTGTTCCCTATAGAGATAGTGTCATCATATCTTCAATGCAAACACCATTATGGCAAGCTCTAGGTCGTGTGTAGGGTAGTTCTTCTCATGGTCCTTTAACTGTCAGGAAGCATAAGTGTAAAGTCATAGTTTTGATGGCAAAATTCCGAGACCAAAATGTTGTATATAGTTCACCTTAGGTCAACATCCGGTTTAAAGACAAAGTGAAGAAGAAGCCTTGAAGAAACATGAAGCTCCATCACCCCAAATTGGCTCAAAAGATAGGATGGTAAGAGAGACTTAGAAGATCACATATTCCCTCTTGGAAATGCCCATCATCATGAAAATTAAGTCCAAAAAGAATAGGGTAACTTAAGGAGTGCATTAAAGGTTTAAAAGAAAGAAATATTGAAAAAATGCACCCCAGGGTCGACCCTGACCATTGGGGGTCAACCCTGAGTCTCTCACATTTTGTATGGAGAAAATAGGCAGAGAGGTGATATTATGAGGGTCGACCCTGAAGGTTACTTAGGTCGACCAAAGTGCACAGTTGGGTCAACCCAAGTAACCCCCAAGGTCGACCCTGATATGGAGGTTTGTTTTTTCTCTATCCTTTGCTACAATGGGTCGACCCAGGTAACCCCCAGGGTCGACCCTGATATGAGAAAACTTCCTACTTTCATTTTTAGTAGTTTCTAATCCTTGGATTTTGTTCCTCTATATATGGGAATTCTCCCATTCCGTGAAGACCATTCTTTGGAGAGTTTTTAGAGCACTTTAAGCTCCTCTAGAGTTTATGAAAACTCTTGAAATCATTTAACTCCATCTCCATTAGTTTGTATCTAGGTTTTGCAAGTTTTCACTCATATTATTTCAACATGCATTGTATGATCCTCATACATTGATGAGATCATCCTAGAGCTTCCATAAACCCTAAAACCCATTGTGTGTTCTTCTATGAGCGTTGGTTGGCTTGAGCCAAAGCCGTCAAGGACAAAGATCGGTCTTCGGAGATCGTGGCTGATTACTTTAAGCAAGATTGGCCGGTGAGGAACCGGAGCTGCTGTTGCAGAGATCGAACGTGCTGTGTTTATGGTTTGCAAGCTGAGGAATCGATACCAAGGAACATTGTGTCATGTCCAGTTTGGTAAGATTCGAGTCTTGTATTGTTAAACTCTTCTCATAGTGAATTTTGTGCTGGACTAGGTCCCGTGGTGTTTCCCGGAAGGGTTTTCTACGTAAAAATCTTGTGTTCATGTGAGATTGATTATGTGTGATTGCCTAAAATTAAAATCGGTAGAAAATCTTAAGTAGACCTATTCACCCCCCTCTAAGTCAAAGAGTACATTGAAATAAGGAATTTCAATTGATATCAGAGCAGGTACACTCATAAGGTTAAATTCCTTAAGTGTGATCTTGTGTCTATCCTTAAGTCAATGACTACTCTAAGAGAGGGTGGATCCATCTCTCATCCCTCATTGTTTGATGGGAACAATTATGCGTATTGGAAAGCTCGAATGAGAGCGTTTCTCAAATCCATAGACGAGAGAATCTAGATGTCCATTCAGGAGGATGGACCCCACCAGTGAATATTCTAGGTGATGTAATTCTCACTAAAAGCACCAAGGATTGAAGCAAAGATGAGCTCGAGACAAGTAGTTGGAACACGAAAGGTCTCAATGCAATCTTTACTGCAGTCACTGTTGAAGAATTCAGACGAATCTCTTTATGTGAAATAGCAAAGGAGGCATGGGATATTCTGGAAATGATCATGAAGGTATCATCCCTAAAAAATGTGCCCCAGTTTAAAGTCTTAAGCAATGGAAATGGCTACCTCTGGGATAGTGTAAAAGCCACTATTTGATGCAAACAGTATGAAATGGCTACCTAGGTGGACAGTAGGTATTTATCTGGGTCCCTAGAGTGAAAGCTCCTACTATCAATAGCCAGGGCTACCTACCCAGTCAGTGTGAAAGCCGATATTGCATTCAAAGATTCAAAAGAAAAGGACTGAACAAAAATAGCTTCACAAAACAGCACACTTCACAAATACTGTGAGTACAAAATATGAAAAAGGGTAAAAATAGCACATAAAATTTTTCAAATTTATGGATTAACCTAAGTGTGTCTCTCAGTATTTTTTTTAAGCTCGTTGTTCCTGAAATACACTAATGTTATTATCTGTCAAAGGGTGCCTACGTCTAAAGGAGTCCAATCATAATTTTACCTCACACACTTCACAATGATGGTAGAGCCTATTACTAACTGTACATTAGCTTGTGTGATTGTGTCTTGACCTCCCTTGTGCATAGTGTCGATGGAAATATCCTCATTTACTCATTATTCTATGCTACACGATCTTGGACACTGTATTATTTGCCTCTTAAAAAATTTTGCACATACTGGCATTGCTTATTGGAAATACCATGTTCAAATTTTTTTTTTAGCACAATGGAGGCTTTCATCTCTTATCTTGAATAATCTGATTTTGGGCAACCTTTTGGATGATTTTGAGCTACTTGATACTTGCACCTATCAATTTACTGGTTTTTCAGAAGAATGCATTTTTTTAACAAAACCATCCTGTGTTTGGAACAACAATAATGTCCCACAAGATGACAAAGAGGTAAAGGGGTCACACTCAGTTCTTACACACTGGTTCACGATTTTGAGATAGAGGGTCGACCTTGAGTGTTTGTTCAGTCAACCGAACAAGTAATATGGGGTTCCAAAAACCCTTAATCGAGAATCTTGGTTGCACTTTCCTCTTTTACTCTCTCCCTTTGCAAAATCCAGCAGGTTCTCCCCCATTTGCAGCACCTCCCAATCGTGTAACAAGCTATCCAGCCCTTATCTTCACAGTTGAGCTCTCAGCTTCCATATAACTCTAAGCTCCACGATTTTACTGGGCCTCACCACCTTGCTCCACAGTTCTGTAGTTAGGGTTCATCTTCTATTGGGTGTAACAACTCTCTACAGAAGCTGTACAGTTTTTGCTGGGTTCTTCCAGCGGGTTCCTCTTGCATTATTCTTGTTCCTCAGTCAAAGATCCGAACCCCCATCACCCATTCCTAATTGTGTTTGTGCTTTCCAATTATATTCAAGGTAAATCCTAGACTTTTTCTTAGTTTATTTCATATCTGAGTCTATGGCTCTTGAATACTTTCTTCTCATCATCTCCATCTTCATGGCGGGTCGCTCTAAGCGTCGCCTCATCATCTCTCGGGATGAAGATGATGTTCCCCAGTCTGAGGATGCATCTTATGATGCTGGCCATAGAATTCATGTGAACAGTGCAGTCCATACCAGGGTTCCTCCACCCTTGGATACCCATAAGAAAGCCATGGGTGCTTTCAGTTCGAAGCCCTCGGCTAAATCCAAGGGCAAAACTCAAGTTCCCACTCCTAGTGCGCCTGAAAATTTGAGATTTCGCACCTCAGGGAATGAACATCTTTATAATTCTTGTCTTAAAAATAGGGTTGTGACCATTGAGAGGGCCACTATTATTTCGGATTTCACCCATCCTGGTTTTGAGGAAATAATTAACTCTCGTCAATGGTCTGGCCGTTTAAAATTGACCGATTATGCCAGTTTAGACCTTGTCCGAGAATTTTATGCGAACATTTATTATGCAAATCCTCGAACCTTTTCTTTCAAAACTCAGGTTAGGGGTAAGAAACTTGCGATAAACCCGGATGTCATTGCCTTCTTCATTGGTGCTCCTCGAGTTCCTGGAGCCTATTATCCTTATCTCTATGTCACTGATGAGGATAAGCATGATTTGGATATGGTGGCCAGTAATCTCTGTGATGATCACTCTCAAAAATGGCCTCATCCACATTTGCTTCACTCCAATCTTTCCTACTTGGCCTGTCTGTTTCACCTCATTATGTGCTCCAATATTCATCCCAAGGTGCATTCTACTACACTGAGTGTTGATCGGGCCCATTTTCTATATAGTGTCATGAATGGGGACACTATCGATACCGGTGCCCACATTATTGACTTAATCCTTCAGGTTGTCACTGTGACCCAAAAGCACACCACTCTTCCTTTTGGTGTCCTCATCACTAATATCCTATTTGCAGAGGGCATTAGGGCTAGTTCTTCTGAGGCCTCCAAGCCTTCTCTTGGACCCATCTGTGGTCGCACCTTGTCCAGTAGTATGTCCCATGCTACAATGCCTGAGCATGCGGATGACATTGATGATGATATCGCTCCTTCGGCCACGGTTGCCGGTCCCTCTCCCAGCCATGTTAGAGCCCCTATGGGTCCCCTATCTTTCAAGTCTATGGCTGCCATGCTTGCAGATATGTCGGCTGCTCAGTCTACTTTCGCCAATGATCTTCATGCACACCTGGACTCCCACGCAGCAGCTATTCAGGAGAGTTTTTCAGCGACCAATTGCCGGATTGATGCACTTTCTGACATGGTACAGGCGTCTCGCCAGGAGCTTCGCGATTTTCGTACTCGCTATGAGGATGATGTCGCTCGTCGCTTTCCTTCGTGATAGGATGATTAGGGTTTCTTATGACGATGGTTCCCGCCTTGTTTTGCTATTAGTTTTTGCTAGATATTAGCTAGTCAGTCCTTTTGTTATGAGTCTCAGGTTTGTGTATTGTTCACCCTTTGTTGTTGTATATGGGATGCTACTACTTTATTTCTGCTGCTTAGTTGTTGCTTAAGTTTCTTGGTATTCCGCTACGATGTTTCCTGTTGATGTTTGTTGATGCTTATACTTCTCGATAGGGATGTTACTTCTATGCGGTTGTTTTCCCTTGGCAATTCAAGCCAAAAAGGGGGAGAATTTTGATGGATATATCACCATATGTGCAATCTGTTCTCATCATTGATCTCATCATCATATGTGCAAGTTGTGCAAATTGCTCATTTATTCACATTATCACATGTTGAATAATAGTGCATTGCTTCACTCATTTATTCACATTATCGCATGTTGCATTATATGGGTTGATTCACATGCTTATGATTCTGAAATTTTTTTCATATGGGATCTCAGATTGAGGGGGAGATCTCAAACAATCTAGCATAATGTTCATTGTATCCATTGATTTATATTTTATGAAATTCCCCCATGCTTCACAAAGGTATTGTGTGTTTCAATTTTTCAGGATTGATTGTTGCCTCAATGATCTCAAAAGGCATATTGCTTCATGAAAGTTGTCCAACTATCTAAAGTCATGTACTTTTCATTCTCTTTGTTTTTCATGGGTTCAAGAGAGTCTGTAATGTCATGTTCTTCAGTCATATTGTACGTTTTGTCTCGAAATTGCCAAAGGGAGAGATTGTAACGTCATAGTTTTGATGGCAAAATTCCAAGACCAAAATGTTGTATATAGTTCACTTTAGGGCAACATCCGGTTTGAAGACAAAGTGAAGAAAAAGCCTTGAAGAAACATGAAGCTCCATCACCCCAAATTGGCTCAAAAGATAGGATGGTAAGAGAGACTTAGAAGATCATATATTCCCTCTTGGAAATGTCCATCATCATGAAAATTAAGTCCAAAAAGAATAGGGTAACTTGAGGAGTGCATTAAAGGTTTAAAAGAAAGAAATATTGAAAAAATGCACCCCAGGGTCGACCCTGAGTCTCTCACATTTTGTATGGAGAAAGAGGAAGAGAGGTGAAAATATGAGGGTCGACCCTGAAGGTTACTTGGGTCGACCGAAGTGCACAGTTGGGTTGACCCTGATATGAAGGTTTGTTTTTTCTCTATTCTTTACTACAGTTGGTCGACCCAAGTACCCCCCAGGGTTGACCCTGATATGAGAAAACTTCCTATTTTCATTTTTAGTAGTTTCTAAACCTTGGATTTTGTTCCTCTATATATGAGACTTCTCTCATTCCGTGAAGACCATTCATTGGAGAGTTTTTAGAGCACTTTAAGCTCCTCTATAGTTTATGAAAACTCTTGAAATCATTCAACTCCATCTCCATTAGTTTGTCTCTAGGTTTTGCAAGTTTTCACTCATATTATTTCAACTTGCATTGTATGATCCTCATACATTGATGAGATCATCCTAGAGCTTCCATAAACCCTAAAACCCATTGTGTGCTCTTCAGTGAGCATTGGTTGGCTTGAGCAAAAGCCATCAAGGACAGAGATCTGTATTCAGAGATCGTGGTTGATCACTTTGAGCAAGATTGACCGGTGAGGAACCGGAGCTGCTGTTGCAGAGATCGAACGTGTTGTGTTCGTGGTTTGCAAGTTGAGGAATCGATACCGAGGAACGTTGTGTCATGTCCGGTTGGATAAGATTCGAGTCTTATAAATTTAAACTCTTCTCATAGTGAATTTTGTGCTGGACTAGGTCCTGTGGTTTTTCCTGGAAGGGTTTTCCACGTAAAAATCTTTTGTGTTCATATGAGATTGATTGTGTGTGATTGCCTAAAATTAAAATTGGTAGAAATTTTTTAGTAGACCTATTCACCCCCTCTCTAGGTCAAAGAGTACATTGAAATAAGGAATTTCAATAAGCAATAACCTTCTTGTTTTGCATCAAAACACACCATAACTTGACATGCGAGGCATCACTATAAACCATAAATCCACCACTCCGTTCTGGAACTGTGAGGACTGGGGTTTTAGTAAGCCGCTTTTTCGACTCTTGAAAGTTAATCTCACATTTGTCACTCCATACCAACTTAACATTTTTCAGAGTAAGATAAGTGAGCAGTGCTGCCAAACTAGAGAATCCTTCCATAAATCTCCGATAGTAGCCTACTAGTCTGAGGAAACTTTGAATCACGGTGACACTCCTATGTCTCTCCCAATTTTTCACTGTCTCTATCTTTGTCGAGTCAACCGAAATACCTTCCGCGGAGACTACATGCCCAAGAAATGCCACTTTCTCCAACCAGAATTCGAACTTACTCAACTTGGCGTACAGTTGGTACTCTCAGAGAATTTCAAGAATGAGGCGAAGGTGTCGCTCATGATCTTCCCGTGTCTGGGAATACACTAAGATGTCGTCGACGAACACTACGACACATTGATCAAGATAGGGTTTGAACACCCGGTTCATCAAGTCCATGAACGCCACCGGTGCATTCGTCAACCCAAAAGGCATGACAAGGAACTCGTAGTGCTCATATCGAGTCCTGAAAGTCGTCTTTTGAACATTTTCTACCTTGATCTTTAAATGAGGGTAGCCCGATCTAAGATCAATCTTCGAGAAAAATCTTGCTCCCTTCAATTGGTCAAACAAGTCGTATATCCGAGGCAAATGATAATGATTCTTGATTGTAACTTTGTTTAACTGCCGGTAATTGATGCACATCCTCATCGACCCATCTTTCTTCTTCACGAAGTGTACAAGAGCTCCCCATGGTGAAACACTCGGTCGGATGAAACCAAGTTGTTGTAACTCCTCAATTTGCTCTTTCAATTCTTTCAGCTCTATTGGGGCCATCCTATAAAGCGCACTTGAAATTGGAGTTGTGCCAGGAGCAAGCTCTATTGGGAACTCGATCTCCCAATCTAGAGGCAATCTAGGCAATTCCTCTGGAAAAACATCCAGTAACTCACTCACAACTGGAATGGCTAAGGAGTTTTGTGCCTCTGGGTTCTCTAAGCTTAGAACTGCAAAACGAGCAATATCTCTCCTCTGCAACCCTCATAAATGAAACGGTTTAACTCCTTCCGGCTTGAAGTTCACCATCTTCTCAAAACATGCCACATGTCCGTGGTGAGTCAATAGCCAATCCATTATGAGGATGACATCGAAGTCTAAGTCTTGGAAATCCAGGATGATGAGGTCGGCCAAGAATTCATTCTGCCCCACTTGAACCATACTATCCTTGTATATTTGATCGACATCCACTGACTTGCCAAGCGGAGTCGAAATGGTTAACTCACACTCCAACGGATTAGACTCATATGAAAATCCCTTTGCAAAACTAGGCGAGACGAAGGAATGAGTGGATCCTGTGTCGATCAACACTCGAGCTAGACATTCGTTCACTAATAAGGCGCCTGTGTAATTAATCAACTAACGTCAATAGATTTCAATACGAATACACCTAATATATAATTGAAATATAGTATACATAACCAATCATATCATATAATAGGAAGCATTCACAACTTAAAAGCTCTAGCATTCTAGCATACCTTGCATGACATCGTCGGATGCACGTGTGTCTCTCTCTGACAAGGCAAAGACTCGACCCTGATTTTCTTGACGAGGCGGCTGGGTAGACTGTGAGAGCCTCGACGCCGGTGACGCTCTGCTGAGAGGACTGCTTGACAAGGGGCATACTCCCCTGAGACTGAGGTGGCATCTGATGGCGAGGACAATCCCTGATCATGTGGCCCTAGTCGCCAAAATGAAAGCATCCCCTCGAGATCTTCCTACACTCTCCAGCCAAATGTCTCCTACCGCAATAAGTACAGGGCTCATAAGGAAATGTGGAGGGCGCATATCCCGTGACCTGAGATAATGCGGGGCAAGGAGCCTGTGTAGTCGTCAGGCATGAAGTCGGTGAAACAAAAGGGCGAGGAGCTTGAGGTGCAGAACAACCTCTGTGATTGTGCTGGCCCTGAAGGCTGGTATGAAATATTCCTAGCTCTCTTCTCTGTTGAAGCACTAGACTGGCCTCTCTCCATTCCTCTTCTCTTGAAAATTCTTCGGAGTTAAACTCAGCTAGCTGAGCTTTGTCCACGACCTCAGCATATGTCTCATGCCAAAACATCGAGACTCGGTCCTTGATATAGGCCTTAAACCCTCTTTTAAACTTACGGGCCTTCATAGCCTCAGTAGCTATCATATGTGGAGCGAATCTAGATAGCTTCGAGAACTTTACCTCACAAACGGCTACTGACAAGTTACCTTGCTCCAAGGTAATGAATTCAACTTCCTTCTTCTCTTTCATCCCCACCAGGAAGTACTTCTTATAGAACACATCCAAAAATTCTTCCCAAGTCCACTCTTGACCTTGTCAGGTCAAATCATGGGTCCTAACCACGGACCTCCACCAATGGTTGGCCTCACCTTCGAGCATAAAGGCTGCCTAGGTGACCCTCTCTGCCTCAGTAGATAACAACACTGAGAATATCTTTTCAAGTTGTCGGATCCATGCTTCGGCCACCAAAGGATCAATACTACCACAAAACACTGGAGGCCTCATCCTCCGAAAAACTTCTATTCTTGCTTGTGCTCTATTTGGAGGAGCAGCTATAAGAGCGGCACTTGGAGGAGGTGTAGCAGGTTGCCTCGCTGCTAGCATAGCCAAAGTCTCGGCTATAGATGCAAAGGCTTGAGCAAAGTCAGGATGTTCATCACCCGATGGAGCATCACCTCCATTACCCCTTGTGTGATATCCGCGACCTTGAGCACCGCGCCTCATGATTAAATCCTGAGGACGGGAGTACAACATAAGTCTAACTTGGATATACATTCAATAATCATTTCAACAATTACTTAATATTCACTAAGCATATAACAATACATCCAAGGTATACATAGCAATGACATAACATACACTCTGTGTTTCTAGCATAGGACACTAGGTTCGGTTGGTTTCAACCGGTTTTGACTTAGACTAAATGAAAGTATGCCTCTTTTTAATTTTAGAAATACAGTTCTTGGGGGACATACATCGAATCCCAAGATCTGACTAAGATTCTAATTGATTTTATTCAATGAAGATAGGAATAACATTCACCTTTGCAACTTTGAAATTGTTAAGTAAAATCCATGTTAGAATATTACTCGCAAAACTTCACGAGTGTCAAGTCTCCTGTCAATTCACATGAACCTTCCTTTTCCTTTAAAGCTTTCTCTAATGGAAGCTAATGGCCCTTCCAAATTTCTAGCTCTATGAATCTTGAATAAAAGATCCAATCTTTATTCTTCAAGATGGGTTCTTGATCTCTTCTTGATATTCAAAACTAGAACACAAGAGAAAAAGAATAAAGGGGGAAGGGGGCTGACCGTACACTCCACGAAAGGGAGAGAGAGAAGGGAGTGAGTTTATGAGGAGAGGAGAGAGAGGTAAAAAAAATTCTGGAATTTTTAATTACACTCACAATGGTGGACATCCTCCCTTATTTATAGATCCAACTTGCATCTTGATCTTATCCTAATCCAATTAGGATATCCTCAATTTGTTTCCTTTCTTATTTTTCCATAATTAATTAGGATTAATCAAAATAGAGACTAATCTTATCCATTAGTAACCAACTAACCATATCCTTATCCTAATCCAATTAGGATTCCTTGATTAGCAAGAAACTAATAGAATCTTTGTCCAACAAGGAATCTTTAATTAGTAACTAACTCTAACTAACTAACTTACCTTATCCAATAAGGATATCATTTATTAGAAACTAATTAAAAATAATAACAATTATTATTCCCTCCATGAAGTGGGCGTCCCACCCTAGGTGGGCCCCACTCCACAAGCCTCTAGGGTTCCAAACCCAATTAGGTCACTTTAATTGATCTTTTATCATATTCCCCAATGGGTCCTACCCATTTGGTTTTTCACATCTAATGTGATTCCACCTTCTTAGAGCTTCACTAGACCATATAGTGATTACTTAGATAAATTAATTAATTTAATTATAAATTGAATTAAATACTTTAAAAAAAGTTCTTGTGTGTGGGATCTAAAGGGATCTCCTATTTCCGGTTGTGGGACCAAGTACTCGACCTTTTGGTTAAAGCATTGTTAATAGGAAACACCTTTCCTACACTCTATTAGGATTATAGAATTTTATCTATATCCCTGGACTTCCACCAATCACAATTAATGTCCATCAACACAATGTGATTAGCCTCTAGAAATTAAAGAATTGCTTGTAAGTACCATCTCACAATATATTTACAAATAAATTTTTCCACATTCTGATGTCACTTGTAAGCTTCCAGGATTGGAACAATTCCACTGTTTGGTCCCTAGTTTATGAATAGAACCCTTTCTCATGATTACTTTTTCATTGAACTGAACCTCCAAAACACTTTTGAAGAAACATTAGAAAAGAACTAACATAGCGATTTTTGGCCAATCGATCTATCAGGGTAGATTTCTGCGATTTCGCTCTCTTTTCTTCTTCTTTCTTTTACTCTTCTCTTTTCTGAGATTTTTGGAGTCTTTGAAGCTTGTAAATCTTCCATTTTATCTTCTTTTCCTCGCATGAACCTGAAACAAGAATAAACAACCAAGTAGAATAAAATAATATAAATAATTACTCTAAATGATTAGCAAGTTAAGTTTGAGGTGCTTTTATGTATAACATTTATCACCGATCAGCTAACGTTAGGGAAACTCTTTTCCATATGGTTAAGGCCTCCATTAACATTTAATAGAAAAACCCCAGAGCAAAGAAAGCAAGCATGACTAGAATGAATTCTTAGGGTTTTTAGACCATCATTAAAAGAAAACAATTTTCCTTTAATGTTGGGAAATCATTAAGAGAAAACAATTTTTCTAAAATTTAATCTAACCCTAAAATTCATCCTCACATTCCTCAATTGATAAACAAATAGAAAACACCATATTAAATTCGGCTAGTCTAGGGATCTAATCACTTCCATATTATTTTGATCTAATAACTATTAAAAGACTAAAATAAAAATCAGCAAATTGCTAAGTTTTAATATCACTTTATATTGATTCCAAAAATAAATTCAAAATCAATAATATGTGAATTCAAAATTTTCCATAAGGGCCAACTGCTTTAGGGATTATTTGATTTAACAATTAAATAAAATAATAGCCTAAACAATAGTATTAAATGTCCATAAAATAATTGATCTCTATCAATTAAAATTCACTTGAGATAAAACCCTTTATCTCAACCAATGACATTTATGTAATTATTCGATTAACTATTAATCAAATAAAAACTTATGAATATTATGTAGCCGGTAATTTTGAGCACATGTAATTGATCCAAATCAACTACAATAATTATGGTATTATTCTCATAAAATTTTTAAGGAACCATAAAAGATATCATAATTAACATTTAATTAAATGATAGCCTGCGGACTCGAAGCAGATAATTAAACAATTTAATTAAATCTCAACCCATGCTTTCGAATCAAATAATTAAACTATTTAACTAATTGATAGCCCATTAAAGGAATTAATAGCATCCCATGCTCCCAAATCATATAATGGAATTTAGGAAAAATTTGAGAGCCTCTTGAAAAATTAATTTAGAAAACTCATATTCCCACTTTAGATTTTCAACTCAAGTTTTGACCCTCAAAATGATTGATTTTGGAAAAACTTTCTTCACAAAAGTTGTAGATCTTTTCGATGGCTTCGAAACGATGTAGTGATGGACCTAAATCGGACTGGCAGTTACAAAGTTATGACCAAAATACCGAAACTATATCGATTTTTCTTATCAAATACAAATCTGAAAATCCATGAATCAATTTTAATCGAAATAAGCTTTAATCTCCAAGAACGCTTAAGCAAGGGTGTCTAACACCATGAGATTTATTAATTAACATTTAATAAATAAAATCCCATCAATATATGCTAGCCAAAATTTCAATGGGTATCTAAGTGGTCTAAATCAAAGGGAACTTGCCCTATGCTCTCAAGAATAAATTAAACAATTTAATTTAATATAAAAAGGATCTCTACATCCTTAAAGGACTTTAACCAAATTTATAACTCTATATACCTATCCCTCATAGAATTAAGAGAGGTTTTGAAATAACTAGAGGGGGATCCCTTAACCCTACCAATGATTATCTAATCATCAAGAATCTAGAAGATTGATTCATTAGGGTAACCAAAATTCATAGGGGAGGCCATCTTGATATAAATCTTGATTAAACTCAATAAAATCAAATAGAAGCATAGCCAAGGCTCTGATACCACTGAAAGTATGCCTCTTTTTAATTTTAGAAACACAGTTCTTGGGGGACATACATCGAATCCCAAGATCTGACTAAGATTCTAATTGATTTTATTCAATGAAGGTAGGAATAACATTCACCTTTGCGACTTTGAAATTGTTAGGTAAAATCCACGTTAGAATAGTACTCGCAAAACTTCACAAGTGTCAAGTCTCCTGTTGATTCACACGAATCTTCTTTTTCCTTTAAAGCTTTCTCTAATGTAAGCTAATGGCCCTTCCAAATTTCCAGCTCTATGAATCTTGAATAAAAGATCCAATCTTTATTCTTCAAGATGGGTTCTTGATCTCTTCTTGATATTCAAAACTAGAACACAAGAGAAAAAGAATAAAGGGGGAAGGGGGCTGACCGTACACTCCAAGAAAGGGAGAGAGAGAGAGGGGAGTGAGTTTATGAGGAGAGGAGAGAGAGGTAAAAAAAATTCTGGAATTTTTAATTACACTCACAATGGTGGACGTCCTCCCTTATTTATAGATCCATCTTGCATCTTGATCTTATCCTAATCCAATTAGGATATCCTCAATTTGTTTCCTTTTTTATTTTCCCATAATTAATTAGGATTAATCAAAATAGAAACTAATCTTATCCATTAGTAACCAACTAACCATATCCTTATCCTAATGCAATTAGGATTCCTTGATTAGCAAGAAACTAATAAAATCTTTGTCCAACAGTGAATCTTTAATTAGTAACTAACTCTAACTAACTAACTAACATTATCCAATAAGGATATTAGTTATTAGAAACTAATTTAAAATAATAACAATTATTATTCCCTCCATGAAGTGGGCGTCCCACCCTAGGTGGGCCCCGCTCCACACGCCACTAGGGTTCCAAACCCTATTAGGTCACTTTAATTGATCTTTTATCATATTCCCCAATGGGTCCTACCCATTTGGTTTTTCACATCTAATGTGATTCCACCTTTTTAATTTAATTATAAATTAAATTAGTGATTACTTAGAGAAATTAATTAATTTAATTATAAATTAAATTAAATACTTTAAGAAAGTCTTTGTGTGTGGGATCTAAAGGGATCTCCTATTTCCAGTTGTGGGACCAAGTAGTCAACCTTTTGGTTAAAGCATTATTACTAGGAAACACCTTTCCTACACTTCATTAGGATTATAGAATTTTATCTATATCACTGGACTTCCACCAATCACAATTAATATCCATTAACACAATGTGATTAATCTCCAGAAATTAGATAATTACTTGTAAGTATCATCTCACAATATATTTACAAATAAATCCTTCCACATTCCGATATCACTTGTAAGCTTCCGGGATTTGAACAATTCCACTGTCTAGTCCCTAGCTTGTGAATAGAACCCTTTCTTATGATTACTTTTTCATCGAACTGAACCTCCAAAACACTTTTGAAAAAACATTAGAAAAGAACTGACATATATATATTTATATATACTTTTCCATATTGAAAATATCAACTTCGATAAAGACCATTTTACCGAAAAGCAACAGTCCTGAATTTAACAGTTCAGTTCAACAAGTATCACCTTGATATCATTATCTTCAATTAAGGAGTTGTAGATTCCTTATTGAGTGTTTACACACTTCTCCAAACATTGTGTACATGACCCAACGTACCCGGAGTTAGTCCTGTGTATTGGACATTACCGATTGGCACATCAAAGCTATATAAACAAATATTTGAGAAGATGTTAACCTCTCAGGTCTAAGGATAATTTGTCAAATGGATAACCCTAATACAATCTGACAGTGTATTCCATAGGGTATCCACTAGTGACCCCATTTAGTATTATGTACTTGCTGCATATACTCACATGTTAGTCAAGAGTCACCACTCTCTGTGAATGAGATTCATCACACTATCTCATAGAACTACACATGTGCAAGCCATGATGAAGTACGGAGCCCAACTAGTACTCTAGAGGCTTCGAACAATATTAGGTTTACAAGGAACCGAAAAATCATATCTCCTCGCAATCTTTGCATGATTTTCCTACAATGTTACCTATGGAACTTTATGTCTTCATCATATGAGACAGTAATTAATATAAATACCCTTTATAGTTGGTTGTGTGAATTTGATGCTTGTCTAATCAACATATAAAAGTCTCTTATTGGCTTTCGAGGGCATATATGTCCAACACTAAATTCTTAGTCCATACTTGGAATACGACTCTTCTCTTTGACCTAAAACCTTGTTCAATCATGATATCAATTCCAAGTGACCTTAGAGACTCTAATACCTAGGCTCTGATACCACTTTTTTCGCGCCCCAAAATATCCCCTATGAGTTAAGGGATACTTTAGGTGTAACTATACTTGACCTAGCAAACCATCTTGTAATAAACAAGGCAAAACATACTATAATAGAGACATGATACAGAGTACGGAAGCTAATATTAATACGGAAACGTAAACCAACTTTTTTTTTCTATACAAGGTCTCTATTCCAAGTTCATATACAAAACATAAACCGTAAAGGTGGACATGCCTATCCTCAAATAAAAAAGGATCAAAGTCACTCTCTCTCTCTCTCTCTCTCTCCATAACACCCTATTCACAAATAATTTAGATAGGGCCACCTATCTAGGTCTCTATCTTCCTGAAGCTGAAGTGGAATAGGCGCCTCCTCCCCGACGTATTCTTTCTCAACCCATGGCTCGGGGTTGAAGGTATCCACCGAACCTACCGACATGAAATGTACGCTTGAGTATGGAATACTGAGCGAGTACAAGCTACTAGCTAACAATAGTAATGATGAACTACAATAGTAAACTCAATACAATTCATAACATCAAATTCAAAGCAATACTATGATCATGACATGCATAGAACAAATGTGAAAACTCCGATAAATCTCGTATTCATAATCCATACTCATTCTTGAAAATATCTTTTCATGTTTTACAAAATTTGCTTGTCGTGTTTAAAACTTGTTCTTGTCTTGTTGGAATCAGGCATGTCTTGTCTTGTTATTATTTGGAATCACTTGTCATGCTTGTCTTGACTTGCCTTATCATGCTTATCTTGTGAGCCAGATGTTAATGCCCTTGTTGCGACTTGTGAGCCGGATACGTAAGTATCCTTCAGTGAAACATAGAAAGCAACTTGTGAGTCGGATATGCAAGTATCCTTCAGCGAAATAGAAAAGGCACACCAACATCCTTGACCTGCCCTCTGTTCAGCATTATCAACTTGTTTTGTTTTCTTGTGAGTCAGGTATGACTTATCTTACGATATGCCCTACCCTTGACCGGCCCGATGTCCGGCTTTATCATAATTGCTTGTTTACTTGTGAGCCATGTATGACATATCCGGGGGATATGCCCTACCCTTGATCTGCCAGATGTCCGGCTTTATCATGCGTGTCGTGAATCACGTGTCTTGTCATTGGTTGGTTTCTCATAAATATATATTCTTGAAAACCTCGGTTAATGCATGCATGTGTGCTTATGTGTGTGACAAAAAGTGGTAATCATGATGGCATGAATAAGTCAAGGGACAACATATAGCATTTCAATTCTTCTTATCATCATGTGAGAATTTAAATAAGGTTATAGAGTGTTTGATCTAAATTGACCATTTTTCAGAAAAACGACATAAATCATGCTTTCATAATCTTCATTAAATTCATTTAATTTTTCATTCATGCATTTCATCAAATACTTAGCGTGCAACATTTTCATAGCCATTTTATTCAAGTTTTTATGTCCATACATTTTATTAAACACATGGGGTGCGTTTATTATGAGTACATTGCCCTTCCACATTTTTCATCACACATCTATTCATCACAAATTACATGGCATCCAATCGCCTCAACCATCCATCCATTCATCCCATACATCCATACACATTTAGTTTATCTTGTTCATTTTAAGGAGAATAACGCATTTCAACAAAGGAGGGAATATATAAATGATCAATCCACAATATTCTTAAGGGAAACCTAGGCTATTACTAAGGTAACTAGAAGGGTGCACTAACCTTGAAGATCAACTCCTACTTGAAGGAGAATCCTTGATTTGGGATCCCCAAGCTTGAGGAAGAACACTACCTTGAAAAATAGAGGAACCCTTGTTTGACGGGGAACATCTACCTTAACTTGAGCTCCCTTGATCTTCAATCCAACCCTCTTTTTGGATTCCCCTCAAATCTCTCCTCTCCTTTCTCTCCCTCTTAGGTTTAGGTTAAGCCAAAACCCCCAAATGGATCCCCTATTTTTACGCTAAGGGTTAAAAACCCTTAATTCCAGATTCGGCACCCACGTGCGATCGATCGCACACCAACTGAGATTGATCACGGATCCAGTGCGATCGATCGCACCTGGGGGCGATCTGTCACACTTGAACCCAAAAGCTTTGTCAAATTTTTCCCTGCATGCGATCGATCGCACATCATTTGCGATCAATGGCAGACCCGTATGCGATCTATCGCACCTGGAGGTGACCTATCGCATATGGGCCCGAACCTTTCTATCATGTTTCCACTGTATGCGATCGATCGCACTTACACCCGAATGTTTTTCTCAATTTTTCCCTGACTGCGATCAATCGCACCTTATCTGCGATCGATCACACTCCCCAGTTTTTCTGGATTTTCACCTACAGACCCCCTTGAGGTGTTTCCAACTCTATTTCCATCGTCCTTAGGGTACTAAACCCCTTTTTCATGCTGCCCATGGGTCACTAACATCTATTTTCTCATAAAATATCAAATTCAAATACGTGGAAAGCCATTTGGCCATGAAAACACTATTCATTACCATGACAAGTTCCGGGATGCTACAGAACCGGTCTCCCAAACGGTTCTATGCCCGGTCCGATTTTCAAAACAGTGCATTTCACTGTGAATCAATTATAGAAGACATCAAGAGTTAAAGACTCATCATTTGCTCGTTACAAGTAGCACCATTACACTATAAGGATGAGGATGGAGTTTTCTCAAAATTAGTGCTCTCATAAAGTCACTCAACAACTCATTTTCCCATTGAACTAGTTTTTTGATTCTCTAGTCATTTAGGTTGGGTTTCCATTGTAGACGACTTTTTATCAATAGGCTTTAGTCCCATCCCTCTTGATGTACTATAAATTAGATCTCTTGCTAATCCTTTGATCAACGGATCTACTATAGATTTCCAAGACACTGCCTCTCCTCCAAGAGTGAATACATATCCACTAGTAGACTTAGATTCATCATAATCTGAAATCCAATTTGCATCGTTGTATTCTTCTAATACAATGGGATATCAGCCATAATTAAGACCATAGACTAGAGTATACCTTAGATCACTTAATACTCTTATCAAAGCATCTCAATGTAGGTTCTAGTTATATCTACTGAGTCTTCCATGTTATATCTGGTCTAGTGCACTTCATTATATACATTAGACTATCTAGTACTCTAGAATACTCTAGTTGAGATACACCATCTCTAGAATTTTTCATTATCTTATAGTTATGATAAAATGGTGTTCTAATAGGTTTGCAATCATATTGCTTAAATTTTCTCAGCATTTTTTCAATGTAATGAGATTGAGATAGAGTTATCCCCTCACTCAAAGTTTTAATTCTAAGAATAACATCTGCAAGATCTAAGTCTTCCATGCCAAAATTCTTTTGTAAGAATTTATTGGTACTTATTATTATTTCTCTACATGTTCTAAGAATTAACATGTCATCGACATATAAGAAAATGATTACATACACCTCATCAACAAATTTAGATTATAAACAATTATCTGCCTCATTAATTCTAAATCAAATTGATAGTAATACTTAAACAAAATTTTCATGTCATTGTTTAAGCGCTTGTTTTAGTCAATATAAGAACTTTAACAATTTGCACACTTTATGATCAAACCATTGGATTTTAAATCCTTCAAGTTGTTCCATATAGATTTCTTCAAGTTCTCCGTTTAGAAATTTAGTTTTTACATCCATCTAATAAATTTCTAGATTAAACATAGATGTTATAGTCATCATCACACGAATTGATGTAATTCTAGTTACAAATGAGTATATATCACCCATCTTTTTTTTAAAGCCCTTAGCAACTAGTTGAGCTTTATATTTATTTGTAGATGCATCAGTTGTTAGTTTCCTTTGGAGTATCCATTTACACTCTATTGTTTACTTTCAATAGGAAGTGATCAACTAATTCTCAGGTATTATTAGCTAGAATTGATTCAATTTCACTATTGATGGCCTCTTTCTAAAAATGCGCTTCAGAAGAAGACATTACTTCTCTAAAGGAATTAGGATCATCATCTATTAAATAAGAAACAAAATCAGGTCCAATGCTAGTATCCTTTCTAACTCTTTTACTCCTACTAGTATCTTATTCTTCTATAACATCTACAAAATGACTAAAAAGTTCAACACCTTGTCCTAAATGTACAACCTAACTATTAGAAGATGATTCAAGTAATAAAACATGATCTCTACTTATAGAGATGTCATTTAAAGAAAAATAGTTCTCAAAGAACTTTGCATCTCTAGATTCATTTATTGTGTTCGAATCTATTCTAGTATTTTCTGATTTAATTACTAGAAATCTGTAGACAGTACTATTTTGTGATAAGCCTATAAAAACACAACCAACAGTCTTTGACCTTATTCTTGTTCTCTTTAGGGTAGGTAAAGCCATATTTGCTAAACACTCTCACACTTTAAGATATTGAAAAGATGGACACCTATTATGCCATAATTTATAGGGAGTATTCTCCAAACATTTTCAAGATATAACATGTAGAAAGAATTGCTTCCCCCACAAGGCCACAAATTATATGGCAAACTCATAGCATTCGTCATTTTTTTTTAATCCTATTTTTTTCTTTCAATTATTCCATTAGATTGAGAAGAATATTGTCACGACCTAAAATCCCACCAAGATCCTTAGTGGAACTTTGACTCAAAATACTATATTGGTCTGACATCTCATCTTAGATATTTTATCTTAACAAGCATATAAGGCATATTAAAACATGAATGTAAATTTGTTTTTAACTAAACATCAATCTCAAAATTAATAAAAAATTGAACCTTGAAAATTTGAATCATCCATCATGGCCAAATCAATAAATTGAACCTAAACATTCAATCAAAATATCTTATTACAACCCATCAATTTAAAAGTCTAATGAACCAAAACTCAGAAGTATGAATATCGATTCAAATGATTCTCCTCCTCCTGGTAATCATCTTCAGATTCCACAATATACTCCTCTGTGAAGGAAGAGCTACTCTACTATAGGAAGCGGCTGCCCTTACTCTATTCCTTGACAGGAATAGCGGGTAGATAACAAGATAAAGATTCTCCTTCATTGTTATATCTCTTTTATCTCCTCTTTCTACTCGAGCTCATAGCTCATAAACTAGAAGGGGATTCTCCCTCATAGTTACTTGTCTGTTTTCTCCTTTCTGATAGCTCATAGCTCAGTTGGATGTAAAGATACGGTCCTTACTCCATTCCTTTCAGGAATGGCGGCCCTAAAACTAAAGGAAGATTCTCCTTTTTGGTTACAGTTGTTTCTTTTTAGCTCAAGACTCAGAAACAGGCCTGAAAGGCCTTTAAAAGAGCTGTTAAACAGCTTTCTTAAAGTTCCTCAGGTTGTTTTCTAGTTTTCATATTTCCGTAGGTGATGACAGAAAGCCGATATGGTTCCTCATTCTTTCTTAAGTGCTCAAAACCTCTGGAGCATTGCTGCCATGTTTTGTGGAAGCCAGCCAACTCTTGTATAGTATCCATTTTGAGGGGAGAAAGCACTAAGATAAGGTGAGGGACGATGCCATCGGTACAAGAAGGCTATCATCTGTTGCGGTAAGTCAGATGGCGTCGGGGGTGTGGATTCCGAAACTGCTGTGACAGCTGAGTAAAGACAACCACTGCGGAAACGGTGTGGACAAAGTTATACTCGGCAAGCTATACCTAAACTGCGACGTTGGCTCCATACCCCTAATATTGTCCAAAAGTTCGGTTTGTAGCTCTTCTTTTAGAGTGGTAACATAGAAAAGAGCGTTGCTAAAAGCAAGGGTTGTTTTTTCTTTTTTTTTTGAAAGGCCTCACTCCATTCCTTGCAGGAATGGCGGCCTGGTTTAGCTCTTCAAGGAAAGGTCAGGCCTTACTCCATTCATTGCATGAATGGCGGCCCTCGGCTTCGCACCTTCTTTTTAGAGTTGAGCTCCAGCTGGGAGAGGGGGAGGAGATATTTATTTATCGGAGCTTCAGGGGGAGGACCCCTCGAAACCCCCCCTCTCGCTTAGCTCTCCAAACCCGAGCAAGAAACAAGCTCCGCTCCCTCGCTCCAAAGCTGGAACCTCTGTATTTCACTCTCAAAAGAAGCTCCATTCCGTCCTTCCAAACAGGGGGGAGGAAGGGCCTTTATCTTTTGGGGAGGCCCTTACTCCATTCCTTGCAGGAATGGCGGCCCTCAGCTTCACCAGCTCTTATGAGTGAGCAAGGGCAGGTTTTTTCATTTTTTTTGGAAGGCCTTACTCCATTCCTTGCAGGAATGGCGGCCTAGAGCTCCAGCTCTAGCTCTAGCTCAAGCTCTGGAAGGAAAGGTCGGGCCTTACTCCATTCATTGCATGAATGGCGGCCCTCAGCTTCGCACCTTCTTTTTAGAGCCTTGAATGGCTGGGGAATACTCCATGGATAATCGAAAGGGAGTGCTCCTTTACTAGTAAGGGCCCCCGGTTCCGGATTGACAGTTAGGTCAGGTTCCAGGGAGGCATTGATTGCTTGCTCGTATTGGTTCCGTACCCTCTTCGCCAGATGGATTAGATGTAGGTGGCCTGGAAAAAGTAGTTCCGCTCTTCTCTCTCCGGGGTCGACGTTCTTCACCGATGAGAGGAATGATAACTTCTCTCGCGTGCCAGGGAGAGGGGGAGTAGATATTTATTTATCGGAGCTTCAGGGGGAGGACCCCCTGAAACCCCCCCTCTCGCTTAGCTCTCCAAACCCGAGCAAGAAACAAGCTCCGCTACCTCGCTCCAAAGCTGGAACCTCTGTATTTCACTCTCAAAAGAAGCTCCATTCCATCCTTCTGGACAAGGGAACGTATTAGATATATAACTAAACCAGTAGGTCCTTGAGCGGATCCCACGTTAGCCCCAAGACGTTGGTCTCTAACTAGAAAAGTAAATGCTTGAGCTTGAGAAGCTTCTGGGCCAGTGGGCCCGTCAAACTCACTGGGATAAGCATACAGACGAAACAACAAGCAATGAAACCAAAGCCTAAAGAAAGATAAAGTCAAGTAAAGCCTTTGAACTATAAGACAAGTAAGCTTCTCCAGACCATACAAATGCGCGGGGTAGGTAGCCACCCTTCAGATATATCCAATCAGTGCCTTCTTCTCAGAATGGATACTGTACAAGAGTTGGCTGGCGTCCACAAAACATGGCAGCAAAGCTCCAGAGGTTTAAGCCAGCCAACTCTTGTACAGTATCCATTCTGAGGGGAGAAAGCACTAAGATAAGGTGAGGGACGATGTCATCGATACAAGAAGGTTGTCATCTGTTGCGGTAAGTCGGATGGCGTGCCGCACCCTTCGGGGGTGTGGATTCCGAAACTGCTGTGACAGCTGAGTAAAGACAACCACTGCAGAAACGGTGTGGACAAAGTTATACTCGGCAAGCTATACCTAAACTGCGACATTGGCTCCATACCCCTAATAAAAAGGTGCCGAAGGTCAGGTTTTGTTGCTTTTATTTTGAGATTTAGAGGTGGAATACAGAGAGGATCGCAGGGGAAAAGAAAGCAAGGGAAGGAAGGGCCTCCCAAGGTTCAGCTGTAGTCTCGAAATCTAAACCTGTCGACATAAACTATGAAAATAATAGAAGATTTTAGCCAAGTCCTTATATTCTTGTGTTTAGCTGCCGAAATCTAAACCAAGTCCTTGTGTTCAATTGCAATCTCTTGACTCCATACTGAGAGGAAAAGTAATCCTAAACTATGAAAATAATAGAAGATTTTTACACTTTCGTGTGGAGCAAACGTGAATAAAAAGATAAACACAAATAAAAGGTTTTAAGGCATCGAGGATCCACCTAACAATTCACATATTTATCTTTGATCAAACTTCTCTCAGTTATAATTGAATAAAGGTTTTGTCTAACTGAAGAATATAAAAATTAAACCTTTAAATATTATAATGTGATTAAATAATGGATAGAAGAAACAATATAACCCTATTAACAAATCATAGAGATTCTCTAAACATTAAATGTAACAATTGTCAACATTGAATTATAGAAAATATATAGATATGCATTAATTATCCAACATAATTCAACTAATTAATTAATCAAAACTAAACATTAATCTAAATTTGTTTGAATCAAAAAGAAAAAAAATCACAATCATTAGGTTTCACCCTTAGCCTTAGGGTTTTAGACAAACATTATCATAATAGAACAATCTTGAACAAAGCTAAAAAATAACCCTAAAAGAATAACTAGAAGAATGAGAGAAAGAGAGAATGTGTGATTGAAGAGAGAAAAAGTGTTTGAGGAGAGAGAGAAGAAAAAACGTAAGTAAGAAAAGGGGAGAGATTAAATGGGAGAGAAGATGTTACAAAAAGGGGACGTAATCTTCTCCAATTATAACTGGTTTTGCCAAAACCGGTTACACCCCTAAGGGGGCCACATATCCCTTTGACACATTTTAACTGGGGTTAAAATTCACTCACCCCTAGGGTTCACTCACCTATCATTGGTTTTTAGAAAAAATAATTTATTAACTGTGGTTAAAATTCATTACCTCCTTGGGTTTTTTTTTTTTTTCTAGAAACCAAAGATAGGTGGGTGAACCCTAGGGATGAGTGAATCTTAACCATAGTTAAAGGTTGTAAAAAGGGACAAGTAGCCACCTCAGGAGTGTAACCGGTTTTGGCAAAAACCGATTACAACTGGAGAAGATTACGAGTCTACAAAAAAAGGAAGAGAGAAAAGATTCTCTTCCTTTTTGTAACTAACTCTATTCTTTTTTTGTTTTTTTCCAATTATATCCTCCTCAATTAAATAAATCCTAATCATTTAGAATTGCTTTTTTAATCAACCACTAGCTTTCTTTCTTTTGGGTTTTTTCTTACAACTTGGACTTCAGACACCTACAATAGAAATTAACTCAAGTAGGCCCATGCAATCTTATTAATGTTAAATAATACATGTAAAAAGGGAAAAATTGTAAGTTTTATGCAATTATCAAGGTGTGAATCGTATTCACCACCTCTATCAAACTTTAAAAATTTTAGAAATTTACCAGTCTGATATTCTACTTCAATTTTTCTAGATTTAAACTTTTCTAGAGTTTCATCTTTACTTTTAAGAAGATAAACAATGCAAAACCTACTATAGTCATCTATAAATGTTATGAAATATTTTTTTACCTTCTCTTGTGATTGGAGATTTCAGATTACATAGGTCATTGTGGATTCAACCTAAAAGTTCAGTATTTCTTTCTATAGATTTGAATGATTTATTTGTAAATTTTGATTCCACGCAAATTTCACATTTCTATTCTTTATTTAAAGAGGTTTTAGGAATTGATCCTAAAAGCATCAATTTTCTTAATGAATTAACATTTACAAGAGCTAATCTATCATGCCACATATTTATAGAATCAACTATATAAGCAGAAGAAGTAGATGCTTTTTTCATAATTTCAACAGTTACTTTTAATTTAAAAGGTCATTAACAAACATAACCCTTCACAACAAAAGTCTCAATGCCAACATGAGCTTCAAGCCGAGCCGAGCCGAGCCGAATCAAACAAGGTCTAGCTTGAGTTTGGCTTGTTTAAACATTCAAGCTCAATAAAAAGCTTGGCCTGATTCATTCGAGCCTGAAATGTCAACTTGAGCTTGGCTGGAATGAGCTGAGCTGAGTCAAGTCGATGAGCTAGTTTGGCTTGAGTGCAACCCTACCTTTTTTCAGTGCCCAACTTCCAATGCTACACTTCTAAAAATGGGTTTAATCCCATTGAAAATATATATGGGAATATTAGAGATTTTTTACCTTAGGTATGAACGTGTGTGTGTTTAGAGTTCCCTTATCTATACCAAAAAAATATGGGAACGTTAGAGTTCACACAATGCGTGAGCTCTACTATCCTTTCTAGTTGTGTAAACTCAATGACATTTTTGTAAATATGTCTCTCATGTAAGGTGTTTTTATAAAATCACTTTTTGATTTTTTCAAAATTGTCCCTCATACCCTTATTAATAACTAAATAACCTTCAACTTTGTCTGGCGTGAACTTGATAACAATCACACTCATACGTGAACTTTATCAAGCCTCAGATATATATATATGGGTATGCTAATGTCCAATTAGTGTGTGAGCTTGTTTTGGTTTTGTTTTTTTTGGAGGGTAAACTCGGGTTAAGTGAACTCCTACCAGATGTAATAAAAGTCTAAAAAGATTACAAACATTGATATTTACAACCTTGTCAGTCCACTCTCTACAATATTAACAAGATCAGGAGGGAAGTCCCACACAGGGAAGACTATAGAGGTATTAGCATTGTTAAACTTTGCTAAAAAAATCTGCAGCCCCATTACACTCACGCTAGATGTGTTGGATATCAAAGGCTTGAAAAGCAGCTAAAGATTCTCTTGTTGAAGTGAGCAGATTTTTAAGATACCAAGGAGGGTTATCTTTGGAGATGCACTTATAAGCCCCTAAGGAATTTGTGGCGATGATTAAATGTTGGATACCTTGATCTCTGGCAACAGTGATACTGTAAGGGATAAAATTCGTATAAAGGAGTAAAAAGAAGGGATAAAATAGGAATTTCTCATGCTAACAAATTCTAACAATTTAGCCGACATAAGCCTACTTGGGCTATGTGCTGGCTCTCTTGAGTATTGTCTGACAGGTCACCTCATCATGACTACACAAGTCATGAGGACTCTAAATGCCTATAAATAAGCAAGAATCACCAGAAAGAATAAAAGGATGGGGCGGAAGGCAAGAGAAAGGGCAGAAGAAAAAGAGAAAGATGAAGATCTGGGAAGCTTAAGTCATTCACACCCCTACCCCGAAGGGCTATATTCCCTCAAATAGGCCATGTCCGCCAGATGCTCTCCCTGAATGGTCACACTGCCACTTGCATGACCTTGTAATTGATCATCTGTTGAGTGCAATCATACTTGAACTTGTGCCTGACGCTCCGTTGTCGCGTTATCTGCTGTGAATAGTGCCGAATCCGTTGTCGCGTTGTCTGATGTGAATAGTGTCGAATCCATTGTCGCGTTGTCTGTTATGAATAGTGCTGAGCTCGTTGTCCGTTGTGAGTTGCACAAGGTACCCGTTGTCTGATGCACAACGTATACGCTGTTTGTGCCTTGTCCGAGCTACGTTGTCTGTGCCTTATCCGAGCTACGTTGTTAGAGCTACGTTGTTAGAGTTATGTTGTCTGAGCTACATTGTCTGTGCCTTATCCGAGCTACGTTGCCCGAGCTACGTTGTCAGAGCTACGTTGCCCGAGCTACGTTGCCCGAGCTACGTTGTCAGAGCTACGTTGTATGTGCCTTATCCGAGTTATGTTGTCTGAGCTACGTTGTCTTTGCCTTATCCGAGCTACGTTGTATGTGCCTTATCCGAGCTATGTTGTCTGAGCTATGTTGTCTGAGCTACGTTGTCTGAGCCATATTCTTTGTGCCTCCTGAGTTACAATCTCCAGAGCATAACACCAGAGCTCGTCCTCAAGCGCATATACCTAGTGACCTCACGATAAGTATCTCTATACTATTATGTTCATATGTTCATGTGCTTGTGCCTTATACTGACTTTATAATCGGAGCTTATTTCAGGGTACACACCCGCCCCCTCAGACTCATTCACAGGTGGAGTTTTGCTATCATTCCTCTACCAGCAAAGCAGCTATAGACGTGTGGCATGTACGAGATTTTTCCCTTTCAAAATGGCGCTGTCTGTGGGAAAGAGGCAACAGAGCTTAAACAATCGCAAATGACGAGCGCCTTCTACGTCTGAATGGGGCTTTCACTGCATGGCAACAATCAAGAGGTAATTATCGAGTGCATTCTCATCCTCAAGTGATTTATCAATTGAACTGTCCAGTGCATGCTCTAGTGAATTTTCAATATCAAGTGAATTTCGAAGTGATTTATCAAGTGAAAGATCAAGAGAAACGACCAATGCCATATCAAGTAAAAAACATCGTGAATGCAATGTCAAATGATGTCTTATCTGATATGTCTGAAAACAGTGATGGGACACTTGTAGCTTCTTAATGACATGTCATCCGAGCAAGGTGTCTTACCACACGGTTTAACACATATCTAAGCATAATGCTCACTACGGGACCTCTGTGACTCAGTCAGATGCATTGCCCGTTAAGCGACCAATTGACTTATTTTTATGCAATGCCATCTGAGCATGGTGTCATGATGTCCCGTTACGAGTCATTCGCGTGAGATAGCATTTGTCTATATTTATGATGGTTTTTACTGCAAACTCATCCGTGTGTTTATCAAGTGAATCCTTGTGTTCATGCAGCTTCACGTGTTCATGCCCCTTCCCGTGCTCGAAGTACATAATGACTTCATTTTTCTTGGTATTGTGATACATGTACATTCCCGTGCTCTCTGAACATGCTCTGAGGCACTATGCACGAGAAGCAATTGCTCTGACCTGACTAGGGGCTGATACAAGCTCGTCTTCGCTGGCACAAGCTCGTCCTCGTTGATGAAAGTTCCTCTTTGTTGTTCGCAAGCTCAGCCTCGTTGTCAATGATTCGCTCTAACTCCTCGGTGAGCTCTGCTTCCACAACATCAGTCTTCATGCGAAAGCACAACGTATCAGTGAGAACGAAGCATCTACAACGGAAGAGAGCGGAGAGCGGAACACAATCAGTGTCTGCGGACCAGGTAGATCCATGTTCCTTTTCACGCTCTAAGCAAGTTACCTGTTTGTTTGTGCAACATGTAGGATATCATTTTTGAGAATTTTACCCATGAAGTATTCTCGGCACCTCGAACAGAGTCCAAGGCACCGAGAAGGGGCTAAGTGTAAGGGATAAAATTCGTATAAAGGAGTAAAAAGAAGGGGTAAAATAGGAATTTCTCATGCTAACAAATTCTAACAATTTAGCCGACATAAGCCCACTTGGGCTATGTGCTGGCTCTCTTGAGTGTTGTTTGACAGGTGACCTCATCATGACTACACAAGTCATGAGGACTCTAAATGCCTATAAATAAACAAGAATCACCAGAAAGAATAAAAGGATGGGGCGGAAGGCAAGAGAAAGGGTAGAAGAAGAAGAGGAAAATGGAGATCTGGGAAGCTTAAGTCATTCACACCCCTACCCCGAAGGGTTATATTCCCTCAAATAGGCCATGTCCGCCAGATGCTCTCCCTGAACGGTCACACTGCCACTTGCATGACCTTGTAATTGATCATCTGTTGAATGCAATCATACTTGAACTTGTGCCTGACGCTGTGAATAGTGCCAAATCCGTTGTCGCGTTATCTGCTATGAATAGTGCCGAATCCGTTGTCGCGTTGTCTGATGTGAATAGTGCCGAATCCGTTGTCGCGTTGTCTGTTATGAATAGTACTAAGCTCGTTGTCCGTTGTGAGTTGCACAAGGTACCCGTTGTCTGATGCACAACGTATACGCTGTTTGTGCCTTGTCCGAGCTACGTTGTCTGTGCCTTATCGGAGCTACGTTGTCAGAGCTATGTTGTCTGAGCTACGTTGTCTGTGCCTTATCCGAGCTACGTTGTCAGAACAACGTTGCCTGAGCTACGTTGTCAGAGCTACGTTGCCCGAGCTACGTTGCCCAAGCTACGTTGTCAGAGCTACGTTGTATGTGCCTTATCCGAGTTATGTTGTCTGAGCTACGTTGTCTGTGCCTTATCCGAGCTATGTTGTCTGAGCTACGTTGTCTGAGCCATATTCTTTGTGTCTCCTGAGTTACAATCTCCAGAGCATAACACCAGAGCTCGTCCTCAAGCGCATATACCTAGTGACCTCACGATAAGTATCTCTATACTATTATGTTCATATGTTCATGTGCTTGTGCCTTATACTGACTTTATCATCGGAGCTTATTTCAGGGTGCACACCCGCTCCCTCAGACTCATTCACAGGTGGAGTTTTGCTATCATTCCTCTACCAGCAAAGCAGCTACAGACGTGTGGCATGTACGAGATTTTTCCCTTTCAGATACCCTTCACAAGGGCTGTGATTTCAAGTTTCAGAATATTTGATTTGGAAGATCCTTTAGCAAAGGCAACAAGAGGGATACCCAAGTGGTCCCCACCAATGAATCTGAGCCGTATATCTCTAATGATATCAATGATGATGACGTCTTGAGGCTTGAAGAGATTGTTGAAAATACTATTATTCCTCTCTTGCCAGATATGGTAGATGGTGGCACAGAGAGAGACCTCTTTGATGCTGGAGATGAGGCTCTTACCACAAAATTCAGAAGCAGTCCAAGATAATTCTAATTCCCAATGAAGGAAGGATCTGTTACCGAAAAGCAGCAAAGAGTGAGGATGCTCTTCCAAATTGTTTGAGAGAAGTGTCATTCAAAAACCAGGTGTTGAGTGTATTGACAAAAAATGCATTTGGACAGTTGTATGATCTTGAGTTTGAGCAGTCTGTCTTGAGTTTGGAGACCGTTAGACAATGCAATCCAAGTGATGAACGAGTGTCTCGGGATGTGGTGGCTAAACCACACTAAAGAATGCCAGGGGACCCCACAGTTGCGAGAACGAATTGCGTCCCAAGATGATTTGAGAGAGTAGAAACTGGTGCTAGAGGGTTTCCAAAAAACACTTCATCTGAGTCTAAACCTGATGAAATTTCAACATTCTCCAATTCCTTCCAAGTTAGGAGTAGATCGATCGAAATTTCAAGAGGAGGATTCCAGCACTGGTTGGAGATTATGTCAGAGACTTTGGCATCACGAGAGAGTCTTGAATCAGATTGGAGGCTGCTACTGATTATATCTTGTAAAATTCCTAGAGGATGCCATGGATCAAACCACAAAGACGTATTGGTACTGTCTGCTTATAGAGTGAATTATAAGGTCTTTGGTTGTGTCTCTCATCAATAAGATTTTCTTCCATACCCAAGAACAATCAGAAGGAGTTTTCAGATTCCAAAAATGACAGACCACGGATAAGCCTTTTGAAGCACCATTTAACCCACAGATTTCAGAATTGGAGACCATAGCCCACAATTGGCGTAAATTTCCAGCTTTGTTCCAATCCGATAATCTTCTAATCCCCAAACCCCTGACAGGTGCATAATTCTACATAGTTAAGCACCTCAATTTATACATGTTAATTCCTTTGAGCTCATTATAAAACTATTTTTACGGCACTTTGGTTTCTTTGTCTATTTCAGGATCAAATGAAGAAAAAAAGCTAACACAGAAGTGAATGGACTTTGAAAACATAAGGAGTCATCATCCATGAGAAAGATAAAGGAAAAAGAGGAAGATCAGCAAAAACTGTGATCTACGATCGGTCGTAGGATACCTACGAACGATCGTAGCCTACGATTGATCGTATAATATTTACGATCGATCGTAGATCAACTCTGCCTTGGGTACCGTGAGTATAAAAGAAAAAACGAAAAGAAACCCTAAAACACTTTTTGGGGATCTGGAAAAAGGGACAAAATTGTTGAAAGAGGAAATAAAAGGAAAATGACAATGGTGAAAGCTTACTCTCCAACAATCATGGAGTTCATCACCCTTGGGATGAACTAACTACAACTTCTAGGGTTTCGATGAAACCCTAGCCGAGTATTGTATTTTTGTCTTTATTTTTTAGTTCTTTTCTTGTAAACAATCAGTTGCATAATGAAGAGGATTGCTTTGACAACCGATTTTAATGAAAAATGTTATTCTCAATGATGTTGTCCCTTGCTTTAGGTTTAACTAATTTGAGTTTAAATTCAATCTAGGGTAAGTTTTTATGATTTTAATCATAGATGTTATGCAATAGTGTTTCATTCTTAAGTGATTAGGTTTTAGGATGCTCTATGCTTAGAAAAGAAAAGTGATGCTACAACCTTAGATTAATGTGGATCACGTGTACTAATCGCAGATAAACATACCTTAGATCTAATTATTTGAGATCTTTTAGATCTGTTGAGTGGAGACTTGTAGTCACGCTCAACCTTATTGTTTATGAGATAAGGACTTGAATAATTACACATGATACAATATTAGGCTAGAGGTGGATTCCTCTGCCTTAGACTTTTCCCATATTTTCACAAATCTCTTATAATTGCTTTCTAGTTAGATAAATTAGGAAAATTTAGTCTTAAGTGAGAACGATCAACAACCAACTCTTTAATCTTTAGTTCAATTTAATCTAGAGGAAATAATAGTTAAATTAGAGCAATTCTCCGTGGTTCGACCCTTGTTCCACTATCCTACGAGATTAATACCAATTGCAAGGTATATAATTAAGCGATCACCCCCATTCTTCTTTAGGTCGGCAAACTTTGGCCCAACCAATAGGAAGAATCTTCTTGTGGAGATCAGCACCTGCCCATAGAAACTTGGAACAAATCTACTCCACATGATTGAGATCAGCACCTGCCCATAGAGACCAGACTACTCTGGAAAAATTTAGAGTTGCAGTCACCAAGAGAGCCACTGGATTCTTGACTTTTGCTTGACATTGTTTGAACTTGCTAACCTTCACAAAGACATTTTTACCCTCGCATTAATTACTGGTCACTAATGTTAAAGGGTATTTTAGTCTTTTCCAAGGGAACCAATCATGTGAAAATACTAAATTACTCTTGTATTAAATATAATGGTATTCAATACATAGGGTTAAAAAGTCTGATGAAGGTTAACAAATTCACACATTGAATTGAATGAAGGATAGCATTCCCATATATACATATACATATGAATGTTATTAGTCTCTTTTACTCATGCGTATTAGATATCATTGGGCTAGCCCATAACGCATTGACTATGTAATTAAATGTCGTGTTCATGTGTCCCTTTTAACACCCCCCTAACTAGGGCTATAAACGGAGCGGATTCGGAGTGGATATTGGTATATCTGAATTCGTATCCAATTATATATCTGGATATCCGTATCTGATTAAATATCCGGCGGATAGTGAAATATGATATCCATATCCGACTCTGATTAAAATATTCGGATTCGGATAGTATCCAGATTATTCGATTATTTTTAAAATATATATAAATTAATATTTAAAAATGTAAAAATATATAATTTTTTATTTAAAAATATATTTTAAAGGTGATATTAATTTTATAAATTTAAAATATATTATATTTATATATATATTATAATCGGACGGATATTTATTGGATCGGATATAGCAATATCCGAATCCGTATCCGATTATAAACAGATTACTATCCGAATTTGCTCCGCCGGATATCTATTCGGATAAATATCCGACTAAATGGATTCAGATACGAATCGGATACAGATAATATCCGCATCCGTTTAAAGCCCTACCTTTAACTATGGTTAAGGTGAACAAAATTAAGGTAAATATTTTTTTCTTTTTAAAAACCAAGGTTAGATTGCTTAACCCTAGGAGTGAGTGAATCTTAACCACAACTTATGGGTGTTAAAAAGAGGGCATGGACCAATGAGGACCGCACATGTCACGTTAAGTTAAACATTTCTCAATATCATTCTATTAAATATAAGGATATTTTGATATTTTTATAAGAGACAATTCATTAAATATGAGAGAAAGTATAAGCCCATTCAATGACTAGTCCCTATGAATGACCAAACGTCCTTCACTAGATTACTTAGATTAGTGAATTTGGTCATTTTCAAGTTTCAACCAAGACATTTTTATCTCTGCCTTAATTATCACTCACCATAGTTGAAGGTGGTTTAGTCTTTTTTTTTTTTTTTTTTGAAGAGATCAGTTAAATGCAAGAGAGAAAAATGCAAAAGAGAGAATTATGGGAAATAGTTAACGTACCCATGAAATCCATTTCATGGGTGAGTATTTAAGAACCGCATCCACCAATGAAATGGTGCCTTAGGTCATGAAATATATTTCATGGGTACGGCTTAGACTTTTCTTATACTTCATCTCTTGTCCTTTTAATGAATTGTACCAATGAAAATATCAGACTATCATTATCCATCTTTATATTTAATACATGAGGGTGAACAAGACTAGTAAGGTTACAAAATTCACTAGTCGCTCCGTGAACACTCGTTACCTGGAAATGTTAACCTTAATCACGAAGCACAGATAAAAACAAAACAAAACAAAACCAAAAGAAAATGAACTCTAGAGGGCAATTCGTATGTGCTAGGATTATCTGATTTGCATTCATTGGGAGCCAACAACTCAACTCCAAGATGGCTTTTCATGGTGGCCGGTAAACTCATTCGTTCCATATCTACCCACCACCAGTATTACATTTTCTTAAAGCCATTGTGGCGCTCGACTACCAGAAGCATCCTCTTCTAGATCACAGCTCAAAGTATGCAGGTAACCAAACCTACAATCGATACCTCAATCTTGGAAAATCCCTCCCTATTCCATCCCGAGGCACACTTAGAGATGTCGACCGGCAGAAATGATCTAAACACCGTTTGGGGAAGACACAGGTTTGAGTCCTTTGAATGGGTGTTGATATTTCCACTCACTAACTAGAACATATGCTAACCATGGTTGCGGCCTAACCATGTGTCAGCCTTTCAGGTACCCAAAAAAATTGATCAAAAGACTCGGGCACTCCCAAGTTCCAAGGTTCTCAAAACATGACAGAAAATTGCCATTTGAACAAGTCTGGAGAGTAGAATCAACCCCATCACTGTTATTACCAGCATTTAAATTGCAGAATGAATGGACTATTTGGAATAACCACCATCACGAGTATCATCATCCAAAGTAGTTAATTTGACACAAAGGTTTGCAGTTTTTCACATTGTAATGAGAGAAGTATCATTGCCGCTTAAGCACCATAAAAAAAATGAAAAAGATAGGATATTCCAGGAAAAAAACATGACCAGCCCTTGCCTAATAGTAGAAACCAAGTGCTCACAAGCATCAACCAAATTTAAATTTCAGATTTTACATAGGAAACCTAAATGTCCTTGCAACATCACAGTCGGCCAGTATCATCAGTATCTCCTCCTGGGACTCCTCGAACGATGCCCACGTGGTGATCTGCAAACAGTGAACAAAGGCCAAAGTTTTATACAATTATGAAAAATATGGTACAAGACCAAAATGAAAACTCAAAATTGTTGAGACTATTACTTCAAGTTCAGATAATGTACAAAATACTGATGAGATTCTAGTAGACTGTTATTAACAAAAGAAAATTGTAATGAGAAGAAAAAATTCAGCACATTTTTCTATGGCTTGGGTCTCATTCATCATCCGATCAGGATTCATGTCACAGGATTTTTGAAGACAGACCCAAAGGCACCTGGCTCTCCTTTGACACAACAGCATGGGCTTTTTCTGTCAATTTCTCTTTCTTTGTGTGTGTGATGAGTGGCTGGAAGAGGGGGAGGTTTTTTCACCATTTCTATTGGCACCATTAGAATCGGATTCCATCCAAAAAGCACCTTAAATCTTGATTAATTTTCATCTTTTCTAGGAAGCACTACACAAAACAGTTCTCCAATTCTTTCCTAAAAAAATAGATGAAGGAATACTTGTATTCTTTGGCGTTTCTATTATCAACTTTGTTTACATACGTATAAAAATTAACAGATTTTTATGAAACTGACGATAGAAGCAACAAGAGAAACAAGATGTTTACATTGATTTCTTTTTATTTTTTTAAAGAAAAAAACGAAGGCCCTTTCATCTTCTTCTTAATGTTTCAAACTTGAGGAAACTATGATATTCCGCCTCCCTAGAACTAAAGAAGAATAATGAAGATACTTATCTGCTTTGCTGTTTCTATTATAAATGCTTAGATGAATAAAAGTAGACAAGTTTTCATCAAGCAGAAAAAATTCCATACATATATGCGCATTCACAAAGGATATACCACCACCAAATTAGCTTCCCTAGAACTAGACAAATATAAGAGCAGAAAAATTAGTAGTCTTAGCATGACAAATAAAAATAAGGAGTTAAGGACCACCAAAATAAATTATTAATTTTTTTAATTCAGGCATCGATGGAACTTAGAGGTTCTTAAAAAGGAGTAGTTAGACAGCACATGCAGACCAACCAAACAAATGAAATTTTAACTAAGTTAACAATAAGAACAGGCAGACCACAAAAGTGCAACCGGAAGGATCAAGAGCCCTTGAACTATATAATCATCAAAAGGTTAAGACGAAATATGGCTCAAGAGCATGAATTTTTGAGCATGCAAAATCGCCAAGATGCGTAAAAGTTAGTCAAAGCAAAAGGAACGAAGGTGAAAATTCGTCAACAATGAAATCACTATATAGTTGCTGCAGCAAAGGTTACAACTAGAACAGCTTCCCACTTCCGAACAAACAAATGGTTCTCCAATGATGGGTCAACAATTGAAAGGTGTCATCTAATGGAACAAACTACAAAGCGGTACATCACAAAGATACCAGTTTGGAAGAATGAACAAACCTCCTTCTCATATTCCTCCTCTTGAATGGTCCATTGCTGAAGGCCCAATCAACAGAGATGGTCTGGGTGAGAAGCTCAGTTCCGTTCATTGTAGCTATTGCAGCCTGAGCTTCTTCAAGGTTTTCATATTCAATCAAAGCATATCCCTGAACAACAGACGTTTTGCGTTTAGAAGTTAGCAGAAGGGAGAAGAAAATCGCCTCTTCGGAAATAATAATTTCCAATTGAATTGCAGAAATCAGATTTAAAACCACCGAAAAATACAGCATGTTAAAGCCTTTCATTAAAGCAAATCCTAGAAAAGTGAGAAATGGCACCAGTACTTGGCATGTAGTGGTTAAGAATTCACAATACATTATGGATTCTAGAATACATGTGATCTCATTCATATAACTAATATTGATACCATCTTTAACCACTATAATGTTTAAGACTTAGGCGTGATGTCATTCGTGCATAAGATGTTGACGAAATGGGACTTCTTACAGAAGACAGAGAGGTACACAATACCATTTGAGAATACCCAGAAAGATGGAAGCATTACCATGTCAATACAACCAAAAACAGATTTTCCAACTAAATGGATGATTTTTATTATTATATTTCCTACAACTGGAAAGCAAGCTGCAAGTCAATCAAGGGGAAAGAGCTCCACTTATCGGATGTTTTATTGGTATTGTGGTTGTTTCCTAATTTCAGTTGTTTGTCCGTTGACAGACAAATTACTAGTTAGAAATCTTGATTACCCAACCAATTTGTCAGGCCTTGCTCCAATTTTACCCACAAACCAGTTTTTGACTTCATTCAGAAAAAAATGATAAAAGCATGAACAGCTCAATAAGATTCTCTAAAGACCTCAATTGTATTAAAAGAAATGAAAACAAAAAACTCAGTGGATTAAGGCATAGCATAATGGAGTCCAAGTTTGATTGATAAGCATACTTCAAAATGGAGACTTGACTCAACTCTAAAGTTTAAAATTTTTAGACAAAAAAAAGTTTTCTTGTACTTATAACCCACTGACACTACAAGAGCATGTTTTATGTTTGTTGCATACACAGTACATAGATCCGAGTATGTAGATATGCATGCACATACGCATGCAATACAAATTCTCTCCTGGTCTTGGAGTTTGTTTCACTTGTGTTCTTGCTGATCCAAGCACCAATATTTGCTGCCTCATACATTGTGAATGGTAATCCATAACACGGAGCTGAGTTTATGATGAATAACTATAGGACTAAGAAACTGAAGCAAATGTCAAATGATCATCCAAAATGAATATAATCAAATACAGACAAATAGGGAACAAGAGAACGATTAAGCCTGTACTCGGGTTGCCTCACATATAGCCCACTGCCCACTACCTTCTTCACTCTCAGCATGATCAACAGCCTGTATGTCGTCTCTCTCCTTTTGCATCCTTGTAAACATGTAAATTGTGCACAAGCTCCCTCATAACCTCAGAGATTCTAGTATTTGTACATCTATTCTTGCTTCCATGCTTCTAACATCCACAAACATCATTTCTCTCCAATGGAGCAAAAATATGATCTAAAAAACACTGCATACAATCAATATATAACAAAAAATGCAGACCAAAAAACCACTGAGATAAAACAAAAGACACCTAAGATTGCAAGTCTTCTCCCAAGGAAAATCATTGAGATCAGACTTGAGAGAAAAGAGGGACTTCCCCTTTCTTTAGATACCCTTGGAACCCTACCCATCATAAGATCTAAGGGTTGAGAGGAATCACACCAAGGATCTAACCTTGCCAACCCCAACCATATCCGTTAGGTGTAAGAACACCTACGAAGTCCCAATTTGATCATGTTTCCTTAGTAGGACCCAATAACCTTAATATACTCTAATGACGGCCGAGTTTTGAAAAGCAGAGGATCGCATGGGACCACGTGGGTTTTATTTAATTTAAAAAAACTCTTAGAATCTCCCATTTGGTCAAAGCAATCCTTAAATGAAAACAAAAGAAAAAAACTTTTCGGATTGAACAACCTTCAAAACACGTGTGGCCACTCTTTTATTTTTTTGAAAAACATTATTGTCGAAAATGAAGTGTTCTTTTAACTTTCACCCTGATTCAAAAGCACCACTAACGGTGATAATGGAAGCATATAGCATCTACTAGTGTTCATTCTATAATGCAAGTCGCCTCAATCTCGGAGATTAGATTTTGGAAGGATGTTTGGTCAGGATCTACTCAACTGATGGATGATTTCAGTAATCTCTTCGTACTAGAATCCAACAAGGACGCTCTAGTGGAGGATGCTTATGAGAGGAATAGTTTGGGGGTTGTTTGGTGTCCGAGATTGAGGCGGGGCCTTAATGACTGGGAAATCACTGATATGTCTCATCTTTTGGAGTGCATTACCTCATTGGCCCTGAGTCCAGAGATAAGGGATTGCAGGATGTGGTATAGAAGCAACCAAGGTCAATTCTTGGTTAAACTATTGTTACAATCGATAGCCCCTAATTTCAGTGGGTCTTTTCCTCATAGAGTTGTTTGGAATCCTAGTGTCCCTTCCAAAGTCTCTTTCTTCTTGTGGACTGCAACATTGAACAAAATTCTTACATGCAAGCATTTGCAACATAGAGGTTGGAGAATGGCCAATCGATATTGTATGTGTCTCCAAGAGGAAGAAACAGTGGACCATCTCATTCTGCATTGCCCCGTTGCACAAGAAGTTTGGGGCTTTTTCCTATCCCGTATGGAGGTCATATGGGTTTTTCCATCATCCCTCCACTATTTCTTATCTAGTTGGCCCTGGGAGAATGGGATGGGGGCCTGGGAGGCGATTTGGGAGGTGCTTCCTGGAGCTATTTTGTGGTCCATGTGGAAAGAAAGAAATCTCAGAGTTTTCAAGGACGAAATTTCTACTATTCTCTGGTTATGCGATCACATCAGGTTGACAGTCTTGGAATGGGTTGGTTTGCATTGTACTTGGGAGGAGCTGTGGGGGGGTTTTGTATTAACATGTTTTTATCCTCGGGAGTTAGGTTCTTGCTTGATTTTCCCCAGCTTTTTTTGAGTTTACAAGCTTGTAAACTCTAGATGTCAGGGATCTTTCTGTATCCTTTCTATCTTTTTATATATTGCATTGATTTATCGATCAAAAAAAAAATATATGATGCAAGTAATCATGGTTAAACAATTAGTACTACCAATGTATCTGAGCGGAACTCTATGGTGGCTTAGTATGGTGTGACGTGAACGGTATACAACCTTATGTGATCAAAATGTGTACATCCAAAAATGTCCACGCTACATGCATTTAAGCATATGCATGTCACTTTGTTACTTTATGGCAACCGCCATGTAAAGTTCATCACCTTATATCCAGAATGAAGGATTCAAACATGATACCTAACCATGTTCATCCCAAGCAACTCGAGAGCTTTGTGCGGGACTCTCAGGCAAACTTGACATCAATGGCATCCGCCATGTGAAGTCCATCACTTGATGTCTTTACATAAACATAATCAAATGATGCATCAACATTTCATTTGCATAACAATAACAATTCAATATTTGAGAGTGTAAAACAATGACATGTAAATCATTTAAAAGATTGGAATATAGAACAATAAACAAACACTCCCACTAAATACAGCATATCGGAAGATATCGGCGATATATCGGCGATATATCGGAAATATATCGGCGATATCGGAGATATATCGGAAATATCGGCGATATCGGAGATATATCGGCGATATCTTCCGATATCGCCCAAACAGAAAACCCTTTTTTTCTTTTTTTTTGTGGAATATTTTTTTCGTAAAACCCTGTTATGGTTCACTTTGTTTGAAACAAAAAATGAAAAAAATAAAAAGATGAGAGGAGAAAGAAGGAAGAAGAGAGGAAAAAGAGAAGAGAGGAAAAAGAAGGAAGAAGAGGAAAAATGAGGAAGAAGAAGAGAGGATGAAGGAAGAAGAACATACCCGGAGCATGGAGGTCACCGTCGCTCACCGTCGCCAATCGCCCTAGCCGGCATGTCCCAGGTCTCCATTCTCCTTTGAGTCGGAGTCGAGTCTGAGTCTACCTTCTTCATATGAGTTATCAGGTTTTATTTAATTTTAAGTGGGTTTTTACATATTAACTGCTAGGTTCTTCCTAATTTGCAAATACACTTTTATGTGTAAACATTTTGCAAATTAGCTCATGGTTTTCCAACAATAAACCCCTGGTTCTGTTAGACTTTTGTTTGTAATTTTTAGTAAAATGACTATTATGCCCTTAAGATATTTCATAAACTCATAAAGCCCCTTTAACTGTCCTTGAACTATGGTTAACAAGTTTTAGCCCATGTGGTTAATTTATCTCCTTTTAATTCTTTTAATTGTGGTTAAGATTCACTAACCCTTAAGGTTAAAGCATCTACCCTTGATTTAAAAAAAAAGTAACATCTCTTTCAACTCCCTTTAACCATGGTTAAGATTCACTAACCTTTATGGTTAAAGCATCTATTAGAAAATAAAAAAATAGAAAATTAAAAGTCTCTTTTAACTCCCTTTAATTGTGATTAAGATTCACTAAATCCTTAGGGTTAAAGCATTTAATCTTGATTTTTAGAAAAAAAAATTAAAAAATTAACCCTTTTAATTCCCTTTAACTATGGTTAAGATTCACTAACACATGCTATTCAATAATGAATGAAACATGAATCAATCATACATTATTGTCACTTATCAACGCACATCTTTGCTTTATTCTCATTGCATCTCTTATGTACATTGTTATTTTTTAAAATGTTTTTATTCTAAAAAGTGTATTAACATCTATTTTAATATTTCCTGAAGTTTCACTACAAAATTTCATGTTTTGTCCTATTTTTTTACAATTTTTTCAAAAATCACCGATAAACAATATATCTTCCGATATATCTCCAATATATCTTTTTTCCACGGCTCGACATGTCGAGCGATATCGACATTTAGAACCTTGGGGATAAGCTCTCTTTGGATCTTTGGGTAGAGGCCCATTCTGAACCTAGAAAGTGGGACTAGAGGGTTCTCCTTTACATTGCAAAGCATCATAAATTCGTTTGCAATGCAATCAGTGGCAGACATAGAGCATTGCCGAAGGGATTGCCACTGACTCATGAGTTTCTCACGATAGGTTAAAGGAAGATATTTCACTTTGAGCTTCTCTTTCATTTCAGGCCACTGGACAATGGGATCCTTACCTGATCGTTCATTCATTCACTCAACATTGATCCAATAGAGTTTTGCTTTGCCCACCAATTTCCATTTGGCAAACCTAACTCTAGTACCTTCAGACATTTCATACCACTCAAAGTAGTGGTCCATGTCTGCTAACCAATCAAGAAAAGCCTTTGGGTCAAGTTGACCTTTAAAGCTCGGAGCCTCAATCTTGATGGATCTCACATGTCGATCATTTGGACCATATGGATCCTGATACTTGATAAGGCAATGGTAATCTCGCTCTCTTCCACGGCCTAAGCCTCGGTCTCTACCTATACCGACACGTACATTATGGGACCCTTTTTCCATAGCTAATCGGATATTGGTATTATGAGTTTCCATACTAGCTTTCATGCGGATTAGACGATTGTTGATGGACTCTAAGACCTTGGTGAATGGTGTGGGGTCCATGCTTGGTTGGTAACTCTCCCACTACGAGTGAGCATGCACTAACTAGGTGTACTAAGGTTATATGTGATGCATGAGATGCTAATGAGCCTAAAACATAAATACAAGAGACAAACCCTAAGGACACCTGAGGAGGTCGCCTGGTGAACTCCTTGCAAAAGAAATCCCACCTCCCAATATTAGATATATATATTTTGCATTTCCCCGAATAAGGGGCCCTGCAAATTCGTATAAAATGCGAAATCTTCATTGCCAAGATGCACTTTGATAGAGTCATCCTTGGAGACAATTCTATAAATAGTAAAGGGGGATTTCAAGCATAGTTCGAAAACTCGGCGAGTCACCCGAGTAACTTGGCCGAGTTACTCGACTGAATTGAATTTCGAGTCGATTCGCCCCAAAACTCAAAGGAGACACTATTTGCCGAGTTACTCAGGTGACTCGATTGAGTCAAGCCGAGTTTTTCGACTCGCCAAACTAGGTCGAGTCACAAAATGGTATTTTTATCATTTTTTAAAACCTAAACTTGAGCATCACACTATTTTTGCATCATATATTTTTTGGTCTATAAAGACAACCTACTATGAGTTCTGTTAAACCTAATTTTTAGGTTCGAGGCTATAAAATCAGCATACATTGAGTTCTTTTAACCAAGGTTTTTCAAATTATTACATATATATTCCAAGTTAGACCGAGTCGAGTTTTTTTTCGAGTTTTCTGAGTTACTTGACCCGACTAACTTTCGAGTCGAGTTTTCGGGTTTCTGAACAATGATTTCAAGAGTTGAAAATTTAAATTTTTTTAAAAAAAAGTCTACAGTAACTATTGAAAGGGGGGAGAGAGGGAGAGGGAAAGAGAGGGGATTGTGAGACTAAATAAAAATGTGAAAAATAGCCTAACAATCAACTGTGACTACCGAACAAGGAGGAGAGAGGGAGAGAAAGAGAGAAGAGGGAGATAGAGGAAGAGGGTCATACCTCTTCTCATTTCTTCTTTCTTTCTTCCTTCTTCTCGATTATGCCCAAAAAAAGTAATTTAAAAAAAACATATAATAAGTAAAATATATATAATTATGAGATCTACATTTATTTAAATTAAAAAAGACCCTTTAAAGAGGGGTTTATGAGATTTTTGAGTGCCTTAAGAGGAATTTTGGGACATTTAAATGCATTTTTTTATCAGGCCGCTTGGGCTCAATTGTGCGTCTGGTCGCCTAAGCGACCGCCTCATTCAGCACCTTTAACACTTTGCAAAAAACAAAAGGACACCATATAGTCCACCCACAAACAGGAGAGAGAGAGTTTGTGACCAATTGGTCTACCCATTGAACAAGTGAGAGGGTAGGTTAGCATGAGGAAAACATGATTCATACCGTACAATCTCTTCTTTCTTGTTCTATTTGCAAACCCTTTATTGGTTTAATATGCAAACCTTAACATATAATATGGTAAAAGACACGAGAAGCATATAAAATAACCTGCTTTTTTGTTGACCAAACTGTCATCTTCAAATAAAATGAATTTTTTAACCTTTAAATAATAAAATATTACATATATAAATTTTTTAATAATGGCCACCTAGGCAGGCAATTGCCGGAGCCCAACAAAGAGCGCTTGGTTGCCTAGACAACCGCCTGTGGCCTTTAACAACATGGTCCCACACTTCTTGTATTTGGTCTCGAAATCAATGCACTTGTTGGCAATCAATACTCCATCCACTAGTTGTCTACCACTGACAAAAGTCCCTTAATGAGTCCAATCACCACTTTGAGCTTAGTTGAAAGGACCTTAGCCACAATCTAACAAACATTGCTAATGAGACTGATGTGCCTTAAGTCCTTCAACTTCTCTGCTCCCCCACTTGAGGACCAAAGATGATTGGCCATCTTGTCCCACTTCCGCTCCGGTGAAATTCCTCTAGGGCCTTCATCTAGTCCCCCTTTTAACAATGTCCTATCAATCCTTATATAAAGCCAGGAGACATTGTCTGAGCTGGGTACCTAGTTGCCCCCTAGACTGGAGACGACTTTTAGGACCCCTTCATTCTCAAACATCCTATACAGACACCTGATCTCCTATATCTCCAACTGAGAGAACTCCAACCATCTAAGAAATGTCTGGATAGCCCATCATAGAAGGAATCAACCTCCCTTAACAGTACTCGCTTCCATAATAATCGGATCTCCCACTCGGATCGCACTGATGCAATTGTGCTTCTTCCTAGCACTGGCACAAGTATGGAAAATTTGAGACTGCCTTCAACCATTGAATGATGGACCTTTGCCTCCAACTGATCTCCTCTTTAAGAATAAGATAAAAACAGCTCCTTCAACTCCTCCCTTCTTAGCATACATCCAACCACGAGAGACTCATTTCTCACATATGTCCAACTAATCAATCCTTAAACATATCATCTTCTTCTCCCCTACCAGCCCAAAAATTTTCATTTCCAAGACTTGATTTTGGCCTTGAGGGATTTCAAGTTCATACCAAACACAGCCTGCCCATCTCTAAAAAGATATCCCCTTCCCACCACGACTGAACTAAGTCCTTGAACCATTCAGCTTCAAGCCACATGTTCTCAAACCTGAAAAGATTTCAGATGTTGACAAAATCACTCAACAAATAGGTTTATTATCCGAAATAGATATAGGAAATGCTTCCTAAATCATGTAAGAAAATCCAGTATCCCAACTGACTGAGGAGAGCATCTTGTCAAGCCTGCTGAAAAGAATAGGAGGAGATCTAGTGTCGAACCAAGTAAATTGTGAACCCTTTAAAGGGTCAATCAGCTCATTCCTGATGATGAAGTCGGAAAAGTTATTCATGAACCTAGTGATCCTCCTCCAGGCACCTCCTAACTTCTCCCATGGATATCTGGCGATAATGAAACTGTGCACTAACTACCAAGGCTTGGCTCTCAAGCTCTGCCCACATATCCGTGTTCAGGATCCTAAAGTTAGTATGTACACTGAAAAGAGCACCTACTCAAAACTGGTCCTCTTGCAAAAGAGGATGGATAGTGAATGAAGTCATGAACTCCCTTCATGTTGATCCAACTTATAACTATCCAAGCACAACATCCTCATACAGAACCTACAGCTGGAATGTAGACCCACTATTCCAAGACCTTGCAAGTTGCAGCCCCAAATTTTAGAGATGACCATGCCATCAACCACCTCGAGTTTGGATTTTTATATTGTAACTAAGTCCACCTTCACCTCCCTGATAAGAGCTTTCATGATATTTCATACTACTAAAAGGTATGAAATATTCTAGTAAATCATCCACATCGAGAACCAGCTTGAACGAAAAAATAAAGAAACTCAAATATCATACTACTAAAAGGTAATAGGGCAAGAAAGCAATGAGATTGCATCGGTAGAAGACAAAGAAGTAAAGATAACTACAAGAATAGTAATTGGAAATAAAGTTACAGATCAGTAATTATAATTAAATTTTCAGCATCAAAATGTCTATGAATATGTTTATTATCCATGGTTGCATATGCAAAAACAAAACAAAATATTGATTACCTTGACAAATCCAGTGCGACGGTCGAGATTTAAATGCAAATTCTTAACCTCCCCAAACTCACCAAATGCATTTTGGAGATCGTCCTCTTGCGCTTCTTCGTGTACTCCAGTCACCAATATAATCCATCCCTCAATGGCTGCACATATTCATTAAAAAAAAAAGTCATTCAAAGATATATAAAACCTTGAATAACAATTAAGCTATCCAATTACTCACTGAATTAGAGCTGTCAATTGATATCAATAGTAGTCATGTCCATGAATTCATTGGGGGTTGAAGCACAAACAAGAACTTAAAATGATTGGGAGAAAAAAACAATAAAAAAGAACAAGGTTGTGTTTATCGGAACTCCTCAATTTTGCACTTGAACTAAAAAACCAAGAAAGAAATATTGTAGAGCTGCCACGACATAATATTTAAACATTTGAAAATGTTTGAAACAGAGGTACAAGTACGAGTCTAAAAACCTCCTGTAAATTTCTGGAGAAAAGAAAATTTGATCAGTTCAATCCTAATATGGTAATAATCGTTAATTGCCATAGATTTATCAAATGTCAAGACATTTTATAAGTAACCAAGCCAGAGTATGTCTCGATCCAACACCCAATCAGGTAATAGACCACCTACTTCGAATTACTATAAAGAATTAGTTCAGAATATGTATGAAAGAGTCTAAACCATGTTTCCTCTTCCTTGAGCTGATTTTAAACATGTATTTTCAGCTGAAAATTCCTCTCCACCTAGACTTGTCAGCTTTTATGTGTTATCGCTCCAATAGAGCAATGAAACATTTCATGGGAAGTCCGTGGTTAGAGAATCTTCTATTACCCTGATGAATTGGGAGAAAATCAGCTATGAAGAAACTATAAGGACAACGGTTGTTGTGTTCTACTCAAACTCTTCAATCTTATGCAGCTCTCAAAGCCCCGAGCTCCTTTGATGAGATTTAAAGCGCTGTGAAGGACAAGGATGGTGATAAAGCTTCCGTGGCCCCATGGTTTTACGACTAAATTCTTCCAAGAGAAATGAGATATGTGAACCTAATACACCAGAACTACTATGGAAATTCTGAATATTCTTTTTGAACTTTGGACACTATTTTTCTACCTATCTTTGTTGCCATTAACAAGCGTCAGTAGTTTATCTTTAACATATTTCTTCAAATAAATGACCTTTAACAAGAAAACCCAAAAACCATATCCATCTAAAACCCTAAATACTAATGAAAAAAATAATAGCAAACGAAAAAGAAACAAGACTCTAAGAAGAATCAGAAACCCTAGAAATCGGAACAAGCAATTAATAGAGAGAGAGAGAGAGAGAGAGAGGGGAACTGACATCGTTGAGGACCAGGACCGCCATCAGAGTCCAAGGAATCAAAATCCTTAGCGGCGAAGCGATTTTTGCGTTCGGCTTCGATTTCTTCACGGAAACCTCTGCCTTTGGTCTTCTTAGGAGCAGAGAATGATGAAGAAGCGGCAGTAATGGCGGATTTGAGCTTGGGGAGAGGAGCTCTGGGAGAGGCTTCGACCTCGATTGCACCTTCTTCGTCCATGAGATCGTCGTCTTCAGGTTCGAAGTCCACTGCTTCAACATCTGCGTTCGCCATTTTCTTTCACTTGCTGTTGCTGTTTGGAGTTTGGAGTTCGGAGTTTAGAGGAAGGTCTCTTATAGTTAGGGATGGTTTTTATCCGATGCAACAGATAATTAAACCGCTCGATCTGAATACTTCTTTTTCAAATGGTGGCACATTTGTGGAAGGGCTATGCATATAAAGTACGCTAATCTTTATGTGTTGTGCAAGGACATGGAATGGATTGAATAGGAAATTTGGTTCTCTTGAACCGGAGATCCTATTCATAATTATACTCTTTAATAACATTTATTTTAATCCTTAATTTATATATGACCGCCAATCAAGAAACAGTCAAAAATATATTGCACGGATAGGATATAGGATTCTAACTTGGTCATGGAATCCCCGATTAGTGATGAGGGTTTCACTTCTATTAGATGTGGCAGTTGAGAAGCCTACCTCTAGCCCAGTTTCAAATGTTAAGCATCTAACAACACATACTTACCAACTACTAATTGAGAGAGTACCCAAAAATGGAGTGTACAGGGTAGAGGTATGTCTGTTATGCAATCCAACCCTCATGTGAGGGTACCTGGCCCGAAACTTGCAAAATTGATGACTTTTTTCAATTCATAAAGACCAGAGGCCCAGATTGGCCCAAAATTACTAGGCCCACTAACATGAAGGTGGAACTTGGGCAACAACTCCTATTAGTCGGGCCTCTTGTCTACAAAGCAGAGCTACCTCGTCTTGAGCTGCCCTCATTGTCTAAATAATATACACACACACGTATTGTGAGCCGCCCAGAAGTCGTTAATTCTATTACCCAACAGGAGACGATAACATGGGTGCTGCTCGTTTAACCCCATCAAAATCCTTTGGATGATAGCCCAGCTAACATGTGGGTGTCCACCCATCCAACGGTTGTGATGAGTGAACAGACAGAAGGTTAGTACACCACACTACTAATGGGCCCCACATAGGATCCAATGCATAGATTCTTCAGGACTGGAAGTCAGATCCGGGGTTACAATCCTTGCAAGCGCAGAATTATCCCACCACAGCCCCTAGCGAATTGTAACCCCAACTTTCTGTAGTGTACAAAGAACATGAACTACACTGTTATCTTCCTGTGCTTTGTTTCATTTCAGCTGTACGGGGGTACTGCCCAACACAGGCTCATTTTTATGTCTTGAACTCTGGCAAAAAAATTCAAACCTGGACTTCTAATCACACAGCAGTGATCCTCGGTTAGGCATCATCTCCAGCTCGATTTGTCATTTATTTTCAAACCGCCCAGAAACAGAAACTATTATCTTCCTACATGCAACTGTGTATATATTTCCAATGAATCATGTGGTACTGAACAGTATAAATGAAGCAAAACAAGCTAGAATGTGCATCATTAGAGCTGTTCTTTGAATGATCGGGACATTAAAAAAAAATTAGAAGGTACCAAAAACCACCATGCTAAAATGAGAGAAGAGGAAAGATGTATATATAAAAAAATAAAATAAAAACCATTATATTTATCAACACTACAATATTAGAATGAAAACAATCAGCAAACTAGACAAGAAGACCTTGAAAACTATATTTCTTAATCGCATTTTGAAGGAGCACAAATGGACATCACATGGCGAGTTATTGGGAGGGGATGACCAGGGATGGGACCCTAAACAAATAAAAGAAAAGAGAACCAAAAACCAGCATTTGCTATTTAAAAAGGCCAATCTTGTGTACATGAATCAGTGCCCCAAAACTAGACTCCTGGATTTGGAAAAATTACAGAACGGGGCCAGGGTGCTTGGCGGAATTTGTACCTTCTAATTTAGTCTCACGTTCTGCCTCGTCTTGATCATTCTCTTCAACGCTGCTAGCCAGAAGCTGCACTCATCCCACTCGCTCGTTGTCAGAAGTACCTATACCAGTCATCATCTGTCAAGAATGAAGAACAGGATATCTTGTCTTTTTTGGAGTTGCCTAGTAAATTCTCAAGTTGCATACCTGGATTTGTAGGGCAGTACCAAAATCACCATTGTCCAAAGCCCTACAGAGCTGAACAAGCTTATCAGCAGCATTCTCAGATATGTCGCCACTGTTAAGTTTTTCAAACAAGGCACCGATTTTCCTTGAATTGTCTTCAATTTCTCGTTTTTTAGAAGGATTTGCACGTGAACCACCCAATGCTTGTGATGTTTCATTGAAAAGCCTCTTCAGAGTTATGATGACAGGTCTCCGCTGGGCTGAGGCAATTGATGCACAAACAAGCTAAATATTAGAACAAAAAGATCAATGTTTGAGCAAAAGCAATCTTTTTGCAAGAGGAGCCCTGTGCATGAGAAATTTTGCATCTCTACATACATAGAACACAATCACATTTAAAAAGCTTTTTCTGATAATGAAAAATCAGGAGGATAAATCACATCAGCAGATCACAAAAACTCACACACAATGAATAGCAGGGAATACCAAGCAAAATAGAAGCAGTGCATAATTAGCACAACAAGCAGAATCAGCTTGCCTGAGAAATTATAGGAACGAGAGGGACTTCCAAGCAAAACAGAAGCAGGGCATAATTAGCACAACAAAACAGGAGCAGTTTACCTGATAAATTATATATGAAAGACTTCCTAAATACAATGAGTAATATCAAGATATGAAATGCTTATACTGTTTATACCATAGTTACCAAGTTCTCCGATTTTTTCAAAAATTCCCGAATAATACCCGACTTTTTCGTCGAACGATTAATTCACGAAGTATTCGTGACTTTTGAAAAAAAATCGCGAATTTTTCAATAAGTTGCGAATTTCACGAATTAAACATGAATTATTCATGACTTTTTGAAAACGCCCCAAATAAATATCTAACATATGAAATATTTTTTTTTATAAGTTTCATATTTATTAATCTTATTTTATATATTTTCATATATTGCCCAACATTTTCCCGATTTATTCCCGAATTTTGAAGATTTTTTCCTAACTATACTCTTGACGAATAATTCCCGAATCCCGAGTTGGTAACTATACAGCCCTCCCTCAGCAATGGTGCATATAAAGACAAATTACTGACGGGCATCAAAGCATTACTCAGGGTGTTTATACTTCTATTGCTTGCTATCAGTGCCTTTTCTTTTAGGGTGTGTTCGTTTGAGGTGAAAGTGGATGAAAGTGAGTGAAAGTGGTGGAAAGTGGGTGAAAGTGGGTGTTCGGTTTGAGGAAAAGTGAGAGAAAGTGAAACCTCAACTTTCTCAATAGTGTTTCACTTTCACCCAAAATGTATTCCATCTTTTTGAAGGAATTGTGAGAGAAAGTGAAGTAAAAACCTCACTATTCCCATTCTACCCTTTTGCATAATTATGTTCCTTAAAAGAGCAAGGGGTAATTTTGAAAAAAATTATACTTTCCCTCAACACGTTTCTTTCAAACCAAACACACAAAAGAAACTAAACTTTTCTTTTACTTCACTTTACTTCACTTCACTTTACTTTACTTTACTTTCTCCTACCCATTTACCCTCCAAACAAACACATCCTCAAGCGTTTTTCAAGAATTTGGGGACTATGTAGTAATTCTCATATCATGTTTGACATTTCTAATACCAATAGGATCTTACCGAATGAGCAACATTGAATTTTCAGCACCCTAAATAATTATATAATGTTACGCTAATGAAAAGAATCTGAGATTACCAGGTACATCTGAAGTATCAGCCGTCTGTACTGTAGGTGGTGGTGCTGCAGGTGTGATGGCAGGTTGTACCTGTGCTGGCTGAGGACTAGGTTGTTGCATCAGACCCATTCCAGGTTTTTGTACAATCCCTGCATTACTCACCGGCATAAAGCTTCTTGGGGTGGGTGTTGGTGCTACAATCTGAGGCACCTTACTCTGGCCCAGAACTGTACCAACTTGAGATGGAACAGAACCAAGTGAACCGCTTCCGGGTGGGCCAGATTGATAAGTGGGGTTAGCAGCTCCCTGCAGTAAACATGAAGGAATAGCTTTAGAATCAGTTAAAGAACAGGTCTAGAATAAATAATTTGACGATAAAGGTAGGTTACAGACAGGATATAGCTGAGAACCCAAAGTGGGCTGCTGATATTGTTCCACGTTTCTTAGCACAGGAGGTGTTGTAGGAACAAAGGGCCTTACTGCAGGTTGAGTGGTGACAGGAGATGGAGCAAAGTTTGCCTGGAAGGAAAAGAGAACAAAAATAAATAAATAAATAAATATATAAAGAGCATAAAAAATGATCAATCAAGTATAGAACCCCACACCCTATTGAAGTCTATCATGTTCCTACATCATAAGCAGAGGTAGTAGGGCCGTAGGGGTCATTGTTAAAGGAGGTGCTCTACTGGGCTCAGGCGATTGGCCGCCTAGGCGGTCATTATTTAAAATTTGATATATATATATATATATATATATATATATATGTTAGACATATATGCCCACGAAAGCCATTCCGGAATTGTATTAGTTTACTTAATCAATAAGAGCATATTTTACATTCACATATTGTCTTCTAAATTTTGTAGCATATTAAAAGTATTTCATTGGATGAGACTACTTTGTTAGGTAACATTGTAGGAAAACCATCCAATTAGTTATAAACTAATTGCTAAGGAGATATGGTTTTCCGGTTCCTTGTAGACCTAGTATTGTTCTAAGTTATTCAGGATACACCTGGACAACGTATTCCTACTAACTTACACATTGTTAGTTCCATATGATGGAGTGATAGAATCTCAATCACTGAGAGAAGAGTCTCTTGACTAAGATGTGGATATAAGTAAGAAGTACTTATATTGCAACAGGATCGCTCAATGGATACCCTTAGAAATATACTGTCTTTATATTTAGGGTAGTCCATTTGACAAATTGTCCTTAACCTGAGAGGTCAACATCTTCTCTAATATTTGCCTATATAGCTTTGATGTAGCCAATCATCAATGTCCAACACAACGGACTAAATACGGGCTCGTTGGGTTATGTATGCTATATTAGAAGAAGTGTGTGTACACTCAACAAGGATTCCACTACTCTTATAGAGTAATTAATATTGAGTTGATACATGTCAAAACCGGTCTTGAAAAACCCAGCGCTGGTATTTATCGATGAAATGGTTTTATCGAGAAGTTTATTTTCTGTATAAAAGAAATATATAATTATTATTATTTCTTTTAAAGAATTTCTAAAATGTTTTTGAAAGTACAAGTTTGATTAAAAGTATCAAAGAGAATGGGTTCTCAATATAAGTCAGGGATTAAAGACAGTATTAGATATTATCCCATAAGCTTATAACAATATTGGAAGTGGAGGGACGTATCTGTAAACAAATCTTGTGATAGAAATACATGCAAGTAATTCTCTATTTTCTAGAGGTTAATCACATTGTGTTAATGAACATTATTGTGATTAGTAGAAGTCCAGGGATATAGATAAAATTCTATAATCCTAATAGAGTGATAGGAAATGTGTTTCCTAGTAACAATGCTTTAACCAAAAGGTTAAGCACTTGGTCCCACAACCGGAAACAGGAGATCCCTTTAGATCCCACACTAGGACCTTCTTAAAGCTTTTAATTTAATTATTAATTAAATTAATTAATTTCTCTAAATAATCACTATATGGTATAGTGAAGCTCTAATAGGTGGATTCACATTGGATGTAATAAACCAAATGGGTAGGACCCATTGGGGATTTTGATAAAAGATCAAATATGACCTAAGGGTTTGTGAAACCCTAAGGGGCGTGTGAAAGCGGGGCCCACCTTGGGTGGGACGCCCACTTCAAGGAGGAATCTTTATTTAATTAGTTTCTAATTAACTAAACTCCTAATTGAATAAAGTTAGTTAGTTAATTAGTTACTAATTAAAGATTCTCTAATTAAATGGGATTCTATTAGTTTGTTACTAATCAAGATTCCTTATTAGATAAAGATAAGGTTAGTTGGTTACTAATGGATAAGGTTAGTTTCTTTTAAAGATTAATCCTAATTAATTAGGAGAAATCAAGAAATGAAACAAATTGAGGAAACCTAATTGGATTAGGATTGGGAGTCTTGGATTGCAAGCAATCAAAGAGAACCTTATATATATAGGTGGACGCCCACCTTGGAGATTATTATTCTCCATACGGTTTTTCTCTCCCTCTCTCTTCAATTCTCACGCCCACTCCTCTCTCCCTTTGTGAGGTGTACGGTTACTCCTCTCTCTCTCTCTTCTCTTGTGTTCTAAATTTTGGATATCAAGAAGAAGAAGATCAGGCCATTTTGTTCATCAAGAAAGGATCTTTAGTTCAACATCCAAGAGCTGGAATTTTTGGAAGGGCCAATAGCTTCCATTAGAGAAAGCTTTAAAGAAAAAGAAGAAGGTTCGTGTCGATTGCAAACGAGACTTGACACTTGTGAAGTTTTGCCGGTCTATTGCTTTATCGTGGAATTGACTTAACAATTTCAAAGTCGCAAAGGTGAATGTTATTTCAACCTTCATTGAATAAAATCAATTAGAATCTTAGTCAGATCTTGGGATTCGATGTATGCCCCCCAAGAACTGTTTTTCTAAAATTAAAAAGAGGCATACTTTCAATATATATATATAATATTATTATTGTTTAAAGATATAAAAAAATTCATTTTATTTGAATAAGGTAGTTTGGTTAATAAGTATTTTATATGTTTCTTGTGTCTTTTACAATATAATATATTAGAGATTGTATATCTAACAAAAAAAATAGTTTGTAGATAGGGAAAAAAAAGATCGTATTTTGTCAAGTATTATCTTATCCTCATGCTAACATGTCTTCTCTCTCGCACAGTGGGTAGACAAATTGGTCTCTCTCTCCATCTCCCCACATTTGTGGGAGGACCATATGGTCCCCCTATGTTTTTTGCATGGTTGTTAAAAGCGTCGCCTAGGCGACCAAGCATACAGCTAGGCCCCATCGATCCATAAACAAAAAAAAAAAGCCTTTAAATGCCCCAAATTTCCTCTAAGGCCCCCAAAGCTCTCTAAACCCCTCTTTAAAGGGGTCTTTAATAATTTAAATAATTGCATTCCTTATAACTATACACATTCTATTTATTATTTGCTATTTTATAACCTTTCTTGGGTATAATCAAGAAGAATGAAGAAAGGAGCATAAAAGGTACGGCCTCTCCCTCCTTCCCTTCCCTCCCTCTCTCTCCCTTGTTCAGCATTGACTGTCGGGGCTATTTTTCTATTTTTTTAAATTCAGTCCTACACTTCTCCTCTCCCTCTCTCTCTCTCTCTCTCTTTCATTTGACTGTTATTTTTTCTATATTTTATCCCCTACAGTCCCTCTTTGGCTTTTTCGAAAGTCATTGTAGATTGTTTGTTTTTTTTTTTGGTCATTTTTTATTCCCAACACTTAAAAAACCCCTCTATTGCTCCTGGAACTGTCTCCAATAATGATTATATCAAACTGTATCTTCACAATAGAGGTTTTGCAATTTATATGAATTACATAGCCCCTTATTTAGAGAAATGCAACATATACAAATCTCATATTGGGAGGGATTTCTACTGCAAGGAGTTCACAGGTGATGCCATGAGCACCTCAGGCATCCATGGGGTCTATTGCCTCAAGTTGCCTTGACAACCATGGTAGGGGTCTACATTACGCATGAGCTACAGGGTCCCTGGTCTCTGGGGGAGCTCTCCAATCTCAATAATAACGCAAGCCGAGAAGGATTAGTTATCCCAATCCTCAATAGACATTATAATTAATAACAGAATACCATAAAGATTTTCAAATGCCAGTGGTTACTTTGATGACAAGCTACCTTCCTCTTAAGTAGGATAATTACAGTGCAAATACCAAACACACTCTAGTTTCATTATGGAATCAGTAATCTAAGGCTTCCTGGTCAGGAAATCAACCACAACAAACTTGTTTCACTTTTAAGAAAACCAAATAACACAAATATGAAACACATAATTTTAAGTAAATCCTTTTAAGAAAACCAAATAACACAAATATGAAACACATAATTTTGAGTAAATCTTTTTAAGAAAATCAAATAACACAAATATGAAAGACATAATTTTAAGTAAATCCTTTAAAGAAAACCAAATAACACAAATATGAAACACATAATTTTGAGTAAATCCTTTTAAGAAAATCAAATAACACAAATATGAAACACATAATTTTGAGTAATCACACATGATTTTTGTTACGCAACAAACTTATAAAATATCATCACAATGGTCAGTGTGGGTAATTATAAGTGTAGGCTCATCCATCATCACAAAACAACAGCAAGAGTCAAAAAGTTAGCATTAATATGACTACGACAAAAAAATATAATGGCTCAGTTAATTTTCCAAGGAAAATGAACCCAACAATGAGAAATACCTGAGGAGGCTGAGGTCCATGTGACGGGAGAAATATCTGGGGTTGTGACGCTGGCTGATATGGGGTAGAAGTACCATATCCTCCCCCATATGAAGCATCAAAAGACTGTTGATAATTCACACTGTAAGGACTTTCAGGAATGGTCTGCTGCAACTGCGACGTTGCTTTATCCTGGCATAAAAATAAATAGAATAAAATAAGTATTCATAAACCTTGTTATTTCCAGCAAGGCAGCAAATCCTGCACTGAAATATTTAAACAGCAATTGCAACAACAGGATATCAACTATCAAACGCATGCAAGGTGAAGTCACCTGATAATAAGGTTGAGAAGTCTCAACTAAGCCGAAACTGGAGAGATCAGCAGCATATACAGGTCCTGTTGGCAGTGGAGAGTTTTCAAAAGGCAAAGTCTTAGGTGCTTCTCTCTCTGTAACAACAGTATGTCAAAAATCATCAATAGGGCACTTACAAATTGCAGGAGTTACAGATAATATGGGTCAGGCAGTAGCAGATCATTCTACTCAATGTTAGTATCAGAAAGCATTAAAGATAATATATCACCAGCTGATGCAATGAACCAAATGGTAAAGCAGTAGAGGACTAGGAACCTAGCCTTCAGCCAAAGGAGGATTACTCTGCCTTGGAAATGGAAGCATAAAATACATCACAACTCAGCTAAATCCTAGTGTCTCTCACTGGACAGAGTGCAGTACTCTCTACAATAACAAAGACACGAATAACCAACCTAAGACCCATAAGCATAGTTACCAAGTATGGGTGCAGATATAATACAGCAATGATCTATTTGGGAAGTACAGCCCATAACGAGTAAATTGCTTGGAAAATGCGTTGAAAATAGAACACAACAATCTATGTTCCACAGACACGGACACAGGTGTCAGAGTCAGACTTGGAACTTGCACTCCCGCTAGCACTACAAAAACTCTAGTCTTAATGCCCCTACTACTGTTGTGCATCCTCGAACTCGTCAAACCCAAAAAATAGGATTGGGAGAGAGAGAGGGACGACTGACAAGAGAGGGCTTCAATAAGAAGGAGCTTAAAGAGAGTATACTACCTGTCGGCTGGGGTGAGAGGGAGGGAGCCTCCCTCTTCTTCTTCTTTCTTCGAATGGAAGCCCTAATCCCCCTCCCCATTTTAAATATTTTTAAAGACGGATCTGCCATTGCGAAACTCAGTCGAGTCAACATAGTTGATTGAGACAAGTCGAATCGGCTGTTTGGGACCATAGTAACAAAGTTCTCTCCGTTTTTTTTCAAAAAAATCCCAAATAATTAACAGAGTTTCGCTGAACAATTAACTCATGAACTTTTCACAACTTTCCAAATATAAAAAAGTTGTGAACATTGCAAATCATTTACGAAATTTTCAAATGACTCAAATAAATATCTAATATGTGAAATATTTTTATTTATAATTTTTCATAATTAAAAAATCATATTTTTTATTATTTTCATATCGTGATTGACATTTTTTAAAAAATAAATAAAATTTTCTGAATTTTTCTGAAGCCGAATAATTGCAGTAAGTCTGAATTTGTAACTATGGACCTATGGTTGGGGTCGAGTTTGGGGGTGAGTCAACTCGCCCTATCAAGTTGAATTGACTTAGCCGAGTTTCAAGTTGAGTCGACAAGTTTTTAAAAAATAAAAATTATTATAATGTTATATGAATTTACTATGAAAGAGGAAAAATGAGAAAAAATTAATAGAATCAAAATTATTGCAAACAATACAAAGTAAATAAAAAAACTAGAAATGAAGATCTTAAAAGTAAAACGCATATTAAATTGTTTTCTTTATTGGTAAATATCATATATATTATAAAGCAAATAGGATACAACAGTTTACACGGATTTAAACTATAGAATCTAAAAGGCAGACAAAGACAAAACAATAAAGAGTATAACAAATACAGACTTCCTCTTCACACTAATAAAGTTTCCCTCACTTCTTGACCCAACTGACTTGTGGAACTCCAGTCCAATCAATCGCCAAACATGGGCTAGGATTCGAGGATATGGAGAGGAAGAATTGTCGAATACGCGACTATTCCTCTTTCCAAATAGACCACGAATAGCATCAGGCAGTATAGTCCAAATTGCTTCCTTAGCACCCACCGAAGTCGTCAATTGCCTACCCAATAAGAAACTCATAAAGGAAAAAGGGAAGACCCACTCCACACCTATCTGAGACAAGAAAGAAGCTCAAATCCCAAAGACAACCAAACAATACAAGAGCAAATGAGGCAATATAGTCCAAATTGCTTCCTTAGCACCCACCGAAGTCGTCAATTGCCTACCCGATAAGAAGTTCATAAAGGAAAAAGGGAAGACCCACTCTACACCTATTTGAGACAAGAAAGAAGCTCAAAGCCCAAAAACAACCGGACAGTGCAAGAGCAAACGATTCACGGTCTCTTCCTCATTAAGGCACAAATAACAACAGTTTGCTATGCTCCACCATCTGCTCTTTAAGTGATCAGTAGTAAGAATTTTATTTTGAGCAATGGACCAGAGGAAAAAAGACACCTTCGTTGGCACATAGCTAGCCCAGACAGCCTTATAAGGAAATGAGTGCAAAGGTGCAGAGACAAAAGAGTAAGTATGATCTCACTGATAATCGACCATTGTTACTTCTGCACCAAATCCCATAATCACTGAAATGGGATTTAAGGGAGGAGGAACTCAACCGAGCTAGAAGCCGCTGTATATCCTCAACTTCCTAATCATTTAAATCTCTCTGTAATCTAGGACACCAGGCTAGCTCGCTACCCAACCTCTCAATGCATTCAGCAATTGAAGCCTTTTTATTGAGAGTAAGAAGGAAATGTATAACGACCCTGAATTTTAATATAATAAAATTATGCATTTATGGGTCCTTAATTGAGTTTAATTAGTTAAGTGTTTGTCAAATTATTAAAAAGTGGGTTTTGCTCGAGATTGGATTGTATTGAGGAAACTCCAGTGTTTTTACTCGAAAATTGTACACAATGTACGGGTCGACTATCTGGACGATCACCCGTCGTTCCAATTCCGTCGCGTATCGATTCGCGAGACCCCGATGGTCTTAAATGTAAGAAAATCGAGAAAATCAGGAAATTCTAGATTGTCCGGATTTCAATTGGGACTCCATATTTATTGGGGATTCTAATAGAAATCCATGCGGCTTGTACCATAACGTCCCGGTTGGCCGTAAGGACGACCTTTTGTCCTTTTGTCAATTCATCATTTCATATAAAGAAACAGCAACGTGTTTTGTGTCCGAAATCAGGAAATTAGTGGATTTTGCAATTTCCTTCCAGAATTACTTTTTACTGTCAAAACTTAATATTTTTCCCCGAAATTTTTACAACAGGCGTCGAACTGCCCCAAGTTCGGTCACCTAAAGTTTCGTCAAAATCGGATTTTATATAGTAGGGTTTCGAAGGCCACAAATGCGAAAAAAATCAGAAATCGGTCAAACAGTCAATCGGTCAAACGAGTTGACCTGTCAACTCTGCACACCATTAATGGTCATGTGCCTTGCACATGATCTCACCCCACCTTGGGTCTATATAAGGGGACTAAGCTCCTCATTTTCACATGGCATAAATTGGGAGAGAAGTTCTGCTCCAGATTTTCTAGAGAGAAAATCTAGAGAGAGAAAGTGGTAGAGAGAGAAAGAAAGAGAGAATCCATCTTTACATATTTCGATGCTCCCGACTTGTTGGTGGCGTCTGATTTTCTCTCCGGCGTCTCGTTTGGCATGTAGAGAGAAAAAAAGGTAAAGAGAGAAAGTGAAAGTTAGAGAGAGAGGAGCTTTACCTTGGGGTTGATCGCCCTCCTAGACGCATTGGCGGAGCCCCTTTTTGCGTCAGTCGCCTCGAAAAGCGTGAAATAGGTAAAACTCCTTTCTTTTCTTCTCTTTTTTCCCTTATTTTCCTATATTCTTTTATATGAAGTATATGCATGTCTTTTGGCGTGAATGAAAAATGGTCGGAGACCCCTATGTGATGTGTGGAAGGGTGGATGTGCGTGAAAAATGAGTAGGGGAGTGTAGCCCTCGGTTTCGGGTGTCAAAACCCCGGATTTAGGCTCACTGTGTGAATAACGTGGATGGAAAAAGGGTCCGAGACCCCTATATGATATTGTGATTTTATGTGAACCTTCGGGGAGCCCAGATCAGGTCCCGGGTAAATTGTGTCGCCACTCTAGGGTGACAAAAAGTTGTTTTGCAGGTTGTATAAGGCTATAAACACATCCATTATCCTGGAAACGTTCCCTTAAGGGACGGTGTGTTACCAGATTTGGTTCATGGGTGCGAGACCCAAGTATTTCAGTTAATCAAGCAAGGCTTGGATTAACTGGGGTTAACCTGTGATTAAAAAACCTAACCAGAGTTTAAAGTATAGTCCGTGGTTCCTCTTTGACTAAGTCAGGAGAGACGATGTCCAGTAAGGCCCGAGGTTCCTCCATGACTGATAGTCGGGAGATGTCGGTCTGTTTGTTTAGGACGTCTGTGGTGTCTCTTGGACTAGGTCAGGAGTGGCGGTGTCCTGCATGGCCTGTGGTTCCTCCGTGACTGATAGTCGGGAGATGTCAGATTCCTAGGGAGTTTAAAATGGTTGAACATCAGACAGTGTATAGTCCGGGGTTCCTCTCTGGTTGGGTCAAAAAATGTCGGCACCGTGTCTATCAGGGTCCCTTCTTGGTGGAACGTCAGAAGATGCCAGCATTGGTAAAGATGTCGGGCTTCCTCCATAAACTAGCCAGAAGATGACCATAGACAGGTTGATCGGGGTTCCTTCTTGACTGATACCTAGGGCGATGGTGGCAAATACACAGTAGATGTTGTCAGTCAATTGAATTGAGAAGTATGTCCTTATTGGGTGAATGCCCAGGTTGTGTGTGTAAGCTTCGGATACGAAGTTGTCTGAGTCGGTATACTCAGGGTTGGTATAATTGTCTAAGTTGGTGTACTCAGGGTTCGATATGGAATCGTCGGATTCTAGGTGGGTTGGATTGGTATACCTAAGGTTTGGTTGTGTTCAGGTGAAAGCCGGAACAGTGTATGTGAGTCTAAATGACTCCATGTATGGTTGTGATTTAGAGATTATAAAATGAACTTTTATGGGCTTTGGCCAGTTAATAGAGTCTAAAGACTTGAAATGAAACATGATTGATGATTGAAATGATAAATGGGTAATGTGAACACCAGTTCATAAATGAACTACATAATTGGAAAATAATGAGAGGTCGGTAACCTCGGTTACGGTGACGTAACCCTAAGTGACCTTGGGTCACAATTTATTATATATTGTTCTATTTTACTGTAACATGCAAATTGAATTGTTTATTATATCATTATTGATGCGTGTTATTATGTAGAAAATAGTTTAGAAGGACTGTGGTTTTATTGGGCTTCATAGCTCACTGACTTTTTATGTCAGCAGATCTCAGAGCTGCTGACCAGTAAGTGAAAAGTTCAAATGGACATTTTGAAAGATTGTACAAACTGTTAGAGGCGCCTATTTTTGTAAAATAGACTTGATGTAAATACTACAGGTATATGGTTTGTATGATGGCTATTGTGATGACAGGTGTTATTTGCTTTTTGGAAGCATCTAATAAATGTTTAAATTTCTCGTATTTTCATGGGTAAAGTCTTCCGCTTGTGTGTTTATGACGAACGGGCGCGCATCTCAGAACATGATTCCCTAGTTTGAATTTCGACCCCAATTGGATTTCGACCCCAATTCCCAGTTTGAACCTAATGAAATGATCTAATACTTTAGCTATAACCATGATACCTTTCCAAAGGCCCACACTGTGGGGACCCCTCACCTCCTTAGGCATCCAAGAGGAGACTACCTCATATTTAGCGACACTCACCTTCCTCAACAGACTCTCGATCTTCGCCAAACCTGCATACCCATTTACCCAGAAGGGCCTTATTTACCGCATTAAGTGGAGTTGGTTGAGGGACAGGGCTATGGACCTTGGAAGTGTAAGGCTGGATAGGTAATGAAAAGTAGGGAGAGTCCTAAGAGTACTTTTGATAAAGGTCAAATTTATGCCTAAGGAAAGGAGATAAGACTTCCAACCTGCTAGCCTAGATGAAGATCTTTCAATAATCAGAGCCCAAACGGCTTTGGATTTGAAAGAAGCCCCTAGGGAAAGGCCAAGGTAGGTAGAGGGGAAGGACTGTGTCTTGCAACCAAAGCACCTGGCCAAGAGATCTAGATGATTTATATCTCCTACTGGCACAATTTTGCTTTTTCCCAGATTAACTTTGAGGCCCAACACTGCTTCAAAACATCTCAGAATACATCAGAGATTGATAAGTTGTGAACAAGAAGCTCCACAAAGTACTAAAGTATCATGTGCAAATTGTAAGTACGAGATATTGAGACGCTCCAAGGCCATGGAAAAACCTACAAGTGCTTGCCCATTCGCTCTAGCCAACATCCGACTCTGGGCTTCCACTACGATGAGCGCCAGAGACAGAGGGTCCCCCAGTTGTAACCCCTCAGAGCTTCTGAAGAATCCTTTAGAACTTCCGTTAAGAAGGATCGAGAACAAGGCAAAGGATACACAGGCTAATATCCACTTTCTTCTCTTGGGGCCAAATCTCACTCTTTGCAAATAAGCCTTGGGATTTTGGACTTAAGACGCTTGTCCACACATTATTATGCAATGAGTATGCCATCTAAAATTTGTCTGCTCACAAAGGTACCCTGTAGAGAGGAGATGATTGATCCGAAGACGCTTCTAAGACGGATGGCCAAAACTAATCAAGTATACGATTAGTCCATAATGCGATTAGTCTCAAAGCATGTCAAGTCCTTAACAAACTATGTTTACAGTTATTAATCAAAAATAAATATTATTGTATACAATTAGTCACATAGTTTGTCCTAGTTAAAATAAACTTTTGTTCATATAGCTTATGTCAATCCCCTTTTTTTTGCAGTTTAAGATCTCTCCCAAAAAAAAGTTGGCCTAATAATGTGTGGCAACAAGATAGTGATTTGATGGCAAGTTTGGACTCGTACCTAAGACACAAATCTAATTTACTTTTATTTTTTTAGGTAGAAACTTTAGTTTTGTTCATTCGTATGGATAATATAATAAAATAAAACTATGCATTGCACTTTTGTATGTTGAGTGTAAATAGGAAAGTAGCGAAGAGATTATTTTAGAAGCTATTTTTTCTAAGGAATTGCAAGAAAAAAAAGAAGAGAGGAGAAGAAGCAAGAAAAGGAAACATATTTGAAATTGGTCCATGTATGTCTCTATTTTTATCTCTTTTCATTTCTGTTTTTTTCCTTTCTAGTATAAGGACGGGTATGCATCTATCCTGATTCATTTTCTATTGTACGAACCATTAGTGTCTCCCCTCCCCCCTTTTTGATGTGTTGTGTGACTGATGGTTCCTCATTAGTCTCACACAATCTTTTGTTCTTATGGGCATTGGACTGGAGTAAGGTATTATTACTTCAACTATTTTGTATAGATGTGGCTACCATTATAACAAAAATGGCACATGGTCCCAGGTATCATATGGGACACATGGATTATGGACGAGCACTACCCACAGTTAAATTAGGATCATGGTATGAAATTTTAGTATGTACCGGGCGAAATGGGCTGGTACATACCATTTTTGAACATTACCGGTATGCTGATACACAATAATATATTGAGTCCATATGTATCGCACGGTATCGGTTTGTACCAGGAGTATCAGTCTATAACCCCAGTACGGACTGATACAATGTGGTATGCCGGTACCCCTTATTTTGTTGCACTTTTTTTATAAAACAAATCAGTCAATACTATACAACATTGGTCGACACATTCATACCGAATGTAGCCTCATTTTTGGTGTTTCAAAACACCTCTAAACCCATTTTTGAACAAAATTTACTCCCTAAACAATTTCTAAGCCTAAAACAACAATTTTATTATTGATTTTTAGGTTAAAAACGAAGATCTTAGTGTTTGATTTGGATTGAAGGGTATCCCAAATTTTTCGAGGTTATATACAATTTTATTATTTTTTCCATTTTGGTTTTAAAATTCATGAAAATAGGTTGTAATCAACCCAAAATGACTAGATCTTTCAATTTCATTCGAAATCCATACATCCAAACTCTTTTTTTAAAAAAATTAACAATTTTTCCAATGGTTTCTTTTTCAAAATCTGAAAATTAAAAACATTTTTAAGGAAAAATTTAATTAATTTCTTTTTTGTATGTATATTGCATTCAAATAAGTATATATAACTTAAAAGTGTACTCTGAAATTTTATATACTTTACAAAAAGTTATTTTCAAACTTAAAAATAAAATTTAGATTTATATTGTTAGAAAGAAATTTAAACTTTTTAATTGGCTACTCTGAAATGCCATATATTATCAATGTTTGAAACATGTTTGAGATGGTGCCAAAGAAGAGTGATGAGCACATTGAAGATGTATGGTGGTAGTATGCAAACCCAATTGATGGTCATAGATTAAGGGCGAGATGCAAATTTTGTGAGTTTGAGTTTCTAGGTGTTGGAATTATCGGGTGGCTAACATTTGCCCTAAGTGCCCTCAAGAGATTAGTCAGGCAGTGAGAGCACACCTGAATAAGAAAGAGACAGAGAAACATCGAGCAACTAAGGAGAGAAAAACCCTAAGGGGCAATATGATGGGAGGAGCTAGACCAAGCAGCAATGCTAGACTTGGTGAGACTGGACCAAGGATTAATAATACAGTTTCGGGGTATGTATTGGTCCCAACCGAAACCTATACGTATCGGTTTCGGTAACGATTCCAGATGATACATATAATTTTTTTCTTCAAAAAAAATCAAATTAAACTTTTAAAAAATAAAATGAGTTATAAGAACCGAATTTATCAAATATGAAGTCATGAGAAGTGACTTAAAGACAAAGTAGCAAATACAATTATAATTACACAATGAATGAAAACATAAATAACTAATAAACGATCCGTATCGTCCATTTCGTATTAGTATAAATATCATACAGGAGGCTACCAAAAATAAAATGAATTGATGATAACTCTAATGAATCATATTAAGGAGGATGAGGGAAGAGATGCAGATATCAACAACTGTTTTCACTTATAGATTTCTTAACCATCATATGTATGGTTATAAATGTAGTTGGGGGACTTCATTTAATTTGTTTTTAGCTTATATTTGCATTAAAGTAAGTATTATGCAAGGTATTTAAGCTTTTGTTTGCGTATTCGGAGCGCATCTTAGTTTTTCCGATGTACTGAAGCGTATTGGACTGATAATCCAATACGTATACTAAAATCGCCTTACCGATACTCATATTGATACTGATATTTTGAAACCATGATTAGGATCCTATGGCTCTGGATATAGCTATGATTATGAGCGTTGGTCAATTTTTGTGATTACGACATTTTCCGTCAATTGTTATTGATTTTATTTTTCCTATTTCAAATGGTTGTTTGTGGTTATTTACATTTAGTGGGTGTCTATTGATTCTTATTTTAACTGTTCCATCACCTACCACCAAGGTTCTGAATGTCGATATCGCAGGAAGTCGCACCTTGGAAAAAAGACCTATTGTGGGATATATCGTTTTGCGGGGAATTTCTTGCACGTCAAAGGAAAAAATTGAGAAAATGGGAAAAATATTTTTTAAAAAAAAGGACAATGAAACCTCAGGAAATGTTAAAATAGATGTTAATTCACATTTGATAATCACAAAAAAAAAAAACAAAAAAAAAACTACAACAACAATGACAATGACAATGTACATAAGAGATGCAAGAGGAATTAGGGCAAAGATCATCCCTTTTTTAATCGGTAATAAGAGAATCAATAACAAAGAGAGATTACAAGGGAGAACATGTCACAAGAGCATGAGCCAAAACTCTAAAGACTAAAGAAAAGGTTAAACATTTAGAAGATAAAAATACAAATAAAATTTCAATAAACAATACAAACATGCTAAGTCAAAATTCTCCAAAATGAGCACCACTGCTTCAAGAAGTGCTCTACCTTATGGTAGGTTCTTGCAAGAGGTGAAGGGGAATCCTCAAAAACCCTTAAATTTCTTTCTTTCAATAGCGACTAAGCTACTGATATGAGTAGCAACGAACCCCTCTTCCCCAGATACACCGGAGCCTTACAAGATAAGAAGTCTCGAAAGGAGAGAGGAAAGACCCGGTTGATTCCCAGGCGAGGGAGGAAATAGCCCTGAATCTTTCAGGCGTAAGGGCAGTGCAACAAGAGGTGATCAACTGTCTCTTCAAAGTCCAAACACATAAAACAGTCACTGACCATCTGCTATCCTTTACTCATAAGGTGATTGCATGTTAGTATCTTGTCCAATGCTACACATCAAAGGAACGATCCCTTTGGAGGCAAGCCTGCCTTCCATACTGATTTATAAGGAAAGTGGTGGTCTGGGTTAAGAAGTAGAGTCTGATATAGGGATATCACTGAGAATTGACCTTTGTTATCTCTAGACAATAGACGAACTCCATCAATCATAACAATAAAAATACACAATCAGAGTTCCATACATAATACATCAATGATCCAACTCACCCCGCCACATTGAGTTAAGCTAAATTTTTTAAAAAAAATTGAAATTCCCTCAATATTTCCTCCCTAACGTAAGAAATTTAAATTGAGTTCTCTCAAATATTTCCTCCCCAAAGTAAGAAATTTAAATTTTGAAAGGAATCTAGTATAAATGCATCAAATTGATCAATTTGCATTAGTTTAAGACTAAGGACACCTAACAATGTTTCCCTCTTCTTTGCAGGAGTTGCTTTCCAGGTGGCTCTTAGTTTCCCTTGACAGTTCAATGGAGTTCGTCTGGTCCTATCTCCCTGGGGTGGTCTCTTGGTTTTTGTGGAAAGAGCGGAACCAGAGGGTGTTTGAGAATTCTGCGTTATCTCTGGAGAGAGTGTGCTCGAGATCGCGCGCATTGTTACATGATTAGATCTCAACTAAGTTTGACTCGGTGGAGATTGAGTTAGATGAGGTTATCTTGTAAATTAGATTGGGGAAGGGCTGTGGTTGTAGTTGTTTTTTTTTTCTCTAGGGGATTCATATTTTGTGAATCTTCCTTTTTTATATAATTGCATTTACCGATAAAAAAAAATTTGAAGAAAATTCTTATATTTTATAAAATGTTCACCAAATGTGGTGTAAATGGGGTGCACTTAGACAGTTAGACTACAAGTGACATATGTAGGTACCAAAGTGGATAATTTCTCGAGAAAATGAAAAATTCTCTCAAACTCCTTCAAAATTTCTCAAATCCTTCTCCTTTGGTCTAATTTTCCCCCATAGTTGTTAAAGGTAACGCCTTAAGCGGTCGCCTAGGCGACCAGGCACTCTGCAAGGATCAGGCGACTAGCTACCTAGGCAGTCATTATTAAAAATTCTGATATATGTAATATTGTTATTGTATAAGTACATAAAATTTTATTTTATTTGAGTAGTAGTTTGATAAACCAAAAGCATGATATTTTATGTACTTCTAGGGTGCGTTTGGATTTATGGAATTGGAATTGAGCCAAAGAATTGAATTTCATGGAATTAAAACATACTGAATTAAAATCCACGAAATTCAAAATTCTATCGTTTGGATGCACTATTAAATTCCTGGAAAAATGAAACCATCAAGCTTCTTTTTTGTTTTTAAATTCCACAGCAGCGTGGAGTTGTCAAATAAGACCATTTTACTGTGGAATTGAATCTTATAAATTTTTCTTTAAAATCACTGCTTGAATTCTCTATGGAATTAGAAAATCTTAATTCCACCCTATTTATAATGTGTCCCAAACGATGAAATTAGAATTGTCTCATGGAATTGACAATTCCGTTCTTCAATTCCATAAATCCAAACGCATCCCTAATGTCTTTTATCATATAATATGTTAGAGTTTGTATATCCGTAAAAAAAAGGTTTGCAGATAGAAGAAGAAAGTAGAGACGAACGTTATCAAGTATGCTTCCCTCTGTTAACCTTTCCTCTCTCTCACTCAATTGGTGGATCAATTGGTCCCTCTCCCTCCCTCACTTTATGGCAATGTTACCTCGTTCGTTGGTACGCTCGGTTCGAATTTGGGTTCGCCATTCACCACTTTAGAGTGAACCCAGTTCGCTAGGGGTAGGATGAGACAATTCGCTTCTCGGTTCGATTCTCGGTTCTTTATTTTGGTTCGCTTATATAATATTAATACATATATATTTTAACCATGTAAATAAATATATTATAAATACTTATTTTTTTTTAAAAAAAGCATTAAAAATATATGTTTTATGACTGGTTTGCGAACCCATAAGCCAAATTCACCGAACTTAAAGAACAAAGCAGCCAAAACCCAAACAAAAAGTTCGCCAAACCAAAGTTATTGGGTCTGGGTATAGGGTTCGCCCATTTCCACGAACCCAAACGAACCAAACTGCAAACTGGTTTGCTTCGAACCGGTTCCTAGTAGGTTGCGAACTAAGTAACACTAGTTTGTGGACAGTCATATGGTCCCCATATGTTTTTTGCATGGTTGTCAAAGGTATCACCTAGGTGACCGTCATACAGCTAGGCTCAGGCAGCCCAATAACAAAAAAGGCCTTTAAATACCCCAAATTCCTTCTAGGACCCAACAACTCTCATAAAGTCATTTAAAGGGGTGTTTTATAATTTAAATTAAGTGCAAGCCCCATAATTATATTATTTTAATTACTTTTCTTGAATTTAATTGAGAAAAAAAAAGAAATGAGAGTAAGAAGTACGACCTCTTCTTCTCTCTCTCCCTGTTCGGCGTCGCTGTCCCATAAACTATCAGACTATTTATCGATTTTTTATTGAGTCTACTCTCTCTCTCTCTCTCTCTCTTCTGTTCGGTTGTCATTGAAAATTGTTGTTTCTTTCAATTTTTATCCCCCTCTCTTTCCTTTCGACAATCATTGTACACTTTGTTTTTTATGTTTTGTCCCCCTTTATTATTCCTAGGATTGTCTCCAAGGATTGTAAGGACCCACATTTTCATGCAAATATCAATTTACATGCTTAAGGACCTAATGAAAAGTTCCTTCTTTGGGGGTGTTACAAGGATGGTTCTATCAAAGTGCATCTTGACAATGAAAATTTTATAAATTATACGATTGAAGGGCCCTATATTCAAGGAAATGCATTATAGATAGATCTCATATTGGGGGGATTTCTACAGCAAAAAGTTCATCAGGCAACGCCTTGGGCGCCTCAGGCTACCGCCTCAGGTGTCCATGGGGTTTGTCGCCTTGACAACCATGATTTCCCCCTTTTATAGACTAAGGGGCTAAATATCCCTAATTTATAAAAGATATATCAAAAATATCAAAAATATCATGTGATATATTAGAAAAATTGGGAAAATATCGGAGATATAAGGATATATTGTAAAACCAAATACTACATGTGAGGGATATTTCGCATCCCTGTGATATGGAAAGATATTTGGGATATAGAAAAATATTTCAAATCATGCCTACCACAAGACATTGCATCACCTACTTGTGACAGACGAGGGCGGCATCATCTTTCAAATATAATCATTTGGCACCATATCAGAACTGACTATAAGCATGGATGACAACAATTTATAAAACTCCCAATCTTATGTGAACAAATTAATGACCTTCCAGCTCCTTATTCCATGTATGTTAAGACTCGAAGCAAATTCCATAAAACATTAAATGTTAATAAAAACTACGACATCAAGAATAAGAGTACCATGTGCCACAAATACAAATCGTACATTCTGAGACAAAACGGCAAGGGCATTCAACCAACAATTTGTTGAAAGTTAGAGATTATTAACTAACACTTCCTGATTATCAATATACTAGTATGCAATAAATATAAGTAATACCACATACAAGATAATATCAATAGAAAATACCAGCTTCTGCAGAGAGGGCTATGCGATCTCGTAAGATAGCAAACTCATGTGATGAGTCTTCAGACCCCAAAAGTTTTAAGTACTCCATTGCAGTTGTTAAAAGCCCTTGACTTGCTAATAGTTCAGCATAGTTCCCAACAAGCTTGGACAAAGATGCACTGAATTGCTTCTGCCCAGTTGCCAAAGCAAGGACGGTAGTCTTTTCCATTAAGTCCTATACAGATATACAAGCGTTGTAAATTTGCTAGCTCGACCAGAAAAATATGTTTCCAAGAACTTTTGAGTAAAACATCCACCTGGAGAAGGTCAATGTAGGGTTTCCCTGACCAAATTTCATGCTCAGCTTTTAAATTCCATGACCAAATTTCTACTGTTTTATCAATATTTCCAGCACAGATATAGCAGAGAGTTGCAGCAAGTGTGTTACCAACAACCATTAGTCTTGAAGCAAGAGTGTCACACAGCAAAGTCCATTGCTCCTTCTGTGCAAACTGTTTAAGAATGATTGTAGAAATAGCATTAGATATTATAGCAAGTGTAGTAACTTCAAGTTCAATGGTTATACAATTACATGTACAGAAACAGCATAATAACAATATTGACTAAAGAGCTGTTGCTATTGTTTCAGTATATAAAATAATATTAGGATTTAGGAGTGATCACCATACTTAAGTAAAGGAATACCTGAGATTGTATTGGTCCGTATGCTTCAAACATTTGGCAATGGCCAATATCAGGTCAAGTATGTATTCTAGTTCCCTCACTAAAGCAAGGGGATCTTTTCCCATATTACAATCATCATCAAGAGGTAGAAACCCCATGTATTTAAGAATAGAAAAACATTTGCATGTAGTTTGAGATGGAACAAACGCCCTTAAAAGAACCTAGTATCCAAAGTTCCTCGCATTGGCATAGAAACACTCCATGACAAGGATCTCATCTAGTATTGAATGTACTCATGATATTACAGTACCAACTTAGTTATATTTTCATTCCTTATGGGGTTGAACAACTTACAGTGCAGAGAAGGGCAAGTGTTTCTTTCCAAGATTTCAAGGGCCTGGTGTTTACAAGGCTCATGAGATCATTGTTCACCATTGCAGATACAACCTGTGGATACAACATTATCAAATAAGAGGAACTCAAAAATAGGATGTGATCATTCTATATTTCAGAAAGCTAATGGAAAATAGTATAAATCTATGGTTTCTACATAAATCAATGTTGCTATTAATGTAAAAAGATAAACTGTTTCATTGCTTTCAAGATGAAAAGACAAATATTTCAGCTACCTTTAGGTAAGACGAATGCTTCTTTTTAAGATACTGATCACGTGTGCTCTCCCACAAGGCAACACCACCCACATGAGCAATAACTAAAGCATCAGCCATTCTATTTGCAGATATGCAATGTGCAACTGCTCCCTTGTAGTCTCCAACAACCAAAGAATGTTGAATGCTATCATCAAATGAGGAGTCAGTGCTATCCCCCTGTCCATCTAATTCTTGATGCATTTGTTCCCCACTAGGAACAGAACCACCTTCAAAAACAAAGTCATCACCAGAAGACGATAGAGGTGGACCAGCTTTAGGGCTTTGAAGATTGTTGAAGAAATCTTCCCCATTATCTGTAGGGAATACAACAGCTTCTTTATCCCCCACCAATCCCACTTTATCTGTTACCCTTTCATCAAGATTGAGAGCATTTATATCCTGGTGGAGCTCATCTTGTACATTATCATTTCCTTCAGTATGAACACTGAAACCAAGGTGAGTGAGTAGCTTTGTCCTTGCTGTCCCTTCATCTTCTAAAATAACCTTCAAGAAGCCCCAAGTTTCTCTAGCATCCACAAATCTGTTCCAGACAATACAAGAAATGACGGATGCAAAGTAATGAATAAGTTAATTACTCGTAAAAGCCCCCCCCCCCCCCCCCCAAACCTCAATTCTTTATAAAGATGACGTACTCAGACTCTTGAAATTTTTTCTCGCATAAATCCCTCAAAGAAGATTTTTCCCTATTATGTATTGCAGCTTCAAATTCAACAGAGCGGCTCACCAAACCAACTTCGGTAACTAAGTTATGCACATAAACCTGGAAAACAAGAGGAGGAAATGAACCAAACAGATCATGGAAGCAGATCAAAGCAGCACAGCAACCACTAGGCATACCTCTGAATTTCCAGTTGCACCTGGAGCTGATGATCTAGGGTGAAATGAAACAACCTTGCCTCCAAAACCAAAAGAGACTCCAACTGGACGTTTCAACCACTTCGGAGCTCTCAAATGTGCTGCAGAAGAAGACAGATAAAAAGTAAGACCTTTCCAAAAAATGGATTTATAGAATAATCAACTACAAAAAACTAGTAGGAAAGCAAACATGAAAGGAGAAGGAACTTATAATAATTGCTAAGAAACAAGCGCTTGATGAAGGGGGAGTGAGGAACACAATAATTAGTCAAACCTTTCTCCATCATAGCATTCAATGCCATATTTTAAGTTTGTTGGAGTCTTACTTTCTTTTATGGTGCCTGATGAGTGTGCAAAACTACACTCAAAACTAGTTATTATGTAACCCTTTATCATCCTTTCTAGTCTGAATCCAGGATTTAACGTCTATATTCTGAACTTGTTCCCCCATCTATAGATTATGAATTCTAAGTATTTTTATATTATTTTATGCAAGGAATTCAAGTAAAGAGCTTTCAGGGAAATCAACAGATAAAGAAAAGTCAAAAAGGCAAAAAAAGAATCCTAACTTAGACCATTCTCGGGATTAGAGAAAATAAAGCTCAAGTCCAAGAAGCTCAAGACCCAAGTCAAAGAGTCAAAGCCCAAGACCAAGTATAGAAGATTCTCTCACACATGGGTGGATAATCTTAGTAAGATATGGATGAATGTGATTTTAGCATTAAAAAGAAGGAAATCTATTGAATTAGAAAGAAGAAGTGTGTTATATTGATGTTTCTATTTTCGAAAAAGGAGAAAATCTAAATCAATTAGAAAACGAAAGGGAAGAGCAATAACTATAAATATCCATGTCGTACGGACGTCCCACCATCACTTGGCACACGCTAGTGCTGATCCCAGCTCTTGAATTTCTCTTATTATTCTTTTAGTCTTTCCTTTGTATGAACTGCTAAATCTCTGGCCTTGGCTAGAGTAGAATTCTCTTAATAAGGTGATGTTAGTTTGATTTAATTCATTGAATGTTTTTAATGTTTATGATTTCTATATTAATTGTTCTTCTTGTTTGATCTCTCTTTCAATTGAATCTCTTGGATTTAAACTTTTTCACGAGTTCAATCAAGCTTTTCTAGTAGTTAAGTAATAGTTTTTAATTTCTTAAACAAAGAACCTTCATCTTAGCATATATTATTCTTTGTTGCGGTATCGTTGAGAAGTATATCGTCGTCCTCGAGTTTTTCTGATAAAGTGCGGGCATGGGTTAAAACTTATTTTGAATAATTGATTGGAAATTGATTTTAGTTTTTTTATTATAATCTGAATTTCTAAATCTTCCGATTGTGGATATGGGATGTGAAATTCACAATTGAGTTATATTTTGGATTAATCGAATTACATTGCACCATTAAGAAGAGGAAACACGATGCCTTGGTGCTTTCTCTCACTGATATTCTCCCTAAATTAGTTGAACTTTCTCTACCAAAAATTCTACAAACTTCATTCTCTACTATTGTTCTTTATCTTCACTGCTCTCTGTGGATCGACAACCCCTTTACTGTACTGCAAAGTACCACATATCTTTGAGCGACATCAGTGCCCATGATTCAAAGTATCTGCATGTATCAGGCATATTGACTCAATATGTAATATGTTTTTGAGGTATCTGATACACTTGCACGGGTACCTGTTTTAGATTTCTAGGTATCATAAGAGAATTGAGTCATGTGTATCGGTTTGATACGACCGATAATGTATCACTACGCTCGATACTATATTGATACAATACCGATACACTCAATAACAGTATGGTGATGATGGAGGGGATATTGGGAGACATCGCTTGTGCAGTCACATGCACAAGAGGTCATGCATGCTCATGAGTGAGGAGAGTCAAGGATTTCATTTATCTTAGGGTTGTAAAGTAAATATCTTCTTATGTATTTCACTTAATGTACGATTTTCATATTTAGATTGTGTTTTAATACATGTTTATAAGCATGCTTTCCTTTTTCAACTTATAAATTTATTAACTCTCATATGTATGGTTATAAATATAGATAAAAGACTTGATTTAGTTTGTTTTTATCTTATATTTACATTGATAGAACTTTTATGAAAGGAATCCAAGTTTTTCCTTACGTATTGAAGTGTTTTTTAATTTTTTCCGGTGTATCCAACCTATACGCCGGATACTTTTTCTAAAATCACCTTACTGAAACTCTATTCCATACCGATACTTTGAACCATGATGGTGACTAAGCTATTTATAATGAAGTGTTTGGCTTCCTTAATGCAATGTTAATGCCTTGCAATCAGATTTAACATGATGAGCAGAATTTCAGAGCAATTTTCATCAAAAGTATCAACTCATGAAATAAACCCTGCAAACACAAGTACAAATCAAATAGGAGTAGTTTCCTTCCAGAAATCAAAGATTAATAATATTTAAATTTTCTTCAGACATATTTTGATTACACGCGGAGAAATTTCATGGCCTATATGATTTTGTCCCTGGAGTTGGCATAGTTAGGTGTTACAAGGTGCAGAGATAAGGGGTATTCAATATCATCGTACTCTGCTAATCAAAGCAGAGCATATTCAAAGAGAGTGATTTAATAGTACTCTTCTACCTATCTCCCAATAGAATCATCCTTGACAAACACTTTCAGGAGCTTTCTCTTTTATTGTTTATTCATTCTTGGGTAGGAGGAACACAATTTCTTCGCAATTGGCACCCACAAACTGTTCAAGCATCTCTAGTTCCAGCAAGGTTTCAAAACTTGGCCACGGGACACAACTCAGCCAGAAGTGAGTTTCAAATGAGATTAGGAGTGCGCATAAAATTTCCATCTCAGTGAAAAGACTCAAACGATATGGGCAGGTCTCGGCCAAAATCGAGACCAAGATGAAGCAGCCAATACAGACCCTTCTTGCCAAATCCTCCAATGACAGTGCCTGGAGCCAAAGTCGGATGGAGCACCAAAGAAACCGAAGAAAGAAACGATTTAGGACTGTTCTGTGATGAATAAATTGGTTGTTTATAGTTTATACTATCTCTGAACAAACCATATAGTTTAAATCAGAGATCTGAAGTTAGTTGTGCATTGTAGAACACCTTTCTTGACCACTGGATAACATTCCGACAGTGAGATGCTGGTCAATGGCGTTTATCAGGAAAAGAAGCAAGTAAAGGCAAGACTGGAAATCTTTGCTCCAATATAAGTGCTGCAGACAGCCATGACCTAAAAGGGAGTTAAGCATTCAGTCATATCATGAGAGAAAGGACTCCCTATGAATTTAAAACAGCCACAAACCAGGCCTAACACAATGCTTTCATATATTCAAGAGGCAGTTCATTGGTGGTTCTGGAGAATATTAAGCTTTCTTGTAATTAGGGGAAACCCCACTTAACCCTTATTAATAGAATATGTTAGAGAGAGAAAGACAAGTTCTCTACTCTTTTTCTCTTTTTCTCTTTTTCTCTTTCTCTTTTTCTTCTTCTTCCTCCTTCAAACCCTAAAACTTATCCTAAGGAATTCTACTTGGTATCAGAGCATCCTAAAGCACAAAGGAAGAGCAAGAAGAAGCACAAACCCGCCGGAGGCTGCTGACGTCAGCAGTCGTACGACTGACGTCATGATGGCATCAGTATGATGTCATCCAAGGTAACTTTTTGTGGTTTTTTTTCTTTGGATTTGGTAGATCTACTATTTAGAAGAATTATGGTGATTTTTTCGATATTTATTGGAGATTTTAAGTGATTTTTTGAGAATTTTTTGTGAAAAAAATTCTGAAAAACAGACTTGCATACCAGTCGAAAATACTCATTGTAGGGGAGGATTAAACTTGGGGATATTGGTAGTGAAAGATCCCCCTCAAAATTTAGTACCTTTTGATACTGGTTTCCCGACGATCAGAATCTTGCCGGAGTTCCGGCGAGCATTTTTCTCCTCTATATTTTCCGGCAGATCACGTTTTTTGCATTTTTTTCTCTTTTTTCGCATTCTAACTTTCATGGATGATGTGTGGATGGATCATGAATGCTGTATGATAAAGTTTGGGTGCCCTCAAGGTGTTTGAGGCAGTGTTCGCTTACTTTTGAAGTGTTTTTTGGTCGTTGGACCATTGGTGTTGGTTTTTTTTAGATTGTAGAATCCTGTGGTACGTGCTAGAAGTGTGTTCAAAAGCTAGATTTGTGCAAATCAATCCTTAAGTAACTTTGCCTACTGATCCTACTTTCAAGAAATGGCAAGCCGAGAACGCCACAGTCATGTCATAACTTCTCCACTCCATGATTCCAGATCTTAGCAATGGATATACCCTTCTATCCACAGCCTAAGAGATATGGGAGGCTGTGAAGCAGACTTACTCTGAGGGGGGCACACATGCTAAAGCTTATGAATTGCGCCAATGTATTGGGCAACTGAGACAGAGGGATACTTCTTTGGCCACTTACTACTCTACTCTTCGCAGCCTGTGGGAAAATTTTGACATGTTTCATATGTATACGACACAGTGCACTGAAGATGCCGTAGGATATAAGAAGTATGTTGACGAGCATAGGGTCTATGAGTTTTTGGCTGGCCTTAATCCTGAGTATGAGCAAATTCGTGTTCAGATTTTGGGGAAGGACCCCCTTCCGTTCATCACTGAGGCATATTCCATTCTCCACAGGGAGGAGCGTTGCCGGAATAACATGCAACCTTCTTCTCTAGAGCGATCTGCTCTTTCTTCATGGTCACATCGCGGTGGCTGTGATAGCTTTCGTGGAAGCAGGAGAGGTGGTCGGTCAGTAAACGTCAGTGATGAGAAAGACAAGCTAAAGTGTGATCACTGTTGTCGCACTTGACACACCCGCGAGACTTGTTGGGACCTACATGGTCGCCCACAACAGAGAGGTGGTGGTCGCAATGGCCGTGGTAGTGGTGGTCGTCGTGGTGGAGGCTCTAGTGCTCACTCAGTTGCCTCTGATCTAACTCCAGTTCTTACATCTGATGTATCGTCATCTTCTGACAGCCTTAACCTTTCCCGTGCTAAGATAGTGGCATTCCGGCGTTTTATGGGCCAGTTGAAGCAGCCGGGTACATCTTTCACATCCTCGTTTGCTCACTCAGGTACATCAACTTCGGCTTTCAGTGCATCTGTCTCCACATCTACTCGCCCCAGGATTATTGATTCAGGGGCCTCGGATCACATGACTGGTATGTCATCTTTGTTTGCCTCCTATCATCTTTGCTCTGATAGGGACAAAGTTAGAATCACTGATGGGTCTTACTCTTCTATTGCTAGTAAGGGTAGCATCTCTACTACCCCATCTATGCCTTTATCATCTGTTCTTCATGTTCCTAATGTTACTTTAAACCTTTTGTCTATGAGTCACCTAACCAGTCCTTGAATTGTAGTGTCATCTTTTTTCCCTCTCACTGTGTCTTTCAAGACTTGGAGACGAGGCAGACGATTGGTAAAGGCTGTGAGGAGAGGGGATTGTACTTGTTGGATAGTTCCTCACCAGTGGCTTCTCCTGTTCAGCAAGTTCGTGATGGGCCGAGCAGTAGTAGTGGTCATGACCACGACATTTTACAATTGTTGCAGTGGCATAGATGTTTAGGCCACCCATCCTTTTTTATGTTAAAGAAACTGTTTCCACAATATTTTTTTTCTGTTTCTATATCTGAACTTTAATGTGAAACTTATGAATTTGCAAAAAGATTTCGATCTTTGTATCCTACTCATGGTAATAGAAGTAATTCACTTTTTTCCATTGTTCATTCTCATGTGTGGGGTCCTGCTCCTATTCCTTCATCTCATGGATTTCGTTACTTTGTTACATTTGTTGATGATTTCTCTAAAGTAGCGTGGGTTTACTTGTTGAAACATAAGAGTGATGTTTGCTTTGTTTTTCAATCTTTTCATAAAATGCTTGAAACTCAGTTTGATGTTAAGTTAAAGATCCTTCGTTATGACAATGGTGGAGAGTATCTATCCACTACTCTCGTCTCCTACTTCCGAGATCACGGGATTATCCTTCAGACTACTTGTGTTGGCACTCCTCAGCAAAATGGTGTTGCTGAAAGGAAGAATCGTCACCTGTTGGAAATCACTCGTGCTGTTTTGTTGGCATGAACGTTCCTAAACGTTTTTGGTCTGATGCCCTTCAGATTGCTTCCTATCTTATGAATCGCATGCCCACTAGAATTTTGGGTTTCAAAAGTTCTATTGATGTTCTGTCTCCATCTCCCTCCTTGTTTCCTCTTCCACCCAAAATCTTTGGGTGTTTGTGTTTTGTGCATATTGACAAATCGGCGCGTACCAAACTTGATCCTAAGGCACTCAAGTGTTTATTTTTGGGGTATGCTCCGAGCAAAAAAGGGTACAAGTGTTTTCATCCCCCTTCCAGTCGGTGCTTTGTTTCTATGGATGTTACCTCTTTTGAATCCACCCCCTTTTATTCTGCGAAGGAGACTTCTCTTCAGGGGGAGACCATTGGTGTTGAAGAGAAGTCTCCTTCTCCTTTACCTATTTCTATTGATCCAGGGGATTTTCCGGTGATTGGTCATGGAAAAAATGATGTTAACATAAATGGAGGAAAACAAAGTGAGGTGCAGGTTTTCTCCAGGAATCCAAATCATGGGATTTGGATGATGGATACTCACAAAGAAGACCCTCACAAAGAAGACCCTCATATGCCCTGCCATGAATACTCCTCAGATCCAGGTAATATCCATACCTCCCTTGTTAATTCTAACCTTCTTTTGCTCATAGGAAAGGTGTTCGCTCTTGCACACAACACCCTATTTCTAAATTTGTGTCGTATAGTTCTTTATCTCCCTCGTATTGTGTATTGTACCTTTGCTATGGCTTTGTCTTCTGTGTCTATTCCTTGCAGTGTTGCGGATGCTTTTTCTAAGTCAGAATGGAAAGAAGCAATGGAAGTAGAGATGCAGGCTCTGGAAAAAAATAAGACATGGGAGACGGTTGATTTACCAAGAGGCAAAGTTCTAGTGGGATGCAAATGGGTGTTTACTGTGAAGCATAAGTCTGATGGATCAATGGAAAGATAGAAAGCCACACTTATTGCAAAAGGGTATACACAGACACATGGCATAGACTACAAGGAGACGTTTGCTCCTGTAGCAAAGATGAACTCAATAAGAGTTCTCTTATCTCTTGCATCTAACCTGGATTGGCCACTTATTCAATTTAATGTGAAGAATGCATTTCTCCATGATGACTAGGAAGAAGAAGTGTACATGATACCTCCTCCTGGGCTCAAGTGTCCTGTAGCAGAAGGGAAGGTGTGTAGACTGAAGAAGGCCTTGTACAGGCTTAAGCAGTCCCCTAGGGCTTGGTTCGAAAGGTTTCGCCTAGCCATGATTAGAAATGGCTACAAGCAAAGCCAAGCTGACCACACTTTGTTTATCAAGCACAATGACAAGAAGGTGACTGCACTCATTGTTTATGTAGATGACATTGTGTTTACTGGAGATGACCAGGGGGAAATGCAGAAGTTGAAGGGCTTACTTGCCAAGCAATTTGAAATCAAGGACCTAGGCCAATTGAGATATTTCTTGGGTATTGAGCTTGCCAAGTCCATAAAAGGTATCTTTATATTGAAGCGCAAATATGTTCTTGACCTACTACATGAGACTGGTATGATTGGCTGTAAGCTCTATGACACTTAAATTGACCCAAACCATAAGCTTGGTGAAGCCACTGGTGAGAAGAATATCGAAATAGGGAGATATCAGAGACTTGTAGGGAGATTGATATATCTCTCACTCACTCGTCCTGATATTGCTTATGTCGTCAGTGTGGTGAGCCAATTCATGCATGCTCCTACCTCAACCCACTTGGATGCGGTGCATAGGAATCTGAAGTTTTTCAAGTCTGCTCTAGGACAAGGAATGTTGTATGCCTGTTCCGGTAATCTTCAGATTGAGGTTTTCACTGGCGCAGACTGGGCTGGATCTGTTTCAAATAGGCGCTCCACTTCTGGTTACTGTACATTTGTTGGTGGTAATCTAGTCACATGGAGAAGTAAGAAACAATTTGTAGTGGCCAGATCTAGTGCAGAGGCAGAATTCCGGTCGATGGCTCATGGATTATGTGAGATTTTGTGGCTTCGCATTCTCTTGACCGATCTGAAGCTTCCCATTCATGGTCCTATGAAGTCGTATTGTGACAACAAGGCAGGAATCAGCATTGCCCACAATCCGGTTCAACACGACAGAACCAAATACATTGAGGTGGTAAGACACTTCATTAAGGAACAGTTGAAGATAGGTCTCATTTGCACTCCATTTGTGAAGACTAGTGACCAACTTGTTGATATTTTGACTAAGGATCTTGGTCATACACAGTTTACTAAGATTATTGGCAAGCTCGACATTTGTAATATCTACATACTAGCTTGAGGGGGAGTGTAGAATATTAAGCTTTCTTGTAATAAGGGGTATTCTTGTAATTAGGAGAAACCCTACTTAACCCTTATTAACAGAATATGATATAGAGAGAAAGACAAGTTCTCTACTCTTTTTCTCCTTCTCTTCTTCTTCTTCCTCCTTCAAACCCTAAAACTTATCCTAAGGAATTCTACTGGTTCTCGATTTCGTCTATTATCCATATTTCTTAATAATTAAAAGAATAGAAAAAACAATGGTACTAAAGATAAGCAAACCAGTCTACAGCTAAAGCATTCTTCAAAGTCCTCCTATAAAGGTTTCTTTTCCTAGTGAAGCAATCTAAGTTGCGATAATTAAGAAACTTTACGTCTGAAAATGAATAACTTACTAGAAAATTTCATATTTTATCAACCATAGTAGCATGTAGGATACACTACAATAATTAGACAATCTACTCCATATAATCATCATCATCAATGCCTTATCTCACATATTTGGGGACAGCACTACGACATATAGTTTAAACATAAAATCATGACATGAGACAGTCCTTTGCTTTAACAAGCTGAGCTACCTGAATTCAGATTAAGAAGGAAGATAATAAAGATCACTACCATATTACTGACTTTTGAAACGTTAGTGACTGGTTCAAGGGGGGAAAGGAAAGCCAGAAAATCCAGGGAATTGACGTCCATCAAACCATTAGACCATGATTAAATATGCTTTGTGTACCATTTCGATACTGATATGGTACGGTACGATATTAGAGTAAAAATGAGTACATATGAATCAGTAAGGCCAAATCTAAGTCACCAGAGCGAGAACGAGAGTGGGAGCATGAACTCGTCTTTTTTACAAATATTGCGTAGTTTCAGGAGGAGCGCGGAGCGAAAACAAGAGCGAGAGCCGAAGCGCAAGGGTATTGCACGGTTTTGGTTACAAAGGGCCAAATACCAATACAGATCGATACAGTTAATATTTTAGACCATGGATAATGATGCTGAATATATGGCCCATTCAGTCCAGTCATTTCTTGATTATGTTAGTAAATTGCATCAAACATCTTGCACCCCTAAACAAAATGCAGTGCCTGAAAGGTAAATGGACATTTACTAGAGGTTGTTCATTAAATACTTTTACAAATGCATGTTTCTAAAATGTCTTGGACACAATTTTGACAGCATATTATTTAATTCACCAAATGCCTTCTACATTGCTGAATGGAAAATCCCCTTATTCTATATTGCTACCCAATAACAAAATATTTTCCTTACTACTAAAGTGTTTGGATGTGTTTGGTTTGTTCATAACCAAGGTGTTGAGTTAGATAAACTTGATCCCCGTAAGTGTAGATTTATCGAATACTCACGACCTCAAAGGAGTATAAATGTGACAATTCTACTTTGAGGAAGCAGTTTGTGTGGTGATGTGACATTCTTTGGAGCCACTCCATTTTATTTTATTGAAGGTCATCATCTCAAGGATCCTATTTCTCAATTAGAGGATCCTGGTTCTCTCTCCTTGTCCAGGAAGTCTAGTCCTCCAGTCTTCCCGTCCCTAAATTTTCTTCTTCACATTTTGTGTCACAAAAGAAGGCCAAATCGCATGTGTATACTAGCAATGTAAGAAGAGAAGCACTAATCCAATATCAAGTGTGCCTTTAGCATTGACCTGAAAATCTGACGATCCAGAGAGCACAAACGTTGTTGCACTCCAGAAAGGTAAACATTCCTGTACTACACCCCATTTCTGATTACATTTCGTTTGATCATCTTTCTCCCAAGTTTCAAAATTTTGTTTTTTCTTTGTCAATTGTCATTCCTTCACCTTTTTGTCTCTCATAGTGAAGCTTAGTGTCATGCTGGGTAGAAGGAAGAAATTGAAGATGAGATGGCAGCTATTCACACTAATAAAACTTGGGGCTTGGCATCCTCACATACTGGGAAAAGAGCCAATGGGTGTCGTTGGGTTTACATTGTTAAGCATAACCCTGATGGATCTGTTGAATGGACAAAGGCTCAATTAGTACCTAATAGGTACACTCGGACTTACAGAATTGATTATTTAGAAAAAATTTCTTCTGTGGCCAAACTGAATTCTGTCTGTTTTGTTATCTCGCTTGCTGCAAATAAATGTTGGCCATTATTAATCTGGGCGTTTACAATGCCTTCTTACATGGGGGGATCTACATAAGGAGGTCTATATGCAGCAACTTCCAGAGTTCATTGCTTGGGGGGGCATGGTTCAACAACTTGAGCATATTTGTGGTGGTATATCGACTAAAAAGGAGCCAATTTGATCATTATGTGTTTATCAGGCAAGGTGAGAGTGGTATTATCATTCTAATTGTATGCCTTGATGAAATTGTTGTTATAAGGAGTGATACCAAAAGCATTTAACAATTGCAAGATCACCTTGGAAAACACTCTTACACCAAAGATTTGAGACAATTTAGATACTATCTTGATATCAGAGTTACTAAATCCAAAATTGGGATAAATATGTCCCAGAGGAAGTATGTGATGGACCTTCTCACAGAAATGGGGCTTCTTGGTGCAAAACCTATTGTAGTCCTATAGACCCAAACTTGAAATTGACTGCTGGTCAAGGTGAGCTTTTGGGTAATCTTGGAAGATATCAGAGGCTGATTAGAAAACTTATATATTTGACCATCGTGCGTCCTAATGCCACATATGTTGTTAGTGTAGTGAACCAGTTCATGCATACTCCAAGAACTTCCTATATGGAAGTGACTGTTAGAATTCTAAGGTAATTAAAATGTGACCAGAACAGGAATTTTGTATAGAAAGAAGATCTAAAAGTCGAAGGCTACACTAATGTCGATTGAGATGGATCTCCTTCTGATAGGACGTCAACTATTGGGTATTGCACATTTGTGGGAGGTACATGTGTTCACCTGGAAGAGTAAGAATCAAAGTGTGGTTGCTAGATCAAGTGCTGAAGCAGAGTGTCGAGCCATGGCACATGTGAGCTTTTGTGGCTATGAACCCTCCTACATGAGATGGGAGTCCAAATACAAGAACCAATAAAGCTTTATTGTGATAACAAGGCAGCCTCTCCAGCAAAAAAAAAAAAAAGATAACAAGGCAGCCTCTCATATAGCCAGTATTTCATGAAAGAAAAGCATGTAAAGGTTGATTGTCAATTTATCAGTGAGAAAGTCAACAACAGTGAAATCACCACTCCAGATGTATCCTCAAGTAACCAGCTAGCAGGTATCTTCAACAAGGCATTGAATAGAAATTCTACTTCTACAGAGAAGAATTGTTTCAAGCTGGGAATGAATGATATCTATTCTTCAACTTGAGGAAGAGTGTTAGAAGATGGTTATGTTTTATCTTGGTTTTATCATGTTTCATAGACATTAGACATTTCTTTTCATATATAAGGGCATTATTTCCAATTTCTTTTTGCCACTTATTTACATAAAAATATTTAAGAGAGGTTGAACGTGCATCCAATTTACATGACCACACGTCCCTCTTACCTCTCCTTTTCTTTTCTCTTCTCCTCTCTTCTACCTTCTTCTTCTTCCTTTCTTTCATTCTTTCAAACCCTAGATATTTTTCACACGGATCATGCATGACTCAGGTGGAATCTAAGAATATCCATCAATTAACCCCAAACCTCATTATCATCTTAGCAAACCATTGTATCAATTAAAGAATGTAATCATCACCTTGATCCATGTAACTCAAGAATCATGAAGATGCCACCAAGATATGCAAGGACTGTAATTATATAATCCCAAATTAGTCATGTTTATTGGATATTTTACGCATGTCACAGAAGTAGGCATACAACAACAATAGTGAAATACAAGGAAAAATAAATCAGATCAATTAATTCAATAAATCAAGGCTAGCAAGTTAAGATGAATGACAATGATGCTATATAAGGAATATTAAATATCCATTTTCGTTATATAGCTGATACCTGCATTACTTGCGTCAAAGACACCCTCCCCGGCAGAATATCTGCTGCAACCCTGCACCAAGAACAGGAATGCGTATCTCTGACAATGATTCTAATCAAGAAATAATTGATAGTTATTGTGCTGATCGTAATGGGCCTAAATTAAAAAGCCCATAAAACATTATTAGTGTATGATGATTTACACTCTAGTGACGGCAGTTTTATTCTTCATTTTATTAATTGAAACATGGGTGTACACCTCATTGGCGTCAAACCCTCATTCTTATTCAAGAACCCTACGTATTCTCCTCCTTCTTCTCCACTTTTATACATCTAGGGTTATATTTCTACTTGGTATCGGAGCAAAGAAGAATAAAGGGGTTCAACAAAGCATTCAGAAGACCGAATGAGCACATCACAAAGGTTTGCATCACCAGGTTGAACGACTAACATCAACTAACATCAGCAAGCCGTACGGTCACCCTCTCTAGGTTGGAAATTTTTTTACCTTTTTAGAGAATTGTAAATTTAAGGATTTTGGTGAATTTTGCAGAATTTTTTGAGATGTTTTTTTTTTTTTGGTGCTATACCCATTCGTTTTATTTTGGGAAAATTTTCTGTTTTTTAATCGATTGATTGGGTGGATCACTTAGGGATTTTTTTTATGATACGTTATTAAAGATTGATCTATTCCGATGTTTGGGAAAGATTGAAACTAATTTTATGCTGTGTGGTTGAGATTTGAAGATTTTATAAGTTTTTTTCTCGGGCATGTATGTATATTTGGACAATGAAATTCGATGGAATGGAAGGGGAATCAATCAAGGTTTTTGGCTCACAATAAATAAAGCTCGGGTCCTGATCTGAGCATTATATATCAGGCATGTAAGTATAAAGTGCTCTTTCCGCTCATTTATAATATATCTGATTTACTGATTAAAAAAAAAAAGATAAATCATTGGCTTAATATTTTGTTCGTGGTATGTGGGAAGAGTTAGACCATTATCAGGAAGGATTACAAATACGATTTAAAGGACTATATCAGTCCCAACTAAAGCTGATAAATATTGGTTTCAGACGATACGGTCCATTAATTATTTTTCGTATACGAGTCATATATTCTAAAAACAATATATTTTTAAAAAAATATTATTTTATGGTCAATATAATAAAAATGACACAAGCAATACATCCATAGTCATTTTTAGTATAAACAATGGTCTTTTTCCCCCTTAAAAACGACCGTTTTTTGTTCCAGTCAATGATTTGGATTGGACCCAGCCGAAACCGATACGTATTGGTTTCAGCAAATTTTATTGTCATGATTATCAGACGTTACAGTCGGTGTGCAGTACTAATGGAGAATAGTATCAAGGATTAGTAGAGTAGAATGGGTCATTGAGTTTTTGGCAGGTTCATCCTTGAGTCGGATTTATGATCTAGTTCAGGCTAAGGGGAGAAGAAGGATATTTATGCATACTCCTGCTAATAGTTCAGAGCGTTCTACTTCTACTCTAGCATCAGTTTCTCAGCCTCAGAAAGAGAGTAAGGGAGGTTCACGCAAGCATAAATGAGGTATGACTTCAGATGAGAGGGATAAACTTAAATGTGATCAAGGTGGAAGGTGAAGGCATACTAAGAAGACCTATTGGGACTTAGTTGGAAGCCCAGCCAAATAAATTTGCCATGGATGATCTACTGCACATAGTGCTTCTTTCACCAATATTAAATCTTCAAGGTCACTTCCTCAGCAAACTTTCTTGAGAGAAATGTTAACAGCTACTAAAGAGAAGCTTGAGAGTCTCAGACACCTCTTTACTTAGTTAGATCATTCTTCCTCATCGTTCACCTCTCTTGCCCAGACAAGTAGCATTGTTTCCGTTCACCATGTCTCTTCTTTACCTTCATTTGGGTTCTCCTGGATTATCAATTCAAAGGCTTCTGATCACATGTCCGATAAGTCTTCTATTTTGCTTCACTGAGCTCCAGTATTGGTAAAGTTAGGGTAGTTAATGGCTCCCTCTCCAGTCTCAAGAAAAGGAACCATCAGAGTTTCTCCTAGACTTACTTTGTCTTCCATTTTACATGTACCTGGTTTCTCTGCCAATCTACTTTATGTTAGTAGTTTGACCAAGATCTTAAATTGTACTGTGGCCCTTTTTTCCTCGTATTACGTGTTTAAGGATCTGAAGAAGAAGCAACGAATTAGGAGTGGGTGTGTGTAGATGGCCTTTACCTGCTGGATCCTGATCCAACTTCTCCTAGTGCAATGTAGTCTAGTAAAAGTGCCAATAAAGACCGGATATTGCTTTGTCATAACCGGCTCAGTCATTTGTCTTTTCCGTCATTAAAACTTATTTCACAGTCTGTTTGTCTGTCTATCTGCCAAGTTTACAATATGAAGTGTGTAAACTAGCGAAACATTTTCAAGTTTCTTTTCCTCCAAATAATAGAAGAGTCGGTTTCCTTTAGATATTGTGCATTCTGATGTGTGAAGGCCTTCCCCTACCTTGTCTATATTTGGTTTCCAGCATTTAATTCATTTGTGGATGATTGCATTCAATCTCCATGGATCTAGCTTATGAAGACCATGGATCAGATTCCTAATATTATCCGTGTCCTCCACAAGATCTGAGGGTATAATTAAAACAAATCAGATAATACAATGGATGTGAATATCAGGAAGGAAAATTGAGAACATACCTTGAATAACATGGAATTCTATATCAAAATAGTTGTGCCAACACCCCACAGCAAAACGACATTTGCTTTAGGTTGCTAAAAGTCTTTTGCTGACTATTAAAGTTTTAAAAAATGGTAGTGGTCTGATGTTACACTCATTGCAGCGTACCGTATCAATCGTATACCATCGAGGGTGTTAGAGCTTAAATTTCCATATCAGTTGTTGTTTACTATGCCTTCTTTCTTCAGTCTTCCTCTTAAAAGTATTTGCGTGCATATGTTTTTGTCCATATTATGGGTCCAAATCGCTCTAAAACTGGATCTGAAGTCTGTCAAATGTCAATTTCTGAGTTATTCCTCCACCCATAAGGGTATAAATGTTTTGATTCAGATACGGGTAAATGATCTGCCTCGATTAATGTCTCCTTTTTTTAGTATGTTCCCTTCTTCTCGAGCTTTCTTCGTCAGAGAGTAGTAATAAAGAGGCGCTCTTCTTCAACTTTTGTCTATTGTTTCGTCCCTTGTTGAAAATGCTTCTTCTCTTCATTTGTCTCGTGTATCCTCATCATCTGAGTCTGCTGCAGCTGAGAACAAGGAGGTGAACAACCCTCTCATCCTGCAACTATAGATTCAGACATATTTCTCCACCTGATAAGTCTTCATCCTCTCCTAGCACCAATATCGGAACAAATGGCATATCATCCCAATTTGTGGGGTCCAAAATAATTTGCTACAAGTGTGGGAAAGAATGACATAAATCTTCTGATAGCCGAAAAACGGCCAGCAATTTAGCCTTTGAAAATGAAAAACACATGATCGAGAATGATGATGATTAATTTGATGACACGATCTATGATGAATGGTTGGATTTTCAAGAACAAGAAGTGACACATGACTATCAATATCTTCCAACCTTGTAGTACGACGAGCTATGTTGACTCCTAAGGCTACAAAGGCATTACACAACAACATTTTCAAGACAAGACAAGGTATTCGTTGGGAGGACAAATATGCACATCATTATTAATGGAAGCAGTAGTAAATAATTAGTCTCCAAAGAAATGGTGACCAAGCTAAATAGTAAGGTCCAGACCCATCCCAAGCCATAGTGGATAACCCGGTTCAAAAAAGGAGACGAAGTACAAGTTACTCAACAATGTTACATTTCAATTTCAAGTGGTAAAAACTACTCTGATCAAGTATTGTGTAATGTGGTGGAAATGGAGGCTTGCCATTTATTGTTGGGCCGGCCATGGAAATTTGATAGACGGACTGTTCACCTTGGCGACAAGAACACCTATGCCTTTTACAAAGACGGGGAGGAAGTTTTTCTTGTCCCATGAAAGATGAAGAGTTTCCCAAGTCCAAAAGTAATGAGGAACAAACTGATTTGACAGCCCAACAATTCTTGAAAGAATCTAAAGACATTGAAATGGCCTATGTTTTAATGGTGAAAGAGATTAAGGACAAGCAGCAACCAGCTCTACCAGTTGAGCTGGAGCCTTTACTAAAAGAATTTGAACAAACTGATTTGACTGCCCAACAATTCTTGAAAGAGTCTAAAGACATTGGAATGGCCTATGTTTTAACGGTGAAAGAGATTACAGACAAGTAGCAACCAACTCTACCAGTTGAACTGGAGCCTTTACTAAAAGAATTTGAAGAGGTAGTTCCTGAAGAATTACCTAATAGACTGCCCATTATGAGAAGTATACAACAAGATATTGATTCGGTGCCTAGTGCTAGCCTACCTAACTCGCCGCATTACCAAATGAGCCAAAAAAAGCATGAGGATCTCCAAATGCAAGTAGAAGAATTGTTATATTAAATGGTTTATTAGATAATCCAAGAGCCCTTGTGCAGTACCAGCTCTTTTGACTCCAAAGAAAGGCGGAACATGTAAAATGTGTGTGAACCATAGTTGTCGGGAAGCTATATACAAGGTGGGAAGCTCGCTTCCCAGGAAGCTCGTTTCCAGACTCGCTCCCACTCACTTCTTATTTAGTGGTCAAGAGGATTATGAATTTCCTATTTAGGAAGTAATGGGATAGCTTTAGTCTAAAGCCTACAACATATATCCTAGGCAAGTATTGTTGAATTGAAACCTAATACCTTAAGGCACCTACTTCTCTACAAATATCTCATATAAAATAAAATTTGAGGTATAATTGGTCATCCTAACATAATGAGAATGATGCACCTATATCTATTTCTCGCTTCCCATTTCCTAAATATTTTTTGAGCTTCGCTTCACGACTTGGTAACTATGGTGTGAACAACAGAGCAATAAACAAGATAATCGTTAAGTATCGCTTCCAAATACCCCCGATTAAATGATATGATTGCTATGTTTCATGGAGCATAGGAGTTTTCAAAGATAGACCTCAAGAATGGTTATCACCAAATACGAATCCGAGAAGGTGATGAATGGACGACTGCTTTTAAAACAAAATGTCTATATGAATGGATGGTGATGCCCTATGGTTTATTGAATGCACCCAGCACTTTCATGCGTCTAAGAGATCAAGTTTTGAAACCGTTTATTGAAAAATTTGCAGTGGTGTATTTTGATGAGATTCTATTTACAGCCCAACTGCAGCACCTAAGGGAAGTACTGGAGGTTCTATGCCGGGAAAAGCTCTATGTTAATCTAAATAGTGTCAGTTTGTCACCTATTCGTTATTGTTTTTGGGTTATGTAGTGAGTGCAAATGGCATTCAAGTGGATGAAAGTAGATTTGAAGCAATTAGAAGTTGGCCCACGCCAACTATGGTTGGAAAAGTATGCAGTTCTCATGGTTTAGCGACATTATATTGGTGCTTTATTAATTTCAGCACTATTATTGCACCAGTGGCAGATTGTATAACCGATATAAAAAAACCAGTAACAGATTGTATAAAGAAGGGAAAATTTGAGTGGAACAAGGAAGCTGAAGATAGCTTTCAATTGATCAAGCAAAAGATGTGTACAATGTATAGCGCATGTTCTTGCTTCGCCTAATTTTGACAAAGTGTTTAAAGTTGAATGCAATGCTTCAAGTGTTGGAATTTGAGTTGTTCTTAGCCAAGAGGGGCAATCAGTGTTTTATTACAGCGAGAAATTGAATGAGACACGCAAGAGATACAACACTAATGATCAGAAGTTTGACGTCATTATTCAATTTTTGAGGCATTGGAGGCATTATCTGCTACTGTTTTGTTCTTGAATCATGAAGCTTTAAAGCATATCATAGTTTACTTTGTGTTAAGGCACAAATCTAGAACCAACAAGAAGGTCGCAGACACACTTAATAGAAGAACCATGTTGCTGAACAGCATGTCTACAACTCTCGTTGGGTTCAATTACTTCGAAGACTTGCATCCCACTGATCCTTTCTTTAGTTTGATTTAGAAGGATTGTACTATTTGTACTATTGGACAACAAGGAATGTATGTACTACATGATAAATTCCTCTTCAAGGTCAGTCAACTATGTGTACCAGATCGTTCACTACGAAAAAGTATCACCCAAGATATGCATGGTGGTGGATTGGAGGACATTTTGGGCGAGACAAGACTAATGCTATGATAGAGTACCAAGTATTTCTAGCCACATGGTTCAAAATATCGGTATCGAGTGCCATATCGGTAAGTCCAAAACAGGATACATATCAGCGTATTGGACCGTATCGGATGGATTCAGCGGACAATTTTGGTTGCCTAAAGAAATGCTTGGATACGCAAGGAAAAACTTAAATATCTTGCATAAAACTTTTTTTAATACAAATAGAAGCTAAAAACAAACGAAATGAAGGTCTCCAACTATGTTTATAACCATACATATGAGAGTTAAAAATTTTATAAGTTAAAAAAAGCGCGCATGCTGATAAGTGAGGTATGACTAGCCTAGTCCATGATTGTACTATTTCCTATACATTCTTATTTCCTATACAATTTAGATATATTAAAACCTTACATTCAATGAGTTAAATAAGAATTTATTGAATTACAACCATAAATTAGAAGCTTGAATGTAAATCTTTTTATGCTGAACTGTTACGTTGTTGGTTGATTTTTTTTATCCTGTAAATGAAAATATTTTTGAAGATTAAAATATGACTTTTTTTGTCGAACTTTTGGGTTTTGGTAGTATTTTTATATACTAGAATTTATAAAATTTTAATATTTAAGATATACCTTGCCATTTGATAATTGAAATTTTGACCTAATCTCTAAAAGGCACTAAAAAGAGGAATTGTTATTGCACTAGAAAGTTGACCTTTTATTTTTCAGGAATTTGGAACCAGGATAAATTTAATTGAATTCAAATGGGGGTTTATATTTACTTAAATAATATTTTATGTAAATAAGTTGTGCATATCGGGTTTGTGTTGTGAATCCTAGTATAAATAGAAGGAGAAAATTTAACTAAAATATCTCCTGTATTGGGCATATCGGCCCGATACAGGAGAGTTTTTTTCTCAACTTACTAGTGTACCGGCTAGCTCCAAACAGGATACGTATCGACCTATACGTACCGAAATTTTAAACCATGTTATAGTTCAAAATATCGGTATCGGGTGTTGTATCAGTAAGTCCAAAATTGGATACGTATCAACGTATTGGACCGTATCAGATGAATACAACGAAAAGACAAAAAAAATCAAGATACGTAAGGAAAATTTTGGATATCTTGAATAAAAATTTTTTTAATGCAAATATAAGGTAAAAACAAATTAAATAAAGGTCTCCAACTACATTTAAAAATATACATATGAGAATTAAGAATTTTAGAAGTTAAAAAACGCATGTGTGATAATAAACATGTACAAAAAGCACAAACTATAGTCACTTAGCAAAGTATAAGAAATGCAATCTTGATATTAAAACCTTACATTCAATTAATTAAATAAGAATGTATTGAATTACAACAATAAATTATAAGCTTAAATGTATGTTGAACTTTTAAATTGTTAGTTGACTTTTTAACCCTATAGATGAAAATATTTTTGAAGACTAAAATATGAGACTTTTTTGCCAAACATTTGGGTTGTGGTAATGTTTTAATATAGTAGAAATGTAGAATTTATAAAATTTTAATATTGGAAAAATACATTTCCATTTGAAAGTTGAAATTTTGACCTAATCCCTAAAATTATTTTATTAATAAATCCATGGGTATAAATTATATACCTCATTGGCGTCTAACATTCATTCTTTTACAAAAATCCTACATATGCATATATGGTTAGATTCTACTATAGTAGAAGGTACACTAGACAAAAATATGATCTCCCACATAGAGATAAAATAATGACAAGTGAGACAAGTGAAATAACTAGGAAATTTTGTTAGACAAAGGAAATATGTAACGACCAGGAATTTTAATATAATAAAATTATGTGTTTATGGGTCCTTAATGGAGGTTAATTAGTTAATAATTAAAAGTGGATTTTGCTCGGGATTGAAGTGCACCGAGGAAATCTCAGTATCTTTTGACAAAAATCGCACACAGTGTGCCGGTCGACTACCGGGACACACCCCTACCGTATCGGTTCCGTCAGGTATCATTTTGCGGGACCGCGGGGCCATTATGTGTGATAAAATTGAGAAAAAGGGAAATTTTCATATTTCCAGAAATTAAGTAGGACTCAATATCTGTTGGAGATCCTAATAGAAATCCGTATGGTTGGCACTAATGCGTGTCGGTCGGCCGTGGGGACTAATGTCTATCGTCTCGGCAGTTAATTATCTCAAACGAAGAAACGGCGGCCTGTTTTGTGTTTGAAATCAGGAAATTAGTGGGTTTTGCAGTTTTCGTCCAGACTTACTTTTGACTGTCAAAACTCAGTATTTTTCCCTGAAATTTTTACAACAGGTGTCGGACTGTCCCTAGTTCAGTCACTTGAAGTTTCTTCGTAATTGGGCATCATGAAGTAGGGTTTCAAAGGCCGTATAGGCGAAAAAATACGGAAGAATAGTCAAATGGTCAACCCGTTGACTTGGTCAACGGGACCATTAATGGTGGTCATGTGCATGGCATATGACCCTTGAATTATAAATAGGGGGCAGCCCCTTTTATACTCACGGTTTGCAACAATGGGGGAGTAACTGCCACAGCATGTTTTAGAGAGAGAAAGTGAGGAGAGAGAAAGGAAGAGAGAGAAAGAGGAGAGAGAAAGGAAGAGAGAGAAAGGGAAAGGGAGGTCCCCTTGGGGTTTTTCGACGTCCCCGACGTGTTGGCGGCGTCTGATTTTCTCTCCGGCGTCTCGTTTGGCGTGTAGAGAGAGAAAAAAGTAGAGAGAGAAAATGGAGAGAGAAAGTTGCATGCGCTCTACCTTAGGGTTGATCATCCTTCCGAGCGCGTTGGCGGTGTCCGTTTTGGCTCTAGACGCCTCGAAACACGTGAAGCAGGTAAAACCCCTCTCTTTTCTTCTCTTTTTCCCCTTATTTTGCTATATTATGTTATCTAAAGTATATACATGTTTGTTGGTGTGAAGGAAAAAGGGTCGAAGACCCCTATGTGATGTGTGAAAGGGTTGGATGCGCGTGAAAAATGAGTAGAGGGGTATAGCCCTCGGTCTCGGGTGTCAAAACCCCAGATTTAGGCTCACTGTGTGAATAGTGTGGATGGAAAAAGGGTCGGACCCCCTATATGATGTGATTTTATGTGGACCATCAGGGACCCAGATCGGGTCCCGGGTAAATTGTATCATCACTCTAGGGTAACAAAAAGTTGTTTTGCAGGTCGTATAAGGCTATGGAGACATCCATTAGCCTGAAAACACTCCCTAACGAGACGGTGTGCTACCGGAGTTGGTTCACGGGCGCGAGGCCCAAGTATTTCAGTTAATCAAGCGAAGCTTGGGTTAACTGGGGTTAACCTGGGGTTAGAAAATCTAACCAGGGTTAAGTATAGTCCGTGGTTCCTCTTAGACTAGGTCAGGAGAGACGGTGTCCAGTAAGACCCAGGGTTCCTCCGTGACTGATAGTCGGGAGATGTCGGTCTGTTTGTCTAGGTCGTCTGTGGTGCCCCTTGGACTAGGTCAGGAGTGGCAGTGTCCTGCATGGCCCGTGGTTCCTCCGTGACTGATAGTCAGGAGATGTCGGAGTCGTAGGGAGTTTAAAGTGGCTGAACATCAGATAGTTTATAGTTCGGGGTTCTTCTCTGGGTGGGTCAGAAGATGTCGGCACCGTGTCTATCAGGGTCCCTTCTTGGTGGAACGTCAGGAGATGTCGGCATTGGTATAGATGTCGCAGTTCCTCCGTAGACTAGCCAGAAGATGACGGTAGGCAGGTTAGTCGGGGTTCCTTCTTGACTGATACCCAGGGCGATGACGGCGAATACACGGTAGATGTTGCCAGTCAGTTGAATGGAAAAGTATTGTCCTTATTGGGTGAATGCCCATGTTATGTGTGTAAGCTTCGGATACGAAGTGGTCTGAGTTGGTATACTCAGGGTTTGTGTATTTGTCTGAGTTGGTGGACTCATGGTTCGGTATGGAATCGTCGGATTCCAGGTGAGTTGGGTTGGTATACCCAAGGTTTGGTCGTGTTCGGGTGAAAGCCGGAACAGCGTGGTGAGTCAAAATGACTCAATGTATTATGGTTAGGATTTAGAGACTTTAAGCTGAACATTTGTGGGTTGTGGCCAATTAATAGAGTCTCAGGATTCGAAATGAAACATGATTGATGATCGAAACGATAACTTGGTAATATAATACATTCATAACTGAATCTCATAATTGGAAAGTAATGTGAGGTCGGGAACCTCGGTTAGGGTGACGTAACCCTAAGTGACCTTGGGTCACAGTTTAATATATACTGTTCTATTTTATTGTAACATGCAAATTGAACTGTTTATTATATCATTATTGATACGTGTTATTATGTGGAATATTGTTTAAAAGGATTGTGGCTTTATTGGGCTTCATAGCTCACTGACTTTTTATGTCAGCAGATCTCGGAGCTGCTGACCAGCAAGTGAAAAGTCCAACTGGACATTTTGGAAGCTTGTACAAGTTGTACCCGACGTGATAGAGGCGCCTACTTTTGTAAAACAAACTTGATGTAAATAATACAGGTATATGGTTTGTATGATGGCTATTGTGATGATAGATATTATTTGCTTTTTAGGAGCATCTGATAAATGTTTAAATTTTCCGCATTTTCGCTGGTAAAGTCTTCCGCTTGCATGATTTGACGAACGGACACGCGTCTCGGAACTTGATTCCCTAGGCGCGGGTTCGGGGCATTACAAAATACATGATGCAGCTCCTGATTTGAGGACCTATGAGAAAAATGGATGCCAAAAAATACGTTCTACCAAGGATTTTTCTGTCTCAGATTACCCAAATGTGATGTCACCTTTCATCCGTCAGTGTAATATGCCATTAACTCTACGAAATGGGGCCAAAGATTGGAGGAGTTTTTCTTTGAAGTGTACTAATTACCTGATGAAGCTATACATATTACATAATGCATTTAGCACTATAAGTCTATAAGGGCATTATAACAATTTAGGGCATGCCTTGTTTGGTTATAGAAGTAGAAAAAGGGTGACTAAAATAATGGCCTTTACTTTATTATCCATTACCTGGTGAAGGTCGTTATCCCTTTTTTTGGACCATTATAATGTGCTCACATTATCTCAATAATATTATCTAACAAGTTAATAATATCTTTGTATTGGACAACGCAATATCATAACAGCCACTATAACCATGGTAACAGTGAATAAAGAATTCCACCACCATTACCCATGTTATTTTGTAAGTTTAAATCTTGGTATGGAAAAGCTAGGAAGTCAATAAGCAGATTCTTCTATAAGGAACCGTCAACAAAATACAGAATGGTCATACCTCAATATTATAAATGCAAATCTTTCCATCAAATGAAGAAGCTGATATAACACCCGGTATCTTTGGATACCAGTGAATATCATAATTCCAGTTGGTGCCTGCTGGTAATTCACAGACAATCTGCACCAAAATGAATACCAAAAGCAGCATTGCAATGTTAGAAAATAAAGCTAATCATGAAACAATCATAAAAAAACAAGTTATATTTACAGGAAAAAAAAAAGTTTGACATCAAGAAGACAACAACACAACTAATGGAAGGAATGTTGAAGCCAGTTAGGATATTTCATTACCTCCCCAGTAACCGTGTCCCAGCAAATAGTTCGATTATCTTTAGCACAAGTAAGCAAGTAGGAGCTGTCGTTAGGGCACCATGACATTGCAATTACACCTGGCATAAAAGATAAATACAACCAAAGATGATATAGCAAAATCAAAAAACTATAAAAACAAAAAGAAAATGTGTTATAATTAACATCTAAACAAGGTAAGATGGGGAACAATTCTGCAACAACAAATGGTATGGAATTTATAGAAAGTATGAAGCCATGCAAATATGCACCAGAGAAAATGTAGCGTGGAAGCAAAAGCTTTTGCTTTAGTCAGTAACACCCACAAATAAAGATGCGAATCTACCAAGGGCTTCATGGCTAATAAAATGCTCAAAAGAATTTTAATTATGACAATTAAAAAACAGAGCATCCAAAAAATAAATGATCAAGAAACTTACGGTAAAGTGAGATCATTACAACAAGTAAAAATTAATAAGAGACTATGGAACTCATTCGTCCAAAATTTATGGAGAGACCATTCTTTTTAAAAGAGTCCAAATTCAAAAGAAAAGCATTCATCAATATAGTGCAAACATGTTTTCATCTCTTCATTCTCTTTTGTATCCTTTTCTCCTATTTAATCATTTTTCTATTATTGATAAAAAAAAAAAAAATCTAAAAACGTATAACTCATATTTAAAAAGTACAGTCCAAATTACAAGTGCCATCTATAACATTTTTTTTGACCAGTATGTGTCCTCTTTAACATTAACAGTTGCAAAAAGAAGAAGAGGAAATGAAGCGTAGTTGTGGCAGGTACCAGACCTCTAGTGTGCCCCACAAACTCTTTCACTGGTGACATTACGTTCCGCATATCCCAAAGCTGTATAAATACCATCAAAAATCACTCAATCTAACATACATTATTTTTATAAATTATATTTTTTTTTAAAGAACTATCTAAAAACATTACTCTTAGAGAAGGTGAACTATCATCTTCGGATGCAACAATGAGCTGAGTAGCGACATCAGGATTCCACTGCAAAACAGAGCACCGCCTTCTACTTGAATCTGCAAAACTGTCAATACACAAAGATCATGTCAGGTTATCTCATTCACCATATGGATCGTATGACAAATAAATTCCCAAAACACTTCACAGTTAATAGCAAGCAATTTACCTTATCACTGGCTTCTGCTTCTTTAAGTCCCAGACCACTGGAAATGTATAAAAAAATGAGTTCCAGATTAAATAAAAATAACATGTAAATACTGAGTAGGTGTATCGAAATTTAGTCACCTGTTGTCCCATTATATGAAGTGGATGCTAATATATGTTGGACCTTTCTGTTCCATGATAAGAAAGAAATTTCACCTTGAGCAGCAGATCCATTGCTCTGCATGAAGTTTTCACAAGTTGTGTCAAATGCCTCAGCAAAATTTGTAGGGGTGGGGGGAGAGACTATAAAGGAAAAAAGAATTTTTATCATAGCCATATGCATTGCAAGATTCCAAAGCAAGAATGACACTTAAAAGAAATATGATAACAGTCTAACTTCCAAAATAACTTTGTATAAATGAGAATCACATCGAGATGGAATCAATGGTAACCAGATAACAGTAAACTTCATTACAATTAGCAATTTACAGTTTGAAGAGCATGCTTATAAGGTAATTTGTTCATAAGGAAAGCATTTGGAGCATGAACGTCAGAATTCATATCTATCAAACATCAGATAATTTCTAAATACCCTGAGAAGTGGGAAGTGAGTAGGTTCTGCTGGTTTTGCCAGATCCCAGATGCAGATTTCACCTTCATCGGCCCCGGAAGCAAGTAGATTTGGTGTAATTGTGTTAAATTCAAGACCCCGAACCTGTCAGAACAGAAGCAAGCATATGGAACAATCATGAAACTTCCGAGAGATATAACAGCAGTGTTCGAGAGCATGCAGACAAAATTCAAAAGCAGGGAAACTCACAGGTCCTGTATGCCTTGAAAGATGTCCAACAAAAGCTCCTTCATTTGACTCCGAACTGCGAACATGTAATAATGGTTTTCGTAAATTTAAGCAAAAGTTTTAATTTGGTTTGCTGATATAGGTGATATGCAGCATTGTTTAATTGGTAAAATCAGAATATATAAATATGTGAGAGATACAAGAGCCACGGCCCACAAACACAACCAGGCAGACGAACCGGTTAACAAGTGGGTGAACCGGAACCTAGAAACACCAAAGTAAAAATAAACGCCTAAAAAAATCTGACAGACTACAAAACTAATCAATAAAGCAAATACATCAACCATAAATATTAGGAGTCTTGTTTCTTAAATTAAGACTTGGACACCCCAACCATAAGCTTGGTGAAGACACTGGTGAGAAGTTTGAGATATCAGAGACTTGTAGGAAGACTGATATATCTCTTACTCATGCGTCCTCATATTGCGTATGCGGTCAGCGTTTGACCCAGTTCATGTATGCGCCTACCTCCACACACTTAGATGCGGTTTATAGGATTCTAAGATTTCTCAAATCGGCTCCAGGATAAGCTCTGTTGTATGCTCGTACTGGTAATCTAGCTTTCACTGATGCAAACTGGGTTGAATCCGTATGAGATAGGCGCTCCACTTCTGGTTATCATAAGTTTGTTGGTGGTAATATCATCATGTGGAGAAGCAAGAAGCAGTCTGTGGTTGTCAGATCTAGTGCAAAGGCAGAGTTCCAGTTTATGACTCATGGATTGTGTGAGATTCTGTGACTTCACATCCTTTTGACCGACCTGAAGCTCCCTATTCATGGGCCTATAAAGTTGTATTATGACAACAAGGCAGCAATTAACATTGCACACAATCCAGTTCAACAAGACAGAACCAAACAAATTGAGGTGGACACACTTCATCAAGGAGCAATTGAAGACAGGCAGGGCTCATTTGCACTCCATTTTTTAAAACATGATCAGCTTGTTGATATTTTGACCAAGGGTCTTGGCAGCACACGGTTAACTAAGATTATTGGCAAGCTCGGTATTTATAATATCTGCATACCAGCTTGAGGGGGAGTATAGAATATTATCTTTCATCTGTGTAATCATATGCTACACCCTGTTACACTATAGCATAGGGATATATCTTTCTTTGGTAGTCTATTATGGCATACTTGTAATTAGAGAAAACCGTACATATAAATACAATGAGAAAGAGAGAGAGAAAAAAAAATAACATTAAGTTGTCTCCGCTTTTCCTCTTCCCTTCTTCCTCCTCCTCCAAACCCTAGATACAAACCCTAAAACCTAACCCTAAGTAGTTCAACTTTACAAGCCGGTGCGTATCGAGATTTGCATTGTCTAGTATATAGATTGCAGGAATCAAAAAAATCTCCCATATCGGTACCATAACGGTTGTATCGTGCATATTGATCTAATACGCACAACATGAAGCTCGAAACGCACAGCACAAAGCCGATACGCTTACGACACGGACCCTTTCTCCTTCCATTTGCAGGTCATACCCCCCATTTGAATTCAATAAAAATTATCCTAGATCTAAATTCCTGAAGAATAAAAATTTTAATTTTCCAGTTCAAGACCAAAGTCCACTTTTTAGGGATTAGGTCAAAATTTAAACTTTCAAATGGTAAGGTATTTCTCAAATATTACAATTTCATAAATTATATAATATCAAAACATTATTAAAATTCAAAAGCCCAACAAAAAATGTCTCATATTTTAATCTTTAAAATACTTTCATCTATAAGGTCAAAAAGTCAACTAACGGAGTAACACTTCAACATAAAAAGACTTACATCCAAGGGGATCGTGAGTTCAGAGCGGAAGTTGAGATTATTAGCCGTGTACACCATCGCCATCTGGTTTCGTTGGTGGGAACGGACCTGAAGAACGGTCTCAGAATGAAGAGGAAGATAATAGCAGTCGAATCCAAGACGTTCGAATTCGTTGGAGTTGATGAGATAGAGTCGTTCTCGGTGAAGATTACCGAGCGTGGGAGGGGCTTTTCCGTGGATATTCAGGTTGAGGAATGTGTGTTTTGGTGGCTTCTTCGTTTTGTAGCGGACTGTGTAAAGCTCAAGAGCGATCGATATCGGGTGGACAGATGTTCTGGCTCATCAAACGTCTTCATACTGGAAAGGAAGAATAATGAGAATGGGAGGTTTATCTCGCTAATGGCGGTGCCTCCGGCGGGTGCGAGGCGCCGCTGGATCACATTCCCGATGGGGAGGGATGGATTCGGTTGGCAGGGGGTGTGGGAAGCTTTGCAAGCAGTCACTCCCCCTCAATTTCTACCCAGACATGCTCAGCCCTTGGCTACAGTGCAGCATCCTTCTCAGGCTCAGCACAAGCCACCAGTCCCACCATCTCGGCCTCAGGCACCAGCAGCAACCTTCCCCCCAATGGTTGCTAAACAGCCACTGCCGTCAGGGTGGTGGGATATGGCCATTGTCTGTGCATTTCAAAATTCGCTGGCCTGCTGGTCTGAGTTGGAGGAGGAGGTTAATAGGCTGTTGCCCTTTGATGAACAGACCTCCCTAGTCCCCTATGAAAATCGGACAGGCATAATCATCGTTAGGCGTTTGTCAACGATAAGGGATCTGTGTAGTAGAGAGAAATGGCCATTAAGGTCTGGAGGGCTCTCCATCTTCCCTCGGTGGTGGCCGGCGTCGAACCGTGTTCCTGTTAGCTCCTTAAAGGAATCCTTCTGGCTGGGCATTCACGGCCTCCCACTTCACCTTTGGAATCCTGAGATCCTTGCAGGGATCAGAGATTTATGTGGAGGAACAAAGAAAATAGATCCCCGTACTCTCTCTTTGACGGACCTCCGGCAAGCCCGAGTCCAAATAATCTCATCGAGAGGGCTGGCATTCCCCGGACTGTGAGAATCCCAGATCGAGGAGGATTTCATACGATCAGCATCTCTATCTTAGAGCTTGAAGAAATTGGGTTTTCCGGTGACCCCAGAGACTTCCGGCACCGGATTCCGGTCGAAATTTCAAACTCTGGTACTGTGGAACCACCGCCTGTCGTCGTACAGGCGTTAACCAACGAGCATGAGCCACGTCTTCTATCACTGGATGAGCTAGCCCCGGATTCACAGGCCCTAGGCAATGATCGCCTCACGGTATCCAAGCTAGGTAGCGTAGCTGAGTTGACGTCCAGGGCTTCAGGTGGCTACAGCAGAAAGATGGGAGCAGAGGTAAACCAGGATCCTGGGCGTCTTCAGTCTCCAGGTTGCTGGGGTTAGGTCACCTGTGTTACATGCAAAAGGAAGAAAAAAAAAAAGAGAAAGAATCAATTGAGGAATGCTCGAAGAAGGCAACTGAGGATCTGGAAAAGGTTAGACTCTAATGGAGGGCCTTCGCAAATGCAGCTATCCCCATATAGTCCTACGATGCCTACACGTGTCAAGGGCATCCAACGACTGAAATCTCCCGATTGTAGCCCAATTGACCCTCCGGGCGAGGGCCATGGCAAACTGCCAGGCTTTGTGGTTTCGGGCCTACTTGAAGACTTACACTGTGAGGCCCAACCCTCTAGTCAGTCCTTAGACTTAACCATCTCTGAGCCCATGCTCCCAGGCCCCCCGTTAGATGGGCCGGTTATAGTTCCGGATATGGATCTATCCGACCCTTTTGGGCTCGATCTCATCATCGCTCGTTCTGCATCCACTAAGATCATGCCGAAGGCCTTAGGGCATTGCCCTAGCGTCCATCTCGAAAGGGGGGGGGGGTTCAGTAAGCGGCAGGGAGACCTCTCCGAATTCTAGCTCTCGTCTTTCTGTCTATGGGGAAGGTGCCGATTCCGAAGGAAACTCCTCCGGGGCGTGGAATGGTTCAAACCGTAGGAGATGTTTGGGGAGGAAGTCCGAAATCCTTCAAGCAGGGCCTGGGGCGAGCTCTGTTCCCAGTCTGGTTTCCAGTGATGAGAGTGTATTTGAGGAGGTTGGGCTGGTTTCGTCAGAAGGAGTACCTAGATCGGCTGATGGTGGGTCAGGCTTTTCGAGGTCCAAGTCAGGGGTGGCGATACCCCTTCAGGATCGTTGGGTGCCCCCAGCTCCACCCCATTTACGCAGATCTGCCGGTAATACTGTGTCTCTACCCAGGACAGGTAGCTCCTGGGCCGCGGATGCCGAAACATCAGATGTATCAGTTGATAGCCTCTTGGAGTCCCCTGTCCAAGCTAGCGAATCTCCCACCCGTGTGGAATTTGGTGTGGTAACAATAGTCAGCAACTTCTATTCTCCCCTGGACGAGTTGAGGTCTTACGATTCTCCTGCTCCCTCCTCAGGAGGCCGTGGCAATCACTCAATCAGGGATAGCATCAACTCTGGGGGCCTATCACGGGAGCATTGCCACTCGAGTTGTCTTTCAACGCCAACTGATTGTGGGGGTGGAGATGAAGCCGCATTAGTTCGAGGTTCAGGGGATGGACCTTCCGTCGTTGAAGAGGTTGGGGGTGGGGACGGAGCTCATCAGTCTGGGGAAGATTCCAATCTCCCACCAAGTTGTCCGGTGCCATCCTGTTTTGCGGAAGCAGGGTCTGGAGGTCGTCGAAAGATTCCATTCTCCCCCGTCCCAGACTCGGAGCTGATCCAGGCCCTTATACATCCCGAGCTGGAGATAAGAGACAGTTCAAGGCTTATGGACTCATCATCCTTTCCCCTGTCAAGTACGCCTACCCCCTCTGCCCCGTCCTCCGACTCTATTCAACCTTCGCTGAATAGGGTAGGGCGACCGGCTCTTCATCGCTCCTTTAGTTGGCATTCTTATTTATGCATGCATAACCAGGGAAATATGAAACTACAGCCTGATGAGGAACGATCGAGTCTAGTAAGGTCTGCGTCATTGCCTTGCTTGTCCAATCTCACTGAAAATACCTCCAGATCGGTGTCAGGGCTCTTGGGACCCTTCCAAGAGGACCTATCTAAGATCTCCGGAAGGAGATCACTCTCTCCAAAAGTCACTATCAATGTAGATGCCTCACCCTGGGTCTTGAGTAAAATGTCAGCTGTTAGTAAGCTCCTGGGTCTTTCAGTGGAAGGCCGTGAGGAGGATTTCAGGAGGCTCCTCCAATCTCTTGAATATGTTGGGGTTTGGGTCATTAGTCAAGCCCACTCCGCGCCGTCCTGTAGGTCTAGCTAGGGGTCCTCGTTCGGAGTTGAGGAAATTGCAATGGGACGTTAACTATGATAGGTCGAGTCGCAAAGTTATCCCTAGATCTAAGAGGTTGGGCCAGGGTTCCATTAGTGATCAATGCTAGCGGTGAGTCTCCTATCCTGGAACATTAGAGGTCTGGGTTGCCCTCAAAAACATGCAGCAATCAAAAAATTCGTGTCTATCCATAAACCCGCGGTGCTCTGCATTCAAGTAACCAAGTTGGAATCTATCGACACCCGACTGGTTAGGGCCTTATGGAGAGAGGGACCCTCGGATTGGCTTAGCGTGGCCTCGTTAAGGGCCTCCGGTGGTATCTTACTTTTATGGGATCCGAGTAGAGTCGAAGTGCTGGAATCTGAGCTCGGGGCGTACTCGATCTTGATTCTTTGTAGGGCGCCGTCTGGGAGGAATACCTGGGTGTTCTCTGGGGTTTACGGCCCATCCGGAACAGGGGCGGGTGCCGAGTTTTGGCAAGAACTAGATGATGTGAGGGGTAGGTGGGATGCCCCGTGGTGTCTGGGAGGGGACTTTAATTGTATTCGCTTTCCTCACGAGAGGCGTGGAGCTCAATCAATCTCGGCAAAAATGAGGAGATTTGGTAACTTCATCTCCCGCCATAGTTTGATCGACTATCCCATCCGGGGAAGCCAATTCACCTGGTCTCAACTACCCTTAGGTCTTCGGGCCAGCAGATTGGATCGGTTCCTTTTTTCGGTAGACTGGGAGGACATGTTTCCCAACCTTGTCCAGTCAGCCTTGCCTCGCCCTACCTCAGATCATGTGCCTATCTCATTAACACCCGAGGGTATTAAGGGCGGGCCCACACCATTCCGCTTTGAAAACATGTGGCTCCAGTCCGAGGGATTTAAAGACTTTGTCTCCAAGGTTTGGGACTCCCAGGTGGTCTGGGGATCCCCAAGTTTGCGGTTTGGGCTGAAGTTGAAAGCCCTCAAAGTTAAACTTAAAATATGGAACAAGGAGGTTTTTGGGAATGTGTCAGAGAACAAAGCCCAGATGTTAAGCAGAATTCAGTCCTTTGACTCCATGGAGAGTTCGTGGCCTCTCTCAGCCGAGGAGTGTCGAGTCAGGGAATCCCTCAGGATCGACTACTTGAGTGTCGTGAGACTCGAGGAGATCAGTTGGAAACAGAAGTCTAGGATTCAGTGGTTGAAGGAGGGGGACCGTAATACCAAGTTCTTCCATCGTATGGCCAATTTTCGTCGCAAATCCAATCATATCTCTAGTCTCATTGTTGACGGTGAGTGCAAGTCGGACCCAAAGGATATCGAGGATAGCGTGATTGGGTTCTACAAGGATTTGTATTCGGAAAAAGTCTCTTGGCGTCCAAAGGTAGACGGTCTTTCGTTCGATTCCATCTCCCAAGCACAGAGCGAGGAGTTGGAACGACCATTTCGGGAAGAGGAGGTCCTCTCGGCCATTCAATCCTTGGCAAGCAACAAAGCCCCTGGCCCGGATGGGTTCTCCATTGAATTCTATAAGGCTTGTTGGGAAACTGTGGGAGGGGACCTTCTAGCAGTTTTGCGGGAACTCCACACTTCTGGGAATTTCAATAGGGCAATCAACAATACCTTCGTGGCCCTAATCCCAAAGAGGGCTGGGGCCCAGGACTTGAAAGATTTCCGCCCCATAAGCTTGGTTAGTAGCGCGTACAAAATCTTAGCCAAAGTGCTGGCTATTCGCATTCGAGGCGTCTTGGGATCCCTAATTTCCCCAAATCAAGGGGCCTTTGTGCAGGGCCGTCAGATCTTAGACGGTGTTCTTATTGCTAACGAATGTGTGGATGAACGTCTCAAGTCCAGAGTCCCAGGTCTGATCTGTAAGATTGATATGGAAAAAGCATATGACAATGTCAATTGGGATTTCCTCCTTTATGTGTTGGGCAGAATGGGTTTTGGGCCCAAATAGAGATCATGGATCAAAACTTGTATTTCTTCCGCTTCCTTTTCGATCCTCCTAAACGGTAGCCCAAAGGGGTTCTTCCGCAGTTCCAAGGATCTTAGGCAGGGAGATCCGTTGTCTCCAGCACTATTCATTATTGTCTCAGAAGCTCTGAGTCGCATGTTGGTCCGTGCAAATGGGCAGACTTTTACGGGATTTTCTGTGGGTAGGGAGCAGCTCAGTATCTCGCATTTACAGTTCGCCGATGATACCTTAGTGTTTTGTGGTGCTTCGTGCTCACAACTTATCAACCTTCGGTGTATTCTGAAATGCTTCAAGGCTGTGTCGGGCCTTCGGGTTAATTTGGGTAAAAGTGAGATTTTACCTGTCGGAGTTATCCCTTATCTGGATGTCTTAGTTAGTTGCCTTGGGTGTCAGAGAGGGTCGCTTCCCTCCACTTACCTTGGTTTGCCGTTAGGAGCCCCGTTCAAATCCACAGCTGTTTGGAACCCGGTTATCGAGAGGTTTGCCGCTCGTTTAGCGGGATGGAAATCTTGTCTCCTCTCCAAAGGTGGTCGGTTGACTCTTATCAGGAGCACTCTTCGGAGCCTCCCTACTTATTACTTGTCCACCCTTACCCTCCCTCGCTCTGTTGATGCGACCCTTACACGCCTCCAGAGGAACTTTTTGTGGCACGTGCATGGTGACAAACGTAAGTATCACTTGGTCGAGTGGGCTCAAATTTGTAAGCCGCTAGCGGCAGGGGGCCTTAACCTTGCCCCTCTCTCTGCGGTGAATAAGGCTCTCTTGGGAAAATGGGTTTGGCGGTTCGGTGAAGAGAGGGAGAGTTTGTGGCGCCAAGTTGTCGTGGCCAGGCATGGCCTTGCTTCTCTGTGGGCATCAAGGGTCGTAAGGGGTCCCTATGGGGTGGGACTCTGGAAGGGTATTATGGCTGTTGCCAAGTCGCTCGATCCTTTCATTAGGTTCTAGTTGGGTAATGGGGCTGCTATTCAGTTCTGGTTTGATGTCTGGTGTGGCCAGTCACGGCTTAAAGACGACTTTGGCCCCATTTTTTCTTTGGCCCTCAACAAAGGGGCGTCAGTAGCCGAGTGTGTAGAGAGGGTGGGTAGCCATTCAGTTTGGTGTCCTAGGTTGAGAAGGGCATTGAACGATTAGGAAATCGAGGATATGCAGAGATTGTTGACCCGGTTGAGTTCCTCCGTTCCCAGATCTCAGATTAGCGATAGTAGGTTGTGGTCCCGTAGCAACTCCGGTCGATTTTCAGTGAGGTCCCTCTTGCAGTCTTTTGGCCCTGTACTTTCGCGTGCTTTTCCTCATAAGGCTGTGTGGGCTAACCATGTCCCCACTAAGGTGTCGTTCTTCCTCTGGTCTGCTGCTTTAAATAAAATACTTACTATGGACCAACTGAAGAGGAGAGGGTGGAACTTGGCCAACAGATGCTATTTGCGCCTGAATGCGGAAGAGACTGTGAGTCATGTGCTCTTACACTATCCGGTTGTCTTTGGGATCTGGGCTTACTTCTTGGCTCGGATGGGGGTGGAGTGGGTCTTCCCCTCCTCCTTTCTGAGCTTCTTATCTGGTTGGCACATAATGCCTTTGGTAGGAGTTGAGGAATCCATCTGGATGCTTTTGCCTGCCTCCATTTCTTGGGCTATTTGGAAGGAGAGGAACGGTCGTGTTTTTGATAATTCCTCTTCTTCTGGCCAGCGGATCCTATTGAGGGTGAGGCGTTTGCTTGTGGATTGGAGCTCCTCATGTTCGTTGGGTCCAGCAGTGAGGGATGCCTTGTTCTCTTGAGGCCACCTAGTTATCTCATCTTTTGAGTTATTGTTCTCATTTCCAGTCACTACTTCTTTAGTTTACATCTCTGTAAACTGCTTTATCTATCTATATATTACTTGAGTTACCGATCAAAAAAAAATTTGATCCATTGAATGTAACGTATACAAATCCATAGTTACAGGGAAGCTATGTACAAGATGAGAAGCTAACTTCCCCGGAAGCTCATTTCCCCAACTCGCTTCCATAATGTCTGATTTAATGATAAATGAGGCTATGTAGGAAATGATTTGATAGACATGAGTCTAAAACATAGGGTTTAGATCTTAAGCAAATATTGATGGATTGAAACCTAAGGGACCTAATTCTCCACAAATATTTCATGTAAGATAAAATCAAATATATGACTGGTCATCCTAATATAATAGGAATGAGGCACATATATCTCATTTCTCCCTTATTCCTAAAAAAATTTTGAGTCTCATTTCCTACTTCTTGCTTTCGCATCGCTTCTCATTTTTGCTTCTTGCTTTGGTAACTATATAAAATCTATATTGAATTGCATATACTTGGCTAAGTGACTATTGTTTGTGTTTTCAAAGCTATTTATCAACATGATGGCCTTTTTAACTTTAAAATTCTTACCTCTCATTTTATAGTTATAAATGTAGTTGGGGCCTTCATTTAGTTTGTTTTTAGCTTATAATAGCATTAAAATAGGTTTTATATAAGGTATCCAAGCTTTTCCTTACGTATCCAAATATTTTTTAGCGTATCTTAAAATTTTCCCACATATCCAACCGATACGTGTCCTATATTCAACTTACTGATAGACACCTAATCAGATATATTGAACCATTGCTAGACCCCAATAGTAACACAAAATAGGAGATAGACAACGACCATGTTTTACAACCTAAACAATCTGTTAATATTGGAAAATTTGGGAAGTCACCTACACTACACCATATATCACACTCTTCTATAAAGTAATCCTCAAACCCATGCCGCTTGGAAACATTTAAAGAGACTTCTCAGATATCCTAACTGTCTAGAGGAAGCCTCGCATAGAATCAAAGTACCATCTGCAAACTGAAGGTGGAGATAGGAAAACTCTCCTTGCACTCCGAAAAACCTTTGACCACATGTTCACTTGCTCTACTAATCATTTTACTAAGAGCTTCAATGATCAGGATAAACAGAAAAGGGGAGAGAGGATCTCCTTGTCGTAGACCCTTTGAACTAGGGAAGAAACCAACTGGACATCCATAACCAGAATAGAGAATGACATTGTTGATATACATGATCTAATCCACATTCTCCAATTTTTGCCAAATCCCATCCTACCCAATATGTACTCAAGAAATTCCCAATTAATGTGAACATAGCCTTTCTCCATGTCAAGCTTATGGAGAATGCCTAGGGAGCCATTGTCTTTTACACATTCATTGGCAATGAGTATTTCATCTAGAATTTGTCTATCCCTAACAAACGCTCCCTGGGAGGAAAGAAGATAGACCCCAAGACGGATTTCAATTTTGATGCCAAAGTGCTAGATAGGACTATCAATGTGTCGGGGCTATCCAGGCCCAACCCTCACTTTTAAGGCTTCCACCCAAGCCCTCACAGAACCTAAACTGGCTAGGCCCAAGCCCTACGGTCACGCCCCAAAATACCCCTACTGTCACGCCCCAAAATACCCCCTAGAAGTTCAAGATACTTTGTATTATGACTTGACCTAACCTGTCAAACCATCCTGTAATCAACAAGGCATGTTACAACGGAAGCTAACATTTTATATACCTAATTGAAGTATTCCAAGACATACTAAAGTTATATGCATGCACCTAACGTAAAGAGCAAACATACTTGCTCACAAAATAATCTTTACATCAAAAGTTTCCCTTGATCACAAGAGCCTATTCATAAAGCCAGACATCCAACTCTCTAGCCTCCACCTGAAGTTTCATACACTACTCTTCTTCGCCATTATCTTCCTCAACCCATGGCCTGAAACCGCAAATATCAAAACCAATAACTGCCGACATAAAATGTATGGCTGAGTATGGAATACTCCGCGAGTACAAACTAATAGCAAACAATGGATAATATATAAGACATATAGTGCATGGGAATGTAAAACAATATAATCATGATGTATGCATGAACTAAAATACTTAAAACATGTTTGTAACTCATGGTTCTTATCGTGTACTATGTTTGATAAAACATGCTGTATTGTTCTTGTTCTAGTCCTGCGTGAATCTTGATATTGTACTTGCTTGAACTTGCTTGCTCCTGTTCCTGTTCTTGTTCTTTTGAAATTGGGGTATGCCTAGCTGCCGTATCATAGTCCGTCGCAAACTAGCATCCCTCATGCTTGAAGCCAGGAGTTAGAGCCTTGACTTGGTAACGGCCATGCTTGACCGTCTAAGTATAATATATATATAAATGTCAAAGTCCCCAACTCTGTTGACCAGCCCTACGTCTGGCTTTATCATTGTTTTGATAACTTGAAGCCTAATGATAGAGATTTAGACAAGATTTTGATCCCAAACTTGTCATTTATAAATCATTTTCATTTCATTTCAAATTCATGCTGACACTTGTATAATTATCATGAGAAAAACTAGAATAACATGCTTTTTTAAAAACTGAAATTTAAAACATGACATGTATGCATGAACCATCATGACTTATAAACATATGAGCATGTTGGATGATTTCATATACAAGTAAAAGATATTCAAGGTACTTTAACATGCTAAATCACAATAATTCATAATCATAAAATCAGAATATTAAACACATAACTTTATCTACAAAGTAAGCTTAGTAGAGTGTACTTACCAAGATTAAGCTTTAACAAAGATCTTTTTTGAATTCAAAGCGATGAAAACAAATATCCACTCATTCCTGTAAATAAATCCTTGCGGTACACCGCCCCTAGGAACATACATACAGTGTTATTGGATCTCCCTTAACCTTAAATATCATCTAAACACCTTAAATAAATCTTATAAAGCTGAATTTAGCTTTACTAGAGTGAAAATTTCAGATTGTTTTCTCAATCCGAATTCAAGGCTTTTCCTCTATTTTTTCCTTTCAACCATTTCACCCAACATTCCTCATTTTTACCCCATTTTAACAGGGTCTTAGACCCCTTTCCATACAATTCACAAAATCATACACCAAATCCACCAAAATCCCTCAAGAACATGATAATGCATTCAAGAACCTTGAAATGGAGCAAAGGAAAGAGGAAATCTTACTTTCTAAGCTCTAAAATATGCATCTAAGGATGAAAACGATGCTGGAATTGGATTCAGAGCGTTGGAAATAGTCAGGGTAGTGAGCCTCAAGCTTTCTCTCTAGGATTTGCCTTCTCTCTCTACCTTCTCTCTCTAGAACACCTTTTTATCTATCTAGAATTTCAGAAAATCTCTCCAGCAGCTTTTGAGGTTGAAAATGATGCTGGAAATGAATTCGGAGCGCTAGAAATAGCTGGGGTAGAAAGCCGCCTTCTCAAGAACACCTCTCTCTAAAAACTCATCTCTCTACTTTTTCTCTCTAGAAAAGTCTCTCTCTAGAATTCTTAGCAGAATTTTTCCAACACTTTCATTCTCTCTAAAATGAGAGAAATGAGGTATTCTCCTCACTTATATATTTTCTATCACATGTGAGACACTTGTCTCTTGAAAGACAAGCGTTAATGTTGGTTAGTGGGACACATGGCACACATGTGTGTGGCCACATGTCCATTTAACTTTTGACTTCCGGCATTTTCTAGTTTTATTTACTCTTAAATTCATAACTAAATAATCCTACGCGCAAAAAGTACGAAATTACATGTGACAGTACCTTGGCCAATCTGGCACCAGTTGTAAAAATCTCAAGTAAAAATACTGAGTTCTAAGGGTAAAAAGTAATTCCGGTAAAAAACTGACAAACCTGCAAATTTTCCGATTTTTAACAAAATACATCGTATACAAACACCATTCACATTTATTATATAAAATAATGGGAATCCCATTTTCGAGGTCTTACATTTCTTCCCCCCTTCCAAAAATTTCATCCCTGAAATTCGAACATCATGCACACAAGTGGTTACACTTTCTCACACTCCACTCTAACTACTGGAAACATCCCCTTGTTGCCCAACACATGGCTAGGCACTAGCATGTCGGCAAAGCACCTAGGTTTTTCACAAGGCTGAACACAAGTTATAATGCAAGAAAATTTTCATAACATATAATAGCCTATAGTACGCACACAACATAGTATATAGTAACACATCATGTAACACCCGGATTTAGAAAAGCAGGGGTAATTTGGATTTTTCATAATTTTGGTATTTTCTTTTGTATTATTAATTATTTGATTAAGTATGAAAGATGTAAGGTAAGACTATGTTAATATTAAAATTTTTGATGAAATTAATCTCTTCAAAATGATTCTAAATACCTTACTTTTCCAAAAATACCCTTAGACCACAAGTGAAGCCTTAAAACTGCAAGAGGGCAGTTTGGTCTTTTTACCTTTTGGTGGAGAGGAAAAGAAGAGAACGTGAGTTCTCCTCTTCCTCAATTTTTCTTTCCTTTTCTCTTCTCTTTCTTCTCTCTCCCATTTTCCTCCCACTCTAAGACCCGAGCACCCTAGCCACCTCCGACATCACTGCCGGCCAACACCAGACGCCGGCTAGCCATAAGCTCGCCGCCGGCCAGCCACAGTCTCGCCGCCGGCCAGCCCCTAGTTTGGGCCAAAAACTCACCCCAAAACCTATTTAAACCCCTATGTTTCTTGGTTTTTCTTCAACCCTTATTAAAAACTAATTTGGGGGAGACATTAAGAAACTAAAGCATGCATCTAAGTGGTGAGTTCTCCATCTAAAGTTATTATCCTATTTCTTTTGTAAAATCTTGACATTGTGTGTATCAAGCTTGAGTTTCATGATGTGTGTATAAATTGGTTCAATTCCTTGTGTCTAAACATTTTCTTGGGGTGTAATAATGTGTGGTGAACATGGCTAATTTGAAGGGTAGTGGTGTAACTTCAAAATGGGAAAAAGTAGGGTTTATGTTCAAAACATAAATTGGGGCTTTTGCTATTAATCAATCAATTTGGTAAAATTGATTTGATAGATGTTTAATTGGGGATATTATAATGTGGGAAAGAATTTTTATTGAATTTTACAAGTTAATTTTAATGATTTAATATCATTAAGGGTATTATGGAAATTTTAGAAAAATGCTCTAGTGTGGATTTAAAAATAATGAGTTTAGTCCCAAAGGGAAGCTTATGATTTTAAATTATATTGGAAAAACATGAATGGTTAATGTGGTTTGAAATGTATCTAAGAAAGTGTTCGAGTATGGAAAGTTAGGGAAAACATTTGATTTCTCGTCCAAAGTTTTAGATTCATGAGTTATTTGATGAACTTTGATGACTAAAGCGATGAAAGATTCTATGAAAATTTCAAGAGAGTGCATATGCATGTATTGAGTTAGTATGAATGTTTGGTATGTAGCTAATGTATTAATGTATGCTTGTATGTTATTATACCTTAGGCGAAAGCTTACTACCAGAGTGACCCGAGGAGCTCCAGTGCTAACTATATTTATCTTGACGCTTAGTTCAGGTGAGTGAATATCTACTATAGTGATTTTGCTTAAATTCAGAATTTATGGATTATTGAATATGATTATGAAATTATTGGTAGTATGAATACTTTGTAAAATATGTACATTTGAATGTTTCCATGTAATATGGTTCATGCACGAGAAAATGGATATGACGATGTTCTTACTAACAAAGAAAGATCCTCCACTGGGAACAGGGCTGCCTGTAAGGTAAGCGCCCAGATGGACAGATGGAAAGATCCTCCACTGGGAACAAGGCTGCCTGTAAGGTAAGCGCCCAGATGGACAGATGGAAAGATCATCCACTGGGAACAGGGTTGCCTGTAAGGTAAGCGCCCAGATGGACAGATGGAAAGATCCTCCACTGGGAACAGGGCTGCCTTTAAGGTAAGCGCCCAGATGGACAAATGGAAAGATCATCCATTGGGAACAGGGCTACCTGTAAGGTAAGCGCCCAGATGGACAGAAGGACAGATGGAAAGATCATCCACTGGGAACAGGGCTGCCTGTAAGGTAAGCGCCCAGATGATCAGATGGAAAGAACATCCACTGGGAACAGGGCTGCTTGTAAGGTAAGCCTTCAGATGGACGGATGAAAAGATTTTTACTGGGAATAGGGCTGCCTATATGGTAAGCACCCAGGTGAAAAATACCTTGTACTGGTAATAGGGCTACCCATGCGGTAAGCGTCCTGGAAAGCAGACAAACATGCAAGCAAACAGGTGATATGAATATGTATGACAGATGATAAGGGAATTCAGACAGGCAGGCGAACAGGTAGTGTCAATACGTATGAAATATAATAAGGAAGTTCTAAGCAGATAGACAAACAGGTAGTATGGACATGTATGGAATATGATGAGGGAATTCTAAGTAGATAAACAAGCAAGCAGGCAATATGCATATGTATGAATATGATAAGGAAATTGTACGGAGTAATTTTATAGAAACTGTATACTCACTTTGTAGTGTTGTGAAACGTTGTCGTTGATCGTAAAAATATCGTACATGAGAAATTGGGACAGGATGAAGATTATTTATGTTGTGCTTGTTAAATTTGATTATGTACAGGTTTTACAGGTGATGTGTAAATTTTTCGGAATCCTCTATTTTTAGAGGAGACTCTGCCGAAATTTTTCTAAAATTATAATGTTTGAATATTCTTGTTTTATGAACCTATAGTGGACATTCATTCACTGAGCAATGTCTCACCCTGCTTATCTTTTCCCATTTCAGATTAGTAGCAGTCTTGGTAAGGGGCAGTCCTTCGCCGAGTCAGTAGAGATCGTGCCGCGGAGTCATCATTGTTTCAGTGCAATCTAGGTCTTATTTGTTTTTTTAGACCTAGTACCATCATTAGACTCTTACATTTATGGACTAGTATGTATGTGAATGTTCATACACTTACTCATTTTGAGGTGTTTTCATCTAAGGATTCTAAGCATGTGTATGGTTGGTGTTTAGCCCGCCACTTTTGGGCTTTTGGATCTTGCATGAATGTCTCATGTTTCAGAAATTAGTATGAATGCATATGCTTTAGCATGTACATGATTAGAATTATGTAACCCACTTGGCAGGTTTCTTCTAGTAGAGTCTCGTCTTGTGGGGTCCATTCCATCCGGCGGGGTCTACCCTATTAGAAGGGGTGTGACACATCACAACACATTACATAATAGTATAGCATACAATAAGGATTCCTAGATCACTTAGCTTTGCTAGGAATCAAGTTCTTGAACTAGTCACTATTTTAAATCTATAAAAGAGGAAATTAAATTGCACCTGTAAAACATTTATACATCACTTACCTCATGATCACTCAGCTTCCTCCTGGGATGTTTCATCCTCCAAACTCAAGTCCGCCATCAACTTCGCTAACATATTTTTACAGATTTGTTTACAAAAGTTCCTACCAACAAACATCACATCTTATTTACAAGTCTATCAACATGCACTACATTCATAACCTTCTATTGGTTATTGTTACCCTAACTATTTTTCATCTCTGCTTGGGCCACGGTTTCCAACCTAAGGGTCCAACATTAGATTTAGAAGATGACATTGATTTCACTAGCTCAGATGATTCTAACTCCTCCCTCAAAAAGTTTATTTCTGCAGAAGCAGGTGGCCATTCCGCACTATTTTCAGCAACAAGATCATCCAAAATTCTTGTATTAGTTTCAATCTCTAAAGCTTGTTGCAAAATCTTCAGTCGAGTCTATAAACGATGATAAACTACTGATTTCTGTAGCTCAAGGGGATAACACGACCATCTTTCAACTACAATTCGTGCCTCTCAGGATACTACTCATGTGGCATCCCTCATCACAGCTTGCTCGTATTCATCTCTATCTCTTGGCATCACTCCTGTAAGCCCGAATCTAAATCTTCCCCAACTATCTCTTAAATACTTGCCAAGACTCAGAACATTAGTCTAATTAAACTCATGGTTAGGACACTATCCAACAACTTCGAGCTTTGATAGAAAATTCCAAGGGAACTCCAACAATGCGCTAGGTACTTATTAATAATTTAAGTGCCAAGTGTAGTAAACAATGTTTATAACCAATATACTTATATCTTACGTACTAAAATTTTATTATAAAAACATGATTTTAACCTAAGACCTATCCTATTATCCCTAACAAAACGAACTTTAAGCAAGTTTAGCCCTAGCGAACCTAAAGCCTTGACTCTGATGAAATCCTGAGAGATTTGCTATCAAATCATGAGTCTAATAACAATTAAGTGCTTTGAAATTATGCAATTAAATGAACATTATATACGTATATAAACACACCATACATATATATCAATTATATTCAGAGTCATTTAAACATACAACTAGATTCCTAGCGTAGCTAAATTTTCTCATTTTCGGTTAAGGATTAACCGATTTAGACAAATACTAACTGATTAGTCTATACTTGGAATACGACTCCCTATACGGACCTAATGCCTTTACTCTGATACCACCTCTATCACACCCCAAAATACGCCCTAGAAGTTTAGGGTACTTTGGATTATGACTTGAGCTGACCTGACCTGTCAAACCATCTTGTAATCAATAAGGCATGCCACAACGGAAGCTAACATTTTATATACCTAATTGAAGTATTCTAAGACATACTAAAGTTATAAACATGCACCTAACGTAAAGAACAAACATACTTGCTCACAAAATAATCTTTACATCAAAAGTTTCCCCTGATCACAAGAGCCTATTCATAAAGCCAAACATCCAACTCTATAGCCCCCACCTGAGGTTCAATACACTGCTCTTCTTCGCCATAATCTTCCTCAACCCATGGCCTGGAACCGCAAATATCAAAGCCAATACCTGCCGACATAAAATGTACGGCTGAGTGTGGAATACTCCGCGAGTACAAACTAATAGCAGACAATGGATAATATACAAGACATATAGTGCATGAGAATGTAAAAAAATATATAATCATAGTGACAAAGTCAGGGTTCGGGAATACTTCAGCAGGGATCAAGTTCGGAAAATTCGGAAAAAAATAAAAAGTAAATTAATAATTATAAAAATATACGGAACAATTTGATTAAAATATATTTTTAAAAAGTAATTTTTTTGAATAATTCGGGAATTATTCGTAAAAAATGCGAATAAAATGCAAAAAATGCGAATAATTCGAAAAAACGCCATTTTTTTTAAAAAGTCGCGAATTAAAAGCATAACCATTCGGCAACTCCAAAATTCAAGAATAAAACGCATTTTTTTCAAAAAACAGTGTTTTTTGTTACAATGAATATAATCATGATGCATGCATGAACTGAAAGTCTGAAATACTTAAAACTTGTTTGTAACTCATGGTTCTTGTCGTGTACTATGTTTGATAAAACATGTTGTATTGTTCTTGTTCTTGTCTTGCGTAAACTTTGATACTATACTTGCTTGAACTTGCTTGTTCCTGTTCCTATTCTTGTTCTCTTGAAATTGGGGTATGCCTAGCCGCCGTATCATAGTCCGTCGCAAACTAGCATCCTTCAAGCTTGAAGCCAGGAGTTAGAGCCTTGACTTGGTTACGGCCATGCTTGACCGTCTAAGTATAATATATATATAAATGTCAAAGTCCCCAACTCTGTTGACCAGCCCTACGTCTGCCTTTATCATTGTTTTGATAACTTGAAGTCTAATGATAGAGATTTAGACATGATTTAGATCCCAAACTTGTCATTTATAAATCATTTTCGTTTCATTTCAAATTCATGCTAACACTTGTATAATTATCATGAGAAAAACTGGAATAACATGCTTTCTTAAAAACTGAAATTTAAAACATGACATGTATGCATGAACCATCATGACTTATAAGCATATGAGCATGTTGGATGATTTCATATACAAGGAAAGGATATTCATGGTACTTTAACATGCTAAATCACAATAATTCATAATCATAAAATCAGAATATTAAACACATAACTTTATCTACAAAGTAAGTTTAGTAAAGTGTACTTACCAAGATTAAGCTTTAGCAAAGATCTTTTTTGAATTCAAAGCAATGAAAACAAATATCCACTCGTTCCGTAAATAATTCCTTGCGGTACACCGCCCCTAGGAACATGCATACAGTGTCATTGGATCTCCCTTAACATTAAATATCATCTAAACACCTTAAATAAATCTTATAAAGCTGAATTTAGCTTTACTATAGTGAAAAATTCAGACTGTTTTCTCAATCTGAATTCAAGGCTTCTCCTCTATTTTTTTTCCTTCAACTATTTCACCCAACATTCCTCATTTCTACCTCATTTTAATAGGGTCTCATACCCATTTCCATACAATTCACAAAATCACACACTAAATCCACCAAAATCCCTCAAGAACATGATAATGCATTCAAGAACCTTGAAATGGAGCAAAGGAAAGAGGAAATCTTACCCTCTGAGCTCTGAAATACGCCTTTGAGGATGAAAACGATGCTAGAATTGGATTCGGAGCGTTGGAAATAGTCAAGGTAGTGAGCCTCAAGCTTTCTCTCTCTAGGATTTGCCTTCTCTCTCTACTTTCTCTCTCTAGAACACCTTTTTCTCTCTCTAGAATTTCAGAAAATCTCTCCAGCAGCTTCTGAGGTTGAAAATGACGCTGGAAATGAATTCGGAGCGCCGGAAATAGCTGGGGTAGTGAGCCACCTTCTCTCTCTAAAAACTCCTCTCTCTACTTTCTCTCTCTAGAAAAGTCTCTCTCTCTCTAGAATTCTCAGCAGAATTTTTCCAGCACTTTCACTCTCTCTAAAATGAGAGAAATGAGGTGTTCTCTTCACTTATATACTTTCTATCACATGTGAGACACTTGTCTCTTGAAAGACAAGTGTTAATGTTGGTTAGTGGGACACATGGCACACATGTGTGTGGCCACTTGTCCATTTGACTTTTGTCTTCCGGCATTTTCTACTTTTATTTACTCTTAAATTCATACCTAAATAATCCTACGCACGAAAAGTACGAAATTATAGGTGACGGTACCTTGGTCAGTCTGGCACCTGCTGTAAAAATCTTGAGGTATAAATACTAAGTTCTAAGGGTAAAAAGTAATTCCTGTAAAATAGTGACAACCCCGTAAATTTTCCGATTTTTAACAAAATACATCGTATACAAACACCGTTCACATATATTATATAAAATAATGGGAATCCCATTTTCGAGGTCTTACACCTACCATCAGGGTCAATACTAGGTCGGGCCTGTGCCATGTCTGGGGCTTGAAAAGAAGATAAAGAAACAATATTTTCATGTAATTCGTCAACTTTTTTCTAAACCACCACTAGCTGATGAGTAGAATCACCGTGAGAATGAAAGGGAGGTAGATTAGATGATTTCAATTAAAAGTCTCCCGATGGTGAGTAATCTTGAAGTAAGGGGGTATGATAGTGAAAATACCATCATACCCTAATAAATGTTTTGTTAAATAATGTTATATAGGTCATTTTAAGTTCAAGTTTAAAATAATTTATATATATAATAAGGGCATGGGCTTGGGCTCGGCTCTAGGGATTGTTTCTGAAGCCCGACCCTCATGTCAGCGGGCCTAGCTTTTTAGGCCCACCTGAGCTTGCGGGCTTTACAAATGAAAAAAGTCCTCAATTCTGTGGGCTTTTGAGGGCCGGGTTGGGCCTGGTCTTGTACCCTCACATGAGGGCCTAATTGACACCCCTAATCCTAGCTAGGATTTTGTACACACTTTCAAGTTCCAACTAGGCTAATGGGCAAAATCTTTCAAATCATTTGCCGCTTCAACCTTAGAGATAAGGACCAAGAATTGTTTAGTTAAGAAATAAGTATCTAAATTTTTTATCAAAGCGGACTAAGGATTGAATTTGTAGGATCCAACAATAGTTTCCGATCAATAAAAAACACAATTTGAGGGAAATTATTAGGGTTTAAGTGGAAGTTCCCTAACTTGACATTTTGGGCAAAAAATTGTGGTTTGCCCAGATAAACTTTTAAACTAAACTGCCAGTCACACAATTTTGGTTCGACAAAGTTTCATTTTGGGAATAAAACAACCAGGCAGCTCTTGCTTTTTCCCAATTAAAGAATCAGAACAGCGTATAATACTGAATATGTCATCCAAACGCGTCAACTTGTTGTAAATTGTCAATTATGCGGCTTTGGTATGCCAAAACTTCATTTTGGGGTTCAAATGCAAGTGGCCCTAGCAGTGTTACCTAGTTCGCTACCTACTAGAACGAACCGCAAATTGGTTCGTTTGGGTTCGTGGAAATAACCTTGTACCCGAATCCAATACTTTGGTTTGGCGAACTCTTGTATGGGTTAGGCAAATTTCTTCTTTAAGTTTTGCAAACTTGTAATGTGAGTTCAATGAATTTGGCTCCTGGGTTCGCGATTTGGTCATAAAAAATAATTTTTAATGTTTTTTTTAAAATAAGTATTTATATTATATTTATTTGCAACTTACAAGGTTAAAATATATATGTATTAAATTATAGAAGTGAATCAAGCTAGCAAACCAAACTAAAGAACCTAAGCGAACCGAGAAACGAATTGTCTCATCCTACCTCTAGCGAACCGGGTTCACACTAGAGTGACGAATTGTGAATCCGAAATCGAACAGAGCGAACCAGGTAACATTGGGCCCTAGTTTATTCCCAACTACATAATCAGAACAGAGAATATCATTGCAATTAAGACAAATTGTGGGAAAAAATGACCCTTTCTCATTGGTGGGCGATCAACAAATAATAGAGAGGGCAAATTTGTTGGGAAGAAGTCCATTAGGGAATAGAAACATATTGCAGAACTACACCAGAAATGGATTAAATAGATCAAGTAAAACGCATACAAAAAGTTCCTGATACTAACAACTGACAAATGGGAAAATAACGAAGAAGCAATTGTTTCTTTTTTCGTTCTCCTCAATCCAATAAGAGATCAGCCGATACATCTGAACTACCAATTCTATTTAATTCTCAAAATGGGTGGTCGTGCAATGATTCAATTTGGTTCCACAAAAATTTGAATTTTACAGTAGAAAAGTTAAACTAATCAAACAGAAACGAACCATTGTATGAAACTGATACATACCGAATTAGACTGAGCGGATTCCATAAATTTATGTTGCCATCGACAAGACCTCCGGCGAGAAGTCCGAGGGAAAACTCTTCAGTGCCGGATCCATTCTTACCCCACGAGAGCCGATTAAAACGCTCGGTGCTTGGGCACTCGGCTACGACCGGAAGCTCTCGATCGTCCGACTGAAAATCGAGCTTGAAGATTTCCAAATTTGCAGACGAACTGAATGATAGATCTACAGCCCCAGCCATGGTTCCCGACGCAAGGTACGGCGAGTCCGGAGACAAGGCCACCGACGCCGATCGGTTAACGCTCTTTATGCACGCCATGATCGAAGATCACAGGGGATCAAAGATCCGCACCTCCTTCGCGGAGCTAATTCGGCACAGATCTGCAGATCGAAACCTTCTTTTTATTAGGGCAAAATTTAGGGTTTTCGTTCTGCTTTTCAATCGAGAGTTGATGAAAGAAAGAAACAGATCGCGAGAGATGGAAATGAAATCTTCTGAGTGTAATTGAAATCAGAGAGAGAGAGAGATGACAAATCTGTCTCTATTTCTCGAACTGTTGCGATTTGCTTCCACTACTATATATGTGACGCCTGGCAACAAAACGGGTCGATTCTATTAAACCCGGTAAAATCTCATTTTATCAACCGAATTGGAGCAAAGATGCCTCTTGTTGCCCCATCTACAACAGGGACTATTCGGGTCAAATACGATGGCTCATGTCCGGCTTTAAACTTCAACCCACATGGAATGGCCTGTTACTGGGTGGTCGTTTTTGTAGGTGGGGAGGGGAGTAGGGTTGGTCTCGTTTAAATTTAAACCCAAACAACCTACATATGGCCTAAACCCACGGCTTGGGCTGCACTCAAGCCAAGCTAGCTCAACTTAGCTCGGCTCATTTGAGCCAAGCTCTCAAGCTTCACGCTTGAATGAATCAAGCCAAGCTTTTATTTGATCCGGAATGTTTAAACAAGTCAAGCTCAAGCCAAGCATTTGTGATTCACTTGGCTCGAAGCTCGACTTTTTTTGGGTTCAGTTCAACTTGAGCTCGATTTGCCACTATATATATATATATATCTATATATATCTTTACTATTATAATGCGAGAGGCATGCGTAGATGATTTTTTCGAAATTCCCAAATTACCCTTATATAAAACAAAACATTGATTTAATGTTTTACTTTAATTCCCAAACTACCCTTACCTTTGATTTAATGTTTTACTTTAATTCCTAAACTACCCCCTTGCCATCTATCTATTTAGAATCACAGCCAATCGCGATTGACCTCGGGGAGAGTTCAATCACACCCATGGGTTAACACGTGCCCCTTTTAATTCCTATTAATTGTGGTTAACTCCTTCCCCTCGCTCTCACGTGCATTGCATGTGCCACTAGCGAGTTCAATCGGGTGTCGTTAACTCCTTCCCCTCGCTCTCACGTGCATCGCACGTGCCACCCGCTAGTATTATATAATGTTATTTATATTAATACAGATAATATTTTTAAACTTGCATTATTATATATTATAATAATTTTTTAATTTATAATAAATAAGTTTAAGAGATAATAATAATAAAATAGTTAAAAAGTTAAAAGCAAGAACTCTGATCTAACACTCTATTCTTTGCATCGAGGGACTATTTCCAAATCTTATTTTTCATATGTGAATGTTTTTTTTGTAATTTTATATGTTATAATTAATTTGTACAATTATGTAAAATTAAATAAAATAATTCCATGAATCAAACTTTGAGCCAACCTGAGCTTAGCTCCGGTTGAATAAAGTCTGAACTAGAACGAAGCCCAAGCTCATTCTAACCAAGCTCAAGCCTAAATATTCGAGCTCAAATCAAGCTCAAACCAAGATGGAGCATGTTCAAGCCAAGCTCAAATTGGCCAAGCTCGGCTTGAATACATCCCTACCCGCAGTTCACTATATGTCATCTAAAAAAAATTGTATCCTAATCAAATGATCGTAGGTCGCGTTAAGTCACCAGGCTGATGTGACCAGCCGTCCATATGGACTTCCCAGATATGTCAATTCAGGTTGGGAATTAAATAAATATCTAAAGCTCTCATTTTCAATACAAACACAACTAACAACACTGGTTCTTTAGTATTTTCTTGCAATAGAGTGATGCTCACAACATATTATATCATATTAATAGTTATAAGTTTCTTTTTCAGTTTTCTCCCAAAATACAAGGTTCTTCATCTCTCTTTTTTTTTTTAAGATTTGTTTTGATTTCCCTGTATGAATTTAAAAATTGTAACGAACTGATAAAACTTTAACTACTCTTCTCTCTAATGTTTTTTTTTTAATAATTTACCTATTATTCGTAGTAATCATCATGTAATGGTTAGTAACAAGGTGTGAAACTCTTGCAAAACATCATCAATTGGAATTAGATCTCACGACCTCTCTCATAATAGAGGTTGCGCACCCTTTTCTTTTTTTGTTAAGAGATAATTTCATTTTACAACTATAACTGAAAACAAGGGAATATCATATTGACCTCTGAGAAGGGTTAAATCTTACAATACTATCAGAAACTAGATGTGCACAGTGTATGCTCTCATTTAACGCTTATTGGGCATCCCGATGCGCTTCGTAATTTTCAAGCCTACTGATGAAACTAAACTCCACAGAACAACAACTCGATTGAAGGCTCTATATATCTTCCATCATGGAATAAATTTCCCATTCAAGTAGTCCATCGATTCTTTTGAGTCTGATTCGATGATTACCTGGGACCACCCATGTTTGATCGTCATTTAAAGGCCCAACCGGATCACTTCCACCTCGGATACACGACTGCTACCACCCCAAAGAGGTTTTCTAACATGGGTAAGAAACTCCCCACAATGATTCCAAGCTACCACCCTGCCCCCAACAACCACACCACTAACTATCGCAACTCCATCCACATTGACTTTTATCCAGCCGGGCTCAGGAGCACCCCAAGCTTTGGTCTAAGAGTCCCAATTGCAGACTCAACAGAATCTGCCTTACCTGTGAAAGGGGTAGATAATTCTTGAATATAAATTTTCAGCCTCTTGATAGCCGGTGAAGGATCCGGGAGGACAACATTGAACAAAGCTTCATTCCTAAGTTTCCTAATGAACCATAGAGTTAAATTGAGCCGAATTACAAGCTGTCTCATGCCTCCCCCAAACTCGGGATGAATAGTTGACCTCAGCCACCATGAGATGAAAGGAAACTCAGTTGTATGAGGCAAATGAAGCAAAATGAGAGAGCCGAACCAAATACTATGGGAGCAGTGACATTCCAAAAAAAGATGGGTGGTTGATTCAGAATGAATTTGGCATAGAGGATAAACATCATCAACCGGTAGCTTCTTCTTTCACAAATTTTCTGCTACTACTATGGCATTATGACAAATTCTCCAAATAATACTTGTATTTTTGGAGGCACTGGGATCTTCGAGATCTTGCTCCAAAATTTTCTATTGAAAGCGTTGGCAGTTGCACTTGAGGAAGGCTGCATATGGTCCAAGATTTGTTTTGTTAAGTGAGTAGTTGAATTTACTTTGAAGTGGCCTGATTTTAAAAAATACCAAATGATTTTATCCGGCGAGTTGAGAGAGCTAATAGGAATCCTCTTGATTTCCTCTATAGATGAAGCTGACATGAGTATCTCCAACAAGGGAATGTTCCAACTACAATTGTCACGCAGAATAAACTCATAAACTTTATGCTCTTTAGTGACACCACAGGTAAAGCCACAACCTTGAATTGAGGTTGGTTGGGCTGCCATGGATCCTCACCACTGTCAACCTGCTCACCATTCCCAATTTGCTAACATTAGCCCCTCTGAACAATTTCTTGGCCTGCCATAATGCTTTGCCAACCCCAAGATATACTGAAACCCTTTATGGCTGTTAGAAGGAAGATCTTGGAAAATATATGGCTTTAAATAATTTAGCCCAAAGACAAGATGGTTGTGTGAGCAAGCGACATGCTTGTTTGACTAGAAGATTGTTGTTAAAGGCTTGAAGGTCCCTGAGTCCCATCCCTCTAATAGTTTTTGAATTGCATTTGTTCCAACTAACCCAATGGATTTTCTTCTCTTGATCATGACTCCACCAGAATTTTGTCATAACGGAATTTATTTCCCTAATCCAACTTTTGAGAGGGGTTGCGTATTAACTTAACTTGCAAGGGCCTCGTCAGAATTTAGGTATATATAAAGTAGTAATGTATCATAAATTATTCAAACAAAACATTTGTAGTATTTTGTCTTCTACAACTTGTGTTATAGAGGAGCAAGGTACATTTTCACTTTACAAAATGTTGTTAGTTTTTTTACAAGGCACGAGTTATCTACTGTTATGTTTAGTAACTAGTGAGTGGAACCATATTGCCACATCACTGACTAAAGGCTTCCCTTTGTGGGATGGAGACTTGAATCAATTATCTAAAGCGGGGATCCGAGGCAACCATCTTGAGGGTAATAAATGGTAAATAGAGGGAAGCCTTTTATGGACATTGATGTCGCTCAAATATATGCGGTACTTTTGCAGTACAATAAATTGGTTGTCGATCCATAGAGAGTAGTGAAGATAATGAACAATAGTAGAGAAAGGGGTTTGTAGAAATTTTTGGTAGAGAAAGTTTAATTAATTTAGGGAGAATATTAGTGAGAGAAAGTGTCAAGGCATCGGGTTTCCTCCTCTTAATGGTGCAATGCCAATTTGATTATCCAATGCATAACTCAGTTGGGGGTTTCACATCTCAAACCCTCAATCGGAAGATTTAGAAATTCAGATTATAATAAGAAGATAAAATCAATTTCCAATCAATTATTCGAAACAAGTTTTAATCCAAGCTCACACTTTATCAGAAAAACTCAAGAACGGCGATTTACCCGGAGGCAATACCGTAATGAAGAATAATATCCATTAAGATGAAGGTTCTTTGTTTGAGAAATCAAGAACTATTACTCAACTATGAGAAAAGTCTGACTGCACTCGTGAAAAGGTTTAAATCCAATACAATCGATTGAAAGATAGATCAAATAAGAAGAACAATTAATATAGAAATCATAAACATTAAAAACATTCAATGAATTAAATCAAACTAACATCATCTTATTAAGAGAATTCCACCTTAGTCAAGGCTAGAGATTTAGCAATCCATACAAAAGAAAAACTAAAACAATAATAAGAGAAGAGAGGAGACTGGAAAAAAATATCTCTAATAAATCCTCATCTCTAGGTTTATATAGACTAAAGGAAATAAGAAAATGAAAAATAAGCAAAAGGAAAACTTCTAATTACAAAATCTGCTCAAAATAGAGAGTTTCTGCGATCAAATAGGCTTTCTCCTTTTTCTAAAATAGAAACATCAATATAATACACTTCTTCTTTCTAATTCAAGAGACTTCAATCATTTTTATATCAAAATCACATTCATCCATATCTTGCTAAGATTTTTCACCCATGTGTAAGAAAATCTTTATATACTTGGTCTTGGGCTTTGACTCTTTGACTTGAGACTTGACTTCTTGGACTTGGGTTTTATCTGTTGATTTCCATAAAAGCTCTTTACTTGAATTCCCTACATAAAATAATATAAAAACACTTATAATGCATAATTTATAGATGGGAGAACAAGTTCATAATGTAGACTATAAATTCTGGATTCGGACTAGAAATGGTTATAAAGGGTTACATAATAACTAGTTTGGAGTATACTTTTACACAGTCATCAGACATCATTTTCCATCAAACTGTCATCGTTGAATTATGTAGGTGATTGTTGCCGTTGAACTAAATGGTGAATAGAGGGCCCAAACTTTAACGAACTAAGCCCTAGCCCGGCCTACATAAATATAATAAATTGAGCCTGACCCTAGTCCTATGGCCTAACAATAGTAGTATTGGGTTGTGTGATTAGCCATTAATATTTTTGTGATCGGCCTTCACCTAATATTTTATTATTTGATTGTGTGATCAGTCTTTAGTTACTTTAGTAACGCTAGTGTGGTCCACATTACTCTTCATCAATTTTGTTAGGTCCATATTTGATCTTGGCATCTTCCTGTGTCGAAATTGAGTCGTCATGTATCTTGAGTCCTTGCCTATAAGTGCGTCATGCTCGTGAATGATGAAGACTGAAGAAGATTACCTGAAGCCATTTTGATCATCGTCTTTGTCTCATTAGTAGGATGGCAAGTGACTTCGATACCTAGTATACCTTAGGAGGAATTGACTTAGAATACTCAATATACCTTAGGTGACTAATGACTTGACCTTTGAGGGATTTCCAATTGAAAAGCTGCAAATATATGAAAATTTGGAGTAGTTCGTTCTAACAGACCTCTACCTATTCGAACAAGTTCGAACAGATGTGTAGTCGTTCGAATCGGTTGTGCATAATCTGTAAAATTATAGCTTGACTGGTGGACCGTTCAATAGATTATTCGAACGGAACTGAAGTCCATTCGAATGTACTTGAGTTGTTTGAACAATCTGCACAAAAATAGTCTTTTACTTATTTTAGAATTCTATTTTTGCTTTCCCTATATATAGGTTTGTTCCTCAGAACAAACCCACATGTTTTTAGACTATTGAGAGAGTTTGATAATATTAAGGTTTCCCATACCTAATCTCCTCTCCCTTTCCACCCTAAAGTTAAGTCATTGTTCTTTCTTGTTTGCTTGATTATTTCAACTATTTGTAATTCATCTAAGGATTAAGCAACCATCAACCCGTTATTTTTAAAGAACACCTTGGTCGAAGTAATCTAATGCCTTCGTTGAAGGAGTGATTCCTTTGAGGAGGATCATGGTTTTGGTTGGAGTAATCCAGAGTCATCACTAATGGGGATCGATCGAGAGATCGTGGTTTTGGAGTTCTAAGAGAAGCACGGGCTATTGCAGTAGATTGTGAGACTTGCGAGTTCGTGGATGACTGAGTACTGAAGGATCGTTCTGTCGAGTTTGGTTTAGTATAGTTTGAGTCTTGTAAGTATTTGTTTGCTTTTATTCTTAGTAATATATCTTTGCTGGATGAGGTCCCATGGTTTCTCCCCGAATGGTTTCCACGTAAAAATCATTTGTATTGTGGTTTGTGTTTATATCCCCTAGGTTAATAATTTAATTGCATAAATTAAAATTAATTAGATAGGCCTTTTTATCCAAACCATCGACAATACAAAAGAGAGTCCTTTTCGGAAAGGTATCATCGGCGTGCTTGTGATGCCAACAAGTGAGCTTCAGAAATTTCAGATGCTGGACGTGAGAGAATTTCACTTGAGGTGTAAAGTTATGTAAATGGACTGAATTCGAAGCGGATAGTGGTATATCCGAATTGGTATTGGATTTCTAAATTCAGTTAAATATCCGACGGATAGTGAAATAGAGTATTTGTATCTGACTCCAATTAAAATATTAGAATCAAACGAGTACTTTAAAAAAAATTAAGAAATAAAGAAATGCCAAAAATTGAAAAATATGGATTTTATTTAAAAACAACAAGACAATATTTTTATCCTCATCTATATTTAAATAACAACTTAATGTCTTAAAATTTTATATAAGTATATATTAATAACTTAATAGGAGTATTTTAGTTATAAACTTATAGTATATTAGGAAGACCTAACCACCCCCTTTGGATTTGTGAGTTCTCAACCTAAAAAGTAATTTTTGGGGTTCATGAAAATTTTCAATTGGTATTAGAGCGTGTTCACTAATTTATTAGTGCGATCTATTTTCTATTTATTCGATGAATATGAATTCCATTAGAGAATGTGGATCCATCACTTGTCCCTCATTATTTGATGAGAATAATTATGCTTATTGGGAAGCTCGAATAAGAGCATTTCTTAAATCCATGGACGAGAGAGTATGGATGACCGTTGAAGAGGGTTGAACCCGTCCCACAAAGATCGTAGGAGAGAATACCGTCATCAAACCTTCCACTGAATGAACTAAGGAGGATTTTGATAGTAGTGGAAGGAATACAAATGGTCTTAATGTCATCTATAATGCTGTCACACCGGAAGAATTTTGGCGTATTTCTAATTGTGATGCATTAAAAGAAGCATAAGACATATTTGAAATCACCTATTAAAGGACCATAATTGTTAAGATCTCTAAACTTTAAATGTTTATCTCTAAATTTAAAAATAGATGAGAATGAAACTTTTGATTGTTTTTATGCTAATCTGAGTGATATTGTCAATTCCAGTTTTAATGTAAAAGAAAGATTTTCAAAGTCCAAAATTTATAGAAAATCTGGAGATATCTACTTCAAAGATTTTGATCGAAGGTTACCGTCCTCGAAGAGCAAAAATATTAATTCTTTCAAAATTGAGGAGTTGATTGGTTCTCTTCAAACCTACGAATTAAATCTGAATCCATCTACAAAACCAAAGTCTTTAGTCTTGAAATCCATCAAGGAATCCATAGATGACTCAGATAGTGATAATGAGGTTGGTGAAAAAGAGATGACTTTATTTGCAAATAAATTCAAATAATTTCAAAAAATAAACAAAAGACCATCTTTAGATTTTTGAATTCAGTTAAATATCCGGCGGATAGTGAAATAGAGTATTTGTATCCGACTCCGATTAAAATATTAGAATCAAACGAGTACTTAAAAAAAAAATAAGAAATGAAGAAATGCTAAAAATTGAAAAATATAGATTTTATTTAAAAACAACAAGATAATATTTTTATCCTCATCTATTTTTAAATAATAACTTAAAGTCTTAAAATTTTATATAAGTATATATTAATAACTTAATAAGAGTATTTTAGTTATAAACTTATAGTATATTAGGAAGACCTAACCACCCCCTTTGGATTTGTGAGTTCTCAACCTAAAAAGTAATTTTTGGGGTTCATGAAAACTAGCAAGGAGCCCGTGTGATGTACATAAATATAATAAAAAACACAAAGTGCATAATATAAAATAATATAGTTCAAGGGCCGCCATTGCTAATTATGACGCTCCATAAAAGGTAATACGCGGAAGACAGTTTGCAAAGTTTTAAACAGATATGATAAACTGAGAAAAGAAAAAGGGTTATAACGATTTGGACCGATACATCTCTATACTCTCTCTATCTCTCTTCTTTCAAATACCTCAAATTCCTCTAAAATCGTATCCCACAGCTTGTTTAGCTTTCGACATAAATTTGATGAAAATAAGTAAGGGCAGTGTTTAGCATACCCCACATTAGAATATGTAATCTAATGACGTGGCCCCGTGTCCCTCTTAACCCTCCTTTAACTATGGTTAAGCTTAATAAAATTAATTAAAGTAAATATTTTGGTTTTTTTGATGTTTAAAAATCAAGCTTAGATTGCTTAACTATAGGAGTGAGGGAATCTTTAACTACAGGTGATGTGTGGCAAAAAGGAGGCATTGATCAATGAGGACTGTATATTAGAATAGGTAGTCTACTGTGACAGTAAGTTAAGTATTTCTCAATAAGTAATGATTTGGGGTATTAAATACTATACAGTATAAGTAAGCATGTTATTTTTTTGCATTTGTTAAAATTAAAGGTAAGAGAAAGAAAATTGCAAATAAATAATGACATTTAAGAAATAAGTATAGGTAAAATTATTTCTACGCCAAATGAAAGAAGAAAATAAAACAACACAACACAACATAATCACCTGTCCACATCAAACTTTCCCTTGCAAATACTAAGAAAACTATTTCATACATAAATAACATAAAGATTTAGATTTGGTTTCTCACTCTATCAACCCAACCATTGATGGACCTTAGCTTTCCATAGAGGGCCAATCATTCTCAATATGCCCTCATGCACTTGTTCTTCTTCTCACGTAATCCTTGGTTCTTTCACTTTAAGAAGTGCTCGCCCACCAAACAGATGGTTTGGCTCTTCACCGCAACTCCTGCTTCTGCATTCATCACTACATCAATGAAGACATGATGTGGTTACCCTTCATGTGAATCACCAGTTAAATCCTGGACGTACTTGATCCTCTATAACTCTATAAGTAATTGTTCAGCTTCATAGAAGCTACTCGTGACGGTTAAAGGAGGGTGTCCTATAGGTCATTCAATGATGTCTTATTTGCTTCTGATGTGAATGCATATAGTCTGATCCTTTTTTACCGGACTTATTACTGTTGAAAATCCGACTTTGACTGACCATCCAAGTGTACCCAAATGATTAGATGGTCACAATAATTGAATGATGCGTCCCAAACCCATCATGTGCATTACTTGAGGTAATGTGGGAATGACAAACCATCACTGCAATATTCCAAATGGATTAGACCCGCATGTATATCTAACATGTAGTGTTATGGGATTTAGATTCTAAAATAGTCTCTACATTACAATTTACGCGAATGCTAGATACACTTTTGAAGTCACTTTGTTTGTGGAAAATACATGTGTTATTGTTCTTCTATCAAAGAGAAAGACACATCTTCAAAACCAAAACTATGTCCACTAAAAAAAAAAAGAGGTAATATTCAAAGAGAGTGTTGCTAGCATTATCATATATCTAAATGAAATCATAATAAAACAATGAATATTAAGGGCCTCTCATTGTTGGAAACCAACTGCTTGTGGAAGACTTTAACACTATGACAAATAGCTCCTCAACTCAAGCGAAAATGAAGCCAAAGAATCGATACGCTCCAACCTCTGTTCTACAGTTAAGCTCTCCTTCCAACGAAGAAGCCCAACTTCAAGTAGAATTAAAACATGTAAGAGAGCGGGATACAAATCAAAAAAAAAAAAGTGACACATTAAAACAATATCCACTCTTGTTTCACAGCCCTAAAATTAGAAAAGAAGGGAGAGAAAGTGAGAATATATGTTGTATACAGTATATAAGAGTATTTTAGTTAAAAACTTATGGTATATTAGGAAGACCTAACCACCCCCTTTGGATTTGTGAGTTCTCAACCTAAAAAGTAATTTTTGGGGTTCATGAAAATTTTCAATTGGTATTAGAGTGTGTTCACTAATTTATTAGTGCGATCTAATTTCTATTTATTCGATGAATATGAATTCCATTAGAGAATGTGGATCCATCACTTGTCCCTAATTATTTGATGAGAATAATTATGCCTATTGGGAAGCTCGAATAAGAACGTTTCTTAAATCCATGGACGAGAGAGTATGGATGACCATTTAAGAGGGTTGAACCCGTCCCACAAAGATCGTAGGAGAGAATACCGTCATCAAACCTTCCACTGAATGAACTAAGGAGGATTTTGATGGTAGTGGAAGGAATACAAATGGTCTTAATGTCATCTATAATGCTGTCACACCTGAAGAATTTTGGCGTATTTCTAACTATGGTGCATTGAAAGAAGCATGAGACATATTTGAAATCACCCATTAAAGGACCATAATTGTTAAGATCTCCAAACTTTAAATGTTTATCTCTAAATTTAAAAATGGATGAGAATGAAACTTTTGATTGTTTTTATGCTAATCTGAGTGACATTGTCAATTCTAGTTTTAATCTATGGGAAAGATTTTTAGAGTCCAAAATTTATAAAAAAAATTTGAGATCTCTACTTAAGAGATTTTGATCGAACGTTACCGTCCTTGAAGAGCAAAAATATTAATTCTTTCAAAATCGAGGAGTTGGTTAGTTCTCTCCAAACCTACGAATTAAATCTGAATCCATCTATATAAGAAACCAAAGTCTTTAGTCTTGAAATCCATCAAGGAATCTATAGATGACTCAGATAGTGATTATGAGGTTGGTGAAGAAGAGATGACTTTATTTGCGAATGAATTCAGATAATTTCAAAAAATAAACAAAAGATTTAATTTGAAATGACAAAAATATTTTGAGAAGCCAAAGTCCACGCACTTAAAACACATGAAACATCGTGTAAGTGTGGACAAAAAATTCCAGAGCGTTCAATGTTATGAATGCCAAGGCTATTGCCATATCGTTTCTAAGTGCTCTAATAAGAAAAAATCTAAGGGCAATGCGAGGGATGACAGTGAATCCAAACCTAAAGAATCGTATAGTTCTTATTGTCAGAAAACTAGGAGTTATATGGCCTTCACTGTCCCCGTTACTAGGATTTAAGAATCGTCTTCCACTCTAAGTGTGGGTGACCAATACCATATAGATGGTGATGAGAGTCAAAGTGACTTTGAGTTTGAGGAGGACCTCGAGACAGCTCATGAAAAGTTGTTTGAGGAGAGCCTTCATTCATGCATGTCATAAATGTGAAGTAAAGGGTCATATTAGACTTTAATGTCCTAAACTTCAGAGTCCTCTCAATCATGGTTATAGCAACCAAAATAAAATTAATGAGAATATCCAAATTAGGAGTATTGAGGTCCTAGTGGATATGTCTAGGAAGTTGAATGAGGATTTAATTAGAGTATCTCGTAACTCTAGTCTGTGTTGGGAAAAAAAATTATGAGGGTATTTTCGATATCAAACAAATTATGAGTATTTTTTGGCATTACATTCTAGCTCAGGATTGTCTCTGGCGAAGCTAGAAAGGTGGTCTCGGGCTACCACACATTATGTGACATGTGGCGTGAAAAAGGGGAGAAGTCCCCATGATTTTGACTTCTCCCCGCTTGATATCTCTCCCCCTTTTTCTCACCATGTTATCACCACATGTCGCATAATGTGTGGAGAAGTCAAAATCATGGGGACAATAAAATGACTTCTCCAGCCACATGTTGTACACATTGTGGTAGCCCGAGACCACCCTTTCTGGCTTCGCCAGAGAGAATCCGAGGCCTTACATTCTTGTTACAGGATGTGTTGGGAATAAAAAAAGCATGAGGGGGCTATTTTGGTATCAAATTCTTGTTACAGGATGTGTTGGGAATAAAAACAAATCACGAGGGGTATTTGGTTATTAAAATCTTGGAAATAAAAAAAATCACGAGGGGTGCTTTTGGGTATCAAATTCTTGTTACGAGACATGTTGGGAATTTAAAAAAAAATCACGCAGGGTAATTTTGGTATCAAATTATTGTTAGGGGACATGTTTGGAATAAAAACAATCACGAAGGGTAAATTTGGTATCAAAATCTTGTTAGGGACGTGTTTGGAATAAAATAATCATTTGGAATCATGAGGGATATTTTTGGTATCAAAATTTTGTTAGAGGACGTGTTTGGGATAAAAATATCATAAGAGGCATTTTTGGAATCTAATTATTGGTTGAACAATTTTGTCCTTTTTTGATTGTGAACTTTTATAAAAGTGTATATATATATAGGGTCTTGCTATCCATTGTTATATATATATATATATATATATATAGAGGGTCTTGCTAACCATTGTTTCCCTATTTTCCCGTTTTATCATCCTTTAAAGCATGAGGAGAATTTTTTTTTATGAGAAGTTCAGGGTTAGATGCTGAAAATAGCATAATTAGGAATTCTGAAAATTTGAAGTGTTTATCTCATGATATGTCATGCAATGCTTATTTTAGTTCTTTAGACTTGGGGATAATCTATGATTTGATTTAATTTGATTGTGGTGTCAAACCAAGTGGGAATTAGTCTCAAATTTGTCTCTGGACATGATTTCAACTGCAGATTTGATCTAGCCAAGATGATTTTCCATCAGACCTGCCTCTACCACTGATCGTGCCTTGGTTTACATGCAAACTATGCACGATTTAATCAATCCCCTATCAAATTCCGATCAACATGAAATTCAGATTCTAGGCATAATTTAATCTCGTCATCTTGAATATGGTTTTCCTTTCAAGCATGATTCCCTAACCCTATGTTTGGTTGCCAAGAAAATAAGTGAAAACATGGACAAGAAAAGAAAATTAGGCAAAACACAACTAAAACTTGTATTAGAAATCCAAAAATTTCTTCTTTTTTTTTCCATGTTTTCACCTATTTTCTCAACAACCAAACATATCATAAGGCTCCCTTTTTTTGTTAATTTAAAATTTTTAACTTTTTTTAATCGGATAAAATGGATTTAGTGAGTAAGGGCGTCTAGCACATTTTCTTAGCTCAATTGAATTTCTTACCTAAATATTTGTTTTAGACCATTGCTTTATCCATTGTTAGATGTAAGATTCTTATTCTCCATTTTAATTAGAATAGGTGATGATTGTTTTTAGTGATTTTCCATCATTTTTTGTTAAGGTTTTTTCTATTTAGAATGGTGCTAAATCTCATGTTCACATTACTTATACACAATCACCGCATCCTTTTGAATTGATTCTTAGATGCACACTGCTCTTGGTCTTTTTCAAGGGAAGGTATATCAGAGTTTGTTCGACTCCAATGATAACTCAATATCAATATAGTTAATAGGGCGCAAGAGCATGCCATATTTCTCGGAGAAAACACTTAACCCAAAACCATAGTCACAAAGTCAGAGTTCGGAAATTATTCAGTTAGGGAAAATGGCAAAATCAGAAAAATGACAGGCAAAAAAACAAAATTACTAATTATAAAAAATAGTAGGCAAATATATTTCATATATTAGATATTTACTCACATTGTTTTAGAAAAGTGTGAATAATTAGCGTTTAATATGTAAAATCCACAATTCTTTTAAAAAGTTGATCAACTCTTCTCAACTTTTTTCAAAAGTTGCGTGAAACTTTGTCACTATGCCTAAAACTCAGAATTATTGTTGGTGCATTTTGTGGGGTGTAACTGTAATATTTGAAATGATGGTTTCTTCCACCTGCAATAAATATTGTTGCAACCTTACACCCATAATACTTGATGTATGCATGCATGGATCCTTCATGCTTTTGCTGCTTTTTATTTTTCTAATATGAGCTTGAACAAGCAAAGCCGCTCCATGGGCTGGATCTCTGCTGGAGTTTACATCTAGTAGATAAACAATGACCACCTGGTACAAGCTTGCAAGTTAAAAGATGACTGAGGGCCAGTGCAGCTCATATTAGAAAAAGAGAAGCTCAAACTGGAAGTGTAGCATTTACAAACAGGTTATTTTACATGTTCAAGGGTGGATAATTGCATCACTCAGTATGAGATGTTTGGAAAAAAAATTCCATGGATTATCAAATTAAACCTATTTTTTGGGTAGTTGATGGTCCTCAGAGGCTGCACTAACTCTGCCACCGGACTTCAGTCGGATTTTAAAAACAATTGAAAAAGTAACATACATTGCAACCAGATGTTGCTTGCTACCAGATGTTGTTTGCTACCAGATATTGTGCACTCAATTCTGGCTTTTCTAAGCAGAACAGAAAAACTTCAGTGATCAACCAATATTAATCCAGTTATCAAGACACCAGACTTTGCCCAATTGAAGGCAAGAAATCTCCCCATGGCATCATAGATTCACTACAAATAAAAAATTTACACCTGATGGGCATATTAGTTTGGATGAAGGAAAATACAGTGTGAAACTTTGGCTAGTCAGTTTCATTGGTTGGGATCCTCGAGGAGGTTTGTAAGCAATTTCATTTTTTAATTTGCAATTAGTGCTGATGACAATGAAAAAGATTGATTCAGTGACTCATCATCTTGGTTGAACAAAACTGGGCTGTGAGAATCCACAAATAAATTATGATTCAGGTGATAATCCAATTATTAGTGAACCCCAAATTGAACCTTCCATTGCCTCTTCTCTTTACACTTGGACCATATTACGTTACTTGACATCACCACTTGGGCCATGCCTGTCAGCAAGTCTCTCCTGGCCATTGCTGGAAGGTGTCCTAACCTACAAGTTAGCATGTCAGGATGCTTCGAGTCAAAGCACCATCATGGAGTCTTCATTTGCAATTAACAAATTTACATCCACTGCTTCGTCATCTTGGTCGATGAGTGGACTGGAGGAGGTGTTCGTGCATTCCGAGTTTCATTTGTATCTACAAAAGAAACACACAAGCATAAGAAATTCATGTAATAGACAAATTAAAGAACATTACTTATTAAATGACTTCTTACAAGGGTCGGCCGATTTCCCCCCAAGAGAAGATCTTCGGGACCTGTCTGATCCTAAAGTATGAACACTGGTTAGTGATTGCCTCCTCAGTGCCCTTGCATTATCTGTGACTGGTGACCTTCCACCATTAGTTTTGCTTGCACCATTGATTGGTGAAGGTGTTTCCATTGGGTACTGCTGGTTCCTGTAATTTTACACATAAGTATCAAGATATCTATTTCACTACCTTGATCGATATCTATTTCTATTGCAGAATGATTTGTTGTGTTTGTGCTTGACGACAGTGCATAGGGAGCGGCATACCTTCTTTCAGAGCCATTGATAAGTTTCCCAATGGTCTGAAGTGATTTCCTTATTTGAGATCCTTTTTTCCTCGTACTACTACTATACAAGCTGGGTGTCTGAGAGTTATTAGAAAAACCAAGCTCAGTTTGCATCACAATCGGAACCTCGTTTTGAGCAAGCATTGGTTGCTCAGGGGTCTTTGGCAGTTGGAGAGTTGGAATTCTTCTCTCTTTTCCTACTGTTGTGCTATGACAAGTTGATCTGCCAGGAGAACGAGGGGTGTTGTGGCGATATACCTCTGTCATCAAGGAGCTGCCATTGAGGCACTTTCCACTGCTGATGATTGCTTCGTCATTTTGACATTGGCTACAGTCACTGATGCTACCTTTCCAAACATCTAGGATAGGACAAGGAGCAACATACTGATGTACTGCCACTCTTCCAGTGCCACTAACACGAACCTGTAGTCAGTTCAAGAAATCTTGGATCAATACAGAGTCAAATGGCTAAATGAGACAACCTTAATAGTTCAGGAATCAAATGATAAGTAGGCTTGCTTACATCTTTCTCTTTTATCTGCAGCTGATCGTTCTTTCCATATTTTGGGCCTTCCAAGCTCAATCTTCTAGAATGAGTTGGGGTGCCTTCCGTTCTGAGTTTTGCTTTTACTGCAGGGGTTTTCGACCCCCTTCTGTTATCTGGATTCACTACCTTATCAGTCTTCACAATGCTAGAGCTTTCAATGCTCAGTCTTCGAGGGCGTGGTGGAGTGCGCTCAATGACTGTTTTTGGTTTCTCACATGGAGATCTCGGTTCTCTTGCTTTATTTAACTGTACGTTCTGTGCCTCCTTGCTTGCTAATGCCTTCTTGAGGCTCTCGACCTGCAAGGTTTTTAGTTCATCACGATAGAGTTAGTTAATGTCCCCGTGATTTGAGATAGGGGAACAACACCATGAATCTTATTATAGTGCTTATTGCTCATAAAGAAATAGCATTGCATACTACATAGCACATATGTAGGGGGCCAGGGAACACCAATCAGTATTTCTCAAGAAATGGCTTGAATTCCAAAAATGAAGCCAATCAGATCATTGCTCATCCAATGAATCTCATTCTTTTGAATGAACATTTGAGAAAAGTCAATTTTTTTTTATAATTAATATGTGTATGAGATCATTCATTCTGGTTGAATTTAATATATGATCGAAGTCTCCTCGGAGGAGTCATTGGTGGGTGGGTCGAGTCCTATTTGCACCACTCAAACGAGAGTTTGGCGACACAAGATCATGGAAAGGGGCTCATTACATTACGCAGGGAGTTCGATATGGCCATGGGGCCGCCGCGTTCTGACTATACGTAAGAATGAGATCAAATATTATCACTGTTGAGGAAAAGTCAAGTTCAGGAATCAAGAGATGGTAACGAGCATCATTTTGAGGAAAACACAAATTTTCAAATATCATGCGACTCCAGTTGCAATTTTCCAGACTAACATGTCAGTCTTGAAAAAGTAAAAAAATGGATCATAAACTTTGAACCATAGTTGCAGGGAAGCTATGTACAAGGTAGGAAGCTCGCTTCCCATACTCGCTTCCGCTCGCTTCCATCAGGTCCCATTAGTGGTCAAAAGAGGCTATATATCTAGGAAGTCTAAAGCACATAGATCTTAAGCAAGTATCATTGAATTGAAACCTAGGGCTGTATGGCACCTACTTCTCCACAAATATCTTATGTAAGATAAAATTTAAGTTATGATTGACCATCCTAATATAATGGGAAGAGGTACCTATTTCTCGCTTCCCATTTTCTAAGGATTTTTTGGGCTTCACTTCTCGCTTTTGTTTCTCAGTTTGGCAACTATGCTTTGAACATAATAATTGCCTTCATTTTTTGTGGGTATTTGGCGAGACCTAAAGGCCCCACATGCTCACATTCAATTAGTATAGTAATATACTGTTGATTATAAAATATAGATGCATCTCAACTTTCACTACACTAAAAGGAAGAAAAAGAAAAGAAAAAATGGTAAGCATGCTGATAAGCATCAACTCCATAACTGGATAATATTTACCTGTTCTTTCAGTTCCCTAACCTCACAACTCTCTTTGTTCAAGCGAGCAGCACCAAGTTCAACTGTTGAAACTCTCTGAGCAAACTTCAAGGTACTGATTGTTTCCCCAAAAGAATCTCCTTCTGGGCTCACATGAGCAAACATTAATGTTTTCGCATGCCCTCCTACAACAACATATTTAAGGAAAGGATACTGCATCAGTATGGTCATACTAATTACCATCCATTTTAAACAGCACGTCATTTGTATTTGAAAAAGATGCAATTGACTTGAACATTACAACCTAAAGAGTCTTGCAAGAGCTGTGTAAGTTTGCTGTTTCTGTAGGGGATGTGGGAGTTCTTCTGAGCTAAAGCTGTAATCACATCTCCCAAACAGGATAGAGACTTGTTGATATGTTGTGCTTCCTTGAGCCTATCTCCTGTAACTTCTGATTTGTCCACCCTCTCACTTCCTGCAAGGTCCACCAAATGCAAGCAGCTGCGAAGGATGCTTCCGGAGATATCCTTACCTTGCACGTGCACTGTCAAGATACTGCAGGCAATTATAAAACCACCACCATCACGATCAAGGTACAGTTTCATGAGCATAAGCTAATCAATAAATATTCTTCAGCTCTAAAACACTGACCTGTGGGAACGGCTGCTTAGGTTGTTGATCGCGGTGGAGCTGACAATACGATTCGTCTCACCAAGTTTCATCAGATTAAGAATGTCGATAGTGGACTTCACAGGATGCATTATAGCATCAGGAAGACTCAAGCCGCCATTTCCGGTACAGTTACGTATCTCTAATTTGTTAGTGGTTAAGAATACATATGCTTTGCAATGCAGAACAATAATGTAGTATTGCAAATAACAATAATGTAATAGGTAATAAATCAGAATGGTCAATGAAAGGATATTTTGTGGTTGATGAGTCTTCTGTGAGGAGGTCCCGCACTTGATCATTGTAAATTTCAACCATTTGAACTCGAACATCATAATTCACAACATTCTTCCTTCTACAAGATATCTGGAAGAGATCGTCGAGAGCCAGATAATTGATTCCCATATCCTTAGTAGATCCACCTGATGGACCACACTGACACCAGAGAGAAGATATAAGATATGTAAGCCTAATCAAGGCTATCAAGCAGGAAACGGGAAACCAAACCACCCTATAATTTGATTTATTGCATCTAAATCTGGTGAAGATCTTACCATCGTGTAAGTTTTACCAGACCCAGTCTGACCATAGGCAAAAATGCATACATTGTAACCATCCATGACAGACCTAATGAATGGTTGAGTGTCCTTAAATACCTCCTCTGAAAAAAAATTATGAACTTAAATGAGAAATGCAATCAGGTTTAATCAGAAAAAATAATTTAAAATAGTGCAAGGTGATGTAGAATTACCTTGAGTTGCAGTTGGACCAAACACCCGATTGAAGTGAAAAACTTTGCGTGCATCTTTGTGTGACTTCAATGGGTCTACAACCACTAGTGAGCCATCCTCCCCAATAAAATCTATTGAATTTTTTGTTTCAGCGCTGAAAGCAGGCCTGATTCTGCAGTACACTCGAATATTTCCTGAAGAGAAACTTAATGAGGATTGGATCAATACACCTCTCAACATTTGTCTCAAAAGTGAACTAAACTAACCTTTTAAGTCCTGAACCATATTGTAAAGATTCCTGTTCTCTCTTACCACTCGTTGATACCCAAGAGCTGCGGTTGAGAGCTCTTGAACCTGGCTTCCTGAACCCATAAAAAAATAAGAATGGCTTTAGGACTTTTCTATGACAATTAAAAAATCAAAATTAGACTACACTAGAACAGCCATGCATAGGTTTCTCTAGGATTCAATATCCAGCCAATAAATAGTTTGAGGACTTTCATCTTTACATAAAGCCCCAGATTTGATTAAAAGATTAATATAGATCTCAAATGTACATCTATGTTCAGAATGAAATATTGGATGGATCTCTTTGGTTGCCTCCTTGGCGTGTTCTTAAATATAGGGCTTGACACATAAAGGCTTAAGTTCGATGCTATAATTGAAGTTCATAACCAGAACACCCATAATTACTGTATGTATTGAAATTGCCACAAAGAAAATACCCAGTTGTTTTAAGTCACTTTGCAATTGAGATTGTAAAACATCAAACTCCCTCCTTGTACTTGACAACAAGACCTTAAGTTCCTGCAAAATAGACAGCAATAGCAATTCAATTCTGATGATGCTGGTATACTCATCTCAACAAGTTGCAGAAATATAGAACCAAAAACTGATAACAGAAATAACTTCTTAGATGAAAAGGAAAAAGGGAAATAGAGAACTTAATTTAGCATTCTAATTTTTTCTTTTCTCATTGCACAATTCATCACCTAACATTTTTGTTTGTTAACACCATGTCATTCCTACAACTTATACATCCAATCGAATAACCTCTCCTTATGAAAATTAAGACTGCAACCTTTAATCTTGAAAAATAATAATGCAAAGGAAACATTCGAGCTAGAAAGTTGGTGTGCTAATAGCAAAAAAAGACATAAAAAAGGGCAAGTTTTCATGTCAAACACCAAAAATGATGAAATAAAGTTATGGTTAGGAAATGGTGCATGCACACGCATTTGGTGGATTTTATAGGGTCACATTCTGCACAATATTTAAATCATCACACTTATATTAGTAGGTCTCTCAGGTATCCCTGCAGTCCTATTCTTATGCACAATGAAAATTTGCTAGTCATAAGCGATTTGCAAATTTCACCATGAGAAAAGCATGCGCTGCAAAAACCAAACTCACTCCGAGTCAAGTCACCTCAAATTCAGGGAAGTCACCCTAGTCATAGTAAACTTCCATAACGTCTCAATGGCGTAACCAAATCAGTAAGAAGTCATTTCTGCTCTGGTGTTGTCCATGACAAAAAAAATTCCAAAATTTAATTCCTCATCTGTGAGGACAGAACTACAAAATCAAAGTGTAAGCACAAAGGAGTAACAAAAAGGATTCAATGTTCTGGGAAGTCAGATAAAACTTGTGAAAGTTGTTTTAAGATGCCCGCTCCTGGACCATAATCCATAATTGTTCTTTCAAATATCTAGGGGTCATATGGATTTGTTTCCCGGAAACATTCATCAAAATCCATTTAAAGAAAACCAGTTTGCTTATCACCTCCAAAACACTAAATAACACCAATGGACCTTACTCTTTGTCACACAAGGTTAAAGGTGGGAACTTGTTTTGGGGGAAAAAAACCGTGCGCTTGCTTTTAGAAAAACATCATTTATTTTTATCAGACCATATGTTTCCTGGCACAGAAAAACACTTTTGAAGGAGGAAAAACTCTTTCTCCACAAAAAATTCAGTCAAGGCCTTGTTTTCAAAGAGCTAGGACACATCATGTGCTTTCATTTATTAATATTACTTTTAGTAATAACACTAGACCACTTCAAATTTGTGGCAGTTTAGGGCAATTTGGAAATGATAATATTAATCATATGTACCATTTGTGACCAAAATGATAAATTAGACTAGATATTCTGTATAACTGATGAAATGTTAAACAAATAATATGTGTGAAGTATGGATTAGAAATTAATTTTTTTTTTAAAATCTATTTAAGGGAATTCCAATAGACTCCAAACATTTCAACACAATCCATCATTCACTCAAGTTATTCAGCTGGAACTCAGTTCTCATTGTGTTACATAACCAATAAGCTCCATGGATTCCATCCTTCAATAACTATCTACAAGTTAAGGTACATACCGCACATTAGTAAAAAGGGAAAAGAAAGCTCACCAGTAGGTCATTTTCTTGTACTTCCAACAGATGCAAATGGTTGCAGTTTCCCTTCTTCAAGCAAGACTTGCAACACTGCAAACAATATCATGTGTTTACGACACTATGAAAGCATAAAGCGTTTTTTCTTAATAAAAATACAACTTCTCTTTTTAAAATAACATAACACAATATCTAAAGTAAATGCAGCGCGCATAATACAATCAACATGAAAGCAACTCTGAAATAATACAATTTGTACGTTTTCAATTTTTTTGGCTATATATATTTGCATAAAACCCATACCACATGCACTCATATGTTTGGGATAATTTCTTTTCATGATGAGGATGAGGGTACTAGGATATTACAGTTTTCAGTTGTTATTCAAATTTCACCAAAAAAAAAGAAGTTATTCAAATAATGTGAATGAATTCAAATGATCATAGAGTTTTGTTCGGTTGCTATTCAAGAACAATAGCAATTGTCTCTTAATAGATTTTAAACATATATATATATATATATATATATATATTCCCCTCTCAATATCACCCTCCCTCCCGATTTGAAATAATATGATTTTTGAGACATCAATTCTGATATAATTAATTTTTTATGAGTGAACCAAACAGTATTCTCGGTTCTAAAATCGATTTTAAGTGATTAAATCAGAAAAAAAATCTAATCCAAATGCTCCCTATAAAAGTTTCTGTTAGTTATATATGGGATATATTGGTGACAAGCCAGCCTATTGCAGGATAAATGTTAGATATCTACTTTGATTAATTAAAGGAAAATAACAATATATTCCTCATTAGCATGTATTACAGAATAAGGAAAAATATTTACTTCTCAATTTTCTTGTAAATACAATTAGATTATACTAACTTGAATTGAACATAGGAATTACTTTAAGTAGTGAGGAGAATGGATAGCAGAATAGGATTGGTGTTGGCCACCCCAAATAGTTAGGATAAGGTACTGATAACAATGATAAACTTCAATTAAACATGTCTCATTTTAGGTATGTAACAATTACAATTTTTTTTGTTAGAAACTGCAATAGACTAAATGTCTAGGTGATAGAGTACAAACCCTGTTTTTGAAAGAAAATGTGATTCTCTTCTTCATCAAAGAAGATTTAACTAGTGGCAAGGTATTGACATTTCATTATTGTTGAATGAAAGATGCAAAGATAGATTTTCAATCTTGAGAAACACAATAGGAGACAAAATGCCGTGTGTAAATGAAAGAAATTAGTAGAAATCAATTTTTGGAAATTCTTAGTTATGCCTTTGAAAGAACATGAAAGAGACAGAGAAAGAGGGTGAAAAAGAGAAAGCTGAAGGCTGGTTTTCCACAACCTACTAAAGCCCCAATTGCTTGCATAGTTCTAAATGTTCTTTTGTACTTCTTTCTTATGAGTATATTGTACGGCATAAAGCAATTAAGACTCAAGAGGCATTTATATCAATTACCAATTTCTTAAAACTAAAAGAAGGTTGGTTTTAGTGTTTATAACATGTATGAGATGAGACCTAATTGATCCCTAGGTTGGACCCTTATAGGCTTATACTTTGTCGTTCTATTCCCGTTTTGTATTATATGAGATGCCTTTTTTCGTCTTTTATGCCTTCATTAATTCCCTTAAGAAATTTTTTAATAAGCCATCTAAGCATCCAAAAGAGATAGGAAAAGGAGGACAAAACACTAAAAGGTGAAATGATAATTAACTAAATGTACCCCACTAGAATATAATTCTCAATGTTTTTTCTCAAATTTGTTATATACTTGTTGATGTATGGTTAGCAAGGTTTGAAATCCCAAAATTTTCAGTGATTTCGGTCAGCCAACCAAAACCAAAATCCTGAAAAATTGCGGTATCTCGGCGAGATTTTGGATTCGGATTTATTAATATTTTATTATATATATATATATATATATATATTATTAAATATATATGTTAGAAAATAATATTTTATTAACATTTTATATATTTATATAAATATTATTATTTTATTTTTAAAATTCATATATAAATTTCCGAAGTTTCACAAAATTTCGATAAATATAGAAATATTTTGGAATTGTACTAAAAGAACAATTTAAAAAACCTATTTAAAAAAAATTTCCAAAAGATTGCCGAAATTTCGAAATCCCAGAAATCCGAAATTTGACCTGAAATTTCCAAAATTTTGGCCGAAATCGTGTTTTCCGAAATCCACTCTGTATCGATGTCGTTGGGGTTGGACTAAACTGAGATTTTGCGAAATCTCAACGAAATTTAAAACCTTGATGGTTAGGTGTACTATAGTCCTTGTGCTAATCAGTCTTTCTTTTCTTTCTTTGAGGGTGCTATTGTGACCTTCATTATTATTATAATAATTCTAATGGGAGGAGAGACTAATCATTCTTTTTTCTCTCTCTCTCTCTTTCCCTAATCTTCTTTTCCTTCTTCTCTTCCACAAACCCTAATCTTAAGTTTTCCAAATACCAAATAAATCAATTGGTATTAGAGGACAAGAGGATCATTTTTTTCAAACTAGAGTTATCAAAGGAGGGAGGAGACGTTGCTGATGTGAGCGAGCAGTCATATGGCCAAGTCTCTAACACTGCTATAAATTATACTTTTCAAGAGATATTGATTTTAGATGAATTTTGAATCAAGAATCATGTTGTTTGGTTTGAGAGTTATGATATTTTTTGTGAACAATATAAAAAATTCTGACCAACCAGGTTGAAATAAGGGGTTTTATTTGAGATTGGTCTCAAGTGGATGCTGCATTTTTTGTTCTTGATCTAGAAAAAGTTGCTGCGAGTCATTTGTGATGTAGATTGTAGACCAACGGAAGAATAGTCTAACTCAAAAAGGATCGACCTAAATCACAAAAATTCCCTAATATGGTAATTTCAGCCATAGGGGTATTTTAGTGATTTTTGGACTCCAACTTCCAAAGTAAAATCTTTTGGGTGGCCTAATATGGTAATTTTGGCCAGAGGGTTATTTTAGTAATTTTTTAACTCCGACTTACAAAGTAAAATCTTTAAGGTGATCTTTGGGCTAAACACTACCTATGATCCAAAAATTAACTTAATTTGATGAGTATAGATCCCTCAATCACAAGTCTATATGATCTGGGACGTAACTAGAATATTCTAGAACTAAAAATTCAAGAATCTCGAATTAAGGTTTCAAAATAGTGACAAAAAATCAATTGAAGATCCGATAAGGTTAATTGAACCTCAATTATCAAATCCTAATGAAAAGAAAAGGGTTTTGGCCCAAACATAGGTTTAATCAAGGTGTAGGTTAATCTAGGGTCTTCTTCAAAACTCAAGTTTTAAGCAAACTAAGAGTTTTGGATCAAGGGATTACCTTAAAGGAGAGGTGTGACAGCCTTGGATAGCGATTCCAAGCTTCAAAACATTGATAAACCTCGAAATGTCCTTTCTTTCAAATTTTGACAAATAAGAACTCTTGATGATCGGTGGTGAAATCTCATTATCAGAATACAAAATAACTAATTTTAGCAATTAGCAACTATCAACCGAAAATTAAGAGTCTCCTCATTAATTTCAAACAAGCATTCATTCAAATCTAACTACAAAGTGATATTGTTGACTTTATATATATAGAGCCAAAAGATCTTTTAAAATCCTATTCTAACTCAAAAATGGAAACAAAATCCTATCAAAAGACTCTTATTCTCTTAACTAGTTTAGATAATATTCTACTTCTAAAAACAAAGAGATCTATCACAAATAAAAGACTACTAATTAAAATAAGTTTTTAATGACTCATCCATAATTCACTATTTATAGTTTCGAAAATTGTTATTAATAGTAAAAAAAATATAAGGATTCTTAACTAGACTCCTAATTAAAATAAATACTAACTAATGGGCTGGATTTTGATAATTGACTTAAGCCCCAAGTAACAGGTCCCATATTATGGCCCTAAGCCATTGGGTCCAGGTATTGACCACAATAGAAAACTTGTAATTCTTGGGCTTCTTCTTAATACGATTCAGCTCCTTCATCAATGTGGTTTAGTTTTGGAGCCTCAGTTACCATTTTCAGGCCACATTTGCTTTTTTTTCTTTATAGGCTTTTGGTTTTGGTTCAAAAATGGTGTGGTTGTGCTCTTTTGGATTTGGACCAGGCTATTATATATAGTTTGGGTGTGTGGTTGGTTGTAGGAAGGGTTTGGAGTGTGAACTCCACCTATTGAAGTGTGTGCTCACCAAGTATTTGGTGAAAAGATCAATTAGATGTCTGAAGTTACTCAAAACTCTAGGAATACATATTTCACTCCTATGGAGACTCAGAGTGACAACTTCAATCTCCATATACAGTTAAGCTTGATGTCACTAAACACTTGGTGTGGTTTCAATTGGTTATGTTGTTTATCCAAGAAAAAGTGAAGATGGGTATTTGAATGGTAAAGTAATAAAGCAAGATCCTACTGATACCTTGTACAACAAGTGAGAAGATGAGAATTTAATTGTTATGTCATGGCTTTTGCACTTTAGGCACCCGGACATTAGTAGTATTTTGTTTTTGAAGACAACTAAAGAAATTTGTGATGTTATGGTTCATATGGTTCAGATGTAGTCTCAGGTGGGGAACACTGCCAAGATCTACAATTACAATATTGCATACAAGGCAAGGAGATCACAATTCACACCTTAGCTGCCTATTTCTCTTTCCTCCGTAGGATGAGGGATGAATTAGACCATTATCAATATTTTCAACCTGATTGCCCAGCCGATGCACTTAAGTTTTAGAAGTTTGTAGAAAGAAATCGTATTTTCGAGTTGTTAACTGGGCTAAATCCTATTTATGAGCAAATGTGGGTTCAGGTATTAGAGAAAGAGCCACTCCCTTCTCTGAATCAAGCATATGTTTACCTCCAGAGTGAGGAAAGAAGGAGGAGTGTCATCAACAACCACCATAATATGAGTGGTCAATCTTAGTCTCTACTAAAGGAGGTAGAAGTGGTAGCAGAGGTGGTAGAGGCATGAGAGTCTCAGGAGATGATCAAGACAAACTGAAGTGTGAACATTGTGGTCATTTCGCCATACTAAGGAGACTTGCTGGAATCACATAGTCATCCTCAGCACAGAATAAGATGACGTTCCATTGGAGGTTATGGTGCCCACTCAGTAGCTTCATTGATTTCAAATTTTGTGATTTCTATACCTTTCTCTGCCATAGTTTCGGGGAACCTTCCATTACAAACTCTTAGGGTAGTGAGCTTGTAACAGTTTCCTAGACAGAGTTGGTGCTATTAGACACGTTATGTCACAGCTAGAGGGAACATCGGTTGCAGCCACCTTGATATTGGCCCACTCAGGTACTTCAGCATTCAACGCATTTGTTTCTTCTATTGGCCCTTCCTAGATCATAGATTCAAGAGCTTTTGATCACATGCATGGTATGTATGTAGTCTTATCCTTACATACTATTTGTTCTGGTAGAGACAAAATAAAGATTGTTGATGATTCCTACTCTTCTATCTCTGAGAAGGATAGTGTTTGTGTTACTTCTTCATCCATGTCTTTGTTTATTATTCTTCATGTTTCAGAGTTTATTACTTTCTTTCTATAACTAGTCTTACCAAGTCTTTGAATTGTAGTGTCACTTTCTTTCTTACTTATTGTGTTTTCCAGGGCTTGGTGATGAGGAGAATGATTGGCAATGGTCATGTGCAGCGATCTCTACATGTTGGATTCTTAGTCCTTACCAATTCATCATGCTCACCAGTCCAATAATCAAAGTAGCTGTGTGAAGCAGTTGATGTCTTGGCATTGTCGTTTAGGACATCCCTCCTTGTTATTAAAGAAAACATTTCATCAACTGTTTACTTTTTCTTCTAGAATAAATCATTGTGAGACTTTTGAATTTGCCTAACACCGTAGTATGTATGCATAGTTTTATACTACATAAATTTACTTGCACAATCCTCAAGAGCACTTCAAATGTGAGTAAAAACGTATCAATTCTTATTTAATTTACATAAATTGGCAAGAATGAATGCAAAGAGGCCCTCTAGATCTTTTGGAAAAGTTTTCAATTCTATAACTGAAATGCTAATTTACATAGTTCAGATAATAAAATGATATATAAAAGATTTACAACTAATGGATATGTCTTGACATGATTCATATTAGTGTAAACAACAAGATTTGAATATTCTCAAGATAAAAGTGATTGCATATAAGAACTTAAGAAATAGGGTGCAGTGGATGACAAGTTTGGAAAATCAAGTTTATGGGTTTAAGCATATCATTGTATTTCATTTAAGGAGGGAAAAAGTCAAAATATAAGCAAATTGTTACTATTGAAGCAACAGACAATCACATACAACAATAACAACAGATCTACCATAAACCGTCAACAAGAAAACATTGTTAGGCATCATGTAAGCCCAACAACAAAACCGTTTAGTTTATGTTGAACGAAACATCATCTTTGTTTGAGTTCTCAGAATCAAAATATCACTTTATAGTAAATGAACGAGTGTCATTTGTAAATAATTCGATCAATTCGCTTTAAGAGAAATAAAAAATAGCTTCCTTCATCCAAGATAAAACCATACCTTCTGATTTCCAATTGTAGATACATTTTCTATAGGTGAGGATGTTGAATGTGCAACTGAGTTATTTGCTTCTCCCAAATGATCTTTAAGGATTGATTTCAACTATGATCGGATGGAAAGACATAATTAGAATTTGTTGGGTTCTTAACAATTTTAAATTAACATAACTAAAGCAAGAAAGAGAATAATGAACCCCTCAAACACCACATAAACTCAAGTGAGATCATCCCCAACAATTAAACACACATGTTGATAATAACTGAGTTAAAATGGAAGTGAATCATATAGTTGTAGGATGAACAGTGTAATCTTTCATAAATTAGATGCAATCCTAACTTTGCAACAATGGTGGAATTGACAATATATGTTGTTATGCCATGACTGAAGAAAAAATTTGGTGTTTCACATTTTCTTTTCAATTTTTGAGAAATACAATCAATTCCTATGATCCACGGTTCATTTCAAATCTACCCCTTTATGCTTTTAATATGATTTGACTTTGATGAAAGTGCTTGTGATAAATGAACATGCTTCATTTAATAAAGTAAAGGAGTTTGTGGTTCACACGTGGGCTGCTCAGAAAGGAAACAACATTTGAAGGAATAACCTTTCACTTTCTAGATGCCCTAGACGGAGGGGTCCTACTTGCAAGATAATGCTCATTATTTGATTTCAAACTAATACAAAATGCAAGACATTAGCCGCATAATTGATAATTTCGTTATTTCTGACTCTTTTTTTTTTGGATTTTTAAAAATCTTTAATAAATATGTGTGGATCCTACGATTTACGATTTGGATCTGGATTTGTATCAAACTCATCTTACGGATTTGCAATTCCATTTGGCCTTAACTACGGTCACATGACTAATGTTGAGAAAGCACGTGTCTCAGTTTTTAGACTGTAGACCATAGATGGATTATCAAAATGTTTTTTTTTTTTTTGAAGATCTTCTAAAATGAATATTTGAGCCCCCAACAATTTAAGTTTTGAAAAATAGTTTTGTAGTTGTTTCCAAATTTCCTTTTAATGAAGAAGAGGGTCAAGCTCTTTATCAAAGGGTTTATGGGATTAATGTGCGTATTTTACCTTTCATGTTGATTGGATGATGAAGGCATATGGTTTTTCCTTCTACCTTACCCCCTCCCCCCCACTCATTCCCTTTTTTTGGAATTGATAAATAAGCTTGGTCAACAAACTGTCATCAGCAGTTTTTATTATACATCTATGGGTAACCTGGAAAATGAATGAAGATCAATTAAATAGTTTTACTTGCTCCATTGCTTCGATGTTACTCTCAGACCCATCCAACAACTCTCAAAACAACATTGAGAAAAAAATCATAAAAGTGATATCACTGCAAACATGGCCTAAGGTACTAGAGCACTCTTGGAACACATTTTATCTGGATTATGAAATAAACAAGAAATTTTTCTGTGAATTTAAACCAACTCACCTCAGGGAATTTGTTTAGCTGTTGTTCCTCCAAACAACTGGACATGATCTTACTGAATAACTTGACAGGATCCTGCACCAGAAAGAATTTTCAAAACCAGCTCTTGAGTTTTAAAGAAGGTAAACTAATATTGGAATAGGTGAACAATCATCACCTGATTTCCATGGTGAAAGGAAGCCAAAAGGTTCTCATCGATGTTCTCCTTTGTGTCAACCAGACACTCAGTAAGTGCTCTGATAAGTGCATCTGCAAAATAAAATTAAGAAACAAAAAAGATTAATGATAGTCTTAAGCAAGAATAAGGGAACATCATTTGAACAATGTAACAAGGTATGTTATAAGAGGTCAAAACAACATCTACCAACTCTTAAAGAAGAATACAAAATTATGTAAAATGATAGCTCAAGAAAGAATGATTAGACCTTCAAGCATTCGATTTTCAGACCCTACTAGTAATGGTTTGTCACAGGGAGTAGACATGTCCAAACGCCTGCAAGGGTCTGAGGAAATTGCAGCAGAGACTCGTGAATGGGTCCTGCTGGCTGATTGCGGAACCATTGGGGATCTCGCGTGTTTATAAGTTCCATTACCCCCAGCTACCTGTTTCCACTCATGGTAAGATTTTAGGGCTAAAATACAGTCAACAACCTTAGCCGTCGATCCAGCCTCCAAAGTATCCTGTAAAAACAAATAAAATGTCAATCAATTTACATAATTGGCGATTAAGGAGATTGGGCATGTTGTAAATTGTAATGGGGTTCTTGCATTACCCTTTCAATATCGGATGCTTCGAAAGCAGGTAATTTCAATTCCTCCACAGCCACCAGAAAGTTCCGAACATTCTCGAAGTACTGATAAGCAGGCAATGGCTGAGCTTCCCAGGTAAGTGATGGAGACGGCGAGCAAATCTCAACCACCTTGAAATAATTTCCAATGCAAAACAATTAGGAAACAAATAAGAAAGAAAGGAACAGGAACCCTTAAAAGGCTATATATAGTACCTTGGGCACTGATCCTGGTTGGATCTTGTTAATGGCGTTGCATAGAACGAGACCATTTCTCAAGCAAGAAATGAATTCTTGTTCTGATGGCTGATTCGATAGGCCGAGCGGCCCAACCAAGCTTTTGAGCCACCCAGCAGCTTGGAATCTCCTCCAAGCTGCAAAATCAGAGAACTGATATTCATTTCCATAGCTTCTTGGAAAGAAACAAATCAAGAAAATAAGGAAATAATTTTAGATACAACAAGGAAAAATGAGGGGGAAAAGAGAATGAGAAATCGACCTGCTTCTTCAGCTTTTCTTGAAGCCAAATGAAAATCATGTAGCCCTATTCTTGAAGGATTCTCCATTAAAAAACAGAGTTTTCTGTAACCCTTTAAACCCAGAAACAGTTTCTTCTTCTTTGTGTTTTCTGCAACTATGTCTTGACAGAAGAAAAGAACCCTAGAAATCCAAATACCTTCTTACTGCTTTCTGTAAGTGATTGCAGAAACCTTTAAGAATCAGAGGACAGTTCTTCTTCTCTTTCTTCGTGTTCTCGGCAACTGAGTGATTACAGAAACCCTAAAAACCAGAGAGCAAATTGAGAGAGAGAGAGAGAGAGAGATTGTAGAAATCTGCTCCCGAGCCTTGTCTCTTCGGTTCGGAATCGTTTATTCCTTTTTGGATCGCTTTTTGCAGAAGAAAATGAGAGTGGGTTTGTACTCTATTTACGTACTTACTTTATTTTTTTCATTCTGGCTCGGCACTGTAATCGGGTTAGGTTCGGGACCGAACTTGACGCTTCGGAATGGTAACGTTACCGTTGTTTTTGAATTCAAATTTGTAGGCCCACCACGCTTGCTCGGTGTGAGCGCTGGGGAATCGCAGCAGAGATCCGACGCCAACGCACGAGATTTCTCCCACTGCTAATCTCTAGCTAGCTCTTTATTTATTCAATGGATTTTGCTAGCCTCACTCTCCTCTATTACACTCAATCTTTTGGGGCAAAAAGATAAAAGGATTTTATGGTTGACCACTTGACCCAATTGCTTACACAAAATCTTTGTCTAGTTGAGTTAGCAAAATTAGATAGTATAAAAATAAAAGAGTACAAGAACATTAAAATAATTGAGCACAATACAAAGTGAGTAGGAAGTTTTAGATCACAAAACAAGAAAGTAATTGAGTAAATGAGGAAAAAAATTATACACATTTGTGTGAGGGCTGTTGAAATTAAGTGAGCTAAGTTATAGAAATTCAAAAGAAAAAGTAACCGTTGAGTTGCAAAGTTACCGTTGTAGTGTATAGAGAGTTGTTGGGATGGCAAAAGTGTATAAAAAAAAGTCAATCGGTCAAACAACAAAATGACAATAATGGATTTTACCATTTCTCACGCTAAATATGGAGTGAGAAATGGCAACAACTATTTTGCCCAAATGGTTTAATGTAACACTGGAGTGTGTTAAGTTTTCTTAAAAGCTTTATTTTACATTTAGCTGATTGATTTGACTCAGCACTGAAGATGCTCTTATCCGTAGTTCAAATGGGTTTTGTGGGGCAAGGAGGAAGGGTTCCCTCCTCACTCCACGAGGGACTATCTATCTATACTACTACTATATGCCATAGTTAAATTGTCGATTTGAATGCCACATATGTCTTCCTCTTGATGTCACTTAGGAGTAAGTGCTCTTCATTTGTAAGGCCACGTCACCAAACTAAATTTAGCAAGTGGGATTCACTCCTTTCATCCATCATTTTCTTCATCAATATGCAATCTATTAAGAAATTTCACTCTCCCTCCCTATAAATGAGAGTTACTAATCTAAGATGCATATTTTCACCCTCTCACACGACTCTTAAGTTTCTCCCACAAAACATCTCTTCTTTCTTTCAATTATATTCTTAAATGTAATTAAACTACCTCACATTTTTCTCAGGTCTACCTTCTCTCTACTCTCTTATAAATAGTAGATGAATGTAAGACACTTTTCATTATCATCATCACTTCTAAAAAATATAAGGGTTTGGCATGTCTTATGCACTTAAGCTAGTGTGGTTCACTGTGGATGATTTTTCACACTAGAGCATCTATAACGGGAATCTTAAATGAAAACTGAGGTGTTTTGCCTCGGTTGTTAATAGGAAGTTCTTGAGTTTGGACGTATTATGACATGATTTGTTAATCCTACCTTTACTTGGTAATGCTTTATTAATTCTACTTTGATCTGGTGCTATTGGAAGCTGTTTGACTCTCTTTTCTTTTGGTTCATTGGAGGCCACATGGACCTATGGGCTACACAATGAGGGGTCGTCCTCCCCCTCCCATATACCCCCAAATCATAATGTAGGTGAGATTCTATCTCCAGGTCTCTGGTACGACGCCAATAGACTTTTCCAATTAAACTAGCTAGATCTTACACTAATGGGTCTTTACATGGAGCTTTAGCTTGGTATGAGTACATTTTTAAGCATTATCTTCAATGAGTTGAATGATGGAAAGAGGGAATTGCTATTCAAGTTTTAGGAAGCAGTAATGCCACTAATAGAGCAGGCATTCAACTATATGTTAAGATTTATTTGTAATAGTTAATCCTAACTTGAGAAGTTTTACTACTCATTTTTTATGTAATTCTCATGAAATTTTAAATAAAGTAATGTTAAATATGTTTCTTCTAATTATAATTGAGATTTTTTTTATTAGACATTCTGAGTGAGTGTTGAATGTTTTGCAGGAAAACGGTTCTTAATCATACAATGGGTCTACACCTGCCTATGTAGTAGTTGGAAAGTATGATCAATGGTGCAATTTGTTCAATCGTTTTAACTATCATCTTTTTGCCTTGGCTTCAATTCTTGGGATTCACCGTCTAATGGTCACTGAAATTAATGAGATTCACAGTATATCATTTAGATCAAGAGTATTAAAATAAAATTCATTCTTGATATTCATCGGTGTCAAAGTGTAAGTTGTTTCTTCTAAAGTCTTTCATCTATCAATTAATTGAACAAAAAATATTAACAGTAAATAAAGAAATAGATCATTCCTAAAATAATGTCACACCCTTAATCTCTCTTTATATATTAATGATATTGATTTACTTAGCTCATAATTAATTGCATTAACTCTCTAATTAGTAAATACTCTATAAAGAAGTTGGGTGTCTTTACATGGTATCTCAATTGGGTTTTCTTTGAGCGTTTTGTTAACCGTGCAAATCAGTGGTAGTGTTATATTAGGTCCCAATATTAGAGGAAATGTAATTAGATTTTGTTTGAGGTTGAAGAAAAAGAAGTTAATTTCGGGTTGAGAAAAAGGAAGGGACTAACATTTTCTCTTTTATGTAAGCTTTTCTTTTTATTAATTAATAATTTAAATAAAATTACTTAAGGAATTTATTTACTTACACGAAATAACAACATCTTTAAAGCTGTTAAATAATTTTTACACACTGGATGGTTAGAGTATTGAATATAGTGTCAAACCCACTTTCTTGAAATTATATAACGATGAGATAAAAAAAATTATATAATGATGAAATAAAGAGTTTTTTTATTATTACATTCTCTATTTTTCAATATGATATATATTATATAAAAATGATACATATAATTTATCTTATAAGACGACCAAATTATCAACAATTTTTTTTTTTTATTCTTCTCTTACTGTCTATTTTTAATTTTTCTCATCATATTGTTGTCACTATTTTTTCATTTTGTTGATTTTCCTATCCATTTTCCATTCATTTATTTTCTCAACACTCATGCATTTGCATAGGTAGCTCTTTATTTTAATCTAGTTAGCTCTTTATTGCATTGTTATACTTCGCTTATTGGGCTTGGGTTATATGCATTGTTACTGCAATTATTAACTTGGACCATTGATCTTCGCTTTCTCTTTTACTCGTTGGCCCAATGGATTTGGAGAGAAATAAGAAAGTTTGAGAATGCTTACCTTCAGAATTGAATATAGCTTAATGTTGGATGTGAGGAGATAAGCTTGTCTGAAAAAAATAGAAGTGCTAGCCCCAGTAGCAATCTTCCCCAGATGCAAGGTGTTGGCAACAAGTTAAACCATCTCCCTGTTATAGGGTAGCAACTCTATGTGTTGCACCCAATTTTCGTCTTTGGAAAAATAACTGCTTTATTGCATTTGGGGCTAGCACTCCTCATGGAAAAATGTTTGCACATCTGAATCAACAAACTAGTTAGTACGGTTAATAGGTATGACCCAGAAGCTCATGTATGTTCTTAATTATAAATCTATAATAGTTGAATGAGGTTTTAGTGCTATGCTACTTCTAAACCATCAAGTACATTACAATTTTACTTAATAAATTATCAACTTTATCCTCATAATCAATTTAAAATTTAAAGAATACCTTTATAACTTTAACAAAATTTTAAATATTATTTATTCTCTGCGAATTTACCAAAACAAGCTTGTACTATTTCATATTTAAGATTATGTTAACAAACACTCTTAACTACTCAGCTGAAACAAATTTTAACTCAACAATATAATTAAGTGTTCCCAAATGCTACCAAATAATTTTGAGGTGTGTTAAACCTAGTCTTAGGCATTCAATACTTTCATCCAAAGATCAAAACCTTTTATAGCAAGGACATGTGTTGGTTTTTGGTTGAAAGCAAGGATAGGTGTTGGTTTTTGGTTGAGACTTACACTTAAGGGTTTTTTGTGAAAAACCCCCATCTTTTCAGCTATTTTAAATACCCCCTTGGGTTTTGTGATTTTGTATTATAATCCACTAACTTTTAAAACTTTTGCAAATCAAACCTTCCATCCAAAAGTTAGTTAACGGATGTTAGCTTTTTTATGAAATGCCATTTTTAAACTTTTTTTTAAGGAGATTTGTAAAAATTTTCACAAGAGAAGTGCTTGGAACCCACTAACAGTGGTTAAGATTCACTCACCCCTAGGATTCATCCGTTTAACCTTTTTAAATATATATATATATATATATTAAAGGTTGAATATGCTTAACCATAGTTAAAGGACGTTGTACAAGCTGCCACATGTCCTTTTTAACACTCACTAACTGTGGTTAAGATTCATTCACCCCTAGGGTTCATGCATCTAACCTTAGTTTTTAGAAGAAAAAAATATAAACCTTAGATTGATTATGCTTAACCATAGTTAAAGAAGGCTCTACAAGCCGCTACATGTCCCTTTTAACAACCACTACTAGTGTTAATATTCACTCACCCTTAAGGTTCATGCATCTAACCTTGGATTTTAGAAAAAAACATTAACCTTAGGTTGATTATGCTTAACAACAGTTAAAGGGGACTCTACGAGCTGCCATGTGTCTCTTTTAAGACCCACTAACTATAGTTAAGATTCATTCACCTTTAGGATTAATCCATCTAACCTCGAGAGTACCCATAGACTGACTCATGATAAAATATTACTCATTCACGTCCCGTTTGGTTGCACTTCCGTTTTCTATTTTTAAAAGCAGAAATTTGAAAAAAAATTCACAAAACTTGTTCGGTAAACATGTTTCTATTTTTTGTTTTTAAATTTAGTAGCAAAATTTTTGAAATTTACGGTAACAGAAATTTTATGTTACCTTTGTTTTCAGAAATAAAAAAACAAAAGAGAAAAACAAAGTTTTGTCAACGACTCAAGTCGTATATCCGGGTTTAATTCACTCTATTGTATTTTTTTCATTCTATTGCATATATTTATTCACAAACATTAGAGCAAAAATATAAGACTTGAGCATTTGACCAGATCAGCTTACCAAGCAAGAGACCAAATCAGCTGACCAACATCTATTTATTCACAAACATTAGAGCAAAAAGAGAAGACTTGAGCATGTGACCAGATCAGCTTACCGAACAAGAGACCAACCAAATCAGCCGACCAAAAACTGACCATCGACAACCAGGTAACCCTGATCTCCCTTCTTCTTCTTCTTCTTCTTCTTCTTCTTCTTCTTCTCTAACGAGTCATTCGGATGTTGAGACAAAGGAAACCACTGGCGATCATACTAAACATGATCTGAAATCCCCTTTTGTTAAGAATTGAATTTGAAACTAGGACAACAAAATATAAGTAAGGAGAAAATACATTTACACCCCCTGAGGTTTGATGAAAATACACATAGACCCCCTTAGGTTTCATAAAATACATTAGGTGGGTACTTTTCAAAATATTGACACTTACACCCTTTCTATCAGTTGACCGTTAGTCAACTAACAGAATGGTGATGTCAGGTGATAAAGTGGTATGAACTACCAAAAATGCCCTCTACTAAAATTGTCATTTTCCACTTTTCTCATATACGAAATTGTCCCCTCATTTTTAAATGAAGCCAAATCCTCTAGGGGTGGGCACGTGTCCTTTTTGACACCCCTTGAGGTGGCCACGTGTCCTTTTTGACACTTCTTAAATGGGGTTAGATTCATCCACCCCTAGGGTTCACCCGCCCATTCTTGGTTTTTTTTTTCTTTCTAAATATTAATTATGTTTTTAAAATTTAAAAACTATTTTAAAGGCTTTTTTAATATTAAAATATAAAAAAAAGAATTAATATTTAAAAAAACCAAGGATGGGCCGGTGAACCCTAAGGGTGGGTGAATCTAACCCCATTTAAGGGGTTTCAAAAAGGACAAGTGGTTACCTCAACACTACAAGAAATCTACCGTATAGCAATGGAATTATAGACACGGAAATTTTTCCATGTCTAATACCTATTTATAGACACGAAAATTTTTCCGTCTCGAACATTCCGTATCTAATGATTATTCCAAGATTTCTATCAATTATATGAATAATTAATTTATTAGACACGGAAAATTTTCGTGCCTAATAGTATTAGACACGGATCTTGGTGTTAGTGACGAAAATTTTCCATGCCCGAGTTAAATGATCTTTAGACACGGAAATATTTCAGTGTCTAATACTGTGTATTAAATTTTCTTCTGGAAACCACAAAACTCATACCATTTTCCCCCCTTTTTTGTTCTCTACCGCGCCTCTCTCTCTCTCTCCTTCTCCTTCCAGCTCCGACCAGCACCGATCACCAGCTCCGACCATCGCCGCCGCCTAGCTCCGACCCCCCACTGTAAGTCCCTAAATCACTATATCTCTCTCTATCCATCTCTTCCTCTCTCTATCTTTGTCTCTCTCACTCTCTCTCTCTACCAAGCTCTCCTTCTCTCTCTATACCTCTATGTCTCTGTCTCTCACGCTCTCCCTCTCTACTGACCTCTCTCTCTCTCTCTCTCTGTCTCTCTCTACCGAGCTCTCTCTCTCTTTATCTTTATCTTTGCTCTAATTTCTATCTCTCTCTATGTTATCTAACTGATTAGTTGGACTCTGTGCAGGTTCATCAGCGCCACCAACCCACGCCACTCAGACCCCCTTTGCTAGGTACCTAATGATTTTTATGTTCTCTTACTTTATGTTTTTCCCTGATGAACTTGTGGGTTTGTTTGAGCAATATTTGTAGGATTGTTGTATGTATGATTTCTTTTCATGTAAGGTAAAAAATAGCTTAATCCTAGAAACCCTAATTACTAGCCAATCATTATTTTTGAAAATGAAATAATAAGCCCTCTACATAAAAGTTTAAGACCTTAAAAGAATAAATTATGTGTTTCAAATAATACAGTGAAATTTATAGAATTTCATATCATCCTTTATGGAATTCTATAAATTTGGTGAAATATGGGTAGTATTCCTTTTCTTCAATAAATTAGTTAAGTGAAATTTAATGCCTCAACGAAAATTTCTTAACTAATTTTTTATGTTAAAAAAAAAGTATTGATTATAATCATTATTCACCCATTGATGAAGGAATATTTGGAATGCTAGTATTTTCACATCCATATTCCCCTAGTTAAAGACCACCCAACATTAAGAGACTTCTAATTCAAATTAACTAATTTGGTGATTGCATTAAATTTTATTCTTTATTTTATTAGTTAATGTAATAAAATAATCCCCGCGTACATATTTGATATCGTCCTTTATGGGTAATGTTTTAAATTAAATCCTATCTCTTTACCAAAAAAAGAATGTTAACTGCAGTTTAATGTTAAAAGGGACACGTGTTGACTTCTGGGTGCGATTTTGTTGTGATCCCGATCTTGGTAATCTTTCCCATCACCATCTCAAAAACTAGGGACTATTCTTTGAGGATTTTCAAATCTCACTCTCTGCTCAAAGATTTCTGCAAATCTCTGTAAAATCCCCCCTGATTTGTTGCTTTTTTCTACCCTGGCTTTTCAATTTGTATGTGCTAAAACCCTGGATTATTTTTAGGGACTTAGGGTTTTTTTTTTTGTTTTTATTAGAGTTAAACATAACACACACTATCACACGCGCACACACACACACCCTTGTAGCACAAGTTAATGCAATCACACAACCCTCTCCGCCTTTCAAGTTTGGAAAACTACTTTTTTAGTGTCTTCTTATTTCCCTAGTTATTATTAGCAATGGTTTGTTTTCACATAATAGATATGGCTTATGAACAAATCTCGTTGATGGGGAAAAATGTCCCGCAGAAGAAGAGAGGAACCCTACATTCCCTCACATAAGTAATTTGGTGAAAAATGGGTAGTATTCCTTTTCTTCGATAAATTAGTTAATTGAAATTTAATGCCTCAACAAAAATTTCTTAAATAATTTTTTTTGTTGGACAATTTCCTTATAGGGGTATTTTTTTGATAGGTTAATAGTTGATAACATTACCCATAAAGGACGATATGAAATATCACCCATAAATTATGTTATATTCCTTCATGAATGGCTGTAGCAGTCATTTAATGCCCACTACACCAAATCAATAGTGGGTTATCTACATTGCTTTGTACATCCGAGATAAAATTAACCTAATTTATGATGTGGTTAAGAGTGTAGCTTATTTGATGGTCACCAACCAATTGAAAAACATGCAAGACAACAAAAGTAACATAAATTCCTTTGCCAGGGTAGTGAGATTGATGTTGGTAAATATCCAACTGCTATGTTTATGGATAATTACTACTACCTCGTTTGGGTTGGTTGTGTTCTTGTTTGCCTTAGGTGTATTGAACATGCTATGTTTATTTTTATTTTTGCCAAATATTATGTCTATTGCCTAATATTGAACATGCTATGTTTATTTTTATTTCTGCGTGTATCTATTAGACATGTTGTTTTACCAGGGCAGTTGGATATTTTATGGAGTTCGCCTACAATGGGGCTCAGACTGGTATTCTCACTTCTTTGGATTTGAAGACGAGTGCTCTCAACGAAAAGAGAACAATCCACCAACCATCATTGTCAGGTAACTTCCGCTAATTACATTCTCTTCTCTTCATACTGACAATAAGGATAGTGACCAACATGATCAAATGTAACTACTTACAACAAAGTCATGATTTAGGTTAATTTCAACGGGCACATGAACAATATACCCATAGCTTGATACAGTAAAACTCAATCATGGCTATAAATCTTCATCTTCCTCAAATTATGTGTATGTGCAGACACACACATACAATTATCTGTAAACATGCGCATAGTTAATTGCATGCCTTCAATTACCAAAAGTCGTAGAAGTTTTGTAATTTATATATATTCCTAGTTGTTGCTTAACTGGACTAGGCTTTGATGTTACCAAGTCTAAGAGGAGCTGAAACACTTAATTCAAGAGCTATGGCTGATATATACTATTCCAGGCAGTTAACACCCATTTTACATGCATAGATATACATACATACACGCACAACACATATCAAGATGTATTGTTTATTTTTTTAACAATCTTGTAGCATTTAAGATATATTACCCCTTTTGTTCCCAAGTCATGCACTAACAAATGAGCATGACAAGGTTGTTTATCATAGGCTACAAAATAGATTTACAAAGGAAAGTTAATTTAATTTATAGTTATGGATGTGGAAAATAGACTTAAGATTATTGTTATGGACGTGGACGTGGATGTGGATATGAATGTGTATATAGATACAGATGTGGATATGAATCTGATACATTATTGAAATGTTTGAAAACAGGTTACAGGTGTTTTTGAAAAACAGGTTATGACATGGGATTCAGGGTACTGGTTTAAAAAAAAAATTAGTATCAGAGACGGAATTATTTCTGTCTCTAATGTTAAAGGTGACGTAAATAGTAATGGTGCATAATAGTATTACATACAAAAATAATTGTATGTCAAAAACATATCTAACACAAAATTATTGTCGTTGCTGATATAATTGGACACGGAAAAATTTCCATGTCTAATACTATCTTTAGACACAGAAAATTGTGACATCATATATATTTTTATTATTAGACACGAAAAATTATTTCCGTGCCTAATAGCATCAGTGACGAGAGCAACTGTCACGGTTATCATTTTTGTGTCTAATAGTATTAGACACGAAAATTTCGTATCAGGCACGGAAATTTTCCGTTGTTTTGCGCAAAGGGTGTCAAAAAGGACACGTGGCCACCTCAAGGGTTCACCTGCTCATCCTTGTTTTTTTTTTTTAAATATTAATTCTTTGTTAAAAATATTTTAATATTAAAAAAGCCTTAAAAACAGTTTTTAAATTTTAAAAAAGAATTAATATTAAAAAAAAGCCAAGGATGGATGAGTGAACCCTAGGGGTGGGTGAATCTTAACCACAGTTAAGGGGTGTCAAAAGGGACATGTGGCTACTTCAAGGGGTGTCAAAAAGGACACGTGGCCACCCCTAGGGTTCACCTGCCCATCCTTGATTTTTTTTAAATATTAATTTTTTTAAAAATATATTTTAATATTAAAAAAGCCTTAAAAAAAATTAAAAATTTTAAAAAAGAATTAATATTTAGAAAAAAAAAACAAGGATGGGAGGGTGAACCCTAGGGGTGAGTGAATCTAACCCCATTTAAGAGTTGTCAAAAAGAACACATGGCTACCTCAAGGGGTGTCAAGAAGGATACGTGGCCACCTCAAGGGGTGTCGAAAAGGACACGTGCCCATCCTTAGAGGATTTGACTTCATTTAAAAATGAGGGGACAATTTCGTATATGAGAAAAGTGGAAAATGACAACTTTAGTAGAGAGGACATTTTTGGAGGTTCATACCACTTTATCACATGACATCATCATTTTGTCAGTTGACTAATGGCCAACTGATGGAAGGGGTGTAAGTGTCAATATTTTAAAAAGTAGGGGTACCTAATGTATTTTCTGAAACCTGAGGGGGTCTATGTGTATTTTTGTCAAACCTCAGGGGTTGTCAATGTACTTTCTCCTATAATTAATTTCTGATGAAAACAGAGAGCTATTGTTATAACCTCTTTCAGTTCTCTCCAACTCAGTTGTGCATTATATGAACATTCTTTCCACTTATCCTACATTTCACTCCTAGAAGATTGACATGTCTAAGTCGACCCATGTCATCCTTGCAATTCTGTTCATCAATTAGTTGTATTTTCTCATAGCTTAGATTATGTGGTCACTCTTTCTTTTTGCTAAATGAAGTCAATTCTCCAGCTTGCAATGAATGATACTCTTGCCATTGATGCTATTCTTAGAATATATGTTTTCAGGAGCCCTTACCTTATTACAACACATACTAGTGCCGAGATCCCAAACAAATGGTACTTGCGAAATCCCTGTGAAACTGCACGGGTCAGGAATAAATCCAAGGGAGTAATGATTAAAGAGAACCTACTTTGTAAATTCTATACCATTCCAATGGCAAATAAAACTCAACATTCAATTAATAACATACTTAAAATTTCTCACTGAAATCATTTTATTATTCTAAAAGAGTCTAAGTTGATAACAATTTATTCTTGGAATACAAAGCTAATTCAAATCCTGTAATGAATTTGATCATCTAAAATGAATATTCTATTAGTGTTAGGATAGTGACTGGGAACCTTCTATTTTCATCCTAAAATGTGTAATGAATCTGGAGAATGAGTTCCCCATACCTCCTCATGGTGAGTGGACATACAATTTGTTTGATTCCTAGAATGTGCAATGTATTCCATTTTGTGCATGAAATTCCCTGATTAGTCATAGCTAACATGAATTATATTTGAATCAGGAAAATATTATCTTGTTGATTATGGGTATACCAATATGTCTGGTTTCCTTTCACCATATCACGGTGAGAGATATCATTTACATGATTATAGAGGGAGAGGGCGTCATCGTACCGGCCTAGAAGAGATTTTCAACTATGGACATTCATCGTTAAGAAATGTTATTCAACAGTGCTTTGGAGTGCTAGAAGCTTGTTTTCTAATTCTGAAGTAAATGCCTCCATATAACTTACGTATGCAATGATACATTGTCATTGTGTGTTGTGATGTTCACAACTTCATAAAAATGAATTTCACTAGAGATCCTATGTTTGAGGAGTACGGGCGAGATGATCTTGAGGTAGAGGTGAGTGGCTCACATGTGGCCTGGAGCACATCTTAGGACACCGTGGAGATAAATATTACTCAGATTCAATTGCGTCATATGACTCGTGTTCATGATGAAATCGCTCGGGATATGTGGGTAGCGAATCAACCGTAGTCTGTGTTGTGGATTTATTTTCATGATGATTCTTTTTCAATATTATCAATATGTTTGTACTATGTTTTTACATTTTGGACATTAGGTTGTGGTGTGTTAAGAAATTATTGTTGCCTGATTATGTAAGGATTGAAATGTTATACTCAAATTATGACATTAATCATTTTTGTGTTGACATGCTTATGATGTAGCACCCCGGATTTTTCTATACTTAATGAATACCGTTTTTGTAGCTACTTGGCCTTCCTCATAGTCTAATTAATAAATAAGAGAGAAATCAAAAATTCCGAAATGTCAGAAATGTGCGTTTTCGAAAGACGAACCCAACGCAAGTTGAATCGTCGAAATCCGACGAACGAGTCAAAAGATATGGCCAAAACAGTCTGGACCTGCAGGCACTAAGGACGTAGCTCGGAAGGCACTAAGGACGTAGCTCGGAAGGCACTAAGGATGTAGCTCTGATAACGTAGCTCTAGCTCTGATAACGTATACGTTGTGCATCCGTTGTGCAACAAACAACGGGTACGTTGTACAGCAAACAACGTGTACATTGTACAGCTCACGACGGGCACGTTGTACATAAGACAACGGACAACGTGTTCGGCACTATTCACAGCACAACGTGTTCGGCACTATTCACAGCACAACGTGTCCGGCACTATTCACAACACAACGTGTTCGGCACTATTCACAGCACAACATGTTCGGCACTATTCACAGCACAATGTGTTCGGCACTATTCACAGCACAACGTGTTCGGCACTATTCACAGCACAACGTGTTTGACACTATTCACAACTCAATGTGTTCGGCACTCGTATTTTTGCAGAAATTTTAGTAAGGGTATTATGGTCTTTTGGTCGGTTCACTCTTACCTTAAGAGTTTAACCCGAGCCTTTAGGGCTCATTCTCAACACTTAGAGGATTTGGGGAATTAGAAGAGAGGAGAAAGGGTTTCCTAAGCTAGGGTTTTGCTTTTGGAGAGGAATCAAAGGGGTTTTGAGACCCTAGATCACTTCAAGTCCGGTTTTTCTCCAAGATCACGGCTCAAGCACTCGTGGAGAGCGTTCTCCAAGCTAGGGCAGCAACCCAAGCACGTTTTTGAAAGGGGTTTTTTCCCCAACTCAAGTCTCCTTCAAGCAAAGGTGTTCTTCTTTCAAGTTGGAGCTTCAATCAAGGTTTCTACCAAGGATCAAGCCTTGATCTAAGGTTAGTACACCCTACTAACTTTCCTTAGCAAAAAAATCTAGGTTTTCTATATAAAAATGTGAATCTTTATATTATGTTTTCCTTTTTATGAAATGTGTTATCCCCCATTAAATATAAACAAGATAATGGAAAAGGTGTGGATGTGTGGATGGAATGTTGGATACTGCGATTGGATGCCGAATGTGTGATGTATGATGTGTGGGTTGTGGATTGAAAAATTGAGGATGGGCATTGTACAAATAACAAACTTACCATTGTATGATTGAATGGAAAATATGCATTAGAAAGAAGGAGATAAACTACTAAGGAATAATGTATGAAAGTGTTTGACAAAATGCCTAAACTATGAATAAATGATCTCAATGAAGGATATAGAAATGGGTTTTATGCATGCGTTCCTATAAATGATAAATTGATCAAATGTTATGCAAACTACTTAAGTTACCTATGTTCATATCATGAATTGAATTGTAATGTCATATCTTGGTTATCCTCATTATCATGATTGTCACTATTGACACGTACACGAGCACGCATGATAGCATGAACCGAGATTTCAAGAGCATGTGCATATAATAAACAACAAGAAAATATTGCATATCAAGGAGGTTGGTAGCCCAGGGACATTCGGGTACTAACCTCTGGCTCACAAGTGCATTGCATATCAAGGAGGTTGGTAGCCCAGGGACATTCGGGTACTAACCTCTGGCTCACAAGTGCATTGCATATCAAGGAGGTTGGCAGCCCAGGGAGATTCGGGTGCTAGCCTCTGGCTCACAAGTTACAAGATGAAAGTTTACAAGAAGATGATCATGCATTCACGCATGCATGCATACATGATTTCCACGAGGCATACCGAGGCATGACATGGGATTTCAAGCATGAGTTTTATCGGAGTTTTAGCATTCATGCACACACGTTAGTATGATTGCACTTTTCCATGCCTTAAGCTATTTCTCTGGTGATGCTATTACTGCTTTGTATGGTATTACTGTTGTGTGCTTTTATTATTGTTATGGTTTGCTAGTAGCGTGTACTCGCTGAGTATTCCATGCTCAGCCGTACTTTCATGTCGGCAGGTGCACGAGCCCCTCTTGACATATGTGATCAGGGTCCTTGGATAGAGGAGGACTACGGCGAGGAAGAACCGTATGAGGATCTAGCAGTCGAGCCTCAGGCGGAGGCGAGAGACTTAGACCATTGGCCCCACGGGGGTGACTATTGATTGAGATAGTGTTGGGTCTTATGTATTTTGATATTTTGATAGGTGGGTCTGTCCACCTTAGACTTAGACATGTTTTGTATGTATGTTAACTTGGAATACTATTTTAGAAATCTTAGAAGAAAAGAAAAAGTTAGTTTACGCTTCCGCATTTATGTTTAGCTTCCGCGCTCTGATTATCATTGTTTAGTACGTTAATTATCTTGTTCATGACAGGATGGTTTGGCAGGTACGTATAGTCACGCCTAAAGTATCCCTAAACTCCTAGGGGGTATTTTGGGGCGTTACATATGATGATAATTAGCGCCAAAATTATATTTTTGTTTATATATGGTTTTTCATTGTAAACCCTTAAGTGGACTACTCCGTGAGACTCTTAATTGTTTATTAGAGATTAATGTCTTTTTATAAAAAAAAAAATTATGTTGTTATGTGCTTACCAAACATGTTTTTTTGTTTTTCGTTTTTTAAAATAAGTAACAGTTAGTAACATGTTTCCTGCTTAAAAACAATTTGGAAACAAATTTTTGTTTTTAGTTTTTAAAAATAGAAAAACGAAAGTGTAAAAACAAAGATGAAGGGAAAAACTGCATCAAATGGCTTCAACTTTTCAGAGATTCAACAGATAGGTCTCAAAGTTGAAGTTCTTCCCCAAGAAGGATTGAGAGAAAAAGATAAGATTACAATGTTGTCAGGACAACCCGGCAAAGTAAATTTCGATCAATATGGAGGCTATGTCACAGTGGATAAACAGACTGGAAGAGCCCTTTACTACTACTTTGCCGAAGCCGATGATCCCAAGAATGATTCTATGCCTCTAGTCCTTTGGCTTAATGGAGGTATGTTCAATTTGAAAACAAATGGCGAACAGGGATGATGATAGTTGTAGAAAATAATGCCAAAAGCAAAAACTAAAGAGTAAAACACAGATTTACGTGGTTCTACCTCTCAGAAATCCTCAAATTACTTCTTGTGAAAACCGAGGTTACAGAATTCTCTCATTTTCTTTCTGTTTTTCTAGAATAAAAAACAGTTTAAATACAAAGCAAACCTTTTCTTCAAGGTGGAAAAGCGGAGCTCCCATTTTTACCTAGGGCAGTGACAATCTTGTAATTATGGAAAGAGAGTGTTATGCGAATTAAATTGTCACCCTTTCTCCATATTACAAAAGTGTCACTGCTTTAATTTGTACTAAGAAGATGAGCTCCACTTTTTTGCTGTGAAATAGAGCTCCGCCTCAAAATTACACTCAATAAAAAAAAACCTAATGTAAAATGTAGTAATATATCTTGTATAAAGACATTAAAAAACTGGCGATCAACCAAAATACAAGGCACAATCATAAGATGATAATGATGATATCAGGAATTACGAATGCTAGACTTGTAGCATTGAAATGTGATTCAGTTGTTACTGTTGCTATGTACTGTAGGTCCTGGTTGTTCTTCCGTGGGGTACACGGTGCATTCGCGGAACTCGGACCGTTTAGAGTGAGCAGTGATGGTAAAACACTTTATGAAAATGAATATGCATGGAATAAAGGTAAGATTGCTTGATCTAAGTTGAATTCTTCTTATATTGCCTATTGAGAAGAGAAAAGTAACAATTTTTTTTTGTCTTTTGGGGGGCTTTCAGTGGCGAATATTTTGTTCTTGGAATCACCAGCAGGGACAAGCTTCTCATATTCAAACGCAACAACAGATTATAAGTTCAGTGGAGATATAAGAACAGCCCATGATTCGTACGTGTTTTTGGTAAATTGGTTAGAGAGGTTTCCTGAATACAAGAGAAGGGATTTCTATATAACCGGAGAGAGCTACGCTGGGCATTATGTACCTCAGCTTGCACATACCATTCTCGAACACAATCTTGAAAACATGACCATCATCAACCTCAAAGGGATAGCAGCATGCTCTCTCTCTCTTTCTCTCTCTCTCTCTGCGTGTGTGTGTGTGTGTTAGGGCTTTCAATCTAGCCCTCCTGTGAGGGTATCCGGCCTGGCCCTGCTAGGCCCACTAAACTGAGTGCTTTTTACATCCTTAAAGCCTGGCAAGCCTGATTGGGCCCAAAATATCTAGGCCCTCTAACATGAGGGCCAAGCTTGGGTAACAGGCTTTAGAGGTCAGCCCGCTCTATTATACTACACAATTATTATTATTATTATCAAAAGTGCACCATTAATTAATGTATATAACATATCATATATATTATATATGTCACTCTCATCCCCAATTTCTCTCATCTCATTTTTTCTTTATATATTATATATATCGTGTAATTTTAGTATAAAAGAATGATAGTTAAAATTTTAATAATATAACTATTATTTAAACTTTGATCATTTTTTTTTGGCTCAGGATCCTCTCGAGTTCAAACTGGGGAGACTCTCTCTGGTTTGAACCCCTAGAGATCGCCACGTGTCTCCTTTGACACCCCTTAACCATGGGTAAGGTTCACCCACCCCTAGGGTTCACACACCCATTCTTGGTTTTTTTTTTTTACATATTAATTATTATTTTTTAAATTAAAAAAACTGTTTTTAGAGTTTTTTTAATATTAAAAAAAGTTTTTAATTTTAAAAAAAGAATTAATATTTTTTTTAAAAAAACAAAGGATGGATGGGTGAACCCTAGGGGTGGGTGAACCTTACCCATGGTTAAGGGGTGTCAAAGGAGACACGTGGTGACCTCTAGGGGTTCAAACCGGAGAGAATCTCCCCCAAGCCGTTTTTATTTTAAAAATATATTTGATAGTACATATTTTATATGAAAGTACACAATTTAAGAACGAAAATAACGGACCTTTATATGACAATGGACTTGAGAGGTTTGATTCCGCACAAATCTTTAAAGTGAAATTAATTTGAAAACATGCCCTCTTGGAGTGTGTTAGTTAAGGGCTCATCAATCCTCCTTACGACAGGCCCTTTTGGAGTGTGTTAGTTAAGGGCCCACCAATCCTCCTTACGACAGACCCATTTGGAGTGGTTGCTTGGACTTACCCTTATGGCACCTTAGTTGATACCTTAGGTCTGGCTGTGTGTGTGAGTTTAAAGTATGTGTTAGTTACATGATAACATTTTTACCAAAAAAAGAAAAGAAAAAGAAATTGAACTGAAAACAAAAGGAGTTAATTAAAAATATATGAAAAAGGCTTATGCAGTGGGCCTTATGTGTCCATCATCTTCAATAGAAAAATATAGTGTAAAAATTATTTTACTTAAAACAATGACTCAGGTGCAACCATAAGGTGCATAGAGAAGCCTGGCAAAATGTCTCTCTCTCTTTCTAAAAATGAATAATAATTGACATTTGTGCAACGTGGGAGCGTTATCAAACATGATATAATGAGACGTTCTCCATCTATTTCAACCCTCTCAATCTAAGAAACATCTTTCAGAGAAGCCAAAAAACTAAAATAAATAAGATTTAAAGAAAGAAAAGGCTAAATCTAATCTAGAGAAATACAAACCAGACCTTATGTAAGTCTTTGCTTTCTTGAATTCTATTATCTTCTTCTTCTCCTTCTTGCATCATCTCATCCGAGCATTTGTTCACCCCTTCCTGGTTGTTATTCTTTTTTGGTTGGTAGAACATATCTTTGGAGGCTATCAAATAGTGATTCGTAAACCCTATGCTCATGTACAAGAAGGATGACTTCTCTCAACCCTTTTCTTGTTGGATAAAACAATAAAAAAAAATAAAAAATAAAACAGTATGTCAGCTTTAGCTTTATGGGGTGGAGTGTGTTGGGGTAAAACAAAATTTTTTGCTTTAGTTTTAGTCCCACATCGGGTAGTTAGAAAATTGTTATGTTCTTTATAATATCAAACTCTTTCTTTTATGTGTAATAGCAAGGGAGTGGGCTAGGCCCTCGTGCATGTGTGAGGCCCAAGGGGAGGCCAAATGAGTTTCAATTGGAATTTGGCGAGCCGGGCCGAAAACCCTTCATGAGCGACGTGTTGCGGGTCGCGTCCTGTGCGCAATATCAAGACACACACACACGCGACTGACCGGCCGGCCGAGCCGGGTCGGGTCACGCTCGCGGGTCCTAGGAATTTTTATAAAAAAAATTCCTTTTACTCTCTTTCCTTTTTGTCTCTTGGACTTCATAGAGTTAATATAATATTACCGTTTTATTACCATTGTAATTTTATTAAATCCGTATTACTTAATTAGTATTTAGTACTCTTTAATACTAATTTCCGTTTTGGTTTTGGAGAGTTTCTCTTCTGGGTTTTTCTTCTATTTAAAGAGTCTGCTACTCTATAGAAATATACAGAAAAACAAATATTGTTTTACATTGCTGTTCCGGTTTGAGAGATTCCATTTTTACACAGTCGAGTTAGCCGAGACCAATGGAAGGAATTGCTCCCTTATCACTGGAATAGATCGTTGTATCCTGGGGGTGACCGCCACTAATCCTAAGAGCATTACGGGTCGAGAAGAACCTATAGGAGGCGATTTTCACCTTAAGGACAGCGTGTATAACACGCGCCTCGCTCTTCTGACACGGATAAAATTCTGCTGCTGTGATTATTCTACAGGTCATAATACATCGCCGTCATCAACGGGTTATTGCAAGCTTCATTTTGGTAAAGTATAATTTCAGAATTACTTGAATACAGATTTTGGATAACAATCTTAAGGTGAAAAATCGTAGTTATTATTCTTGCATCTATCTTATCTGTACACAACAAGTATGATGAACAATTCTGAAAAACCAACCCCTTTTGATGGTAACAATTTTAAGAGATGGCAACAGAAGATGATGTTCTATCTTAACACACTGCATGTTGCTTACGTGATTACTGATCCGAAGTCATATGAAAATGATTTAGAACCTGCTAGATCACTTGTTAAGGAAAAATGGGATCATGCTAATTATATGTGTAGAAACTATATACTGAATGGTTTGGTTCATTCGATTTATGATGTTTATTGTAAGGTGAAAACTGCTAAAGAATTATGGGAAATGTTAGAGAAGAAATACATGACAGAAGATGCCGGAGCTAAAAAATTTGTAGTTGGTAGGTATTTTGGCTACAAAATGGTGGATAAAAAATCTGTAATTTCTCAAGTACATGATTTACAAATCATAGTACATGAGATTTTGGAAGAAGGCATGACCATCAGTGATGGTTTTCAAGTAGCTGCAGTAATAAAAAAATTACCTCATTCATGGAAGGAATTCAAGAATTTGTTAAAACATAAAAGAAAAGAAATGACATTTGAAGATCTTATTGTTCGGCTCCGGATAGAGGAGAACAATAGAATTTTAGAGAACAAAGAAAAGACTGCAGAATTAAATTCAAAGGCAAATTTAATTGAAGGGATGTCAAGGAAAAAGTCTGAGAATAACACCAAGGGAAAATCTGATTTTCGCAAGAAGCGAAACGAGAAGACCAAATTCCAAAAGCCGACTTTCAAGAAAACCACAGGTGATTGTTATGTCTGTGGAAAGCCGGGACATCAAGCAAGGAACTGTAGATTCCAAAAATTTGGTCCTCCTGACAAGAAAAAACAAGGATCTGCTCAAGCCCATGTAACAGAGACAGAGAGTTTTTCTGCAGTCATATCTGAAGTTAATTTTGTGGACAACATGAAGGACTGGTGGATGGACACAGGGGCCACCAAGCATATCTGTGGTGACAGGAATGCATTCTCCTCCTATGAGATAGTAGGAAAGGAAGAAAAACTCTTTATGGGTAATTCTTCAACTTCAGCGATTGCAGGAAAAGGATCAGTGAATTTGAAATTCACTTCTGGAAAAATCCTTAATCTGAAAGATGTCCTTCATGTTCCAGATATAAGAAAGAACTTAGTCTCTAGTTCACTTTTGAGCAATAAGGGATTTAAATTGGTGTTTGAAGTAGATAAATTTGTACTCACAAAAAATGGAATTTTTGTTGGGAAGGGATATGCTAGTGAAGGCCTTTTTAAGTTGAATGTAATCGTTGAAAAAATGAATAAGACATCTACTTCTTCTGCTTATTTGATTGACTCTCTTGATATGTGGCATGGTAGATTAGGACATGTAAATATTAAATCTATAAACAAGATGATGCAATTAGGATTAATTCCTAAAACATCTATTGATATTAAACAAAAATGTGAAATTTGTGTAGAATCCAAATTTGCTAAGAAACCCTTCAAATATGTAGAAAGGATTTCTGAACCTCTAGGTTTAATTCATAGTGACTTATGTGATCTAAAATCTAATGTCACAAGAGGTGGTAAGAAATATTTTATTACTTTTATAGATGACTATAGTAGGTTCTGTTATGTTTATTTATTAAAAAGCAAAGATGAAGCTCTAGAAAAATTTAAAACATGGAAAATTGAAGTAGAAAAACAGAAAGGAAAATCTGTTAAAATTTTAAGATCAGATAGAGGAGGAGAATATGATTCTCATTTTTTTTTTGAATTTTGTGAAAATAATGGAATAATACATCAAACTACAGCTCCATATTCTCCTCAGTCTAATGGTATAGTTGAAAGAAAAAATAGGACTTTAAAAGAAATGATGAATGCCATGCTTATTAGCTCGGGTTTGCCATATAATTTGTGGGGGGAAGCTATCCTTTCTGCTTGTTATATCTTAAATAAAATTATGATAAAACTCCTTATGAATTATGGCATAATAGACGTCCAACGTTTAATTATCTTAAATGTGGGGGTGTTTAGCAAAGGTTGCTTTGCCTACCCCTAAGAGAACTAGAATAGGTCCTAAAATTGTTGATTGTGTATTTTTAGGCTATTCTAATAATAGTAGTGCTTACAGATTTTTAGTAATTAAATCTGATAACAATGGAGTAGATTCAAATGCAATTATTGAGTCTAGAGATGTAGAGTTCTTTGAGAACTGCTTTCCTTTAAAGGAAAATTCTAAAGATATAGATCCTTTGTTTGTGACTGGTTCATTATCAACCAATCAATTTGTACCTTTAGAACATTCCCTAGAATCTATAAGTCATCCTAATCCTTCTATAGAAGTATTAGAAACCAGGAAAAGTAAACGAGCTAGGAAGGACACAAGCTTTGGTCCCGACTTTATTACTTTTTTATTAGAAAATGATCATAATTCATTTAAAGAGGCTATGTCATCTTACGAAGCACCATATTGGAAAGAAGCAATTAATGCTGAATTAGATTCAATTATGGCTAATAAAACATGAGATTTGACAGATCTTCCTCCTGGAAGTAAAACTATTGGGTGCAAATGGATATTTAAGAAGAAACTAAAAATTGATGGATCCATAGATAAATTTAAAGCCCGGTTAGTTGCCCAGGGTTTTAGACAAAAAGAGGGTATAGATTTCTTTGATACTTACTCACCAGTAACTAAAATTACATTCATACGTGTATTAATGTCAATAGCGTGTATCTTCAACCTTGAAATACATCAGATGGATGTTAAGACTGCATTTTTGAATGGAGATCTTGAAGAAGAAATTTATATGGACCAACCTGAGGGATTTGTTGTCCAAGGTCTAGAACATAAAGTTTGTAGATTGAGAAAATCTTTGTATGGTCTAAAACAAGCACCTAAACAGTGGCACCAAAAATTTGATAATGTGTTAATAACAAATGGTTTCAAAATAAATGAAGCAGACAAGTGTTTGTACTCTAAATCTTATGGTAGAGATTGTGTAATCATCTGTTTATATGTAGATGATATGCTAATTATAGGAACAAGTAAAGAAATCATAATTAGCACTAAGAAGTTCTTAAATAAGAATTTTGATATGAAAATTTAGGAGTAGCAGATGTAATTCTTGGAATTAAAATTCTAACAAACTCTGAAGGGATAACCTTATCTCAATCTCATTATATATAAAATGTGTTAAAGAAATTTGAGCAATATGATTGCAAACCAGTTAAAACACCTTTCGATCATAATTGTATATTGAAAAAACATACAGGAGATGGTATATCTCAACTAGAATACTCAAGGGTAATAGGTAGTCTCATGTACATTATGAACTGTACAAGGCCAGATATAGCTTATGCTATAGGGAGACTCAGTAGATATACTTGTAACCCAAGTCAAGAGCATTGGGATGCTTTGATTAGAGTATTGAAATATTTGAAACATACTTTAGATTATGGTCTAAATTATAAGAAATATCCCGCTGTATTAGAAGGATACAGTGATGCCAATTGGATTTCAGATTCAAATGAATCTAAGTCCACGAGTGGATATGTGTTCACTCTTGGAGGAGGTGCAGTGTCATGGAAGTCTACCAAGCAGACCTGCATAGCCCGATCCACTATGGAATCAGAATTTATAGCTTTAGATAAAGCTGGAGAGGAAGCAGAATGGTTGAGGACCTTGTTGGTAGATATACCACTTTGGAATAAACCAATGCCTGCAATTTTGATACATTGTGTTTGCCAAGCTGCAATAGCTAGGGCTAAGAATGTGTCATACAATGGGAAATCCCGACATATACGTCGAAGGCATAATTCAGTTAAGGAACTACTAAATAACGGAATTATTGCACTTGATTTTGGGAGATCAAAAGAAAATTTGGCGGATCCATTAACCAAAGGACTAGCTAGAGAGCTAGTATATAGTACATCGAGGGGGATGGGGCTAAAGCCTATTGATAAATAATCACCTACAACAGTAACCCAACCTACTTGATTGGAGATCCCATGAACTAGGTTCAATGGGAAAACAAGTTGTTGAGTGGTTATGTGAGAGTACTAATTTGGAGAATTCTCCTCTCTCATCCCTATGGTGTAATAGTGCTACTTGTAACGAGAAGAGGTTGAGTCGTTGACTCTTAATGCCATTTATAGCTGATGTTCAGTGGGATGTATAGTTACAAGACATTCTTGATAGAGGCACCTATATGAGTGTGGAAGTGGAGCCGCTTCCTATGAGAATTGGGCAAATTCTCTAGAGCTCTCATGAAACCAGGATTTTGTACATGGCCGAAAACGTGCACAACTGTTAGAACTCGATTGTAGTGTATTTTCTTTTGTTGTTATTATGTGTGTTATATTGTTTTATTTTATGAACCAAAAGGGCATGGTTCAAGACTTAGTTCACCGGTCCTTTCACAGATTTGACATATTAATACTAAGTTAAGGTTCAAGTCCAAAAGATACCTTAGCCTATTCACAATAACTCAGTTTTCTATATTTATTTCAAAAAATTAAGTTTTATGTGGGGGATTGTTGGATAAAACAATAAAAATAAAACAGTATGTTAGCTTTAGCTTTATGGGGTGGAGTGTGTTGGTGTAAAACAAATTTTTTTGCTTTAGTTTTAGTCCCACATCGGGTAGTTAGAAAATTGTTATGTTCTTTATAATATCAAACTCTTTCTTTTATGTGTAATAGCAAGGGAGTGGGCTAGGCCCTCGCGCATGTGTGAGGCCCAAGGGGAGGCCAAATGAGATTCTCAATGGGAATTTGGCGAGCCGGGCCGAAAACCCTTCATGCGCGACGTGTTGCGGGTCGCGTCCTGTGCGCAATATATCAAGACACACACACGCGCGACCGACCGGCTGGCCGAGCCGGGTCGGGTCGCTCTCGCGGGTCCTTGGAAATTTTAAAAAAAAAATTCCTTTTACTCTCTTTCCTTTTTGTCTCTTGGACTTCATAGAGTTAATATAATATTACCGTTTTATTACTGTTGTAATTTTATTAAATCCGTATTACTTAATTAGTATTTAGTACTCTTTAATACTAATTTCCGTTTTGGTTTTGGAGAGTTTCTCTTCTGGGTTTTTCTTCTATTTAAAGAGTCTGTTACTCTATAGAAATATACAGAAAAACAAATACTGTTTTACATTGCTGTTCCGGTTTGAGAGATTCCATTTTTACACAGTCGAGTTCGCTGAGACCAGTGGAAGGAATTGCTCCCTTATCACTGGAATAGATCGTTGTATCCTAGGGGTGACCGCCACTAATCCTAAGAGCATTACGGGTCGAGAAGAACCTATAGGAGGCGATTTTCACCTTAAGGACAGCGTGTATAACACGCGTCTCGCTCTTCTAACACGGATAAAATTCTGCTGCTGTGATTATTCTACAGGTCATAATACATCGCCGTCATCAACGGGTTATTGCAAGCTTCATTTTGGTAAAGTATAATTTCAGAATTACTTGAATACAGATTTTGGATAACATTTCTCACTTTGGCACTTAGCTTTTATAATTCAACCCATGCTATTGCTTGGAAAATCAGTAAATCCTTTCACATGCAAATAAAATCAAAATAAGCATATCGATTGCAATTCTTTGTACAGGAAAAAGGGATCAACATAATTTGAATTTCTGCCAATGTTTGATGTGTTCAGTTGTCTGCAAACTCCACTCATTTGTTATGAGATAATATAGAGGCCAAAAAGTGAAGGGAAACTATCTTTCTATATGTAGAGAATATATAAAGAGGCCCAAAAACAAGAGATAAGGAAAACTATCTTTCTATAGGGATCTATCGACAAAAACCCATTCAAGAAATGATAGAGGTGTTAGGTTTTCCACTGCAGAGAAGGCAGAAATACTTCTCTTACTACGAAACCTCTCGGATCAACAGAGAAGCAACAACATGAAGTTAAAGCACTAATATTCTATCTCACTGTTCTCTTTCCCAAGGATATTTTTACGCATCCATTGAAAAATGGTCGACAACACAGCCTCTCATGGAACTCTCACAATGTCTTCCATCAGCCTTTCAATTTCCACGTGTCGTATCTTTCTCCTTCATGTTCATTTAAATAAAATGTTAAACAATAACAGTTGAACGAAAAATGAATACCCGAAATAGGATTTTAAAGAGCGGAGATGTGTGGGTCGGTTAGTAACGCTTCGATCAAGAAAGAGTTTGTAACGCCCAATCAAGAGTAGTGGAAATGAAATTAATGAGGATTAATGAGAGGAGAGGGATTATTGAGAGAGAATTCCTAAAATTTAGAAATGTGTGTGAATGTGAGATTGATGAGAGGGGGAAGTTATTGAGAGAATTCTTAGAATTTAAGACCATGTGTAAGGGGGGAGATTGTGTGACCCACCGGTTGATTTTAATTGGATGACGTGGCCTCACAAATGAAGAGGAGTCTTACATGGCACCAAGAGAAAGGATTAGGTGGCATCCATAGAAACAAACTAACTGTGTTTTATAATAGTAGATAGATAGATGTATAGTAATCTCTACCAACCTCCTCTGCAACATATCTTCAAGCTCCCTACTAACCTAATCCATTAACCTTACATACTTACATCTCTCTCTCTCTCTCTCTCAAGTCACAAGTTAAAATTCTTAACTCTCACATCATCTCTCAGACTCTCTCCCACCCACATCTCTCACAAGTTAGAGTTCTCACTTATTTTTTAAACATGATATGCTTAGAGTTCTCTCTCAAGTCTCACATACGCGTCTCTCACCTGATTTTTGTGGTGGATTAGCTAGCTAAATTAGTAAAAAACAAACAAAGCCTTGTCTTGCGAGAATATCTTAATTTGGTTAAGTAGCATAATTATAATCTAATTTCACCATAATCTTTGATCCTTAACGTAAGCAATTATACTTGGAATATATTCTAAGAAATTATATATGGCAAATGAGGTCGTAAGTATGCATAAGGAGCGATCCATTATAAATTTTTATAAAAAGTATAATATAAAATTTTGTACCCCCAACATAATGTCAAGTGTGAAGAATGTTGTTGTGACAAGTTCAAAAAAAATGATGAATAATATTTTTTAGATTTGAAGAAGAAATGAGTCAAACTACTTATGTAAAATTAAAATCAGAGTTAGATCGGTATTTAGAAGAACCAAGAGATAAGTCTATAGAATTTGATATATTACTTTGGTGGTTCAATAAATTATCCAATTTTATCAATGATGACTTGAGATATTTTAGCAATTCCAATTTCAACAGTTGCATCCGAGTCTGCATTTAGCACCAGAGGAATGATACTTGACTAGTTTAGGAGTTGTTTAAAACTAGACATTGTAGAAACTTTAGATTGTTGCCAAGATTGAATTAGTTTTGAGGATTGTGATTCACTATAAATGTTAAAGTTAGATGTACTGAAAAACGATTTTGTGTTAAATTTAATAGAAACTTATTATAAAAGAAATTAGTCATATTATATATATATTTACTCAAGATTTTCTTTTTTACATATGCCTGATTGGCTGATTGCCACAAACAAAAAATAAACAAAATAAATAACTAAGGGGCCGTTTGGATACACTTTCGTTTTTTTGTTTTTATTTTTTGTTTTTAAAAACTGAAAACAATTTTCTGTTTTCAAATTTTTTTAAACAGGAAATACGTTTGGCATTACTAACTGTTACTTGTTTTAAAAAACGAAAAACAAAAAAACATGTTTGGTAACCACATAACAACATAATTTTTTTCTATAAAGGCTCTGTTTATTTCAAAGCAATGCTCCATTTGCATAACGCCATACAATGTGAGAATTTAGCTCAACTTGGTCTAAATCACTAACGGATTCTATATGAGATCAAGAAATATAAGACCTTTGAGGGAGACTACAACACAGATCCAATGAGAAAGCATTAAAGCATGACACTGGTCAAGTTTTGCCACCCAGTCATCCAGGCACTACAAGAAACAAGACTTTTAGCGGGGGCTATGATAGTTGCTAATAATCACAAAACCCGTCGCTAAAGCATTTACCAGCGGCCAAGCCGATCGCCACAACTTGACGCTTAATATGTTGATGCTAAAATTTTGAGCAGCGGTCACTGGCCCCCGCTCTGGTGTAGACCTTTAGTAGTAGCCAACAATGCGCCACTAGTAAGTCATGTGAACAATTAGTGGGGGCCATTGGCTGCTGCTAAATGCTTCAATCAAATTTTACCAAATGTTTAGTGGCGGCCTCTGGCCCCCTCTAAAAGTCAATTTTGAAAAAAAAAATTTACTATAATTTGCATTAATTCATGTTCATTAACCTGTATAAATATACCCAAGAAAGATATATAAAAAAAACATTCAAATCAAAATGCACCTTATATTACACCAATGTATAAAAAGTCATGCATACATCAAAATTCTGTTTAATAAATTTCTAAGCCACTGTTTGTACAAAAATGACATAGTGAAATTTTGTTTAATAAATGTCCAAGCCAATTGTTATACAAAAATGACATAGCAACTAAACATCAAAAAATTATATCTCCATATGATCATCATTTGCCTCTTGCAAAACAAAGATTGATAAAAATAATTAAATTATCTTTTAACAATTGATGTAAACATATAATTAAAGAACATAAAAAGTATCTTAGGATTAGATTATCTTTTAACAATTCATATAAACATATAGTTAAAGAACATGAAAAATATCTTGGACGACTTTGCTAAATGAGAAGTACACCATTATGTTAGAAAATGGTCATTCCATAGTAACTTTTAAATATGAATGTATTTCAAGATAATAGTTGTTGCTATAACATTGCTATTAGAGTACTATGGTTTGATACTAAATACAATTTACAAAAAGTAGAATGTCATACATTCTTATAAGATTTGTCTGGCCAATTAGAGCACCCCCATCTTGGTGATTGTCCTAACTCCATCTCCATCTCGCTTTCTTTGGAGGATATAATATTAATAGAGGGAAATATTTTGAGTCTTCAATGCTAAGTGAATAAGGTAATAATGCTGATATTTTGTTAATAATCGATTTTAAGTAATTCTCGGCTTGCACATGTTAGAAGAACATGCTGAAAGGGCTTCCTGATCTAGAGATTAAAGATGTTTCAGTGTGCCCAGGGTGTCACTATGGGAAGCACATCAAGCTTGCAGTGTTTGCATTGCTCCCCACTAAGTAATTCTCCCATTATATTACCCAGTGTTTGCATTGCTCTATGTTCAGTTAGATGAGAATCCTACCTAAGCTTCTCTAACCCTCTAAGAGTCCCTCGAAATTTCTTGACAAAGCTCTCCAAATCCACCTAGCTAGAAACTCTCATTTTTGTCATTCTTGACAATGGATCCTATCAAGATAGAAAAGCTTGAAGTAGTAAACAAGTACAAGAAAAATCAGTTTCAACAATCTACAGATACTTTAGTTTGATTTACCAAAGCATGGTACCTGTTTTAGAGAGAGCTCGTGGGTTGATTCCTCATGGGGTGAGTGTGTGTGTGAGTCTGTGTGTGTTCCTTCGGGTCCTTTGCCTACTGCTTACCTTGTGGTAAGTACGTCACTTAAAAAAAAAAGCTGAACATGAGTTAAGTCGTTTCAAAAACTCATCCCTAAAGCTAAATACCCCTCCATGTTTATCTGTTAATATCATTTCATCTTCTCACCCTTGAAAACCCAACCAACAGAAAGTTTCAGGCCATACCAACAGAAAGTTTTGACCCCTGACTCCTTAAACAGTATCCAATGAACAAAAGTACTAAACACCAAAATTATGCATAGAGATAATGAATACAGGCTACACCAAAAATCAATGTGTGTTTTATGATGATAGTAGATACAGTTATTACACCATAATTCACTTTATAAAGCATCATCATCACCATCCAATTTTCTGCAAATACCTCCATCAAATATTGCAAGTCTTGTTTCCAAAGTCCAAATTGATGACAAATTTTGTTGTAAGGTACTATATACCTATGTACCTTAGTAACTTAGTACAGTGCTGAAACACAACAAGAATGCCAAGATACTAGTAACTGGACATAACTTGGGTAGTGCACTTGCAATTTTCTTTCCTTGTTTACTAGTATTGCACTAGGAAGATACCATCTTGAGTAGCTTGACGATGTTTACACCTTTGGGCAGCCTAGGGTTGTAAATGCAAGTTTTGGGAATTACATAAGGAAACACTTCATTAAAAATCACATTAGGTATAAGAGGGTGGTTTATAGATATGATCTTAAAAACCACCAACAAATCTTTTTAACCAATAGAATAAGCAGATCTCAACATCTCATATCCAAGCAATTCTGATTGTGATCACCCTAATTACTCTAAAATTGTCTTCTTTGCTATTCATATTGGGCTCTATATGTTCCCTACTATAGCACTTACCTACCTTGTCAGTGTCGCGCTCCAAAATACCCCCTAGGAGTTAAGGGATACTTTAGGAGTGACTATGCGTACCTGTCAAACCATCCTGAAGTAAACATGGCTAACACAATACAATACAGATAATAATCAGAGCGCGGAAGCTAAACATAAATGCGGAAGTGTGAACTAACTTTTTTTTTTCTTCTAAAGTTCCAAGTAGTATTCCAAGTTAACATATACACAACACATATCCAATTCTAAGGTGGACAGACCCACCTATCAAAATATCAAAATACATAAAAGACCCTCTCGTACTCTCCCCTCAACAATAGTCGAGGTATGGCCACACGTCAAGGTCTCGGTCTGCCTGAGACTGTAGTGGAATAGACTGCTCTCTCTCCTCTATGTACTCTTCCTCAACCCAAGGCTCCGGGTCGAGGCCTCCCTCAGTACCTGCCGACATGAAAGTACGGCTGAGCATGAAAGACTCAGCGAGTATAAGCTATTAGCTAACCATAACAATAATAAAACACAACAACAGTAATACAATACAGAGCAGTAAGGGAAACATCATAAAAGAAACAATATTAAACATGGTACAATACAATCATCTTGACGTGCGTGCATGAATGCGAAAACTCTGATAAAACTCATGCTTGGAAATCCGTCTCATGTCTCGGTATGGCTTGAGAAACCATATATGCGTGCGTGCATGACTGCCTTGTCATCATCTTGTAACTTGTGAGCCAGAGGCTAGCACTTGAATCTCCCTGGGCTGCCAACCTCCTTGATATATGGTTTTCTTGTGAGCCAGAGGCTAGTACCCGAATGTCCCTGGGCTACCAACCTCCTTGACGTATGCTTGATTTTAGTTACTTGTTTAGTTTTCTTATGAGCCAGAGGCTAGTACCCGAATGTCCCTGCTACCAACCTCCTTGACATGTAATTTCAGTTTTCTTGTGAGCCAGAGGCTAGTACCCGAATGTCCCTGGGCTACCAACCTCTTTGACATGTAATGTTTTCTTATTGATTATTATATGCATATGCTCTTGAAATCTCGGTTCATGCAAACATGCGTGCTCGTGTACGTGACAGTGGTGACAATCATGGGAATGCGGATAACAAGAGAGATATGGCATCACAATTCAATTCATAGTATAAGCATAGGTAACTTGAGTAATCTACATGGCATTTGATCAATTCATCATTCATAAGAGCACATGCATAGGGCATACTTCCATTTATTCATCTTAGTCATTTATTTATAGTTTAGGCATTTTGTCCAACACCAAAACTTACAATGTTCCTTAATAGTTCATCTTCTTCTTTTTAGTGCATGTGTTCCATCCAACTATCAAGGTAAGTTCATTATTGGTAAAATGCTCATCCTCCATGTTTCATTCCACACATCACACATATCATACATCACACATTCGGCATCCCATCGCCTCAATCAACACCCATACACATCCATACCTTTTTCTTATCTTATTTATATTTATTGAAGATGTTACATTTCATAGGGAAGGAAGAACATAATAGCAAGAATCACATTTCACAATAGAAAAACCTAGATTATTGCCAAGGGAAGTTAGTAGGGTGTACTAACCTTGAATCAAGGCTTGATCTTGGTTGTAAACCTTGATTGGAGCTCTAACTTGCAAGAAGAAGGACTCTTGCTTGAAGAAGGTTTGAATGGGAAGGAAACCCTCTTGAAAATACCTTGGAAAATGCTGCCCTTGCTTGAGAGAGACTCCCCCACGAGCTTGAGGCTTGGCTTTGAAGAATCTAAGCTTTGGAACAAATCTTGGGTAGCCCAACTCTTGATTTCTTCTCAAGAGGAAAACCTAGGTTAGGAATCCCCTTCTCCTCTCTCTCTATCTCTCAAAATATCCTAAGTGTAGTGAATAGGGCCCTAAGGCTCGGACAAAGCCTTATAAGAAAGGGTTTAACCCCCAAAAGACGAAATAGCCCTTACTGAAATTTCTACAAAAATGCGAAGACCGAGCGATCGGTGGTTATGACCGATCGATCGGTTGCCTATCGAGCGATCGGTGTCCTTGACCAAGCGACCGGTCAAAAACATGCTCTCTGGAAAATTTTCCCATACAAAAAAGTTAACCAGTCGATAGCCTCTGATTGATCGGTTTTGGACCGATCGATCGCTACTAATGACCGAGCGATCGGTGCTCTGCAGGTCCTGACTGTTTTGACCATATCTTTTGACTCGCTCGTCGGATTTCGACGATTCAACTTGCGTTGAGTTCGTCTTTCGAAAAAGAACATTTCTGACATTTCAGAATTTCCAATTTCTCTCTTATTTATTAATTATACTACGAGAAAGTTCAATTAGTTACGAAAGTACCATTCATTAATTATAGAAAAGTCCGGGGTGCTACAGTCAGGGTTGGGATACCTTGTGTTACAAAAAAAAAAAAAAAACTAACCACTTCTAAATCTATTCCTCTATCTCCTGTAATCCACCACCTATTAGGCTTTTAGGGCATGAAGGTATGGGGAAACGTCTTGTACCTTTACCCAAGTGTTATACAATCCTATGCAGTCATTCTTTTGGAATGTCTCACAAGAAACGTCTTGTTCACTATACAAATGGGTAAAACGTGTAGTAGTTATTGAAGACAAATTTCTTACATATAAACAAAATCCAAAGATACAAAGAAAAGAAAAGAAAGTTAGCCTTTTCTTAGTCTTGATCCCAATAGAGAGTTGAGCTCAAGAGCCTTAACCATAGCTTTTTGGGCGAAATGAGACCTAAGCATGCACAACAATCTTCCATTCCAGAATTAATCTGAGGCAGTCTAATGATGATCTCATCCACATATAGATCTCATCTGAATTTTCATTTCATTAATTAACTCGACTATATGTGTGATGATACATATGTAATTTTCATATGTGAATTGAAAAGAATTCAAAGATACAGATTGGATATATGTAAAAGGCAGTACATGCTTACTATTATTCTGAAAAGCCAATCTAAAGGATGAAGTCTGACTCATAGAAAACCCCATATCTTCTAACCTTGATAAGCATTGATCAGTTAAAGTGAACACATTTTCTTGCATAAATTTGAATTGGGGGCAATGAACACATTTTTTTGCAAAAGTGAGCACTTCTGCATTTGTGTGTTTACTGGTCAGTTCCTATGATAAAAAAAATTATGCGCTGGTCATTGCAAGTACAAAATGGCCCATACATAATTTATAGCAAGTAGAAACACCTTTTCTTTCAATTTAGGTGACTAATAAAATGCCAACTTGCCAAACCAACTGTTACAATTGAACTAAAATGGTGACTAATATTTTCAGTAGAGTAATGGGGTAGCATGTGGAATTAGATAACTACTTCATGCATATGACCATGTACCTTTACACAAATAAAAAGCACGTACTAAATGATATGGAAGGTGTTTTCAGAATCTAATGTCCAAAATTTAAAAAGCATAGTACAAGCATATTGATAATACTGAAAAAGAACCATTAAGAAAATAAATCTATAACACATACTACGGTTGATTCGCTACCCACATATCTCGAACGATTTCATCACGAACACGAGCCATATGACGCAATTGACTCTGAGTAATATTTATCTCTCCACGGTGTCTTGAGATGTGCTCTGGGCCACATGTGAGTCACTCACCTCTAACTCAAGATCATCTTGTCCGTACTCCTCAAACATAGGATCTCTAGTGGAATTCATTTTTATGAAGTTGTGAGCAGCATAACACGCAATGACAATGTACCGTTGCATACGTAAGTTATATGGAGGCATTTGCTTTATAATTGGAAAATGAGCCTTTAGCACTCCAAAGCACCGTTCAATAACATTATTTCTCAACGATGAATGTCTATAGTTAAAAATTTCTTCTGGGCCGGTAGGATGACACCCTCTCCCCCTATAATCTCGTAAATGATATCTCTCACCACGATATGGTGAAAGGAAACCAAATATGTTGGTATACCCAGAGTCAGGAAGATAATATTTTCCTGAGTCAAATATAATTCTTGTTAGCTAGCCCTAATCAGAGTATTTCATGCACAAAATGGAATACATTGCACATTCTAGGAATCAAACAAATTGTATGCCCACTTACCACGAGGAGGTATGGGGAACTCATTCTCCGGAATCGTTACACATTCTAGGAACACTCTTGAGTCATTTGCTGTTCCTTCCCAACCAGCCATCACGTATGTGAAGCACATATCAAATGAACATACACACATAATATTTTGAGTGGGGTCTACTTTTTTCCCGCAATATGGTATCTGTTGCTCCAATGGAACATGCACATCAATATGAGTCCCATCTATGGCCCCAACACAATTCTACATCAAATAAAAAAACATATATTAGTAGTATTACAAATATATGTAGATATTATATACTATGATTAATTAAAGAATGCTAGCTTAAAAAATTGATAATATTTTAAATTGTACTCAGTTTCAAGAGGAGTTGCCTTGAAGAGAGGCGGAACGATTATCTGTTTCCCAAGACGAACTATTGCCTTTAACACCTTCTTGAAGTGATGGGATATCGTTTCTTCTGGGTGTTGAAATCGTTCAGCAATCATCCGGTTTCGTTCATTGTGGGATACGACTAGCAAGAAAATGACCAATTGTTCTTCCACAGAAACAAACCTTGAATCATTCACTAACTGCTTCTCCTTTAGCACTTTACAAAATTTAATGAAAACATCTTTTTCCATCCTAAAAGAATCATAACATATATCTCCATGATCACGCAATATTTCAATAACATATTTATGCCCAGTTAGCCTTGAGTTCCTGTATGGTTCCTTAGACAAATATATCCTATGATATTCATCAAGAGCCAGAATTATTAGGAACTCCCCAAACTCATCATCCGAGTCATCATCGAACACATTATAATTGTCAAAATATAAGGCATTACGAGTCATTGTTATAACCTAGTAAGAGGTACACATTAGCATCTATAACAATCCATAACACGTCTAAAAATAGCATACCCACTATAACAAACATGATAACAACTATAACCAAAATATAGTAACATAACCAAACAAGCAAACATCTAAGAAGAACATAACCACTACAACAAATATAACTATAGTCACAAAACATAGATGCTCAGAATAGCATAAGCCATGAAACGTAAAACATATATCGTATATCCATAACATAATAACCATGGTAGCAAAATAACCACATAACCATAGTCACAAAAAACATCTCCAAACACAAATCCTAGGTCTTAAGCTACACTACATAGGCCATCAATTCAAATTGAGCACCTAATCATTCCTTCTTTCAGCTGGCATCTCAAAAACAATGCCCTCCACAACTCATCATGCATCATGGAACTTCCCAATAGCTTTTGTATACACCGCCCCATATATGCCTTCTAGATCATTTAATGCACTCAAACTCTCTTTTAAAAGCGTATGAGGTGTCCCAACACCAGATCCTGACCTAGCTTTATTTGGTGAGCCAAAGGAGTGACACGATGAAGGAGAGCCCACCATCGATCTCTCAAAGAGATCCATCTTCCTTTTAGAAGTTGTACTGTACGATAACAAGGTTGAGGTCAAAGTTGAGGAATAACTCTCTCTTTTGCCACGACGAGATGAAGAGGAGGTGGTAAACCGACTACGACTTCGATGCGTAGGAATAGCATCTACACCATCAAAATGCTCATCCAATTTATCCTGGTTTACTTCAAAGTTCAAATTAGCAATGTCTTCTTCATCATCAGTATCTGGAGGACTTCGTGTCGAAGGATGCGCATTTGCACCAAAGGTAAAATTATCCTAGATGAACGATCCCATTGTTCCTCAGTTGCAATCACTTGTCCAGTCACAGCGTTATACCCAATTCCAGTCTCTTTCAACATCTTAAAATGTCTCTGTCTTTATTTTAGTTGGTTAAACTTATTCCTCAATTGCACATTATTATATGTCTTATTAGTTTGGGCATTCAGAGTATCACGAATACGGCGCCATGCAGCCTTTGCGAAAGTTGTGGTACTCCTATTTCCCTTAATTACCTCTTCTTCCATGAGTGTGATGAACTTTTCCTCATTTCTAATTGACCATACGGTAACATCTTCACTACCAACTTCAAGGACCTCATTATCATTATCCTCATAAGTATCTGCCATCTAGAACAACGAAAAAATTATCAAAGTAAATGAGAAAAATCAGTTTAAAGGCGAAGACATCCATGTAAACAATGTGTTTGTAATTTAAAGAAACTTTCCAATCTATGCTACTACTATATAATACAGTTAAAGTGTAAGTCCATGGATACATAAGCAGAATTTACATTAGAGCAATAAAGGGTTGAAGGATCATAGTTCTAAAATGATGATGGCCAAGTTCAAGTCTTCCCATGCAAGACCCAGATCGGTATGTGGCGGTACTAATTAAGATTAGATGGGTTTCCCAAACCATAGATCATGTGAAAGGTGAACATGGATGAGAATAGCATGTACCCCAATCACTATCCTAACACTAATAGAATATTAATTTTAGAAGATGAAATTCACTACGATTATACCAGAGAAGTTGCAAATGAACTATTAAGGCAATAAAATGCTTTGAATAGTTTTTGTAACCTCGAATATCAAACTTGTGTACAATTCCATCAGAAAGCCTATGAGGGATTGCATGCACAATTCCCGAAAAGAAGAATCAACGAACAAATCTTAGTTAGAACACACAACTCAGACTCAGTTCAAATCTATAGCCATAGAAATATTGGTCCTATGGTCCGTAATCTACAAACTGTTTGGAATGTACCAGCCTTAGTTCCTAAACAACCCAGGCAAAATAATCTTCAATAGAGATTCTTCTTCTCCTCTAATCTAAGTGGTTTTATTTAAACCATGGTTTCTGATTCTAGTAATTCCTATTCGTGTAGTACGAGTTTGACTAGGAGTTGCTTCGTTTCCTCTAATTTAAGAACTTTTTTCACTTCCCTAAACAATAGCTCTCTGTTTTCACAGTTGGGTTCTCTTCAAAAATTAATTCTATTTTGTTTTCAAATTTAGTTCTTAACAATGAGGATTTTGGATCATGTTTAGTATGATCGCCAATGAGTTTCCTTTTTTCATCCAAAAATCTTGCTTCAACACCCGAATAATTCGTGAGAGAAGAAGAAGAAGAAGAAGAAGAAGAAGAAGAAGAAGAAGGGAGATCAGAGTTACCTGGTCGTCTCTGGTCGGTTGCTGGTCAGATGCTTTGGTTTCTTGCTCGGTCGGCTGATTTGGTCACACGTTCAGCTCTCCTTTTGCTCCAGGGATTGTGATTGCTCTAGGGTTTGTTAATAAGTAGATGCAAAAGAATGAGAAATATACAATGGAGTGACTCGAACCCAGACATGCAACGTGGGCCGTTGACAGAACGTGTTTTCACTTTTGTTTTTTGTTTCTGAAAACAGAGGTAACAGAAAATTTCTGTTACCATAAATTTTGATACTAAATTTTAAAAATAAAAAATAGAAACATGTTTACCAAACATGTTTTGTGAATTTTTTTTCAAAATTTTGTTTTTAAAACAGAAAACAGAAAATGAAAGTGCAACCAAACAGGCCCTAAGTCATATTGGTATTTGCATTGTAGTCCCGGTCCCAAGCCTAAATAAACTATGAGAGTTAGACGTCAGACAATTAATGTTGAAAAAAATCACTAAATCATACGACATAAAAATTTCATTTGCTTCTCCTTATGCCCAGACCGTGCCCTAGCCTTGTCCCGGCCCTTGAGGGCAGGGTTTGGGCCCAGTTAGTTTTGGCCCTCGCCATTGACAACCCTAAGCTACCTCCAGTCCTTCCGCCCTGATGTAAGTCCTAGTCCAGTGCTCGAAGCAAACACCCTTGAAGAGAACAAACAAAATAGGAGAATAGGCAGAGAGAGAGAAATGGGAGGATGGGAGAAAGTTGTGAAGAAGGGGCTGGGAGAGATGAAGTTCAACATGGGGGGTGGAGTCATCAACTGGTTTCCAGGTCACATGGCTTCAGCCACCCGCGCCATTCGCGACCGTCTCAAGCTCGCCGACCTCGTCATCGAAGTCCGAGATGCCCGTGTCAGTTCTCTCTCTCTCTCTCTCTAGAAATCTCTTTCTACTTGTACATTTCTTTAATTTTAAATGAATTCCTAACCCCCCCTTTTCGTTTTGGCATAAGCAGATTCCATTGTCTTCTGCAAATGAGGACCTTCAACCAGTCCTTTCCAGCAAAAGGCGTGTAATTGCTCTCAATAAGAAGGATTTGGCCAATCCCAATATAATGCATGTGAGTGATTTTGAATTTCCTTCTACTGTTATGTTTGGATTTGTACTGTTAAATCTTTTATCTTATATTTTTTTCATTTCCACAGAGATGGATCAACTATTTTGATTCAAACAAGAATGATTGCCTTTTGATAAACGCACACAGCAAAAGTTCTGTCAAGAAGGTTAGCTGTTGCTGCATTTTTTTGTTTTTTTTTGTTTTTGTTTTTCAAGAGAGAAAGAAATCACTGCACAAACAATCCATATCCCTAGACTACACCATAGCAAGATATACCCTCAGGTTCTCACTGGTGCGACATCATCATGTTATTTGTGCTATCTAGTTCCGAATTGTATGAGTAATATTTTTGTGGCTTTAAGAGCAGGGAAGGATAGTGTGTTTAAGTATGTTTAGTAGTCAAATATGGTCTTATACTCTTATACTTGTATCACTATTAGTTTATTCCGATGCTATGTGATCAAGTATGTTGTTGATCATCTATATTTGAAACCAAAATCCACAAGTATGACATCATTATGTTCTGAGTTTCTTTAAAAGCTTTTGAACTACTTTTAACTTATATAGCTGTACTAGTTTCGTGCTTGTATTATAAGGTCTGATTCGTGGTTTATGTACCAAAGCTTCTTGAACTTGTGGAGCTGAAATTGAAAGAAGTGATCTCAAGGGAGCCTACCCTTCTTGTTATGGTGGTTGGTGTTCCAAATGTTGGCAAGTCAGCTCTTATTAATTCCATTTATCAAATTGCATCAACTCGTTTTCCTGGTAAGATATTATTGGCTTTTGTGTCATTGTAGTCATGATATTATTTTATCGAGTTATTAGTAGGAAGACACCTTAAGTCATCAATATTTCATTCTTGAAGCAATATGCGTTGGGCATGATTGTTTAGATTTTTCATAGTGCAGGGCAAGATGAAGCGAGCTACAGTTGGACCATTGCCAGGTGTCACTCAAGATATTGCAGGATATAAGGTCAAGTCTATGGAATCAATTGGAAATTTTTTATTTTCTATTGTACAAAAGGGTTTTTCCTAGCATGGGAATTTCCTTTTAGTTTTATATGCTCGTTTCTTTCCAGTTTAACTTGAAAATACTTTTTCACCTTCTATCTATATCATATCTCAAGTATGAGAGCCTTCTCTTTCTCATGCGTGCCTTAAAAATTAGTCCGCAGATGGATGTAGAGTGAACTGGATTTTTATTTGCTCCACTACAAGCTAAGCTAAAAGCCGTGTCGAAAAACGAACTATGGGCAAAGCTCATTTCTTTCTTCAATCATTCATTCGATAGGCATGATTCCTCGGACTATAGAGTATAGACAAACTTTGGGACTGGGTATAGTATTGGTGGATAAAGGGTGTCTAGCAATGTTACCTAGGCACGTGATACGGCCCGCCAAGTGTGCAGGTGCCTAAAGGTGTTCGGCACGAGAAGCTCTGGAAATCCCAATATGGTGGCACAAACGTATAGATTTTTCAAAATGATTATATATATATATGAATATATTATAAGTTATAACTAAAAAATATAGAGAAATTAATAAAAACAGAGACGAGGGAGTATTGGACTATTAAAGTATGCCCCAACTTTCTTCAATCATTCATTTGATAGACATGATTCCTCAGACTATAGACAAACTTTGGGACTGGGTATAGTATTGGTGGATAAAGGGTGTCTAGCAGTGTTACCTAGGCACGTGGTAGTTGGTACGGGTGCCAAGTGTGCTGGTGTCTAAAGGTGTTCAACACGATAAGCTCTGGAAATCCCAATACGGCGGCACAGATGTATAGATTTTTCAAACGCCTCTTGCGTGAGTGGGGTGTGGCCTTCCAAGGGTGGAGGTCTGGGGATCTAATCCCCCCAAGGGTTAAGGGTTGCAAGAGTCTCAATACCCTAGCTAACTTCTGACCGGCTGACTCTACTAACTTGGTAAATGATTACTAGGTCCTGTGGGGCCTCCCAAAAAAAAAATGATTATATATATATACATATATGTGAATATATAATAACTCAAAAATATAGAGAAATTAATAAAAACAGAGAGGAGGGACCACTTGTCCCTATTTTTAAAAAGTATATACCAAAGTTCTAAGAAAATACTCATATCGAGAATAGAGAGGAGAAAATAAGAGAGAGAGATGTATATATTGATTGTCGTTGGTGTCGTCGCTCTCCTAGTAAGTTTTCCTCTATGTTTGCCGAAAGGGCTACACGACTCACAAAAATTCCTAGCAATTTACAATATATATATTGTATTTTTTAAATGACATGACATACTTGAAGCGCTATGTGCCTAACCATAATGTTGACGTCTTCAGGGCACAATATAAGCACGTATCAAAGAGTGTCGTGTCAAGGTGTCGGCACGACAAATTTGGGAAAAATGAAATACCTAGGTAACATTGGTGTCCAAATTAGTTTCTTTTCTTGGCGCCGACATGACATCATTTTTTCCTACAAATATTGCTGTTCCTGTTGTGTTTTTCTTGAATGAAATAATTTTGGAAAAACCTTAGAAAATATGAATAACTGAAATGCCTCAAAATAAATGTAATAGGTTTGGCTTTATTTTCTTGTACCAATCACACTATATGTATTACCAGGAACCCATTTGCCATGTTGCGAGTGCTGAAAGGCAAAAGGATGTGGTACAATGGATGTCCTCTCTTGTCTTGGTTTAGAAAAGAGAGAAAATAAGAAATATTTCTTAGAGAAAGAAAGAAAGACCCTTAATTAAAAAGCACTAGAAGGGAATAACGATTGCCAGGTATTAAGCTTTACTTAAGCCAAGAGGTGTTCAAATGAGAAGCCAATATTTACAAGTAGGTGAATGTAGTTATGGACATTGAGTTAGCAAAGGCTTAGGTATTGGGAGCATGGGAGGTATTTCCAAAGCTGCAATATTTGTATTAATGAAATCTCCTTTCTACCTATTGAACTCCATTTTCTTGGATGTGGACTTAAAAGACGCCTGTGTTAGATAGGTTTGCGAAACGACTATCAGGTTGGAAATCCCATTTTCTATCAAAAGGAGGAAAATTAACTCTAATCCAAAACACCCTTAGTAGCCTCTCAATGTTCTATATGTCCACCTTAACCATTCCTAAGTCTGTAGCCGCTTCTCTTGAGAGAATGCAAATGACTTTCCTTTGGAATAAGAATGGGGATTCATTCAAATATCATCTGGTTGCTTGGAACCAAATTTGTCGTTCCAAGGAGGATGGGGGGCTAAATCTCAAATCTTTGGTCCAAGTCAATAAGGCCTTGTTAGGAAAATTGATTTGGAGATTTGGAGTGGAGAGGGATAGTTTGTGGCGAGTAGTGATAGTGGCCAAATATGGGGAGTCTTTGGGTTGGGCTCCAAAATCGGTTAGGGGTCCCTATGGAGTGGGGTTCTGGAAGGGTATCATGGCGACTACCAGCTAGGTGGTGCATAAGTTCAGATTTAAAGTGGATTTAGGGCCGGAGGTGAAATTTTGGAAGGATTTTTGCTGTGGAGATACGAAGCTCCAGGATGATTTTGGTCATACTTTTTTCATTAGCCACCGACAAGGAGGCAGTATTGGGGGACTACTTTGAGAGGTAGGGAGAGGGGTTGGAGTTTTGAGAGGCAGGGAAATGGGGTGGTGTTTTGAGAGGCAGTGAGAGGGGGTGGTGTGGTGTGGTGTCCGAAGTTGAGATGAGGCCTAAATGATTGGGAATTTGAGGCAATGTTGCGAATTTTGGCTCGCATAAGTTCTTATACCTCGTGCACTGAGTTTAGGGATTATAGGTTTTGGTTTGTAAGTAACCATGGTCGCTTCTCAGTTAGATCACTGTTCTAGTCAATTAGTCAGGCCCCCTTGGGTACATTCCCTCATCGGATTGTGTGGAATCCGGGTATTCCTTCTAAGGTATCTTTCTTCTTCTAGAATGCAACATTGAATAAGATTCTCACATGTGATCATTTCAGCATAGAGGATGGAGGATGGCTAACCGATGCTATTTGTGTTTCCAAGCGGAGGAATCTATAGATCATTTGCTCTTACACTGTCCTATTGTGTTTGGTATATGAGGATATTTCCTCTCTCGCATGGGAGTGGACTGAGTTTTTCCCTCTTCCTTTCACAACTTCTTATTTTGTTGGTCTTTGGTCAGTGTAGATGCTGCTCACAAGGCGATTTGGTCGATTCTCCCTAGAGCTAGATCATGGATGAAATGGAAAGAGAGAAACCTCATAGTGTTTGAAGACATATCATCGCCCCCTTCTCGCATTTGTGCATGCATTCGGTTGGTTGTATTGGGATGGGCGAGTCTTCGCAGCACTGGGGAGGAGCTAAGGATAGTGCTGGGTTGATTTCCACGTGGCCGGAGAAGTCGGGCTAGAAGGCCATGTAGGCTTTTATTGTTATTTGCTTTTGAGTTTATTTGATTGTAAACTCTTGCTTTCCATGCTTGCATGCTCTTGTATCCTTGCAATTCTTCTTTATATCTATTCGCTTGATTACCGATAAAAAAAAGGGTGAAAGTGAACAAGCAAAAATACTCATTGTGGAGGAATATCCATGTTTCAATTAATGTAGTTTTTTCCATATATAAAGATGGTGTGAATCAAATTGTTGAGAAAAACGCTTTGAGGTGATCACATCTCTTGCAATTTTTTAATGATGAATAATGATATTTATATTAATAGAAGATGCACAAAAGGAAGGGGAATGAGATACGCCTCCTAACCAAATACATCAAAAGCATAAAAAATGACTCAGGAGTCGCAAAAACTATGACTCCATCAATCCATCTATACAAGAAATCCGTATTATGGATGCTTGAAAACTCTGGAAGATGGGATGATCGTGAATGAAGGTGCCACCCAACATTAGAATAGAGCTTGGGAAGGGATGAGTCAGAACCGTTAAACACTCTGTTGTTCCTTTTAGCCCCATGGCATGGTGTCAAAAATTTTGAAAACCATTACGTTTTTGCCATTGTGTAACGATTTCAGAAAACTCCGGTATGTTACTCAACTTGATACACACAATTATGGGATTGTTTGTATTGACATTTTTGTTACATAATGTCTATTACATAATGGTTGATGCTTATTAGTATGAATTATGAAACCCTCTTTTTTCACTCATTTCTCTCTTGTCCTTCCTTTTAGACCATATTTTGGTCATTCCATTTCATTTTCTTTAATAAAAGACAAAGATCAAGCTTAAAATCAAACGATTTATGTCTAGAGAGTTGAAACCATATATTTCGAAAAAATCAACTCGGGGCTTCCAATTTTGGTATGTTGTTTCCCATATTTTGCACTTCCAGTGTGTTAAATAAGATAGATTAGATTGTAATGAAAATAGATTTATAGATTTTAAATGACATCCATTGATCTAAGTTGATTTTATCACCTTTTTCATACAATACTATTTTTGTTTGTTTTTTAACTAATAGAAGTAACATATATATGCATTGAACTATTTCAGTGTTATTTTTTGTTTTATGCATCCTTGTTAATAATTTTTTTTTGCAAAAAACTGAATTTTTATCCATTAATGTTTGCTTTTCCCCCCTTCTATTTTCTATATTCTTTCAGTGTAGTTATACTAATATATAATTTTATCATAGTTTAAAAACTTGGCGAGTCACCCGAGTAACTCGGCCGAGTTACTCGACTGATTGAATTTCGAGTCAAGTTGCCTCAAAATTTGAAGGAGTACTATTTGCCTAGTTACGCAGGTGGCTTGGTCGAGTCGAGCCAAGTTTTTCGACTCACCGGACTGGTCGAGTCACATAAGGGTATTTATATAATTTTTTAAAATCTAAACTCGAACATCATACTATTTTTGCATCATATTTTTCTGGGTCTACAATGACAACCTACTATGAGTTCTATTAAACCTAGTTTATAGGTTTGAGGCTGTAAACCAATGTACTATGAGTTCTTTTAACCCAAGGTTTTCAAGTTATTGCATATATTCCGAGTTAGACAGAGTCGAGTTTTTTAGGATTTTTTTGAGTTACTCGACCTAACTAACTTTCGAGTTGAGTTGAGTTGAGTTTTCGGTTTTTTGAACCATGAATTTTATACATTAATACTGAAGCCCAAAGGTTGTGGATATGTTTATATATATCTATTTATTTGAATTGGTTCGGTTCCTGAACAAAGAGGAACCACAACCAATCCGATTATTTCTGTTGTGGAATAGGGGAGAAATTTATTGATAGGCCTTTGTAACTGATATATTTTCTAAATGTGCCAGCTTACTGTAGTTAGACCGAATGATCAATTCTCTGCTTTCCAATTACAGTGTTTGTTCTCTATGGTTCAACTCAGTCTGTTGAAGCTAAATGCAAAGCAATTTACTACAAGGATGCCAACTTGCTTGATTGGTCATTTCTTTTGTTTCTTATTAATTTTGCAGTTGACAAGTGGGTTAGTGGTTAGTGTCTTTGTGGGTAAAGACTTGTTCAGATGCAGGTCTGTAGTAACAACACTTATAGTGTGTAACAGTCCAAGTAGATCCGGTCAAGGTTTTAAACTTTGGTCACTTAGGAAGTGGAAACATTCAAAAAAGTTAAAGGAAATCCAATGAAACATTATAAAAATTAAAGAAATGCAGGAAATATTAAGAGAATGTTAGAAATCTAAGATGAAACTTTGAGGAATGGATAATTGGGAATAAATGCGCATTCATAATAAAACATTCTCCTGTAAAGTATTAATGTATTACATATACAAATCATGTCAAGTGGCATGCATTGTCTGAAACTATAAAGCCAAATATGCATATAAATGAGTATGTTATATAATAATGCATCTCATAATTAGAAACTCGCATCTCACGAGTGATGACTCTTTGATGTGGCTCAAAATCACCATCCCTATAGCGGCATAGAATTTGCAAAACTGTTGCTTTAGGTAATGACAATATTGATCCTAAGACATAGCTTTGGTACCAATTGATGTACTCCTAGATGTACTCCATACTGTTTTTTTTTTGATCGATAATCCAAGCAAATATATATATAACAAAAAGGATAAACAGAGATACAAATAAAATAGCATGTAGAGCTCATGAGAACGTGAACCAAAACACAACTACAATGAAGACAAAAATACACCCATGATACTCCATATTGTTGAGCAACACTACCCACAAGCTCCCATAACTGTTGGTAGTCTGGATCATGGTTTTAAAAAACGCTGAAACCGTTACGTAAAGCCCGTTACGTAAAGGTTTCGGTGACCTCCGATACCCGATACCGTATCTTTACCCGTTTATCCCGAAACAAAACCGTAATGCCCGAAACCGTTACGTAACGGGCGTTACACCCGATACGTAAAGGTTTCAACGCCCGTTACGTAACGGTTTTGGTCGTAAGACTGGGTTTTGAAAATTCCCAAACTCATTTCAAAACCTCATCTTTGCTCCTCTCTTCTTCTTTACCTATTCTTAGTACCTTTTTTTCCTAAAATCTTTTTGTTTTTTGTTAATTAACAACTTGATTTGGAGTTTAATTCATATATTTGAAGAAATCCAAGGCATGTTCTTTATTTCGGGTATATTTCAATCCTCGACCCATCTAATTTTCTTATTTCTAAATTTTGAGCTTCATATTGGCTTTAAAAGTATCTTGTTACTTATATATTATATGTTTTTTTTTTGTTTCTATTTATTGGAATTTTTTGGATTTTTTTAAGCAAAAAAAAAAATAAAATAAGTAAAGGCCGAAACCGTTATGTAACGGCGTTACGTAAAGGTTTCGGCTGTGTCCGTTACGGTGTTCGAAACCGTTTTCTTAAACCTTGGTTTGGATGCTGAGCTATACCTACAACTACAATCATCTAAGATCAAGATGACTCATGGCCTTGCTTATAACCAAGACTATTGATAGTGCCATATTCATAAGACCCATAGCCATGATATAGGACACTAGGACCCCATTCAATGTCATGATGAATGAGTAAGACCACATGCCTAGTTATGATATAATTTAAAATTAAATATTATTTAAATATACTTTTACAAATATTAATTAAATAAACTTAATTTTTTTTTAAAATATTACCCACCCAACTTATAGATTGGATCAAGACTCAAAAGAGTATTAGCAGATAATTAAGTTATTTATCAGTATATATAACCTATGTGTTTTCTAAACTAGTGTAATATAATTTAAATATATTTTAGTTGATTTTTGGAAATTAAAAAATAATTTTTCCCAAAAAAAATAAGATTAATCAACCAAGTTGTAGATCAAGTGTATCTAGTGAGTGCACTCAACGATATATCTTGTTTTGAAGAAACCTTAACGATCATAAAAGAAACCCTCAAGGATCTTCAAATCCATCCAAAATGGGTGTTTTTATGTGAAATGGGGTGTTTGAATCACTAAAAGTAAGTTTAGAACCCTCAAATGTAGGAAGAGATTCAAGGAAAAGGTGGAAATGTTGAGGAAGAGAGTTATCTCAGCAGATGAAGTTTGTTCGTATCCACCGAAGTCATGTAATTTATATGTAGGCTTAGTAACTTTCTGGTTGATGTTGGCGAAACATAACCGAAACTTACCGAAATATGTCGTCGAAACCTTGTACTCTTACACTTCATGTGGATAGCGTTTCGATGGCTACCAAAACTGACATGTTTCCACTGAAGTTTACTGAAATGTGTCATTTTTTAAACCATGGATGCAGTAAGCCAACATTTTGAGATTACCTCAGATGTTCGTGACTTCGTGTATAAGCTATGCAACTTCTCTTTGATCTTGTATGCCAATATATTAGGTGTTCATGTTGTTGACGGAAGAGTTTTTGTTTCATTAATTTTTGATGCTGACTTCTGAACTATTAAATGCACAGATTGCACATCAGCCTAGCATATATGTTTTGGACACTCCTGGTGTATTAGTTCCAAGCATCCCAGACATTGAGACAGGGTTAAAGCTAGCTCTAGCAGGTCTGTTTCTCTTCTGAAGTTAATTTTCTCTTTACCTGCTATTGGAGCTCCTCTTGGTACTGTATGTTCTAACTTTGCAATAATGAGAGTTATGCTTACCAATGCATTTTCTTGTAGTTTTATGGTCTTTATCCCAAAATTCAGGTTCAGATATGTGGTTGGCAGATTGTGCATCACTAAATAACAATATTAATCCTTAATTAAAGTATGCACGGCTCCATTTGAGAATGAATATACATTGACTGGTTGCTGTGTAGAATCTTGTTAAACAGCTTCAGTGTACAATTTCAACACTGAATTTAATATTCCATGCTGTAATAAAGGGTCTAATTTAGCCTTTTTGTTACCACAAACAAGAAAAACCTAATGTTTATAATAAAACCCTAAAAATTCTCAATTTTACAAAAAGGTACCTATGCACCCATAAAGTTGTAAAAAGTCCCATAAGACCATGAATAGACCTTGCACATTCAAATTGGGCCCAATGGTAGGGAATGAGCTTCCCACGGCTCGGGTTTGGGTTTGAAGAAGAAAACCCACAAACCCAAATTAAATGGTGTGGGGGAAAAACTCCGAAAAGGACACGCGTCAGCTGCTGCTCCACACATGCTCTGGTTTACCGGTAGAAGGTTGGAGTGGAGGGTGTGACACCCTGACCTGTACTCCGATGATAAAGTCAGTAGATGTAGAAGATGATGAACAGTAAACTCTGAAATAGACACTGAAAGTTACGCAAGGCTCTGAGAAGCACTGGACACGTATACTCTCGAATACGGATGATGAACAACTCACCCTTAAGCACTAAAAATCACGGGGTATTTATAGGGTAAGGTTGGTATGGCCATCGATGACCATGGATGGCCATAGGTGTCCATACCACGTGTTTTGCACTCATTGCCAAATATGTCAGTCATATCTGCCGCCGGTTGCATCACACGCGAGAGCCTCCTAAGCGTCCAATCGGACGGGATCGGACAGTACGCAGAAGTGACCAGCATTAAATGCTAAGACAGTGCTTTCGGCACGCAACAGTGTTTTCGGCACGCCTGTCAGAATTACGGATCGCCTCCCGATCACTTCCTCTTACGAGTCGGTCTCGTTGTTGACTCGAGCTCGGTTACGGTGTTGATGTCTTAAAACACAGCCAGGACATCGTTGTCGGTGAGACAACGGGCTCGTTGTTCATATACGACAAAAACGTTGTCAAGAGTACAACGGTTACGTTGTGCTTCAGACAACGAGCACGTTGTCAAGCCACAACGGAAGCGTTGTTCTACAAGAAAACAAAGACGTCGTAATGCGCACAACGTGAACGTTGTGCATCAGACAACGTGTGACCCCTCTATTTTAAGCACGTGACCCCACCTCGTGTCCACGTGTCACTTTCGTGAACAAAACAACAAAAACGAGCTCGTTCTCCAACGCTAAGTTGATTTTACGAATTTTATCCGTTACAAATGGGTCTGCCACAATCCTGGGTTTGAGCACGAAGTAGGAAGCCCATAAAGGCATAAACCGAAACCCAAATCCAAATTCTAGGTTAAATGGGTTGTATGCCAATCAAATGTGTCGATCCATATATGGGTCTTACACCACCAAATGGGCAGGCTCACTAATACCTAAGTCTCCTAAGTCCCTAAAACCACTAAATGGAGTGGGGCCGGCCCACAACATCTTTTTTCTCAAGAAGTCTATATATAATACTCCCAAGCCAGAGAAGAAGAAGAGTTGAACAAAACACATCAACATAGGATCAACACAAAAGAGGAGAAGACGAGATCAAAGAAAGTATACAAAGGACTCAATACTCTCCAAAGAAGAGAAAAGCCATAGGCAAACCCAGTCTTCCTCGGAACAAAAGCATATCCTTAGTCAATAAAGCGCAAAGCACAAAAGGAGAAAAATATCACAACCTCCAAAGGAGATCAAGCCAAAGCCAAAGCTTGGTCTTTTCCTGAGAGAAGAAAGTCACACTTAAAGCCTTGAAGAGCGAGCATATGCCATTTGGCCCTTGTTTTCTTCTTCTTCCTAAATCCTCTAACTGTTAGTCAGAGGGTTAGTTGATAGTTGACACACTTAAAGCTTTGAAGAGCGAGAATACGCCATCTGGCCCTCATTTTCTTCTTCTTCTTCCTCAATACTCCAACTATTAATTAGAGGATTAATGAGAGTTGTACCAATTTATTTTAAATTCTAAATTATTATTTGATCCTCAATCTTTGGTGATTAGATTAGCATCACAAAATATGTGTTGACATTTGCATTTATTCAAAGGTGAAAGAAAAGACAATGTTTTATACAGATACAAGAATTAGCATGAGGATGGTAAAATACCATGAGAGTTTTCTTAAGAAGAGAGATAATTTACTTATTTGGAAAAATATCTTTTATCAAATGGAGCCTTACATATTTTTTTATCAAGGATGACTGTGGGGGAAGTAAACCTCCCCACACCCCCTTTGGGTTTGCGTGAGTCGTAGGTCCAACTGAGAAAAACACGACATAACCAACACAAACCTCCTCTTCTAACCCAAAAAGCAAACATTCACATTGCTTTCAAATGATTAAAAAAGAGATTAAACTTTGTTGAGATCTTATCAAAACCAATTTTTTAAAACTGTATATTAAGGTAAGCTTATTTTGAGCTTGCTTGTAACCCAATGTGTTACTGATGTACCCATTTATACACCATTTTTGTATTTTCATGGCAACCTTATGATATGTACTTCGGTCTTTGAGTTGGGGAGTTATTGACGGGTTTATGTATCTTCTACTTGTTTACATTGGCGTTGAATGATGTAGAAATCTTAAATTTTGCGTATTTCCTACAAATGAATGTTTAATTGAATGATCATGCTCTAATTTGTTTCATTACAGCCTGTATATATGTATTTGTACCTATGTTATCCAGACATAGATATTGGATACAGCGAACTCCAAAATGATTTGCGGACACCAAAGGATATTTTAATTTTTTTAATTATTATATTTTAAATGTTGTTTGAATAAAACTATATGAGATTAAAAAGAAAATAAATTAATTTTGTAAACAAAATTATTGCAAACAACACTAAGTAATTTATTACAAACTATAGTTAAACAATATAAATAAGATATGAATTAAAGCAAACGAATTAATGAACTAATGAAGTAGTGAAAATATATTAATTCTAATTGTTTTGGGTTTGTTTATCCATTAATATTTGTTAAGCAATTTGTTGCTACTGTATTGATCATTCTAAGCAGTTTTAGGTCTCTCCTAGTTACATTGAGGGGTTACTATGGCAATAGAAGTCGGTTGATTTGGGCAAGAGGGGTTGAATCATGTGGAAAAGTATTATTCATGTCGTCATGTGGTTGATTTGGGAAGAGGGAATTGCATAGGGAAAAGTCCCAGCATATCTTATTTGCTTGACAAAATTATAGCTTGAGTGGCTTCTTAGGTTGTTATATCGCCTAATTTTAAGGGATAAAGTGTCAGTGAAACATTGTTAGGAGTTAGGCAGCCGTGGCTGCATCCTTTCCCTATGTTTTTCCCAGGATCGTTGCTTGGAGACTCCCCACAAGGGACTCATTTCAAGTTAAACTATAATGGTAGCTCCCTTAATAACCCATGTCATGGTGATGTAAGTGGTCTAATGGCAAAATCATCTTTCAATTTTTGGGTCCGGTGGGTGAATCTTGCTCCAAGCCTTCAACTAGGTTGAGTTGTTGTCATTGAGACTGCACCATTCTTGCTAATCCTCTTGACCTCCCTTCTCTCATTGTAGAATTTGATTCTAGTAATGCCATCAGATGGGCTGCTAGTCAGGAAGGTGGACCGTGGAGATTAGCCTTTGCCATTAGAGATTTCATGTCATGGTGATGTAAGTGGTCTAACGGCAAAATCATCCTTCAATTTTTGGGTCCGGTGGGTGAAGCTTGCTCCAAGCCTCCAACTAGGCTGAGTTGTTGTCATTGAGACTGCACCATTCTTGCTAATCGTCTTGACCTCCCCTCTCTCATTGTAGAATTTGATTCTAGTAATGCTATCAGATGGGCTGCTAGTCAGGAAGGTGGACCGTGGAGATTAGCCTTTGCCATTAGAGATTTCGTGACCAGGTGACCCAATGGAACATCTCATTCTCTTGGGACCTGGTTTAGCGAATGATTTGACTGACTCTTGGGCCAAAGAATATGTTGTGAAGGATGATCTTATTAGCGAGTTCTTTATCGTGTAATCTTTTTGGTTGTTTTTGTTGCTATGCCCTGGTTGTAAGCTTTTGTTCTCTTATTTGTTTTTTCCCATTCCCATCTTATTTGAACAAAGTTTCACTTGTTATGGATCAAGAAAAACAATAGAGAAGGCTCCAAGGTATACATTCAAATGCAAAGAATACCAGATAATTAAAAAAACAAAAAGAATTTTGCCTCAATGGATGCACCAATGAGTCTTTTGTATGCCTGCTGAATATATGTGCACCCACATGCTGTTTATCTATTTTTTTCTCCAAATATTGGAATTCCCTTTTTACAAGGCCGTGGAGATTAATGTTTCTGTCCACCGAAGTTTCTATTTTCTAATCAAATCTTGTCATTAGTCTTCTTACATTGTTAGAACCTTATTCATGCAATGTATATATATATATTTGCATATTCATTTTGTTAGAAAATTTTACACTGCATTGACAAACCATCATGGCTTCTTTGGTGAATTCATGTGATATGGAGAGAAACCATTTGATTCTCTAAAATTATGTTGGAAACTTGAGTTCCTATGTGCCACATGGCTAGATGTGGTTCTAATTTTGCATTGAGAAATTTGGGGGCACCAAATCAATATTATGTTCATGGTCCATTGCATCTTTACCAAATATTCTTAAATGCACATGCAGGGTCTGTGAAAGACTCGGTGGTGGGTGAGGAGCGCCTTGCTCAATACTTACTAGCTGTTTTAAATAGTCGAAGCACACCCCTTCATTGGAAACACCTGAATAACAGAAGAATGGAAGGGCTTCGGTATGAATCCAAAGACAAAAATGTAAATAGTCTTAGAGATCTTCTGCCAAAAAAGAGGAAACCAATGAATGAATCTGATGTTTGGTACATTGAGGTAAGAACGATTTATTGAATTCTTTTGGTGGGGAAAGCCCAAGACAATCAATTCACATAACACTCACATTGCGTAAACTGTCATTGTTTCTTAATCACTTCATCTTAGCTTGTATTGCCCTAAATTTCAAGTCATCTTGTCTTATGCATTATATACTCATACCTCATGACTGTCAAAGTAGTTTCAGCTATTAAAACTTTTGATATATGTCTATCATTAGTTGGTTTTCTCATTCGATAGTCTTTTCAAATTATGAAGGTCCAATATTTCATTGTCTTTTTAGTAGAAGATATGGGTAAATTAAGTGATAATGAATCTATGTATGCCATTTTTCCCAATTCCCCCCCGCCTGGCCCTTTCTTTGCTGTTTACACGGATTGATATATTTTGATGCAGAGAGCTTGTTGAAACTTGTCTCTGTGTTCACTTCTGTTTGCCGTGTTGACTTTCCCATCCACCTGATTAATCATTATTCAGTTATAGAGTGTCTTTGAATTTCTATTATTAATAGCTGGCAGTAGGATATCAAATATCACATGGAAGTTCATCATAGGGACAATCCTTTTGTATTTAGCTGCAGAGGCTCTTGGAAATGGATGGATCGAGCTCAATTTTGGCTGTAGAATCCATTGTGTTCCTGGGCTGGCAGGTATAGAGGGATATTCCTAGGTGCAAATCAGGGAATCCTTAAGCTTCAGGTTGTTTGGAAAAGTGCATTCCAATGAACCTGAGACCAAAGCCCTTCTCCAAGTGTTGGAGATTTTTATTAGTGTTGCAGATTCTTTAAGTTCAAATGCCATTAACTGTGCCAAAGCAATCTAGGGTGGCCTATGAATGGCTTACCAATGTGATGGACTATATTAGAGAGCTTGTAAGCAGTTGAGTGGGTAGTTTTTCTCACACTAGAGGCATAAAAAATTTGGTAGACTTACTAGACCAGTGAAATCTAAGATTCTAAGTAAGAAATCCTTGTACATAAGAGAATCCTCTTCCGTAACATTATAATTTACTCTCACGCTTAATACATTGTTTTACATTATTAATAAGTAATAACAATAATGATAATCAACTTGTAAAGTGCAATGACATCAAGTATCAACCTATGCAAAAGTTTAGAACCTACACAGCTTGAGGCATGAGTGAATACTAGTGGAGTATCAGTTTATGGAAATTATTCCACTATCTTGTGTGGTCACACTTTTCATTTACCATATCTTAAACTTTAGTTACATACACAGTATCAAAATTCTCCAGTTTTCTCAAAAAGTCTCAAAGTATTCACAGCTTTTTGGAACAATCGTGACTTATTGATTTCTCAAAAGTCTCATAGTATATACAGCTTTTTGAAACAATCGTGACTTAATGAAAAAGTCACGAATTTCACGTATTAAACACAAATTATACTTGATTTTTTGAAAAAGGAGATGTAAGACTCGTCCGATGCTTTACATATATATGGGTTACCGTATAATCCTAAAACTTACCTCTTACATATTTATCTCATTCCCTTCCTACTCTACTTATCTACTGCCTATATTTCTACAATTCTACTCGGTATTGGCTTCCTAGTTATTTTTAATTTAATTTGATTTTTAAAGATTTTTTCAAAAAACAAAAAGAAGAAAAAAGGAAAAATGTGCTTTAAATAAAAGCAATGCATTGGATCTTTAAAATAATTTCCAACACGTGTCGCCCAAGTACACATTTTTTTAAAAATCGATTATCAAGCATATGTATTAGAATAAAAGGAGAGAATTACAGAAGTTAGATGACAATTGAGTTCACGATTCATGAACCCACACTAAAACAAAAACAGAGCAAAAGGAAATAGGACAGTTTCTGAGTAACCTCTTAATGAGGTCCCTGCCCCCTTTGCCACGCCATACCATCAGACTAGTAATGTCGCCCAAGTACACATTCTACATGCTAAACATCAAAGTCTATTTCATCCCCAGGGTACACGGTACACCTATAGTCTTTTTATTTTTAATTTATTTAATTTTTTTTGGGGGGTACACACCTATATATCCTTTGAAAGTGGTACCTGGGTATATATAGCACAGGTTTGGATCGGATATCCAAGCAACCTGCCAATCATATATCTGATCTTATTTTTCATAAATCTAAATTCATGTCTCTAGGAGTCACCCTTGTCATAATTTTGTTTTTCTTTCCTTACAGGATCTTGTGACTGAAGTCCAGCGTGCGCTCTACACCACACACTCAGAATTCAATGGTAATTTGGAGGACGAGGGCGACTTAGAGAGTCTCATAGAGCAGCAGTTTGAGGCGCTGCAGAAAGCATTGAAGATACCTCATAAGGCATCTAACGAGGCTCGTACAATGGTATCAAAGAAGTTCCTTACTCTATTTAGAATGGGCAAACTTGGTCCTTTCACCCTTGATGATGTCCCAGATTCCTCTAGCCCTGTACCTTGAATTATCCTTGCAGATTTTTATTTGCTGCACACTTGTAAATATAGAAACATTGTGTTTGCAAAAGCTCATGAATCTTAAAAACCTCACACAACTATAGAATTTTTTCCTAAAATGTGCTATCTATATAAAATTTCTGTAATATTTCTCTAGTGAACTTGTTGAAAATTCAACAGCAGATTGTTTTCACTGGTTAGTCTGCTCTGCAGCATTCCCACTGGTAAGTCGACATAACAATGATATGGGATAATTTGAATGGTTATGTCATTATCTTGGATTGAGTGGTTATTTTACTATATTTACATCATTTGCCTCTAGGAGAAGGGATAATTTTGTTTTATTATTTGAGACTGCCCCATTAATTTTTACTAGATTTAAGGGCAAATGATTTGTAAATATTACACGTGATTCCTTGTCTGAATTCCTTGCACACACTCACAAACTCGTCAATAAGGAACGAAGGAACGATAAGTTGGCACGTGCATCATGCGATGCACTTGAGAGCGAGGGGAAGGAGTTAACCACAGTTAATAGGAGTTAAAAGGGACACGTGTTAACCCACAGGTGCGATAGAACTCTCCCTGAGTTCAATCGTGATTGGCTGTGATTCTATTCTTTAAATAGATAGATGAGCAATGGGTAGTTTGGGAATTAAAGTAAAACATTAAATCAAAATTTTGTTTTATATAAGGGTAGTTTGGGAAATTCAGAAAAATCAGGCTAGCCTGACTCACATTATAATAGTAAAGATAAAGATAAAGAAAAAGAAGATGCAGAAGAACAAGCAGAAAATTTGCAAAAAGGAGGGCAACTTAATAGGGTCGTTCCTGCAATGTTACAATCCATGGGCCTGACTTCTGCTGGTCTTGTTTATGCCATTTACAACCCCTAAGGGAACTAGGACTAGGAGTACATTTGGCTTGATTTGCCTCAGCTTGGGGCTAAGTTACATTCAAGAGGTAGCCTATGGATTAAGAGCAATAGTTCGTGCTCCACGGCCAAGGAGCATACTACTGCCATGAGCTCAGGTTAAATTATTTTAACCATGCGGTTGAAATGGGGACACATGGCAAGAAAATGGGAGCCGAGACGCTCTTCCCCGTGTCACCAACCGAGGAGGTGATTATTTTCCATGGATTAAACAATCTACCTTGAATTAGTAGGTATTGTATGTAGGATTTATACAGTATCATTCTTCTTGCAAGAGGTACGTTTTCTCTTCTTGCAGGAGGTACGTGTTCTTGTAGTACCCACAATCCATACTTTTCTCCGTCGTTGGAATGCTGCTCATTCCCAAAGTTAATGGTTTGTGCTATTCCATTTCACATGTCAAAATGGAGCTACTCAGAATTTTGTAAAATGATCACTGGAGCTTTAATATAGGTCCAAACGATCTACAACCACCTCTATTAGATCAAATATAAAAAAAAATGAAGAATTCATTTGAGATCAATATCTCTATACGAATCTGGTAGCTAGAAAATACTAGATCTATATTTTTTTGATATTTTTTTTCTATTCCCACAAAAGTGTCATAATTTTCTTAAAACAACTCTAAATCACATGAAACTTGATTCTAAAATTCTCTAAAATCAATACCTATCAAAACATATATTTACGATCGAGATCTGATGGCCATTAGTGTGTTAGATAACGGTAGTCCGTACGAATGCTGACGACATTCGACGTCAGAATTTTTTTCCATTTTTTTTCCTTTTTTGTGTTCTTTATGGACCCCTTAGATCAATAGGATCTGATACCAAATAGAAAGAGGTAGAGAATGAAAAAAAAGAAAAGAGAAGAGAAAGTGTCGCGACCCAAAATACCCCCTAGGCATTAGGGATACGTTGACCCGTGAAGTACTATATCCGATACCAAACCATCCTATAAAAATACCCAAATACATAACATAACGGAAACATAGAATAGTGCGGAAGCGTGAACTTAAAATTTTCTTCTTTACATATGACGATATTCCAAGTTTGTACAATAATAAAACCAAAACAAGAGTGGACATGCCCATTCATCAAAATACAATGTGATCTCTCCCTCACTCACTCTCAGTAATATATAGGATAAGGCCACCTATCAAGGTTCCTATTCTCTTTTGGCTGAACCTCTGCCGACTCCTCCTCAACATTGTCCTCCTCAACTCAAGGATTGAGATCATAGATGTCGAACGAACCTGACGACATAAAATGTACGGTTGAGTATGAAATACTCAGCGTGTACAAACTACTAGCTAACAATAGTATAACAACAATAATATCACATGCAAGTACTTAAAAGAATACAATTCATAGTTCGTGCTTAAAAACCAACATAGAAAATCATGCATCAAATCTTATCGTTCGTGAAAAACAAAACACATCGTATAAGCCTTATGAATTCTTATGAGTTCTTATGAGCATTATGAATTCTGATGAGTTCTTTATGAGCTTATGAGTTCTTATGAGTTCCTTATGAGTTTATGAGCCTTGTGAGCCTTGTGAGCCTTATGATCCTTGGAGACTTGTGAACCGATCTTAGACATGATCTATGGAGATTGTGAGCACTTATGAGCCTTGTGAATCTTGTAACCGATATAAGATTTATGCATTTCTTATGAGTTCTTAGAAGCCTTGCTAGATTTATGATCCTTGGAGCTTATGCAAAATCTTTGATGTGATCCTTGTGAGCATGAGGTAACTGATCTTAAAAATACCAACCCAAAGTTTGGCCTTGTCAATGCTTATGAACTTATGTTTCTTCTTATGAATTTTCCTTCGAAAAATCTTTCTTATGATTCTTGAAATACTTGTACATGCGGGAAAACGTTGATCGTTCGAAACATAAGGTGCATGGAGTGCTTGTGAACATCATATTATACTTATTAGAAAGCTTTAATCGTTCTAATTATGTTTATATGCATCATGGGAGCATCATAATACACTTAAAAACCTTTGAACATAATCATGTGAAGCTTAGAGACATTATGACTATCATAGAAAATCCATATACATTCAAGTATAGTAGTGGAGTACTATTCATTACATAGCACACCAACAGTCATGGCTACTAAGCCTATTTCATCACATCATACTTAGAATCTTAGTTTCTTTGAGGAATCAGAACCAAACACAAATATAGAAGATATTTATCATTTTCTTGAAAAACCCCAACTTTAAAACCCTTATTTCTAGGTTAAAATCATAGCAAGGTTAGATAGGAGAGTGTAGTTACCTTGAAAGATCAAATATCTTTGATCTAAGGCCTTAGAATCTTAGTTTCTTTGAGGAAAATTAGAACCAAACACAAACATAGAACATATTTATAATTTTTTTGAAAAACCCCAACTTTAAAACCCTTATTTCCAGGTTAAAATCATAGTAAGGTTAGATAGGAGAGTGTAGTTACCTTGAAATATCAAATATCTTTGATCTAAGGCCTTCGAAGTGTTGAGAATGCTTGACGAAGAAAAACTGAGCTTAAGGATGAAGTTCCACGCTCGAGAAAGAAGATCCAAGCTTGAGGAATGAGATCCAAGCTCCAACCTTGATCGTACAAGAAGACCCCTTCTCAAAACCCTAACTTTCTCTCATTTTCTCCCAAAGTTTCTCTTAGACTTAGTGTTAACCTAAATCCCCTGAAAATGATTGTTGCGCCCCAAAATCCCCCCTAGGAGTTAGGTAGGACTTTAGGTGTGACTATACATAACTTGGCAAACCATCCTGTAATGAACAAGGCAATAACATAGCATGGTGACAACATAATACAGAGTGCGCAAGCTAAACAGTGCGGAAGCATGACTAAATTTTTCATTTTTCTATAATCTGTATTCCAAGTTCATATACAAAACGTATCTAGTAAAGGTGGACATTCCCACCATCAAAATACAAAATAATGATCAAGCCTCTCTCTCTCTCCATAAGACCCTACTCACAATAGTCTAGATAGGGCCACCTATCTAGGTCTCTGTCCCCCTGAGGCTGTAGTGGAATAGGCGCCTCCTCCTCGATGTACTCTTCCTCCACCCAAGGCTTAGGGTTAAAGGTATCCACCAGACTTGCCAACATTAAATATACGGCTGAGTATGGAATACTCAGTGAGTACAAGCTACTAGTTAACAATAGTAATAGCGAAATACAATAGTGACAAATACATACAATTTATAACATCAAATTTAAAGCAAAACAATGAACGTGACATGCATGGAACAAATGCGAAAACTTTGAATAAAACCCATACTTAAAATTCATGACTTGTTCTTGAAAATAGCTTTTCTTGATTTTCAAAACTTGCTTGTCGTGTTAAAACTCATTCTTGTCTTATTTTTGTCTCGTGAAAATCATACATGTCTTATCTTGTTTGAAATCACACTTGTCTTGTCATGCTTGTTATGTCTTGACTTGACTTGTCTTGCTTAACTTGTGAGCCAGATGTCAGTGCCCTTGTAGCGACTTATGAGCCGGATACGCAAGTATCCTTCAGCGAAATATAGAAAAACAACTTATGAGCTGGATATGTAACTATCCTTCAGCGAAATAGAAAAAGTGCACCAACATCCTTGACCGGCCCTCTGTCCGGCATTATCAACTTGTCTTGTTTTCGTGTGAGCCAGGTATGACATATCCGGGGGATATGCCCTACCCTTGACCGGCCCAATGTCCGGCTTTATCATACTTGCTTGTTTTCTTGTGAGCCAGATATGACATATCCTTGGATATGCCCTATCCTTGACCGGCCCGATGTCCGGCTTTATCATTCGTTTCGTAAATCACAATTCATGTTCTTGGTTGTTTTCTCATATACATATACTAGGAAATCACAATTCATGCATGCACGCGTGCTTGTATGAAGCAATTGTGGTAATCATGATGACATGAGAGATTCAAAAAATAGCACATAACATTTTAAAGCTTCTATAGTCAAATGAGAATTTAATAAAACACATAGAGTAAATGCTCAATTTCACATTTAGGAAAACTCCACAAGTTATATTTTCGTAGTCTCCATTATTCATTCATTCCTTATTCATGCATTTCATCAAATACTTAGCATTCATCATTTATATAGTTAGTAATTTTTCATTTTTCCTTATCACCCATTTCATCAAACATCAAGAGTGCGTGTATTATGTGTACATTGTCCTTCCACCTTTTTCCATCACACACCTTCATCACAACCACATGGCATCCAATCGCCTTAACCATCCACCATTCAAACATCCCCACATCATCACTAATTAGTTCTTCTTACACATTTTTTGGGAACATTGGTTTATTTAAAGAATTAGAACATACAAGATCAAAGCATAATCATTTTCAAAGAAAAAGATTATTACTAATTTAACTAGAAGGGTGTGCTAACCTTGAGGATCAATGCTTGATCTTGAAGAAAACCCTTGAGTAGAAACCCTCAAACTTGATAGAGGAGGATCCACCCTTGAGGATGAAGGTCCTTGCTTGAAGGATGATCCAAGCCTTGAGCTCCCTTGATCTCAAATCCAAAACCCTTCCTTGGGTTTTCCCTAATCTCCCATCTCCTTTCTCTCTTTCTTAGATTTTGGTTAAATCCCAAAACCCCCAATGTGACCCCTATTTATAGGCAAAGGGTTTAAAACCCTCAAATCCGAAATCAGCACCCGTGTGTGATTGATCGCACACCAACTGCGATTGATCGTAGCTCACAGTGCGATCTATCGCACCCGAAACTGATCTATCACACTTCCACCCGAGAGTTTCTGATTGATTTTCCCCTGCATGCAATCGATCGCAAACCATCTGCGATCGATCGCAGATCCCTGTGCGATCTATCGCACCTGGAGCTATCTATCGTACATGGACTCGAAGGTTTTCTCAATTTTTCCTCTATATATGATCGATCGCACATCCCATTTTCTGAGATTTTTCACGAGCAGCCTCTTTGGGATGTTTCCAACCTTGTTCCTATACTTTTTAGGGCATTTACCAATTATATACACAGTACACATACCCCTTTACCATTTCTTTTTCTCATCAACCACGTGCAAAAAGTTTCGGGGTTCTACAATGACCTCTATTTATAACCCAAGGGGTTGAAACCCTAAAAATCCCGCATTTGGGGCTTTTTCGCGACTTAACTGGGCATGACCTTTCGAACGGTGGTGTGATCGTTCGAACGGCTGAGCCTATTGTTTTTGGTTTTTGAAACATTTATTTTCAATCATTCGAACGGTTGTGGAATTGTTCGAACGGTTGAGGCTACTATTATTTTATTTTTAACCATTCACTGACATCGTTTGAACGGTTGTGAAACCGTTCGAACGGTTGCCCTAGTTTTCTTCTGTTTTTCACTTTTTCTTTCTTATTCATTTGCTTAGACCTTTACAGCTTTTAAACATTACCAATGGTCCTTAAGACCTTAGAACACACGCCTTAACTCATTATTAAACACAACAACATCATTATCATAAATCATACAACCCAAACCATACATTGAAACCCTTTTGGCTTTAAAACACACATTTCATAGCACTATTCACAGAACTATTCAGTAGTACTGTGCACATGAAGATCGGGGGTTCTACAAAAAGAGAAAATAAGAGAAGAAAGTGATTAGGGTTAGAGAGTATAAATAATTCATCTCTCATTTCTTTTATATATTATTACTAAAAACTAGCATTACATTTTTAACCTTATGTGTATTACACATATTAGATATGGTATGTGTAATACACACGTATAGCTAATTACATAAAATATCATAAATACCCCTGTCAACAACCCAAATCCCCTTAAAAATAACATGGCCTTCTATATTTTGCGTATTTTCTTCAAAAATCTAATTTCCTTTCTCCATGATTGTATGGCCAATTATTTGTATTTTCCTTTATGCCACAAACAAGAATGAGATTTGACATCAGTTGTCGAAAATGTCATCCACATGATCATAAGCCTCGTTCAGATAGAGTCCAAACATACTAAGTGAATAACTATATGTTCTTTGGCCAATTACTTGTAGCTGAGATCCCAGGGCCCCACACGTGTCTCAACCCAACTTTAACTGGCTCAAAAGTCACTCATTTTCGAAGGTGCATCTCTGCAGAAAGTTGGATTGAGGACTTCTTAGGTTTGAACCACGCTAAGTACGATATATCTCTACTACTACTATAAAACACAATTAAACAGTCTATTTGAATGCCATGTATGTATACCTTTTCATGCCACATAGGACTATAATTCTGTGAAGCAAAAATTGGCAGAATTTTCTATTCATATTCTTCTACAAATGTTTGCACAGTTCACCTCTCACACAGACGTTTCAAAAATGCAATGAATGCGCCTGTTTATCTATCCGTAACCTCTCCCTAACACACATTCCCTCATTAACCCTCCTCTCTGGCACGTTACTTCTTCTCCAGATAAATTTGATCCGGGTTCTGTGTAAACATTATTTGGGTTTTGCTGAAACTCTCATGAGTTTCCTCAATAAAATCCATCGGGTATCTGCTGAAACTATTTCTGATTTCTTCTATATGACCCATTTAGGTTCTGTCATGTAGCGTTTGCAGGTTATGCTGAAAACAACTAGGGTTTTCTCTGGTGCTATGAGGCTCTATCTGTTAATCTGTTCTTTCAGCGGCAATGTTGATATCATTCACTAAAGTTAAGGTTCTGATCGAATTTTCAAAGTTGTGCAGGGAATTAAGGTGTGAGCGGGAAAAGCGAACCTTGGACTAAGCTGTAACAAATATGATGGTAAGAAGCTTAGCCCCCTTTTTGAACATTGTCGCTCCTTGCTCTGGTGCACCTAGTTCGGAGAGGAACAAAATCAGGAAAGGTAAATGTGGGCATTTGATGGTAAGAAGCTTAGCCCCCCTTTTTGAACATTGTTGCTCCTTGCTCTGGTGCACTCAGTTAAGAGAGGAACAAAATCAAGAAGGGTAAGTGTGGGCATGCAAAAGAGTAAGAGCGAACGAGGGCTTCTTGCTAACTAACATTTGAGTTCCCAAAACCCACCTAGATTTTCTTTGAGCGTGTATCTTCTGGAAATCCATAATACCACAATTGGGTTGTTAATCTTGAGTTAAGCAGGCCAAAGCTATTTGGCTCATGTCCAACCTATAATATACTACAGACCATAAAACGTGCACGCTACCCAAAGCCGACCCTATGTCCCTTTTAACTCCCTTAATTGTGGTTAAAGTTTTCTAACCCTTATGGTTAAATAATCTAACTTTTGTTTTAGGAAAAAAAAATCAGTAGAGGGGTTAAATCCTTTTAACCATAGTTAATGGGTTCAAAGGGATCGGACACATCTCATTAGGGGGAAGCCAAGTAAGCGCATGTGGGGGGACCCTTTGACAAAAAATTTATTTTCTATACCAAGGATAAGATAAATTACTTTGTTTGTTAAATGAGGTTATTCTAAGGCGGGTTTATAACAACCAAGGTATAAAATTTTGTTGAAATTTCGCGAAATTTCGGTCTCAACAATGGCACCCGACATTGAAACAGGTAGAATTTAGGGTGAGCAGATTTCGGACGAAATTTCGGACGAAATTTTGTTTTTCCGATATCTTGTGATTTCGTCTGAAATATTCACCTACCACTGTCGGATTTCGTTGAGATTTCGCGAGATAGGAGACGATATTTCGAATATCAAAATTTCGGGATTTCGGACGAAATCCTCACCTACCACCATTTGATTTCGGCCGAGATTGACCGAAATCAACGAAACTGTCGATATTTTTCCGAAATAAACCGAAATTAACGAAATTTCGCCCGAAATTTTTGGGATAAATTCAGAATATTCTTGGAATATTCTGAGCCTATTAATGATTAAATAATTTTTTTTAAAAAATAAAAAAAATAAAATTTCAAAAATACCCTTCTCTATTTACCTATAAATATCCCCCTCTATCATATTTCTCACCAATTTTCTTCTTCTTCTCTTCTTACTTAGTAGTTAGTAGTTTGTTCTTTAGTTACAAGTTTTTAATCTTTAGTAGTTCTTAGATTCTTAATTTAGAATTTAGATTTTATTTTTCTCAGTCTTTTGACTCTTTGCTAAAGGTGGTGAAACACTAACAATGGACCGGGGCTAAAGAGAAAGAGTCAATCAAAGGTATATTATTTTTTTTATTTTTATTTTCATGTTGATTATATTTATTTCATGTATATTATTTTGTAATTTGTAGTTACAACTTACAAGTTAATTAATATTTAATCTTTAGTAGTTCTTAGTTTAGATTTTATTTTTCTCAATCTTTTGATCTCTTTTTTAAAGGTGGCGAAACACTAACAGTGGATCGGTGCTGAAAAGAAATAGACAATCAAAGGTATATTATTTTGTCTATTTTTATTTTCATGTTGATTATATTTATTTCATGTATATTATTTTATAGTTACAACTTATAAGTTAGTATTTAATCTTCAGTAGTTCTTAGTTCATATTTATTTTTCTCAGTCTTTTGAGTTTTTTCTAAAGAGATATATTATTTGTTTATTTTTATTTTCATGTTGATTATATTTATTTCATGTACATATTTTTTTTGTATATATGTTCTTTTGAATTAAATATTTTTTTAACTTTGTCGGTTTGTTGTAGTTAAAAATAAAATGGAGGAGGACCAGGAGCAAGAGGTAGAGGTAGAGAGCGAAGCTCATTTTTAGTGGACCGTAACAACCATAGATCCAACATGGCAACATTGCACCAATGCTGATAGGATGGGGAAATCAAAACAACAACTCCGATGCAATTCGGGTCTCTGCTGCTTCCATATTCAACAATTCATCCATGTTAGACTTTTTAATGTGGCTAGTGTTGAAGACCACTGTCTCTCTGTCAATGTTGATGAGGATGGTGGCGTTGTGATGGAGAGAGGGGAGCTTGGTGCCGTTAGAGCATTCCTAGCAGCCTCACCAAATTTTACTCACCAATATAGCCAAACTCACAAAAAGTCACGTTGGTGAGCCACTTTTTTTAAACACTCCCAACAGCCTCACCTAAATAGCCAAAACTCTAATTATTTTATCATTTGTGTCACTTCTACAATAGAAAAAGGGAGAGAGAAACCTTTATTTTATTTGTGTGGGCCCACAAAGAAGGAGGGAAAGAGAGATTTAATTTTGGTAAGTGTACAGTGACTCACCAAAGTTGGTGAGTACTGTACACTCACCAAACCAAAATGTGATATTGGTGAGGCTGCTTTGGTGTTATTTAGCACTTTTTAGCTATCTGGCTCAGCTAGGAATGCTCTTAGGGAGGCTAAGGGATTTTTTAAAGGAAGACCATATGCGAGGGAGATGTGGTTGTGAAGGGCATTGGTATCAATGTCGCGAGTTCGGCCATGAAGGTTGTGCAAGGTAGGTAAGATGGGTGGAGGCCATGACGTCGTGGGAAAGGAATCCATATATAATCGATTCCCACCAGCATTCCTTTGATAAGACCCATCTTAGAGAGTTGAAAACCTCAATGGCTGTGACCTCGCACTCCTTCCTTTCTAGATTTCTTGACAACAATTGCAAGTCCCTTACCTGGTTTTGTCGCTATCATAGGGGAAGAGTCAGATCCATCCCCAATAAATATCGCCAAAACCGCCTTGACCAATTAGATTTTTACTACTGAATTTTTGTGTGGCAGCTATCCTTCAGAGGATTAGTACTGTAGGAAAAGATTTCTAGCTTCAAGCCATGAAGCTCCCTATCATTCTTTCTCACTTCTTGAAGTGATTGATCCTCAAGAATGGGTTAGAAACTCAGTCCTCATCTTAATTTACTTGGCTTCTCTGTTCCAAGAAATAGCTACAATGTGTTTTAAGATAATATCAAATAAGAGTTAGTCTATATGTACTCCCAAATATATTCCCGAATATACTCCCTAATCCTAACCGTTTATAACCAACCATTAAGGGCCAAGATTTGAATTGACTTATTTTGTCTTTTCTAATGCCACATAAGCTCTAATCCTAACCGTTTATAATTGAGATAAACGGATAAGATTTGGGAGTATATTTGGGAGTACACTTTGGGAGTATCCCTAGATTAATTCATCAAATAAATACAGATTAGGAAACGAAAAGAAGAACAAGGTATTCAATGAAAAAAAAAAACAGAATTACCTATCTGTCCTTTTGAAGGAAGAGATGAAGACAATAACACATATTTGGTCTATAAAAAAAGTGAGTTTGAAAGAAAGTGATGCTAGCATTATCCTAAAAGAAAGTAAATATTTTTAGATTCTTTTATGTTTTCAATCAACCTCGATAAAAAAAAAAAAAAGGTTGTCAATCAATCTTTATTGTTGTTGTAACATTGATTTTAGTGCCATTTTCTAAGTTTTTAGGTTTCCTAAAATGTTAGGGTCTTATCTCAGAATATATGTATTAAAAAAAATTAACTTGAAACGGTTTCTATATATGGTATCAATTAATTTAGTGGGTGATTAAATGGATATACATGCTTATACATATACACAAAGGATTTTGCTAACCCCAGTTGCAAATCTTCCAAAGACGCAATTTGGTGGCTACAAATGTCAAAGATTTTATGTTTTTGAGTTTTTTTAATGTGTTAAAATATCAAATATCTCCACGTGATATGCCTACCCTTGAGTCTGTAGAAATTTTTGGAGTAAATGCGACTGTGATAGCACTCCTCATATGCAAATGGTTGGGGATGGAGTTTTGTTGGGTGATAAAATGCAGACATATGCATATACATATACGCAAATGGGTGGGGATGGGGTGTACATTGTCCCTTTGCCGGTAATGGAGCATCTGATCTGTGGATTGTTGGTCATAGCTCCCATAATGTGTATTTGATATTGTATACATGGTATTCCTTGTACGAACCAAATTTGAAGATGCTAACTTAGGATTCCTTTTTCACCTATTAAACAAATATAAGCTTAGCATGTATGATTCAGTAGGTCTTTTCCTTTTTTCAGTAGAGGTGCATGACAGTCGGTTGCTCAATCATACATTCTAAGAATTCAGTAAGTGCCTTGGCTACTCCCATGTTCAGCAATATGTTGAAAAATACAACTTCAAATGCAATAAAAAATGGGGAAAATGTTATGTAAATGGCTAGCAAGAAGCTCATGAAAATGCATTGAAATATCAAAATCAAATAAATGAAAATATCATTTACCATTAAGTTTAGTTATCAAAGCTTTTAAAGTTTTTTTTTTTCATTTTGAATATAATATTTTTTGTGGGTATTGTAATTATTTATTAAAAGTTATTTTAATTAGGTTATTCTCTATTTTTACTTATCCTTAATTTTTTTCTTCTAATATTTCTGTGCACAGGTTGATTACTAGTCTAATACTATTATAAAACAGAGTTAAAGCCTCCCTTTGAATGACACCTAAGTCTCTATTTTGATGCCACATAAGACCCATTTTCAATTGTGAAGCCACGTCAACACATCTCCTTCACAGTGCATAATTACCTCTTCTTAGACTTTCCCTCTACACACGTTACGTTCTATCCAAATGTTATGAAATTAGATATCTCCCCCTTCTACCTCCCTCTTATTGCACAACTTTTTCTTGCAAATCATTGTTTTTCAATACGAAATGCTGGTTATTTTGAGCACTGCAGATTGGGTTGCATAGACCAAACCGAATAGATTTCAAAGAAGAAGCGGCAACCCCTATTTTCTCGAGAGACACCATATTTGGAGTAAGCATAATTCTACCCATTATTAATGGTGCTTTTGTTTCTACATCAACCAAGAAGACAGTTTCCATCGGTATTACTCGCCACCTGTTTGAGAAATTGTTACATTTTGATGCTTCGTGCTGAGGTATTGCGTCCAGCTTCATCTGATAGTTGTGGGTCTATTATGTTTTAGGTCTCTAGGGACAAGGGTTTGCAGTTTTGTGGTGGGTGATCATCTCAAAGGGGTTGATGAAGGGGTGAGGTCTCTCTTTTCTTTCCTTTCTCTCTTCGCATCCCCTTTTCTTTCATTTGTTTCACTTTAAAAAGTTTTATAGCATAAATGATTTTACCATAAAAATTAGAAATTTCCCCTGAATTCACAAGATGTACAGTGTTTTTTGAAATCCATCAAACTGCTTGCTTTTTATCCAACTATCATATTCTATTTCTTATTTCCCGTGCCAACTTTCTTGCGATGTCATGTAAATCTTTATGCCTAATTTTGAGTAGTTAAAGTAATTTCCAGCTTGCAGATGAACTTGTGTCTGAAGATCTTAGCAATAGTCTTGCATCTCCCAACCAAGTGGTGAGGCTTATACCATGTAGTCTTGATGATTGCAATTTGATAGTTGGATAAAACATATTCTTATCTGCCATTCAAAAAACACCTGCTTATGCTATTACCACAAAGTACCCACAATGGAGCAATGCCACTTTATTGAGACGCCTCTGTCATCTTAGAACAATGCCACTTTATTGCTATTTTTATGGGTATCCTTCAAAATATGTTTGAATTAAGACACATCTGCAGGTGAGTGAGCCATATGCTTAGAGTCCCTATCTCTTTCCTGCTCCATCAGACAATTACACTTTCATCTTAGATAAACAAGATAAACCATTAGCATAAGCAGTACTACCCCTCTTCCGTGTAATGCAGAGGTAGATAAAACTGCACTAACTAGATTATCCATTTATGTAATGCCTTTTCGTGTTTGTTTCCAGGGGCAGTATGCTGCTATATGGGATTCAACATGTTGTCTCATTCTCTACTTAGTGATCAAGTAGGTCAAACAATGTGAGAATAATAAAGGACTGAAGTACTTCAACCTAATTATGATATTGATTGCATCAGCCCACCCAATACTCTGTCTTACTTGCCACCGCCTATCACTACCATGAGTACAATCAGGCCGTTAATTGACTTGATCGTGTAAGATCTTTAGGTTTCTGCAAATAAATAGTTTTATTGTCATTACATGCAAATATATCTGCAATTACATTAAGTTCTTAGTATTTGTTAAGATTTTTTTTGCTGATTTTTTCCTGCTAAACCATTCCAAGGTGTTCCTCCTTTGAACTGTTTTAAACCACTTACCTACTTCCACACTTCGAATCATATGATGCTATTGCTTCCTCATCGTGCTAATAAGAATAGCTTAAATACATTGACATAGTTGTTTCAAGTTCAAAAGTCAATCTCTTGCCACATTACACTGAACTACATAATTATTGACTATCATACAAATAGTATAAGTAAGAATCCCCATTGCTAGAAATCCATTCATTACATGTGGCTTTTATCATGGTAAAGTAAAAGTCAATAATTTGAGGGTTCTCTTGGTAGCAACCATATGGTGAGAAAAACATTAGGCGATGCTCTGAATGTGAATGTTCTCATGACGATGGATAGTATTCTAAAATGAAAAAGAAAATTGAGAAATTTCCTTAATGTTAAAGCTTCCTAATTGTATGATCAATTGGCCACAAGATTGCTGATGAGTATAATGGAAAGTGATGATCATGACGACGACGATGGATTACTAGACAAATATACATGTGTTACCAACATTGTATTTCCTCCCCATCATCTTTAATAATTTTCTAGGATGAATAGGTGATGCACTAATCCTCTGCTACATATATGAATTTCAAATTTAGGAACATGAGCTTTATCTGCTAAGATGGTTTTAATGATTGCAAAGTTTGGTCTTTTATATCATAAAACACTTGACATGAGCAAGTGCTTTGGGATCCAAGATTACTTTAAGCTTGATGAAAACTAAGATAAAAATGATATCTCCCTTTGTCTTTCTATTTTTTAACACGTGGCATACCATGCACACTTTGATGGAAAATGAGACAAAATGGACTGTAGTTGGTACAATAAGAGATGATTTTAGTCTGGTGGTGTAGATGAATTACTCCTTTTTCTGTTGTTTTTCTTAATTAGGCTGAATTTTTGTAGTTAATTCATCAATTGTAATATTAGTCTTCCCATCTATGTTGTTATAACGAATAATAAAGGGATTCCCTTTTTTTTTTTTTCTTGCTCTCTCTCTCATACACCTTGCTCATAGTCTTATATTTTATAGTCTTGCCATATAACAATTTATAAAGTAATAACTAAAGTAGAGCATAATTTTGTTGTGAGTGCTAAAAGGTAGACATGTTGAGATATCAATCATGCATTACATGCTACATGATTGTGCTTAGTGCTCAATGGAGGTTGCCCGTCATTTATCATTTGATAGATATTTTAATTGGTAATTCCTTAAGGGTATTCATACTTATACCTCTTCACAGACAAAGGCTTCCAAACTCTCACTGAGGTAGTGACATGTGTTGTTCTTCGAGGAATTGAAGGTACCTAATGGGTCTACAAACATACAAGTACATGAGCCAGAGAGGTGACCTGCCATTCAGATAGTTTCTACCTAGAAGATTTGCATCCAGTCTTGTGAGTGACCCATTGAATTTGGGATCATATTCAACCACAATTGAATTTCCTCCAAGTTCAATTGCACCCACATGTCAACACGTGTCCCTTTTAATCATCCTTAATTGTGGTTAAGATTCACTAACCCTTAGTGTTCAACAATTTAACTATATTTAAGAAAAAAGTATTTAAAAAAATTAACCCTTAAGAGTTAAAATTTCTTAACCAAGGTTAAAAGGGGCTTGTGAATGCAATTGAACCCTTCAAACTCATTGATTATTAATTTCTTTGATCTTTTTCTCCACTCATGTCTATGTTACTACACCCGTGCATCGCAGGGGGTGTTTGCTAATATATATATATATATATATTACCTAATTATATGGCAGACTTTTTTTGTCCCCTTCTGCCTGCGCCACGTCAGATTTTCACCTCCTGCCATTCCGACATGTGTCCAACAATGTATTGGTTCGTGAAACGTTTCCACTTCAAACCGCTTTCAAAACGGGAACGGGTCCATTGGAGAGAACCGTTTGGAAACTACCTCATGAGATTTCCTTAATTCTATATCTCACAGTTTTGTTGATCTCTCAAACGACATGCCTCCTACATCATGCTTCTCCCCACATATTTTTATATCTCCTGTTTGTCTCATTCGTGATAACTGCATCATTAGTTGCTCTTATTTGCTTCATCTGATCTCCATGCAATTTCGGGTCCTTAGTATTTATACATTTTTTGATTCATTCTATCTCACTTGAATGACTATGAATGCTCAAGGAATCTAAGATATCTCAACGCAATTTCGGGTCAGATCAAGAATTTTTTTTCATTTTCTCAGATTAGGCAGCGTTTTTCCTAGGTTTTTTTTCCATTGTTGAAACATTCGATTGAGAAAGACATTGAACAGATAAAGTTCATGATGCAGAAAATTATTTTAAATGCTACAAGAAAAAAAATTAGCCAAGCAGATATTTTCTATTAGTTTAATTTCCTTTGCTGAAAAAAAAAGTGATTAATTAGATTTTTTCAATTGGTTTAATTTCCTTTGCTAAATACACCAATTGCACAAGTGTAAGGACCCGAATTAAATTCCTCGTTTTCATGTTATATGATTTGCTTTTCTAGATAAAGGTGCTTGAATTATGCATCAATCCTATGAGAAACTAATGTGTTAAAAATCTTGATTAAGAAAACCCATTTATTTCATTTAATTTAACTAGTTTGGAGAAATAAATTGCATGAAATAAAAGAAGAATAAAAAGTAGCGAAAGACTAAAAAATAAAAAATGGAGATCGTCACACTGGCCGATCGATTGCCCTTCGGTGGCGATCGATCGCCCGACCGGAATTTTCGTGTTGCGAGAATTTTTTATTTTATTTTTCTAACTCCCTAGGGTCTCCAAAATCTATAAATAACTCTTCAACTTGAGAGTTAGGGTTTCTATAGGCTTCTAAACCTCAAAGTGAGAAGAATGAGAGTTCTCTGAGAGATCAAAAGGGGGAAACTGAAGGAGTTCAAAGATTGGATCAGAAAAAGGAGAAAAAAAGGCTTGAAGATTGATATAAAGTTTTTTTCTCAAGCGATAGATCATAGGGAAGCGATCAAGTGAGGTAAAAGAACGAATGTAGTAGTTCATATTTTGAATATTAACCTAAAAGGATGAATTAAAAGGAGTAAACCTAAGTAAGAATGTAAGAATATATAAGATCTATGAACATGTTTATGATTCTTGTTTTATTAATTCTTGAATCATTAAAATAGGATGTGAATAACCATATTTATGATTTCTGTTTCATTATTCTTGAATTAATAAATTAGGATGTGAAGAACCATGTTAAAATTTGTTTATGATTCAATAAGGGGATTGGGAAATCATATTGAACGTATGTGGATTTATGAGGAGAATGAGATGAATGGATGGAATTGAATGTTTGAGATGAATTATTTGTGGGATTTTAATTGTATGTTAGTTTGATTTTGTGATTATAATTCATGAGAATTGTTATTGATGAAAGGTGTGTTATAATTAGGATATTGACCTTGATTAAACAAAAGAGGATTTTGATATTTAAATTAGATCGTGACCTAAGTGTATTTTAATATAAACTGTGATTTTAGATTGTTTAATCATTGGAAATATGAAAGGTTGTGTGTTTATTTTATGTTTCTTTATACGTGATATACATTGAGTAAATGAACCTTTGATGAGAGTCAAGCTTGCATAGGCCTGGTTAACATAGTGGAATGAGACGCTATGGTGAGATGTCCTGTAGCCCTTGACGATTAGTTTTAGGTGTAATTTAAGCAAAATGTGTATCATTGTACACTCACAAATGAAAAATATGCATATGAATGAATAGAGAATTAATGATACTAAGAAGATTATAAGTAAGACCAAAAGAAAAGTAAGTAAGGAAAGAAAGACACACGAAAGCGATAATGCATATTTGTATTTTGCACCACTGAATACCATCTAAAAGGCGAGATGTATGCCAAAGTAAGTAAGCCGTCTTACCAGAAAATGTACTAATTGTCCGTGCCGGATAATGTACGAATGGTGGTATGTTGGTAAAGTAAAGTATAATAACCCATTTCCTTATACGGTAAAGCTGCATTTTAATTTATTACCAATGCATGTGAATGTGTTGTTCATGAAATGATAAAGTATGAAGTATAAAAAGTAAGAAAGTAAGAAAAGAAAGAAAGAAAAGTAAGAAAGTAAGAAAAGAAAGAAATTGACGTAATGTACCTGTTTGTTTCCGCACTCTGATTATGTATGTGAACTGATGTATGAATTTGTAAAATGCATACCAGTTAATGTTCATTATATTGTTCACTATGGTCTGTTATATACGTGGAGTAACGTGTTACTCAGCCGATGACTTTTGTTGTCGGTAGGTTAAGGTTTTGATATTTGTGCGTCTGGACCTTAGGAAGAAGAGAAGTACATCGAGGAACCCGAATGTGATCATCCCGAGGAAGAACGGGATCTCGATCGTTGGCCCTACTCTTGAAGTTGATTTAGTAGTTAAATTTCTGGGAGACTTTAATTGACTTTATAGAGATTTATGTTCAGTTTAGTTTTATGATTATGATCATGATAGATGATTGAGATTTTGTCATATTTCAGTTGCAGTTATGGATTGTGGATTTCATTGATGTTATTAATTGAAGAAATTTTTAGATTCGTATTTTAGTATGCCTTAAATGCTTTTAACATGATGATTTATTAAGTAAGTCATGTGCCAAGATCTCATATTCTCCTAGGTGGGGTTTTGGGGCGCCACAACAAGATAATGAACATAGATAGTTCATGATCCATAAACATATTCTCCGATGGAGCATATTTTTTACTTGGTTTATTTTCCTTTGATAGAACAATCGCTTGGGGAAGACAATGAACAGAGATAGTTCATGATCTAGAAAACTATTCTCTGTTTCAACATGTTTTTTCCTTGGTCTATTTTTCTTCCCTGAAACAATCGTTTGAGAAAGACGATGAACTTGCACATACCAAAAAAACCACTCCAAAAGATGGGAATACACTTGCAAATGTCATTTTTTTGAAAACTATTTCTTCTTCCTTCTGCTCCTCTATCAAAATCTCTAAAAGGTTTTTCGCATTGATCACTGATACGTACCAATTTATAGGGAAATCACCACTTTCCTAATAGCTTACAAACATCATGAGAAGGGTTACTAAATAAATAAATAAAAAAATTAATGAAAAGACTGAGCCAATTGCAGCCTTACATCAAAGTTGAGCATATGTCCTAAATCTATGCATTTCCATAGCTATCTCCGTGCATGATGTAGATTCCCTCATTGGTACTCCCTTTTTTAAGATTCACTCACTTTTTTTTTTGTTATGGTCTTAGGGGTTAGTATCTGCTCAACAAAGTGAGGGAAATCACAAAGCCCACCTGCACGGGACTCGAGCCCGGAACCCCTCCCTCCTAAGGAGGAGATACACCAACCACTGGGCTATTCCCAGGATATAAGATTCACTCACTTAGGTTTAAGAAATCTAACATCTTTAAATATAAATAAAAGGGAAATAGTTTTGTACCCATGAATTCCATTTCAAAACCTAAGGCTGTGGTGAGCATTTAAGAGGGGGGGCATCCCCCAATAGGTGGATGCCTTAGGTTTTGAAATGGAATTCATGGGTATGCCTATCGCTACTCAAAATAATAATAATAAAAAAATTCCTTAATTCTCATATGGTTAAACATAGATAAAGGGGCGTTAGACAGGACACAAGTACAAAACAAATGTGTGGTCCTGTCATACTTAGAATTCGGATCAGATAGATATGTCTTCGCACCAACAAACCCTTCTTCTCCTCCTATCTTTTCGATTTTTTGAAATCTGTACATTATTCAATAGACAATTCAGATATAATGTAAGCCTTTAAAAAATTAATTTTCCCTTCTCTTTGATTATGAAACGAGAATCTATGCTATAATATAAAGAAATATAAAAAAGAAGAATTCGTCTTTGATCCCCAAACTCCATTCCCTCTAATCTTATAAGTTATATTTAAGAGATCATATGTGGCTTTTCTCTTTAATCTTCACCGTTCAGGTTTGGGACCCATTATCTCATCCTAGAGCTCTCTCTATCTCCACTATTGTACAGTCACCTTTTATCTCCAACTCTTGTAGGTTTGGGACCTACTATCTCATCCTAGAGCCCTCTCTTATCTCTACTATTGTAAATTCTTCTCTTATCTCCCTCGTGTGTGTATTAGTATAAGTTTAATATTAAGAAACCTATGATTTTCAATTAAATATTACTTAAAAAGTAATAAATTATTATTATAAAATCAATTAATTAATACAAATAAAAATGTATATATAACATTTAAATAAATAAATAATATTATTTAATTTTAGATGCTCTTAAATTATTACGATGCACTGGTTTTTTTGCTAGTATATATATAACCCACTCATTTTGTCATGTGGTTAATTTTGGGCATAGCGGAAAATAATATGGGACCATCAAATAGTTTTGATTCCCGCCCTCTACATAAACCATTTGGGAGGGTGATGACTGGGATTTTTTCACTAATTTTCACAATGATTGAAATTCCCCGCAAAGAGAAAAAATTACATATATATAAGACTTTCTGCATCTTACAATAGTCTTCCAAAATTACTATTTTCGCAATGAATTAGTTATCAATATATGCACAAACAATGCATAGTGTCGAGATGAATATAAAGCCTCAGATCAAAGCATTGCAGACCCAATATTAGATCAAGTTATTACAAAGTATTAAAAACATAAAAAATTATAGAAGGTATTAGAGCATTCCTAGCAGCCTCACCAAAATAACCAAAAAGTTATTTTGGTGAGCCAAAGTACTAAAAAATGCTTAAAAAAGGGTCTCCACCAGCCTCTTCAAAATAACCATTTCGGTTTGGTGAGTGTACAGTGCTCACCAAGTTTGGTATTTCTCTCCCTTCCCTTATGGTGGTCCCACACAAATAATAAAATAATGTAAGTTTTGGCTATTTTGGTGAGGCTGCTGGGAGTGTTTTAAAAAAGTGGATAGCCAAAATAGGAAAAGGTGAGTTTTGGCTATTTTGGTGAGTAAAATTTTGTGAGGCTGATAGGAATGCTCTTATCCTATCACAAGTGGTAATATCTAACCAAATGAAATATCCATCCAATAACTAAAATGCAGTTTTACCATTACAACGTTTCCATTAAATGGATTTGGTTTTGACAATTTTAACATAGGTCTTTTGTTACCATCTCCAAGGGTAAGTAGCAAATGGAGGTAGCAAATGTGTCATTTGTCATCCCATATACATATTTGCTACTTTTCAAAATTTTCACTCCAAAGGTAAGTAACAAATTCTATTATTTTATTATTATTTTTATCTTTTACCTATAATGATTGTTTATGCACAGTTATGACCGTTTATTGCCGTTTATGATCGTTGCAATTCAAAATTTGAATTTTCAACTCTTTTCTTTGTAAATTCAACAACTTTGCCACTCATTCTCACATACATTTCTCATTTTCATCAACTTCTCAACTCTATAATCTCTACTTCGGATGAATCTACTTTTCTCCGACCCCGACTCTGACTCCGACCCCACCCCCGCCCCCACCCCCGCCCCCAACTATGAATTGGAGATGTTGACCGTACTTGCTCTACGATAAGAACAATTTGATGCAGAGAGAAGAACGAGACCACGTCGCGGTTTCATTCAAGGTCACCCAACTATTTGACATGATCGAGTTTAAAGCCATGAAAGACTCTACAACGACTATTTTTCTGAAAGCCCCATGTACTCTTCTATTCAATTATGAATGAGGTTTCGAATGAGCCAACCACTTTATATCTTCGAATACAGTCTGTAGTGGTGGCTCATGATCTGTACTTTGTCTTGAAAAGAGATGCAGCTGGACATCTTGGTTTGTCATCTCTTCAAAAGGTCATTGCTGCAATGAGGATGCTTGTATATGGAGTAGTGAAGTAGTGGTAGATGCTGTGGACGACTATGTGAGGATTGTTGAAAGTACCTCAATCGAAAGTCTAAGAAGGTTTGTTAGGGCGGTGGTTGAAGTTTTTGGTGAGGAGTAACTGAGATCACCAAACAACGACGATATTTCTAAACTGCTAGCTCAAGGTTAGGCCCGTGGGTTTCCTCGGATGTTGAGGGAGTATCGATTACATGCATTGGTAGTGAAAGAATTGTCCAGTTGCATGGAAAGGTTAGTATGAAAGAGGAGGCCACCATGATCCATCAATTATTCTTGAAGTCGTGGCTTCGTATGATCTTTGGATATGACATGCTTTCTTTGGATTACCGAGATCTCACAATGATATCAATGTGTTAGAACGATCTTCTTTATTTACCTACCTCATCCAAGGAGAAGCACCTCCAGTCAATTACTTAATTAATGGTCATGACTATACAATGGGGTCTTATCTTGCCGATGACATATATCCCCCATAAAATAAATTTCATGTCTATGAAAGAATAAGGACAAACATTTTGCTACAACTCAAGAGTCGAAAAGGAAGGATGTCGAGTGAGCATTTGGAGTGCTCCAAGTGCAATTTGCAATTGTTCATGGACCATCTCATTTTTGGGATCTTCCGACGCTTAGAGATATCATGAAGGTGTGCATTATAATGCACAACACGATAGTTGACGATTGACGCGATGTTTACATACTTGACCTCAACTATGATGTAATTGATAAAAATATTACGGTGTCACATGAGTGTATGGTAGAAGTATCACAAATCATTCAAAATCACCGTCACATTAAGGATAGAGGAATACATTTTCAACTCCAAGCAGATCTTGTTGAGCATTTGTGGCAACTTCAAGGGACTCGTATGAACGTCTAAATTCAATAAAGATAGCAAATAATGAAAAGAAACAACTAGTCTTCAAAGACTACCAAAGCCTCTCTGAAGAATTTGCATCCTAAGGTGACTAAAATATTCTTGGGCATCAGGAGTCATTCCACTTGTATCTATCATCATTATTTTCTCATCTTTTGCTACTTGTTTTTGTCATTATTTTTCTTCTTCCAGGTTTAGCTACCTTTCGACCAACTCCAATTTTTTGCATTGGCCTGCTTTTTTTCTTCAATTGCCTGCAAGTATGCTGCATCAGTTTTCTTTCTCGCTTCCATCATTTCTCTTAAAAGATCAACAACAATAGACATTTTTGTGATATTTTTTTTTACGATCTCTCATATTTCGTTTCTCAGTATTCCTGCCTGATGGTCTCTGTACAAAATAAGTGTTCGTGATGTCATCCTCCGCAAGATTTATAAGACTATCTGGAGTAGAAGGTGATGACATGTCGGAAAAGGATTTCACAGCCTTTCCTTTAAATGATGATTTTTGCTTGATAATGTCGTCCAGCCACTTCGGTTGGAGTCTTAACAGATTCCAACAATGGTCAAACATAAATTTTTTTTCCAACCGTTTATTTGTATAGTGCTTTTGCATCCGCAATTTGAAAAATACAAATCTTAATTAAATACATGCAAAACAATGATAATTAATTATATAATTGACATTTATATATTTAGGTTTACCTTGTCTTTTTCATTGTTTCCACTTGGGTGCATATTTTCAATTTTAGTATGACAACCACAAAATTTGTTGGTTGCATGTTGAATAGCCCCCCTCCCCCCCCAATCGTTGCTGTAGTGACTTCTCATCCTTATTGTTATCAATTTTCTTGTAGTAGTGAAAATACTGACACACTCGCCCTAAGAAATTAGTTTTACTTTGATCATTCCCGTGCACGCCATTCGTACTGATGCTAAGTTATGCCGTCACAAGAAGAATGTCTTCTTATACGTTGAAACTGGCACCTCGTTTTTTTTTTTTGCACTCTCCAACATGACGCTATATTGAGTGGAAAATTGAGAATCCATGTCGAAATTAAATTTGTTTTTAAAATAGTAATAAATCAACAAAGGAAAGAAGTGGGAAACAAATATGGCTGGCCTAGGCTTTTTATAGCAATTGGCACTCAAATAGCACTAGCTGTTGGCATAGTGCCTTCATTCAAAGAAAAATAGCCATTGGGGAAAGAGCTAGAGTCTGGTGTATATAGCTGTTGGTATGAAACTCTATGGGGCCCACTTATTTTATAATAAAAAAATAATTGCTGTGTGGTTCATATATGAAAAATTTGCCGTGATACAATCTGGGTAGCAAATTTGGTCGTTGGTTTGTCGTGCCCCTTGGAGCTGGATTTAGATGATGTGGCACATCAAACTGGAATTGTTACCCGGTTTGCCGTGCCCCTTAGAGATGGTCTAATAATCCATCATTTGTGACAGAACATAGAGAGGAGATGTTAGTTTTTTCATGTGCATGTTCTTTTAATTTTTTGAAAGAATTCTTCCAACCAAAGATTGGTCTTAAGATTGTTAGAAAAATTAGAGATTATTGAACATGTTAACAAATCTGAAAATGAAACTTAAAGTTTGCATACATGACAATAGCATTTTTTCAAGCTCAAATTAACAAAAAGCTGATATAAGAAATAGGGAAAACTTATCGATTAGTGTTACCGTTTCAATTGAGGCACAATACTAAAATTGTTGTCCTTAAGACCAATTTTGCCCCCTTGGATTAGTATCTCCCTTGATGCAAACGGGTTATGGCGGCCGTTCTCTATCAATAGTCGTGGTCTAATAGTGTGCACTCACACATTAGACTCATTAATGAACTTTTAATATGACATCCAACTCAAAAAAAAGCCTAACTGGAAATAGACAAGATAGAAGATGAAAAGACTCCACTCTTTTCTCTACCAAAAACCTTAGAGGTGAAACCTTTTTTATAGTACATTTTTTCTAGTGATAATAATGGGCATTAGTAACCCATATAATAGTCCACTAAATGAAATGGGTTACACAAAAATAAAAGACATTTAAAATAGAAAAACAATTACAAAATTAAGACTCTAAACTACATTAAAAATCATATCACAAATTTAAAATAAAACTAACAATCTTTACAGTAGATAAGGGGATCTCCATTAGATGACTCCAAAGAGCTCAAGGAATGAGATGGTAGAGTCAATTCGGTCCAAAGATCTTATTCTTATTTATGTATGGCCATAAAAGTCATATCATATTGGATTAATAAAAATTAATACTTTTTTGCTTATGTTCCCTGTCACCTTTGCATGCATAATAATTGAGTTTTACATAAGCATATCTCACTTATTGAGATAATGATTGATCCTTAGGGAACATTGTAGAAAAACCTTTTCATGGTAAGAAAACCATGGACATGAGATGAGGATCTTCTTTGACCTTGTAAACCAAAAAATCTATGGGCTTAGAGTGATGATTGAACATCTCACTCTCATAAGTCCATACATGTAGTGGTGTTGTCATATAGATGACATGATTAGGATTTTCCTAATTAAGGAAGATACTATTGGAAAAGAAGAAACATAATAAAGTTTGTTACAAAAAGGAAGAAAATATTTTCTCTCTCCCACTTTTTGTAACCTCTTCTCTCCTAGGGGTGTATTTGAGCCGGGCTTGGCCTTGCTTGGCTCGGTTTGAAATATTTTCATCTATGCTCGAGCTCGGTTCGGTTTGAAATTTTTTCATCTATGTTTAAGCTTGGCTCGGTTAGGCTCAAGCTTGGCTTGAGCTCGAATTGATTCGAGCTCGAGCCGAGCTCCGCTTAGTTTGAGGTCGAATTGAATTATTCAAAAATTATTTTAAAATAATAATAATTATATTTTTATTATATAAATAAAAATATATAATAATTATATTATTTATATGTATAATAATTATATATATATATATATATAATTTTAATTTTTATATAATATTCAAGCCAAGCCGAGCGAAGCTCGAGCCGAACCGAGCCTTAATTGGGCTAAGCTTTGAGCCGAGTCGAATCAAACAGGCATTGGCTCAAGCTCGGCTTGAAAACATTTTCAAAATCAAATATAGCTCGGCTCGATTGAGCCTATTTTTCGAGCTCAAGCCGGGCTTTTTCGGGCCGAGCCAAGCTAAACTTCGAGCTAGCTCGGTTCGGATACACCCCTATTCTCTCCCATATAATCTCCCCTTTTTTTCACTTATGTAACTTATTTCTTCTTCTCTCTCCTCACACACTTTTTCTTTTCTTTTTTTTCTCTCTCCTATCTCACATTGCATTTTTCTTCCACTCTTCCAGTTATTTTTTAAGGTTATTTTTCAGTTTTGTTGAGGATTTTTCTATGACAGTGGTTGGCTAAAACCCTAGTTAGGGCTAAGGGTGAAACCTAATGATTATGATTTTTTCTTTTTGATTCAAACAAATTGGGATTAATGTTTAGTTTTGATTAATTGATTAGTTGAATTATGTTGGATAAATATTACATATATATATATATATATATATATATATATATATAAATTTTTTTTTTCTTTAATTCATTGTTTACATTTGTTACATTGAATGTTTAGAGAATCATTGTGATGTGTTAATAGAGTTATATTGTTTCTTCTCTTCAATTAATTATTCAATCACATTATATATTTTTTAAGAGTTTAATTGTTATATTTTTCGGTTAGATAGAATCTTCATTCAATTCTAACTAAGAGAAATTTGGTCAAAGATAAATTTGTGAAGTGTTAGGTGGATCTTCAATGCTTTAGCATTCTTTTATTTGTGTTTGGATTTTTATTCACAATTTTCTCCATACGAAAGTATAGAAAATCTTACATTATTTTCATAGTTTAGGATAACTTTCATTCTTCTCTCAATTATTTTTTTTTACCAAATAATTCAATCCCTGTGGATCGATCTCAAACTCTTGAGTATTTCACTTGCACTCACAAGGGTTTCAAAAAGTACACTTTCAAAAAATTTTCTTTGGAAAAAGTACACTGTCAAAAATTCTTCTTTGAAGAACACTATTAAAGTTGTAGCATCACGATTTGTTAGAGAGGAATTATATTAGGTTGTAAAATTATTTTAATATCTTCATATAGGTTAAAGGAATATAATACTATCTAAAATTTTAGTAAAGGTTTATACTTGTACTAAGGTAAATTTTTTCATATAAAATATTTCTAAACACTTGGATAATTAGCAGATTATATAAGGTACTATCCGTATTCGATCCAATTATTAATGTATATACTATTGAATATCCGAATTCGATCCAATTATTTATGTATTATACTATTGGATAAACGAATTCGATCCATCAAATAGTTAAATAAATAAATATTCGCATAACCCAACACAGATAGGATTCGGATAGTATCCGACTCCGTTGACAGGCCTATTGCCCGGTGCAATCTATCTGATAAAAAAAATGACATTCCGGATGTTCTTTTGCCAAAATGTGAAACTAGTTCTTTGTGATTCATATTAAACATCAAGGGGCTCAAAAGAAAAAAATCACATGAAAAAATGAATTAGTTTTTATGGAAAGTCTGGATCTTCTCATGTTTATGCCCGAGAGGATGTTCAAATATATTTTTTTTAATTCTAATTAAATTGAAATTAATCATAAAAGGTAATATTACCTTTTACAAGTAGGGCTAATGGGACCACTAGTTTCGCTTTTGTGGTTGCATGAGATGATTCTATTTCCTTTTAGATATATTCCACCTTGAGGATTGTTAAGCATACTCTCACTCATTTATTTAAAAAGGCGAATGAAAATTTGTTATATTATTGAAAGATAGGAGGATACAGGGTTGTAAACGGAGCGGATTCGGAGCGGATAGTGGTATATCCGAATTCGTATCCGATTATGTATTTGAATATTCGAATCTAAATAAATATTCAACGGATAGTGAAATATGATATCCGTATCCGACTTCAATTAAAATATTTGAATTCGAATAGTAACTGAATTATTCGATTACTTTTAAAAAGTTTTAAAAAAATGTAAATTAATATTAAAAAATGAAAAATCTTTAGATTTTTATTTAAAAAATATATTTTAAAGGTTGTATTAGTTTTATAAATTTTAACATATATATATATATATATATTATAATCGGTCGGATATTTATTGGATTAGATATACCAGTATCTGAATTTGTATCCGATTATAAGTAGATAGTAAAATTACTATCTAAATTCGCTCTGCCGGATACCTATTTGGATAATTATCCGACTAAACAGAATCTAATATGGATATTATCCGCATCCGTTTATAGCCCTAGGAGGATATGAATTTTTTTGAAACGGGAGATAATGCTTAGCAGCTTCAGGGGAAGCTCTTCGAAACCGAACTCCACTTTCGTATTTAAATCTTGGGTTAATTACATGGACCTCCATGAGATTTGGTAAAATTGTAGAAACCTCTAATTTTGTTTATGAAATTACATTTTCCTACCCTTTACTTCCGTTTTCAATAATAGACTCCCTCTTCCATTAGTATATTGATCTTCTTATTTTTGATTGGACAGTTTAAAAATGTCTGATTGAGTTGATTTTTTTGTCAGGACACCCATCTTGACATCTAATGGTCATATTTTGGAACAATCCACCAGGTGTCATGTTATTAGGGACCACTCATTAAGGCTTTAGTGAGCATGACTCACTTACGAATGTCCCAATTGAGCTAATATTTTGCCACATGTCTCATGGGAGACTTGTCTTTACATCCAACGGTCGGATTCTAGAACAACCTTCCATGTGTCGCATTATTTGTGAGTCATGTTCATTAAAACTTTCACTGAGCGGCCCCTAAAAACATGATACCTGACAGGTTGTTCCCGAATCTGACTATTGGATGTCAAGTTGGGTGTCTTGAGGGACACGTGACAAAAATAGATTAAAAATAGGAAAATCAACATACTAAAGAGTAATTTGTTACCAAAAACAGAAGTAGAGAGGATAGTAGTATTATTTCAGCAACAAGAGCGGAGGTTTATGTAATTTCACAAACCTCAGGGAGAGTATAATTTACCCTTAAATCGTTATATTGGATTTTGCTTGCCATAACGGCCCATCCAACTCTGCGATCAAGTGCTCTTTTTAAGTGCACTTTTAAGTTCTCAATTTACTACATGAAAGCCTTTTAAGTGCTATTTTAACTCTAGTTAACAACTTTAACCTTTAGAGCTAATATCTTTTTCTAAGAACCAAGGTTAGATGGTTGAACCCTTAAGGGTTAATGAATCTTAATTACAATTAAAGGGTATTAATTTAGGACTTTGCTACTGAGACCGCAAATGGTCGAGACCACATCGAGACCGCTCATGTGATGAGTGGATCTCAAAATTTTCATAAATCTGGTTTTATTTTTTGAGATCTGCTCATCACATGCACGGTCTCGGCCCTTTGTGGTCTCAATAGCATTTCCCATTAATTTAATAGGGATACATGTTGACCTGTGGGATGTAACCGGATTCTGAGGAGACCTATATGACCGTAGAGATATCCAAGTTTTTGGGTGTGGCTCCTACCAGCGTGATAAACAAGACGTACTTTTTAGTGTGAATCCACGAATGTATGTTAGCCAGTACTAGCACCAATGGAGTCAAACCTATTGGCTTCATTATAGAAAGAAAGGTCAAACTAATTTTTGAGATTAATTTTAAGCTGAAGCTCTGCTTCATGGCATTGAAGCGGAGCTCCCCTTTTGTACTATGGTCATGACACGTTTGTAATTATATAAAGAAATGAGTAATTTTGCAACACACTGAATGACAAGATTGCCACCATGATAGTGTAAAAAAGGCAACTCCGATCTCCCATCAATGCTGTGAAGTAGAGCTCCTCTTTCTATTTAAACAGTTATTTGTTTAGTAACATCCACATTCAAATGTAATTTTGACATTTCCCTTTAGGGGTGATTAGAGATAGTCGCCATTATCCTGAACATTTTAATTGTATTTGTTGGTGTGTTTTTTTGGGTAATTGTGACCAAGTGTAGCACTTTTTTTTTTTTTTTTGATAAACGTGGGCTCAGACTAGTCCCAGCCAGAATCGACCTCAAGACCTCCGGGTTTAAGGTTGGTCCTTAGGCTGCTGGGCTACCCCTAGGGTTAAGTGTAGAACCTTAAATTTTTTTTTTTTTTTTTTTTTAGGGTAATAAGTGTAGTACCTTTCAGGAGGCTTTTTTTCGCACCATCCGCACAAGCACGTTAGCTCTCAATTCGATTACAAATGGGAAAACAACTGCGGTTGGTGGAGACGTAAGGATACATAACAACAAAAGAAAAAGGATAATAATTGAGTCAAGAAAGCTGGGCTACCGACCAATTCCCAGACCTTCCAATACGTCCATGTACTCTTTCATCCTCCCTTTCCACAGAAATCTATATGCAAAAGTGGCTCTCAAAGTCAAAAAGAAGAAAACCTAATACAAAATAAATAAATAAATATATATATATATATCCCTATTCTCTGTCAACTCTACTAAGCCTTCACCAATTACTTATCCATTTTGCATGGTAATATTTTTTTCCACCGCTCAGTCTTCAACAACCACTTATCTATTTTGCATAAGAGAATGCTTTTTGGCCTCAAAATTGTCTCTGGCGAAGCCATGGAGAATTCAAAATCATGGCCCCATGATTTTGACTTCTCCACCACTTGTCCCCTATTCTATGGAACCCGAGATAAGCCCGTTCTGGCTTGCCAGAGACAATCCATGCTGTTTTCCACCAACCCAATTATATATATATATATATAAAAAGAAATCAACTTGAGGAGAGGCATGAACACGTTAGGGAAAGAATAGATATATTATAATATAATATAGAAAGTATGAGCACAACTTAAGAAAGAGTAGTATTAATAATATATTTGAGAAGATTAGCAATGTCATAGCCACCTAAATATGGCCACCAAATTCATCGATCTTGACCGTTCAACTCGATAATCCTAACCATTTGATTGAATCGTTTTACGGGGTGTTCTATCTCCGAACTTGGTCATTTGATCGAACGGTCACTAAAAATGCGATGGAGCGAGATTTGGGGCTATGATATAATCATGGGTGAATCCTCACAATATAAGAAGAGGTAGAGATAAGGCAGTACGTTTATTTCAACCATTACATATCTTCTTTGAAACAGAAGTGGAGGCCTTGCATTTCTCATGAACTGTAGAATCGTTTTGGGTTTCTATTGTTGGGGTTGGGAGTTCTTGACTGCCCTTCTTCTCTTCTCCACTACTTCTCTTTCATCACCTTCTTCTTAATATAGAAACACACCATGTTCCAGCCAATTTCAATTTTCCATGAGTGTGAAGAGGGTCTGCTAGACTATGTTAGGAAATCCTCTCCACCACCTTTCTTACTGAAAACACACATGCTTGTCGAAGATCCGGCCACCGACGACATAATTTCATGGAACGCCGACGGGACGGCTTTTGTGGTATGGCAACAGGCTGATTTCTCTAGAGATCTTCTTCCTACCCTCTTCAAGCACAGCAACTTCTCCAGCTTCATCCGCCAGCTCAATACTTACGTATGTAAACTTCTTAAAAATCTTTATTTCCTTATAAATCCAAGGTACTCATGATATGGTTTTGTATAGGGATTCCGCAAAGTTACAACAAGCAGGTGGGAATTCTATAACGACATGTTCCGAAGGGGTGAACCGGATTTATTGTGCAAAATCAGGCGGAAAAAAGCACGGGGAAGTAAGCTTCATACTGTTACACCATCCATAATTGCACCACAGGAGTCTGATGAAGAGCGGGGATCATCGGCAACATCTTCATCGTCCGGTTATAGCGGCCTCGTCGATGAGAACAGGCGGCTCAAAAGAGAGAATGGGGTGTTAAGCTCTGAGCTGATGAGTATGAAAAGGAAGTGCAAGGAACTTGTTGATTTGGTGGCCATGTACAAAAGTTCGGAGAAGATAGAAGAGGATATTAGGCCTAAGCTTTTTGGTGTGAGGTTGGAGGTTCCAGGGGAGAGGAAGGGAAGGAGAGTAGAGATAATTAGTGAAATTGTAAAAGTTTCATTATCTCATGTAAAAATATAGAGAATTAAGCTACTTAAATCTAGATATCGATCTAATGCATTTACTAATGAAATTTCGAGATGATTAAAAAGCATCATGCCAGTGTGAGATTTTAATATGAAATTATGTATTGAATATTGAGGAATTCTCTAATTCCTTTTTTTTTTTTTTTTCCTTTTTTTGATTTAAAAAAACTTCCTCATGAATTCTCTCCAGTTATAACTGGACTTTTGGAGTCTGGTTATGCCACTGAGGTCGCCATGTGCCCATTTTGACGGCCTCTTAACTGTGCTTAAGATTCACCCACCCTTAGGGTTCAGCCACCTATCCTTAAATTCTTTTAAACCATGGTTAAAATTCACTAACTCCTAGAGTTAATTTTTTTTTTAATATAATTTTTTTAAAAATCAAGGATAGGTGGGTGAACCATAGGGGTGGGTGAATCTTAACCACGATTAAGGGTTGTCAAAAGGGACATGTGGTGACTTAGTGGCATAACCGTATTCCTTGGAGTCCGGTTATAACTAGAGAGAATTTCAAGTCGTTGCGAAAACACCCTGTAAATGCAACAAAAAGGTCAAAGGCGTCTGACCCATTCTCATGCGACGACAAGTGTTATAGTGGGAGGCAACTGCTATATTTACTAGGAGGCAGCTGCTATATTAACTGTCTTTTTAACTTTGGTTAACAAGTTTTAACTCTTAGGTTTAAGATTTTTTTTTAATATATTTAAAAAAAAAATCAAGATTAGATTGTTGAACCCTAACCCAATGTTTGTTTTCTATGAAAATAATTGAAATGAGAGAAAAGAAGAGAAGAAAATTGGACAAAATCCAACCAAGAATTGTATGAAAAATTCAAAATTTTCTTTTCTATATTTTAACCTATTTTCTTAGCAACCAAACATACCATAAGGGTTAGTGAATCTTATCCATATTTAATAGGAGTTAAAAGGGACACATGTTGTCGCGCCCCAAAATCCCATGTTGGTCAATGAGACCTTGGGCCTGTGACACTGCATATCTATATCCATATAACAACATAAAAGACATGATAAAATGTGAGACTAAAAATTTCTCCTTAAAATAGAGTAACATCCATAATCCGATGATATAATAATGAATCCAAGATAAACCATATAATACTTATTTGACCAACATAAACAGAATATAATCCGATCACCCATTGTGATCTCAATTCTTAATTAAAGCCTAAGAAACATCTTTATAATCTTTTTATTACATCTCTTTAAATTGAAATAAAAACAATAACTAACTAAAGACTCAATAGTATTGATAGTGATTTAGATTAATCTCCTCCATGAGATAATCATCTTCCTGTTCTTCAATGTACTATTCCTCAACCCAAGGACCTAGAACACAAATATCAAATCCTCTTGATCACAATTACAATTCGGTTGAATATTGGAAACGCTCAATGTATTTGAGATATAATCATATCATATCATACCATGCAGTTCCAATTGTATCATACATATCATAGTTTACATAATCAAAGTGCGGAAAACATGAGCAATATCCATATTATCATTCCGTGCAGACTTATGATACATGTGCATATACATGTAAAATCATAATAGTAACATGTCAGTCTATACCAGATTTTCATGTCCGTACTAGGGATCCAAGGTCCATACAATTTCTAGGTTTCGTACCAGATTTTAATACCAAGGTCCATATCGGAATTCCAATACCAAGGTCCATACCATTTTTCCAATAATAAGGACCATACCAAAGTTCCAATAACAATGTCCATATCAAATTTCAAGTTAGTTTCATATCTATGCATGATCATATGAGATTTGTGTACTTAACTTACCATGTCGTGAACAGTGTGCTTGAGTGTCATGATTAACTTTCATCTAGGCTATCACATAAATTCTGATATCTCACCATCGAAACTCCACTAAAGCCACCCACATAACGATGGTTAGAGGATTCGGGGTTGTTAGTATCATCCTCTAAGTATTTATCAACCCGAAATTAAATCATTATAAATGCATAATTACTCATAATTTAGCATATTAACATCATACAAATAATACTTACCATTCATATAAGTTATCATATTCAAGTCATATAAATAGGGTTATTAACATCAAGGTATAACAATCCGATAATTACAATCCTATAACCCTAATTCCATGATTATAAATCCATAACTACAATTTTATTATCATCATTCATCAATTGTACATTTGAAACCCTAGATTATCATCATTATATAACAGTTTTCATCATTAATATCAAATCAAAACCATAAGACGGTATTCATATCATATACTTTTCCCATAAACCCTTCCAAATATCGAATCTCATAACCTCTTAAATCATATAAGATCATAGCATTCACGTCATGTCCATTAAACTTTAATACAAACATATTCAGATCTTACTCATTACTTTTCCTTATCATAACATCATAATAGTATGTCATATAGTATCTCTCTTGATTGCTTCCCTACGATCAATCGCTTTCGAATGAGCATGAATCTTGATCTCCAAGCTTTTCTTCTTCTTGAGACAAAACCCTTTGCAAAATTCTAACTTGAACTTTCTCAAGGATTTCTAAACTCTTAGAATGTTTGAAATTCTAAAACCCACGAGTTAATGGTCTATTTATAAACCTTAGAGTCCTAAACCCTTTAAATTCTTGAAAAAGTTGGGTTTTAGTACGTTTTCCGCATTTTTTGCCGTAGGCTGTTTGAATGACCAAGGGAACTATTTGAATGAGTTGGTCATCCAAACGACCAAATGCGTCGTTCGAACGCCCCCTTTAAACTCTCTCTGCAACTCTAATTCTTCTTCAGCAAACAACAAACAATAGAGATATTACATAAATTTAATAGAAAATCACTACCCTTCCTTTTCTAATTATAATAGTAGAGATATAACATAAATTTTTATATGCTTAAAATATATATTTTTTGATTAGTCTATGCTTAAAACATTAATTTTAAGGATATTAACATTAAACTGAGCAAAATAAGGTCGAATTAGATTGTTTTATATAATTAAAATATTAAGATTAATCGAATCAGATTCGAATCTTAAATAAATAATCGGCGAACTCAGATTGGATAAGTCAGAACAAGGTTTAAAATTTTGTTGAAATTTTGGTTTCGGACAACACCAACGACATCGAAACTGGGTTTATTTCAAAAATCAGATTTCGGCCGAAATTTCAGAAATTTCGGCCGAAATCTGAATTTTTTATTATTTTTAAATAGTTTTTTTTAATTTTTTAAATTAATATTCCGAAATATTTCAAAATTTTTACTGAAATTTCAAAAATTTATATATTAATTTTAAAAATAAAATAATAATATTTATATAAATATATAAAATTTTAATATTTTTTAATATATATTAATAAAATATATATAAAATTAATAAAATATTAATATTTCGGATTTCAAAATTTCGTTGAAATCCCGCAATTTTTCAAGATTTCGGTTTGGATTGGCGGGTCGAAATCATAAAAAATTTCGAAATTAAAAACCTTGAGTTAGAATCCAACAGACCTCGAATCGGATTCGAATCTCTTGGCTTTGTAATCTAATTGGCTCGGATCTCGATATAGTGAGATCGGATCCAAATTCAACCCGTTGACAACCCAGTATTACCTACTGTCCTCGAGCATGTCATATTCTGACTTTGAAGGCATGGCCTCATACGGATTTCACGCCTTAAAAAGATCCTTAGGATGACTCCTTTGCTTACCCATTGTTTTTGGCAACCGAGTTCCTGGCCTTTTTCCCAACACCGGGAAAGGTATTTAACTAAGGAGGTGATGGTTGCATGTTCCGTTGGGCGGTATGGGCACACCTCTCCAGCCTGCCATGTGTCCTCCTTCACACCTATTAACTGTGAATAAGATTCACTTATCCTTGAGATTAAATAATCTAATATTTGATTTTAGAAAAATAATATATTTAAAAAAATAAACCTTGGTTATAATTAACTCACTCATGTGGTTAATTTCTTAATATCTTTTTTAAAAACCAAGGTTAGTTATTTAAATTTAAAAGTGAATGAATCTTAACTATAATTAGTAAGTGTCAAAGAAGATACGTGATGAGCTAGAAGGTGTGCCCGTGCCACCCGACCCAACAGACACATGCATGCTATCACTTCTTTAGTTAAATGTCTTTCCACGTCTGCCATGTGTTAGGGAAATCCGTTGCATTGTTTTGGTACAAATCTTGTCTAGCATTTTTCCAGACAATTCACAGATTGGCTTGAAAGGGAGATTGGATCACAGTCAATTGCTCTTGAATTCTCCCTGAGTTCAATTGCACTCACAGGTTAACACGTTTTTCTTTTTATTGTTATTAACTTTGGTTAAGATTCACTTTCCACTTCAACAATATAATTAAGAGTTAATTTTTTTCAACTATAGTTAAATACATCTTTTTTCCCTAAAAACCAAGGTTATATTGTTGAATTCTAAGGGTGTGTTCGTTTGGCAAGAAAGCCAGTGAAAGGAAAAGAAAAGAAAAATACGTTTTCTTACACTTTTCTCGTGTTTGGTTTGCAAGAAACACACTTTCATTTTCTTGTACTATCTCAATTGTGACAAACTTTCTTTCAAAAACTTTATTCATCTTTTGATGGTTATTTTACAAGAAAATTTAAGTTTCTTGTCTTCTTCCTTTCTTTTCTTTTATTTCGCTCACTTTCTCACCAATCGAACGCACCCTTATGCTGTGTTTGGTTGTCGAGAAAATCTAGAAAAAAAAAGAAAATGAAAGAAAAGAAAAGAAGAGGAAAAAAAGAAGAAGAAAAGAAAACAATAAATATTTCTCCGTTTGGTTGCCTAGAAAACAAGAGAGAAAATTTGATGAGAATTTTTTTTAAATTACTAAAATACCCCTGATGCTTTAAAATAACTTAAGAAAATTAATTTATTTAATTTTATTCAAAATTATTATTTTTCACTTGTTTTTACATTTTTAAAAACATTTTCAAAGCTTTTTTTTTTCAAAAAACCCAAAACAATTAAAACAATACCCATCATGTCCCTGTCTTCTTCCTCACCAATAGAGACGTTCCCAACACTGTTTTTTTAGTTTTTTTTTTTTTTTTTACATGTATCTTTGCCTATTTCAACTAAAAATCAACAATGGAATTTTTAAAAAGCATTTAAAACTTAAATCCTTAACAAAATCAAGATTAAAACATATCCTAATCCTATTTCAAGTTGTTTAAATCAATGCAAACCCTAAAACCGTGAGTTTGAGAGAGTTTGGATAAAACCAAAACCCTCCTACTTTCAATCCAATCCACAGAAATTTTAACTCCAATCTACATCGATTTCAAATCTATATTCATCAAACGAAGAAGGGGGAACAAATTTGAAGAACAAATTGGAGAGAAAGGAATTGCCGGTGTCGTTGGAGTCGCTGGAGTCTTCGTCGGAATCGCCTGAGTATTCGTCAGAATCATCGGTGTTGCTGCCGGAAATCAACACAAGAAGGGAGTAGTGGGAAAGAAGAAGAGGCAGAGAGGTGAGAGTGAAAATCCATGTCTTTTGTAAAGATTTCAAATCCACACCATATGAGAGAATTTTAGAAAATTTTCTCCCCATTTTCTTTTCTATTTTTTACTTTCTTTGTAACCAAACAACGAAAAATCCAATTTTCTTTTCTACCCTTATTTTCTTAGCAACCAAACACAACATAAAGGGCCGTTGGTTTTGCAAGAAATTGATGAAGGAAAAGAAAATGAGAGAAAGTAAAAGAAAACAAAGTGATAGAAAAAAAAATGATTTTTCTTTTTGGGTGTTTTGTATCAAAGAAAAGAAAAAGAAAGAAGACTGATATTCTTAAATTACCCTTATTAATAATTCATTTTTTATATGAATTGTACTGGATGATGTGACATTAATTCAAGAGCCAAAATAGGAATTCAAAATTTTTAGCATTACTTTATTGCAAAAGAACCGACCTTTTTGAAAAAAAATTTTGAAGGAAAGGAGGAGAAAATTATGCACCAAAAGACAAGAATATGTGGGCATCACAAATTCTTGTAAATTCCTTTCCTCCTAACTGAACACTTCTTTCTTTTATATTCTATTACTCTCTCATATTCTCGGCAAACGAACGCATGCACCTCCGATTTCATGAATCTTAACCATAATTAATAAGGGTTAGAAGGGACACATGTTGACTTGTGGGGGCAATTGAACTCGAGGAATTGTGGGAGATCAAATCACAACCAATCACGCCCACAGGTCAACACATGTCCCAATTAACCCCTATTGATTGTGTTTTAGATTCACGAACCCTTAAGGTTCAATAATCTAACTTTAGTTTTTAAAAAATATTTAATTATGGTTAAGAACTTTTAACTTTTTTTTTTTGGGTGATAGGTTAAAACACACACAACTCACACACACACAGAACTTTTAACCCTTAAGGCTAGTATTTTTTTAGTACTTTTTTTTTTTCTAAAAGCTAAGGTTAAATTGTTGAACACGAAGGGCTAGTAAATCCTAACCACAATTAATACGGGTTCACAGGGATAAGTATTGACTTGTGGGTGCAATTGAACTCTCCTCGTGATTGGCTATGATTCGATCTAGGAGAAAAAGTGGTAAGTAAAGCAACTTTTTGCGTTTAAATAGCAAATTGAACTCTCTCCCTGATTTGAATTTCTCTTCTTTTTTCCTTTATATAATCCACATGTGTCACATATGGAATTGAATTCTCTTGAATTAAATTGCAATTGGCTGTGATCCTATCTCAAGTTTCAATGTGTCCTCATTTTTTGCATTTAACTCTTTTTTAAATAGACAACCTTTACTTTCTTGCTAATTCTAGCCAACAAAACAAATATTAAGAAAATCAAGGTTACTTTTACAATATTTTCTTACTAACTAAACACATAAGAAAAAAAGAAAAAAAATCCATTTGCTTTTCTCTTTCTAAGATTTTCTTTTCTTGGTATTGCAATTATATCACACATCCTTCTATGATCATACTACCGAACGTTACTGATCCCATCATCTAAATGATATCCAGTGACTCATATATGATCATCATTTGTTTTTCAAAAGAATGGCCACTCTTATCAAAAAAAAAAAAAAAGAATAGAATGGTCACTCGTCCAAAAAGAAATTTGTTACTAACTCAGGTGTCAAATTTGTTTTATAATATAAATTGAAATTAATATATTTCTTTATAATAGACAGTGAGATTGATCTGGAAATATCTAATATATTTTTAGATCCCCATTCTCAACAAATGATATCAGAGCGAGGAGGTTTGAGATTGTAGAGATTATGGCGATTTAAAAATGTTGTTCGAGGTGGAGAAGATCGAAAGATCAAGATCTTCGGATCTAGCAGAGTTTGCATAAGATTGATATAGATGGAAAAAAAAGAAAGAAAAGTGATTTCTATGCGAAGATGTATAAATTTTGCTTAAAGTTGATCGACATAGGTCAAGATGTCATTAAGTTATAGACCAAATAGGAAAAGGTTGGATATAGTCTATTAGCTCAAAGTTTATTTCACAATATTTGTCAAATATGAGTTAACTAATTGATGATAACGCGTGTTGTGTACCAATAATCAAACAGTTTGAACTAGTCATAGAGAAATGAGATTTCTGGCTGTTGGATCAGGTATTAGTTTAGAAATATAAAGGAGAAAAGGATGTGTGGAGATGTACCACAATGTATGGGGCATAATTAGGATTCTTTAATGGGTGGTGTCCCAAGGTTACCACAAAATTGCTAAGTACTCTCTTCTGATAGCTCCCATGGCTTAAGAAAAAATGGGTGAAGTAAACTAGGCATGGGTTGCAGAGAAATGGGCTGGGCGTCTCAACTATACAAAAGGACTTTAATCAATGTTTCATGACACTTCAAGAGGAGCTCGGATGGGCAACAGCGCGAAGCGCTGTTGCCCCCTTGTGTCTAAAAAATGAGGGCCCCACTCATGTTGATGTGGTGGCCACCCTTATTGAATGCAAACCCATTTTTTTTAGACAAAGGGGCAACAGTGCAGCGCAACAACAAGTGCTATTGCCCATCCGAACTCCTTGAAGAGGTACATTATAGTTTGTGATAATATGAGACTTGTACTATAGCACGTTTTGATAACCTTTGATCATGATTTGCTATCAACAAAAAAAGAAAATGTAGACCCGAATGCACGAAGGGTTATTTTCCACCTTCTATATATATATATTTCAATCAGTGCAGTCAAAGTGTCTAGGCGATAGGGGTTCCCCTAGGCGAGGCAATGCCTAGACGTTGCTTAGGCGATAAAAAATTATTTATTTTATTTATATTATATAAGAATTAATGAGTGCCCGCCTAGATAATAATCTAGGCGATAGGAGTCCTGGCTAGATGAGGCGGTGATCTAGGCGACATTTTGACTACGCTGATAGATAGATATATATATATATATATATATATATATATATATATAGAGAGAGAGAGAGAGAGAGAGAGAGAGAGAGAGAGAGAGAGAGAGAGAGAGAGAGTATGTAGCATAGTGTGACGCATAGACAACCTTGCCTATGTATCACGTATCTGAGGAGAGCATGTGACACTTTTTTGGGCAAAAAGAAAACTCATATTAAAATTCAATGGTCGGATTCATAAAAGATTGCCATGTGTCATCTTTTTAGAGGGGGTACTCACTAGAACTTCTAATGACTCTCCACCCATTAGAACTCTCTCCCTCTGTGTGTATATATATATATATATATATATAATATGTTGGAATTCAGTCTTAGTGAATACGATAGGTGAACTCTTATTTCTCAAATAATTTTTATTACAAGGCTTTCCTTGTCAAGCAAGGCATTTAAGCTATTTTTTTATATGCAAATGAGAAAAAACTATACAAGGTCACCCATGCCTTGTCATATTAAAATAGAAATTGAAGAAGAAACAGAGATAATAAGGTTTATTAATGTATTTGGTAGACATAAGGTATAATTTTACCAGATCAAAGTTCAAATTTTGTCTTCTCATTCCCAGAAGTATCTTCAAAGTTCCTCCTCCAATACAAATGTTCTCCTTTTTATATAGACATCAACATCTGCACTTGTACAGGACATCATCCTTCTTGTATAAGCTGTAGCCAGTCTACAACAACTCTGCCTTCTCTTCACAACCATGTCTTCACACTCCTCTCCAATCTTCACACTTCTTTTCTCCATCTTCTTCCTTCTTCTCCCTTCGGTTCACCCAATTTCCTTCAACAAATCTCGTTTCGAGCCAGGAGCAAGCGACATACTCTTCGAAGGCGACGCCGCCATACGTGCAGGTGGAGCCATCGAACTCAATTTAGTCAATTATTTATCCCGCGTCGGCCGTGCTACTTTTTCCGAAAGTGTTCGCCTGTGGGATTCGTCCAACGGGAAACTCTCGGATTTCACTACTCATTTCTCCTTCACCATCGACACTCTTAACTATTCGAATTATGGAAGTGGATTTGCCTTCTTCCTTGCCCCAGTAGGTTTTCCAATTCCACCCAACTCGGCCGGTGGGTTTCTGGGCCTATTTAACACCACCACTAATGATGCCATCTCCAAAAACCAAATTGTTATGGTTGAGTTCGACACCTTTGTGGATGATAATTGGGATCCGATGGTCCAACATGTTGGGATCAATAATAATTCGCTCACTTCGGCCGTGTATGCTAGTTGGGATGCTGGTTTGCACAGTGGGGAGACAGCTAACGCTTGGGTTACTTACAATGCTACCACCAAGAACCTGAGTGTGTTTTGGACGTATGACAAGGACCCTGTGTTTTTGGGAAATTCGACTCTTTTTTACCATATTGATTTGATGAAAGTTCTCCCAGAGTGGGTCACTGTTGGGTTCTCGGCAGGTACAGGAAGGTATGTAGAGCGACATACCATCAACTCATGGGAATTTAATTCCAGTTTGGATTCAAAGGAGACAAAAAGAAAGTCACTAAGAAAGAGTACCTGGATAGTGATTGCTGCTGCTGGTTTCTTCGTTTTGATGATTTCCATATGTGTAGTAAGCTGGCTGGTGGTACAGAAGAAGAGATCAGCTAACAACAGTAATGGCACATCTGTTAATGGATATATTGAAAGAGATGCTTTGCCTAAGAGATTCTCTTATGAGGAACTAGCTTTAGCTACCAACAACTTTGCGAACGACAGAAAGTTAGGGGAAGGAGGATCTGGACGTGTTTACAAGGGGTTCTTGAATGACTTGGGTCGCCTAGTGGCTGTGAAGAAGATTACCATATCTCCACATGCGGAGCAGGTGTTCATCACTGAATTGAAGATTATAAGCGGTTTGATATACCGTAATCTGGTGCCATTCATTGGTTGGTGCCATGATCAAGGTGAATTCCTACTCGTCTATGACTACATGTACAATGGGAGCCTTGACACTCATCTATTTGTAAATAGAACATCCCTTCCCTGGAAGGTGAGGTACAACATAGCTCTTGGATTGGCCTCTGCATTGCTCTATCTTCATGAAGACTCAGGGAAATGTGTGCTGCACAGAGATATCAAATCAGCCAATGTGTTGTTGGATACAGATTTCAATGCCAGGGTTGGTGATTTTGGGGTAGCTAAGCTAGTGGATCCTCAGCTTGGGCTTCAGACCACAGCAGTTGTGGGGACCTTTGGCTACTTAGCCCCCGAATACTATCATCGAGGCAGGGCTAGTACAGAATCAGACATATTTAGCTTTGGAGTCGTAGCCTTAGAAATTGCATGTGGGAGAAAGAAAGATAGGGATGAGGAGTCTCATAAGGGTCTGGTGGAGTGGGTTTGGGATCTCTATGGATCAGGAAATGTTCTCGATGCAGCCGATGAGAGATTGAATATGGATTTCAATACACGAGAAATGGAATGCTTGATGATTGTTGGACTATGGTGTGCTCACCCAGTTGACAAGAAAAGGCCTTCCGCACGACGAGCAATTCAGGTTCTTAAGTTTGAGGAGCCACTGCCAGATCTTCCACATGAGATGCCTATTCCAGAGTATCTTGCACCGCCTCCATCAGTTAATTCCATCCAACCCTCCATTACAAACAGTCTTAGTGTCGGTCGTTAAGGAAGTCTAGTTATGATCGTTGTACTAAGTCCTGTATACTTTCAGCAGTTGAAGAACATACTTCTAATGTTCTCTCTTCTTCTAAGCAAATAGAAGTTCTTCTCCTTCTTGTTTGGGAGGATGGGGGGAGACAAATGTTTTGGGGTTTTGAGGAGTTCGGATGGGCAACAGCGCACGCTGTTGCGCTGTTGCCACTTTGTGTCTTACAAAGGAGGGCCCCATTTTCAACAAGGGTAAACTGGGAATCAAAAAAAAGGCCCCATTTTTTTGTAAGAAACAAAGGGGCAACAGCGCAACAGCGTGCGCTGTTGCCCATCCTAACTCGGTTTCCAGTGTGCTCAAGGTTACAAAATGTGAATCCTTTGCTGTTTTTGATCAGTTATCAAAATGTTTGTTGGTGCTAGGAATATTGTAGTTACAGTTGTTGCTTCATAACAAACAAAGAAGTCAGTTTGCATTTATGTAATGTTCTATCTCTAATAATAAATTTCTTTAGAACCTCAGATGTACAACCCACCAGCTTCAATTGTTCTCTCAATTCTTTGTATGATATCAAAGCTGAAACCTATTTAATATCGTATTTCATTTTTTTTTCATTGTCTTCAATGTGCATACTCCGTACGCATCACCTCCCTTTGCTTCCCCTACATCCTTTTCGAGAGACTGAGCCAGGTACATCTTTTTCCTCATTTGAGTTCCCAAAATGGAAATTGAGACTCAGTCAAAAAAGTGCCAATGCAACCATGAATTCTTCATACTCAAATGCACTCTAACCATGGATTCGTCATGCTCTAACCCATCTAGCATCCCATCTTCTTCTTTGCTTGATTTCACAACTATCGTCTCTATTTCAATTTGATTAAAACAACTTCATTTGGAAAAGCTAGTTCCTTCATATTCTAATCAGTCTAGCATTTTGAGGTTTTGTAAACGGATCTAACCGAATCCTATCCCTAAATCATTCACTAGGTGTACCATTGATAACTTTGTTGTCAATCCGGATTTCATAGAGTGTGACTCTTGCTGAAACTGAAAGGGATTTCCCAAGTCTTGGGGGACACTGTAATAGAGTAGATGTATGGTTATGATACACATGAGATGCACCATATCATTACCATCATTACAATTGGAAAGAATTGGATTTAGAATGAGATTGAGATGGTTGGAAAGAATTGGATTTAGAAAGAGATTGAGATTATTGGAAAGATTTGAATTTAGAAAGAGATTGTGATTGAGATTGAGAGATTAGGAATGTTTGATTTAGTTTCCATTTTATCTATATACTATTATCTATATATACCATAGTTGGGTCTCTTTGTAATGATACCTTTTGAGAATTCAATAATATCAGTTTTTCTTCATGGTATCAGAGCGGGCGATCCGTCGCTTATTTTGAATTTTTTTTTTAATTCCACTTTTCTGGCGGGTAGTGCTACTTGCCACCTAGCGGACCTAAGCACCTCTAAATCCTCTTTTCTTTTCTCTTTTTCTGTCTCTCATGCTCCCACCCCTCCATGAGTGTTGTTTGGTATGTATGGGTTGGTGAGAGTTCCCATTCTTCAGAATTTCTTGAATACGCTTATGGTTTTTCACGATCTTCAATGCAACCCAATTTCACGTGTTTGCCAAAGTTCTCCCAGAACTTGTCATAATCATCTCTGTTCTCACTCACGGATATGCCCAATATCATATCAAAGGCCTTCTGAACCAACCGCTTCCTCATAATCTGTACAATACGGCTTTCCTGAAGAGACTGGCTTGACCACCTCTGCCTCTACTGCTTGGTTGGCGGTCCTTCCAGGCTGGTTGACAGTCTACTGAAACTCAATGGTAGGAGCTGCCCATTTGCCTGAGAGTGCCATGTCCATCATCTCATATATCTTCACACCAAGCTGCACCGGATTCTCGGGGTGAAGCCACTAGAAATCAGAGTCGTGTCATACAAAAGATCAATAACTCTCAGTGCATCTTCGTCGTCTGGACCACTATTGCATGCAACATTCAAATTTTTAATGATTGGGTGTTCATCTTTGATCTCAAACACCCTCCTACCTCTCACGGAAATTTCACTACAAACAAATACGGTTTTGGCAAGAAATAGACACGCACTATGTTGTTGATTGTGAATAAAAAAAAGAAAAAGAGAAAGAGCGAAAGGCTCATTTTTGTTGTTTTTTTTTTTGGCCCAAAGAGGCCCTTTTGAAGACCCGTGATCCCTTTGGCAAGACCATAGGCATGATCACGGATGTCTTTTTGAATATGGCCCACGAGGCCCATTTCATTGCCCAAGAAGCTATTTGGCCCATTGAGGTCCTGACCTGTGACCCCTTTGGCAAGACCATAGGCACGATCACGGATGTCTTTTTGAATATGGCCCACGAGGCCCATTTCATTGCCCAAGAGGCTATTGGCCCATTGATGCCCCTATTATTCTCTCTTCATACAACACATCAACAATGGTGACGATTAGCAACTATCAAGATCTGTAACGACACTGGAATGACTAGCAAGCTACCTTATCTGATTGCGTATCAAACTCACGCATATTTTTTTCAAATCTACATGAGTTTAAGGGGGAGTAATAGAGTAGATGTATGGTTATGATACACATGAGATGCACCATATCATTACCATCATCACAATTGGAAAGAATTGGATTTAGAATGAGATTGAGATGGTTGGAAAGAATTGGATTTAGAAAGAGATTGAGATTATTGGAAAGATTTGGATTTAGAAAGAGATTGTGATTGAGGTTGAGAGATTAGAAATGTTTGATTTAGTTTCTATTTTATCTATATACTATTATCTATATAAACCCTAGTTGGGTCTCTTTGTAATGATACCTTTTGAGAATTCAATAATATCAGTTTTTCTTCACACTGATGCTCATCCAGACTCCGGCACTAAAAAAGAGTCTTCTTAAATGCACTTCACTCAAGTCCATACTTCTCCACTTCTATGAATCATCCCACTTCAGTTGTATCTTGCTCCTTATATTCGTCTAGTTTCCTCTAAACTCTCGTTGATTTGAGGAGCCTGGGTTAGAATAGATCACTCCAACTGTAAACTCTCCACCCCCTAAAAGAAAGTTGCAAATGCAGTCCACAAAAAAAGTGTTCAAGATAGTGTTGAGTATAAACTACGGAAATCGTGAGAACTATAGTGCATATACATTAAATAATATGAAATCAAACAAACTTTAAGAAGAGCAAAATCCAAGCAATAAAGCTCAAAAAGGAGAAGGAAACAATTGTATCTGCAACATTCCTCTATATTGTTGCAAATCCCTAAGCTTCCATTTAACTTGAATTTTAAAAATAAGGTGCCCCCTCCACAATTCCTCTTCTTGCCCTAACCATTTGAGCTCCTCGCGGGTAATGGGTCATCTTTCTCTAGCTTGCAGAGCTTTGACAAGCAAATTTTCATGTCCGGGTAATAGTAGGTCTTGTCAGGGGAACGAGGGATTGGTTCTTCTTCATATGATTTTGAGGGTTTATACATTGGAGAGGAGAGGAGGAACAATGAGGATACGGTTAGGGTTTTGATGGGGTGGTTTAAGTTAAAGTTTAGTCCAACAGGCAACAATGGCATCAAGGTTTGGCTCTTTTTATCCTCTTGTTTTCCAGCACCAGAAAGGAGAGATCAGATCCCAGCCAATCACGATTGAACTTGGGGAGATTTCAATCACACCCATAGATTGTCTCTTTTAACTTTTATTAACCGTGGTTAAGATTCACTAATCCAGATTACTGTTCAATAATATAATCTTAAATTTTCATATATTTAACCCTAGGATTAAATTTCCTAACCTTAATTTCTTTTAAAATATCTATAACCTATATAAATAGAGCTAACTCCACTAAAATCCAAAAATTTTCTTACAACTTTTTTTATATATCTATAATCTGAATAAAAAGACTGTAACTCGGCAAAAATCCAAAAAAGATCTATACTGATCTTGTATTCTAAGAACATCTCTAATGCAATACTCCAAAATCTTATTTCATTTCGGCATCTCCTCCGTATATGGAGTTCATGGGCCCCACTATAAAATTTTTGATGGAAAATCCGGTTATCGGTTGCCATGTGTCTCTTTTGACACCCCTTAACCGTGGTTATGTAGAGACTCAAAACTTTTTTTTTTTTGAAACTAGTATACATCGAATGAATAATTGGAAATTTTGTTTAATTGATGATTAACTATGTCTATGTAAAGTTTTAACATAGTTATAAGTATTGTATGATCAATAGTTAAGGTTTAAAGCAAAGAAAATTTTCAAAATAGGCGAAATTGTCTCTATCATAAGAAGGGTATTTTGATTATTTTCCCTCATCCAAAAGTTATGAAAATTTTAGGGTAGATTCTATACGACCTATAGTAGCTATAGTTCAAATTTCAGGTTAATCCGATACGAATTGAGCTCTCGATAATTATTCAAAGTTTAGTGGCAAAATTGTCAATAAAATGAATAGTAACCACGTGGATAGTACCACGTCAATAGTATTTTTAGCAGTTTTAAAGACTTTCCAACTTTGTTATTGTCTATATAGGGACCTTAACTAGTAAGTTTTAGGTATTCTATCATTCTAAAACTAATTAGAGAGAAAAAGAGAAGAAAAACCTAGGTTTTCTCAAAAAATTTTACAAGGAGAAAAAGGAAAAAGTTCGGAGATCATCTCCAAGGGCATTCGAAAGTGATTCGATCATAGGAAAATGATTAAGGAAGATATCACACAACGTCTAAGCTAATAATTGTTATAAGATAAGTACTTTTATGATCTTGATATATTTTCATGTGCTATCATGGTTTGAATGAGTATGTTGAAGATATGAGATATATGATTTAAAGAGGAATTGATGTTGAGAATTGAAAGGGAATGAATGATTAGGTATCCACACAGTTCTAACTTAATAATATGTATGCTATTATGATTTTAAGATCTGGGAATGATGATATCATGCTTTTAAGTTATGTTGATGAAGGTTTTATATGATTTAAAAAAGATTTTGTATTAATGATCATGAATGAAATAAGTTATATAAGATTTGATATGGTACTGATGCTGTGATGATGGATTAGAGATTATATTGAGGTTTAAGCATGATACTATGATTGTTTTTAGGAACTCTCAGGCATACATGTATTGATCTTGACGAAATGAGTGATTTTTTGGGTTTGCACATGAATAAGATCATAAGGGAGAGACTATGGTTGAATGATGATTATATATGGAATTCTATGATGTTAACTGTGATTCTATTCTATGTACATAAACTATTCTTGTATGACTTTCATGTAAATTATGACTAATTATGCATGTATATGGATTGGTTAAATTTTATATAGGTAAATACTTAGAGGATGATCTCAAAGCCTGAAATTCATTAACCATAGTTATATAGGTGACTTTGGTGGAATTCTATGTTTTGATGTTAGAACCTAAAAGATAACTTCGATGGAGTTGACCATGACATTCAAGCACATGTTGTACCGGATGATAAATATTATAAGCACTCACAAGTCTAAGCTTAAGTACAAGTTCATGCATAAGAACTTTCATGTTACAGACACTGGGGAACTTTCATGTAACAAGCATTGAGGAACTCATGCTACAGGCATTGGGAAACTTTCATGTTACCGGCATAATCAGATTATCTTACATGCATTGATACATATCATTCCATAAATTTTCACGATCATGTACAAGTCTTACATGTCTACACAAGTCACGAGTTTTACATGCCATGGATGATATTATGTTTACATGTTTCCGCACATGAACTGTAAGAAATGTTTATTTATGATAAAGCATAACCATTGTAAGCGCAAAATTCATCTTCTTTGCTTTCAAATTTTCTCAATTGTTGTATGGAGTTTATTATTTGATGTGGGAGACTATCCTTCCAATCTGAGTAAACTCAGATTGTTAAATTACCTTCCCTACATTAGGGAAGAACTTTCAATTAAGAAGAAGAATTAAAAGAAGAACAAAGATTGAATAAAGTATATATATTTATTTAATGGGGTTGCCTAGTTCCTATGTAGGCGTTACAAGTGCCTCATTGAGGTCTTTTCAAAAAAAGAAAAGAATGGTGGCCATGTTTGAAGGCTCACCTTATATTCTCCATGTTGAGGGAGTCTTCTTCTTCAATTATTTGTTGCTTTTGTTTGCTGCTGCTTGAAGGGGAGGAGATAATTTTCTCTTCCTTCCTTTTTAGCCTTTTTTTAGTGTTTCTTCGTGTGTGTTTCTTGATAGAAACACACCTTTTATAGGTTTGAGAGAGTCTTTTTTTGGACTTCCTCTTTGACTCCCTTATTTTAGGAAGTCAAAAAGGGCTCTCCTCTTAGAGGATGCCAGCTCATGGGTCTCCCTTATCTGGGAGAGTCCTTAAGCTCAAGATAATCCTCTTCTTTTGAGGACTCTTGTATCAGGTTTTCCTCTTTTGGGGGAATCCTAGTACTTTTCGAAAATGAGGATGTTTGATCACATCCTTTCCTAGGATATAGGACATAGTCCTAATCCTATCATAATTATGGGGGTGCCATGTGGCATCCCATGAGATTTTAAAATAGGGGATCCTTATCTTGGGATCCCCCCACAGCTTGATAGAGAATCATTTTTATTAAGGATTTTCTACCCTATGACAGTTAGATACTGACTATCAGCTCGGACAAATTGACCTAAGTCAGTTCACGGACCAGGGGTGAGACCATAGGTCTCGCCCACGGACAAGAGGATGAGACCATAGGTCTCGTCCATGGACTAGGGGTGAGACCCTAGGTCTTGCCCACATATCATGATGGTGAGACCATAGTCTTGCCCATGGATCACGATGGTGAGGCCATAGGTCTCGTTTGTGGTCTGGGTTAGATCCAGAACATAATGTTTGATCTGTGAGGATTTATCCTCACGGATAGGACATGTGTCAGTCTCTCAGAGGCTGACATTCCAAATGATCCATGGGGGTTTATCCTCACAGATAGGACAGGTGTCAGCCTCTCGGAGGCTGGCACCATATATGATCCGTGGGGTTTTTATCCTCACAGATAGGACACGGGTCAGCCTCATGAAGGCTGGCACCAAATATGGATCCGTGAGGGTTTTGGTCCTCACGGATGAACACGTGTCAACCTCATGAAGGCTGGCACCAAATATGGATTGGGGAGGTTTGGTCCTCTCGGATGAACACGTGTCAACCTCATGAAGGCCAACACTAAATATGGACATATCAACCTCATGAAGGCCAACACTCAAATTGGATCTATGAGGTTTTGGTCCCCACGGATGAACACGTGTTAGTCTGTGGGGGATTGACACTCAACATCGGATCCGTGAGGTTTCGGTCCTCACAGATCAGACACGTGTCAGTCTTACGAAGGCCAACACTAAATATGGATCCATGAGGGTTTTGTCCTCACGGATGAACACGTGTCAGTCTCTGGGAGATTAACACTTAACATCAGATCCGTGAGGTTTTGGTCCTCATGGATGAACACGTGTCAGTCTCTGGGAGACTGGGATTGGGGAACAGGGCAACACCCATGAAGCTCTGGCGGAAAGGGAAGGCTTGCCAGGCCGTATGCCCATGGGTGCAGGATTCTTCGAAAAAGCTCGGGCTGACTCGGAGACCTAGGACCTTGGCTTAGCAACGAATGAAGGGAAGCTCGAAGAGCTTTCTCCGCCAGCGGCTTATGTAGTGGTCGGCCTTATAAAGCTCGCTAAGCTTCGCTTCCCTTCCCTTCCTCCTTACTGAACTTCACTTAGTAGTCGGCATTCTATAAGTGACTTGTCGAGTCTCCGAAGCTTTGCTTCTTGTAGTCACAGTCGGAGTTTCAGGGAGAGGATCCCCCAAACCCCCCCAACTCTCCAAACCCGAGCAAGAAACAAGCTCCGCTCCCTCGCTCCAAAGCTGGAACATCTATATTTCACTCTCAAAAGAAGCTCCATTCCGTTCTTCCGGACAAGGGGGAGGTGACATTGAGATGGCAGGGTAGCCCTCACCCTTGAGGCTGATAAAGTTATTGTCCCGTGAGTGAGGGGGCCTACAAGTATAAAGTAATATCACAAAAGAGAACAAAAAGAGACTCTAAAAAGAGGCGAAAGCAAGCAATAGAGTCAAGCTGTGAAAGAAGAGCTACTCAAAGCTGTGAGGAGCTGCCTTTACTCTATTCCTTGACAGGAATAGCGGGTAGATAACAAGATAAAGATTCTCCTTACTTGTTACATCTTTTTTATCTCCTCTTTTGACTCAAGCTCATAGCTTATAGCTCAATTGGATGTAAAGATACGGGCCTTACTCCATCACTCAACATCAGATATGTGAGGTTTTGGTCTTCACGGATCAGACATGTGTCAACCTTATGAAGGCTAACACTAAATATGTATCCGTGAGGGTTTTGTTCTCATGGATGAACACATGTCAATCTCTGGGAGACTGGCACTCAACATCGGATCCGTGAAGTTTTGGTCCTCCCGGATCAGACATGTATCAGCCTTATGAAGGCCAACACTAAATATGGATCCGTGAGGGTTTTATCCTCATGGACATGGCATGTGTCAGCCTCATGAAGGCCAACACTTAGGGTTGAATCCGTGGGATTTTAAGCCTCACGGATAGGCTACATGTCAGCCCCTTTGGATATCTGTCACTTAGGGTGGATCCGTGAGGTTTATCCTCATGGATCAAACCCCACCTTACTTAGTTGGGTGGCATGATGTCAGCTATCAGCATTTAATGTTGACAGGCTAAAGGTACCGCGCATGTCATAGGCACACGTGAACCTAACCGTCTCTCCGAGAAAATAAGATCAGGTATGGGCCATTACACACACACCTGAGCAATGGACGGTGAGATTTCATTGCCCACAAATGCTCCTCAGGATCTGGATGGTTGGAAATGATTCATCCATCTAGATCCTGACACTTGGCAGTGATAGTGGAGAGACGTAACTGCCTCCCTCTCACGGTGTTAGTGGGAAACCCCCGATGAGTTCCCTGATCGAGGCTCCCTCATGATGAGGTCACCTCTGCAATTAAGGCTAAAATGACGAGGACATCCCTACAATTTGGACCATCCATTCGAAATGAATTGTCAGGATTTGCCAAAAGGCAACCTTTATAAGGATGCCTTAGGCTTAGGGAAGACACTTTATCTTCCCTAACCTTCCGAACCTAGAGAATTTTTGAGTTCAGAGCCCTTTTCTTCTAAGAAAGCAAGAAGATCTATTCTCTTCTTTTTTTTCTTCCCTCTTCATTTCGAGGTGAGGCTTAACCCTAATCAGGGCTAATGAGAGGGGGGGTGGGAGAACCATTATTCTTCCCTGATTTTTTTTTTATTATTTTTTTTTACCGAAGAAGGGAATGAGAGTTTTAAACCTCATTTCGATGGATTGTGTGCCCATTTGGGCATTCTTTGGATTTTTTTGATCCTGAGATCTCTAGAAATGTATTTCTTTGCATTTCTTGGGTGTTCCCAAGATCAGGGAGAGCTTGGGATGCCCTTTTGGGCTCTTTGCAATCTCTAGCAGGAATTCCGGTTCCATTGCCAAAACCCTTAAGTTCTTCGGTCATGGGCAACCAGACCGGTGACTCACTGCCCATGGTCTATGGCCATGGACAGCTTGCCCACAGGACTTTTGTCCGTGAGCCCCAAAATTGATTCGTGCACTTTGTCGACGGATGCTCTTGATTTTCATGAGCTTTCGTCCGTGGATATTTTGAGTATCCGTGGAATTTTCAACAGACCACTGCCCATAGGACTTTTGTCTGTGAGCCTAAAATTATCCGTGGACTTTGTCCACGGATGTTTTTAATATTCATTGATTTTGTCCATGAATATTCTGAGTATCCGTGGGTATTTCCCATGGACAAGCTATTCATGGGACCTTAGTCCCTGAATCAGGAGACTTCATCCATGAACTTTGTTCACGGATTTTATCCTTAGCATTTGTCCTTAGACATTTGCTATGATAAATACCCATGGGCATTTGCCTTAGTAAAAACCTTAGGGTGATTGCTTCGTTTAAGCAATTTTGTCTTTAGATGCATGCTTTAAGCAAAACATCCGAATTTCACAGACCCGGGCTTCAAACCTAAGTCTAGAATTGATTAATCTTATAATCAATTATTAATCATTTCAAATTATTAAGGTCATACCCCCATCTAAAGGCCCATTATTGACCATTTAATTTGAAATTCATAATTTGGCTTAACCTTCTTGAACTAAATCATTTTGCATGTCTTGTCTTCTTTCTTTTGCAGAATGGCCGGAGCATCGAGATATTTTCACAGGACTGAGAACCTCCGTCTTATGGATACTGATGAAGATGACAAGACTGGGGCGAGTCTGAATCGCCAACTGGAGATCATGGGAGAATTCGGGTAGAGGATGTCGAACCCCTTCCCGTCGCAGATCCAAGAGAGTGGGTACTTCATGGAAGAATACCCGTATGCATTTATGATGTCGAGAAAGGTCTGATAGGCAACAGGTCGGTCTCTGATGGAAGCTACCTGACACCTTTTTGAGCTGCAGTGGATCCAACGGGTGGAGACCCATAGAGGGTACTGAATGAGGTTTTCCCCATCTTGATAACCCGGACCGATGACATTGCTTGGGATGTTTCTATGGTCATCAGGAGTTGCTCCACAGTCGACGACAAAATTTTATGGCCGTCATGGGTCCACGACGTGTATATACGTTTCCGTGATGAATTGACCACTCTTGGTATTCGAGGAGCATTCAGACTTGCTAGATATGAATACAAGCGAGATCCTTTTTTATTTTGCAGCCTTCTTAACCGCTGGTGTTCCGAAATACATTTCACATGGCCTGGGGGAGATTGGACTTTCCATGCATGCGATGAACCACATTTCAATGCTGCCGGTCAATGGAGCTTTCTATGATGAGTTTAACCCTTTCAACAATGTTCTATATTCAGAGAACGTTCCTGCTTGTACCAAAGAACTGTATAGGGTTTATAATGCCCTTCTGAAAGCAAATGCGGACAAAGCATCACCTCCTACTGATAAGGGCAAGGCTCCCGCTGTTGAAAAGGAAATTGAAGAAGCGGTGCCAAGCAAGGGTGTGAAGGCACGAAAAGTAAGCAGAGTTACCCTTAGGCAATGGCTAGAATGTTTTTTTAAGGGAGAACCCTATGCATATTCCAAGCCGACTTAAGTTACTCCCTCCAATGAAGAAATCAAAAATTCAGAGATCAAGACCAGTGATGAAGTCAGCAGAGAAGGTTATTTGGCTGCCTTCTTGTCTTGCTTTCTCAGCAGTTTTGTCTTACCTTCCCACAGGGGAGAAGTAATCCGCCCAGAAACATTTGTGGTGGTTGGAAGAATGGTAACCGGTATGAGGCATTCCCTGCTTATCCCAATGATGACATCATTATACAGAGAGATGAGAGTCATCACCTAGAGCCAGTACCCGGGTCACAAGTTAGCCCAAGGTCCTTTCCAGTACTTGTTTGGCTGGATTGGTCAGTATTTCCCTTCTTATCCGAGATGGATAACCACTGAAGTCAAGATGGATCTACCATATTTGGTATACATAGTAGGTCAGACACCGGCCAAATATCGCTCCTGGGAGACAATTAAATACATGTTCGCCACTCCCGGTCTATGTAAAGTTCGTCCTTTCAAGGGAGCTCTTGAGTTGGTTGGGAACGACTATTTAGTAGACGACGTGAGTCAGGGCTACTCCGACAGAGATTTTTTAATGATGATGAGTCTTTGCCCTACTAAGCTGTTATGTCGTCTTGGCAAAGAATGCTTCATGGAACCTTACTACCTGAGCAGATTTGGTCGGAAATTTGGGTATGACCAAGCAAAACCACCTGCATTGGAGACTGTTGATCGTACCTTGGCCGATTTCCATCAAATCAAATGAGTGTGGAATCATTTAATACGTGTCGATACTCGCTCAAGATTCTTTATTCCCTCTCAAGCACAGGAAGGCCGTCCTTCACTAAGATTTTCCACGTGGTGGTTAAATTGCACCTCCGTCGATTTGAAGTACGATGGTTGTGATAATCCGGTTGTGGTTATGAAGGAACAATTGGCCAGGATTGCCGCGGCTACCGTTGAGGCCAGTGGACCTGCTCCCGCTCAAGCACCTGGTGCTAGAAAAAGAAAAGAGCCGTCAAGAGCCAAAGCACCTACCAAAAGACAAAAGACAGCTGCCGATACCCATAAGCATCCGAGGACTAGACCAGCTCCCAAGGGGAAAGGCAAACGTGTCCAGAGAAGCCCATCTCCCATCATCGAGTTAACTGTGGAACAAATTTAGATGGCCCAGATAGCTGCACTCACGGTTGAGCTTGACATACCCATTTATGCTGACACTGATAATTTTGAGGAGATGTATGAAGGACCTCGGGATGTCGTAAAATTTATTGTCTATCCAGAAGATCCTTCGGCTGTGACCAATGTTGGGATGGCTGTTCGACATTGTATTTTGGAGGGATCAGGTGAGACCATCGTAGCTACTCCAACTGACAATGTTGGCGATAGGGCCAATTCAACGGAACATAATGATCATCAATCCACCCCTGATCGCCCCTCAGATGAATTTGCTGAGAATATTCGAGATGCTCCTGTGGACCTAAATTTTCATGATGATCATTTGACTGCTGCACTAGAAGAAGCTCGTAGAGCCAAGGAGCTAAAAGCGCAGCTATTGTTTGAAGTTCAAACAGCCGAAGCTAAACTACAATTTATCGAAGTCCAACGAGTGGTTAGAAAGCCAAGAAGCGTGCCCTCAAACTTAAAATTGGTCAATCTTCTGGTTTGCAAGTCGACGAAGAGATCATTGAAACTGTGGGAGTTCTTTTTGAGGCCGCACCAACTAGAGTTGATCCTTGCATTACAAGGACTGAGATAGTGGTGACAGTGAACACAATAAGCATTAACCCTGTCGATGAAGCTTCTAATGTAGAACAAGTAGCCTCCACTGACCTTGAAAGGCCAATCATAGTTGAAGCGCCACAAGAGCCAATGAACATTGCCATTGAAATTGAGACAAGGGTTGTGACAGAGGTGAGCTCAAAATGGCAGGCTGAACCAGAGTTGGAGGCCGAGACAACTGCTGTAGCAATGCTCGAAGTCAGGATGGATACTAAGGTTGATATGGGACCTGAAGCTGAGGCTATTGTTGAGCCTGATGTTGAAAGAGGTGCCGGGGCTGAGCCCGAGGCTGAAATAATTGCCGAGACAAGGCCAAAGGTTGGGATGGATATTGAGGTCGGTATAGGACCTGAAGCTGAAGCCAATATTGAACTTGATGTCGAGCCGACTGCGGGGGCTGTGTCTGAAGCTGGGGCTGGGGCAGAGATGAGCCCAGAGCTATAGGTTGAAACATGGCCGGAGACTGAAACAATCGCCAAAGCAAGGCCTGAAGTTGAGGCTGGAGTTACTGTTGAGGCCGTTCAAGAGCTTGAATTGAACACTCCTGAACTCCATATCCAAGAAGAGGACCAGGTCGTCGATGCGATCAGAATGGAAATAGTTCTATATTCTACACTATTTATTGGTGAAGGGTTAGCTCCTAAAGACTTACCTTTTCTCACCATGACCCCAATACCTGAATATACTCCATCTACTCCTTCGCATGAACCATTCGGTAAATGGTTGGTGGACAGAAACAGTTATGATTCTCTTCTTGGGAGAATCTCTGGACTTCCCTGTATGTAACTTTGATTGCTTTATTTATTTCAATCAAACGATTTTTGCACCTACTAAATCCCAATTCTTTCTTTTGTAGGCATCATCGAGGGAATTATAAATACTCCAAAGTTTACTTTCGGAGTACCCAACCATGCTCCGGTTCTTCCTCCATCCAAATTGTTAGTTGATGCTTATACAGAGAGTGCTAAACATGTACTCGAAGGCTTGAAGACTTCATTGCTCAGCAGGAGTTTTAAAGATTTCGAACATATGCAGGACGACCGTATTTTAGCGTTCAATATTCTTGATCACCTGGGCGTTAGAGATCCTGTCATACAGCAGGAAGTTGAAGCCCTGATTTGTTCAGCTCGGAAGGTATATCGACTGAATAACATAGACCCAATCAGTGGTCTTGAAGTAGAAGCCAGGGATTGTGTTAGCGACATATCCTTCAAAATAACCAAATTGACTGAAGCTACCAATGATTTGCACAAGAAAGTCTATCAAACTACAGAACATCAGCGGGCTGCGGAAGCCAAAGTAGAGAGCTTCCATCAATAACTGCAAGAAGCTATAGTTAGAGCTTCAAAAATAAAGAGCGCTCGTGAATCGATGGAAACAAAGCTAGCGGATGTCAATTCCAAATTATTTGATGGACGATCCATGAAGCTTCAAGGTTAGAAGACTCTGGGGAAAATCATCAGATTGAAAGAGGGTTTGGCAGATGCTTGTCAGGAAGCTGCACGTCTCCACAAACGACAGTGCACTAGGATAGAAAAATTATCTTTTTCAATACCAGCCCTCTGATTGAAGAGAATCCTCTCGATATACACCCTGTAAACGAAGGTCTTCCTGATGTAAATCCCACAAATGAATGAAAAATTTTCATCTTATCATTCAGTGTATGCCATTATTATTTTCACGACATAATTTTCTTCTCCCCCCCTTTTTTTTATGGGGAAGGATGTTCTTTTAGAAAAACTGACTGAACCCAAGTTGATTTTCTCAGGCTGCTTACGTACCCATGATAGGATCAAGTCAAACGTAGTTCCAAATAGGAGCGATTTTAGACTTGTAATTTACGAGTAGATAGTTTTCGTTAATATCCAGGAAGGTTTAGACTTGTAATTTGATAACAAGTAGATATTTTCCGTTCGTACCTAGGATGGTTTAGACTTGCATTTTGGGGCAAATCGTTGAAAAGTGACGAGTCTTTTTAGCTCGTATTCAGGAGCCTATCAGATTGCTTTAACTTTTGCCTAAACCAACTTTTAGAGTATTAGTTTGGCGAGCTTTTGCTGCCCTAATTTTTGCATAGACTGACTTTTGGAGTGTTAGTCTAGCGGGCAGTTTGTTTTGACTCAAATTTTTTGCCTAAGCCTTCCTTTCAGATTTTCAACTTAGTGAGTCACATAACGCTAACTTTTGCCTAAGCCGTCCTTTCGGATTTTTAACTTAACGGGTATTTTGGTGCCCTAATTTTTGCCTAGACCTTCCTCTTTGGGGTTTTGGTCTACTGGGCTTTTGGAATCTTACATTGGTCGGGAGAGATACTCCGTTGTCCGTCCATTGTAATCAACAAATATGCTTCTGATGGTGAGAAATCCTTTTTTAGAGTTGTGGCTTCTTCTTAGCGTAACAGATAACTGTTTTCTCCGTATCACCCATATGGAGGGGCAATAACAATGATTTTGTATCCTAGGGGATGGTGTTCTTTTAGAAGAACTGATTGAACCCGGATTGATTTTCTCAGGCTGCCTATGTACCCATGATAGCATCAAGTCAAATGTAGTTCAAAGTAGGGAGATTTGCATTTTGACAGCGAATAGGTAGTTTTCGTTCATACCTAGGAAGGTTTTGACTTCGGCCTTGTATTGAGGGGCTTTTGAAGCTTTGATTCGTGTTTTTGATAGCGAATAGGCAGTTTCTGTTCATGCCTGGGAGGGTTTGAACTTCAGTCTGGTATTCTGGAGACTTTTGAAGCTTTGATTCACAAGTTTGATAGCGAATAGGTAGTTCCCGTTCATGCCTGAGAGGGTTTGAACTCCTGCCTTGTATTTGGGGGGCTTTTGAAGCTTTGATTCATAATTTTGATAGCGAATAGACAGTTTCCGTTCATGCCTGAGAGGGTTTGAACTTCAGTCGGTATTCTGGAGACTTTTGAAGCTTTGATTTGCAATTTTGATAGCGAATAAGTAGTTTTCGTTCATGCTTGGGAGGGTTTTGACTTCGGTCTTGTATTTTGGAGACTTTTGAAGCACTGTGGACCTTTTTAGCTCGTATTCAGGAGCCTGTCACATCGCTATAATTTTTGCTTAGACTGACTCTTGGAGTGTTAGTCTAGCGAGCTATTTGTTGCAAGAATTTTTGTCTAGACCTTCTTCTTGAAGTTTTGGTCTAGCGGGCATTTTATTTTGACTCAATTTTTTTGTCTAAGTCGCGTTTTCAACTTAGTGAGTCGTTGTCGCTCAAATTTTTGCCTAAGCCATCCCTAAGGGTTTTTCTACTTAGCAAGCATGACTCTAATTTTTGCCTAAGCCACCCCTTAGGATTTTCAACTTAGCGAGTCGTTTTGTGCTCTAAATTTTGCATAGGCCGTCTTTTGAAGTTTTGGTCTAGCGAGCATTTTGATTCCTTAGAGTAATATTGCTTGAGGAATCTTGCATTGGTTGGAGGGATAATTCGCTCTTCATCCATTGAAGTCAACAGTTACGCTCCGTTAGAATATACCTTCTTGCCGACGTATGACCCTTCCCATTTTGGTTCGAGCTTCCCCTTGGTTCGACGAGTGATGATTATCAGAATTCTGACCAATAAGACCAAATCTCCTATTTTGAAAGACCTTAGTCTTACTTTTTTGTTGAAGGCATTAGTTAGCCTTTGTCTATACATCTCTAAGCTCTGTTGGGCTTGGAGGCGACGTTCATTAAGAGTTTCGAGCTCTGCAAGTTGAACTTTAGCTGAGTCTTCTTTTGTGATATACTGCTGAATTGCCACCCGTAGGGAGGGAATTTAAATTTCAAGCGAGAGAACTGTTTCACCGCCGAAGACTAGGGAATACAGCGTGACCTGTGTTGGAGTCTGATGAGTGGTCTGGTATGCCCAGAGGGCTTCAGGTAGGCGTTCGTGCCAGTCCAGTTTGCTTTTATTCACAACTTTCTTGGGGATTTTGTACAAAGTCTTGTTGAAGGCTTCGGCGAGACCATTCGTGGCTGCATAGTACTGGGTAGAATAATTCTCTCGGATACGAAATTTGGTATACAACTTGTGTGTAGGGGTGCTTCGAAAAGGTTGCCCGTTATCCGTGATGATGCTTTCTGGAATCCCGAACTGATATATGATGTTGGTTCGAATAAGGTCTGTTATCGAGTGGTGTTTGACTTCTTTGAGAGCGATGGCTTCTGCCCATTTTGAGAAGTAGTCCATGGCAGCTGGGATGTATTGATGCCCAACAGATGATGGTGGGGTGAATGGCCCTATGACGTCCATTCCCCATGCCACGAAAGGCCATGAGCATGTTGTCATGTGGAGAGACTCGGGAACCCAATATATGAAATCAGCATGAAGCTGACAAACTTTGCATTTTCTTGTATAGTTAAGACAATCAGCGATCATCGTAGGCCAATAATAGCCTAATCTTTTCAGCTACATTTGTAGCTTGGGCCCAGCTTTGTGAGCACCGCAGATCCCAGTATGAGTTTCTTCCATGACTTGATCTATTTCATTTCTTGAGATACACCTCATCAAGATGCCATCCAGGGACCTTTTATATAAGGTTTCTTCCAACATCACAAATTTTGTGACCTGTCGATGGACTTCAGCGCGTTTGGCACGATATCCAGGCAATCGACCATATTGGAGATAATCGATGAAGGGCTGTTGCCAATCCTCATCTGTTTCTTTGATTGTGACAGAACAAACTGTCTCCTGGAGATTTATGTCTGGAAGGGGTTTGATAGTTCTTCTTTACCCCACTGTGATAGTTAGCACTTTGTCTGTTGGCAAAGTTAGAGATGCTGCAAGACCGGCCAAAGCATCGACTTGATTGTTGAGTCCTCTGTGGACATGAAAGAGGCTGCTTCTTGGAACTTGAGTAAGTAGCTGATCTATCTCTTCTGATAGGGAAGGAGGCTAACTTTTCGCATGACATATTCCCCTCGGACCTATTTGATGATAAGTTCTGAATCCCCGTAGATGGTTAATTCATCTACTAGATTTTCAAGAGCCAATTCGAGACCTGCTATCAGGGCTTCATATTCAGTTTCATTGTTTGAGCATCCTTCTGTTAGGGCGAAGGAATAAGGTAGTATCGCGTTGTCTGGTGTGACAAAAACAATACCAACTCCTGAATTATTCTCTTTCGGGTTGATGCGTTTGATTCCATCAGGACTTCTTGAAGCTCCATCAAAATACATCTTCCAGCCTAGTTTGACTTGTACCTACATAACTTCTTCATTCGGGAGGTCGCTAACCAAAGGCGAGCCCACAGGAATCGGATGTGCTGCAAGGAAATCAGCAAGGGCTTGCCTTTTCACTGCCTTTTGGGGCACAAATTTGATTTCGAATTCAGATAGAAGCACCGCCCATTTTGCCATTCTGCCATAAAAAATAGGGCGAGACATTATATATTTGAGAGGATCAGCTCTGGATATCAGTTTTACCGAATGCTCCAGCATATAATACCTTAATTTCTTCAGGGCAAACATGAGGGCCAGACAGACTTTCTCTATCGGGCTGTATCTGCCTTCTACTCCAACTAGAGTTCTTCTTAGGTAATACAACACATTTTCTTTACCTTGGTCATTATGCTGAGCAAGGAGGGCTCTGAGAGACCCTTCGAGCGTTGTAATATAGAGGATAAGTGGCTTTCCTCTAATGGGACCCATGAGGATTGGAGGATTTTTGAGATAAGTCTTGATGCGGTCTAGAGTTTTTTTGGCAAACTTCATCCCATTGAAATGGTATTCCCTTCTTCATCAGTCGGGAAAATGGTTGGCATATTCCAACCAAGTTGGAGATGAATCTCCGGATATAAGTGAGTCGACCCTGAAGCCCTTTCAACTCGCGCAGATTTCTTAGAGGAGGCATTTCGCGAATGGCTCTTATTTTAGTAGGGTTGATTTCAATTCCTCTATGGCGTACCACAAAGCCTAGGAATTTCTCAGATGCAACTCCAAACACGCATTTGAGCGGGTTTATCTTAAATTGATACTATCGCAGTCTGTTGAAGATTTCTCGAAGATCATCCAGATGATTGCTTCATTGTCTTGTTTTGACAACTAAATCGTCGACATAGCACTCGACCTTGTCATGAAAAACATCTCCAAATATGATAGTCATGACCCTTTGATAAGTTTTTCCGGTATTTTTGAGGCCGAATGACATGACTTTGTAGCAAAACACTCCTTTACGAGTGCGGAAGGCTGTAAACTCTTCATCTTCTAGAGCCATCTTGATTTGATTATAGCCGTAATATTCATCCATGAAGGACAAAGCTTCAAAGCTGGTTGTAGCATCGACCATCATTTTCGTGATGGGCAAAGGAAATTTATCCTTAGGAAAGGCTTCGTTCAAATCCCGGAAGTCTATGCAAACCTGGATCTGTCCATTTTTCTTCTTCACGGGAACCACGTTGGCGAGTCAAGTAGGGTATTGAACCTCTCTTATAAAATCAGTTTTGAGGAGTTTATCTACCTCAGCTTCGATTTAAGCAACCAGTTCTGGGCAAGCTCATCTTTGTGCCTGCTTGATCGGCCTGACATCTTCTTGAGTTGTGAGATGATGGACTGCAATTTTTTGATTTAAGCCAAGCATTTCTGTGTAGTTCCAGGCAAGGACATCCTTGTACTCTTCTAGGAGACAAAGATGCTCCTTTTTTTCTGTTTGGGATAGAGAGACACTGATGAAGGTTGACCTTGGGTCTTATTCTGAGCCGAGGTTAACTTCCAAAAGGTCATCAACAGTTGCTTGACCTCCCGTTTCAAATTTTGGAGGAGCCGAACGGATTTCTGTTTCTTTCGGTGGTTCTTCCATGATCATTTCCTCTCCTGAGGAGGAGTCTTCATCTACCGTAATGGTATTTACTGTCTAGATCAGATCCTCATTTGGTGAGGGATCATAATTTTCTGATTTAGATTTTCCCAAGTTAGAGCCCACCAATTTATAGGTGGCTAAAGTCCTAGGTGCTGGCATCATTTTACGTTCAACCGGCTCTTCTTCCTCAGTATTAAACCTCTGCTTCTCAAGCATTTTCTTGATCACTGGATTAAACACTGGTTTCTTTTGATAATGATTCATTTTTCTATCCCTTCTATTTCTCTGGGGAGTGGCTTTGCCTACTTGACTTGCGGAGTGAAAAACAATGGGCTTTTACCCTGTTCTTCTGGATGGGATAACGACATTGGGAATGGTTTTCGCTGTTGGCCATTTTTGCCATGCACTGAGACTGACCTTGACAAAGCCATCAATTATATCTTGATGTGTTGCCTCAACCTATGGGGATGCTTGTAGGGACTCCACTTGTTCTGAAAGTCATTCCATGGAGACTTCTTCTGATGTGGACTCCTCTCTGGTCGTGACCATATTCACAGTCTGGTTGTGACGTTCTCCGAACACAAAGACTGGGGGATTATACCCAATTCTTGGTGTATCTGTATCCACATAGTCACCAGTATCTAAGGCTTCATGTTGCTCCTTTTTTAGCATGGCTTCATAAGCTAGTAGTATAGTTCCTTAGACTTGCTCTCCCTCTTTGGGATTGGAAAGAATTGTACAAAGTGTTGGAGGCAAAGAGCTCCAGTCTTGGACGCCAATCCGCATCTTGAGAGGAAATGAGACAAATGTTGTCTCGGATCTCCAGTTCCATCGAACATCTTGAAAGTTGGACGAAGCCTAGCGAAATTGGAACTGCATCCATAATAGCTGGATAAGGCTTCACAATCATCCGAACATATTCTTCCTTCTCTTTAGCCTGTCGTATTTGATTGCAGACAGTCTCTTCAATTACAGCCAGAAGAGACGGTGACACCCCTCCTACGAGGGTGGCCTGATTTGGAATGGGACCTGTCTCAGGCATCCTTGGATGATTTGAAAATGTAGGGGCTGTGCCTTGATTGCCGCTATCTCCTTGATAAGGGAAGCGGGGTCCAGATGCCGATGTAGATTTGAGAGCTGACAGTTGAGTAGCCAACTCTTGTATTTGAGACATCATGGCCATGATCTGATCATCCTTGTATCGGAGTTGAGTCTGCAAGGCCGCTGTTTGATCATTTGGTGGAGGTAGCGAAGTTGAAGGGTTATTCCCTTGACTTGCATTCCCATCCAAATTTGTCATCATGACTGCTACAGGTCGCTCTGAAGTTAGTCCCTGTAACTAGAACAAATTTGGAAATTCTTCCTCTGTAAAATAGGCACTGGGCATCCCATATAAAGGATTTGATGTACTGAAAACTTGTTGAGGCATTTCCTGCACAACCTCCGACCTGATTGATTGAAGAATTGGTTCATCGGAACCATAATCTTCAGCTAGTAGAGTTTCTTCCAATTCTCTCGGAGAGGTTACCGGGGTCGCTTCTTGTTCTGACCCTTCTTGGTATCCATCGACATTAGGCTCTGGAGCTGATTGAATTAGGTCTTAGGCTTTTTCTTTGCCTCTGGCCTGATTCTTGTGGCTCATTTTGTTCTCGAGATTACTGGACTAGGAGCGACTATTCTGATAGCTCGCGAGGATTCAGTCTCGTCCAAAGCGGCTAAAATAGCGGTGGTTGAACCCTGAGAATCCTGCCTTGCTGATAAGTTTTGCTCAGGCATTGCCCTAGTCCCTTGGAACACTGGGGTTGTATACTCTTCCGGAGCTGGGTTGAGTCTAGTGCCGATCACATTCACGGACACTCTTTCGTAACCAGCATATACTGCTCTAGTATTTGGTTTCTCCCAAGTAGGGTGAACAGGTGCAGAAGGATCAGTCTTTCGTCTCTAGTGAACAAAACAGATTTTGTCTGAGGCTCCAGTCGACCTTCTTGACTTCTGATTCCTGGACCTTCTTGGCCTCGACAGATAATTATACTCATTCTTTGTCGGAGCCGAAGAGTATTTCCGGTTTCTAAGTTGAAAGATTTTCTCAGGAGTCTTCTTCCTGCTTATCTTGAAAGCAGAAGTGCTTCTATTCAGCACCGTAATCCTAGGGTCATATGGTACTCTGGTTCTTCTCTCTGGTTCAGCACTTGATCTGCCCCAGAATGGGCTTACATCTCTAGATGGAGGCCGCTGGCGTTGATGACGGACTGATGCCATCATTGATGTGAAGGTTGCAAGGTTAGTGTCTTGGAAAGCATCCGGACCTAGTCTGTATATCAAGTCTTTGTCTGCCTGTTCTGGATTCGAATTGTTTTTTACATTAACCGCCTTTTGATTTTGATTATGGCTGTTAATGCCCCTTGCGCTACCATCAGGTGATGAATTCTGCCCTAAGGGAGACCTCCATTTGTTGGCTGAGTATTACCAACTCTTCTCTTTCTTCGAAAGGGAATTATCCTCAAATGACAGAGTGCTTATCCAGAGATCTTTCTCTCTTGTGAGGGACTTCTGTTAGTGGACCATGTTCATGGATTGGCTTGGGCCTGTACCCGTGGAGGGGGCATACTTGTGATTCTCGGACTGGCTTGGGCCTCTGTTTCGAGTGGTCTGGCCTTCGGTCTGTAGACCAGGCTTGGGCCTGTCCACGGATGCTCTTGAACTTCTGTCTATGGACGGTACTGGAACTCTGTCCGTGGACAGTGTTGATATTTTGTCCGTGGACAGAGCTGATGGTCCGTCCATGGACGGTCTTGAATTTCAGTCCATGGACAGTGCTGGAATTCTGTTTGTGGACAGAGCTGCTCTTCTGTCTGTGGACGGAGCTAACCTCCTGTCCGTGGACATCTTGGAGTGGACGGTCTTGATTCTCCGTCTGTGGACAATCTTGATTTTCTGTCCGTGGACGGTCTTGATGTTTTGTCTGTGGATAGAGCTTGTCTTCTGTCCGTGGGCAGTCTTGAGTGCCTGTCTGTGGACAGTTTGGCATTTCTGTCTGTGGACAATCCTGTATTCCTGTCCATGGACAATCTTCTGCTTTCCTCCGTGGGATATCCTGGACCTTGGTCCATGGGATCTATCCGTGGACGTTTCTTATTCATAGATGAATGCCCTAAGGCATCTTCTTCGATTACTTTGTATTTTTTAAAGTTATTTGAGGGATTGTGCATTAAGTCCTTTAGGCCCTTGGCCTTATCCTTTCGCCCTGGTGAAAATTGGACATCATCTTCTCCTCCTGGAAATTTTTTCAAAGGGAGAGCTCCAACAGCCATCTTAGATTAAGGGAGCTTATATCCAACTAGTCCTATGGTCGGGCCCAACAATTACGGCCTTTCCACTACGACTTGTTAGGCCTGGCCCAGTGTTTGACATAGGTTTGCCTTTTAGGCTGACCTGTTGCAGAGTGGTAGAACCACCCTGCAATGTGTGCACCCAGTTTTGCGTACACTCTCCATGATGCACTCTGATGGGAATGAACTCTGTCCGTGGGACATCTAGTTGGAAGCACCCAATCCGTAGTGCATCCTGGGGGATGTGTCCGCTTCGTGGTGCATCCTCTTGGGTGCAGCCTCTCCGTGGGACATCCTGGCCGATGCCCCTTATCCACGGTACATCCTTGGGGATGCAATTGCTCCGTGGTGCACCTTGGGGGATACACCTGCTCTGTGGTGCACCTTCTGAGGTGCACCATGTTCGGGGTGTATCCTTGGGGATTCACCTGTTTCGTGGGCATCTTTGGGGATGTGCCCTGTCCGTGGACCTCGCAGGGTTGACTCCTCCGTGGAGGAGCAACAAGACCCTCATTGAGGCTCAGCCAGTAGATCGAGGCCTCATGATTGGGGCCACTGCCACATCAGCCCAAGTTAGGGGGTAAGTCGCTGGAATCGGCATCGGAGGGACATAGACCCTCCTCTTGATCATGAACACGTAGGCCGGTCGGATGTAGACGGTCTCGATTATCCTGCACACCAATCGGAGAGAAAATAAGGAAATGATCACTCACTTCTCTTTTTTTTTGGTTCTTCTTTTATTTTTTCTTAATTCTTCATCAAAGATGAGAGAAGAAGAAAGTCCCACCGGGCGTGCCATTAATTTGTAAGCGCAAAATTCGTCTTCTTTGCTTTCAAATTTCCTCCATTGTTGTATAGAGTTATTATTTGATGTGGGGGACTATCCTTCCAATCTGAGTAAATTCAGATTGTTAAATTACTTTCCCTATATTAGGGAATAACCTCCGATTAAGAAGAAGAATTAAAAGAAGAACAAAGATTGAATAAAGTATATGTATTTATTCAATGGGGTTGCCCAGTTCCCATGTAGGCGTTATAAGTTTCTCATCGAGGTCTTTTCAGAAAAAGAAAAAGAATGGTAGCCATGTTTGAAGGCTCACCTTATATTCTCCATGTTGAGAGAGTCTTCTTCTTGTGAGGATGCCAGCTCGCCTTATATTCTGCCTTTTTCTGTGTTTCTTCGTGTATCTTCGTGTGTGTTTCTTGTGAGAAACACATATTTTATAGGTTTGAGAGAGTCCTTTTTTGGACTCTCTCTTTGACTCCCTTATTTTAGGAAAATCAAAAATGGCTATTCTCTTAGAGGATGCCAGCTCACGGGTCTCTCTTATATGGGAGAGTTCTTAAGTTCAAGAGAATCCTCTTCTTTTGAGGACTCTTGTACCAGGTTTTTCCCTTTTGGGAGAATCCTAATACTTTTCGAAAAAGAGGATGTTTAATCACATTATTTCCTGAGATATAGGACATAGTCCTAATCCTATTATAATTATGGGGTGCCATTTGGCCTCCCATGAGATTTAAAAAAAGGGGATCCTTATCTTAGGATCCTCCCATAGCTTGACAGAGAATCCTTTTTATCAAGGATTCTCTATTCTATGCCAGTCAGATACTGACTGTCAGCTGGGACAGATTGACCTAGGTCAGTTCACGGACCAGGGGTGAGACCATAGGTCTCGCCCACGGACCAGATGATGAGACCATAGGTCTCGTCCACAGACTAGGAGGTGAGACCATAGGTCTCATCCACGGACTAGGAGGTGAGACCCTAGGTCTTGCCCACAGATCACGATGGTGAGACCATGAGTCTCGCCCACGGATTATGATGGTGAGGCCATAGGTCTCGTCCGTGGTCTGGGTTAGATCCAAGACATAATGTTTGATCCGTGAGGATTTATCCTCATGGATAGGACACGTGTTAGTCTCTTAGAGGCTGACATTCTTAATGATCCATGGGGGTTTATCCTCATAGATGGGATAGGTGTTAGCCTCTTAGAGGCTGGCACCACATATGATCCGTGAGTTTTTTATCCTCACAGATTTTACACGTGTCAGTCTCATGAAGGCTGGTACCAAAAATGGATCCGTGAGGGTTTTGGTCCTCACGGATGAACACGTGTCAGCCTCATGAAGGCTGGCACCAAATATGGATCTATGAGGTTTGGTCCTCTCAGATGAACACGTGTCAACCTCATGAAGGCCAACACTAAATATGGATCCGTGAGGGTTTATCCTCATGGATAGGACACATGTCAGCCTCATGAAGGCCAACATTCAAATTGGATCCATGAGGTTTTGGTCCTCACGGATGAACACGTGTCAGTCTGTGGGGGACTGACACTCAATATCGGATCCGTGAGGTTTCGATCCTCACGGATCAGACACGTGTCAGCCTTACGAAGGCCAACACTAAATATGGATCCATGAGGTTTTGTTCTCACAGATGAACACGTGTCAGTCTCTGGGAGACTAACACTCAACATTGGATCCGTGAGGGTTTTATCCTCACGGACATGACATGTGTAAGCCTCATGAAGGCCAACACTTAGGGTTGAATCTGTGGGGTTTTAACCCTCACGGATAGGGCTACATGTCAGCCCATTTGGATATCTGTCACTTAGGGTGGATTCGTGAGGTTTATCCTCACAGATCAAACCCCACCTTACTTAGTTGGGTGGCATGATGGTAGCCATCAGCATTTAATGCTGACAGGCTAAAGGTACCACGCGTGCCATAGGCACCCGTGAACCTAACCGTTTCTCCGAGAGACTAAGATCAGGTATGGGTCATTACACACACACCTTGGCAATGGACGGTGAGATTTCATTGCCCACAACCATGATTATAAATTATGATATTGTTAGCTAGACTTTGTGTGTACTGAGCTTTCGTTTGCTCAGTAGTACTTTTTATGTCGATTGTTTTAGGAGGGTTTGATATTTGTGCTTCGGGACCTTGAATAGAAGAGGAGTAACAGGAAAAGCAGAAAGGTGATTATCTCGAGGAAGAGATCAATCTAGACTACTATTCATACTATTGAGGTTTTAGTTAGTTATTATATTTCAGTTGAAAATAATGTAATAAGAGAAAGTTAAAGATGTTGCTATAGTTTTAAATTCAATATTTGAGATCATATGGGTGATCGGATTATTTTGCTAGTTAGCCGACAATTGATTTATATTATTAGATTGGAGTTTTATTTGATATGGAAGAAAATTTTAAACTCATAGTTAGTTTGCCTTGCATGTTATACGGATAAGGATATGGAATGCAGTGTTACGAGTCCAAAGTCCTATTTAGGCTAACAAGGGATTTTGGGGCATTACAGGTTAAGATTTACCCACCCCTAGGGTTCACCTACCCATCCTTGTTTTTTTTTTTTTAAATATGATTTTTTTTTTTAAATGAAAAATTTTTTTTTTAGAGTTTTTTTAAATATTAAAAACAGTTTTTTAATTTTAAAAAAAGAATTAATATTAAAAAAAAAACAAGGATGGGTGGGTGAATCTTAACGACGGTTAAGGGGTGTCAAAAGGGACACATGGCGACCTTAAGGGGTGATACTGTAGAGGATTTGGCTTTTTTTTTTTTGATGAATTAATTTAAAATGATAATTATTAAAATAAATTAAAAGTATACAAATGATATTTTATAAAAGAATGAAAGACAAAAAAGGACACAAACGGTATTTTACAAGGATGAATACTGTTTTGGAGATTGATCTCCATTTCTCTCTCCTCCATATTTGGAGTGTCATTGTAGCACTCTCGAGCCGGTACTCCATATATGGAGCACGGTTGGAGTTGTTTTTTTGAGCCGGTACTCCATATATGGAGATATGAAGCACGGTTGGAGATGCTCTAGGTGATCAGTGATTGTTTAATGACTTTGTAATATTTTTGTAGTAATCTTTTGATGATTTTGTACTGATCACATTGTGATATTGCACTGTAGTTAACTTATTTATCTTTTTCTTCACAAATTGATATAAAGCATCAATATGTTATTTTTACAATGATCAATCGATAGTTTATATAGATCCAGTGAACAATCAATCGGTATCAAACAATCGATTGAAAAAATAGAACTACACACATTTGCCTGAAGAATCGAATAAAAAAAAAAACCCAAAACAATCCATTTTTTAATAAATTTGAATGTTAATGATTATCAATCGATATAGTGGAACGATCAATCCACAACTGAATCCTGATGGATTAGTAAACAATATGATCGATCAATAATATATGATTGATCCTAAACACAAAACCATGCACTTTTCCAATAGTATCGATCGAAAAACCCGAAACAACACATTTTTCTAGATCGAACAGTGATATTGATTATCAATCAAATGATATAGTGGGACGACCAATCGACAGTTTGACAAATGATATCAATTATAATAAATGATCAATTGTGATCACATAACCTTGCACTTTTCCCTATAATATCGATAAGGAAATTTTTGATGATATGGTACTATCCATAAATACTAAGCCCCAGTTCTTTTGCCGAGACTTATAAAGTTTGGCACATCCGAGAGTTTGTAAGTTTTTTCATTTCACAATAAGCATTTTCTTTTGTGAATGACAGAAAGTTAGGGGATGGTACACACACCTCCCAAGCTCATTACATGTCCTCTTTGACATTTACTAACCATGGTTAAGATTTAAACATCCGTAGGGTTAAATAATATAATCTTAGTTATCAGAAAAATTATTTTAAAAAAACTTAACCACATATGAGTAAGTCAATCATAAGCAAGGTTAATTTTTTCTAAAAACTAAGGTTAGATATTTAACCTTAGGGAAGCGTGAATCTTAACCATGATTAATGAATGTCAAAGAGGACATGTGGCAAGCTTGGAAGGTGTGTGTACCACACAACGAAATGTGCAATGCATGTTATCACTTCCCTATTTAAATGCCTTATCACGCATCGTGCAAATAGTGGTGCCCAAGAGGAGGGCATCTGCCAAAGATAATCCCTTGCTTACATTGATAGAGAAAAATAAAGAAAGTACTCAGCTTGTCGTACAAGAAGGTGGGCTTTACTTTTTCTTTTTCTATACCAATTTACATCCCAGTCATTTTGTCGATACAGAGAAAAATGAAGAGAATCAAAGGCTACCCTTACTTTACAAGATTTATAGTGTGAACATCATACACGACTTAAAGAGGGTTAATGGCCCCTTATACACCCTGCGAAGTCCACTCCCCAACTGATGTGGTTGCTTGGACTTTCCCTTATGGCACCTTAGCGGCTACCTTAGGTTTGGTTGTGGGTGAGTTTAGAGTCTGTGTTAGGTACATGATAACATTTCCATTAAAAAAAGCGAAAAAAAAATTCGGTTCTCTATTACTGTATGTGTCTCGGGTTTAGTCTCACATCGGTTGAGAAGTGGATTTTGCAGGTGTGTATAAGGGGCCATCAACCCTCCTTAAGACAAGCCCTTTTGGAGTGGTTGCTTGGACTTACCCTTATGGCACCTTAGCAGCTACCTTAGGTCTGGCTACCTTAGGTCTGGCTTTGTGTGTGAGTGTAGAGTGTGTGTATTAGTTACATGATAACATTTCCATCAAAAACATCAGACACGTCTTTAGAGTGGCGAATTAAGTCGTAGATCAATTGGCTGTTGTGGGTCACACCATAGGAACTTTGAAGAGGTGTGAATTGAGGCTGTTATGGGTGGCTGTTATGACTCATACCATAGGAGCTTTGAATAGGTGAGAGGTGTGAATTGAGGCTGTTATGGGTGGCTGTTTTGACTCACGCCATAGGAACTTTGAAGAGTTGAGAGGTGAATTGAGGCTGTTATGGGTCACACTATAGAAACTTTGAAGAGGTGTGAATTGAGTCAATTCCTAATGTTGTTGGTAGACTTGTGTGGGAGGATGCTTCTGGGAGCTAACGCAAGAAAAAAAAAAGACATATTTTATGATGGGGCCCACAACTGCCTTATATAAAAGGGAAATGCTATTGAGACCCCTTTAGGGCAGAGACCACCGAGACCGTGCTCTATTTCAGGTGGGACCTACCATGTGAAATGGGCCCTACCTGAATCCAGTGCTCTTAGAGCTTGGTCTCTGTGGTCTCAGCCCTAAAGGGTCCTTGTCTTTTTTTTATAGGTAAGCACTCCCTTAGGCTATGTTTGGTTAAGAGGTAAGTGGGAGGAAGTAAAAGAAAGTGGGAGAATTCCCCCCACTTACCCCATGTTCGGTTCACGAGAATGGGTCACTTTCTCTACGGTACCCTTTTTTCCTTCATTTACACCTATTAGAATTCCATTCCATCAAAAAGATGGAATTGTGAGAGAAAAGAAATACACGCAATTCTAGGAGGAATACTCTTCTAATCCGACCTTTCATCAAATATCACATTCGGGAGAGAACAATGGGGTGAATGGTAAGGTGGGCCCACTGATCCCAACCGCTCCTATTATGTAAATGAGATTGGATTACAGTCAATTGCAATTGAACCCTTCCCGAGTTCAATTGCACCCATACTTCAACATGTGATTCTTTTAATCCCTATTAAGTATGGTGAAGATTCACTAATCCTTAGGGTAATATTTTTAAAAAATATAATGCTATATTATTGAACCTAAAAAATTAGTGAATCTTAACCACAATTAATAAGAGTTAAAATGGACATGTGTTTATCTTTGGTAAACTTGTTATATAAGGGGTAATTTTGGAAATATCATACTTTTCATATAATTTTTTCTTTCTACTTTCTTCTAAACCAAACACCAAAAGTAAAAAAAAGTAACAATTTCCCCTAACACTTTTCTTTCAAACCCAACACACAAAATAACTTACACTTTCTTCTACTTTTTTTTACTTTACTTTCTCTCACCCACTTACTCCCAACCGAATACACCTGATTGCAATGTTTGGTTGTCGAGAAATAGAGGTGGAAAAGAAAATTGAAAGAAAATTGGATTTTCTATCGTTTGGTTACCAAGAAAATAAAATAAGGAAAAGAAAAGCTTTAAATGATGGATTTGAAATCCTTATAAAACGCTTGGATTTTAAAGAGAAAAAAAAATCGGGGGTTTTATTTCAACCCTCACTTCTCTTCTTCACTCCTCCTTCTCAACTAGCAATTGATTTCCGGCACCTTCGGTTGTGAATCCGGTGACAAATCAGACGGAGACTCCGGCGGCAAATCCGGCGAAAACTCCGACAATTTGGTTCAGTACTTCGCTCCTCTCTCTCTTTCCTTTCTCCCTCTGTGCCAAATTTTGTTGGAAATCCGGTTTTCTTTGTTGGAGGTGTAGATATTCCGACTTTGACGTCGCCGATTTCTACCAACAAGTCGAATTCCGGCAGAAAAACAGTATTCTCCAGCGGATAAATTCATCCAACTCATCGATGATGAAAGCACTGGTTTGGGAAGCAAAGACAGCGAGAGGGATCCAATTCTAGTCCAATTTGGTGGAGAGTGGCACGTGTGGAGAGAGACATTGTTAATTTATCATCATCATTCACATAGCTCTCCCAACACCAGCTCAGCAACTCTAACAAATTCTAACAGAATACTACCTATCATAACTGCCAATGCAACTGGCTCTTAACAGAATGAGAACTTAGTTTAGATTGGATCTATTCAGTTGTTGGTGAATCTCTATAAATAAGAACTGTGATGTACTTGTGAAAACGTACGTGAATAAGAATCATTTTTCAGAGTTCTTAATTTCTCTCTGTTTCTCTCTAGTTTTAGTCTTTACATTCTTTGTACTCTTCAGTTTAACTTGGTATCAGAACTGCTCATAGACAAACGTCTCTAATGGCTTTTTGTTCTGCATCATCTTCTTCTTCTATCTCATCACATTCGCATTAACCAATATATTTGTTGTCAAATATATTCAATCTGATCTCTGTAAAACTTGATTCAAGCAATTTTGTTCTTTGGAAACATCAAATTTCTGCAATTCTGAGAGGTCATTCTCTCATGGGAATACATAGATGGATCGCTGCCTTGTCCTGAGAAATTTGTTCGAGATGAAACTAGAACAATCATTGCAGAGATAGATCCAAAATATCTTGCTTGGATTGCTCAAGATCAAGCACTGTTGACATTACTCAATGCAACACTCTCTCTTGCAGCACTTTCTAATGTGATTGGGTATAATACATCCAGATCTACTTGGGATGCATTAGTGCGAAGGTTCACTTCAATCTCTCGATCTAGCATCTTGCAATTAAAGTTAGATCTACAAAATATCAAGAAAGGAAATGATTCAATTGAATCATATGTTCAGAAGATCAAAGCAATAAGAGACAACCTATCAGCAGTCTCAGTTCTTATTGAAGATGAGGATATCCTCTTATATACTCTCAATGGTCTTCTAGCAGACTATAATCCTTTTTGCACTGCAATTCGCACCAAATCTGCTCCTATAACTCTTGAAGAACTTTATGTTTTTCTTCGATCGGAAGAAAAGTCTATTCTAGCAATTCAAGATACACAAAGTTCCATGATGGCTATGACTGCTTCCTCTCAGTTCAAGAATCAGTATCAAGGCAACAAAGGTCGAAATTCATTTACTCAAGGCAGAGGTCGTGGCAGAAACTACAACAGAGGAGGAAGAGGACAGTTCAATATCAATACAAATTTTTCTCCTCACAATTTCTCTCCACCTCAACAAAGACTTGGTGGTCCTTCATCATTTGCACCATCCAATTCCTTTCCAAACACAAATAGGCCTCAATGTCAAATTTGTGAAAGGTTTGGACATAAAGCATTGGATTGCTATCACAGAATGGACTTCTCTTTTCAAGGACGTTGTCCACCTGCTCAGTTAGCAGCAATGGCAGCCTCCTACAACAGTACATCTCCTGAACATGATACTTTTTGGCTCACGGATTCTGGTGCTACTCACCATCTCACCTCTGATCTTGCCAATATGTCATTTTGTCATTCTTACACAGGTGATGATTCAGTTGCTGTAGGTAATGGTCAAGAGCTTTCAATCTCCAATATTGGTACATCCACTCTTCATACTCCTTCTCATAGTTTTCACCTTAACAAAATTCTTCATGTTCCTCAAATCTCCTCTTAGTTAATCAACTATGTAAAGATAATAATTGTTCTTTCTTCTTTACTTCTAATATCTTCACTATACAGGACAATCTCACGGGGACAATTCTCTTTCAAGGAAGGAGTGAGAATGGTCTTTATCCCATTCCTACTGCTATAACCTCCAAGCTTGCATCTGCAAATGTTGGAGCTAAAACTTCACAACCTCTCTAGCATGCTAGGCTGGGGCATCCTCATCCGGGTGTATTACAAACCTTAGCTAATAACACTGCTTTGTTTTCTCTAAATAAATCATCCACTGTAACTTGTGAGCACTGCATACAGTGTAAGATGACTCAATTGCCTTTCTCTTCTTCTACTTTTGAAACTAGTGCTCCTCTTCAATTAATTCACAGTGATGTTTGGGGCAATGCTCCCATCACTTCAGTTGATAGCTTTAAATACTATGTTTCTTTTGTGGATGATTACACAAGATATACTTGGATATATCTTCTTCATAATAAACCTGAGGTCTTTTCTGTTTTCTGTAAATTCAAAGCTCTAGCAGAAAATTATTTTTCAACTAAAATCAAAGTTCTACACTTTGACTGTGGTGGTGAATATGGCAGTAATGCTTTTTCTGCTTTTTGATCCTCTCATGGAATTTTTCATCAGCAAACATGTCCCCATACCTCTCAGCAAAATGGTATTGCTGAGAGGAAGCATAGACATATAGTTGAAACAGGCCTTACTATTCTTTCTGCTTCATCCATGCCTTTAAAGTACCGGTCTTATGCCTTTACCACAGCTGTTTTTCTAATCAATAGAATGCCCTCTAGGACATTACAGAATAAATCACCATGGGAAAATCTTTTTGGTACTCTTCCCAACTATACATTTCTCAAAGTCTTTGGCTGCTCTTGTTTTCCTTTATCACGGCCTTATAACACTAATAAATTGCAGTCTAGTTCCACAGAATGTGTATTCCTCGGCTATTCTGTTCATTAGAAAGGTTACCTTTGTCTTGACCTTACCCATGACAGATTATGCACCTCTTGGCATGTTATCTTTGATGAAGAGTCCTTTCTATTCTCTCACTTATCCCTCTCTTCATCTTCTACAAATACTTCAGCAATTCATTCTCCTACTGGACCTCTTTTTGGTTCCCTACACCATTGGCTTCCTCACTTTCCTTTAATCACCCAACCCTTTCCTTCTACTTCCACTTCTTCTCTAGTTGTTCCTCCTACTCCTCCATCTTCCATTACAGTTCCTACTTCTCTGCCTTCGCTTTCTCCTTCTCCTTCTTCTATAGCATCTATTCCATCTTCTTCTCCTTCACCTCCTACTAATCATTCCCTGCATCCAATGCAAACTAGATCAAAATCTGGTATTTCTAAACGAAAATCCTGCTTTAATTCAACTCTATCAGTGGAACCTACCTCTTACACTACAGCTTCTAAATCACCCGAGTGGCGAATGGCAATGGCAGATGAATTTACTGCGCTTCAAAAACAAGGAACTTGGTCTCTTGTTCCCTTTCCTTCTCATAAGAATATTGTTGGCTGCAAATGGGTATATCGCATCAAATATAATTCAGATGGAACCATTTCCCGATATAAAGCTCGTCTTGTGGCTAAAGGATTTCATCAGGAGGAAGACATTGATTACTTCGAAACTTTTAGTCTTGTGGTCAAATCCACCACTGTTCGAATTGTTCTCTCTCATGCAGCTCATTACAGTTGGCCTCTCAGACAGTTAGATGTTAGTAATGCCTTCCTACATGGCACTCTCAAGGAGGAAGTTTATATGTCTCAACCACCTGGATTCATTGACCCTTTAAACCCAAATCATGTTTGTCTGTTACACAAGTCTATCTATGGCCTCAAACAAGCTCCTCATGCTTGGTTTGAGAGATTTACTTCACATCTTCTCACTATTGGTTTTAGTGCTTCTACTACTGATTCTTCTCTTTTTGTTTACACCACACCCACTTCAATTGTCATTCTACTACTCTATGTAGATGACATTATCTTAACTGGAAGTGATTCTCACTTAGTTACTGAGATCATTCATCAACTCCAAACAGTCTTTGATATGAAAGATCTTGGCCCTCTTTCCTATTTCCTTGGTCTTCAAGTTCATACCACTGCCTCTGGTTTATACATTACTCAGTCCAAATATGTTACTGATCTCTTAGCTAAATCTAACATGAAGGATTGTAAGCCTTGTAAGACACCCTGCACCACTACTCGTTCAAACAAAACTGAAGGTCATCCTCTTGTTGATCCCACACCTTATCGCAACATTGTTAGAGCTCTCCAATATTTGACCTTCAGTAGACCAGATATAACCTTTTATGTTAACCAACTATGTCAATTCATGCATGCCCCCAATAGATATTAATTGTGCTGCTGTCAAACGAGTCCTCAGATATCTCCACGGTACCATCAATCATGGCATTCACTATCGTCCCAGCACTCTTTCTCTAAATGCCTTTGCTGATGCTGATTGGGCTGGTGACCCATCTGACAGACGATCCACTACAGGCTTCTGCATTTTTTTGGGATCAAATCCAATTAGTTGGGGGTACTAAGAAGCAATCAACTGTAGCTAGATCTTCTACTGAGGCAGAGTATCGATCATTGGTTGTCACAACTGCTGAACTCTCTTGGACAAGGATGATACTTCGGGATCTTCATGTGTATATTCCCACACCCCCTCAACTTTGGTGTGACAATGTTTCTACCCTTGCCTTGGCTTCGAATCCAGTCTTTCATGCACGAACAAAGCATGTTGAAATTGATTTTCATTTTATCTGCGAACGTGTTGCAAAGAAGGATCTCTCTATTGCATATATTTCCACTGAAGATCAAACAGGTGACATCTTCACAAAGGGATTCTCTTCTGCACGCTTTTCGCAACTCCAGAGCAAAGTGATGGTCAATTCCAAACCCCTCAGTTTGAAGGGGGATTTTAACCATCATCATCATTCACATAGCTCTCCCAGCACTAGCTCAGCAACTCTAACAAACTCTAACAGAATACCACTTGTCATAACTGCCAATCATGGCTCTTAACAGAATGAGAACTTAGTTTAGATTGGATCAATTTAGTTGTTAGTGAATCTCTATAAATAGGAACTGTGATGTACTTGTGAAAACGTATGTGAATAAGAATCATTTTTTAGAGTTCTTAATTTCTCTTTGTTTCTCTCTAGTTTTAGTCTTTACATTCTTTGTACTCTTCAGTTTAACTAACATGACACCTGTAGATGGTGGAGAGGGATAATGGGAGGTTGTTTTGAGGAGATGAGTTGGAGATTGAGAGAGGGAGTTTGGACGGAGGAGGAGATGGGATAAGGCAACGGATTTTCTTTGGCAGATGCCCGACTATCACACTCGGGCAAGCCTCTTCATCCAACACTTATCACATGTGATCGCATGCATCTGGCATGTTTCTAGAGCGGTACAAGAATACCTCCCCACTCGCCATGTGTCCTCTTTGACATCAAGTAACTATGGTTAAGATTCACAAACACCTTGGATTAAATAATCTAAGAAGTTTTTAGAAAAATTAACCTTGGTTATGATTCATTCATGTGGTTACTTTTAAAAAAATATTTTTTCTAAACACCTAGGTTAAACTATTTACCACTAAGGGTGAGTGAATCTTAACCACAGTTACTTGATAATGATGATGGATGGAGATGATGAAGAGGAGAAGCAGCGAGTAGTGTTGAGAGATGAAGAGACTATAACAAGGTTAGAAAGGTTTGAAATTTCGAAATTTGCGGAGATTTAATTTCGGTCATCCAACCCTAATCGAAATCCTAAAAAATTACGAGATCTTGGCGAAATTTCGAATTTCGAAATATTAATATTTTATTAATTATATATAAATATTTTTTATTGAATATATACGTTAAAAATGATATTTTATTAAAATTTTATATATTTATATAAATATTATTATTTTATTTTTAAAATTAATATATAAATTTCTGATTTCACGAAATTTCAATAAAAATATAGAAATATTTCGGAATTTTAATTTAAAAAAAATTACAAACCTATTTAAAAATTCCCGAAATATCGCCGAAATTCTAAGATCTTTGAAATCTGACATTTGACCTGAAATTTCTGAAATTTCAGCCGAAAGTGTTTTCCGGAATCCACTTTCTATCGATGTCGTTGGGGTTGGTCAAACGGAAATTTCACGAAATTAAAACCTTGGTTTGTAGTGTGGCACGTGAGGTTGCTATCTCTTACCTTGCTTCGAGCTGAGTGGAGTTCCGAGGATGCGATGTGCTCTCTTAGGTTCCACTCCAAAGGCGGTCTTCCGGGCGTGGACTTCTCACCAGCTCATGAGCCACGACTTGGCCCGATTAATAAATGATCCAGGCTGGCCCACTTATTAATCCGGCAGGGCCAACCCATCTAAAAAATTGTATGTAAAATTTTGCCTATGAACTAAAGGGACCTAATGGGGGTCAGGTTAGTCAGACCAAACCCGGTTAGGAATCTGCTAAATCGAGTCAAAGGTTTTAGACTTGCCTATGCCCAACCCAACTGATAATTGGAGCAGGCTTGACAACCCTATTGGCAGAGAAAACATAATAGAAAATGATATTGAAAACAGTTTGATTTTTTTTAATCATAAATAACATTCTATGAAAATGAATATGTAAATTATAATGATTACAAATTTATAATGTTTAATTAAGAATGATTATTTTGGTAAAAAAACAACAAATATACTTTTTTCATATATTTTCTCAACAACCAAACAAGAGAAAATTATTTTCTAAGTAACTTTCTCAGTATTTTCTCTCTAATTCCCTAAACAACCAAACGAGGGAAAATTTGAAAGTTTCTTTCCTTTTCTCTTATCTTCTCTTCTTTTCTTTTCTATTCCAAATTTTCTCGGCAACCAAACACAACATTAAGGTTTAGGAGCCAAATCCGGTTATCACCCCTAGAGGTCGCCACGTGTCTCCTTTGACGCCCCTTAACCGTGGGTAAGGTTCTCCCACCCCTAGGGTTCACCCACCCATTTTTGTTTTTAACTATTAATTCTTTTTTTTTAAATTAGAAAACTATTTTTAATATTAAAAAAAACTCTAAAAACAATTTTTTTATTTTAAAAAAAATTAATATTTACAAAAAAAAAAAAGGTGGGTGAACCCTAGGGGTGGGTGAATCTTACCCATGGTTAAGGGGTGTCAAAGGAGACACGTGGCGACCTCTAGGGGTGATAACTGGATTTGCCAAATCCGGTTATCACCGTAGAGGATTTGACTCCTAAGGTTTATTATTGATTTTGGTAGTGTGAATATTAAATTTACAATACTAAAGATAGGATAAAGCTTCTGTCTTCTCATTCCGACGAGTTCGGATGGGCAACAACACAAGTTGTTGCGCTGTTGCCCTTTTGTGTCTTACAAAGGAGGGCCCTACATTCAATAGGAGTAAATTAGGAATCAAAAAAATGGGTCCCATTTTTTGTAAGACACAAAGGGGCAATAGCGCAACAGCCGTGCGCTGCATTCCGACGAGTGTACCAATTCCACCCGCAAGTTAAACCCACAACCCCTCCTGCTTAAAGTAGACATTTTTTTTTTTTCGTAATGCACTATAAAATTTAAAAAAGAACAAGAATCAAACAACGAAAGGGGGGGCTCCCATGCGGAGCATTACATTTGAATGACAAATTGCAGTAGAAGGGTTGTTGGACTCATTACCCTTTGATCGAAGAGCAGCTCTAGCAAGGGAATGAGCGTCCCCATTTCCTTTTCTACGAACAAAACTAGCCTGGGCGGTAGGAAAATCTGACCATAACTACTTGATATCTTCCAAAATGACATAGATCTCCCAAGAGATAGTCACCTCCTTTCCATTTAGCAATGAAATTAGAGACTGAGAATCCCTTCTAAAATAAAATGGGTCCATCTCCCAAGAGCATTGCACTTGTAAGGAAAATCAATTGTTGTAATCTGCAGGCAGTCTACAAGCACTTACCATGCATGCTTTCACCACTCACAACTCTGCCTTCGCTTCACAACTATGTCTTCACACTACTCATCAACTTCTCTAATATTGACACTTCTTTTCTCCATCTTATTCCTTCTTCTCCCCTCCGCTCGCCCAATTTCCTTCAACATATCTCGTTTCGATCCAGAAGCAAGCAACATCCTCTACGATGGCGACGCCAGAATTAAATATGAAGCCATCGAACTCAACACAGTTTATTATAGTTTCCGAGTCGGCCGTGCAACTTTTTCCGAAGGTGTGCGCCTGTGGGACTCGTCCTCCGGGAAACTCTCAGACTTCACTACTCGTTTCTCCTTCACTATTGAACCTCAGAATGTTTCAATTTATTGTGATGGACTTGGCTTCTTCCTTGCCCCAGTTGGCTTTCCAATTCCACCCAACTCAGCCGGTGGGTTTCTAGGCCTATTTAACACCACCACTGGTGAAGACACGTCAAATAACCAAATTGTCATCGTTGAGTTCGACGCCTATGTAAATGAAGAGTGGGATCCGCCTCTCCAACACGTAGGGATCAATAAAAACTCGATCGCTTCGGCCGTGTATGCTAGTTGGGATGTTGGCTTGCACATTGGGGACACAGTTAATGCTTGGGTTACTTACAATGCTACCACCAAGAACCTGAGTGTGTTTTGGACATATGAGAAGGACCCCAAGTTTCTGGGAAATTCTACTCTTTCTTACCATATTGATTTGATGAAAGTTCTCCCGGAGTGGGGCACAGTTGGGTTCTCGGCAGCTACAGGAGCTAGAAATCATGTAGAGCCACATACCATCAATTCATGGGAATTTAATTCCAGTTTGGATTCAAAGGAGACAAAAAGAAAGAACCCGAGAAAGAGTATCTGGATAGTGGTTGCTGCCACCGTTTTCTTCGTTTTGATGATTTCCATTTGTGTAGGAGTCGGGCTGGTGGTACAGAAGAAGAGGAGAATAAGGGAAGCAGCTGACAACAGAAATGGCAAATCTGTTAATGGATATATTGAAACAGATGCTTTGCCTAGGAGAAGGAGGGTCCGGACGTGTTTACAAGGGGTTCTTGAAAGACTTGGGTCGCCTAGTGGCTGTAAAGAAGATCTTCAAATCTCAATATGAAGAGAAGGTGTTCATCACTGAATTGAAGATTATAAGCGGGTTGATATACCAGAATCCGGTGCCATTCATTGGTTGGTGCCATGATCAAGGCGAGTTCCTACTCGTCTATGAATACATGCACAACAGGAGCCTTGACACTCATCTATTTTTCAATAGAACACACCTCCCATGGAAAGTGAGGTACAAAATAGCTCTTGGCTTGGCCTCTGCATTGCTTTATCTTCATGAAGAATCAGGGAAATGCGTGCTTCACAGAGACATCAAAGCAGCCAATGTGATGTTGGATACAGATTTCAATGCCAAGCTTGGTGATTTTGGGGTAGCTAAGCTGGTGGACCCTCATCTAGGACCACAAACCACAGGAGTTGTGGGGACTTTTGGCTACTTAGCCCCTGAATATTATCATGGACGCAGGGCTAGTACAGAATCTGACATATTTATCTTTGGAGTTGTAGCCTTAGAAATTGCATGTGGGAGAAGGAAAGATAGAGATGAGGAGTCTCATAAGGGTCTGGTGGAGTGGGTTTGGGATCTCTATGGAGCAGGAAAGGTTCTCGATGCAGCCGATGAGAGATTGAATGAGGATGTCAATACACAAGAAATGGAATGCTTGATGATTGTTGGACTATGGTGTGCTCACCCAGTTGACAACAAAAGGCCTTCAGCATGACGAGCAATTCAGTTTCTTAAGTTCGAAGAGGAACTACCGGATCTTCCACATGAGATGCCTATTCCCGAGTATTTTGCACCACCTCCGCCGGTTAATTCCATCCAACCCTCCATTACCAACAGTCTCAGTGTCGGTTGTTAAGGAAGTCTATTTATGAACGTTGTACTACTCCCTATATATACTTGTAATTTTTCACTCTTCTTGGTAATATAAGTATTTTCCTTCTCTTTCTTGTTTGAGAGGATGGGGAGACAAATGTTTTGGGGTTTTGAATATGATCAAGGTTTCAAAATGTGAATCCTCTGCTGTGTTTTATCAGTTTTTTGAACCGGTTGTTGGTGCTATGAATATTGTAGTTACAGCTGTTGCTTCATAACAAAGAAGTCATTTTGCAATTATGTAATGTTCTATATATCTCTAATATAAATATATTTGGAACCTCAAATGTGCAACCCACCACCTTCAATTGTTCTCCCAAATGTTAGTGCTGAAAACTAACATGTCTTTCATTCATTTTTTTTTACTCAATCTCTTCAATGTGTGTACTCACATTGTGCATCGCCTCCCTTTGCTTCCCCTAAATCATTTTCGAGAGATTGAGCAAGGTACATCCTTGCTCAGTTCAGTTCCAAGAATGGGAATTGAGACTCAGGCTAGAGAATTGAGCTGAGAAATTTGAGATCCATACTCAGAGTGCCAATGCAGCCATGGATTCTTCACACTCAAATGCACTCTCTGTTTCTTACCATGGATTCATAAGGCGCTAACCCATCTAACATCCCATCTTCTTCTTTGCTCGATTTCACAACTCTCGACTCTATTTCAATTTGATCAAAACAACTTAATTTGGAAAAGCTAGTTCCTTCATATTCTAATCAGTCGAACATTTTAGGCCTTTTCATTCACTCAAGGCCATACTTTTCCAGTTCTATGAGTCTTCCCACCTCAGTTGTATCTTGCTCTTTATTCGTTTAGTTTCCTGCGAACTCTCATTGCTTAGATGAACTTGGGCTAGAACAGATCACTCCATTTGCACTTAACTCTCCACGCCCTAAAAGAAATTTGCAGACGTAGTCCACAAAAAAAGTGTTCAAGATACTGTTTTTTTTATTTTGGTTGAGGAAGTAAAGTAACACCTAAATACAAACATACACACACGCAGTCGGACACTCTTGAGTGCTATAAATTATGGAAATAATGAGAACTATAGGGACTATACATTAAATTACATGAAATCAAACAAATTTTAAGAAACCCGATACTAGAATGAATCTAGATCCATCATGTTTTACAACTTTAATAATAATGAACAAGAATAAGAAGTATCATTGCACGTGACATTGATTACCCAGAAGTCTTAACATAAAATGGAATTAGCTTCCTCCATTCTGTTGGACCCATAGAACAGCGAAAGATAAAAATGCAAGCTACCAACCTAAAGGTGCCATAAGGGTAAGTCCAAGCAACCACTCAAAAAGGGCTTGTCTTAAGGAGAGTTGATGGCCCCTTATACACCCTGCGAAGTCCACTTCCCAACCGATGTGGTTGCTTGGGCTTAGCCTTATGGCACCTTAGCTACTACCTTAGGTCTGGTTGTGGGTGAGTTTAGAGTGTGTGTTAGTTACATGATAACATTTCCATTAAAAAAAAAAGAAAAACAAATACGGTTCTCTATTACTGCATGCGTCCTGGGTTTAGTCCCACATCGGTTGAGAAATGGATTTTGCAGGGGCGTATAAGGGGCCATCAACCCTCCTTAAGACAAGCCCTTTTGGAGTGGTTGCTTGGACTTACCCTTATGGCACCTTAGCAGCTACCTTAGGTCGGGCTTTGTGTGTAAGTTTAGAGTGTGTGTATTAGTTACATGATAACATTTCCATCAAAAACATCATACACGTCTTTGGAGAGGCGAATTAAGTCACGGATCAATTGGCTGTTATGGGTCACACCATAAGAACTTTGAAGAGGTGTGAATTGAGGCTGTTATGGGTGGCTGTTATGACTCACACCATAGGAGCTTTGAAGAGGTGAGAGGTGTGAATTGAGGCTGTTATGGGTCACACTATAGGAACTTTGAAGAGGTGTGAATTGAGTCAATTCCTATAATGCTGTTGGTAGACTTGTGTGGGAGGATGCTTCAGGGAGCTAACGCAAGAAAAAAAAAAAGACATATTTTAAGGTGGAGCCCACAACCGCCTTACCTAAAAGGGAAATGCCATTGAGACCCCTTTAGGGCCGAGACTATGGAGACTGTGTTCTAAGAGCACGGGATTTCAGGTGAGGCCTACCCTGTAAAATGGGCCCCACCTGAATCCCGTGCTCTTAGAGCTTGGTCTCTGTGGTCTCGGCCCTAAAGGGTCCTTGTCTTCTTTACAAAGGGTAAAGTGCAATAGGTAAGCACTCCCTTGGATTATGTTCGGTTAAGGGGTAAGTGGGAGGAAGTAAAAGAAAAAGGAAATAGTTAATGTACCCATGGGTGGATGCCTTGGGTTTGCAATTGGAATCCATGGGTCCGCCTATCACCACTCAAAAGAAAATGGGAGAATTCCCAAGTCCCCACTTACCCCATGTTCGGTTCACGAGAATGGGTCACTTTCTCTTGAAAGTGGTTTCTCTATGTACCCTTTTTTCCTTCATTTACACCTATTAGAATTCCATCTGAGATGGAATTGTGAGAGAAAAGAAATACACCAATTCTAAGAGGAATACTCTTTACTTCTACCTTCCATCAAATATCACATTCGGGAGAGAACAATGGGGTGATTGGTAAGGTGGGCCCACTAATCCCAACCGCTCCTATTATGTAAATGAGATTGGATTATAGTCAATTGCAATTGAACCCTTCCCGAGTTCAATTGCACCCACACTTCAACTTGTGATTTTTTTCATCCCTATTAACTATGGTCAAGATTCACTAATCCTTAGGTTAATATTTTTTAAAAAAATAATGTTATATTATTGAACCTAAAAAATTAGTGAATCTTAACCACAATTAATAAGAGTTAAAATGGACACGGTTTATCTTTGGTAAACTTGTTATATAATGGGTAATTTTGGTAATACCATATTTTTCATGTAATTTTTCTTTTCAATTTTCTTCTAAATCAAAAACTAATACTTTCCCCTAACACTTTTCTTTCAAACTCAACACACAAAAAACTTACACCTTCTTCTACCTTTTTTTTTTACTTTACTTTCTCTCATCCACTTACCCGAACTGAACACATCCTTATGCTGTGTTTGGTTGTTGAGAAAATAGAGGTGGAAAAGAAAATCGAAAGAAAATTCGATTTTCATCGTTTGGTTCATAAGAAAATAAAGTAAAGAAAAGAAAAAGGGAAGAAAATTTTTAAAATTTTCTCTTTAAATGATGGATTTGAAATCCTTATAAAAAGCTTGATTTTAAAGAGAAAAAAAAAATCAGGGGTTTTATTTCAACCCTCACTTTCTTCTTCCTTCTTCCTCACTCCTCCTTCTCGACTAGCGATTGATTTCCAGCACCTTCGGTTGTGAATCTGGCGAAGAATCCGACGGAGACTCGGACGGAAAATCCGGCGACAACTCCGACAATTTGGTTCAGTACTTCGCTCTTTTCTCTCTTTCCTTTGTCCCTCTGTGCCAAATTTTGCTGGAAATCCGATTTTCTCTGTTCGAGGTGTAGATATTCCAGCTTTGACGTCACCGATTTCTTCCAACAAGTTGAATTCCAACAGAAAAACTGTATTCTCCAGCTGATAAATTCATCCAACTCATCGACGATGAAAGCGCCGGTTTGGGCAGCAAAGATAGCGAGAGGGATCCAATTTGGTGGAGAGTGGCACGTGTAGAGAGAGACGTGGTACCTATAGATGGCGGAGAGGGATAATGGGAGGAAATGAGTTGAAGACTGAGAGAGGGAGGTTGAACGGAGGAGGAGATGAGATAAGGCAACAAATTTTCTTTGGCAGATGCCCGAGTATCACACTTGGGCAAGCCTCTTCATCCAACACTTGTAAGGGTCTATCACATGTGATAGCATGCATCTGGCATGTTTCTAGGGCGGTACACAAATACCTCCCGACTCGCCATGTGTCCTCTTTGACACCAAGTAACTATGGTTAAGATTCATAAACACCTTAGATTAAATTATCTAATAAGTTTTTAGAAAAATTAACCTTGGTTATGATTCATTCATGTGGTTACTTTTTAAAAAATATTTTTTCTAAACACCAAGGTTAAACTATTTACCACTAAGGATGAGTGAATCTTAACCACAGTTATTTGATAATGATGATGGATGGAGATGATGAAGAGGAGAAGCAGCGAGTAGTGTTGAGAGATGAAGAGACTATAGCAAGGTTTAAAATTTTGAAATTTGTGGAGATTTAATTTCGGTCATCCAACCCAAATCGAAATCCTAAAAAATTATGAGATCTCGGTGAAATTTTGAATTTCAAAATATTAATATTTTATTAATTATATATAAATATTTTTTATTAAATATATATGTTAAAAATGATAATTTATTAAAATTATATATTTATATAAATATTATTATTTTATTTTTAAAATTAATATATAAATTTATGATTTCACGAAATTTCAATAAAAATATAAAAATATTTCGAAATTTTAATTAAAAAAAATTTACAAACCTATTTGAAAATAAATTCCTGAAATATTGCCAAAATTCTAAAATCTTCGAAATTTGACATTGGACCCGAAATTTCGACCGAAAGTGTTTCCCGAAATCCACTCTGTATCGATGTCGTTGGGGTTGGACAAGCAGAAATGTCATGAAATTTAAAACCTTGGTATGTAATGTGGCACGTGAGGTTGCTATCTCTTACCTTGCTTCGGCCGAGTGGAGTTCCGAGGATGCGGTGTGCTCTCTTAGGTTCCACTCCAAAGGCGGTCTTTCGGGCGTGGACTTCTCACCAGCTCATGAGGCACGACTTGGCCCGATTAATAAATGATCCAGGCTGACCCACTTATTAATCTGGCAAGGCCAGCCTACCTAAAAAATTGTATGTAAAATTTTGCCTATGAACTAAAGGGGCCTAATGGGGTCGGGTTAGTCAGACAAAACCCGGTTAGCAATCTGCTAAAACCAGTCACCAACCCAACTGATAATTGGAGTAGGCTTGACAACCCTATTAGCAGAGAAAACATAATAGAAAATGATATTGAAAATAGTTTGATTTTTTTTAATCATAAATCTCTACTATTATAATGCCATTGCCTGTTCAAAACGTTGATTGATCAACATTAAGAATTCCCAAAACACCCATCATCATGTAATGAGTTATAAATCAAAGTGTTAAAAGCTGGAAATATTTGGAAGGATAATTTCGTCATTTCATCTCTTCCCATCACATTCAACCTCTCGCATCATGTCAAAATCTAGATTTCCCAAAATACCCATCATCATGTAATAAGTTGTAAATCAAAGTGTTAAAAGCTGAAAATTTTGAAAGGATAATTTCATCATTTCATCCATTCCCTTCTCTCCTAAGTCACATTCAACCTCTCAAATCTTGTCATCCCTTCCCCTCGCTCCCCCCCCCCCCCCCCCCGATCCAAACACAGCCAATCATGATTGAACTCAGGGAGAATTCAATAGCACCTACAGGTCAACCCATGACCATTCTAACCCCCCATTAACTGTAGTTAAGATTCACTTGCCCTTAGGATTCAACTATCTAACCTTGGTTTTTAGAAAAAGAAAAAAAAATTTTAAAATTTTTAACCCATGGTAAAATTTTTTAACCCTAGGATTAATTTTTTTCCTAAAAACCAAGGTTATTTGTTGAACCTTAAGGGTTAATGAATATTAACTACAATTAATAAGGGTTAAAAGGGACACATGTTGACTTGGGGATGCGATTGAACCTAGTTCAATCACGATTGCCTATGATTCGATCTCCTCTCCCACGTCCTCCTCCCGGCAATGGACTACCTTTACCCAATGCCCGATATCCACACTCGGTAACATAGAAGACATTTAATTAGGGGAGTGATAGCATACATTGCACATTCGGTTGAGTGGTACACGGACACTTGCAAGTTCGCCATATGTGCTCTTTGACATCCATTAACAATGATTAAGATCCACTCATACCTATGGTTAAATAATCTAACCGTAGTTTTTGGAAAAAATATTTTTAAAAAATGAACCTTGGTTATGATTTTACTCATTCATGTGGTTAATATTTCTAAGATATTTTTTCTAAAACCTAAGATTAGATAATTTAATCGTAAGGGTGGGGGGTGAATTTTAACCACAGATAATGGGTGTCAAATAGCACACGTGGCGAGCTGGTAAGGTATACACGCATAGTCCAACGGAACATGCGAGATGCATGCTATCACCTCTTTAGTGGAACACCATTCCTTACGTCAGTCGAAGAGTGGTGCCCGAGTGTGGATCTCGAGCAAGAGGTAATCTGCTGCCTCCTCTCACTCTCTCTCCCATTTTCCACCCCTCTCTTCCCCTTCACTCTCCCTCTCTTCTCACGTGCAATAGGTCACATTTGAGTCCTCTCATCCTTATCTTTCTTGAGACTAGATCACAATCAATTGAAAATGAATTTACCAAAAAAAACAATTGGGATTGAACTCTCCTCACACCCACAGATCAACACATTTGCCTTTTAATCCCTATTAATCGTGGTTAAGAGTCACTACCTGTTGGTTAGTAAATTTTACCCCTTATAGTTAATCTTATATAAAAAAAAAAAAAATCTAAAAATCAAGTTTATATTGTTGAACCCTATAGATTAAGGAATCTTAACCACAACTAATTAACAAAAGGATACATGTTGACCTGTGGGGCGATTGAACTCAGGGAGAGTTCAATCGCAATTGAGTATGATTTTCTTATATCTAACTCACAATTTTTTTTTATCAAAAGGTCCCTCGAGTTTCTATACCAAAAATATGTTTTAATTTTTTTTTCAAAAATGCCCTTCACTAGAGATCCTCTTCCCAGTCTCTCTCCTCCTCCTCTCTCTCTCACGTGCATCGCACGTACGGCCCACTAGTAACATTCTATGAAAATGAATATGTAAATTATAATGATTATACATTTATAATGTTTAATTAAGAATGATTTTTGGTAAAAAACAACAAATATATTTTTTTCATATATTTTCTCAACAACCAAATAAGAGAAAATTATTTTCTTAGTAACTTTCTCGATATTTTCTCTCTAATTTCCTAAACAATCAAACGACGGAAAATTTGAAAGTTCATTTTCTTTTCTTTTCTATTCCAAAATGAATATATATTTTCTCTCTAACTTTCTCTGCAACCAAACACAACAATATTAAGGTTTATTATTTATTTTGGTAGTGTGAATATTAAATTTACAATACAATTAAAAGATACCCATTCTGTCTTCTCATTCCCACGAGTCTACCAAGTCCCCGCAAGTCAAACCCACAACCACTCCTTCTACTTAATGTAGACATTAGCATTGCACTTGTAAGGAAAATCAAATGTTGTAATCTGCAGGCAGTCTACAAGCACTTACCATGCTTTCACCATCCATGTAAATCACCTCTCACAACTCTGCCTTCGCTTCACAACCATGTCTTCACACTACTCATCAACTTCTCTAATATTGACACTTCTTTTCTCCATCTTATTGCTGCTTCTCCCCTCCGCTCGCCCAATTTCCTTCAACATATCTCGCTTCGATCCAGAAGCAAGCAACATCCTCTACGACGGCGACACCAGACATAAAGATGAAGCCATCGAACTCAACACAGTTTATTATAGTCGACCGCGCAACACTACTCGTTTCTCCTTCACTATTGAAACTCAGTGTTTCAATTTATAGTGATGGAATTGGCTTCTTCCTTGCCCCAGTTGGCTTTCCAATTCTACCCAACTCAGCCGGTGGGTTTCTAGGCCTATTTAACACCACCACTGGTGAAGAGATGTCAAAAAACCAAATTGTCATTGTTGAGTTCGACACCTTCAGTACTCATATCTCGCGCACCAAAGATATCGTCTAAAGGAATTTGTAGGTCAAAGTTTACACCAGTTGATAACTAAGCAAACAAGGGGTTAATTAAACTCTTTAAATTTTCTCTACTTTTCGGATGTGGGACTAAAGAACTAGGAGAAATACACTAAAAGTATGTTTTCTCTCTTTCAAGAGATTAAACACCCAACCTAAACAAAGATTGAATTAATGGTGGATTTTAATCCATGATTAAAATCAAAACCCGGATCCTAATGATCCGGTTTTTATTAATTTACAAACAATTTTAAATCAAAATCAACACAGATCACTCCATTTGCACTTAACTCTCCACCCTGTAAAAGAGATTTGCAGATGCAGTCCACAAAAAAAGTGTTCAAGATACTGTTTTTTTTTGGTTTAAGGAAGTAAAGTAACACCTAAGCATACATTAAATTACATGAAATCAAACAAATTTTAAGAAACTCAATACTAGAATGAATCTAGATCCATCATGTTTTACAACTTTAATAATAATTAACAAGAATAATACCGATCATTGCATGTTGCATTGATTATCCAGAAGTCGTAACGTTAAATGGAATTCGCTTCCTCCATTCTGTTGGACCCATAGAACAGCAAAAGATAAAAATGCAAGCTACCAACCTAAACACTCTGGTTGTAGAGATTCCCAGCAAAAATAAAAATGATATTTAATAACAATACAGACAAAAGATGGGAATAAAAAAAAAAACTGGCATACCCCTTTGGAAATCGTAATGGGTTTGACTGATTGTTGTTAATCTTCATCTTCTTCTTGCCGAGGGCTGTTGGGGTTGTGGTTCTTCTTTCCGGGGGCATTGTATAGGAGCTTGAGAAGGGAAGGAAGAGAGGGATTTCTGCTTCTTAATTGGAGGATCCTCTGTCTTCTTCGGACATTGTAGTGGCTTTAACTTCTTCTTCGTCCCGGGGCTGTTGGCAGGGGCAGAGCCAGGAATTTAGAGTAGTAGGGGCATGGGAGGGTTCATGAAAAATGATAGTAATTGTTGAAAGATTTGTGAATAATTATTAGGTTAGTACAAAATATTATGAGTCTACGCGGGTGGAGATCGGGGCCATTGACCCCAAATTTTTTAAAATATTTTTTTATGACTTAGGTTATGGGCCATTTCGCCCATACATTTCATATATATATGTTACGGGTATTGTTTCTCTTTGTTTATGGGATAGCTATCCCCTTATCTCATGGTTATGTCCCGTCAAATATTTTAATAACATGGTATAAAAGTTATATTTTGTTTTCAATAGTTCAGGAAACGTTACCCACTTGCATCATGGTTATACCTAGTTCCTTCATATTCTAATCAGTCGAACATTTTAGGCTTTTTCAATGGATCTAACCGAACCCCATCCCTATTGACTCTTCAACTTCATTCGCTTAGGTCTAGTAGTCTACCCCTGATAAATTTGTTGTCAATCTGTATTTTGTATAGTGTCACTCTTTCCTAAGTCTTGGGCACTGATGCTCATCCAGACTCCGGCACTAAAAAAAGAGTCTTCTTAAAGGCAATTCACTCAAGGCCATACTTTTCCAGTTCTATGAGTCTTCCCACTTCAGTTGTATCTTGCTCTTTGTATTCGTTTAGTTTCCTGTGAACTCTCATTGCTCAGATGAACTTGGGCCAGAACAGATCACTCCAGTTGCACTTAACTCTCCACCCCCTAAAAGAAATTTGCAGACGCAGTCCACAAAAAAAGTGTTCAAGATACTGTTTTTTTTTTTGTTAAGGAAGTAAAGTAACACCTAAATACACACACGCAGTCAGACACTCTTGGGTGATATAAATTATGGAAATAATGAGAACTATAGTGACTATACATTAAATTACATGAAATCAAACAAATTTTAAGAAACCCAATACTAGAATGAATCTAGATCCATCATGTTTTACAACTTTAATAATAATTAACAAGAATAAGAAGTATCATTGCACGTGGCATTTATTACCCAGAAGTCTTAACATAAAATGGAATTAGCTTCCTCCATTCTGTTGGACCCATAGAACACCAAAAGATAAAAATGCAAGCTACCAGTCTAAAGGTGCCATAAGTGTAAGTCCAAGCAACCACTTCAAAAGGGCTTGTCTTAAGGAGGGTTGATGGCCCCTTATACACCCTGCGGAGTCCACTTCCCAACCGATGTGGTTGCTTGGACTTACCCTTATGACACCTTAGTGGCTAGCTTAGGTCTGGTTGTGGGTGAGTTTAGAGTGTGTTTTAGTTACATGATAACATTTCCATTAAAAAAAAGAAAAACAAATTCGGTTATCTATTACCACATGCATCCCGGGTTTAGTCCCACATTGGTTGAGAAGTGGATTTTGCAGGGTTGTACTTACCCTTATGGCACCTTAGCGGCTACCTTAGGTTTGGCTTTGTGTATGTATTAGTTACATGATAACATTTCCATCAAAAACATCAGACACGTCTTTAGAGAGGCGAATTAAGTCGCGGATCAATGGGCTGTTATGACTCATACCATAGGAGCTTTGAAGAGGTGTGAATTAAGGCTGTTATGGGTCACACTATAGGAACTAGTGAACTTAGGTGTGAATTGAGGCTGTTATGGGTCACACTATAGGAACTAGTGACCTTTGAAGAGTTGTGAATTGAGTCAATTCCTAATTTTGTTGGTAGATTTGTGTGGGAGGATGCTTCTGGGAGCTAACGCAAGAAAACAAAAAAGATATATTTTATGGTGGAGCCCACAACTGCCTTACATATATAAAAGGGAAATGCTAGTAAGACCCCTTTAGGGTTGAGACTACCGAGACCGTGCTCTAGAGCATGGGATTTCAAGTGGGGCCTACCATGTGAAATGGGCCCCACCTGAATCCCGTGCTCTTAGAGCTTGGTCTCCGTCGTTTCGGCCCTTTGGTCCTTGTCTTCTTTACAAAGGGTAAAGTGCAATAGGTAACTGAGAGGAAATAAAAGAAAATGAGAGAATTCCTCACTTAACCCCATGGTCCGTTCACGAGAATGGGTCACTTTCTCTAGAAAGTGGTTTCTCCACGGTACCCTTTTTTCCTTCATTTACACCTATTAGAATTCCATCAAAGATGGAAGAGTCAGGATTCTCTCAAGTTCAGGAGAGAACAATGGGGTGATTGGTAAGGTGGGCCCACTAATCCCAACCGCTCCTATTATGTAAATGAGATTGGATTATAGTCAATTGCAATTGAACCCTTCCTGAATTCAATTGCACACACATTTCAACATGTGATTCTTTTAATCCCTATTAATTATGGTCAAGATTCACTAATCCTTAGGTTAATATTTTTTTTAAAAATAATGTTATATTATTGTACCTAAAAAATTAGTGAATCTTAACCACAATTAATAAGAGTTAAAATGGACACATGTTTATCTTTGGTAAACTTGTTATATAAGGGGTAATTTTGAAAATATCATACTTTTCATATAATTTTTTCTTTCAACTTTCTTCTAAACCAAGCACCAAATGTAAAAAACAAACACTTTCTCCTAACACTTTTCTTCACAAAAGAACTTACACTTTGAAGATTGTAATGGGTTTGACTGATTGTTGTTATTCTTCATCTTCTTCTTGCCGGGGGCTGTTGGGGTTGCGGTTCTTCGTCTTCAGAGACATCTGGTTCTTCTCCAGAGTATTAGGAAATATCCTATTGTAATAAAGTGAATGAGATACACTGTATCATTATTAGTGTATCTCTTCACAATTAGATAGTATCAATTAAATTTGAATTTAGGATTTGATTAGGTATGATTAGATTAGGATTATCTTTGAGAGATCTTTCTATATTAGGAGTCTTGGCATGAAACATCTATTTAAACCCTTTATGGGGTCATTGTAAATCATCCAAGAATTCTCAATAAATCAATTTCTCTTTATGGTATCAGAGCGGGCGATCTGCCTGTATTGATTTTTTTTTCTCTTTTATTACGTGTTTCCGGCGGGCGGCATTGCCGCCGCCCGTCGGGACTGAAGTTTCTCTATTCTCTTTCTTATTTTTATTATTATTATTTTTTTTCGCCCGCTCTGATACCATAAAGAAGTTTTGGGTTCTCTCTTTTCTTATTTTTTTTTGTCATCAAAGGCAACATAGATGTTAGCATGGTTGGTCTAGTTTTTTTTTTTTATTCCTCTTTGATGGTTGTCGTAATAAGTGTATCTCCTTTTATTTTATTGAAGACCTCTCTAATGAGAGTTTTTCTTCACATTGCAAATCAATCTTCGGGTGCTTTGGGAAGACGATCATGACAGCTTGATCTAGTGGGCTACCGGCTCCGACAGACTCATAAATATGAGCGGGATGCGACAGAGATAGACTTCACAGACTAGCGGTGACTACCAAGCACGGATGTTTTAGCTCTTCATGCACAAAGGGAGTACTCAAGTTGCGCAAACCCATGAAGATTTTCAATCTACATGTGTTTGAGGGGGAATATTAGGAAATATCCTATTGTAATAAAGTGAATGAGATACACTGTATCATTATTAGTGTATCTCTTCACAATTAGATAGTATCAATTAAATTTGAATTTAGGATTTGATTAGGTATGATTAGATTAGGATTATCTTTGAGAGATCTTTCTATATTAGGAGTCTTGGCATGAAACATCTATTTAAACCCTTTATAGGGTCATTGTAAATTATCTAAGAATTCTCAATAAATCAATTTCTCTTTACAGAGCAGAAAAGGAACATAAGTACACAACAAAGACAATTGTGCATATACTAATACCACTATGTTTAAAAACAGTTTTTTAATTTAAAAAAAAGAATTAATATTTTTGTAAAAAAAACCAAGGATGAGTGGGTGAATCTTACCCATGGTTAAGGGGTGTCAAAAGAGACACATGGCGACCTCTAAGAGTGATAACCTGATTTGCCAAATCTGATTTGATTTGGCTCCTTTTCTTCCTGTCCTATTCTATTCTGTAATGGGCTTTGATCGATCTGATATACACGTAGGCTTACTGTATGTTGTTACAGAGTACCACACTTAATGGATTATGGATATGCTAGCCACATTAGGACAATCAATTTTTTTATAACTAAGTTTGTGATCCATTTCATGGATGTATATATCTTATGATATTATTTCTTCTTATTTATAAAATATATATTTTATTTTCAAAAGTTCAGGGTAATTTCTTTCTTGCCTTATGACTATGTCATATTAAATAATATAGTATATTTTTTTTCAAAAGTTCATGGGAGTAGTTGCCCCCTATCCCATAGCTATTCCAGGTTAAATAATAAAACAACATAATATAAAAGATATTTTTATTTTGAAAAGTTTAAGCGGGAACTGTTCTCATGGCCCATGGCTATGCCCTATTAAACAATAATTTTTTATTGACACTGATGCTATATTAGAGAAAATATCATGACAAGTTTTGTTCGGATCAAAGCAAATCATGTTTGCAGATAAGCTAACATAGTTGTAGATAGCTTAGCTCAATTCGAACAGAGCATTCAACAAAGAATTTCTAGAGTGTGATGATCACGGAAGCATATCTATCCTCTGTGTTCTTTCCTGGGTTCTTCCCTATGACTATGGGTGTTTGAAGGCCAGGATCAATTGGTTTGTACAGAATAAACTGTTGTAACCACCTCTTGGAGAAATCCTGACATTCAAAAACTTTGGTTGTTGGGAAAAACACAGAGGATATGCTTCTGATGATCACGTATGTAATTAGAGAAAACGTCAAGCAGAGAGCATCACCTCGTTTTTGTTGCTGATTGCTCGGTTTCTTCTAGATTGATTTACACTTACTTTCATTGAAGAAAATGGCTAATGAGGTTAAGCTTAGGATGATTGAAAATTACGCAGCTTTGAACTTTGTCATGGAACTCTAAGAAGCTTTAGAGTTGGCCAACAGGTGCATATTCCTATCACTCCTTGCTAGCTATTTGGTTGTAATCAATGGTTCTCTGATGCAAATGTCTTATTGAACTCGATATCCTCAACAAGAAACACTTAATCTATTCTCTGCAATTTTACATTAATCACAAACCTTTCAAACTTAATTAAAAGAGCCAGCAAAAGCAAGCGAAAACCAATCTTCCTGCATGCATGGCATTTAAGGGAAGAAATTTAGTATTCAAAATCCATTGGTAATAATTTTATTTATCAATGTAGATAGTGCCTTTTCAATGAAAAAAATTTAAGTATGAGAAATATGGATTGAAACACTACAAATTTAGAGCTTCCAAAATTAGGAGAGAGGATCTCCTACGGCTATAATTTTTTGGGGGAGATAGATGCAAAGGACCCATTGGGTCAGTTGAAAAACAATGTGCAGAAGCACAAACTCATGCACCATACGTTTACTTTCACCAAGGTGAGATTTACTTTTCGGTTGGCTTAATTTGAAATGACTAGAATGTATACTGGTATAGAAAAATTTACTTTTCGGTGAGCTTAATTTGAAATGACTAGAATGTATATTGGTATAGAAAAATATAGTAAAGCTCACCCCGTCTTTGACTAAGATGAGTTTACTTTCAATGAGAGAAAATAAAGCTCTCCTTGTCTTTGGCTAAGATTAATTTTTTTCTTTTCCTATACCAATATAAGTTCTAGCCCTATCATTATGATAGAGAGAAAACAAGGAGAGAATCAAAGAACTTTTATTGTGCAAGGACTCTATGCGTTAGAAAGTAATAAACAATCCCAAAACGGTGAAGGTTTTTTGGCACCAAAGTTCAAGTCTTCATCCTTTGAGACACCCGTGCGCCATAAGGTTACTTTCATCATTAAGGTGAGCTTTACTTTGGAGAAACCAAATCCTCTACCGTAATAACCGGATTTGGCAAATCCGGTTATCACCCCCTTGAGGTTGCCATGTATCCCTTTTGACACCCCTTAACCATGGTTAAGATTCACCTACCCCTAGAGTTCACCCACCCATCCTTGGGTTTTAGAAAAAAACATTAATTCGATTTTTTAAAAATTTAATATTAAAAAACCTTAAAAAAAGTTTTTTATTTTTAAAAAAGAATTAATATTTTTTCTAAAAACCAAGGATGGGTGGGTGAACCCTAGGGGTAGATGAATCTTAACCACAGTTAAAGGATGTCAAAAGGGACACGTGGAAACCTCAAGGGGTGATAGCCGGATTTGCCAAATCCGGTTATCACCGTAGAGGATTTGGATTCTACTTTGAAATGATTAGAATGTATATTGGTATCTATTATCTAAATATAAGGCATACTTTTTTCTCCCCTCCTCCTTTCACCACATAGGATTATAATGTTCTCATCTTATGACACGTGTCACACTGATCACCTTTGTTCTTCTCATTCTCAAACGACACACCCCTCCCCGTCTCTTTCCTCTATCCTCAAACGACACAACTCTTGTGAAGAGTTATCTCAAACGTATAGATTAGTATTAACCTCTTAATTCAAGAGAAATAGAGATATGTTGATTAGGCACCCTATCCCTATCCCTATCTCTATCACGTTCTTCTCTCTCAAAACCCTCAAACCACACTACTCTTTATTAGAGTTCCCAATAACTTCATCCCTATTAAAGGGCCGGAAGTGAGAGAACTTGCGTGCGCTACCTTCTTCTTTTCCATCAAGGCATCGATATTTTGTTATTTAGAATAGATTTGTTAGACCCAGATTTCTTTATAGGGAATATCAATTTTGTGCCACATAAGAATTAATTTTAGATCTGCTGCTATCATTTTATGGGCGTTTTCTCATTCCAAGTGGTCAATCAGAATTTTTGATTTTCAAATTTCATATGCATGATACATATGCACTTTAAAAAAACATTGTGCATATGTAATCATTTTTACCCTTAGTTGTTACTAAATTAGTGAGTAATTCCTGCATGGTGCGACTCACTAAAAATATCTTTCTTTAGCATTGGATTGTTCTAATCAAACATAATTAGTATCATATATTATAGATTAATGATTGCTTTTTTATATATGCACCTTCATTAATTCATGATATAGTTTATTCTAAATGTTATTTACTTAACCTTATTAAGGTAAATTTTGGTTGATAATACTATACAATTTAGACTTTTGTAATCCCGTGCATCGCACGGGGTGTTTGCTAGTAGAAAATAAAGGAAGGAAAGATCACGTTGTCGTTGACTAAGGTGCCGTTGTCTTTCTTTCTTTTTCTATACCTATATATGTTCTAGCCATTCCCTAGATAGCCCTAGATAGAGAGAAAAAATGGAGAGAATCAAATAACTTTTATTACAAGGCACTAAATGAAAAGAAAACCATGGGCTGCACGAGGTTTTGGCTAGTTTTTTCTATGCAAATGAGAAAAAAACATACAAGGACACCCATGCCTTGTCATCTTACATTAGAAATTTAAGAAGACACAAATAAAGTTTGGGATCTAAATGGATTCAGATATTATCCATATCCTATTCATCTGAATCCGTTTATTCGGATAATTATTTTATCCAAATAAGTATCTGGTGGAGCGAATTCAGATAAAAATTTTAATATCCATTTATAATCGGATACAAATTCTGATAGTGGTGTATCCGATCCGATTAATATCCGACCAATTACATAATATATTTTAAGTTTATAAAACTAATCTAACCTTTAAAATATATTTTTTAAATAAAAATTTATATTTTCTTAATATTAATTTACATTTTTCATATTTTTTTAAAAGTATTCGGATATCATCCGAATTTGTAATCGAAGTCGAATACAAATATCATATTCACTATCCGTCGGATATTTATTTAGATTCATACGAATTCGGATATATCATTCTCTTCTCCAAATCCGCACTACCCTAATTGCACTCTCTCCCTCCTGGGTCAAGAAGACAGATTTTATGGTGGGGGCCACAATTGCTGACAAAAGGAGAGAGTTAAGAAGGCCTCGGATTGTCTCTGGCGAAGCCAGAAACCCTCTCAAGGTTCCATACATTGTGCGACAGTTGGCATAAAATTGGAGAGAAGTCGTTTTATTTTCTTCCCATGATTTTGACTTCTCCCCATTTGATATCTCTCCCCCTTATTCTCACACACTTATCGCCACATGTCTTATTATGGATGGGGAAGTCAAAATCATGGGCCCCATGATTTTGACTTCTCCACCACTTGTCCCCTATTCTATGGAACCCCGAGACAAGCCCATTTCCGGCTTCCCAGAGACAATCCAAAGCCAGTCAGAATGCAATATGGGAGTGTTTTTCGTAGATTATAAGGATTACATTTTACAATACCAAAGATACCCCCATTCCCATTAGTCTACCAAGACCTCCCGTCAGTCAAAACCCACAACCCCTCCTCCTTTATATAGACATTGACATTGCACTTGTAAGTGGCATCCTCTGTAGTAATTGCCATGCTTTCACCATCCATGTGATATATTCTCCTCTCACAACCCCAGCCTTCTCTGCTTAACAACAATGCCTTCATACTACTCACCAACTTCTCCAATCTTTATACTTCTTTTCTCCATCTTATTGCTTCGTTTCCCCTGGGCTCACCCAATTTCCTTCAACATATCTCGTTTTGATCCAGGAGCGAGCAACATCCTCTATGAGGGCGACGCCAAACCTACTGTGGGAGCCATTGAACTCAACTTAGTCAATTATTTATCCCGCGTCGGCCGTGCTACTTATTCCGAACGTGTGCACCTTTGGGACTCATCTTCTGGGAAACTCTCAGACTTCACTACTCGTTTCTCTTTCACAATCGACACTCGTAATGCTTCCATTTATGGTAGTGGCCTTGCCTTCTTCCTTGCCCCAGTCGGTTTTCCAATTCCACCCAACTCAGCCGGTGGGTTTCTGGGCCTATTTAACACCACCACTATTGATGCCATGTCCGACAACCAAATTGTCATGGTTGAGTTCGACACCTATGTAAATGAAGATTGGGATCCGCCTGTTCGACATGTAGGGATCAATAATAACTCGATTGCTTCAGCTGTGTATGCTAGTTGGGATGCTGGCTTGCACAGTGGGGAGACAGCTAATGCTTGGGTTACTTACAATGCTACCACCAAGAACTTGAGCGTGTTTTTGACGTATGAGAAGGACCCTGTGTTTCTGGGAAATTCTACTCTTTCTTACCATATTGATTTGATGAAAATTCTCCCAGAGTGGGTCACTGTTGGGTTCTCGGCAGCCACAAACCAGTACGTAGAGCGACATATCATCAACTCATGGGAATTTAATTCCAGTTTGGATTCAAAGGAGACACAAAGAAAGAACCCAAGAAAGAGTATCTGGATAGTGGTTGCTGCTGCTGTTTTCCTCATTTTGATGATTTCCATGTGTGTAGGATTCTGGTTGGTGGTACAGAAGAGGAGGAGAAGAAGGGAAGCAGCTGACAACAAAAATGGCACATATGTAAATGGATATATTGAAAGAGATGCTTTGCCTAAGAGATTCTCTTATAAGGAACTAGCTTTAGCAACCAACAACTTTGCGATCGACAGAAAGTTGGGGGAAGGAGGGTCCGGACGTGTTTACAAGGGGTTCTTGAACGACTTGGGTCGCCTAGTGGCTGTAAAGAAGATCACCATATCTCAACATGCGGAGCAGCTGTTCATCACTGAATTGAAGATTATAAGCGGGTTAATATACCAGAATCTGGTGCCATTCATCGGTTGGTGCCATGATCAAGGTGAGTTCCTACTCGTTTATGAATACATGTACAATGGGAGCCTTGACACTCATCTCTTTTTCAATAGAACACCCCTTCCCTGGAAAGTGAGGTACAAAATAGCTCTTGGCTTGGCCTCTGCATTGCTCTACCTTCATGAAGAATCAGGGAAATGTGTGCTTCACAGAGATATCAAATCAGCCAATGTGATGTTGGATACAGATTTTAATGCCAGGCTTGGTGATTTTGGGGTATCTAAGCTGGTGGATCCTCAGCTAGGACCTCATACCACAGGAGTTGTGGGGACCTTTGGCTACTTAGCCCCTGAATATTATCATCGATGCAGGGCTAGTACAGAATCAGACATATTTAGCTTTGGAGTTGTAGCCTTAGAAATTGCATGTGGGAGAAAGAAAGATAGAGATGAGGAGTCTCATAAAGGTCTGGTGGAGTGGGTTTGGGGTCTCTATGGAGCAGGAAACGTTCTTGATGCATCCGATGAGAGATTGAATGACGATGTCAATACACGAGAAATGGAATGCTTGATGATTGTTGGACTATGGTGTGCTCACCCAGTTGACAACAAAAGGCCTTCGGCACGACGAGCAATTCAGTTTCTTAAGTTTGAAGAGGAACTGCCAGATCTTCCACATGAGATGCCTATTCCCGAGTATCTTGCACCGCCTCCACCGGTTAATTCAATCCAACCCTCCATTACAAATAGCCTCAGTGTTGGTCGTTAAAGAAGTCTAGTTATGATCGTTGCACTAAGCCCTATATGCTTTCAGCAGTTGAAGAACATACTTTTAATTTTTCTCTCTTCTTCTAAGTTGTTTGGCAGGATGGCACAAGGTTTCAAAATGTGAATCCTTTGCTGTTTGTCATCAGTTATCAAAACGTTGATTGGAGCTATGAATTTTGTAGTTACAGTTGTTGCTTCATATAACAGAGAAATCAGATTGCAATTATGTATTAATTTGCTTCTCCTACATCTTGAGCCAGGTACATCTTTTTCCTCTTTTGAGTTCTCAGAATGAGAATTGAGACCGAGGGTAGAGAATTGAGCTGAGCTGAGCTGAGAAATTTGAGATTCATACTCAGAAGTGACAAATATGCAGCCATGAATTCTTCATACTCAAATGCGCTCTGTTACTTACCATGGATTCGCCATGCTCTAACCCATCTTAGCATCCCATCGTCTTCTTTGCTCGATTTCACATGTACTCTCGTCTCTATTTCAATTTGATTAAAACAAGTTGATTTGGAAAAGCTAGTTCCTTCATATTCTAATCAGTCCTACATTTTAGGCTTTGTCAACGGATCTAACCAAACCCCATCCCTAATGACTCTTCAACTTCATTCATTGGGTGTACCTCTTGATAAATGTACCGCTTGATAAATTCCTTGTCAATCCGGATTTTGTATAGTGTGAGTCTTGCTGAACCTGAAACTGAAACTGCTTTCCTAAGTCTTGGGCACTAAAAAAAGAGTCTTCTTTCTTAAAGGCACTTCACTCAAGTCCATACTTCTCCACCTCTATGAGTCTTCCCACTTCAGTTGTATCTTTCTCTTTATATTCGTTCAAGCAACCCAATACTAGAATGAATATGGATCCACCATGTTTTACAACTTTAATAATAATGAACAAGAATAAGAGGCAGTTACTGCACATGGCATTGATATCTTAAACTAGGAGGGAATAATTAAAGGAAATGGAATTAGGTTCCTACATAAATGCTCACTCATCTCGTCTACTTCGGAGATTGTAGTGGCTCTAACTTCATATTCTTCATCGTCATCTCTGTTAGTGGATCTTAGGGTTTCCACATTGCAGAGGAGAGGAGGAACATTGCGGATCTGGTTAGGGTTTTAATGGGGGTTTAGGTTTAATCCAACAATGCCATCAAGGTTAGCTCTTTTAATCTCTTTACAGTTTAAATATCAATCTACTGTTGTTTTCCAGCACCAGAAAGAAACAGACAATGATGCATATGCTAATCACTAATCCCGTCTGTGTAGGGATGGCAACGGGCGGGTTTGGGCCCCCAACTCTACCCTGCTCCTAATGGCAAGACTTCTACCCCATTCCCTTCCCAAACCCAGGTCGGGGCAGGGTGGGCTGATCCGATTTATCAAAACTCTTCTTAAATCCGTCCATCCCATCCCATTAAGCACTAGTCGGGGGTGGGGTGGGGTGGAATGGGTCTGTTCAATATTTTATATTATAAGTAATATATTGAGGTAATTTTAAAATTTATTTAAGGGTAAAATGAGAATTTTACATTATAAACGGGGCGAGGTGACTTAATTCCATCCCCGGCCTCAACTCGACTCGGATTGAATCCCTCAATTCCTAAACCTACACCTACCCGTTTAAAAATTTCCCAAGCCCCTCCCAATAGGGTTGGGGCGGGGCGAGTTACCAGATTAACCAGGCTGTTTCCATCCCTATGTCTATTAGAATTCACAAACCAGTGTCCAATAGGCGTGGGCTGCATATTTTCTAACATATTACGGTTCTGCTTAATTTTAAGGTCTGCTATATAAATAGGCTTGGGCTGCATATCTTCTATCATATTAGGGTTCTGCTTAATTTTAAGGTCTGCTTTATAAATAGGCTCGGGCTGCATATCTTCTATCATATTAGGGTTCTGCCTAATTTTAAGGCCTGCTGGATAAATGGGCTCGGGCTGCATATCTTCTATCATATTAGGGTTCTGCCTAATTTTAAGGCCTGCTGGATAAATGGGCTTGGTTTGCATATTTTCTAACATATTAGGGTTCGCCTAATTTTAAGGCCTGCTGGATAAATGGGCTTCCTTCGTACTTAATGGTGAAATACTGGTGGGCTCAGTATGTTGTCAATGGGCAATGTAGTTGGTGGTTAGTTTTTTTGAGGGTGCCACCCAAACATTTTCATTTCATGCACCAAACTTAAAAAAACATCTCTTTTATTTTGAGAGTTTACACCCAAGTCCTAGGTTCCTTACCCATTCTTCTCCAAACCTCTCATTTACGGTGATGGTAGAGAAACCCTCTCCTTCACGACGAATTCACTCGTTCATAGCACTATGATCAGTGAATCATCATGATGATTATTAATGTTAACCTCGATTACTCATTGTACACATTTTTGCAAAGCCCACCTTGATTTGTTAGTATGAGCAATTGTGATTTGGATGAATTGCATATTTTTTAATGTTTCCATTTGTGGAATATGCATACATGGTCATTCAAAATCTTATTAGTAAGTTTACAGTTTTGTGTATAGTTAAGAAATTTATTGATATTTTTTTTTACCTCTTGTTGTGCTCGTAAAATTTAATGCATTTTAATGGTGTATCCATGAGTGATATGTTTGGTGCATATTTATGAAGGTTACTTGCATTCTAACTGTATAACATCCATTCATGATAAATTTTTTTTTATCAATGTAGATAAGGCTTTTTTAATCAAATACATGAAAAGATTTAAACATGAGAAATATGGATTAAAACCCTACAATTTAGAGCTTCCTAAATTGTTGATCTTTATCTCTATCTCTATTATAAAGAGGATGGGCCATATAAAAATGTTGATTGAATATTTTCACAATGATAAAATTACCCTTATGCTTATCTTATATGCTATTATAATGAGATTGACAAAATTACCCTTACATCTTCTTTTTCTCTACTTATTATGCACTATTAACAAAATCACCCTTAGTGAATAAGTCTTTAAAAAGGTTGATTGAATTTTGTCACTATTGGCAAAATTACACTTAGACTTATCTTCTTTCCTATTATAATGGGAATGAAAAAATTACCCCTTCACTTATATTTTTTCTATCTCTACTATTATAATTACTATTTAAAAAATTACATAAAATAGAACCCATAAAAATGTTGATTGAATTTTTTCACTATTAATAAAGTACCTGGTGTGTTGTCGTAGGCAACCAAAAATAAAACCTATACTCCTAAAAAATACATGTAGTAGTGCAAGTAAGGATCGTTCCCACGGAGAGTGTCTAGCCTAGCTATATGCTACGTGAACAAGGATGGGGGTTTTGAATATAATGAAAACAATTTCAAGAAAAACAACTAAGGAACAATTCAAATTAAATTATCGAAATCAATCAAAAGAACAAACATTGGTCTAAGTCAACATCCACCATCGGAATTTTACAACTGATTATCGATGCAAGTATATACTAATTGAAATTACCCTGTTCGATGATCTCTATGACCTAGAGGGGGGGTGAATAGGTCTATCTAAGAGTTTCTAACCAATTTTAATCTTTCAATTTATTTGGTTAGAAATCTATAAACAATTCACACAAACAATCCACACAAATCAACAACAGAAGATTTTTACGTGGAAAACCCTCACGGGAAAAAACCATGGGACCACGTCCAGTAACAAACTTCACTATGAGAAGAATTCAAGTACAAGACAAGACCTTACCTAAACCGGACATAATGTTCCTAGGTATAGACTCTTACTCTTGATTTCCACAAACCAGCAGGTTCGATCTCCGCCATAGCAGCTTCGGTTCCACATCGACCAAATCTTCTCAAGCTACTTCAATACCACGATCTCACACGATCGATCTCCTTCTGAGAAGACTCCGGATCATACACACCGGCCAAAGACACACACAAGTGTCGGGGTTGTCGAATCAATTATCAAACAAACTCTAGAGGGATCTTAAAGACATGAAGATCACACACTGCAAGATCTAAGAATAGAAAGGATATTCTTGCATTCTCTAGAGAGGTTGTGAGAGGAGGGATCTACAATAATCAATGAAGAGTAATGGAAACCCTAGGAAGAAGTTTTCCAGCCTCTACTCTCACAAAATTATCAACACACTCGGATTAGGTCTTCTATTATGAGTATATATAGACCCCCGAGGTGTTTGGATAAGGTTAGGATTCCAAATCCACGATTTTAGCTCTCATCGGTCAACTGGTCATGATCATCGGTCGACCGGTCCATCAAACCCTCTCTGGAAAAAAATGCTTAACAAATATTTACTTCATCGGTCGACCGGTAGGGACCATCGGTCGACCGGTAGGCCATCGGTCGACCGGTCAGGTCCTTCGGTCGACCGGTTAAGCATATTTTTCCCAATAAAAGAATGTTTTACTTGGGCCTTTTATAATGGGAATTAGGCTAACCTCCTAGGTTCATAACTAGATTATCTAAGTCAAAACCAACCTAGGAATTTGGTCACTAGGTCAATTACCTTCCTAAAATCTTCGGTGATGCTTGATGTAAATATCTTTAAATTTCTTTGGCTTCTTCAAGCTTCACCAAGCATGACAAGTAGACTCTTACATTGACTCACTAGACCTATTCTTTGATCACGGAATTTGCCAAAACATTTTGGATTAACAATCTCCCCCTTTGGCAATTCTGTGTCAAAAATAAAACATCGAACATAAGACGTTCTTTCCCAAATTGATTCAAAAATAGACAGACGAACTTTACATGACTCAAAACATTACATGTCATGCAATCCAATGTTGAATTCTTCAAGCTGTTATCTACACATGCCAACAAAACAAACAATACCTGTGAAGCATGGAGAATTATAGATAGATATAAATATGAATAAACCATAATCCAAACAGCAGAGACTTATGTGAGCATGTGAGACTTATGTGAGCATACATTACATAAAAACAATAATCTCCCCCTTTTTGGCACAAAATGCCAAAGATATATGCAAAACAGTGAACATTTAAAGCAAGCAACCTGTTAGTAATATCAACATTCAGTAGTGCATCATCACCATCTATACATGAATCTCAAATCTAAAATAAAAGTTTAGTACATAGTCTGAAAAGTAGATACAAACTACGACTAACTAAAACTACTAGGATTGCACATAACTCCAGACAACATCAAAAAGAAAGACTAGAGTATCCTAGGTCAACCAGACATAGTCAGCAACATATTATGACTCATCATCATCAAAAGCCGGATGAGTCTCATAATAAGTCTTGAAATCACGCAGATCGCAATGCACATCCTGAATATCGCCCTGAACACCCAGTACAGCAACATCCAATGAGCCAAGGCGACCACGAACCTCAGTCTAGAATAACCGAAATTCTCCTCGGAACTTAGTCAAAGTAGAAGTAATCTGGCTAGACTTTGTGCGCATGGCCGCCATCATATCCGCTAGATCGGACATCATAATACGCTGATGAGTTGGACCAATGTATGAATCAGAAGCTTTAGGATCTCGAGCAGCTGCATGAGAAAAACTGCTGGCAAGGGACTTCCCATTTATTGGCCCCTTGGGCTTTCGGAAATCATCACTGGGAGAAGCCTTGATACCTTGCACTCCCAACAACTGAGATAACAGAAATCCAAATGGCAAAGCACCAATCACAGTATTGGATTCGTGAACACTCAGAATAAGATCAACTATATGTGCTGCTAGATCGATCCCCTGACCACGCATAAAAACATAAAGAAACCTAGCCCGATCCTCTGTGAGCTCAGTAGTATGAATCTTGGGATGAATGTTGGCACTCATCACCATATGAAAAAGTCGAGCTTCTTTAGTAAGAGAGCTCACTTGAAGGGAAGGACCAACCCACTCGGATTCATACCCCACCAAAAAAGAAGCAACCCTATGCAAGGAGTCCTTCTGTTCATCCTTTTTATATCCAAAAGGATAACAAGCACCCTCTACACGAGGACAGTCAAGATAAGATGCGATAATTTCAGCATCAATCTTGACCGGGCGACCAAGGGCTCTAGAGTGAAAAGACATAGTCTTCTGACTAGCTTTATGAATATTGGCATAGAATTCCCTAATCAAGTGAACCGGGACTTGAGTAGAAAGTTTCAGAATACCCTCCCATTTTCGAGTATGAATAACATCGGGTAAAGTAACTCCCCAAAATCATCAATAATTATCAATCTCTCGACCATAACAAATTTCTTTGAAAAGAAATCGGCATACAATTTTGAAGCATTTGGAGAGACAAATTTGGGTAGGATAGGATCGCTGGACGAGGTAGGAGCTTTGCCTTTGTCATTGGATTTGGTCTTTGAATAACTCGAAACTGTGGATCTTCGCAAATGGGATGTACGGCTTTCTCCAATAGAGAGGCCATGACCTATATGAACAAAGGTATCTGTAGGAGACAAATCCTCATTAGAGGAATGCTCTTCGGAGTCTGACAAAATCATCTTTTGACTTTTTTTACCACCAGCCATTAGGAATGCGAGGACAAAAATAGAATATCCGAACACCCAAACTGGTATTGAATTTAAACGAAAAAGATGAGAAAAAAGGAGAACTGATTACCTTTTCGGAGTCTGACAAAATCATCTTTTGACGTTTTTGTGAGAATGTTTGCAAATTGACTCTCAGTTTGGACATACTCAATACACACAACATTTTGTTCAACAAGATCACGAATGAAATGATGCCTAATGTCAATGTGTTTTGTGCGAGAATGTTGAACGGGATTTTTGGAAATATTGATGGCACTTGTATTATCACAATACACAGTCATAGTGCCCTGATCAATCCCGTAATCATGCAACATCTGTTTCGTCCACAGAAGTTGAGTGCAACAACTGCCAGCTGCTATGTACTCAGCCTCGGCAGTGGACAATGAAATTGAATTCTGCTTTTTGCTAAGCCAAGCAACTAAGCAGTTTCCAATATAGAAACATCATTCGGAGGTGCTCTTCCTATCATCAACATTTCCGGCCCAATCGGCATCGGAATATCCAACTATAGTGGCATTGGTATCAAAAGAATACCAGAGGCCAAAAGATAGAGTTCTACTCACATAGCGAATGATACGCTTGACTGCAAGCAAGTGAGACTCTTTAGGGCTTGCTTGATAGCAGGCATAGGCTCCAACACTAAAAGCAATGTCAGGACGACTGGCAGTAAGATAAAGCAAACTACCAATCATACTTCTATAAGAAGTTTGATCGACATCCTTGCCTGAAGCGTCCTTACTAAGTTTTGTAGTAGTACTCATAGGAGTCCTAGCATGCTTAGCAGAGCTCATGACAAATTTCTTCACCAAATCTTTAGCATATTTGATTTGAGATACTGAGATCCCAGAATCCAATTGCTTGATTTGAAGACCAAGGAAGAAACTCAGCTCACCAACCATGCTCATTTCAAATTCATTTTTCATTTGATTAGCAAATGAAAGAGCATGTAAGTCTAATATGGAACCAAACACAATGTCATCAACATATATTTGGGCGATGACTTTATCACCTTTCACAGTCTTTATGAAAAGGGTTCTATCTACTCCCCCTCTTGAAAATCCATTTTCTAAGAGGTAAGTAGTTAGCCTCTCATACCAAGCTCTTGGAGCTTGCTTTAAACCATAGAGGGCCCTTTTTAAACGATAGACTTGATCAAGGTGATGTAGATCTTCAAACCCTTTTGGTTGTTTCACATAGACTTCCTCCTACAGAATGCCATTCAGAAAGGCACTCTTGACATCCATTTGAAAAAGTTTAAATTTCATATGGAAAGCCACAGCTAGAAGAATTCTAATTGATAGCCTGGCAACAGGAGCGAAGGTTTCATCGAAGTCGATGCCTTCAATTTGGGTATATCCCTGTGCAACTAACCTAGCCTTATTTCTTATGATGGTACCTTTTTCATCAGATTTGTTCTTGAAAATCCATTTGGTACCTATCACATTTGTATTGTTAGGCCTAGGTACTAAATACCAAGCATCATTCCTAGTAAACTGAAGTAACTCATCTTGCATTGCATTTATCTAATTATCATCTGCAAGGGCTTCGGCTACATTCTTGGGTTCAAAAGAAGAAGTATAGTAAATATAGCTAACTTCATTTTCAATTTGTTTCCTCATTCTTAGTCCACTTTCAAGATCACCAATGATATCAGTGGAGGTGTGAGGACTCATGACCCTAGGATGTGTAGGTTATAATGGAGATGATTGCTTAGTAATAAGTGGAGTTGAAGCAGTTTCAACATCTTCATTTCCAGCATTATCATCATCCTCAAGTTGCACAATTTCAACACCGGAGTCATCTACAATTACATTGATGGACTCCATGATCGTAGAGGTTCTCAAGTTATACACTCGATAAGCTCTACTGTTTGTGGAATACCCAAGAAATATCCCTTCATTACTTCGGGATTCAAATTTGCCCAGTTGCTCTCTATCCTTAAGGATATAGCATTTACTTCCGAATTCTCGAAAGTACTTAACACTGGGTTTCTTGTTATTCCACAACTCATATGAGGTTTTCCTTTTCCAGGCCTTAGATAAACTCGATTAACAATATAGCAAGCAGTGTTAACTGCCTCAGCCCAGAAATGAGAAGCTAGATTGTAGCTATGAAGCATAACTCTAGCCATCTCTTGGAGAACCCTGTTCTTCCTCTCCACAACACCATTCTGCTGGGGTGTAATGGGAGCAGAAAATTCATGTTTGATACCCAACTCAACACAAAAATCGTTGTACTTAAAGTTTTCAAACTCCTTTCCATGATCACTTCGAATTCGAGTGATTGGGCATCCTTTCTCATTTTGAATTTTCAAACAAATACTTTTGAAACTTTCAAAAGCATCGGATTTTTCTCTTATAAATGCTACCCATGACATTCTGGAGAAATCATCAACCATGACTAGGATGTATCGCTTTCAACCTAGACTTTCAGTTCTTATAGGACCCATAAGATCCATATGAATTAATTCCAGTGGATGTGAAGTAGCAATACTTGTAGTCTTCTTATGTGGGGTTCTAATTTGTTTACCAATCTGGCATGGCCCACACACAGCAGTAGAAGGCTTTCCTAGTTTGGGCACACCTCTCACAAGCTCATGCTTTGAGATTTTACATAGGTCTTTGAAGTTCATGTGACCTAGTCTTCGGTGCCACAAATCAACCTCCTCAATTTTAGCCCTATTACAGACATTTGAGGGATTAGAACTAAGGATTAGGCCATAGCAATTGTCAATGGTTCTCAACCCTTCTAGAACACACTTACCTTTACCATTAATGACTAAGCATTTATTTTGGGTAAAGTACACAGCATGGTTATCATCGCACTGTTGACTTATGCTAATCAAATTAGCTTTTAGTCCTTCAACAAACAATGCATTTTTCAATTTTGGTATGCCTAGTGAATTGATGATACCATTCCCTTTAACTAAAGACTTGCTTCCATAACCAAAAGTAACAGTCCCATCTGAACAGTCTTCAAATTGAGTGAATAGGGACTTATTACCTGTCATATGCCGAGAACACCCACTGTCGAAATACCACATTTCTGTGTTTTGGGCTTTCAAGGCAGTATGAATGACAAAGCACTTAAGGTCATCCTTTCTCACATACACAGTTTTTAAACTTTGTTTAGACATTTGAATATTGTTCTGTGTAGTAGAGACCTTTTTCTTTTTCGACCTTCTAGACCTCTTCCTGTTTTGTTCAGTTCTAGCTTTTTGATCTGTCACATTCTTTCCTCTTGAGTAATCATAAGGAGTGAATGGACCATTTTCAGTTCTAGACATTCGAACAATCCTTTTAACATCTTCGCTCAAAATTTTAGAATTTTCAGCCAAAACTTGAATCTGCCTTTGAAGATTCCCTTGACTTTGATTTTGGTTCCATGAACCATTTCGGAGAGCTCTCCTAAAAGCATTACAGTTGGGTCGAATGTGACCTTTCACACCACAAAAGTGACCTGTGGGTATGAATCTAGGGAGAGGAGGATTTCTTCTAAAAGGAATTTGATTACTCATAACATTCACCCTAGGAGCTGCATTTCTAGGCTTTACAAGATTTGTATTAGTCTTAGTACTTGATGTAGAAGGTAAATTCACTTTAGGATCAGAATGAATTAGTTCAAACACTACACTAGCCATTGTACCAACAGCTAAAGGAGCAGCTAGTGTGTCAGCATGTCCTATCCTAGATCTATTCGAATTTGGACCATATTTTCTAACTAATTCATCTAGGCAGCTAGTGTTTCCAAACATTCTTACTTCTTTCTCAAGAGTATAAACCTTCTGAATCAAGTTAGTCTTGTCTTTAAGGGTAATATGATGTTCTTTATCAAGAAATTTCACCTTATCAACAAGAGAATCTTTTAAAGATTCCAGCTCCACTAACAGAGTCTTTGACTCTTCAACTTCTTTCTAGAAAGTCTCTTTCAATTTCTAATCTTCTGACCACATTGGTCATTGAGACATTTTCTTCCAAAAGACACTGAACTTTTTCAACAAAAGCTTCTTTCTCTTTTTCAAGCTGACTAACTAGAGCACTCTTCTTCATTGCTTCTAGTTTACAAGTATCTCTATCATTTTGAATGATTTTGAGTTTTTTGCTCAATGAGATTTTTGCTTTAGTCAGCTTCAAACTTTCAGCATATAATTTATCATAAGTTGTTTTCAAATCATCATCACTTTCAGAGTCAGTATGACTCTTCTCAGTGTCTCTACTAGACTCAGTGTCAATACTTTCATCACTTCTATCCATCTCATCAACCACTGAGGAAGTCTCAAGAATCCTAGAAAGGGATACAGTGAAAGCAATATGATTATCAGTTTCTTCACTTGAAGAGGAACTATCCGATTCTTCATTCTCGGAATCACTGTCATCCCAACAGGCATTCATCACCTTGCCCTTACTCTTCTTCTTGTTAGGGCAGTTAGGTGAAATATGACCGAAGGCCATGACATTCATAACATTGAACACCTTAGGATTTCTTGTCGTCACTCTTGGAATTGTTTTTTGTTTTCCCAGGGCTTAGACTTTGACTTCTCAAGAGATTTTCCTCCCTGTTTGGGATTGAACCTCTTTTTCGTTCTAAAAATTTTTTGCAATTTTTTAACGAAGAGAGCATTTCTTCCTCATCCATCTCTCCATCACTGTTATCCTCATCCAAAGATTCCTTGATTGATTTCAAGGCTAAAGATTTGTTCTTCTTGGATGGATGAAGATTGAGTTCATAAGTTTGGAGTGAACCAACTAATTCCTCAATCTTTAGAGAGTCAATATTTTTACTCTTCAATAGCAGTGACCTTGGGTTGAAATCTCTGAGGTAGAGATCTAAGGACCTTTCTAACTATCTTGGACTCAGTTATTCTTTCACCTAATTTGAAACTAGCATTGACAATGTCACTAAGTTTTGCATAAAATTCATCAAATGTGTCATTGTCTTCCATTTTCA